>OV281087.1:15113630-17613630 GCA_923060345.2 Erebia aethiops
CATTTTACCATTTCACCTTGTTTTATGCCAAAACAACCAGTAGGATTTGAATATTGTGAACAGCGAGCCGGCGATTCTCACTACGTACATTTTGATTGGTTGTAGGCCTTGAAGCATACTGGATGTAGCCCTGTGGCATGCCGCAATGTCGCACTTTGTTCCTCTGGCGTAGGTACCTAAACGAAGCTTCAAAAGAACTCTACATTTGACACTATACAATGAATAAGGAATATAGGAATATACATTAACATCTACATTTGACACTATATGACTATAGGAATAAGTAACCTTCTAGGTATATTACTATGATGATTGGTATTGGATATTAGATTCTAGAAAAACGAACTCAGTAGTGAGTGAGACTTTATCCGTAGATCAGGGGGAGGAATGTGGGCACAGCTAAGTACAATATAATTGGCAAGCGGCTCGGCGGTTCAAAGCCTGTACCTGCCTCTAAAAATGCCATCATAAAGCCACGCCGCCACAATGAGCCCTTTGACAGTTGGTACCCACCTTTATGATGCCGACTCTGATATATACGGCTCGCTCTCATTAAACTTATTTTATCGACTGGCGATACAACATCAGCTAGCTAACCATAATAAATCAGGGCTAAAGAAAGGAGCGCTACCACTCGTATAGATCGGGAGAATAAACCATTTTGATCATTCAAAATTTTTATGGCTTATTATTCAATCCCATTATGACTTAGTCGGGACCGCTTTAATATAGAAGACTATTATACAGCTCATTTTCCATAACAATAAGCTTTACAAAGGTTTTTTGTGCGCCCCTTTAATGGGGCCTTATTAATTTATTAGAGGCAGTAAACAGAATAATCCTAAATATAAGTTACGGTATAGTCGTTTGAGTGTCTTTATAAGAGGTTAAGATTGCTTTCAATGTTTGTTGAATCGGTATAATAAAACTGTTATAACAAAAGATTTATAAAACACTTATGAATAACTATACTACGCTTCAGAAGCGTAGCTCTGCATCATGTAAATTAACATTATATTTTACTATATTAGAATCAGGGTTCAACATTCGAGTACCTACCAACTATTGGTGATTTCTGCGTGGATTAATTTAGGGTTTTAATCCACCTGATACTCATTGATTTTCTTAAATAAAATATTCTCAGTCGGACTCCAGAAACAAGCTTATCTCATGCCGAAATTCATCACGATCTGTTCAGCGATTGATCAGTGAAAAGTTCAGAAAGACAGATTACACACTTTTGCATATAAAATAGTATGGATTTGAATAAAAAAATAACGAATATTGTCAATCGATAGTCAAGTCAACTCACATAAAGGCAAGTAATAAAAGTGATCTTTTTACAGAATCGCCGGCTACCGGCAGAGCGCGTTGGGGCAAAAAATATAACGGTCATTCTCCATGACGCTTATTCGTACACTCGCCTACACCACCCTACACCAAATTGCAGATTCTTATGACTAGATTCTTATGACTTCTTATAAAAGTGGCACAAGTTGATAAATAAATCATTACTATATTTTCACAAAAAAAACACCGCCTAGGTGTTCTATTTTTTTTAAACCCCTTTTCGCACTACATTCGATCTGAATCCGATCCGAATCCAAGAATTCTCGATCCAAAGTAGCCGTAGAGTACCTATTTGTATGAGGGGTTACGTACTATTTGTATGAGGGGTTACGTACGGAGCATTGTACACGGACCGAATAATTAACCACCATAATAATACCTGTATGATGAACAATTTCACACTGCGTCCAATCCGAATCCGATCAAGAATATTCGTGTAACTATTCTTGAAAATCCGTGTAGGTAAGTGTAAAAACAATACGACCGTTTCGACGGATTTTTCCTCGACCGGATCTTTACAGATTCCGGATTCGATCTGAGTTTTCTAGATTTGAATTGTCTCAGATAGTTACGGATCGGATTTGGATCAGATGCAGTGCAAAATGAATATGCTGGCCCCTAGGTTTGCCCGATGTACAGAGGTCAGAGGCCGTAAAGTTAACTCTATTCAGAGCCTACTGTACATCCTTATACTCAGCGAGCTTGTGGTTCCGGTATACGCAAAGGGTTTACAACGCACTGCGAGTCCAATAGGTATAATAATGCGTTCAGGGTGCTGTTGCGGCGACCTAAGTTCTGCAGCGCGTCAGAGATGTTTTTCCAGGCGCAGACAGATGGCTTTGATGCTATCTGGCGCAAGAAAACCGCATCGCTGCTGTCTAGGGTCCGTGGGAGCAGCAACAGCATCCTGACTTGCATAGGGAAGATGCATAGTCCTCTTATGGGGAAACTCATACAGAGGACTAAATCCCTTTTAGTTTTTAGGTACTAACATAGATTAAGTAAAAATTGTTACTAACACCTTAGATTGTAAGTACTGCCATAGTTATTAAGATTATATTATAACACTGAAGTGGACCACAAAGTTGTCTTTAAATAAACGAAATTGATATTAAAATTTAGTGCGTACGTATAGGTCCTAAGTATAGTTTCGGTTCGGTTGATTATCTCTATACCAATTTAATCTTCGTCTTGTTTAGAAACATGACAAACACAAGAAACAATCGCAATCGACTCTTATTGCCTAAAACTCTTTCGGTTTCAATCATACCTAATCCAGCAAGAATACCATAAATTCAGCCAGATAGATAACGAGATAATGACGTGGCCTACGACGCCATAAATTTTTAAATCTGATTCAGACAGATTTATCAGTGAATAAAATAAATCAGTAACTAAATGTACTCGAGCACAGCCGGTAACAAAAGTGGAGCAAAGGACACGTGCGGCTAATTAGCGCCAAGCACTTGTGTCGGGGACAGTCCACATCAATAACCATCGGAAGTGTAATGCGAATGGACTAGTTCAAGAGACGGCGCTTTGATACAATTTGCAACCCATCAACTAAGTAGATCTTAAGGTCTACTATCATTTCATAGGATAAAGTCAGTGTCATAACTCTCTGTTTGTAAAACTAGTATTATTACTAGTTATTACTAATGCCTGCGACTTCGTCTGCGTGGATTGAGGTTTTTTGGTTCCCGCGAGAACTCTTTAATTTTCCGGGACAAAAATAGCTTAACTAATAGGTAGTTAGTCTCATTCGAGACTTTAATCTATCACTATGCCATCCAGATCCCGTTTAGTGATTGAGTAACAAACATCCATCCATCCAAACTTTCGCATTTATAATATTGCTTAGTAAGAATATAGATGCGGAAAAAAGATCAAAAATGATAGAGGTGAGTTGTAAGATTAACCTCAATTGTATATAAATATAATAAACATCAACAATTGTAACAAAATTCAAATGTTTTTAATTCAAATAAACTTTACAAGTGCTTTGAATCGTCAAGCTTTTATGTGAGTATCCAATATGCCGGCAATTTAACAACCGTCTCTCCACCGAACGTAGCATAGTAGTGCGATTCCCGAGCCGCAAGCCGCAGCCTCCAAATCACAATAAATCTAAGCCGATAAGTAGCGAGGCGGATTGTCGGCGCGGCGCGATCAAAGGGAAGGGAGGCACATGAAACAAGCCGCCGATGTTCGCTAAGATGTTTCATTTGATACCGCGTTTCCACCGGCCGCCATTGGACCGGCACGTCTAATTGCCTTTTGTTCCGTGACATTTTAATTAATTTGAATTTGGTTTTCGAGTGACGTGACGCATGACAGTGGAGTGATGAAGGTCGCTTGGATTTAAGTTAGGCTTTGAAGAACTCGCGTTGGTGTTGTTTTATCTTATTTGCATACGTAGTAACTAAGTAACTATACAAGTTTTTAAAGCTGCATCAAGTGTTTGATTAAATAGCTAAATTAAAATTGAAATAAAACTGATAAAAGTCCTAGGATTTTTGTAAAAATAACGGTTTCACCAGAGGACTGTAACGACTACAAGCGACTCGAATCACAATGTCTACCTAAGCTTATAATTGAATTCAAAGCTTTCAATTTTTTTACATTAAACCCTTTAATGAAAATGAATGAATGAAATTTTTTATACTTTACCTTAAGTTAATCAGATCCTACCATGATTCTACTCGGCATCACACTCATTCGCTCATTCGCTTGGCGACAGGTACGTCTTTACCGGTAGGGATGGTAACCTATCCACGGCCGAAGCCTCCCCACCAGACAAAATTTGTTAGTCCCATAGTTCAATGATAGCAAGCAAAATGAAATCACTAGCCAACGGCTTTGCCAGCGTGTAATTTGAGTTTAACAGACTCAACGATTTGGATCAAACATGAAGGTACTTAACATGAACGTTAACCACGTACCCCGTACGTGGGGAACGTTCGTACAAATATCTTATTGTAGAAAAATGTCTATAATTCTTTAACCTTTTGACATAATAGTTTCGGACTTTTTTGTAACAAGCTACTATATATTTGTTAAACTAGATAAATTCGACAATTAATCATAAATTAAATAAATAAAATCTAAAAAGTGTACGAAGGGTAACCACTTTCCCCTAATCTACCTATCTATGCTATGGCTACGTACTTATAGTATACATACTAATTCTGTGCTTACCTACCTAATGTAAGGTTAGGTACACTCACGTCCGGTTTTGTCAGTGTACGCCCGAATATAGGATTTCTTTTGGAAGTACAGTGGGACCGTGCACTGGTCAGTAACACTTATCGTTTTATATGCATGAAGTAATAACACCTACCTTTAAGTCTGTCGGCCGGCGCGGCGTCACTGGCGTCGTGTTATTAATTTGCCATAAACGATGCATAATTTATAGTTTTATTATAGGTACCTAACTACCTACTTCATACATAATTTACATTATAACCAGGTAGGTATGCCTAAATACCTATGCCTAAATGCTACCTACCTATTATAAAGGCTCTCTACAATTACGGGTATGTCATTTATGAATTTTATTGTTATTAAATACTTAAGTAGGTAGGTACCAATATTAAGATAATACTTTGTAGAGGTGTTTCTTGTCTTCCATTTTGCGCCCCGATGATCTAACTCGCAGCTCCTTCCCTTTTTTGAGAGGCCGCTCCCATCAGCCCCACCACCAGCGTCACCTCACCTCACGTTCGGTATTTGGTGTGACCAGCTTTTTAATATTGCCACACTAATAAATTATTATTATTTTTAATTTAAAGACTGTGTTAAACAGCATATGGTTATTACACTATCGATGATTTTCTGAATGACAAAGTTGCATGGAGGCAACCGGCACACCGGGCTCGCATCCAGTAACCCACAAGTCAGTGTAATACTTGTAACGTAATCTATGTGTTTGTATTGTTACATAGTGTAAACTCACAATAGGTGACGAGCGACTGTCTGGATTATGCTTGTTAAGTGTCCACCGAGGCAAGATAACCAAGGACAATAAAGATAACTGTATAGAAAACGTCATTAATAAGTTCGGTCAAAAACCCCGCCGGCTGCAGTTGCTTTTTAAATGAGAATTGTTTAATTACTGCCTACTAATTATTGTGAATAAAAAAATTATTTCCAACAGACGGATTTTTGTGTGGAAAAGGAAAAGTGGAATAATAGAAATGATATAAACAGTTTTATATGAAAAACGAGTTTATTGTTGATACAAATACATAAGAAATTAGAGGAAAATAAAAGTTATAAATATAAAATATGATCGTGTTACAAATTAAAATGTAGGTATATATAATTTAAACATTTCATTAAAGTCTTCTTGTAAGTACCTATATATATATATACTAGCTGATTCCCGCGACTTCGTCCGCGTGGAATGAGCTTTTCGTAAGAAACGTTTTCGTTCGACCGTTTTTTCTCCGTCTTACATTGCAAATCCGACATAAAATAATATTGCGGCTATAAATTAAGATGTAAGCTATCATATCTTTCAAGTTGGATCAAACTGCACACGGTGTGCAAATTTAATTTAAAATCGGTTAAGTAGTTTAGGAGTCCATCGCGGACAAACAACGTGACACGTGATTTATATATATTTAGATATACTAAATGATAGATAAATATAAGGTTATAACTTTTAATCTGAACAGAAAAAAAACTATTATTCTCTCTCAAAATATATAAATTGTACCTTTGCTCGTACACTCGTATGACAATGCTCTCATACAACCTTTTTCACAATAAATATATTATTTAACACGATTTAAAAGGAAATTTTTTAAGGCACGTATCTTTTATCACAGTATACCTACAGCAACTACCGAATGAGTAAGTCTAGTCTAAACATTCAAGAATGTTTAATAAAATCACCCGACATACAGTATGCACACAACTTAGAAACTACAAGTAAATAGTAATAAATGTACTAATCTATGGAGGGAGGTGTTATTATAGCTGGCGTCAATCAAATAGTCACGTCTGAAATTGACCGCAGAATGCGTCGCAATAGCATATTGTCGCACGTAGTATGTAATACTATCATCAACAGTCTGTATGAGAGCTGACAAGCATTCGCACCTCAGCTCAGAGACGACTAAATGATTGTCGCGAACTATACACATACATCTCGTAATAAATAATTATTATCGTTTGCGCGTATCTACTTTAAATAATTCATTCTTCAAAGGGAAAAGTTCGAAAGAATTCACCCAAACGGAGTCGTTTTTTAAATATCTACGTAGTTCTGCCTCTTTAGATATTTACGTTTAAACTGAGATCACAGTCAGACTCAAAAATGACTTCTCGGAACTTCGTGTGTTTCGATGCGCAGAATACAATATTACGTATCAGCGATACTGATTCAGTTGACTTACCTACGCGAACCTACACTCGCGGCTAACTTCCGAGACGTCGTAAAGTTTGAATCGTACTGTGGTCGATACAATCTTTGTGATAGCTAAGAACATAGCACAAGTCGCTTCGCAATTTTGCGTATCAGCTCTGATGTTTTGAGTGACATAATTTGTCGTTCAGCTCTCAACCACCGAGAAGGTTGCATCAAACCTGTACGAACGTAGAAGTCGAATTGGGTATTTGACTAGATACTATTCAAATAAATTATTTTTAGTGATAAAATTGAGGATCTCCCAAAAGTCGTAATATCCACGTCCCCTGATAGTTATATGTTGAATAACCATTTTAAACAATCAATTAAAGTCAAAAAGTGCGTCGAACTTTAATGACGTCACATTTCAAAATTTCATATAAAGAGGCGTTTTGACATTTGAAAAAAAGTTGCTGATTTGACTATTTGCCAAATACCCAATTATTGAAAAAATGCGCCAGATTGCTATGCGCAGAACCGAACTTTTCGTTACCTGCACGTACATGCACACTACTACTGCGTTCATACGCACAAAGGCCGTTACTTAAAGAAAATTAACAGTTCGTCAAACTTATATGAGCCGGTGACAGCATCGCTAGATATGAAAAATAAAAAAAAGACCAAAACAAAAAGACATAAAAATTAGTTCCAATTTTGGCCACCGGTACAGACAAGTTTGGCGGACTTTAGACAGGTTTAACTAATAACTATGCTCTGCTACCATCGAGATTCACAGTCACGCCAAAATGATACATTATTCATAAAACACGTTTTTTTTCTATATCTAAAAGCCACAATCAGTCAACGCTTACTAGTTATTGCCCATTTATGTTGCTTGCTTATCAAATTAATGCGCGTGAAATTCCTACATAATAATCTCTTCACTCAATCTCCTATTGAAAATCTCAACTGAATGTAAGCTAACTCTTTATATGTACTTAGGTAATAATTTTGATGCCCTCTTTTTATAATTTTACTGGCACATTGATCGTTTTATATACAGTTTTATTACATTTTCTCCAGTATGTGTAATAACGAGATGGTGTACCTAGCAAAAAAAAAGTATGTGCGTGCAATTCACACACGGCAGAAGTGAAACTTCAGTAAAGTAGCCTACGAGAGAATGAGATAAATTTAACTTGTATTTTATCTAATTCTCTCGAAGGCTAAATCCTATTTATGAATATGTTTGTCTCTTTTTCGTTTCGTTTTCGCTTCATCAAATTTTCAAATCACAACTAAATCAAAACAAAAATACACACTTGCTGGTTTTTTTCAGTTTTTTTGTCTTGTTAAGTATGACTTATTATTGCTTATTGTAGTATTATTATTATTATTACTTATTATTGCTTTATGAACATTCATAGACGTGTTTAACTATTCATATAAATATAGGATGATGGACAGTATGTGCGTATGTTTCTCTACAAATAAATTAAACTTACAATACGTCGTGTAGGTACTTTACTAAATATTTAGCCTAGCGAGAAGAATTGTTTACCACTTGGCATTTTTTGTCTTTGTTTCTTGAGGAACTCCCGTGCTTGTCTGTCCCCTTGCCTGGACTCCAGAGCTTTGATAGCGTCACCCTCTGTAAAAAATATTATGATTAAAAATAAAATTTTAAATTATTGAAGTAGGAATCCAGTCTGATTACTGAAGTATCTGTAAATCAGCTTTGAAAAAGTGCGTTTAGAGTAATTATTCAATTCTTTATTGCACACAACTAAGTACATAGGAAACATACATACAGAAAGAACATAAATAATCTTTATCTAATAGAAGCGTGTAAAGGCGGTCTTATCGCTAAAGCGATCTCTCCCAGACAACCTTTGGTGATAGGAGTTGCGAAATCACGGGTTGCGTGGCAAGTAATTTAGGCCCTGCAATTTTTAATAAGATAGACTACATATACACTACATACGAATAATACACATATATATATCTACCATATATAAATAACTATTTATACATTATATTAAAATATTCATTCTACTCCATTACATAGATAGATAGTAATTTTTCAGAAGACGTTTGAAAATGTGCAGGGATTTTGCCTGACGTATGTCAGCGGGGAGAGAATTCCACAATATGACACAATGTAACAGTAATGTTAGTATCCACATCCTCCATCAATTACAGAATGATATATCACTTAGATTATAATCTCGATAGATGTAATTTTGTATGAATATTAAGTATGGATCAATCCAATCCGTGATGTGACATAGCTGTGAACAGATAAAGCAAAATAAATTTGTTTTAGTATATCCTCTTTTGGTCTAAAACCTGTTGTGTCTCAAGCTACTCACCTATACTAGCAGGCCGGGATAGCGGCAAGTGTTGCTGCGGGAGGCTGGATATCGGCGCGGGCGTGTCCGGGATCTCGCTGAAGTGCAGATACGCTTCGCCCACGAACGTATTGCTATAGCTGAACATGTCTTTATCCTTGATGACCAGGTGAATGAGACCGTCTGGGATACTGCGCTGCTCGTGGGTTAACGATCTAAAATAATAATTTGCTATCATTAATACATAAAAATGGAGTAGGTTTCTAAAGGACTAAGACAACATAAATTCACGTGTCATTCAAGAGTCATTTCTTGTTCAAAGAGTTCCATCGAATATGGAGATTTTAAAGTAGTTTCGATAATGCAATTTATCGCTACTAGTTGGCATAAACAGTCGCGTAAAAGACGTGATTAAAAATGCATATTATCAAATTTCGGCACTGTTGGGCAAGTGAACCGTAACCTAGCGATCAAAGGCGTCCTGCGGGGTCCGCAATTATTGATATTAAGTAAGCTTAGAAAAATAACATTAATAAAACATAAATTCGATTGAATGTTAGGAAATAGAGCTAAAATGTCGACATAAATGCAAACTTAAGTGTAGCATAAAAGTCAACTGATAAAGTTTTTAACGATGCTCATGAACATCTGCAGTATCAAACAAACTATATCAAGTCGATGCCGCGGGTGCTTCTGAGCATGCATCATTCGTGTGCATCGGACAACCTACGATGTTAGAATGAGCTGTCTACAGAATGACGCCCGCATTTATACACCCTGTCTTTATCGCCTACCCTCTAGTACACCACACTCTACTCTCTACATTTAATACTCACATTAAGAACATCTCATCGTACAATGGAAACAGATTTTTGCTGTGTGTCTGTGTTTTTGGTTTTTCTACGTTCGCGAAAGCGTCTTCCGGAAGGAACGCCGCGCGTACGTACGAATCACATAAACCTAGACAAAAGAAAATGTGTTTTTAAATTCTCATCCAATTTTATAGCTAGAATTAATTTTAATTCATATATTTTTCTAATACTGACCATTGGAATCTGTAGGCGTCAAATTTCTAGCATTCATAATTTCGAGCTTCAAGCTGTCTTCAATGAACTGTGCTCGAACGGTCAACAAACCCATCTTTGGCTCAGTAATAGACTGTTGTTCCTGCCACCTCTCCAAATGGTACTGATGTATTAACTCTCTTGTTTCTAAACCGTGAAGTTTTAAAAGATACTCAACGCGTTTCAACGTATCCGATGTGTATATATCCTTATTATCTTGTCGGAATGACCGAACCATTATTTTTAAACATTCGTGAAGATTTGAAAAGAATGATGGAGGTCGTCGCTTCTGCAAGTAAATTTGAACTTTAACGCGTAAGTCTTTGAATTGGAAATCCCTCTAAACAATAATTTTATTTCATTCCATCACCATATTCTTAAGTTATATAAATAGGTCAAATGTAATTAGTATTAAAATTATGATGAGAATATAACATACCCATTTTTATAACCCAAGGAGATATCAAAAACATGCAATAATTTTAAATAATAAATATAGAAATAGAGATGATTTTCTCCCATGCATGAATCGTGCTCAAGATTTAGGTCATAGTTTCTTGCAAAAATTGTAAAGTATTGTACTAAATAAGAGGTATTAAAGCCAATTAATAAAGATAGGAATATTTGGCGTAACTTAATAAACTTGTAATGAACTCTTATGAATAACAAGCATAAAACTTAAATACATTTGACAATTCCACTAACATACGGCAACACAATCACTTTGCGGATTCGAAACAGAAAAGCAGACGTATTTTCAATATTTAACGTACTAGACAAACAAATAGACAATAATTTCGAAGCTCATCGGTCATTTTGCTGTACTATCACAATAAATCTAACAATAGCATGTCCCCTTGATATACTTTTAAATTTATATCAGAAGTTGGATGAAATGGGATATAAAAAGATAATATTGTCTAAAACACAATATCCTCATAAAGATAATAATATCAAGATCGTATAATAATTTACTCTTTGTGAGTCTGTGACTTTGTGTCAGCAATTATTGTGTTGCAAATTGATTTTTGGTACCTGCAATATATTCTGGGGATAAAATTTGAATCAGAATAAGAAATTATTTATTGCATGATACACAAAGGTGGTACTCGTATAAAAAATAAAAAGAGAGTAACACAGAAATCTAGCCAGGATATATAGAAACTGAAATAAACATTAAAGGGATTTGTATTAAATTTTATCGAGGGGCCATGCTTCTCATTCAGGCTACAGAATACACGAACACAGCTAACGTACTCGTATGTACAATAATGCAAGGTGCTGAAATGTTCTGTGATTTACCGCGTCTAAGTTAGCTGCAGCCGATTTGGTCAAGCGTCTCGGGTCGATATAGCGAGTTATCTTTGCCCTTCGGTGCTATCAAACAATAACACTCAATAAAATAAACAATCATATAAAAAAATAAGTTCAGAAATAATCAGTGCACTATTTAAAATATTTGCGTGCGACATAAATGCAATAATTTACCCGCAGCAGTATAAAGTTTGGGGAGACTTTGTTTTTGCCAAAATATCTACGCCTAAAGAAGCGGATACGGGTAGCAAGTCTCTCTTTCTACAAATTGGAGATGTTATTCGGTTAGTGAACACAATGAATATAATAAAGTTAATCATATAAAAATATAAAATCCAATAAAGAAATAAACATATCTGCTGAAGTGTTATACACAGAAATGATGAATATTTCCTTATTGAACTAGAGAATAAATTATTTATTAGATATTAATTTAAAAAATGTTAAATACAATGTAATTTTACAAAATGTTAAATACAATGTTAATAGATGATTAAAACAGTAAGTTAATATAAGATCATAAACTGAAAATACCAAAACAGCTGTGTTGACATACCTCAAGATTGGCTTGTATAAGTTCGTATAACACTTCGCCAAGTTGTTCCCAAACTATATCGAGTGTTCTAGAAAAGTTTTCGTTGTTGAGGTGTTGGTACAAAGTGTCCAGATTCGCTTCGAGGTATCGCATAACGCGGTCCATGCTTGAGCAGTCCTGGTGAAGTAATTCCGCTCCTTCTATTAGGAAACGAGTGATTGATGGCATCATCTGCAAGTAAATAATTATGATTAAGCCAACGACCTCAATTTACATGGATGTGCCCTGTCAAACAAACAATGTGGACTTATTTTACTAACGCCATCTAGCCTGAAAAGCGGGACAGCGCTATGGCGGCAACAAGGACAGGTGAGGGGCACGCCCTACAAGTCGGACGCCCAACTTTTTTCTATGAAAGGGCCCATCTATATCGATATATTATATCGATGGATTAAGCCGACGATATTAACGAGAAGTCAACATTCATGAATAATTACTTTAAAACTGCGGGTACTTATAATTTTTTGATTTAAATAAATTTTAAAAAAGCCGATTAGGACTCATAATTATCTTACCTTTTTGATCATTACTTCTAGAAGATCTACTATTTTGTTTTTGACGGTATCTATTGCGTTAGCGATGACATTCTGTAATGTTTCCTTGCATCTGAAACAAAAACAAATAAATAATTGAATACTAGTCACTTATTCTCGAAGACGACTTATTTTTAAGATGTCTTTGATACAGCACATGTACTCATGTGACTACGGTGTGATCTTCCATCTATCCATATTATCACTTGCTCAGTTGACTTATTCACTTACAGGGGAGTCTACGCTACGTTTTCCGATGCAGAGTCGACGCCGTTCAAACACTTTGGGACCCCAACGTCCAACGTATAAGGCGCGCCCTTACGAGATTTACTTTCGTTCTCGACTCATTGAGTACTTCAGTCTGATTTCTTTAAAATAATATGTATCTCCTCATTTCTGCGACTGCCGTAACGTAGTTACGATGTCGATGTTGTTGATGGCCACGCACCAGTCCGTGGTCAACTCGACACGTTACGCCGACGATGGCTACTCAACATACCTCTGAGCCTCGAGCGGCGAGCGCGTCTCGCACATGTTGTGTATGATGTCGTCCATGCCCAGCTCCTGCACGAAGGGCTGCAGGCTCTGCCGCACGTAGTCGATGTTGTTGATGGCCACGCACCAGTCCGTGGTCACCTCGAACCGCTCTTCGTACACCGTGCTCACAGTGCCCACGCTACTCACTCGGCTGGCCATTCGATCCGAGTAAAACACGCAACATCGGCAAATATCCTAAAAAATAAAAAGAACATATTTCAATATTCAAAAAGACCAAGACGACCAGAAACATGTTTTTGTTACTGGTGTATAACAATTGATTTTCAAAAGTAAAGTTTTGAGAAGGATATTTGGTGCTGTTTAGGTTGATGTGCTCATGACATGTGCAACGCATGACGCATGTACAGAACAAAATTCCAAAGACTAGGGAGACTAAGAAGAGGGAGTTCAAAGTTCGAAGGAAGCTGCTTCTGTCTGTACGCTATGATGATAATGTTGAATAATCCATTTATAAGGTTTGCTGTACTGGATTTAAGAAAACATTAAATTATATTTTATTATTTCATATCAGTCGCATAAAAGATCGTCTATTTTCAACAATAAATTAAATGACTAAAACTTACATCAATAATTTTAGCGACAAAAGTGTAACATCCTTCAACATCGGGCCACGCCAATTGCTGCCAAAATATCTTTATCTGATAGAATATCGCTAATGTGTCAACTCCGGAACTGCTGTACTTCACATTGGTATCGACCGGCACTAGTTGGTCCAACTCTACGGCCTTATCTATCCGAGTGAGTGCTTTGTACGCCGCTATATCGAGCCACTGTGCGACGCCTCCAAAGAACCAAGAGTGGAACTTTGATATACTGTAGGAGTTCCAGTCTGTTTCATTGAGACCTTGACCTAACCTGTAATAAATAAAATTCAAACGCATTTAGAAAATTAGTAAAAATTGGCAACAATCTTGACAAAGACAAGCCGGAGCCACGCCGAAGAAATTACTCTACTCTTAGTTCAAAGGGACGGCAATCGGACAGGAAAAGGAGACGCAAGACCAACGGCTTTACGTTTTTTTTTAGCACAAGGGCTAAAAAAAACAAGGCAAACACACCAAGGCAAAAACAAGGGCAAGGGTTTTTTTTTTAGACCGCCATTTTTTTATTTTTTTAAATATATATGCTTGGCTATAATTAGACTTGCTTGCAAGTGGTGATGCAGCCTAAGTTGGAGCGCGCTTACCTAGAATCTGCCTATTCACTCTTGATTTGAAGGTACCTATATTAAAAGAGGAGGCAAAAACGGAAACCGGAAGGGCATTTCGTATCCTAGCGGTTCGAATTAGAAACGAAGAATAAACCTTCAGGAAAGTTTTACAATATGAAATGGTTTAAACTTTATATATATACTTAAGATAAAAACCTCTGCAACGCCAGATATAATTCGAACAACTTCGTCCCCATAGCCAGCGGTTCGGAGCCAACGTCCAAGTCCCGTCTCCACATTGAGGCCGCCGGCTAGATGAACGCTGTTAGTGGAGCACTCGCTGTATCGCAATCCCTTCAAACTTTTACATACTTGTATCACTTCTGGCTCTACTAAAACTTTAAATATATACTTACGTTAAAAACCTCTGCAACGCCAGATATAGTTCGAACAACGTCGTTCCCATAGCCAGCGGTTCGGAGCCAACGTCCGGAGTACCAAGTCCCGTCTCCCCATTGAGGCCGCCGGCTAGATGCACGCTGTTAGTGGAGCCTTCGCTGTATCGCAATCGCTTCAAGCTTTTGCACACTTGTATCACTTCTGGCTCTACTAAAGAAGCTATCTTGTCCTCGTATACGCCATACAACGCTTTTGAGTATGGGAAACTCATTACTCTGAAAATTTTCAAATTTGCTTTATAATCCACTAACTGATGCCCGCGACTTTGTCCGCGTGGATTGAGGTTTTTTGGTTCCCGCGGGAACTCTTTGATTTTAAGTATTGGGCATCATCTAGTTGAATATTATTTGTTGTAAATTCGGTTAGGCGTCAACTAAAAAAAGTAATTTAAAAAAACAAAAAACCCGACTGCTTGGATAGGTACCAAAAAGTATAAAACAAGATGTGAATTTCATTATTATCAATTAACATACCTAGTATAATACTTTTAATGAAATAATGAACAAAATAATATAGCAATTCAGTATTCTCTTAGCTCACGTTTTACAATAATTTTTTTTTTCCTCAAAAATAATTTTGTAATTATTACAAATTATCAAGGCGCAGTCGCACGTTAATGTTAATGCTAATGGACGTGTGACTGCGCCTTGACAATTTGTAATAATTACAAAATTCATTATTTCATTAAAAGTATTATACTAGGTATGTTAATTGATAATAATGAAATTCACATCTTGTTTTATACTTTTTGGTACCTATCCAAGCAGTCGGGTTTTTTGTTTTTTTAAATTACTTTTTTATTTTAAACTTTTTGGTTATTTATGTTGTTTATTTACCTGCAAGGTAATCCTTATAACATTATTGCCGTAATGAAAATTATTCTTTTTTGTATTTGTATTTTTTATTTATTTAAACGATTAGATACCTTAATTTAGATTTATTAATTGTTTATTGACTCTTATTTGGGTAGGTGCCTAAACTACTCGTATATTAATATAACTATACCCAACTTTAATTTTACACTAGATAAAAGAGAATATTTATTACCTATTATGTAACAAAATTAATTTGTACCTATTAAACAATTTAAGAAAACGCATCAAAATTTCTTAATTTAAGCTCCACAAGCAGAGCATGTGGGCGCTTGCACGTAAATGTCGTGCGGCTGCCGTTCGTCTTTTACCACAAGCACCCCAGTGATCAGTGATCACTGATCAGTCCCCACCGCACCGCATCGCACCGCAATCCCCGCGGCGGCGATATTTGTAAAAGACGTTTATATCTGCATGTTATACTTTATTTCTATGATATCTCATAAGATATTCATCTAAATTGAATCGTGTAAAACTTGAGATGTTAAGATATTTATTTTGATAAGGAATTAACGATTAATACTATGTTGGTAAAAACACCTTCGTAAGTAAATCATTGTTTTAGACCAAATTTGAAAATCATAAAAGTGGTTATTTTGAGTCAACCTTAAAAGATAGTAATATGCTATCGCGGACTTTTTTTTAGAACTTTTTGAGAGGAACGTTTCCACCATACATTGTTGTCGTGTAACTTTATCGATTTAGGCAGCGCACGCCACGTAAGCTATCAGATGAGATGATTTTTTCCGACTTAACGCACATTATTGCAATTTACGTAAGGATCTCTAATTTTTTTCGAAAAAAAATATAGCCTATTTTACTTGTTAATAATGTAGCTTTCTATAAGTGATATAATTTTTTTAATCGGTTGAGTGGTTTTTGAGATAATCCCCCTAGTTTGATAGATATACCTATATGATATGAGTAGTAACTTTAAAAAATTCCTTTGAAACCTTGTAAATCCTAAATTATCATTTAAACGGAAAAATGGTTTAAGGAACCTAGGTGTGATTTTAAAAGACCTATCTAACGATACCCCACTTGCATATGGCCTATCGACTTTCATTTATTAATTGGCTTCTAGTGGACGCCATTTTGTTTTTCTCAAATTCGGCCTCCATAGTGACACTCGGAAGAATAAAAAAAATCTATTGGTGCAAGTATTATCAAAATCGGTTCAGCCGTTTTGTCTGTAGTGCGACACAAAGGAATACAACCTTTGAAACCTCGTAAATCCTAAATGATCATTCATACAGAAAAATGGTCAAAGAAACCTAACTATGATTTTAAAAGACCTATTCATCGATACCCCATTTGCCATAGTCTATGGACTTTTATTTTTTAATTTGTTACTTTATGGATTATAGAGGGCGCCATTTTGTTTTTTCTCAAATTCGGCTTCCGTTATAACACTCGGAAGATTAAAACAAATCTTTTGGTGCAAGTATTATCAAAATCGGTTCAGCCGTTTTGTCTGTAGTGCGACACAAAGGAATACACTAAAAATGAACCTTTGAAGCCTCGTAAATCCTAAATTATCATTAAAATGAGAAAATGATCAAGGGAACCTAACTATGATTTTGCAAGACCTATTCATCGACACCCCACTTGCCATAGTCTATCCACTTTAATTTTTTAATTTGTTACATTATGGCTTCTAGAGGGCGCCATTTTGTTTTTTCTCAAATTCGGACTCCACAGTGACACTCTAATGATATATTCGGCATAAACTGGTGCAAGAATCATCAAAATCGGTCCACGCGTTTAGGCTGTAGCTGTCCTGCAAGGAACATACAAACATATATAGACTGATGAACACATAACCCTGTGCGTTCCGCAGTCGGGTAATAAAAACAGAGTTCAGACTTTTCTGTTCTCAGTTTATTGGCTTAGCTACACGCTCAAAATATGTTGACCGCGACGGTAAAATAGGTAACCACTAGCCCAAGAATAACATCAAAGTCAGATCTCTCGATAAAAATATGGGAATTAAACTGGATGATGCCCGCAACTCTGCCGTGTGAATTGATTTTCCAGGACTAAAGTAACCTTTGTAGTTTGCAAGCAATACAGTCTGTCAAACTTTTCTGATCCGTTGACAACGTCGCTAGTTTTTTTAAAAACTATATTAAAAATAATATAAAAACCAAAAATAAACAGGCAAAAAAATTAGTTCCAATTTTGGCCACCGGGTCATATA
This sequence comes from Erebia aethiops, assembly GCA_923060345.2. Lineage (NCBI taxonomy): Eukaryota > Metazoa > Arthropoda > Insecta > Lepidoptera > Nymphalidae > Erebia > Erebia aethiops. Next base: position 15,131,430 of record OV281087.1, read on the forward strand.
AGATTGACGTACTATACCTGTATGTACCAAACGTCATACAGGCAACAGTTAACAGACACACACTTGCATACTAGCAGTATGGTGATTAGTATAGATAACTAAAATTGAAAAACTCTATATGGATACTCACTCGATGAAAACTCTGTCAAAATATTCCACGGCTCTCTGCAAGTCAGATCTAACTAATTGTATGACTCTAATCAAATGCTGCAACCTCGACTCCTCAGATTTGTCTTTACACTCGTTGTTGTCGAGGATGTGTACGAACCAATCGGACGCGCCCTGTATAACTGCCTGATTCAAAACTTCGTGCAACGTTAACCTGCTGCCATCGTCTTTATCTCTCAACCAACCGTATAGATTTGCCGGAAACAAATCTATAGAATCTGGTACGTCCAATACCGAAAGCTTGTGAAGGACCTTCAAAACCTCCCGCAGGGTTTTCATGACTGTCTTATCGCCTGCAGTCTTCTTTCTAAGTTTACGTATGTGACTGTAACAGGTGGGCAACAGTTTCTTTGCTCCGTCCCAAAAGAGCTTAACATCCTCTTCATTTGCGAGACCTAAAATAATAACAATAAACCATAATAATATAAGATAATCTATCATGGGCAGGAGAAATAAGCATGTATATGGGCAAAAATTCCACCACTACCATTCAAAATTTATATTAAACTCCTAAACTAATGTTTTAATTACACTTCCTCAAACACAACGATAAAAACTTGACACCTAACCAAAATCAAACAAAAGACTGCACTCTTCTTCTTCTTCTTCTTTCCCTGGGCTTTTCCGCACTTAAGCAAGGTTGCCCGTTGTGCGTGAGACCTCTGGTGCGACTCCCCGCCGGATCATTCCAGCCAGCCGAGCTCACTCCAGAATCCAAGCAGGCCGCCCAGGTCGGCGAGGACTAAAGACTGCACTCTATAAGTGCGTGCCGAATGCGGGTCCGGTGTGAGAACGCAATAAAGCTCCCTTTAAAAGCACTTCTAAAGCACTCTTGCACAGCTGCTCGTCTGAAGACATTTTATACTTTGTGTTTACGACCTCGTGTCTTAACGTGCGGAGGTTGGAGGCTTCGGCCGTGGCTAGTTACCTACCGGCAAAGACGTGCCGCCAGGCGATTGATTTAGCATTCCGGTACGATGCCGTGTAGAAACCGAATAGGGGTGTGAGTTGAAAAAAAACTCGCTTAAAACCGTGCTCGAACAATTTCATTATTATTATTATTATTTATAATGGGCTAGCCAGCTTTCGCTGATGCGCCTATATCAAATTTTGAGCTTGGTCTTTAAGTGCTTATCCAGTCTGTTCTTAAACTGATTTACAGAGGTTGACATCACCACATCTTCGGGCAGTTTGTTCCATATAAGTTGTTACTATCACTACTCTGTTGCTCAAAAAGTGTTTAAAGGGATTAGATGATGCCAATTGATAACGCAGCTTTCGATCCTGTCCTCTTAGACTGAAGACTTTGTACTAGGGTACTACTAAACTCACCAGATTGCAAGGGTTTAGTGACCTTGTTCAGGAGGCCGTTGAAGAGGGCGAAGCTGAGAGGGTGGTCGGTGGTGACGGCACAGAACACCACCCACTGCGCGAGACTGTGGTCGCCCAGTCTCTGAAGATAGACTCTGTAGTAGGAAGAGCATAAACTCACCAGATTGCAAGGGTTTAGTGACCTTGTCCAGGAGGCCGTTGAAGAGGGCGAAGCTGAAAGGGTGGTCGTTGGTGACGGCTCAGAACACCACCCACTGCGCGAGACTGTGGTCGCCCAGTCTCTGAAGATAGACTCTGTAGTAGGGAGAGCATAAACTCACCGGATTGCAAGGATTTAGTGACCTTGTCCAGGAGGCCGTTGAAGAGGACGAAGCTGAGAGGGTGGTCGGTGGTGACGGCGCAGAACACCGCCCAGTGCGCGAGACTGTTGTCGCCCAGTCTCTGAAGCTGTGAAGACTGTAGTAGGGAGAGCGTAAACTCACCAGATTGCAAGGGTTTAGTTATCTTGTCGAGGAGGCCGTTGAAGAGGGCGAAGCTGAGAGGTTGGTCGGTGGTGACGGCGCAGAACACCGCCCACTGCGCGAGACTGTTGTCGCCCAGTCTCTGAAGCTGTGAAGACTCTGTAGTAGGGAGAGCGTAAACTCACCAGATTGCAAGGGTTTAGTGACCTTGTCGAGGAGGCCGTTGAAGAGGGCGAAGCTGAGAGGGTGGTCGGTGGTGACGGCACAGAACACCGCCCACTGCGCGAGACTGTTGTCGCCCAGTCTCTGAAGCTGTGAAGACTCTGTAGTAGGGAGAGCGTAAACTCACCAGATTGCAAGGGTTTAGTGACCTTGTCGAGGAGGCCGTTGAAGAGGGCGAAGCTGAGAGGGTGGTCGGTGGTGACGGCGCAGAACACCGCCCACTGCGCGAGACTGTTGTCGCCCAGTCTCTGAAGCTGTGAAGACTCTGTAGTAGGGAGAGCGTAAACTCACCAGATTGCAAGGGTTTAGTGACCTTGTCGAGGAGGCCGTTGAAGAGGGCGAAGCTGAGAGGGTGGTCGGTGGTGACGGCGCAGAACACCGCCCAGTGCGCGAGACTGTTGTCGCCCAGTCTCTGAAGCTGTGAAGACTGTAGTAGGGAGAGCGTAAACTCACCAGATTGCAAGGGTTTAGTTATCTTGTCGAGGAGGCCGTTGAAGAGGGCGAAGCTGAGAGGTTGGTCGGTGGTGACGGCGCAGAACACCGCCCACTGCGCGAGACTGTTGTCGCCCAGTCTCTGAAGCTGTGAAGACTCTGTAGTAGGGAGAGCGTAAACTCACCAGATTGCAAGGGTTTAGTGACCTTGTCGAGGAGGCCGTTGAAGAGGGCGAAGCTGAGAGGGTGGTCGGTGGTGACGGCGCAGAACACCGCCCACTGCGCGAGACTGTTGTCGCCCAGTCTCTGAAGCTGTGAAGACTCTGTAGTAGGGAGAGCGTAAACTCACCAGATTGCAAGGGTTTAGTGACCTTGTCGAGGAGGCCGTTGAAGAGGGCGAAGCTGAGAGGGTGGTCGGTGGTGACGGCGCAGAACACCGCCCACTGCGCGAGACTGTTGTCGCCCAGTCTCTGAAGCTGTGAAGACTCTGTAGTAGGGAGAGCGTAAACTCACCAGATTGCAAGGGTTTAGTGACCTTGTCGAGGAGGCCGTTGAAAAGGGCGAAGCTGAGAGGGTGGTCGGTGGTGACGGCGCAGAACACCGCCCACTGCGCGAGACTGTTGTCGCCCAGTCTCTGAAGCTGTGAAGACTCTGTAGTAGGGAGAGCGTAAACTCACCAGATTGCAAGGGTTTAGTGACCTTGTCGAGGAGGCCGTTGAAGAGGGCGAAGCTGAGAGGGTGGTCGGTGGTGACGGCGCAGAACACCGCCCACTGCGCGAGGCTGTTGTCGAGCTGCGAAAGCCCACTCTGCGCCGCGTGTTGCGTGAGGATGCCTTCAGCCGCCGCGCTGAAGTTACCGCACCACCAGTACGGAGCTACCTACACAAATTATTAATTGTTCATACTACTCAATTTAGTCAATAAACTTTTAGAAGTGCTTTTGAATGCAATACAATGCAAAGCAATGGTGAGCGCTGCAATCTTACAAATGGAGCTCTTACTGTTGAGATCACAACGCTCTACACTTTCATCCCGGACATTCCATCCGGAGGGAGGGTTTGGAAATTTATAATTTCTGAATTTTCTCTGGTCTGAAAGGCTTTGTCTGTGGCTATTATCACCCTGATGGCAAAGGCGTGCCACCAAGCGTTTAAGTGTTCCGGTACGATACCGTGTAGAAATCTATTAGGGATATAGGTGTAATATAACTGCTATTACCCCTAAGGATCGATCGAAGATCGATGTCCGAAGAAGGTGAGAAGCATTTACTGTGGAGAAGATTAAAGATAGGTAGGTTCATTTACTAACCTTTGAACTATCGAGCTCATGAAGCAATAGTATCCTCAAAAGATGCCTGTGCTCCTGAGCTGCCACCTGTGAGTTCTTCTCTGATGAGAAAGTAAACCTCGCTTTCAGAACGCCTTGCCGTCGAAGTTTGCTCTTTTTACTCAAGTTGAGCCACATCGTCATACCACCCGCTGGTATTGACTGAAATTAATACATTTGAGTTATACATCAGGTCATAGGGTAAATAAAGGGAGCCTAAAGATTTAAATTATAGAAACAAACATAAGTCTACGTTTTCCAAATCTCTTAGGTGTGGAAATTTGTTCTCAATTAGTGACATCTGTTTTGTCTTAATTTGAGCAACGGGAAAAAAAATTTCGATGGGACTTTCGTAGAAAAGTAAAAGACTGAAATCTTTCTATGAATAAAACGTTATCCAGCACTGACAGTCACTGATAAACGCTAGATAAGTATAGAATTTTTAAGTTAATTTGTAAAATTGTTTCTCGCAAAGCTAAAATTCGTTTGGCATTATATTTTATTTGCCTATAAACTGTTTCTAAACACACCTATCAATGTTTTAAACCTATCCGGTTAGCTACAGACCCAACCAGCAAGACTAGGTAAACAACCTTAAAAGCGGTTTGGAATCGGCAGCATTTCCTTGCTAAATATTAAAGCATCAAAGCAAGTAACCAGCGCGCATGACCTAAATCTAAACAAAATTTTGTTATGTTAAAAGTAACTGAATTTATAAACGTTTAACAGCGATTCTCATAATTACTACTTTATTACTACCCCTATAATAATTCAACAACTTAGTTAATTAGTAGGTATATTCCTTATCCTATAACTTCATCGGAACAACAACAGTATATTTAATATAACGTTTGAGTAAAAGTATCAATCTTCATTAATATTTTAATTTACCTATACATATTATAGTTTATACTCCAGCTTTTTATAAGAAATACCAAAGCCTAATTCTTATTACAATAATGTAAAAAAACATTGTTTTTTACCAAACGATCGTTATTAAAGTGTGGCACCTTTGTACCACAACCCGGCACGTCTATATAGAATCTACCTTAAGACTATTTTTCGATGGATTTTCCTTTGCAAATAAACTTAAAAGTGGAGTATAGGTACAACAATTGTGCAAATGACTTTATAATAAGTCAGTAATAACCCACTCAATAGGAATTGACAAGTGAACGGGATTTTCCTTATATACCAGTTTGCAGAAACTTTATTACGAAAGGCTAATATTAGGTACTAAACTGATCGCACAGTAAGGGAGGAGCCGCAAACAACGCTGCGGAAATTACTTTCCGTATTGGAAGTATCCTTCTCAAGACGTGAATAATCTTTTCGTCTATGATCTGGGATTTCGCAGATACTGGCTTATTGCGACATCTCTTAAGGCCTATTTACACTAGGGCATTTTCTTGTCCATTGCGTGCGATATCAGATTGTCTTAGCATTTAGCACGACGTAAAATTTTAGCAGGGGCAAGTGCCAATTCAAAACTGTTATCATCAAACTAATATTATAAATGAAAAGTGTGTTTGTTTGTTGATGTATTGGTTTATTGGTTTGCTTTCAATCACGCTGCAACGGAGCAACGAATCGACGTGATTTTTGGCATAGGTATAGTTGAGGACCTGGAGAGTGACATAGGCTATTTACATTCCGGAAAATTAAGGAGTTCCCGCGGGAATAAAAAACCCTTAAGCCACGTGGACGAAGTCGCGGGCATCAATCACCTAGTTGGTTATATAATATCACAGATGACACAGACATAGAGTCAGATTGACTAACGAGGGATTATAACATTGAAGTTAAATTGATGTAAACTGTTTTGCTTTAAGACTTGAATTCATCTAAACATTTACGCCTAGCGCCTTAAACAACTAGAAATTAAAATCGGTAGTACTCTTTTTACGACTTTCTTTAAAGGTGTTTAGGTGAATTTTGTTCTAACTTTACACTGTTTCCATACTAGACATCGGTCAACATTGGTGAGATGACTAATTCGTATTTACTAAAGGCTTGATTGTAATGTGCAGGTGTATTTTGTTGCGACGTCACAATTTTTGAATACTCGAGATCTATCAACATTGGCGAAATTACCAACTCGTAATTATTATTTTGTTGCAATGTGCGATCAGTATGACGAAATTGGTAAACTCCCACAAACTTATCTGTCCCGGTGGCCAAAATTGGAACAAATTTTTATGCCTGTTTAGTTTTTTTTTTTCATAGATACTAGCGACGCTGTCACCGGGTCAGATAAGTTTGTCCGGACTGTAAACTTACTTTTAGTGGTATATTAGCTGTGCCAATGAGCTCATTGTCGTGTTTACCCGTAGATGCTGTGATTGCTATTTCTTTCATAAGTTTACGAAGTCCTTTAACGCCCTTTACTTCAAATATTTTGGTCATTTTCTCTTTTACCGTCTCCGCTGGATCGAAATCCCTGCAAGTTAAAAATTATACTCTATACTCAATCTATTTATTACACGTAGTAGGACATACAGATGACTCTTATGTTACGTCATGTTTTGACTCTATCACCGGTTCAGAAAGTAGATTCTATTAAGAAGAGCCGGCAAGAAACTCATTAATAATCAATGTAAAAACAGACGAAAAGTTCAGTTATTTTGTTGATCGTGAATAAGTACATAGTAAACTACTTACCAAACTTCTAAACATAATGAATCTTCATGCAAACTTCCTGGCATAGGTCTGCAAAGAAATACATATTTAGTTAACATTTATTACAAAATAAGGCAAAATATGGTAAAAAGACACGTTTACTCTACAGAAAAAATCTCATGTTATACTCATTAAAGCTAATAAACAAACGGAACCATTGGCATGATAGATGAAAAAGAAACCATTATACAGTATACAGGATTTCCTTTGAAGACTTCGGAAGCGATAAACCTGCAGCATACCGCCAAAGATGGTGCAATTTAAATGCCAAGCAGTCGACAGTAATACAGTCGTAAACTCTATATTAAAATCTATATAGAGTATACGGTATGCCATACTCCTAGCATTTCTCTTACGAGAGTTCTGAAACTGCTATTACTTGGTCATACAGCCGGATATACAACGACCTTCACCGATCTGTTTACCAGATGAAACCTACTTTTTATTTTTATTTAATAATAGAAAAATACGCCTTAAATAGGTTGCCTATCAAAATCTTGACCTGGCTATTTTTAAATAATTTTTTTTTTTTTTTGACAAGTTTATTGTAGGCAATGCTTACCATCACGTTTGTTATAAAATTACCTATATTATACTATAATATAGTTTTGATATATAACTCAAGCGGTTAACAGATCCGTGAAGTCATCTATGGACTATGGTAATTTACCAACTTACCATAGTCCACACTAACTTCACGGATCGGAACCGAGTTAATTGTTGTCAGACAAACTGTATCAGTCAAAATACTCACAAAGAAAAATGTTCCTCCCAAATTGGATTTAGTGTACCCGATTTCACAGACGTGTTATATCTGTGCGACGAATTTGACATTAAATATATCGTGACAAAGGGATCACTAAGACCACTGGGGTCTTTTGGAACAAGATCCTTTCCTTCTATTACTTCCACGTTTAACATTAGTTCTGGTGGCTCCTTAGCCTCTGCCTGTGTCAGCAGTTGTGTGTGCTTCTCGTTGGATATTTTGAAGGCTTCCTGTACATAGCAGAGCATCGCCTGTTGCCCCACCTCGCATCCTACGTCACATCCGCCGACATTATGCAAAATCTCGTACAGTATCTCCAAATATAATTCATCAACCTGAAATAAATGGAAATAAATTCTATTATTAAATTAAAAAATAAAATGTTTAAAAGTCAAGCTAATTGAGTTTATTTTTTTATACATCAGTAACTATCGAAACTAATAATAAGGCCAGTACCAAATCACGTTACACACGAATAATTTTCAACGAAAGGATTAAAAAGCTTTCTATTTATGGAGTACATGACTATAACTTAAATATTCTCCGAAAAATGTAAACATCGATCGACCCAGTTTTCCACTTCAAACAAAGCTTAGTCAATACCGACGCCGCTTAATAATGGAGCTTTTGATAGAACAAGTAAACTCGAATAAATTAAAGTTAAAACCACCAGAACATGCAAAAATGTAAAGTTGGAGATTTATTTGGTGACAACTGAAACCAAGCAAATAAATCTAATACTCGACTATTATTAACGACTACCTACTGAAAATTGAGTCATTATTAAGACGGAGAAGTCTTGAAAACTACATCTTCATAACAAGAGGAATTAGTCATATTCAGAAAAAAACACATACCGATGAGTCGTAGTAATATCGCAAGTTCATCAACTGTTCACACAAAACAGGTTGTTCTGTTCAATGTTATTTCACACTGCGCTGGGGGAACCCAATGAATGAAAGCATTACGTGCGGGGTTTCGTTACCAAGATACGAACGGAACAATCCACACAAACATACTGCCGACTTCAAATGTCATGCTTTAGAGGTGCTCTGAACTATCTATGCTGTATTTGCATCATAGTGGGGTTACTGCGCCGTCGTGGGATATTGATCAGATTGAAGGCCTGGCGATGTTTTCGATTTTTTGCTATAACGGATTCTCATAAGCGAAGGTTATGTTTGGTGAACGATGCGGAAAGATATACACACCATGCACTCTGACGAAAAGTTACCTACCTACTTTACCTACATAAGAAAGATAAATAGAATAATGTGCCCGACTACCTAACACCGAAGTATCGGGTTATTTTAAAAAAAACATAAAGAAGATAAAAAATATGCAAGGCGAGACACGCGAACTTTTTGCCGCTGCACATCTACCTACTTAAATTCGAGCACATTTTATTTTTAACTATGAAGTCATTTGCATATATGTCTTTCCAAGAAAAAAATCGAGAAAAAAATAGGTGCATAGTCAATTGTAAAGACGACAAACTTCATACATAAATATTCGCTCAGTTTCCTCATTCAGCAAAAATTGGACATCACACTCAGCAGTATGTAAATAAGTTCAAACGTTTGTTCTCTAATAACAAATAGACATAATATTGAGATGATGATTGATAACTTGATGAGAAACACTTGTTACAAAATTTGCGTGTGGATCCAAGCATTGTAGTCGTTAATGAAGTCAACGTACAGTCATAGATTGAATCAGCATGCTGGTCTGTCGGTCCAGCATCTCCTTCTTCACGCCCCTGAATTTGGTCCGCAATGTGCCCATCCCATTCATGTTTTCTCACTTCACACTCTCACTTATCCTAAAACTTAGCACTATACTTCGCACATTTTACGTAAGCCTAAGAGACCATTTAAAATGTATGAAGAGACTGGCTCGAGACGTCACCGCGCTGGCCAGTCCGGCCGGGACTCAGGAATCAAGCCAAACTGCCGCCAGATTCTATTTTCGCGAAGCGCTACCATTGAAGACGAATGTGAACCCGACCATACAATAAAATAAAATATATCACATGGGTATTTTGTATTTAAATTCTGAGTATTAAGGAGTGCAGAAACCCACAAGCCACGACAAACAATATTATCATTTTGTATTGACACAACATAACAATTGGAAAATAGTTGTGGGGTCATCCAAAGCAAACAATGTTTGATTGTGAAAATGCCATCCTTAATGATGATTAAGCTTCATCGTATAAGCAGCAGAATGAAAATAGGCAGCTTATTTTGGAAATAAGATGTACCTATTAACGACTTGTTAAGCTTTTTCAGTTGCAAACATCCACTAAATAAAACTCATCGAGCATCATTTACGCGTAGGTACGTTTATACAGCATTAATATCGAATAAATATTACTGCATAACGTTTTCGCTAATGGAAAATTAGATTTATGTATCTTTTCCATTACAAGGGAAACCTATAAAGCAGTACATTAGAAAAAGTTTTATTGATGGCCTCGGATTTCTGGTAATAAAATATGAGCATGCTTGATAGTCTGTATCGTAAAAATTTATAGACCAGTTTCAAAAGCTGACCAGAGGTGCTTTTAGCGAAACTAAGCCAAACCAGACAACATGCTTGCAGTTGGTAACGTTTTCAACAGATCATCTTCATTTTTAACGTTGTTATAAATTTTCAGAAACAACACGTTTTCCCCAAAATTTTGCAATATGTGTAAATATGTTACGTGTTGTCTGTTTTTCGCTGTTCTAAGTTTGTTAACGCCTGATAAATTAAAAAGTAAAAGTTATTGACCTTGTTACCAGTTTTTCAAAGGTTCATCTACCTACATTCCATATCCAATTCAATAAGGTAGTACACCTGTTGTCTAAAGAAACGCAATGTGCAAAGCTAAAAGAAAATTAACGTAAGCTGGGTAAAGCTTCAAGTCAAACATGACATGTTCAACATGGACTTGAAAGCTCTGATATGCTGTAGTCAGCTGAAGACTGATGGAAATGGAATGAACTAGGCTGGAATCAACTCCATAAGTAGGTGTTAATTGTACAACTTTATGAACAGGTGGCTTTTTAAGTTTACCTCGTTCTATTATCTCAGTCGCCTTTGAAATGTTCCAATACAAGATAGAATAGAACAGCGTCATTAGATCTAATTCATTCTAGTTTCTATACACAATGAGATTTGTGTTGTTAAACGAACAATATCGTGGCCCGGTCTTTAATAAGAACATTGTTGATTTATTGCTCTAATAGAACATGAGGGTTTTCAACTATAAAAAGGAAGCTGTTATCTTTATATAATTACATTGAATTAATCTTAATAATTCACTTTTGCAAGATCTTATTATAGGCAAGGACTACGCAGTATTAGGTTTTGCCTCAGAGACTTAATTATCTGTGAGAAAAACCCATAAGTATTTTACATTGTTCTTAAAATCTCACACATTCTACGATTAGATGTTTTTGTATTTTAATTAACCATACCAATGTTCCAAGGAACATCAACAGAGCTTCAAAGCACACGCTTTATTAGCAATATACACTGAACAGTTTACACTTCTCAACGGAAACTACCTACCTATGTTGTACCTAATGTGATGTGTAGTTTTATCTGACTGTAGGCTGACCATTAGTGATTAGATGTAACAGCTATTAGGTATCTAGGTACTTGTTGGCGTCGCACAAGGGTGGCTCCGATTGCTTTCATTTATGAAATCTCGGAGCTTCCCGATATGTAATAAATAAATATTTATTACATATCGTATCGTCGCATATCGAGGGGTTTTAGTGGGTAAAAATTTCCCATTTTTACCCACTAAACCCCCTTTCTCCCCAAGAAGTCAGGTACCTATCTTATGAAGATTTCCCCCACAAAAAAAATGTATCTACTTTTTAGAGAGGTAGACTACTCTATAAAAACAATAAATCTGTAAATCTGTAAAGCCTTAATAGAATCTTTTTAAAGGTTAATATAATTATTATTCTAAATGAAGCTCAAAGTCGCGAGTATATTACCTACGTGAGTACCTATGTGATAACTGATAAGCTTGCTGCTTGACTAGCACGACTCACGAGAGACATGTAAGTATTTAATAGTGATTTGGTAAATATTTATGTATGTTATAGGTGTATCTAATACCTTTAAACGAGCAATTCTTGTATAATCTGAATGTCGGAAACGGCTCCAACTATTTTATGAAATTTAGTATGCGGGGGGTTTCAGGGGCGATAAATCGATCTAACTAGGATTCATTTTGCAATGAAAAACTGCTACAATATGATTAGAAGACGAAGGTAAATTTCGTTACCTCCAACAATCTACAACTATCTACTACCTAATACAATCTACAAGGTTATAATAGCTCAGGTGGGAATTCAGGCGGTCCCGAAAGAAGACCCCTGTTCGAGTCCAGATGTCTCCAGTCCGATTTTTTTTTTGATTTTTTTTATTTAAATGTAATTTCCAAAAAACACCATTTACCAAAAACAAAATACCGAGCAAACATCGGTCATCCAAGTTCTTTAAATTAATTACTGCATTTTTAATAAAAGGACGGCGGGTTGGCCATAATGGTTGAAAAAGGAAGTCTGATAATAATAATTAATAGTGTGTGGTGGGCGTTGGCGCTTGAGTTCATTGGCCTTATTGGCTCATCATTGGCCTGTGTCCAGCAGTGGACTCTGAACTGTTGACGACGATGAACAAAAGCTAGCGCAATGGCGCCCATTAATCTGACACAAAAACACACTGCTGGACGTTGTAAAAAACAAATCATCTAAGGCTTTGCTACACATTATAGCACATGCCCCAATTCAACAATCGATATAAAAATACACCATAAGTATCTAGAAAGATCGTTTTATAATGTGTGAACGTTGTTAATTACTATGCACTAATGAAGGTCGAGTTTAAAAAATTTACTCACATCTACCGAGTTTTTAGGTGTCCGTAGTAGGTAAAACAGGGAACCACGGGAATGTGAGAGATTTTGAAAGCATACAAAATTACTAATAAATTTTCAGATTCACAAATAAATGGTGCGTAAACGTAATGCGCCTACGTAATGCAAGATGAAGAAGTCCAGAACAGACCTATGTAATCTAGACATTATATCTGCCAGCTCGAATTGATTGAACACATACCTACGCCTAAAGGATTAGGTAGGTATATCTGTATTCCCATTAGAACATATCGATAGACAGAAGTTGCGAGAAATATCCAGTAGGTAGGTACTTCTATCTAGTATCCTATATATCAAGTATCAACCTGGTATAGGTATGTAGTTACTCGGCTACGAAGTTACAAACACATTTGATGGAAAAATCGCTAATTAGCATTTCACGATTGTTCTACTTTTCGCCCAATCAATTAAACACCGTCTATCAATGAAATAGATTCATACACATACACAATATTGAAACAACTTCATTCAACCTTGAAACGCAGCGAGTTGTGGAATTGGAAGTTGACAAAATAAACCATGGATGCCGCAGATAAAAGAATTGGCTTCTTGCCATGACCGGGGCATTGTGCGCAAGACACTGATCAATTTCATACAACATGCATATGTACATTCCTATCTTTACCATTGAATTAGCTTTGTGAAACCTAAATTAACTCCTAATTACCTTGTGTAGGCCGAAGACGTTGGCATTATGCTAACTTTCGTTTCTTTTATTTTAATTCATAAATGAATAGAAAGTACCTACTTAGGTCCCCATACTTTCTATCTATTTTAAAATACGAGTGAACCTACCTCAGTAGGTGGGTACCTTAACTTTTACGAAACTACCTAGGTATTTCAATAGGAGAACCTAAAATGATTTTAAAATAACAACCTGAAAGTCGACATTATTCTAGATCATCATCGTTTGAACTTAGTCCAATCTAAGAACTTGAATACCTTTTTACGTCTACGGTGGTTTAAGTATAACTAGATGGTATTTGTATCTACTCAAATACGTTGTAAATAAAACTCCTGATAGTAGTTTAATACCTAATATAAAATGAATGATTAATATTAGCTCCTTAATAACAAATGGTTACTGGAAGATAGCCAATCCCATACACCTACACTTATTTATAACGACATGCCTATAATTTTAAATGAACCGCGACCTATATTCCTGAAATAAGCTTATCTATACCAATGTCTAGTTCATACGACAGTGAAACGAAGATCGTTAAAATGGCCGCCATCCGGTACTGCAGTCGTGAACAAGAAACACAAAGCACACATCTGAAGATGGAATATATCCAGATGTAGGTAACTAGGTGCACAAGACGCACTGTTTGCAATGACAATGAGATATGAATATAACGTCTCCTAAGTACCTACCTACTTACTATAAAATAATTCTTACTGTTTTGCTATCATTACTGAAAAACTTACCACATTCATCCACTGAACGTCAGCATGGAAGAAGATTTGAATGATAATGAGTTAATTTATTGGTCTAAGGTCTAATACACATAGTAGGTACCTTATGGCCTATAGTCTACAAATAAGTATTCATCCCAGCCAAAGATAGGTAGAGATCCCCAGTGAACTAAGGTAGGAAATCCTATTCTAGATAGGTACTTATTATATTACGCGAAAAAAAATATATACGCGCCGAATTGAGAACCTCCTCCTTTTTTGGAAGTCGTTTACAAATTAATTATAGACCACAAATCGATTCTAACTTTAGGTATTAGGCATCCATCTCTTGAAGTCCTGAATCAGATAAGTATAGAACTGCACAGGTAAAAGTCTTTTTTTTTTATCCACTACAAGCTAGCCCTTGACTGCGATCTCACCTGATGGTAAGTGATGATGCAGTCTAAGATGGTAGCGGGCTAACCTGTTAGGGGCATGGCAGTTATAATAAACCCATACCCCTTCGGTTTCTACACGGCATCGTACCGGAACGCTAAATTGCTTGGCGGCACGTCTTTGCCGGTAGGGTGGTAACTAGCCACGGCCGAAGCCTCCGACCAGGCCAGACCAGGGAAAATTCAGAAATTATAAATTCCCAAATTGACCCTGCCGGGGATCGAGCCTCCGCACGTTAAGGCAACACACTGCGCCACGGAGGTTGTCTATTAATTACTTACATTCCATCCAACCGCTTCCACGTAAAAGTCGACCTTGTCTGGGTCTTCGGGTTCCGAATCAGTGTCAAGTAAGGTTTCATTGCCACTGTCGGAGTCTCGAGCGACACTCGGACTCTCAGATACATCGGTAGCTTTCTGCTCGCTATCCTGTTCCTCTACTTCTTTTAATGGAGCTAGCGGAGTGGACTCTTCTAGTGCGGCCTTTTGAGATGCTTGTTTTAAAATAGATCCGAACTTCTCGAAGAAACTGTCGTCCACTTCTTGTATTCTGCAACAATTAAAAGAAACTTTTACTTAGGTACCTACCTACTTTACAGATTTAGGTACCTTTCGAATTTGATTACCAGTATCGTCTAACCAACGGTTCAAATATGGCTTTATGTTAGGTTATTTGTAGCCTACATAACCAAATTGACGAAATGCTCCCTACACCGTGTAGGGAGCATTTCGTCAATTTATTTATCTTCATTTATAATTTTATTCAAGTATCTCCACATGAAAATTATGGAACCAACAGGGATTGAACCTGAAGTGCCTTGGAGTAGGTATCTATATAGATTTTTTTAGTAAATAAACGTCCATATACGGGTCACGAAGGTAGGTGTTCGATGTGAGCAGAAGGCAAAGACAAATCTTTTGACTATTCAGACCGCGGCAGTTTAGCGTGAATCATCCTTAGTTTAAAAGTATGTACCTACTTTACAACCGTCCTAAGGTTGCAGTAGCTAGGTGCATATAAAAGCCGCAATTAAAAGTAGTGATTAACTACACAACTTTGTATTTATTCTGAGCATAGGTTTCAGCACAATAGAATGTCTAGACCATACAGTTATGGTTTAGATACCTAGGTCAGTTGACTATAGTAAGAACAGATTACAGATGTACCTACCCAAATTATTCAAAAACATAATACCCCTAAGCCTTTTCTCATTTTTTGAGCCAAGATAATTTTGTAATCTGTGTTTATTTTTTCGAGAATCGAACCAGAGACCTTTTAATAGTAACAAAACCAAAAAGAAACAATTTGGTAACAGGATAATATTTATATATTGAGTATGTTTTTCATATATTTTATTGCATTACATTATTTTTATGTTGTTAAATCTTACATTAAATTAAAGTCTAAATCAATGTTGCATCATATTAGTAAAAAGTTATTTTGCATTAATATAGCTGCATTGCTTTCTTAACAAATTATAGATAGTTCTGGTTTACATTACATTAGAAATAGCATGAAACACTTGTACTTAGCTATTTTTTTAAATTGTAATTTTTTTTAATAATTTTCAACATTATGCATACATATTACTTGTATAGATGTAATAATTTGATAAATAGGATCACAATTTACTGGAAGACTGGAATGATTTCTTATAAAGAGTTTTAGCTTAGTTTTCTATCTAATTATGTTGCTCTATCTAATTTATTGCACAAATAAAAAACTTATACTTAAATGCATCATAATGCACATTTTATGCAAAATTATTACTTAAATAAAGATATTCAAAAAAAGTTTTAATATGATTACTTAATTTTATGCCATGATTCATAGTTTCACTTTTCTAAAGCTGAGAACAAAGTATATTTTATATCTGTATATTCTTCAGCACCATGTTTACTCCCCTCTCTGCCAATACCAGACTCCCTGATACCACCAAATGGAGGTTCCGCAGCGGACAATATGCCATCGTTAATAGCTACCATCCCAAAGTTCAGCTCACGAGACATTCTAAAAGCTTGACCGAGATCTTTGGTAAAGACATATGACGCTAGCCCACTCCTGGTATTATTGGCAACCTGGAGAGCCTCCTGCTCAGTTTCAAACTTATAGCATACAGCTACAGGCCCAAAAATCTCTTCTTCATATATTTTCATATCAGGATTAACTTCAGTGAGAAGCGTTGACTGATAAAACTTGGTCCCAAGCTCAGCTGCAGGTTTCCCACCTATCAGTGCTTTAGCTCCCTTTGATAAAGCATCATCAACTAATAGTGACACCTTATCAGTTTGAGCTTGATTTATCAATGGCCCACATGTCACACCCTGTTTAAAGCCCGGGCCTAAGACACATCCTTTGGAGATTTTTTCTTTAAAGGCTTGCACAAATGTATCATACACATCTTTATGAATTAAAAATCTGTTCGCCCCAACACATGCCTGACCGTTGTTTCTGAATTTAGCAAGCATAGCCTGGTCAACAGCGTGTGATATATCTGCACTTGGGAAGACAATGAATGGGGCGTTTCCTCCTAATTCTAAGCAGACTCTCTTTACTCCTTTTGCTGCCATCCCATACAGAATTACACCAACCTGTGTAGAACCAGTAAAAGAAATGCATCCTACATTTGGATCTTCACATAAGATTTTACCCACTGCTGGAGCATTTTTTCTGCTTGAGGTCACAACATTTAACACGCCTTTTGGTACACCAGCTTCTTCTGCCAGTTGGGCAACAGCTAAAGCAGTCAAAGGGGTATCTTCTGAAGGTTTGATGACACAAGTGCATCCAGCTGCCATCAAAGCTCCCACCTTGCGCGTAATCATTGCAAATGGAAAATTCCAAGGTGTGATGACAGACACAACACCCAATGGCTGTCTAGTAACCATGATCATTTTATTAGGCCAGGGGCTCGGGACCACTTCTCCATTAATATGACGAGCGGTATCAGCAAACCATTCTAAAAACGAGCTTCCATACATGATTTCACCCTTAGATTCAGATAACGGTTTACCAGCTTCAGCGGTAATGATTTCAGCAAGGTTATCAGAATTTTTCACACACAAATCATACCATCTTCTAAGTATGGTAGCCCTTTCCTTTGCAGTTGTATTTTTCCACGTCTGAAAGGTGTTGGTGGCTGTTTCAACTGCTAATTTAGCATCGACGGCGTCCATGTCAGGAATCTCCGCGATAACTTTATCATCCGCTGGATTTAGCACAGGAAATACCTCCTTACTCTTCGCACTGACCCATAGTCCATTAATATACGCATTCTTCTTCAATAAATGCATCTGTCTACTATGATAAAAAACCAAATTTAAGTTTCGTAACAGTCCGGCTCGAGAAAAAACCATGTCTTTAATAAAAGTATTTACTGGAAGTTCTCGACACTTTACTGATAAAATGTACTCGTATAACACAGCGTCACTTGATAAGATATTGAACGAAAACAGAAATCAAGTTCAGGCAATAACATAAAAAATAAAACAATTATTCAATTATACAAGTGGAAATGTTCAATTCAAGGAACATATTTACTAAATTCAATTCGAATAATGACAGTAAGTGAAACTGGCATATAACAGCTGACTTTGACAAGTAAAGCTGACATTGTACACCACAGACCGGCGATCACAGACGATTAACTTTTAAAGTAACCACGGACGACTTCAATCCGAAATCGATTCATTGATTCATTACGGTATTCGACGAAAACAACAACACCTTGTAGCTGTGCTTGTAGCGAGCCCCGTTGCTATTTTTATATTCCAACGACGATGCTGTAGGCTACATCCATACTAATATTACAAGAAAATTTTATTTATGTTTCAACCGATTTTGAGAGTACGGAGAGGATTCATCCCGGAAAAGGACATGAACTATGTACTTTTAGTCCCAGCAAATCAAGGGTTCGCAGCTAGTCTATGATTTGCAGTTCGCACTGGAATTAAATTTTAAAATTCATTACGAGTATTTTACAATCATTATGAAGATTCATTATTGCATCTATGCTTACCTAAGAATTAGGATCATTTTATAAGTATATCTAGTGTAGCGATGTCCACAGTAGGTACCTAACTAAGAAAAGTCTTTCGGGAGTGTAGAATGCCTAGTTTTCTATTTACCTACTTATTTTTTAAATTATTTTTTTACATTTAGGTACGTAGGTATAATAAGGTAAGGCACATGGATAGATCCAGCGTAACATCCGTAAATACAGGTTCTGAAATCTTTCGTATCTAGGTAGGTACTAGGTTTCGACGACCTCCGTGGCGCAGTGTGTAGCACTGTTGCCTTAACGTGCGGAGGTCCCGGGTTCGATTCCCGGCAGGGTCAATTTAGGAATTTATTATTTCTGAATTTTCCCTGGTCTGGCCTGGTGGGAGGCTTCGGCCGTGGCTAGTTACCACCCTACCGGCAAAGACGTGCCGCCAAGCGATTTAGCGTTCCGGTACGATGCCGTGTAGAAACCGAAGGGGTGTGGGTTTAATATAACTGCTATGCCCCTAACAGGTTAGCCCGCTACCATCTTAGACTGCATCATCACTTACCATCAGGTGTGATCGCAGTCAAGGGCTAGCTTGTAGTGGATAAAAAAAAAAAAAAAAAAAGGTACATACACAGACATACTATCAGGGGAAGTATGACAAGAAGCAATAATATTTTACTAATTTTATGGCAAGGTTAAAAAAACACGCGGGCGCAAAATCCAGGAGAAATCAATGTCTGTAATAAGAATGAATGAACTAGAAGACTAATACGCTATAATCCGCCACAGTAAACAAATGTTCACAATCTTGTCGAGTCAATATCTCCTGAAGATGCTCCGGTTTCGCAGTGAAACGTACGTTGAGAGTGCTTTGGAGGATTTGTGTGGTGTGGTACTGTGCCGGTGCGAATTTCTGGGTGGTGGGTGTTCGCATGTTGTAGGTGAAAGACTCGCACTGTACCACATAGATTTGTCTACTGTGGCGGATTATAGCGAATTAATAGACTTATACCTAGTTCATTCATTATCATGGACTTCCGCAAAATAACGCCTGCTTCGATTCAATATCTGTAATAAGATGCATTGAGATGGGCTTGTAATCTTGTAATAACCCCTTGTTTCCGTGATCTGTATAATAACCAATTTTAACAAAGATTTTATTTGTGATTTGAGATTGTGGCGAGATAAGGTGGTAGTTAGGTACCTACCTAGTCTTATAATAAAAAAAGTATGTCAGCCAAAACAATTAGGCACATCACACATGAGAATGCAGTTACGGCGCCCGTAGGTCTACTTTTATATTATAAGTACTATAATTTATACTATGTAGGTAACACTTTTGCATCCAGTATAGCCCATTAACGTCCCACTGGGCACAAGCCTCTACTCAGATAAGAGAGAGGGAAATAGAGCTCGGACCCACCACGCTGCTACAATGCGGGTTGGCGGCTGTAGGTAATATTTTTGCATAATAAATGAAATATAACTAAGTATAAAATTGTATGTACCTACGAGCGACTACCCGATGTCCTCGGTGAGCGACAGAAGCGACGCGACACGTAGGCCAGCTAGGTGAAGGCTGTTTAATACTGTCCCGTCGCGTCGTATAGTCGCGGTGTCGCGTTTGTCGCTCACATAGGACAACGGGTAATATATATATTTATAAATAGGTAATTAGGTACTGGGCATGTCAGGTGCCTAATTGTTTTGATCGCGTAGTATGTAGGAACTATCTACGAGTACCTACATATAGGTAATACTTATTGCGCGAGTGGAAAAACTTTTACCGTACCTACTTACTGCATAATTCTTTATGGCATTTACTTACCTAGGTAGTAGATATTTGGTACAGTTATTGTTTACTTTTACCACTTTACGTTACTCACCGGCTATCATGCACTTGTTCCTCCACAGATTTCTGTTGCTGTAATTTTTCATAGAAACCTTTCCACATTGATTCTTCATCCATGTTCAATAACGTTTAGTCACACCTTTATCTACTTATTGCTATTTTATTTTATTAAGTAATTTTTTCTCATTTGCATTCGACAAAGCAAATCGCGACCAACTAGCTCCGTTATAGACACGCTAAGACCATAATTTAATGCTGATCGTCTGAATCACCGAACTGAACGAGTCATATCTTCGTGTAGTCAATGACGTAAACACCTTCAGTTAACAGGAGATTATAAGATTGAATAAGTAAGTACGCACACAAAGCAGTCACACTCACGGCGCGGCAGAACTTTTAATTTTGAGGTCACTGACTGAAACAAACGCCGATTAATGTTGCCGGCCACCTGAATATTACGTAAATAACTTTATTTGCCCGTGTTACGATTGATATTATGATTTCTTTCGATTTAAAACGTATTAGACACGTTTCGGAGTGATTGTTTTGCGTGGTACGTGAAGGCGAGCTAAATAAAACTGACGTAATCCAAATCCAAGGCGTTCACAATCGTTCCTTTGCGCCGTGCGCCCGATACCGGTGCCGCAACAGACTGATCTGCATTAACATCACATGTGTGTTTTTAAATGAGACACAATAACAAGCACTAATCAGTATTCAAACAAATCATCCTTACAATACAAACAGACAGGCCTTCATGTTAAATATTTCAGAATAATTTATTACATTGTTAACATCTAATGACTCCAAAATCGTCGTTAATTATGAAAAGTACCTACCTACCTAATTGTTTTAATATGTTACAAATTACAATGTGGCCATTGTTTCAATTATTTTCGTATTTCGTTTACTTAACTACCTAATAGAACGACGCGACGGGAAGTTCAAATAAACATACCTAGTTAGTTCAAATAATACAGTAGGTACAGTACAGGTAATTCTCCCTATTCTAATTTAGAGCAACATTTAGGTAGTTTTCTAATTGCCTTGTTGATTAGATTACAGAATACAGTCAGGCAAAAAAAAACAGTTGTTCAACATAGATCCTGATTCCTGGTTGGCAATGGTTTCTTTCAAGAAATTCAGCATCGCATCCCCACTGATCTGCCAATGGAGGTCAGGAGGCAACCCGGAGTTTTGATCCAATGATCTTATTCTTCTTAGCATCTACCATTCTACTGGTCAATTAATGAGTACGTACGTAGAAACAACTACCAACCTAATTATTACCAATCATTTGATAATAAGGGAACTCTTCCGTCCACAGTAAGTACCTAAGTATTCCTATTGGTTTCTAAAATAATAACTACTCTTCGCTACAACCCTCAGAGTCACCGCCTCCAGTGGTCTCTCTTGCCTCAAAAAATAATCCAACAATGCATACCTACCTAATAGATCTCACAATTTTAAAAGAATGCGTTATGGTACGCGGCCCGCAGTCAGTCAGCGACTGCGTCGCACGAACAGGCTCATGAATAAGGGCCCCGAACGGCTTCGAATCTATTCGGGCATTTTCCGACATAACACGTGCGTTTATCCGGTAATTAGGTATGTATATTTAAAATACGATGATATCCAGGTACGTTATTCGTAGGATGCGATGCTTCGTACTCGCACAAAATTCCAACAATACTTGACCACAGACCAAGTAGGTAAGTCTTCGCAAGAAATGCCTAAATGCAACTTCATCGTAAGTTGTAATCGAATGCCGTGACCATGAAATAGAGACCAGTCCTAATCGTGGGCCATCACAATGGAACAAGCTCCACCATTAACCTTGGTGTCACAAAATAATTAGGCAGTGGTAACTACTACTAACAACATCGAACCAACGCGACGCTGAGCACTCGTTTTTTCCGCTTTTTATCTTGCTCTATACAGTTCACGTAAAGATCATGATTCATAGATAAATTAATAAGTATGAGACCTTCAAATGAACTGTATACTTAATTGTTAAGTAATCAAAATAAATTGAGATATGTCATTATGGTTATTTAAGTTTATAGTAAGTACTGGTCTGGAACAGATTGCTACAAATCGTTCACAGTAGCCTAATTATGTAAAACCTGCATCAAACGTTGTTACAGTCTCAATTGTTTTGTTTGGATGAATTTATGGTATCCTTTCTGCGTCGATTTTGCCCAACAGAGGAAGAATGTAAACCAATCAGAGGTGATTGTAATTGTAACACTTTTCCTGCATTTTTACCTAAGGCGGCAGGTTAAATTAGGCCTTTGTCCATAATGCCGCAACTCTTTGAACTCTTCTAAGATAGGGTTTCCAGTTTCCACTTTCCAAGCATCGGTTAAATTTACCAAGATTATAATTTTAGCGTACCTATTTGTCCACTCCGGGCCCTAGCGGACTGACTACCTACTAACAGTAAGTAACTAACTAAAACCGACCGACGATGGTCAACGCAGTGAAATATATTTTGAATTTTGATTCTTGAGAACTAAAAATCCTGAAAAAGGAAGCAGTGTTTCTACGATATCATAATTATATTCTAGTGATTTATTATTGACTTCTTAATACACAAATTCTTATGAAACATGTTTAGTACTTTGCCTTATTTGAACCTTACTTGACGTACGTATCTAAATACATATTTACTTTTATGACAGCTTAAATGATCTGATGCTATCTAAAGTCTAAAGAAGTATGGCGCCATTAAAACGTTGAGTTATACAGGAAAACACTTTAGAAAAAATTAAATGGCATTATGATTAACAAAGTGGCAATTAAAAATTTACAGCACGCAATATTATAGGATATAGATACGAGTAAACTTCAAGTACTCCTTTCAGATGGTGAGTATTCCAATAATTTTTTTATGGGAAAGCTGACTGGTAAATGGGTATAAAAAATTAATGTTCAGAAATTCACTACATTCGAGCGAATCGACTGGTAGTCTAGCTATAGTCGAGGATATGATAGGTCAATGGAATTTTCATTTTGCAGTTTGCATAAAAAATGGTAGAGGTCCGTTATCTATGTGGAATCTCCTTTTGAGGATGCAATATTGGATACTCCTAAACCATCATTTAATCGTATTATTACTCAAGGGCTATTTTAATCCTACGTATTCGATCTCTATACAAAGTTGTACATACTGACTCATTACGATTGAATATTGAACAATCGCATAAATTTTTCTTCGGAGGAAAATATCCTATGTACTTTTACCTACTGGACGCTGGCCACGCGTGTTCGAATTGTACCTTCGGAGTTTTATTTTTATTATTCATTAGGTAGGTAGGAATATAGGCTTACGCTTGACCACAATCACACCTGACGTTCAGTTGGGTCCCTCGGAGTCACATTCGCGCTTTGAATTTAAAGTCATTGTCCCTTAAATAATAATTACCTTAGAGTATATACATATAGCAGTCACGTCATACATACGGCCCGCGGAGTGCATGCGGCCCTTAGACCATAATGATGCGGCCCGCGCCCGCAACCGAATCCAGATAGATAGCTCGATAAATTGCTTGCAAATCACGACAAATAGTTTATATCGATATAATATGAACAGCGCCGGAACGGACCCAAAAATGCGTGTATTTATGCAATATTGTAAAAAAGT
This sequence comes from Erebia aethiops, assembly GCA_923060345.2. Lineage (NCBI taxonomy): Eukaryota > Metazoa > Arthropoda > Insecta > Lepidoptera > Nymphalidae > Erebia > Erebia aethiops. The sequence goes on from OV281087.1 coordinate 15,155,101, forward strand.
TGTGTATAACAAACAATCGCTAGCTGCGCTCCGCGTGCATTTATTTCCAAGAATCTTTTGGCTGCATTATTTTTTTTGAAAAAACACCTCTGAAATTTAAGAAGGTTACCTCCCCCTGGGCCAAAGGCTGGTTAGGCCCATGCATGGTTTAGCTCTAAAGAGTCTGACCCGCTAACACACACACAATTTTCTAAATAGCACTTCAGAAAATCCAGGTTGAGACCTCCGGTATAGCGTATATAGGTACGCCTTCCACTAAATACAGTTATCAACTATGATACTTTCCTGGCATCCGTACAATCGCAGCGTCAGATAATAAATACGTACTTACAGATGCAGATTTAAGGTCGCGATCCCGCTACTAAGTAACTACGATAGTTTATCAACATTGCAAAATATTTGACTCTGAATTTGTCAAGTCATCTCAATGTATCTAATTTACGGTTAATCAACAGTTTAATTAAATTAATTATTTATTGCTTACGTAGTACCTAAGTACAACAATACTCCCCAAGCTGTTTTTTAGACTGAATATCGAAATTCATAAATTTATTTGTTTTGTGGCGAACTCATTATCGAACCCTGCTTACATTATATGAAAAGTTTACAAAAATGTACTTTGAGTAACTGTATATAAAATGATATCAGAAAGTGAATGACCTTGATTACGATAGGTAATATGGGGGCGATTTGCATCAGCATGCATGCAAAAAAAACTGAATAGTCATGTGGGTGCCAAGACGGACACACCGAAAAGGAAATCGACTGTTAGGTACAACTTAAATGCAACTTGCTTGTATTGTTTTTTATACTAATATTATAAGAGATAGCTGCACTTTTTGTACAGTATGTATGTTCATAACGTCTTTGAGAGGTGATATCTAGTGAAAGGCCCGATGAATAGCGTCAGTTTTAATACTGTTTACATAGGAACTGCGCATACTTTAATACTGTACAAGAATCAGCTTTTCTAGTTATGGTTCATTTTTGGTAACCATAAACCGTCTTTGAGCGGCCATATCTAGCGAAAGGCCCATTTGTATGCGGGCAGACTTTCACTTTTGACATCAGTGGAGAGCCCTACACCCACCTAATACTGAATCAGTCTTTCAGGCGATAGTTACATAAAGTGCAGCTATCTCTTAGTCTATAATTAATATGCTTGTATTTATAATTTCTACTTTATATTTTTATCTTTTTTTTGTTAGTTCTATGCTACGTGCAATCAGTCATACTTGATTTTGAACTAAGTATAAGCAGATTTCTTGAATGCGTCGAGGGTTGGGAGAAGATCACTCCGTCGAGAAACTCTAGTTAGGTATGTTTTCAGTGGCTTCATTGTCCACAAGACAGTTCTTCAAATGTGGATTTTTTACTCTGCTGCATGTGGTAAGTGACACTGGCAGACTATTTACATGAACTTGTAGCCTGCTCTTATGTTTCATTTTAAATATTTATCTTATTTTAGTATTTGTTGTTCAACGACAGGATATGACTGAACTGAAATTATACATAAGCTTTTAATGTATAGCCGTTTTTGAGCCGTTGTTGAACTAGAGGGCCTTGACAAAACATGTCTCCAAAAGCGACTTTGAAAGCCCCTCATTTCGTCAAATTTTGAAGGATTTTTTTTTTAAATTATGCTCTGCAAATTGATACCGCACAAGCTTGTGTACAGCCATTTAAAAAAAACCCATTCGCTTCTATGAGCGCCCTCCTCAAATAAAGTTTTTGTAACTTTTTAAGCTTTCGGCTTCAGGCCATCGGTTTACATAATATTATGTTGTAAAAATATATATCGTGAGCTATATATTTACAAGACACTTTAATCCTTTGCTGTCATTAACCACAACGCAAACAAGATTGCAGTTGTTAGTTAATCTTAAGACACACAAACGTGTCTTCATGTTTTTAGCGGGAGAATGAATCACAGGAAATTTTATGGAATTGATTCATAAACAACAACATGCATGTAAGTATTTTATGGAAAAAAATCATTTTAATCCAAATAACAAGTTGATGCTGAGCTATATGCCGGGAGAAAACGTAATCTTGTAATTAATCATTTTGAAGTGTAAACTTCTTTAGCCGCGTTGAGCACTTTTTGGTAGGGGATAAACTTGTGGATTCGCGTCACCGACACCGTCACCGACACCTCGCTAAGACAAACGGTCTTAAATATAAATATACTACATTCGTAATTAAAATTTAATGCCTTAGTTTTAAAGTTTATATTTTAATTAATTTAAATTTAAAAAAAAAACGTTTTCACTTCTATCGGCAGTCCCTACGACTGCCAATTTTTTTTACTTTAAACGTAAATGCTATAAATTCAATATTTAGAGAGATGAAGTCAGGTTACAAAGGCTTATGGGTCAAGTTAAGACCATCAAAGCCCTTCCATATAACCACAAAGCATTCTCTATTCCGTGCTACGAACCGTATGTACGGAAAGCATATTTTTACTGAAAAGAGCCGACAAGAAACTCTCTAGAACTTAAAAGCCGTTAAGTTAGTCTTTTCAGCAGGTACCTGGTAAATGAGTATTGGGAATTCAATATTATTAATTATAATTATCTACATGCTACTTGTTACGTTATTATGTTTTCCATTACATAGAGATAGTTAGTACCTTTAGTACCTGTCGGCTGTCTTAGTAAAAATCGATCAACTACAATAAATTATTTGGCGAACAGCATAAGTAATTACTATATAGGTAAAACAATCTTACTTGCGTGGACTGATAATAATTTCCTGCTCTTGCAACTTTTTGAACACAAATCCCCACGGGTCCTCGCGAGCTTTTCCTTCCATGTTTTTTTTTTACAAAAGTTACAACAGAATTTGGTATTTCAGTAGTAGTAATATGATAACACTATTGCAATAAAACTTATTTAGAAACTTTTCTCCTTAATCTTTAAGCTCCTTAAGCTTTTTAAAATACTTGAAAAGTTTTTCACACACACCTCTTGAATGTTAAAATGACCGTGATAAGTTTCTGAACCTTTCTTCTAAATTTCAAAGTTCCAAAAATACTTAAAAGTTTTCTCACGAACACTTGAATGTTAATTAATATTGCAAGTGCGAGTTTTCAGGCTTCGCGTAGCACTGATAGTCTGAGACTGGCGGACAATACGAGCGGTTGTTACTGTTAGCTTTGTTTGCCAGAGGTGTAAAACCTACTCCAGTTTTTTAGATACCCAAGGCTGGTAATAGGAAATCCACCCATTGTTATGATTTTAAGTGTATTACTCATAGAATCAAGTTAAATAACCCGATAATTAAAGACGCTAGCTGGATTATCTAGACCCCTGAATCAGAATCTAATTACAGCACGTATTTACAGATGCCTTGATACCAAAGACATTAATATAATACCCTGTGTAAATAGAATACCTTGTCTAAATTAGTCTATGCCTTGATCCTATTGATTTCAATTAGCTGTTAATACTTAGTCAAATCGTGATTTTTGTATGACGAAGTTGATATTATAATGTTGCGTCCGCGAAGTTACCGGAATGGGTATCAAAGAGCCCAGTCTGGCTAGTGCCAGACTACACTAACTTTGTGAAAGTTCTTAGTTACTTTTAAACCAACATCATTTTAATATACCTATTATTACTTGATAGCTATTATCAAGAAAACAGCTAACTCAACTAAACCGGCCCTGGCAGGCTGGACATAATATCTACCGAACTTTATCAATTGGTGAAAAATTTGGTAAGAACCTACTTATTTAAAATCAGTTCAGCAAATGACCAAAAAAAAACATATATAAAGCTTTTAATCATATAGAAGCGACAGATATAAGTTTGTCGCCACATTTACGTAGGTCACAAAAACATAGTGAACACTAAGTATATTAGAACAAACTAAGGACAGTTAATGAACTGTAAATTAGACGTAGAAATTAATTATAAGTAGAAGTTTAAGTTAAATTAATATTACTTATTAGCCCATAGGCTAGATGGTAGTAGATAATAAAGTTGCCATTATTAAATTGTAATGGAACTTTATGGCACGGAAAAAAAAAAAAAAAAACATTTAGGTACGTAAATTGCTGTTCGTTTGTCTCGCTAAAACTCAGAAGCGGCTTGACCGATTTAGATGAAATTTTTTGTGTGGGTTTTAGTGGATAGGGATGGTTTATATTCACAATTGGACTACCGAGTCCGAGTCCGAGGGGGCGCTGCAATCGGGTTCTAGGCTCAGGGCAGGACAACGTCTGCCGGGCCCACTAGTAATAGATAATTATGTATCACAAAGGATTTTGGATTATGTCACCACTGACTAATAATTATTATGCTAACAAACTGAAGTACTTTACTTCAAATTATCACTTATTATTTATAAGTGTACAATAAAGAATATTTCATTCATTCATTCATTCACTGTAAGGTTTTTTTAAAAGATTTTTCGATTTTAAATAATTAAGTATAGTAATTTTGCCTCGCACCATGAACAGTGTGGTTAATTAGAATTATCTTTAAATTATGTGAAACGTTTCTCATTCTTTGCGTTTGTTTTCCACGACTCATTTGTATTGTCGTTCTACATTCCTGCACTTGTATTGCATTATTTTTCTTAACTATGTCTAAAATGTATTGTGTAATGATGGACCCATATATTGCAGCCTGCATCATGCAAGTGGGCACCGTGGGTACGTTGCTTGCAATTGCTCCGAGAATTCTGACTTATTATCGTGTATTGTTATGCTAATGGCTCCTTACTGTTGACATACTTGTACACAGCTATTTATAAATGAATAAATAAATAAATTCATTTATTTGCTAGAAACATGGGTTGCATTAGGGGATTTAGCACTTTAATCAATGTAATAAGAAATCCTCGTATAATCCTATTTAAAAGATTTATAATTTAATCATCATCATCTACAGCTTTTGCTTGTTTAGGAAACTTTTCCATCGGAGAAGCTCCTGACCTTATAAGCTCTTGACTCCTAAAAACCTCATATCCTTTCCCATTCCGTCAATCCATCCGTTAATTCACAGGCCGCTCCAATCCAAGGCATTCCTCAGTCTCTACGTCACTAATTCACTGTCTAGCAACTTTTTTGGTCGTGTATGTAAGTAAGGTGATGGTTTCGACTGCACTTGACTGCATGCGAATCTCCAAAAAGTCAGTATGGCTCGTGTTCGTAACGATTTCGCCAAAAATCTTTATACTCCACACCCACAGCACCGGAAATTCTGTACTTTTTCTTTGTATTTCTAGTGAGATTTCATTTTTTTACTACGTAAAGCCTGAATCCTATATATACCTAAGTCTGCAGGTTCTGCTAGTCTTACTGCGAAAGATTAATTAATTTATAAGTAAGTGCATGTAAGTTGTTACCCGCAATTATTTCGATTAAGGTGTTGGGAAAGGGTGCTAATGAACCGGTTTACATCAACTAGTAAGCAGTTAACTACTGTTATTTACTCAGAGACCCGCTGAGGCGCCACTTTTATATCAAACAAATCACTGTCAAGGTGCATTTATAATAGTAATGTAGGCGGCTGGCAGTAGAACTAGTTAGACTATAGGGCAAGGTGTCGCACTGAGAGATATCACAGACAGGAAGCGGTTTATGTGATAACATCATTGAAATAGAATGAGTACTAAAAAAATTCTACATCAATGGATAACATCATTCGAAAGCACATATTATACTTAAAGTTTATTTGAATTTAAAAAAAGAATCATCAATTTATCCATTGAAGTTCCGTTCTCCATGTCCGAAGACATTCATCAGATCTTCACCAAATTTATATGGGACCACCTCTGAAGTATGATCTATCAAACAACAAAAGAATCATCAAAATTGATTCAAAACTGGCGGAGTAATCGCGTAACAAACATAACTACAAAAACATACAGCCGAAACGCAGTTAAAAAATCTTTTGACTTTGACTTTGACTTCAAATCAGCCTCTGGACGTCCTCTGTTGAACTACATAGGCATTTTTGAGAGCGCTATCACACAGTTATTTTCCAGCTACTGTCTGCTAGTGTCACATCATCGTGTTGTCCATCATGCCCCCCTACGCTACGCTTACTTATACCCGGTCTCCACTCGAGAGCCATTGCTCATGACCTGCCCACTGCCACTTCAGCTTAGTGACCTTATAAGTAAATACCTTATTTATAGGCGCCGGCTATGCAATCATATAACTAACTAAAACCAGCTTTACTATGGTTAATGATTACTTTGTGTATTTGTATTTATAACATGGGAAATCACCACAGAACAATAGGGATGATGACAACTCGGTCAAATCAGCAACTCTTTACAAATTAAAAAACGCACTTCTAATATGGAATGTTCTATGAAATACATAGTTGTGACGTCATCAAATTTCAGTGCACTTTTTTCTTTAATCTATAGTTTAAAATGATTATAATACTTAAATCTAAGTGAGGATGTGAATTTTAGGTCTTTTGGAATACCCACTATTTAAACATCCATAAGAAATAATTTATTTTGATAGGCATAAATCAGAAGAAGACTTAAGTCTTAAATAAAAGGTTACATGATGCCTTTACGACTAATATGTACATACGCAGATTCCTATGTCTATGTCACCGTAAGATTGTAAAAACCGTTAGATTATAATATAACGTTTTTAATCTCGATAGATTATAAACTTTCGACAGATTGTTAACCGTAACATACTGCTTACAATTTAACGCGTTATTTTTCGGTAAATTGTAATATATTAGGTATATTAACCCGATAGAACCTAAGTGCCCGGGCACTACCTGAATATTCATGTCAAACCCTAACCTAACCTATAGTTAGTGCGCGAGTTGAATGCAGAGTAAATGTATGGTGACACTTACATTTACTCTGCATTCAACTCGCGCGCGAACTGTACAAGAAAGAGACAAGAAAACGTAAAAACAATAAATATTTCATAAATTAATACTCAGAACATTGAACGGTTCACAATCTTTCGAAAGTTTATAATCTAGCGGAATCGAAACCGTAACCGTAAGATTGTAAAATCCGTTAGATTATAACCTAACGGATTTTACAATCTTACGGTGACATCTATACAAAACACATAGATAGATAAGATCATGAATAACGAAGAAGAAATAAGAAAACGTCATCACTCGCCTGTATTATTAAGCACTGCAAATTTTAATATACACGCATCCACATGGCCGATTCCGCGCTGCATGTTGCGCGGGCATGGTCGAAACGGAAAATCATGGGAAATTACTAATTACTTAACTCTGAAGCCATAATTCATTATATACTTACTAGTTAGCAGATTTAATTATCCAACACAATTAATAGTATAATAGTTAGGTATGTTATTATTTCCTTTTCTAAGTTGCCTGGAAGAGATCGCTTCTTAGCGATAACCTAGCCTATCAGTTTTTTTAAAAATCTTGTTTAAATGTATTTTGTGTATGGTGTACAATAAAGTATATTTTCATTTCTATCCAATATCCAAATGTGACTCGTAAAGTTTTAATTAATACAGTCTGTAAAGGACCGTTAGGAACGAGGATGTAATTAAACGCTCGAGAAAATAAAACGGTTTTATCATTGGGTATTTTACAGTTACTAGTTACAGAAATATGGCAAAAGAAAGATCTAGGTGTAATTTGTATACTAATTAGTTTAGTAGGTATAATATCCTTAGCTAGCGATGAATATCCGAAATACCTAACAGCAAATGGATAGAATGTAGATTTAAGCAATGCTTCGGCCAAATTCAGGGTCATCCGTTACTCACTCGTGATTTAATAACTAAACGCTCATTTATGTACTTAGTAAGAAAGGCACTGACGAAGATCTTAAAAATAGTATTTTCTTAGGCCACTTCATATAGTCACTCTGACAGATTTTTTAAAAGCTGCTGTAAGATTCATGAAATAATGGTATATCTATCATAAACAACGTCTTCACTTGTCTACATTCAAATAATAAAGGAACATGAAGCCTAATTGGCTATAATCCGCCTAAACAGACAATTGTAATGTGGCACAGCGTGTAGCTTGCACGTGTAGGTAGCGATATTTACCGTCCAATAAGCCAGCCATTCGTATCGGCACAACACCACACCACACAAATTATTCTCCACATACGTTTCGTTCCGACAGCGGAGCATCCTCAGGAAATGTTGACTCGACAATGCGCGATCTCTTTACAATCGTGCACGCACTGACAAGTCGGTGTCGGAGTGAAATGTACGTTGTGAATAATTTGGAAGTTTGTGTGGTGTGGTGTTGTGTAGGGCCCGGTATCGCAAGCTACACGAGCAAGCTACATGCTGTAACACATAGATTTGTCTGCTTTGGCGGATTATAGCGTATTAAGCTTCTTGTTCATTGATTATCGTGGACTTCCGCAAGTAACGCCTGCTTTTAACCAATACATTCAAATCTTATCTGCGTTCAGAGTTCAGACAGCGATTTTTCATTTAGGACGGATATAATTAGGAACTGAAGTCTAATTAGGTACTTACTTGATAGTTTTAATAGTACTAGTATAGTATATAGTACTTCTACGTACATGCAGTTGCACTATACGATAAACATAGCCTTCATGAAATAGAACATCTCTATCAGTCCAATTCGACAAACATCTTGAAAAGCTTTCGCTTGAAGCTTCTAACGCACGAATATCATTAAAATGCAAAAAACATCGAATAGTATCGAACATAAATGCACACATGTTAACTCATCATTAAAAACTTTTGAACCTTTAGTGAAACACAGAGAATGATAGCAGAGCATCTCTACGTTTATTGTTACCCATTAATCCTAAACTAACTACAGAATACTTCCCTTTAAAGATATTCAAGTTACCTTTTAAAGCACGTAGGATCCTCGAGAGAACTAATGGACGCTTTCTAACATGTAGAACACGTTTTTCATCATCATTACTTGGGACCTAGTTACCACTCAAGATAAAAAAAAACTGTACCGTACCGTCAATAACAACTATTTCTCATAAGTCATAAGTATTCGTTGCTATATTATGAATTTTCACAAGATAAACTCGTTTTCAAACACAAAGAAACTATTTCATTGGATTATAAGAGTATTTACTATTTAGATTGTGTAATATATAATACTTGACGTCACTTACTTAGTTTCATGTTGAGACGGCTGTTTTTTTCCGCGCCAACGAAGTAAGCAGTCAAAAGCTCCTTTACGGAAAGGAGGTTTAAATAACTTCCATCGCTTCCGAACATCCAAAGTACTTTCTGAACCCACTGATATTCTACTATGAATGTCTGGCACAGAATTTTCGTTTTGTAAATCACTGACACTAGAATATTTAACACACTTTTCGAACTCAAACACTGACTCAGAATCACCAGCTGGACATGTCTTTCTATTTGATACGGGAGTTGATGTAACAAAATTTGGTTTATGCCTTAAATTAATTCCACTGTCCTCGAATTCCAAAATATCCGAACTATCTTCACCGACACCATGCCTATCTTTTGGAACACTTTTTGCATTTAATATACTATTTTCTTCAAAAAGTTTGCTCTTCATAGTGTGGTTAAAGTCAACAAATTCAGTCATATCTTCACAGCTCCTTGTTTTATACTTGGACAATTTTGAACGTGGCGGAGCTTTGATATCACTTGTGGGGTCCGGATGAGTGTCCATGACACCGACGTTGGCAAGATTGTCTTCACTCTTAGAGAACTTTAGCTTATTAAATAGCTTTTTATGTCTAGCTGGACGTACAGGCGGTTCCTCGGGGCACTTTTCTAATGTGAATCGCCGTTCGTCAGTCCTCTTGTTGGGTCTCGAGTACTTTGCGATAATTCTGTTTATTTCAGCGCTGTTTTTGCGTCTGTTGGTGTGACGTTTAAAGTGAAGCGGTTGCTGATAAGACTCGGCCACGCTCGGTCCCGCGACCCTAGCTGACCTCTCCCGCCATTCGGACACTTTGTTTTCGATGAGCCTCTGCAATTCGAGCGCACGCATCATTGGACCTAATTCTGGCATTGTGTATCTCAAACTTATTAAGTACGCTTTTCAAAGGAGGAATTTCGTTTTGTCTCGCTTATCTTTTCCGCTTGACCTGATGTTGTTTATGAGCTTAATTTAGACAGCATCTGCCGAGTTCCTCAGTGATGAGTAATGATATATCCCGCAATCTCGATATTACTGAAACAAAAGAGATCACACTTTAGAAATACAGTCAATAAATATCATTTGTTTATTTTGTTGAATTTACCTACATCTACAACGTTTTGATAACCTTCTAATAGTTCATTGCCTACCTGTGTCTTACCTTCGAGTCTTATTAAAACGCCAGTTGAGAATTTTATTGCACAATAGTTAATACTTATACGGTACCAATACATTATCGCAAATCTACTCATCCGCTTCGATCAGCTGTAATTTCGGTCTTTTCAAGGAAGTTATAACCGCGATTTCTACAACGACGAGCACATGAACTGGCGTCCTTCCGAAAACAATTATCTTTCTATGTTAATTCTCTATTCGTCTGATGAACTTATATGTCTTTTTTTAATACACAAATCATTTAAATTTTTTTACTACAAAAAGTGCATTAACGAGTCAGATAGGTATGTTCTCTCACGAGTTGCGTATTGGAAATTATAAATTATGAGTTAACGTTCGAATCTATACTAATATTAGGTATAATATGTGTCTGTCTGTCTGTCTCATTGTCTACTACTCTTTCACGGCCCATATGTTCAACCTATTTTGATGAAATTTGGTATAGGATAGTTAGTATCCAAGGACATAGGCTACTTTTTACCTATCCCGAAAAATTTAAGAGTTCCGCTGGAATCAAAAATCTTAATCCACGCGAACGTAGTCGCGGGCATCATCCAGTTTTATTATGTATAAAAGACTCTACATGACGTAGAGTCCGGTCCGAAGTCAGACATCCTGGGACTTGGAACTTGGAAGGCTCATTTTGTTTAGAACGGAAATTGCTGCTAGTTAGTACTAGCTAGATACTACTGCCGCTATTTTCTACATTTTCTTGTTAGAGCTAATAACAGCTGCAAAACAAAGACTGGATACATATTAGAATAACTTATAATTTCACATTAGGTTTAGTAAAAGAAAGTGCACCACGGCATAAGTACATGATAAAATAATCCCTAGATATCAAAAACTATTATAAAATATAATAATAATAGGGACCTACAAAAAAATAATTAACTTTCACCTACCTACTAAGTATAGAATATACTGGTGGGCTGATCAATAAAATCAGAAGCAGGTCCTTGAATACAAATAACTACGAACGTAGGTACTTAGGAAGGTACATTTAACATTAACTATTGTTTGATTTCAATAACCACTCAAAACTTCTGATACACATACTCCAGAATATTACACTAAAAAATACCTAACACTACTGCAGCTAACGTACCTTGATAGTATATGATAAGCATTGATAAGGTTCTGAGAGTGAGAGCAGATAGGAAAATGTATTACGAAGTTAATAAATCTTTTGATCAAAATATTTAATATACTTACCTAATATGAAGATGCTAACAGGTCTCTAATCTATGTCCATAACTATGTCATAAATCTACGTAAATTACGTTAAAATGCCTCTACAGAATCCTCTCCTACGTGGTAACTTGGAAAGGAGTTAAGAGTTAGGGCCAAAGAAACGAGCTTCTCTGTTACGTGATTCTGACCTTTACGCACATTCCAAGTATAGCTGGAAGTGGAGGATGAAAAATATCAATCGAACAATCTATTACTTCATCCTTCTTTATGTAAGTGAAGTTGTAATTTTAACAATAAAAGTCGAAAATGAGATATTGGATATGGAGAGTTGGTGACTGGTGTCACCAACTCTATAAATATATAAATTCCTGAAGTGATGTCGGTGTGGTATATTAATAAATAGTAATAGTAACTACAGGTGAATACCTACTCGTCTGATAGGTAGGTAGATATATAGGCTGATAGGTAGGTATATAGGCTTTAGTAGATAACATCCACGTATAATGGTCCATTACATACCTAACAATAAGAATCGGTTGGTTGAGCATGTAGGCCTTACGTGTTTTGGAATTCTAATTTAAGCCATCATTCTTCTACTCTCTTGCTGTTGCCATATTATAGGTACGTAATGTTGACAAAAGATAAAAATATGAGATAAATTTCGTAGGTAAATGCATTTTTAAAAGATTATACAGGATGGCCCAAATAGTGACTTCCAAAGAAAAAAATTTAGATTCCTCGTACCTAGACCTATCAGAAAATACCCCATGTATGTTCAGCGATTTTTGGTACTTTTCGAGTTATAATTTTTTTTATTTTTTCGTGAGATTTCTGAGAGAGTTTTCTTTCTTTTTATTTAGTGCTTTTTCCCGAACATTTTTTTTGTGAACATGCTTGCTATGAAGTGTGCTACTTTGCGTAAAATAATTACCGTCATAACATTAACCCAAGTCGGAAAAGTTTTGGTCGAAAGTGAAAAGTTTATGTTCGATAGAAGTAGAGACGAATTTTAAAAATACTTTAACCTGTCTACGTCTACTTCCGACTAATTTCAAACACTTTTGGGGTTCTTAAGCTTCCCTTATTAGATAAAAAATTTGGTACTTTGGAGGGCATTATTGTGAGAATCGGCCTTCAAATGTGGTAAGGCGGTAATTTCTGAACTTAAAATTTGATTCTTAAAATTGAGTTTTGCCTATTTTTGACAATTTTATGGCTAATTGCAGTAGTAAATTTTTGAATTTTAGTATTTTCTACAAAAATAATCGATATTTTTCGATTAAGTGACATCAAAGTTACGTAAAATTTATTTGGATTTTACAGTCAATAGGACAAAAAAACCGAATTTCACTCGGTTTGGTACTAAAATAGCTTTATCTTATTATCCTTCTGTGAATAACGTATAGCTTTTCCGCACCTACAAGCTTTTTTCCTGTTTTTGTCGGCAGCATTGTAAAGTAGGTATTGCTGGCAAAATTAGGTACGAAAAAAAAAATTTTTGCTAAGTATATAAGTAGATAGATATATAAGTATTCTTTATTGCCACACATAGGTACATAGAAATAACTTAAGGCGAGTCACCTCAGCTCAGCGGTGAAAACTGGTTTGCTAGATCAAATTTTTTCGGTATTTACTATTAAATAACGGTCTTACAAAAAATATCCGATATACCTAAAGATATTGTCTAAAGAATGTGCTAATTTGTTACACGATAGGATGTACTTTACTCGATCAAAAAAAATCTTGAAACAGGCTAAATTAAAAGTTTAAAACGAATTTTTTATTAATAAAATTTTCGACTTTGCTCATAATTTTTATATGGATAAATTTCTCTTGAAGTATTAATGAGAACCTGCTAAACTTTGTTTCAAACTGAAGTCCTAGGTATATTTATTTAATTCAAATTAATCACAGAACTTGAACGTTGTCAAGCGGTTTCAGAACATACCGCGCTGCCCGCTTCCCCGCCAGTCTCTACGAGAAACGTACCGCGAGACGCGCGGGCGGCACCCCACACCTCACCTCCTAAAATCTTGCAGGTGACTCGCCTTAATAATAAACACAACAGAAAACAACGCGTGCGCAAGGGCAAGTAGGTAGTGTAAATAATATAAGCAGTAAGCACATGCATATTATGTAGGTATACCTAATACCTACTAACAGTAATAATAACCAATTAATTAATTAATATGTTAATACTTACCATCATGGAAAACCATTCTTAGTAGAAGTAGGTAGGTAGATAAACCTATCAATAGCTGTTGACGATTGTAAACAGTAAGTAGGTATAACTACCTAGTACTTTTTACATTTCCTTTAAATATTACTCTGGTTCCTGAGATATTGATTTGACATGATGTACCTTGTGCTGGTAGGTATCTAACTATCAGAAGGCAAAATAATGGGTCGCGACCCAAAATAATATGGTGTGAATATGGTTATAATTGCGCGTTATTGGCTTATGATGGTCCATAACATACTGAAAGCATCAGCTTAAGGCCTTGCCAGCTAAATTTAAACTGGCTGAAATTTTCCTATCGATCAAACTAAAATTTGACCTTCATGATAAAAATTCGAAACTTGCGTCCCATTATCTTACAACCCCACCTACATGAGGCCCCTACCCTATGGCTTTGTCTTGACAAAAGGACGATATTATCGGACATTGTATTTTACTACTAAAAAACAATTTTCCGGGATAAAAAGTAGACTATGTCACTCAACTACACCCCTGCCAAAAATCACGTTGATCCGTTGCTCGGATGCGGCGTGATTGAAGGACAAACAAACGCACTTTCGCTTTTATAATATTAGTAGGTACATAGGTAATAATTATGTAACCTAGCATCATTTCATAGATTAATGAAAGGATGGCTACAAATCTAAAAGGTCACAGGTAAAAATACTTAAGTACGGTCTACTTAGAAACTGAAATTTCTACAAAAACAATGACCATACCCTTTACTAACTTTTATTGAACTGTCGTTAAATTACAACAATAATGTGCAATATCGTTGTACAAGGTCTAGACATTCTGCCGACCGATGCTGATACCGACTGGGTAGGTAGGTATATCTGCATCGGTCTAGTCTAGGTACACATAAAATGTTGGGTGTTTATCGCCTTTACACATCAATACCTATAAATTGAAAGAAAATATCCTTATCCTAATTGACAGTCTGCCCCGCCTCTTTCCCGCCAGATTTAACTTGAATTTATAGTTCCCTGCTTTCTTTGTTTGAATCTCACCAGACAATAGATACACAAGTAGTTACTTACTTTTAATTTGCACTGTAAGCCATATTCCATGTACTCCTCTCACACATCATACACAACACTGCACCACACAGCACTGCAAGACAGGTTCACTAAAATAACTAGTGAGCTTTACGGTTAAGGCGTCTTCACACTAGTCACATAGCACGCGTGAACAGTGCGTCACGTCACACGTGTTGCGACCACACGTGCAGATTCCACAGTGAGCCGACGAGCGTTCCAGGCGAGCGGTCCTGCACTTGACTCATCAGTCGTACACCCAACCCATCCTACCTCCACTGTTACTACAATGGACTAAATAGAGCGCAGGTCATTCAGTTTACACGCAAAATCGTAAACCGTTACAATTCATCTTCTCTATTAACCTACCTAGGTAATAATAGCATAAAATTATACCTAAATCTCAGTTTCTTTGTTTGTGCACATATCATGCAATCATCTATAACATACGGACAGACCGAGAGCCATAACAGACCTGAGACCACATACCGTTAAATTTGTCTTCGAGGACTGTCAAACGAACTCTGATTAAAATCGGTTTAGAAGAACCCGAGACGCAGCCTACGAACCAGAAGGTATATATAGCAGAGATTTTGTCTCTTAGCTGCTGGATAGGTACTGGGTACTGCCGGTACTGTCTTCTGGCGACACAAGACTGTGGCGTGGAGAAGTTTCTACAAGAGACCAATATTCAGCTGTGGACGTTCTATCGCTTGACGACAATGACTGTGAAATAATTCCTATAGAAAATAATTAATTGTCCGGTAGAAACTTGTCACTCGAGGGATCCAGTTAGATATTTGTTTATGCAATTAAAATGCTAATGCGATGTAAATCGTGCCTTGCAAGTAACAGGCACGAAAGTCGTCATCACGTTGTGCAAGCTTTATAACTTCACGCAGAATGGACAACTAAAGTGTGCTCAATAATTCAAAAGACGTGAATTCAAATTCAAAATCGGAACCATGTACCTATATTTTAATCATGTTATACTGCCTAGGAAATTGAGTACTTAATCTTTGACACAGGGATTTTGTATCAAAATCAATAACCGGCTCTATTTTTCAGTTTAAATTATGTTAAAATATGAAATTCCCATAAATTTCGGGTTTTTTATTCATTATACCATATTAAAGGCTCACGCTTGAGCACAATCACATCTGATGCCTGATGGGAAGTGATGAAGCGGCCTAAGATGGGACGCGCTTGCCTAGAAGGTGCCTATTCAATCTTGAATTAAAGATACCAGAATAATTGTAATTACCTAGTCTCTCTGCTTAGGAAATTTCTTGAAAAAGTTGCGTAAACGAAATATACTACAAAAGTTAAGAAAATACATTAGGCCGGAATTTGTAAAGATGGCGACGCGACGGCTCTACCAATTTTCCTACACTACTTTACCACTTTTCCTTTGTCGCTGAACAGTGAAAATTCCTAGGATTAAAACGCAAATTCCTATAGGTACTCAATTCCGACCTTCCTAATGATCTACTTCCGAAGCGAACAGGCAACTAAGTAATACCTAGTTTATTATCGGTTTGTTTGTAAGGGGCACTGTGCGTTGGTGCGGGCGTGACAATGGTTTCCGCCAAGTTCATTGTCGTTTGTCCCATTACATCCTTGTACCTAAGTGAGCTGTGAGTACAACTGTACAAATAGGTAATACATATCGGCATACTTCACTAACCAATATCGAACAAGTCGAAGTCACTTTTTAGGACTCCGTTGGGTGTCCGCAGTCCTTATTTTACTACGGAATCTTTAGTGTCATAGTTTTTCTGTATCCTGTTCTGGACACTAAAGCTATTTATTACAGTTATAGGAACTTACCACCGCAGATGGCACAGACCGCTAGTGGACTTATTTTTCTACCAGGAATATTATTTACTTAAATTTTTACTTATTTCTAGGTAGGTATCTAGTAAGCACCATTTTTATTGTATTTTGTGTTATCTCAGTAAAAATCTGCTACATTTTATATTCATAAATTCTCTAATTACTGAAACTGTGAAAATACCTTTGTTTGTTTTATTTTTGCAAGTAAATGATGCCTTTCTCTTGCCTAACAATAGCAATTTCCAAATAAGGTTGCCTGTTTTCCCAGCTTTTTTTATTCAAACAAGGAATGTTTTAGAGATGAGTCATATTTCCCTTTCGCCTCCAACTGAGCATGAAGCTTATATGCTGGCCCGGTTCACTATTACCATGAAAAGTCACATTAATAATCTCTATATAGGTATCTCTTTTTCCCTGGTATTTCCTGGTGGGAGGCTTCGGCCGTGGCTAGTTAGTAGTTACCACCCTACCTGCAGCGAAGACGTGCCACCAAGCGATTTAACGTTCCAGTACGATGCCGTGTAGAAATCGATTAGGGGTATGGGTTTAATATAACTGCCATGCCCCTAACAGGTTAGCTCGCTACCATCTTAGACTGCATCATCACTTACCATCAGGTGAGATAGCAGTCAAAAGCTAACTTCTAGTAGATAAAAAAACGGCTTGCATCAAAACAAAGCGCGACAACAACTATACGGCAGTAATGCACACAGAATGCGGGCGTATGCATTCGTACGCCGAATTAAATGCCGCAGCGACGCACGACTCGACGGCGACTGCAATAGGGATGATGCCTATATCAAAAATAACTTATTTCTAACTGATTATTAAATAGAGGGTCTTCCAAAAGACCTAAAATTCATATCCTCGGTTAGTTTTAAGTTTGATAACTATTTTAAAATATAGATAAAAGAAAAAAAAGTGCGTTGAAATTTGATGATATCACAACTGTGAATTTCATACAACTTACATACTAGAAGTGCGTTTTTAAGTTTAATAAAGAGTTGCTGATTTGATTGAGTTTTCACTTTTCATCATCCCTATGAGAGCAGGAACACAGAAACTTGTAAATCCCGTCCACAGAACATAGGTACCTAATACATAATATAAATACAAGCAGATTTCTAATACAGTGGTTAAAACCGAAAATGCAACATGAAAACAAAATAATATGCTAAAATCACAGGATAAGCATATATTTTGCGTTATAAGTACCTAGGTATTATTGTTCCATAGCATTACTAAATCAAATTAGCTCGGTAATCTCTCTAATTCACCACTACGTTATAGATACCCTCTGCTTTACTACAGAACAGAGACCCGCTTCAATTGCTTTAAATTGATTTAAATTATCCAAAGGATGAACAAATGTAGGCAAGTAGTTACCTAAATTTAGATGGAGCTCAATTGGAATAAGGATAAAATTTTCAGCAATTAAGCTTTTTCGTTCGTTTTCGACGTTCTAGGAAAAGATTATATTTTGCCTTCCTCAAACAAGCATGGTGCTAAAATTTTATTATCCGTAGTTTCAATTTTCCGGGATAAAAAGTAGCCTATGTCACTCTCCTGCCTATGCAGCATGCGCACGTAGAGATATGTCTCTCTAATTTTGTCGCTCTCTTTTCTCTGTCTATCAATATGGATCAGAAAGAGAAAAGAGACCGACCAAAGTAGAGAGACATATCTCTACGCGCGCATCCTAGCCCTGCTGGTCCTCAACTATACCCATGCCAAATCACGTCGATCCGTTGCTCCGTTGTGGCGTGATTGAAGGACAAACCAACAAACAAACACACTTTCGCATTTATAATATTAGCATGATATGATTAACGAGACAGATATTATTATTTCCTGGATCCTCAGCTAAGAAATATTACTTACCTACTAGATGATCCCCGCGAATTCGTCCGCGTGGATTAGGATTTTTTTGATTCTTCTTTAATTTTCCGGGATAAAAAGTAGCCTTTGTCCTTCCCCGGGATACAAACGATCCCCATACCAAATTTCATCCAAATCGGTTGAACAGATGGACCGTGAAAGCGTAGCAGACAGACAAACACACTTTCGTATTTATAATATTAGTATGGATTTTAAAAAAATCACTCCGCCATCTCCGCATTTTTTACGTCTTTTTTGATATCATCGTCACAAAATAATGTTTTTTTTTTTTTTATCCACTTCAAGCTAGCCCTTGACTACGATCTCACCTGATGGTAAGTGATGATGCAGTCTAAGATGGTAGCGGGCTAACCTGTTAGGGGCATGGCAGTTATATTCAACCCATACCCCTTCGGTTTCTACACGGCATCGTACCGGAACGCTAAATCGCTTAGCGGCACGTCTTTGCCGGTAGGGTGGTAACTAGCCACGGCCGAAGCCTCCCACCAGGCCAGACCAGGGAAAATTCAGAAATTATAAATTCCCAAATTGACCCTGCCGGGGATCGAACCCAGGACCTCCGCACGTTAAGGCAACAGCGCTACACACTGCGCCACGGAGGTCGTCAAAAGTGTATCACTGTTGTAAGTTGAAAATGGTTATTATCATTTCCTAAACACCTTTCAATATCTATTTACTTTCCATCTTTCCCATAATAATGCCATGTTTCTCGATTAACCTTAGTGGAAGCCTGTGTCCAGCAGTGCCAGCATAGAGCTTAGATCCACCACGCTGCTCCAATGCGGGTTGGCGGGCTTTAACGACTATTACATGTTAGTGATAATAAACGGGACCGGCGGCGGCTTAACGTGCTCTCCGAGCACCGACCATATCCGAGGCAAGGGGGTGAAACACCGCCAACTTCCTAACTCCGGGCTAGTACTGAGAATTTTTAGTCAGAAAAACCCAATACTCAATCTTGGCCCGACCCGGGACTCGAACGCGGGACCTCGTCAGCCGCAGTCGAACATGCCAACTACTAGACCAACGAGGCAGTTTAGGTATGTTAGGTACGTACGTATATTTATCGCCTCATTTTCTAATTGCGAAGCCAACCGTTTAAGTATTGATGCTCGTATTAGTATGCAGCAAGAGTAGCATACGGTATTCTGTGTAGCATTGTTTATATCGGACCTACGTCCTGGACGATACTAAAGTTGATAAGGGGAAAGTTAAATTTCACCCAAACGGAAAACAACAGTAAAAAACGTATTACCTACCATATTATTATATGTATATTATAATTTATTAATCTGACAGATGATGCCCAGGACTTCGTCCGATAGTTTAAGTTTTTTTTTATTTCTATGTCCTTCCCCGGGATGCAACTGTAGGTATTGAACGTCATTAATCGATTTAACAGATGCAGATGTGCCGTGAAAGCGTAGCAGACAGACAGTCAGACACACTTTGGTATTTATAATATTGGTAAGTATGGGATAGGTACATCATAAGTGCTTTTGATTTTAAAATACACGTTATCCAAACGACCATTATTTTTAAATTATTGCTTGTTTGCTCGGGCTATACCGATTTTGGCGTAAAATTCGTAAGCACATACAAAGTTTTATAATCATTATAAAAAACATCCTAAATGCACGCGTTTCGTAATAGTAATAACATTTTTCTAGGTACTTACATTGAATGATTAATTACATAAAGGAATAATTTCCGAATTTGTTCCTTATGTTACCAAATGCAGGTGTCATGAAATGGTTCAACTCGCAATACTTTTTCTTTATATGCTTTTGAATGGAGCCTTTCCAGCTTCGTGCCTTTGCATATGGCGCCGTCAGCGCTCGTCTTAAATACTGAATAGAGGTGCTGCAAATTAAGGGGATATTTTGTAGAAGCGTTTACAGTTACGCCTGATGCGCTTCAGATGCACATGAAATTCCGTCGGCAAACACTTAGGGGTTGGGACTTGGGATGCATTTATATTAACCGCCACAGCAGCACTATCCTCACTTTGAGGAAGCAAGGCACTGGCTAGTTATCTAGGTAGACAATGGGAGGTATAATAGAAAGAAAGGAGGACGATGAAAGAGCCTTGGACGAGGATGTGGCAGGCTAATGGCAGTAGTTAATAGTAGGCGGCAGCGAATGAAGCATGGAGGACCGTGGTCTTCTTTTGTGACGCTGTCATGCTCAAAAAGGAGAATGCTGAACGGGAACGAGAACGTTCCAATCCCAATCGGAGACGGGGGCAGCAGGGCGACACCGACCGACGCCCTGATCAAAATGTACAAAGGGACCTCGAAGTCGCGAGTGGCTGAAAGTGGGGCTTTGGCCGCTCATTGTCCATGCGACTCCATGATTCATGATTGATACATGAAATCAGGGATTATATCACCCAGGACGAGCCCAATGGGCATAGCGCAAGGGAGTCTCCGGCGTATGTTCTTTGAGAGTTCCCGGAGATTCCCATTATGCTCAGAGGATGGTCACCGAGGGGGTTTTAGTGAGTAAAAATCCCACATCACCTGAACTCTCCCCCAGGAGATCGGGTATCTTAAGAAGATTTCCCCCTCGGAAAAAAAAAAAAAAGTTAATAGTAGGCCTTTGGGGCGGGCACTTGGAGCGGAGCTATTGATTGGAGAAAGGAGGTTTTAGCCGGAAAGAGTCCAGCAGTATTCGATTCGGACTCGGATGTCCATGGATTTTCCCCTTCTACCTACAGGATATAAGCCCTGCAGCATTCATGACGCGCTGCATGTGGGTGACTGCCTTGCTGCACATAATCGGTAAAACGCGAATTGTTTAGTTAAAACTTTAGTTATTAAAAGTACGTGCAACTACAATATATAATAAACATATTAAGGTTGTGGAAAATGCGTTTTAATTATAGTAATTATCTACTTGGTTGAATGGACGCAATAATTATTTTCATGGCCATTTTTAGGAAACATTAATTTCCTCTACTTGCGGTTTAATTAACCATAACTACTGTGGATCGGCATGTACTTATACCTAATATAACTCTATATTTTTATTTTCAAACAAAGTTATACCCAAACATACATTATGAAAAAAAAAACAGAAATTATTTTTGTGTATTTTTGTCCCCTAAAGATTTTCAGAGGGTTGCATTTTCCATGATTATAGAATGAAAGATAAATATTAAAGATACCTGCTATTATGTGGCACACTAATACAAGGCTAATCAACGTTACAGTAAATATATCGACGTAATTTAACTTAGATACCTGAGTTGTTGTAAGTTAAAACCTTGTAAAAAGTCATAACTAACGTTTATTGATTAATTAATAAATTATTTACACTAAATAAATAAAAAAAATAGTTTAAATAGTGACTTCATAATTAAAACTTAAGTAAATGCTTAAAAATGGCACAAATACGCCCGTCTTCACGTTTTCAGAGAACCTTCTTTGATTCTGATGGCCCCGTTCTGAAAAAAAATTCAAATCGAAATTATTCAAATAATCAAGGGCTTAAGAATCGTCAAATGGATCTACCACTAGTTCGGAATGCCATTGCTATCGAGAAGAACTGGCAAGAAACTCGGCAACAATTTATTTGATCACTGTTAATAATTAATAAGGATTCTTCTATACAAATTCGATACTATACAGCTTCTATACTAATTGACAGGGTGTTCAGTCATTTTCATGCATTGAAAAGAAAATTCCTAACTCACTCCCACACTGACTAACTAATCAACGCCCAGATCTAACCCCTGAGCCTAGATAGCTGAAATTTCGGAGTTTCAGACAGTGGCTTCCTTTATAATTAAGACAAGAAATAACACTGGATATTTTATAAAAATTCCACGGGAATTTGTCGACGACTTCCCTGGTGCAGTAGTGAGCGCTGTGGTCTTGTAAGTGGGAGGTCCCGGGTTCGATTCCCGGCAGAGTCAATTCGAGAATTAATAATTTCTGAATTTCCTCTGGTCTGGCCTGGTGAGCCATGACTAGTTACCACCCTACCAGCAAAGACGTACCGCCAAGCGATTTAGCGTTCCGGTACGTTGCCGTATAGAAAGCGATTGGGGGTATGGGTTTAATGAAACTGCAATATCCCCAACAGATTATCCCGCTACCATCTTAGACTGCGTCATCAGTCATCACTTACCAGGTGAAATATTGCAGTCAAGGGCTAACTTGTAGAAGCATAAAAAAAAGAGCAAAGCCTCGGGCAGACGCTAGTAATACATAAGACAAATCTTTTATGTGCGATTTATGACTATTAACTGCAAGATTAGCAAACATGCAACAATTACATACAAGATTTGTTTAGAGTTCAAATTCATAACAATGGTGAATGGACACATGGCATTCAGAAATATATGAAAATGCAACTTAACATACCTGAAATAGGGTTCAAAGTCGTAGATGTCGTCCAGGACTCTACGCACGCGACACGTGACCCCGCAGTTGCGTTTCTGTCGACCGTACACGTACATCGCGCGCTCTAGCAACTGCTGGGCTGATGTCAACTCCACCACTAAAAAATTTAAGTCTTGTTTCATAAGAATTTATGTGCAAAAAGACATCTACATTTATTATATCT
This sequence comes from Erebia aethiops, assembly GCA_923060345.2. Lineage (NCBI taxonomy): Eukaryota > Metazoa > Arthropoda > Insecta > Lepidoptera > Nymphalidae > Erebia > Erebia aethiops. The sequence goes on from OV281087.1 coordinate 15,178,167, forward strand.
ACATCTACATATTATAAGAGAAAAGACTCAAAGAGTTTTGTATCAAAAACATTTGTGAAGCAAAGAGAAAACGATATCTGTAAATATAAGTATTAATGAAAGAACTAGAAGTTTAATTCGGTATAATCCGCTACAAAATAGAAAATCTATGTGGTACAGTGTGTATCCCGCACCTATAGCCCGCGATATTCACCACACCACCGAAATCCCCAAAACTACCCTCAACGTACTTTCACATTCGACACCGGAGCATCTTCAGGAGATGTTGACTTGGGATTTCTGTGGTGTGGTGAATATCGCGGGCTATAGGTGCGGGATACACACTGTACCACTTAGATTTTCCTATTGTCGCGGTTTATAGCGAATTAAACTTCTAGTTCCTTCATTATAATGGATTTCCGCAAAGTAACGCCTGCTTCTATCCAAATATTAGTATTGTTTTGTTTTTGAAACTATCACGATTCCATCCACACATTCCATCCGATAGATTATTAGAATCTACTGTCTAATGGGATCTAATCATTAGATCACAATCGATAAGATAAACAGAATTTTCATTTGTTGTGAAAAGCAAATATTTCAGCACCTGTTTTAGCACTTTTAGAACCCCCCAGAAATATTTTTAAATTTTATTAGGTCTTCAAGTTTAAGTCAAAAGTCTCCAGAAATAATAACTTACCGTTTCTGGCTCCGAATTTGCGTTCATCCTCGTCAGGTTCACCACCATTTTTATCTTTCTTGAACGAGATGAGCTTAGGAATAACGAGAAGCATGCACACCACGGCTATCATTGTCACTATCTTCTTGAATATAAGCAGCTTCAGCAAGAGTTTCGCAATCGTCAGTATGTCCAATTTCAATGACAATTTATCCAGGAATCCAAGACCAGGGGCTGTGTATGGAACTCCGTAGAAAGGCTTTATAGGCGGCCCATATACTGGGGGCAACGGCTTGTGAACTGGTGGTCCGTAAACTGGGGCTGGAGGTCCATATGAATGAGAAGGCGGTCCATAGCTCGGGGACGGTGGTCCGTAGCTTGAGGAAGGCGGATAGCCCGAGGAAGGTGGTCCGTAATTCGAGGATGGTGGACCATAGCTTGAGGAAGGCGGTCCGTAAGTATTCGGTGGAGCATTGTACGTCACGTCCGGTTCAAATTTCACTGGATTTCCGTAACTTGTCGGCGGTGAATAGTTCGAGGAGCCTGAAGCACTGTAACTATCGCTGCCCGAATACGATGGGGAGTAATCGTATCCAGAATTGTAACTGTCATCGCGATTTGAGATCTTCTTCTCTCCATCCTTAGCCGTTACTATTACAACACTCTCCTTTGCGTTTTCGGCATCTACGCGAGATTTGGAATACGCATCGAGGTAAGTATCAGCCTTGGTCACAATAAATAGTTTCGAACTATTGCCGGCCGGGCCAACAATTGCTGCAGCACACACGGCAAGAGTTAAAACCGCGACACAACACCGAGGGATTGCCATTTCGTTATCCTTGAGCTACCGTGCTGAGGAAGTTGTCTCCATCGATCTCGGCTGACGAATGACGAGCGATGTCGAGTCCCATTCAGTTTTCACTTTTGAGTTACCGTAAAAGAGCCTTAATATGATAATGGAACACAATTAAATTCTCCAAGTGACCCCGGTGTTCCGCATTGCTCATTGTAAGTAGGCGGAGCGGCGTCCCGTGCATGCTAATGCTGATGTTAACGTTCTTGGATGAACGTATGACTTACAGCCTTACATTGCATAAAGAAATCTTTAATAGACCGCTATTTGCTTGTGAAAGTTTTCTAGCCAATCTTGTTCCTTTAGACCATAGAGATTTTTGATTACGACAATTTCCCCTTTTTTTCAAGATTGAGAAATTTAAGTTATATATCACAATTAATAAAAAATAATAGAATATAATATGTAGGTAATTATAACTATTAATAACTCCAATAAATGACATAATATTAAATTGGCGTGATATTACTTCTTAGATAAGTATATCTACTCATAAAATGAAATATACTTACCTACATAACATAGAAATTTGGCTACAAAAAGAGAGAGAAAAAACTTTCACCGAATATATAGGCATTATATATTTTAGGACAAAGAATTCATGCCAAAATTAAGGAGGATTTCGTAACAAAAAAATGTGACTTGGAAATGTCCCAAAATGAATTTATGTACATTGCATAGTAAAGGACGACACCGGCATACATTGCATTTAAAAGCTGATTTCTACTGCTCAATGCATTTTCACTCAGTAAGTTAATCAACATTGTGAGTTTAAGCATGCTTTGTGTAAAGTCAAATTTGCAAGTTCATCAATTAATTTGATGAACAGACATGATTTCGGCACGATATTTTAGTTTAGCTACTGCATCGTAATTATTTAATGCTGGTCTTCCTTTCGCTTCTGTGGGAGTATGAACGCAACACCACCAACAGAAAAACACAAAAGTAAAATTAAAGAATACTAGTAATGATGTAATATGTGTTTTTAATAATATACAACGCCCAATATAAGCTATGACGGACGTATTTCATCATTAAGGCGACTCCAATAAGCCACTTTTTACTTAGGTAATATTTTTGGGTTTTGTAAACAAAATAAAGTTTCTTCAACTTAACTTCGAACAATTTCGATAAAGAAAAAAGTGCCATGCTTTTTAGGGTTCCGTACGCAAAGGGTACCACGGGACCCTAATTACTAAGCCTCTTACTAAGCCTCCGCTGTCCGTCCGTCCATCAGTCTGTCTATTTGTGTAAACGAAATAGCTATAGTTGAAATTTTCACAGAGTGTGTATAGTAAAAAAATAGTAAAAATTAAATTAAAATAGAAAATAAAGGAAACCCTCATAAAAGAAACATGATTTTTTCGGCGTTTTTTGTTGTATCTCTTGAACAATAAACAAATGGTAGACAGTAGAGTGAGTAATACTATGAAGCTGCTATAACAACAAAAGAAGAAAAGAAAATAATGTAATTGTATTTAAAAAGTACACAGTGTTAAATCTTGTAAGGTAACGTTCTATTTCTAAGGTAACGTACGATACTTAACGGCTGCGTTCAATGTAACCAGCGTCTTATGTGTTCATACTATGAACACCTTCATACGCGTCAAGGGAGTATAGCCACTTTAAAATTACGTAGATAATTATATTTACTTAAATAATTGCCTTAAAACTATCTTCACTAATTGGTTTGTTTAGATAGTCTGGTTTCGCTATATTTTTGTTAGTATAAAATTACACATTTTAAATTAAAACTAAGACATACAAAACGAATTGATTTTTATTTATTTCTATATCATTAAGTCTTATTATTGGAATAACTTACCTTACATAACTTACATAACTTTCAATTAATCTATAATGTCAAAATCTTAAAATAATATTTAAAAGCGATGTCCAATTGTTACCATTTCTAATTTCTATGTAAATAATTATTTATTACTTACCATTACTTACGCCAAACTATCAAAAAGCTATTCAAAAGCATTGTCCACACTTAAATGTCTTTCTTCAAAAAACTTGTGCCTCTTTCGTTTCTTCTGGTTTTTGGGTGAAAAAAATGTGCTTATGGATTTAGTGGTTGGTTTCTTTTTCCCGTCCTCTTCGACTTCTTCGAAAGTGCATTTGGCAGCTTTCTCTTTAAGAACGAGTTCAGCTGTGGACCAACTGAATCGAACGAGTAAGGGGTATCCGAATACATGGTCTATTTGATCCCGTATAAATTTCTTTGTAAGCGGATCTGAAAATTTTGAACTGTGTAGATGTAACCATGTATCACACCTAATAATTGATTTGCGCAAAACTAATAATAATAATGTACTCTCGACCGAATTACGGCCATGGCGGCCTATTTCTAGAGAGATTAGCCATCGGCCCGTGAGATATTATACCTAGTGCACAAGTGTGTACGCATACACAGGTGGACTCTGTGTTCCTTTACTCTCATAGCCCGATGGGAAGGAAAATCCGACACGACCGGAGAGAGGTCAGCCGCAGGACCAACGGCTTAACGTGCTCTTCGAAGCACGGGGGTGAAACACCACCAACTTTCTAACTCCGGGTTAGTACTGAGAATTTTTGTCAGTAAAACCCAATACTTGTTGTGACCCGACCCGGGACTCGAACCCGGGACCTCATCGGTTGCAGTCGAACATGCTAACCACTAGACCAACGAAGCAGTTTGCGCAAAACTACTAATCATCTTCTTTCCCTGGGCTTTTCCGCACTTAAGCAAGGTTGCCCGTTGTGCGTGAAACTACTAATCATATCAATATAGTCTCATGAGATAAAGATGTGAAGATGTCTAATAAGGCTTTTTATAGGATAAATATTCCAACAATTTGTTCTTAGTGATTAGTTATATTAGACAACTAGCTAATGCCAGCGACTTCGTCCGCGGGGCTGTGGTTTTTAATTTTCCGGGATAAAAAGTATAGCCTATGTGTTATTCCAGACTATAATCTATCTCTGTGCCAAATTTCATCCAGATCCATTCAGCCGTTGGGGCGTGATTGAGTAACAAACATCCATCCATCCAAACTTTCGCATTTATAATATTTATTTTATTGAAATGTGCCGAATCGTTTGTTAGGAACTACAACTTTAACGCTTTTTGTCGCCTCTATTAATTGATATATATATCGCCATTTAGATTAATTTTTTTCGAAAGCAAGTGAACATTTTGAATAAATAAAAAATCAAAACACAAAATAAAAACTCGCACTTGGCCGGTGTTAATAGCTCTTGGCCACATTTTCGCTCACCTTATGTTCGATTTGTTGCAAATTTAAAAACTCTATTTTACCCCCTTACAGACATAATTATATAATGTCCATTATATTATGTATAGACAGAATTTTAAAAAATCCCGTCTCAGCTGGTACTACGTCATTATAGTAATCTGTACGCCCTTCCAGTTTCAGTTGTGCATTGGTCAATAATTCAGACACCTTTTCTTTTTAGAGATCCGTAGATCGTAGTCAACAAGGAACCCTTATAGTTTCGCCATGTCCGTCCGTTCATCCGCCCATGGCTTAGCTCAGAGACAATAGGCATGATGACAGTAACCAAGAATCAATTAAATTATGAATTTATCTTATGATAGGATTAAAATATGATTCATGGATTATAAAAAACGTATTTATTTTTCTATTTCGAGTGAGATTGCTATTTTTTTTGATAAAAGAAAACTATAAAATACAGCAATCCGCCATATTATTTAAAACACCAAGAAGCGAATGACGTCACAATTGTTTGTTTTCGAGCTTTGACAATCACACTATTTTACTGCACACTGCACAGAGAACATTGGTAAAACTAATAGTGACGTCACAAACGACGCCATGACACCGCCGAGCGTTTTGGCATGAGTTTTAAAATATAAATTTCAAATGCCAATTTTATCTACCAAAACTTATTTTTCTTCTGAAATAAGATATTTTTTCGAAATAGTAGATACATACTTCCGAACATAATCTGACCATTTTTCAAAATCAGTCATCACCTATCACCACCTTTCTAGTACCTATTAGTACTAGAAAGCTGTAATTTGGCATGGGTGTACATGAATCAAACCACAAAGTGGTACTTAAAATAAAATTTTGAAAAAAAAGGAATCCGTTTGCGAAGTATTAAGCTTTAAAGTGCTAATATTTGTTTGAGTCCAGTGACATCGTTCGCATATTATGACAGGCAAACAACTACAAACAGAACTTTACTATGCGTGTGGTCCGACACGCACTTGTCTGATTTTTTATTTATTGAAATTACAAAGACAAACCTCCTGGATATCCGCTGCCGAACTCAGTATGATCCATCTGCAATCCTTCCTGAAACTGCCACACTTTCAGTGCGTGATCCCGGGTCACCTTGGCCACTATACTGGCGGCTGACACTATAGGGTAGATTGAGTCAGCCTTCTTTGCTACCTATGGAATAAAACGTAGTAACAACACTGTTAATAAAAAACTTATTCAAATTATTTTTTATTCAAGTAAAATTTTAAAGTGCTTTTGAATCGTCAAATGAATCTACTTACCACAGGTTTGGAATGTCATTCCTACCAAGTAGAACTAGCAAGAAACTTGGCGGTTGGTCCCTAGCATAACAGAAGGGAATCAAGGAGGTATATTCCGATATACAGTGCTCTTACTGGGGGTGGGGAGACATTCATTCCTATAGGGACTGACAGTATACTGCCGCAGTATCCTAGGGAAATATATAATAAATTGTCGCCATTTTTGAACTGTGAGCACTAGCGTTTTTGAGGTAAGGTGCTCTCAGTGCTGATTGTGTTCTGTTTTAAACAGTAGCCATTATAGCTAATTAAGGAACGGTTTTGCAGTAAACTAAATTGACGTCACAGCTTCCAGTGCTCGCAGTATATCGGAACATACCTCAAATCAACACTTTTTATATTTTTCTAGCTGACGCCCGCGACGCACTTTGATTGGTTCAGATATTTTTGCTCCATTCAAACATAAGATTTCTGCTCAGATACATTGGCGTAAGTGGTAGTACTCTACTAAACTATAATATTTTTGGCAAATAACAACTAGCCAGTCTTTTGTTAACTTACTAAACTTATCAAAAGACTCCAAATATACTGACTATTACTTCCAGTAGTTAAAAAAATTGGTCTAGAATTGTAATAATATATGCTGTACAAAAATTATAAGCGGTAAATTAAAGCAGTTTTTTGTACAGTAATAAAAACTTACAGTAATTTTGATATCATGAAAGATCTCGCTCAGCTTTGCCTGATACTTCTCTGGTGGTCCCACTGTGTCCACATAAACTTCTGTAATATTTGCACCTTGCTCTATTACATTTTTGATTAAACTTATCGCTGAGTTCATAGAAACCTGTAATTTAGATTAGAATAATATGAAAACTCTTTTTGCCTATTTAAGACTTACCTAGCTAGACTAACTCAAGGCTAGATTCCATAATAATATTATGAATGCAAAAATTAAATTGAAATTGAAATATACAGACAAAGATGCGGACATTATTTACTTAGATATTAATATAGATAGTTATATAAAAATATATAAGGGATGAAACTGTTCACAAAAACAACAATTACTTGTGCAAAGTACATAATAATGTAACATAAATAAGCAATTAAGCATTTTGCATGGACAGTAATTATAACACAACTACCTATCTAACAACAAAGAAGTGATCAAAATATAACATCTATATATATAAAAATGAAACCCGTTTTCCTTGGTCACGGCATCACGCGTGAATGGCTGGACCGATTTCACTAATTCTTTTTTTGTTGTATTTGTTATTATTAGGAGAAGGTTCTTACGGAAAAAAATATTAAGAAAATCTCTCAGAAATATTGAAAAATATACATTTAATTTTGCATACTAAGGCGGTACGAAGTTCGCCGGGTCAGCTAGTAAAAGATAAAGATAAATTAAGTTTCAAAGTGTGACTTAAAATTAGGTATAGGTAGGTATTTCTACATGTATTTTTACAACCTATGCAAGTATAGATGTGTTTTGTTTATTATTTAATATAGAAACCATTAAAAAAACATATTTAAATGAAAAGTTGGTCACCTCATTCAACGAATGTTTAGCTCTTCTATACATTGAATTAGAGATATAATTTGGTGATATAACTTCTGCAATCCATCCTACATTGTTACATGCATCTTCCTCTGTAAACATTTTCAATAAAATGTCATCCCGCTTTTCTTCTGTTAAAGCTTTTGAATCAGCACACCCAAGAGATTTCAACACATCCGTTTGGCTTAACGGACAATATGCAACTCCATATACCATTGGACCTGAATGACAGTTTTTTTATTATAATGTATTAAGTACCAGCTATTACATCTAAGTGTGAGATCTATTTGAATTTGCTTAGACATAAGATATTATGGTTAAAATGAGACAGATTTATGTTACTCACATAAGTCATTTTAACTCTGAGTAAAGTCTGAGCCAAGTCAAAGTACGCTCTATATAACGCATCATAAGAGTTAGCTCTTAAGCTCTAAGTGTCACTGCACCTCTAAGATTTTCTAATTATAACTCATCCTAGAAGCTTTCTGAAAGTATATATCTGATCATAACCTGTTGTGCAAGCCTTGGTGCCTCGTACAGAGGTCAGATGATGGGCATGATGCGAAATTCCAACATTAGCTACACTAATGTTGGAATTGAATATTAATTAATTAATGAACACTCCATTACTCTGATGCGACGTGATTGAATGACAAACCAACAAACTAACACACTTTCGCATTTATAATGAAGTATGTTTCCTGTCCACATTGACCAGTGAAAACTTGAAAAGTGAACGTGAAAACCCAATCTTACCTAGTACAGGACCACGGCCGGCCTCGTCGACTCCGAGCATACATGCCTCAGATTTACAAATGTCTGGCACTTCAGAATTTACTATAAATTTAGTAAAATTATTTTTTGATTTAATGTAGTCTTCAAGCGATTGTAATGAGTTCATTATAAACGTTAAACTTACTTATGTGGAACAAGTTTAGCGAACTTTATTAACCCCAAAAAATCTCTAAGATAAGAAATTATCTTTATGTAAGCATATTATATATACGCATTAGCTTCGTTAACAGCCTAATTACTGATTCATGAGAAATATGAAGAAATATTTAAACCATAGTGATTTTAAATTGTAAATTTTAATTATGAAATTTCCCTCCAAGACATTTTAAGCTGATTATTTTTTTTTATTTAACTGGTTTAACGGCTCTGGATTCCAGTCCTTCTGAGCCTTTTAAGCTGATTTTAGACAGTAGCACAGAACCAAACTCCAAAGTGACTTTTTATTAACTGGCTTTACGGCTCTGGGTTCCAGCCTAAGATGCCATAATGACAACCTCTGATGACAACCACAGACCTCAGAGTAGAAAGTAACACCCGTAGACAGAGAAAGGAATATAGACCAAGCCTAAGGGTGTCTTTCCACCAGAGATGTGCTACGTTGCTAAGCTACGGATGTGTGTCAAACCCGCCAATAGGAGCGCTGGATCTAATATCTAGCGATCTAAGGTATGAAAATCAAGCGCTCCTATTGGTGGGTTTGACACACATCCGTAGCATAACAACGTAGCACATCTCTGGTGGAAAGGCAGCCTTAGATTTGGTATGTATGTCACCGTAAGATTGTAAAAACCGTTAGATTGTAATCTAAGTGGCGAAATAGTAAACTGTCGACAGTCTCACGACCAAGCAGACCTCATGGTCTCCTCGGTCGTGAGACAGCCCTATTCAAGTACATTATATAAGTACTGTCTTTAAGAGGTATATATAATAAAATGTTGATATATTTATAATTTACTCCTTAAGTAGTGACTCCTTGACAAGATCTCACGATAGGATAGGAAAAATTGGGAATAAATAATTAAATAATGTTTTATTTGACCAATTTACTTTTGAATCGTCGAATCTATCTATTAAAAATGTAGCTATTATAATTATTACAGTCAACCATGTCAATGTATTTACCCAGCATATAATTTAGCTAGCCGTCATTGAAAAATTCATCTAGGCTGTAGTAGGCTTTGCTTATTAACCAATTCTTTAATACTCTCTTGAATTTAGGCAAAGGAAGTACTTTGACGCACTTTTACGGAAAATATTAGAATTACGTTAACTATAATTCACATTTTCTCCTTGAATATAACAACTATACCCATGCCAAAATCACATCGATCCTTGCTCCGTTGGGGCGTAATTGAAGGACAAACCAACAAAACAATAAACCAACAAACAAACACACTTTCGCATTTATAATATTAGTATGATATAATATTCAACATTTTGTAGCTAAACTAGGACTTTTTTTCATTTTTTCTTAAGTCGGTTTTTTTATCCGAAATATTTACAATTTAGTAAACAAACACACTTTTTTACATTTTTCAAAATTCCAAAAATAGTTACCACTTACCAGCCTATTTTCAAAATTCAAACGTTCGCGTTTCACGTGTCTCGATAAATTCCTCAACTCTTGGTACTATTTTCATCTCGATCCTCTCAAAATTCTCGGCAAAAAGCTATGGCCAAAAATACGTCTTAGGCGATTTGCATCTGATAACCATTTTCAATGGTAAAACAGTCGAAGTCTTACTCTCGTATTTTCCTGTTTCCTCATAAAAAACTGAACAGTTTTTTTAAGTGAAAACTTTAGGCGTGTTGAGCACTTTTTGGTAGGGGGTAAAAATGTAGATTCGCGTGACCGCCATGCTCGCGTGACCGACATGCTCGCGGACACCAACATACTCACGTGGTTACAAAAAGGTCTTTTTATAAATATACCACATTCGAAATTAAATTTTAATGCATTAGTGTTAAGGTATATATTTTAATAATTTTAATTTAAAAAAAAATGGCAGTCATAGGGACTGCTGATAGAAGTGAAAACGAAAATTTAAAAAAAAAAAATTTTTTTTAATTAAAATTATTAAAATATAAACCTTAACACTAAGGCACTAAAGTTTAATTTCGAATGTAGTCTTTCTTACTACTTACTTATTTATATTAAATTATATATATTATATTATATTATATAATATATAATTATATATTTATATATATATTTATATACGTAGTATTATAAATGCGAAAGTTTGGATGTATGGATGTATGAATGGATGTTTGTTACTCATTCACGCCCCAACGGCTGAACGGATCTGGATGAAACTTGGCACAGAGATAGTTTATAGTCTGGAATAACACATAGGCTACTTTTTATCCCGGAAAATTAAAGAGTTCCCACGGGAACCACAAAACCTCGATCCACGCGTACGAAGTCGCGGGCGTCTGCTATTCTTATCTTATACTTCTTACTTCTTACTTCTTTCTTACTCTTACTTTATATACTATTATATATATATATATTATATATATATATTATATTATATAATTGACCGAGCGAAGCGAAGGTCTCTGAGTCTACTTGGGTGAATTGGCACTTGTCCGTCCGTCCGTCCGTCCGTCCGTCTGTCAGAGCATTATAACTTCTGAATTACTGAACGCAATTACTTCAGCTTTAAATATAATATGTAAACCAATGGCCTCCCACCGAATATGGCCTAAAAAATAATAAAAATCTTTATTTCAGGGGGGCTCTCATAGAAGCGAATGCGAAGTAAAATATTTTTTATAAAGTTACATAGGGTTGCGGTATATAATTTTAAAGATAATTAGGAATAGAGTCCAAAAATATATTTTTTTTAATTTTTCCCCCAAAATTGACGAAATGGGGGGCTTTCAAAGTGGTGATTTTCTAACGTCCAAAGATGACCTCAGAACTCTAAATTTTCTGAAAGGATGAGCCTGAAACTTGATCAATTATTTCAATTATATCCTGTACTTGAACAACAAATACTAAAATTAGATAAATATTGTAAGGAAACGGAATTATTTAATTTTTAATGAGCTTCAGTATTTTTAACAGAACTTCACATTTATGTCAATAGATGGCGCCGCGAGGTCTTAGTTCGGGGCGAACCACTAGTATATATATATATATATATAGTATTATAAATGCGAAAGTTTGGATGTATGGATGGATGTTTGTTACTCAATCACGCCCCAACGGCTGAACGGATCTGGATGAAACTTGGCACAGAGATAGTTTATAGTCTGGAATAACACATAGGCTACTTTTTATCCCGGAAAATTAAAAAGTTCCCGCGGAAACCACAAAACCTCGATCCACGCGTACGAAGTCGAGGGCGTCTGCTATTCTTATCTTATACTTCTTACTTCTTATCTTACTTCTTACTTCTTATCTTACTAATATTATAAATGCGAAAGTTTGGATGTATGGATGGATGTTTGTTACTCAATCACGCCCCAACAGCTGAACGGATCTGGATGAAATTTAGCACAGAGATAGATTATAGTCTGGAATAACACGTTGGCTACTTTTTATCCCGGAGAAAATTAAAGAGTTCCCGCGGGAACCACAAAACCTCGATCCACGCGTACGAAGTCGCGGGCGTCAGCTAGTATATTTATATGTTCGCGAGCATGTCGCTGTTCGCGAGCATGTTGGTCACGCGAGCAAGTCGGTCACGGCACGCGAATCTACATTTTTACCCCCTACCAAAAAGTGCTCAACGCGCCTAAAGTAGTTTTATTTCACTTTAAAAAAATCGTTTTCACTTCTATTGGCCGTCCCTATGTCTGCCAATTTTTTTCAAGAATAATTTACGAAGGACTCAGCCTATGTATGTTTTTCTTTTTTTCGGATTATATTCGTCAAATTTATTTGCAGGAAGTCTGATAATGGCGCGAAAACTGGGCCATTTTTTGAAATTTTAGAATGTTCCATGTTTTGAAAATTATTAATATAACGAAAAATGGAAAACATAGGGACATGGCACGGATATATATAAAATGAAAACCGCCGTGCCATTTTGTTTCTTGTTTTTTTGTGTTTCTTTCTTGCTTGCTTTTGAGTCTGACTCTGACATCATTTTTTTTGTGTTTTTATGTTACCAGAAATTATATTTTATTTATTATTCAAGTTAATTAAGGTGCCAGCGGAGAATGAATTGCCCATACAAACGTAATACCAAAATAATTAATAATTCGAGAACATTTCCACCAAAATGAGAGTTTATTTGGATTCAAATTGTATTTATCTAGTCCCCTGGATTTATATGTTTTCAAAATACTTTCCTAAAATGAAATGTAAATGAATTGCGTTTTGCATATTTTTACGACAAGATGGACATGTTTCCCTCTTATTTGTTTCATATTAAAACCAACGATATCTTACGTATTAATTGGTCAGCAGCATAGCCTATATTGTCAAGTTACAGAATAACAATACGAAGTAAAAAGCACGATAAGTTTTCATTCATCATTTTTGGTATTCACAGAACAAGACTAAATGTATAACAAATTCTGTAAGCTCATATTGCTATCTCGCTTGAACGCGATCATGTGTCATCAGTGAAATAGAGATAGCAATATACCGGCAAATTTATATTTGCGGTTCGAATAGAAGTTGCGAGCGGCGCGAACCGGCCTCTTAATGCGACACATTAGATCAGATTAGGTTTACATATTAATTTTTAAGATCATTTACGATAATGACTTGTTTTGGTAAATAATTAATGTTGTTATTTAAACATAATAGCACCGACCAACAACAGAAACAATCTATAGGAACAATCCGTATTTTTGGAAATAATTTGGCACCCTATCTAAAGCGCGGAAAGCGCTTTATTAGGCGCTTTATGAATAATTCAATTTCATTTTCTAAACCTTACTCTGAGTTAAAATCATATTCAATGACAAAGACGTGCAACTGCAAAGACGCATCCCCATAGAGTAGTAAAGTGCAGTGTACTGTGTAGTGTATAACACTTATTATTTTTAGATGTAGTTTTAAAAGTGTCATTTGATTATTTATTTCCAAAATCGTGCACCCTAACAGGTAAAACAATAATTTTTATAGTATGTTATGTTTAGCGTAAAATGTTTGCTCCTTGTAATATCCTAAAACTCGTTTGTAGGTTAGAGTAGTGCGATTTAATATGCAGAACAACCCCCAGGAGCTTTCATGGCAGGCGATTCAGGCTATTGTGGGGGTTAAGCTCCCACCTAATGTGTTGCGTTTTGATGATATCGGCTTCCACTTAGTGAACAATGCGGTTTCGAGCGCTGAGGATTCCGATTCCGATGTGGAAATCGTCGAGAATGGCTGGGAATCTGACAACAATGTATCCTCAAAACCAGAACATTCAGACAACGAGAAAACAAGTCCAGACCGAGAACAGAGCGAATCGCCCGTCCTGAGACTCGTGGAGCCCGATAATAACAATTCTGGAAAAGAACTACTAGATTATAGAGACTTTTTAGTTAAAATGGATACCAAAGATATAACTGATAATGAACAAGCACCTCAAACCAATAACGAGGATGGTGACAGCTCCAATGGGAATGTAATGTCTATAGAAAATTATTTGGAGGTGACCTTATCTACAGACTCTGAGGCTAGTCATACATGTAGCCAATGTAATCAAATGTTTACCAGTGACCAACTGCTGTCTTCACATCAGTGCATTGCTAAACCCACCGAAGAGAAGAAGTACCCCTGTCATGTTTGTGCAGAAAAGTTTCCCAGCTACTGGGAGCTCAGGAAACACATAAACAGCCACTTTCCTGGAATGTTAGACTCAAAATCCAGTTTTTGTCATCTATGTCAGAAGGATTACACGAAAACAGGCTTTATGAACCATTTAAGAAAGCATACTGGTGAAAGACCTTTTGTGTGTGAGCTATGCCATAAAGCCTTCTCACAGTCAAGTTCATTGTCAATACATATGAAGTTCCATCTCAACGTCCGAAAACATGCTTGCACAGTATGTGAAAAGAAATTTGTAACTAAGAGTGAACTGTCCCGACACATGACTGTGCATACAAAGCAAAAGTCTTACTATTGTGGTGTGTGTGACAAAGCCTTCACTCGGTCCGACAATATGAAGAAACATGAGAAAACACACGGATAACTCAGACATAGTCTCAATATCTGTAAAATGCATCACTCACATAACTTGGCTTGATTAAATGATAAATTCTTTTGAATGAGCATAATGCATTGTGAAAATATTTGTGTTTGAGAATTGAAGTAGTTATGTGTGTTATGCTTTTTACATATAGTCTTGTTTCCAATTCTCTGATTGCCAAAAATTTTAGTCATAACTATAATTGTTAATAAAAATTTACATTGTTTTAAGTATACCAAATTGAAAACTTCACAGTCTAGTTTATAACTTAGTCATTATGTGTGTTATGTGAGTGGGTATACCATACACTCTGTGTGCTGCTGTAGTTGCTTTTGAATAAGGTTTTTATATATTATCCAGTTTTTAGTACATGTTTGGGGACCCTATATGGTATTTTAAAATATGCCTTTACAGGTGCTTTTAAATATTATCACACATATCTTGATCCAAAGTTGCCTTTTTAGATATGATAAAGTGATATTTAACATGTGGATATGGGTCAAATGTCCAATGAATCTATGATAGCTACACTGTAGTGTTTGTATAAGATAAAAGAATGAATAGTACTTTGAAGTTGAGGCCTTTTATATATCAGAATTTAACTGTCACAAAACTATAATATTGTTCCTGCTTCACTTGAGCTTTAATAAATAATATATTTTTGTAAAACCTTTACTACAAGGTCTTGTATACCAAGTTTTAAAGGGATCTTTGCCAAATTTTAGATAAGTATTTGAAGTGATTCATATTGAACTGTGTTGTAACCAAAGCAATAATATTGTCTAATGTGCCTATTCTATTTTACTAATAAGTCAATTCAAAACCAAATATATTATCTTAGATGTTAGAAATTTACTAGACATACCAAATTGGATATATAGTCAATAATAATGATAACATATTTTTATACTTACATGATATTGTAGCATTTTATTGAGGCACTAATTAAAATAATTTCCTTTTATAATGGTCTCAAAATCATAATTTAGTTTAGCCATCTTGAACAATAATTATTAGAATAGTTAAGTTAAGTATTTCATATTTAGCTGAATTGAAAAGATTATTGGAACAAACATCACAAGTGTTATTCAGTGAAATAATAATATTTAAAGAAGTAATAAATATTCAAAGTCAATTATAATGTACATGTATGTATTTATGTAAAGGAATGACAAAGTCAATAACTTAATTCAGATGATATTATATTTGTTGCACCTTTTAACTTATTCCAAAGATATAATATATTGGCTATCAAACCAAAGCTACCCATTTAGTTTTTCAATTGTGCCACTTACTATTTTATTGGTAGTCAATACCATAATTTATATTGACATTTTTATATTTAGTGTAAGGCAATAATTACATTTTAATATATTTATTGTATTTTTAATAATTAGATTATTAGTTGCATGAATTGTTCATAGAATTAAGGGTTTAGATTGAGCCAAATGGAAAATACACACAAATCTACAAGACTGACAATAATATTCAGAGTAGATTATAACTCATGCACAAAATGTAACATTTATTTATTGATGCCCTAACAGCAAGATAAAATATTTATCTAAAATGCACCTTGTTATAAACTCATCATGACAATTAGAGTAAGATCAGTTTTACTGAATTAAACTGTTTTAAAGCAATTGTAATAATTGTCGATTTTATTATTAAAGAGTTGTTTGTTGCAAATTATGTTTTATTTAGAATCTTAATTAAATATATCAATTTCATTTTCCCTTTGTTCTAGGTTACGCGATGTCGGCAAGGTTACGTAATCTTAATCCGTATGAGTTGCATAAGTACCTAGTTAATGTTTATTGTTTGAATGCCAAAGGTTCTACTGCAGTACTAAAACGGGACACCTCTAGAGATCGAACCGATCTCGACGTTATCAGGGAAAACCACAAGTTCTTGTGGGAGGAGGACGAAGTTGCTGACACATGGGAAAAGCAACTGGCCAAAAAATATTATGATAAGCTCTTCAAAGAGTATTGTATTTGTGATCTGAGCAGATACAAAGAGAATAAAGTAAGTGCCTTTGGATTTTCTCTAGAGAATGCTTGGTAGGTAGGCTGTTGGTTTTATCCATGAATGCATTTGTAATCCACACCAAATGGATGACTTCTACCTTTGCAATGAAGAAAACCAATGCCGCCTTATCTCACCGATAGAGATTATTTAAAGCGTTTATATTTAGTTATATAAAGCGTTTTTCATAAGAAGAATATACCTATAGAAGGCCACGTGGGATCTATTGAAAACACATCAGCTGTATTTACATATTCTAACGGCTCCTAAGGCAACATCGGAGATAATTTATGTGCTATACACTCCCCCAGGCGTCTGTGATGAGATGGGGACGGTCCCCTGTGAAATTCAATTGCCTTTTTTGCCCCTGAGACCTTCCTTTGTGTGTTGCATCGGGGAGAGCAACAATAGCCTTACTGCCTTTTTGTAGGCTAAATATAGCGCACCCGTACCAACCGCGGCACGTATCGCACATCTGCCATGCCACTCCCTATTCTAACCGACTACGCGGTGATTTAGAGGCTGTATCGATGATGTTTGTATTATTTACCGAGGCACTTTATTCTTGTGCCTGTTACGAAGTAAAATCGTATAATGCCTTATTTTCATTGATTGGAATAGCTTTGCATACTATAGCCAACATAAACTTGACAGACTAAGAACCTACTTAGGACTTAGATTATAAATAATTGTCCTACCGACCTAATTCTGGCTACGAGATGGCTAATCTCCGTGGAGATTGGCCGCCGTGTAGATATTAATATAAATAGGGTACAACTACAAAAGTGTACGCAAATACACTCTCTATTCCCTTACTTTCATAGCCCGATGGAACGGACGACACGACCGGAGAGAGATCAGGCGCAGGACCGACGGTTTACGTGCTCTCTGTGGCACAGGTGTGAAAACACTACAAACTGCCTTACTCCGGGCTAGTACTGAGAATTTCTTGACAGAAACCTCAATAGGTCATGATGGGTATAAATAATTATGGACCGGGAGTTGAAACCCGACCATAATAATTATCCGGACCTGGATCTTCGATCTTCTGTATGTGGTCGCAGGTTCGATCCCGCGTGCACGCACCTCCAACATTTACGAAGTTAAGTACGAGTATGTGCGTAACTGCCTCTTTGGTCTAGTGGTTAGCATGTTCTGCGGCCGACGAGTTCCCGGGTCGGGCCTTGTTTAAGTATTGGGTTTTTCTGACGAGAAATTCTCAGTACTAGCACGGAGTTAGGAAGTTGGCGTTGTTTCACCTCCGTGCCTTGGAGAGCACGTTCCGTCGGTCCCGGTTATTATCATGATATTGGTACCATGGTAATAGTCGTTAAAGCCCGCCAACCCACATTGAAGCAGCGAATCTAAGCTCTTATTCCCTCTCTCCTATGAGAGTGGAGGCCTGTGCCCAGCAGTGGGACGTTAATCGACGTTAACGTGATGTGCGTTTTAAGAAATGAAAAATAATGAAAAAACATGTGGTACCATAGACATAGGATTTTTTCGCTACGTACATTCTAAGTCTATGTGTGGTACAGTGCGTAACTTGAACTTGCAGCCTGCGATATTCACCACACCACATAAACCCTCCAAAATACTCTCAACGTACGTTTCACTCCGATACCGGAGCATCTTCAGAAGACGTTGACTCTACAATGCACAATATATTTACAATCGTGCATTGTAGAGTTTTTTCATTGTCATGGACTTCCGCAAAGGAACGCCTGCTTATTATCCAGTTTCAAATACCTGTCACTTGCTTCAAACGGTGAAGGAAAACATCGTGTGGAAACCTGCATGCCCGAGAGATCTTCGTAATGTTCTTGAAGATGTGTAAATCCGCATATACCTACCTACCTATTAGCGATTCTTAGATCCTATAATTAGATAAGAGCGTAAATACAATCAGTAAGTATGTAATTACCTACCACTCCTGTAGGGTCTTACTTACCTATCTGAGCTCAGCAGAGTTTACGCATAGTTCTTACCTACTTGAGGTAGTTTCTACGGGAGGGTTCGTTCACAAATAAGTAGGTAAGGTAACTTCAAAGTCTTCTACTCTGTCGAAGACCAATCGTATTCGTAACAGGTTTAGCGTAGGTATACTTACCGCAAAAATAGCAATAAGCAACGCCGCAGTTTGACCGCAGCTGCAGTCCAGGATCTTCCATAGCATAGCATAGGAAGGGATGTTAGACGTAAGATATCCACCTCCTCCAAAGTCTCATAGTCAAAATAATAATAAGGAATGCCCACGGCCTCGTCCGCATGCATTACGATTTAAAAAAATCCCATGCAAACTCTTAAGATTCCGGTAAGTACTTAGCTATATCAGTATCAGTATTTTTCTACACCAGTAGTTTTCTCGACTCCGGGATGCAAGCTACTTACCTCTGTGCCTACCTTTCATCAAAATAGGTTATGTTTATAGGCACTACATAGTTAGCATTTTAAATATTACCTATGTACTTAGTAAGTATTGGATTAATCCAACATTAATTAAAATAATACCTACACCGGCGAAGCGTCGTACTATAGTAGTACCTGGTACCTATACATACTGGTAGTTTATTGTTAGTTACTTAGTACCTTAGAATATGTAGCATCCAGTTATGGATTTTGCTTCAGATGAAACTAAGATTTTATTTCAGCCTAGATGATGTCCGCGACTTCGTTTGCGTGGACTAAGTTTTTTCGATTCCCGCGGGAAGTACCTACTCAATTTTCCGGGATACAACCTATCCCTGTACCAAATTTCATCAAAATCGGTTGGACATATTTATACCTACTTGACTAGTACAGCAGAATATCCTTATTAAATTTCAAGGTAGCATTAAGATGGCGAGTCGAGCAAGAAGTGGTACTGGGCAAAGGGCAGTTCCAATGCGGTGCTAAAAGGTGTCCCAACGACCAGGGCCTCAAGTCTTGGGAGGTTAACTTCGCTTATCTTGAAGATAACGAAAAGAAAAATGCACTCGTGAAATTGCGTAAGTTCTATTTCAGATTTCACATACGAATCCGCAGCTCTAGAAATAGTAAGATATCTACTGTTTACGAGTAGGTACATAAGCACTTATGCCGAAAGTATATCCGATTTGCTGTTCTAACTTCCAATACAAACCTCTCCGAACCGTTGTAGACAGCATGAACAGGCGTAGTTATATATATGCACCTAGACTCTAAAGTGGGTGTTAAAATGTTAATCGCCTAAGCGGCGGTGCCTATCATTATTGACCTAGTTTGAATATGGCATTTGTTAAGGAGATTAATGCTAAGATGTCTCTCTCGTAGGACTCTGTCCAGAATGTTCGGAAAAGTTAAATTACAAATCAAAAAAACGTGAAGTTAAACGACTCAAAAAGAGCCAAAAGAAGAAGAAAAAGAGTAGAGATAAGGGGCAGAGTGACAGTGATGACACTGATAAAGAAGCATCGACAGAGGTGGTTGAATCTGAAACTCAAGATAATTCAAATCCAGTTACAGCGTCAATGGTTGATAATGAAGAGTCATTATGGAAGAAAGGTACCTACCTATCTTTTTTAATAATCGTATTAAAATTATTATATTTTTGTGAGTTGTCTATTTTGAGGTTTAAACATTAAAATAAATAAATATATAAGACGTATTACGGCCATGACTCCATGGGCTACGAAAAACTTTGCCTAAGCGAACCTCGAGGCTGTCTCTCATCATAAAGTTAAAGGCTTAAATAAGTACAGATTGATTTGAAGGTCCTGGGTATTATTACTACCTACTGCATATAATATTATCACTGCATTCTAACCCGGGACGATCAACAAGTAGGTAATTAGATTTTCGTTTCTAAACTACACACGAACTTTGAAGTTCGGAATGGACACGGCAAACGGCAAACGTCAGCACGTCAGTTGCGCTACGTAGGTAGGTTGCAGCGGATTTTTTTCTGGTCGGTGCAGTGAATCATGCTGCCTCCCGGATCAATTAATTTGGTCCAAGTGCTGCCTACATTCTGATAGAAAGCAAACGCATGTAGCGTGTCCGTGGCATAGCCCATGCGCAGCAATTGACGCTATGGCCGTTATTACTAAGTGTTACTAAGCCTGCTAACGGCTGCCGACGTGTATAAGCAGTGCGTGCTAATATTAACTATCATCCGATAATTTCTGCTGAACCTAATAATAAATTTAAAATATTTTTAGGGGCTCAAGAGGTAGAAGAAAAATCTCGTGAAGAAGAATTTGAAGATTATTTAGAGGATTTGTTATTGTGAAGCACTTCACAGTTAACATTGTCGCTACGACGCGACAACGTCGTAAGTCGTAACGGACGTTGTGTTCACGTACATCTCATGGCCAATTTGGCGAGCTCGACTATTTTTACCCTCGACGAAACAGAGACGGTATAATTATGTGTTTGCCCTAAGAGGTTGTGTGTTTGTTTGTTTGTATGTTTGTTTGTTTGTGCACTTTTTGTTACCGTTTTCCTGGAAAACTACTGGACCGATTGAGATGCGGTTTTTTGCATTTGATATGTATAGCTTGTGAGAAGGTTCTTAGATATATTTTAGCACCATAGACAAC
Organism: Erebia aethiops; assembly: GCA_923060345.2. Classification (NCBI taxonomy): domain Eukaryota; kingdom Metazoa; phylum Arthropoda; class Insecta; order Lepidoptera; family Nymphalidae; genus Erebia; species Erebia aethiops. The sequence continues at coordinate 15,199,283 of OV281087.1, forward strand.
CAAGCTGAGCATGTTACCATTTTTCTCAAAAAATACTGGGCCGATTGAGATGAGGTTTTTTACATTAGATATGTATAGCTTGTGAGAAGGTTCTTAGCAGTGGCGTGCACAGGGTTCGAAGCCAGGGTAAGCATTAATTATGTATGAGGGTGAAACAGCCAGTTTCCAACTCCAGACTAGTGCTGAAAATTTCTTAAAACAAAAACCTAATATCGAACTTCCTTATCTAAGATTTTTGGTCCGACCCGGGAAAGAACCCAGCACCTCTCAACTGCAGTCGAACATGCTAACCATGCTAACAAACCATGCTCAACTACTCTACTACTACTTAATATATTTTATAATGTGAATTGTAATGCAAAAAAGTACACCAAGAACTCTCTCGTTTCACACCCAAAAAGGTAGGCAGGTACTTAAAATAATAATAATACTATGTAAGTAGATTGTTACGTTACTGATTGCAATACCGATTTCTGAACAATTCCAATAATTTTGTAATCACTAATCACTAAAAAAGTTGTCACATGCTGTTCTCACAATAATTCACGTGTTTTTTTACAAAGAAATGTCCTTGAACGTGTTAAAACAATTTTTTAACGGGACGAAATTCGCAATCAAAACAATAACAACACAATAACTAATATGGCGCGCGCGTTCGTCTGGTAGCCGGCGGAAGTCTCGCTAAATAACTCTTGTATTAAAATATTTAATTTCAATACTTTAATTACGCTATTATTTGCGTGAAAAAATATGTTTACCCCTTTTGGATGTTTAATCGGTGGCCGTATTATGTTTTTTTATTTTAGACTGCTTTTGATTTAATACTTAATTAATAATTTAGAATCTTATAATTTCTTAGAATACAAAATCAGTGGAAAGAAATACAGTAGAAAATTTTAATTTATTTAATAATTTCAACAATTATTTTTGGTATCTAGGTAAATACAGTTACTTAATTTTCATTATTAAAATAAGTCTTGAGTTGATCACGCAGTTTCCGGAAGCTGAGCTTTTTATTGACGTAACGTCGTGCGTTATGACTAGGAGTGATGACTCACACATGTAAATGTATTTCGTGTTGTATTACTGAATGTGAAACACACATACCTAAAATTTTTGCCATTTTTAACTCCTGCTTGTTCCGTGGCGCCAGCGTCGCGTCGGTTCAATGTTACTATGAGCGTATTGACTTTGGATAGAATTCGTGACAGCGCCATCTTCGTGATAATTACAGAATTAATATAGATGCGGGTGGTTATTTACTATAGATGGCGTTTTTATGAATTTATATTACAGTTGTTTTTTTATTATTTTATTATGTAATTTACTTGAGTATAACTTTCATTCAGTTGGGGTAAGCTGTGCTTATTTGCCTCTATGAACTGCACGCCACTGGTTCTTAGATATATTTTAGGACCATAGACAATCGTGCAATCGTGATTTAGTAAGTGGTCATAGGAACTCCTTAAGTTCTCATCGTAAACCCGTCGTGTTTAGACTCTTTTGATTTGTCTTGACTATCACTTTGTACCTAGATGCTGCTCAGGGTCTCATGATGGAGCCAGGAGGTGTTTATGGGAACTCCTTAAGTTCTCATCGTAAACCCGTTGTTTTTGGACTCTTTTGATTTGTCTTGACTAGCACTTTGTACATAGATGCTGCTCAGGGTTTCATGATGGTGCCAGGAGGTGGTCATGGGATCTCCTTAAGTTCTCATCGTAAACCCGTTGTATTTGGACTCTTTTGATTTGTCTTGACGAGCGCTTTGTACCTAGATGCTGCCCAGGGTCTCATGATGGAGCCAGGAAGTGGTCACAGGAACTCCTTAAGTGATCAAATTTTTTTTTACAATTTTTATCAGAATATTAAAATTTAACACTATTTGACACCTCTACTTACTACTAAGCACAAGTTTTATCTCGGAATGAGAATGGTTTGGCCATAGTCCACCACGCTGGTCAAAAAAACTACTGAGCCGGCAAATATGCAGTTTTGTGTTTTAGATATTATTTTATATATACTTTTGCTATGTTCTAATTGTTGTTTCAATGGAGCTCTGCAGTTCGTCGTGGGTTTTTTAAAATTTTTAATTTTATTACATGTTGCGAATATATTTATTGTTAGTGTGTCGTGTAACACTGCAACGACGGAGCAATGGATCTGATATATACTGCTTTTTATTCCGGAAAAATCATCATTCCTACCCTTAAAAAAACACGCGAAGAAAATCGCGGTCATAAGCTAGGTAGTAGATAATATAAAATAGACGCTCTCGAGTTGTACGTGAACATACCCCATGGGTGTACAATGTACATACGGCCTCCGCAAGCCCGCTCAGCACTCGCGCTACGAAACTCGCTAAAAATCGTGTGAATGGTGTCGTAATTCGCAACCTTGCCCACCCGGTCTCATTGTTTTCATGATAAGCCTGTCATCAGATGAAGAACGGAATTTGACCTCCAGGCTATAAAATATAGGCTATGTATATCGGAGATACACTGCGAGCACTGGAAGGTGTGACGTCAATTTAGTATACATACTGCGAAGTCGTTCCTTTAAAGTTAGCTATACTGGTTACTGTAAAACGGAACGCAGTCATCACTGAGAGCACCTTACCTCGAAAACGGCAGTGCTCATAGTACAAAAATGGCGACAATTTATGACGTCATATATTCCCCTAGGATACTGCGGCAGTATGCTGTCAGTCCATAACGGAACAAATTTCTCGCCAGTAAGAGCTCTGAACTGAACAGTGAACAGTGCTCGCAGTGTATATCGGAACATACTCATAGTAATGTGGTTTTATAATGTAGTTTGTAGACTTTAGCTAGTGTAGAACGGGAGTTTAGAATACGTTTGAAATTAAAATACTTATTTACTGTTAATATATTATTTTTATTACATTCTATTTCTCGGCTACATCATTTTGTATGATCGAGTAAAAATCGATAAAAAATCACTACATTAACAATCACATTTTCATTAAACAGTTTTAGACACATTCGTGATACTTTGTACCTATCATCTACATCCATTCGTGTAACTAAAATTAAAACGCTTAGTGTTCAGTCAACATCATGTTATAATTTTTAATAAATAGTTAACAGTTAAAGGTATTATACATAGTAAATAAACAAAAAAGTCGCCTTTAAACGTTTGACCTGGTCCTAGCAGTTCAGTGAACGAATTGTAAAAATCTTTAATAAGGTAAACTTAGGTTTCCAAAATAAATATGTAATTAGTAAGTATTTAAGCGACGAGGTCCGATACTTCCTATACTAGTTCAACTGATTAGTTCAACGGTTGAACTAGTGGGATTTTTTGCCCAGTATTTCAACTGTATATAAATCGTCTGTGAATAAATAGTTACCCCGAGGTTCAAGCATCTTATAAGTCGGTATGCGATCGGATCTTAAATAGCGTACTGAGTAGATCTCAATCGGTCGATTATAAGTGACAGATCGTGTATAAATGAAACAGTGGCACTTAATTAACACTGTAAAACATTATTTAAATTATTAAGCAAAAAGCTCTTATTTTATAAAAATGTTATAGATAACTTTTATTTCAGGCCTTCACTAATTTGATAATATATTTTTGTGCATTTGAGGTACTGTTTTCATGCACGCGATAAATTTTCAAGTTATAAATTAATGTTACTAATGCAAGTTTAAAAATGGCTCTACAATTATAGGGTTTGTCTAATTTAGCATTATAATTTTGGCAGATGCTATTTGTTGTACAGCTTCAGTCTGTCTCACTGTGAAGGACAACCTTCATCACTCACTATAGGTACACCTCGCATCTGTCAAAATTATCATCCTAAAAATATGGAGGGTAGAAGTAAGAAGTAACATCTCTTATGGGAGAAAAGTTGAAAAAGTGTCCAGTGGTTGCTATAAATAACAGTTCGAAAACTTTTCACAGTGGCGCTGGTGTAGGCAATGGGTATGGTATGAATGTAGCAATAGGCATGATGACTGATTTTGAAAAATGGTCAGATTATGTTCGGAAGTATCTACTATTTCGAAAAAATACCTTATTTCAGCAGAAAAATAAGGTTTAGTAGATAATATTGGCATTTGAAATTTAAATTTTAAAATTCACGCCAAAACGCTCCCCGGTGTCATGGCGTCGTTTGTGACGTCACTATTATTTTTACCAATGTACTCTGTGCGGTGTGCAGTAAGCAATAGTGTGATTGTGAAAGCTCGAAAACAAACTATTGTGACGTCATTCGCTTCTTGGTGTTTTAACCAATATGGTGGATTGCTGAATTTTATAATTTTATTTAATCAAAATAAATAGCAATCTCACTCGAAATAGAAAAATAAATACGTTTTTTATAATCCATGAATCCTATTTCATTAGATAAATTCATAATTTCATTGATTCTTGGTTAATGTCACCATGCCTATTGTAGATGAAATGAAGTATGCAGAGTTAAAAAATTTAATATAATTGTCGACTAAAGTGAAATTGAAAATTTCAACAATGTACAAAATAATGATGAACGTTTTCTTTCCTTGTTTATTTCTCAAACATACTCTAATAATATTTTGCGCTTCCTTTTAAATTTACTCTGATGCTAATGTGGCGCCTCCAATTTAATGCATTTCGACGAACACTTTTTACACCCTCCATAATCCTAAATAAGACAAGAAACTTTATTTTCGGAAGATAAAATAATAAAATGCATGAACGTTGACTGAACCAAAAAAATATAAACATTTTGACTCCACAACTAAAAATAATATAGGATTAAAATATAATTATTATTATATTTAGTTATATATATGTAAACAGAGTATAAAATTAGGAAAGAATATTAAAATATTTTGAGCCTATGCATAGAATAACAATCACATTAATATTATGTATTATCCAAAATATTATAAATGCGAAAGTGTGTCGGTCTGTCTGTCTGCTACGCTTTAACGGCCTATCTTTTTAACAGATTTTGATGAAATTTGGTACAGGTTGTTCTGGGGAAATACATAGTCTACTTTTAATCATGGAAAATTCCCGCAGAAAAACATAATCTGGTTTTAAATGGCAGAATTCGAACCTGCGTCTCTCTGGGAATCACTCCCAAGGCGTTAAGAGTAGGTAAACACTATAATAAAAATTATAAAATGAATTATCAAGTTTCTGACGCGCCTCAAAACGACTGTAATACCTATAATTTGATTAGTTTAAGTTACCTAAAACATGATATAGAATTTGGTAACACACGTTAACACGAAATTTTAATGGCAAAGTTGTCATCACAGAAGTCAAAGTAAGACAATAGAAATGGCTCTGATGCAGATGTTAAACACATAGCGATTATGACTTGTAATGCATCGAATTTTTGTAGACATTCTAGCATTAAAAAAAATTGAAACATTTAACATTTAACATGGTAATAAACTCAACCTGACTGGCAACAAAAAGAGAGATGTTCATAAATTAAATTGTAAAACTATGCAAATACGTCAGTTTTTACAAAATCACGCACCAATACTAATCTACTAAGCCGACCTTCTTCATTCATTTGTCAACAATTTTTAAAGTACGTTTATCTTATGTTTTCTTGAAAAACAAAATCTATATTATATCAATTCAACAATCTATTTGATCATTTATTTAGGCACAGTCACAACAACGACAATTTTGCTTTTGTACAAACATTTCTTAGAACTATCTCAGTAACGTATAACAATAGGGGGCTAAGTATGTAATTGCCGTTTTCTATAGAGCCTCAAGCTTGTAAAGGCTTTTCTAGAGCATAATTTTCATCGAATTCATGTTTGATATTAAAGCAAAATATGCAATATTAAACAAACTAAAAGAAAAAAAAGCACCAAATTTTAAAATTTCTGAGCACAAAATATAATATGTTGTGTTCTCATTTTAAGACCGGCGTACTTAAGCCCTTATTATAAGAACAGTTAATTGACCATTCATACAGATCATGTAAGAGTAAACAGCCTGGCGAACCCTGAAAAAGAAAAAAATACATGTATTTATTGATAACTCGTTAGTAATTACGAAGATCTAGAAAGTAGAATAGACAACTGTTTATGATTGCAGCTAAAACTCAACTTTATTCACTTTAGTATAAGGTTCAAATTGGTTTTCCTAAATTCCACTCGACCAAATCACGAAAAAATATATATGCTAGCGATTGGCTGTAATCAGACTTGCTAGCAAGTGGTGATGCAGCCTGATGGAGCGCGCTTGCCTAGAAGTTTCCTATTCATTCTTGATTTGAAAATTGAAGGTACCTATATTAAAAGAGGAGGGGATAACGGAAGCCGGAAGGGCATTCCATATCCTAGCGGTTCGAATAATAAACGAGGAATCAAATCGCTATGTACGAGTCCGCGGAATTTCGACTGCGTTTTTTTTCCACTACAAGCTAGCCCTTGACTGCGATTCCACCTGATGGTAAGTGACGATGCAGTCTAAGATGGTAGCGGGCTAACCTGTTAGGGGCATGGCAGTTATATTAAACCATACCCCTTCGGTTTCTACACAGCATCGTACCGGAACGCTAAATCGCTTAGCGGCACGTCTTTGCCGGGTGGTAACTAAACACGGCCGAAGCCTCCCACCAGGCCAGACCAGGGAAAATTCAGAAATTATAAATTCCCAAATCGACCCTGCCGGGTATCGAGCCCGGGACCTCCGCACGTTAAGGCAACAGCGCTACACACTGCGCCACGGAGGTCGTCAAACAACAAACACGAGCTACCTGTGTCTATTTGTGTGCCTTGGAGACGTCCTCCTCGTCGGAGCAGTCCTCGTCGTGCGTGTGCGTGAGCCGCTGCGGCGTCTCGGGCCGCGCGTGCGGTACGGACGCGCCCGCACCCGCGCCCGCCTGCCAATACATTACATAATATAATCATCGATATAACTAACTGTTCTTATTTAAAAACTTTATACTAAACTTGAACCCGTTGAAAAGCGTTACTATATCCATACTTCCATACTAATATTATAAATGCGATAGTGTGTCTGTCTGTCTGCTACGCTTTCACGGCCTATCTGTTCAACCAATTTTGATGAAATTTGGTACAGGGATAGGTTGTATCCCGGGGAAGGACATAGGCTACTTTTTATCCCGGAAAATTAAAGAGTTCCCGCGGAAATAAAAAGAAACTGTCTCTTCAACCGATTTTGATAAAATTTGGTATAGGAATAGTTTGTATCCAGGGAAAGGACATAGGCTACTTTTTATCTCGGAAAATAAAAGAGTTCCCGCGAGAATCAAAAACATTAATCCACGCGGACGAAGTCGCGGGCATCATCTAGTTTATAATGTATGTATATGTATTCAATAATAGACTAATGTGAGTTACATTAATATCTAAAATAAAATCTTCTTGTTCGTCATTCTTACTAAACAGACAGATTTAAAATAAGTAAATTATCATGCTTTATTTTGTGAAGTTTAGTGATATAACTTCGTCGATCTTTTTGTCAGCCCTAACGCAGACTACGGTCTATTTGGGCTGCAATTTACAAACGCCAGTCTGTGTTTTTAGTCTAGTGCTTTGGTCTGCAAAATTGTGGTGTAGGTAGGTACTAGATGGGCCCTTTCATAGAAAAGAATTGGGCGTCCAACCTTTAGAGCACGCTCCTAACCTATATAGCCCTTTCCTTGACCCCACCATAGCGCTGTCCCGCTTTTCAGACTAGATGGCGTTAGTAAAATAGGTCAACATTCTTTGTTTGCTGGCCCGTCTATGTAAATTGAGGTCGTTGAATATAATGCGTTCAAAGTAAGATAACAACGAACTTTCAACCATATTGTGACGTATTAACAGTGAGCGCCATCCGTCCGTCCGTCTATGAAATAGAAGATGAACAGGCCACACATTATAGTGTATAATGTGTACCTTTCTGCGTGCTAAATAATAATATCATGATGTCATTTTTATACCTTTCCGTCCGTGGTGTCAGGCGCTGGGGTGTCTTCGTCGGCCTCCTCCGCCAGACCCGTGGCTGCGAACATGCGATCCGTCACCAGGCGCTGGCTGCTCGGATGTCTAGACCTATGAAAACAATTATTTTATATACTATTGGTTCGCCCCGAACTGAGACCTCGCGGACCTTGACATCAATGTGAAGTTCTGTTAAAAATACTGAAGCTCATTAAAAATTCAATAATTTCGTTTCCTTACAATATTTATCTAATTTTAGTATTTGTTGTTCAAGTACAGGATATAATTCAAATAATTGATCAAGTTTCAGGGTCAGCCTTTCAGAAAATTTAGAGTTCTGAGGTCAACTTTGGACGATAGAAAATCTCCACTTTGAAAGCCCCCCATTTCGTCAATTTTAGGGGAAAAATTAAAAAAAAAAGTTTTTGGACTCTATTCCTAATTATCTTTAAATTGATATACCGCAACCCTATGTAACGCCATAAAAAATATTTTACGTCGCATTCGCTTCTATGAGAGCCCCCCTGAAATAAATTTATAACTTTTTATTATGCTGTATTCGGCTGGAGGTCATTAGTTTACATATTATATTTAAATTTGAAGTAATTACGTTCAGTAATTCAGAAGTTATAATGCTCTGACAGACGGACGGACGGACGGACGGACAAGTGCAAATTCACTCAAGTAGACTCAGAAACCTTCGCTTTGCTTGGTCAATTAGTATAAAAGATGAATACAAATAAGTTATAAAATTATTCGAAAATAATGATATACAGGTGACTTTACAACTGTAAAGCTGGTATGCAAAACAGAGTAATCGTAACTTAAGGCACTTCACCCTAACACCGGAAAAATGGAACAGAAGAGTTTCGCTCTCTTTTTCAAGAAAGGAGATAAGAGTCTCTTAAAACTACAGACCAATCTCACTTCTGAGCCATATTTATAATTTGTTCTCGCGGGGTATTACGAATCGTCTCGCCAGCAGGTTGGGTTTCGCAAGAGCTACAGCACCGTAGACCACATTCACACGCTACGGCAGATTATGCAGAAGACACAGGAGTATATAATCTGCCCCTCTGCCTAGTGTTTGTGGACTACGAGAAAGCCTTTGATTCCATCGAGAACTGGGCTGTACTGGGATTCATTGCAGCGATGCCAATTCTAATAGCACTATATCCAAGTGTTGAGATGCTTGTACGAGGCCGCCACTATGACAGTTCAAGTCCAAGATCTGATCTGAGATGGGTCTTCAGATGAACCTTGACAAAACAAAAGTTATGTTTAACAAGCACGTTATCTCATGACCTATTAACGTCAGAAATGTCAGCATCGAAGTTGTTCAGGTATACTACCTTGGCCAGGTTATACAACTCGGGAGGAATTCAGTTGGGCTGGGCAGCATTTTCAAAGGTACGTCGTGTGTTCGATTTGTCAATACCGCAAAGCCTGAAGACGAAGGTCTTCAATGAGTGTGTCCTGCAGGTGGGCCTCGTCCACAAATTAAAAGTCACTCAGCGTGCTATGGAGCGGGGTATGCAGGGAATTTCTCTCAGGGATAAAATCCGGAACGAGGAAATTCGGAGAAGAACCAAAGTGACATAGCTCTGAGGGTAAGCAAGCTAAAGTGGTAGTGGGCAGGCCATGTCTGTCGCAGAACCGATGTCCATTGGGACAGACGTGTTCTGGAGTGGAGACCGCGTACCGGCAAGCGCAGTGTAGAATCAACCTCCAGCTCACTGGTCCGATGAACTATAGAAGGTGGCGGGAATCGGGTCGATGAGGAAGTCGCGTGTTTGGTGGCGCGCTCTCGAAAAGGCCTATGTCCAGCAATGGATGCATACAGGCTGATGGATGGATGGATGGAACTTAAGGCACTCACTCACCGGTCAATGGTGGGCGTGTCGACGGTGAACCGCTGCTCGTGGGCGACGGTGGACTCGTGCGGCATGAGCATGGCGGGCGCGCGGAACATGTAGCAGAACGGGTAGTACATCAGGTTGAGGAACGACGCGGCGTATAGGTCCGCATACCTTACCACCTGGAACGATCATGAAAGATTATGCGGAAATTATGCTTTATATGCGGAATAATTAAAATCGGAATTCATGTGAGATTCTTTATCGTAAACCCGAGCGCGCCCTCCGGCAGCCACAGCCGTACAAAATGTTTCCGTCGCTTTTACTGATGCCAATCTTATTGTTAAGAGCCTGGCCATCTATTTAGAGAGCCAAGGTTTAAAATCCGTTTTAAGCAATTAAATATCACTCGCTTTATCAGTGAAGGAAACCTGGATACCTCAGGATTCTCCATGCTATTCTCAAAGATGTTTGTACTTTGAAGTACAATCCGCACTTCGCATTGTGACTGAGGTCTGTGGAGATCTGTGATGAGATGATGATGATAATAAATATTTTGCTTTCTTTTATAATAATATACAATTTTTCGAAGTATCGATTTTACTTTCTTTCTTCCTTTATAATCCATACTAATATTATAAATGCGAAAGTCTGTCTGCTACACTTTAACGGCCCATCTTTTCAACCGATTTTGATGAAATTTAGTATAGGGACAGGTTGCATCCCAGGGAAGGATATAGAATACTTTTCATGCCGGATAATGTAAGAGTTCCTGCGTTTAAAAAAATCCACGCGGACGAAGTCGCGGGCATCATCTAGTATTGTATATTTAAATACCTGTGAAGAAAAGAAAGTCTGCCTGGAGCCTGAGCGGAACAGCGAGCCGAGCATGCCGTACGCGAGGTCCATCTTGTGAGTCACGTCGCGGATCGACATGCGCAGTTTCGATATGTCCGGCTTCTCCTTTGTGCTTGAATCCAGATCTCTGTAAACAAATAACATCTTATAATAATGTCCTACCGACCGAATTTCAGCCACGGCGGCCTATCTCCAGAGAGATAAGCGCGGGAGACATTATAGTGCACAAGTATGTGCACATACACAGGTGCACTCTCTGTTAATTAAACTCATAGCCCGGTGGGACGGAATATCCGACACGACCGGAGAGAAATCGGCTTTACGTGCTCTTTACGTGCGCTTTACCAATTTATAGAAGCGTTCTTTCATGACCGATCGTCTTATTTCTTACAATATGTATTGGCAATGCAAAAGGAACTTTGTGCCTGCCACATAAAGTTTGTTTTTCGTTACAATTTTAACCATAGTACTCACTTGTACATATCGCCGAGCTGCACGTCCAGGTTCTGCAGCTGCGCGAACAGCTGGCACTTGTCGGTCCACACGTGCAGCTCCTGCACCAGCTCGGGCACGATGAGGAAGGTGCGCCAACCGCCGATCTTCTTCGACTTGAGAATGTCGCCGAAGATGTGGTCACCGATGTACAGCACGTCTTTGCCTTTCGCGCCTATTAGCTCGGTGAAAACGTCGCATGAACCTGAAATGTATTACGTATTTCTCAATAATGGGATCACCATACGTAAGCTCTGCATTCAACTCGCGCGCGAACTGTATCTATCTGTCACGTCACAATAACTGTCTATCACGTGTTTGGGCATCTCATAAACTTTTATTTTGAATAAAATCAGTGTAAATGGCATGTTCAGATGACAGGCAATAAACGCGTGTCAAACGTTAAGTTTTTGTGTAATGTTAACATGGCGCGGGCTTATCGGACGTTGAAAGCGCGTTGTCAAAAATTCAGTTTGATTTCTGCATTTATCAAAGATGGACGTAGCAATAAATTAGTGTTTGTCGTGCATTCACATCAGACAGCGACGCAGTAGTACGGACGACACACGAAGGCTTTCAAAATGTCGACAGTCGCAGAAACTGATCGGACCAAATTCTGACAGACATTTTCCGAAATATGTGGCCCCCTTAAACCATCGTCTAAAATAACTACTACTGGCTGATGCCCACGATATTGTCCGCGTGGTATAATTTTTTTTTAATTCCCGCGGGAACTCCTTAATTTTAAATATGTAATAGCCTGTCACTCACCAGGTTCTCAACTATACCCATGCAAAAAATCAAGTTGATCTGTTGCTCTGTTACGGCGTGATTGAAGGGAAAACCAACAAACAAACAAACTTTCGCATTTATTTATTTATTTATTGTATTTAGGTATACCAACAGCGAGTACACAAAGCTTAAATTAATAAATAGTACATAGGGTCTATAACCGTGTGGCACGCCACTTAAAGGTATACACAGCTATAGAAAAAAGATAAATATAAATTTTATTTTTAATTATTTATAATATTAGTATCATAATATAAAATATAGTAAACGTATCTTACCTCCCGAATAGACTAGCCCTTCATGCAAGGGCCCGACATGGTGTCCCATTTTCAAAGCGCCCGTACGCGTGTCTACTTGGCGAAGCGTCGTTCCTTCTCCAAAAAACAACGGCTTCTTTGCGTCCACTACTATCCAGTCGAAGTAAGTCTTCCAATTTCTGTGAGGTTCACCGGGCTAAAAAGAACATTAAGTAGTTTTATTTTATTTGTTTGTTAACAGTAAAAAATATAGGAGCTAAATAAGCTAGGAGGAATCTAGGAGCTAGGAGGAATCTAGGAGTGGGGTTGCCTTTTATTAACCTACGTTCATAGAACAGAAAAAGTGATATGTTTCAAGGTGTCCCAATGTTTCTTATGCTGAGATCTCTAGCGTACTTTGACTTTACTCAGGATTAACTTAGAGTTAAAACGAGATGGACTTATGTGATTATCCATAGACATAGGATTTTTTCGCTACTATGTGATTATCATAAATCTATCTCGTTTTAACCATGTCTTAAGTCTGATCAAAGTCAAAGATCTCTCTATAGATCGCTCCCTTAGTTATTCTAAGCATTGAAATGTTTAAGAGTTTATTTTTTCTATACAAGTGTAAGTATGTTAGTAGACATAATATGAAATTATATGGGATATTCGCGACTGCGAATCTGCCCATACAATTTCATCTTCACTGTTTTGGGTTTCTACTTTTTTAGTAAATACAATATAACACAGCACAACAATATAATTGAATTTGAATAATTGAATCGTTCTGACGCATTAGTATTGTTTATTAGCTCATTATAATTAAGTAAATATTTTTTCATAATTAGTTGATTGTTATGATTAAAAATAACATTATTACTATTTGTTATCACAACAATCAATACTTGGCCAGACAATCATTAGGTATGTGCGACAGAATTTATTTATTATAATTTTTAATAAACAAAACTTTTGATGAAACTTTTTGCTACCAAATTCTAACGAGACATATTGACAGCCCACATCTACATACGTTCTATAGGCCACGCCAACGCAAACGTCGGCCATAAAACACTCACGGGGCACAGTATCATATCTCATTTATGCTCCTACTTCTATAGTCCGCGCGCGAGCTCCGAGGAATCCTATGGAATGTTAAAGTAATGACCTAGAGTTGTTGAAAGTACAAAACAATACCGCTATCGCAAAATTACACGCGTCAAGCTCGAAACTAGTGCTGGGAGCGAGCTGAATATGGAGCGACGATCGGGGGTGGCGTACAGCCGTCGCTTCTTCAGACCCCGATTACTCAGAGCTCGTGCTCGGACTGTAGTTCGTGTTTTCACGACTCCTAGGGCGCAATGGGTATGGCTTCAAAAAAGGTAGAACAAGGTTTGATTGTGTAAAATTTATAATTGGGTATTTGACAACTATTCAAATAAATTATTTTTTTAATGATTATTATTCAATAGAGGATCTCCCAAGTCCCCTGTTAGTTTTATGTTGAATAACTATTTTAAACTACTGATTAAAGTAAAAAAAGTGCGTCGAACTTTGATGACGTCACTGTTCAATATTTCATACAAATCCTATACTAAGCACGCGTTTTGACGTTTGAAAAAAAAGTTACTGATTTGACTAGTTGTCAAATACCCAATGCCAATTCATGTAGAGTGGATGGGCGGAAAAACACTGCAGACATGTTGGCTTGTGCGAGTCCACCGAGAGAAATATTTGTGCCGTGTGGTGAAATCTTACACCTTACAGCTCTAAAGAGAAAGATGCAATAAGGTGCTACGCTGTGTTGATGAAATCGATTAGGCGTCTGGATTAGGTCATTGCCCACTACCCCTTTAAAATTAGCGTTCTTGCTCTTGCATCTAACGTGAAGTTGCAAATTAAGTAAAATATCAGTCAATTTAGTAGCTAATTTGTAATAGAATAAAATCAAGCATATAGCATAGCATATATAGCAGCAATTAGATCGGAAAGGAGCCGTGAATACATAAATCAATGTTCACAATAATTTTGGAGGTCAAAACCGAATAAAAATAGTAGACACTAGACGTGTTCCTATAAAAACAGCGTTATGTATGCAACCAAACCGGTTGTTTTTTGTTTGTGCAACTGTCATTAAAAGTCAGTCAGACGGGTTAACTTGGTGTGCGATATTTTTAGTAAGGCTGGGATCACATTGCATCATTTTAGCCGAGTTAGAGAATAGGGCTACAGGAGCGTATGCAAAATATACGAACGTATATTATTAGGTATACTGGAGTATCACTGCGTCCTGAGTTCTTTCATCATATTACCTGTTTAGACTTGAGAGGTGATCGAGTTGATGATGAATGATCTGATTTGGACTCAGCCCTAGCAAAATACTAGTACAGTATCAGTTTTATTACATTTTTGTGGCTAATTTAATCCTCATAATAGACTTTAATAATTAATTATTTATAAGGATAAACGTAGACGCCACTACTCAGTAAGTATACTATACAGTTTCCTGATACACATTCAAACAATTAGAAAAATAACTAGGTATGGTAATCATCTCTTTTATGTTTAACATAATAGTCGTCCTCCCAAAATAGCCCGTCGGCACACATGTGTAACGGCACGTCATGTTTAAATAATAATTAAACAGTATATATAAACTATGATAAGGAAATATCAGTCGTCCATAATAAATAAGTCACGTCAGTCATCGTGCATTCAATGCACGATGACTGACGTGCATTATTTAAACGTGATCATACTAATTCTTATGGTTAGTCTGTCCAATTCGTTAAAAATAAAAATACGAGGCAAATTGTAACGTATACCTTACAACCTTAGCTTAAAATTAAAAAGTTTCAATAATAAATGTATGACAACCCAATAAGGGACGATTCATGGTTTGTTTACAAATATTCCACATCGAATTTGGCTATAGAATAGTTACAACTTACAGTTGAGTCGGAATCATACTACAAACACCCGACGCTTCATGATCTCCAATGTTTTAGAACGAGGCCAAATGAGCGTTAGTTTCCGATAATGTACATAGGGAATAATATAAGGAGTCGCCACAAAACTCATTTTGCATTCTCATGTGAGATTCGAGCTGGAACATTTATTTGAAACCGAATGCAGCGTACATGTTTTTGAAAAAACGCGAAACAAGTCACAACTCAGTGAGTAGTGAGTTTCTTAGTGACACTCACTGTCGCTCTCTTCGCTCCAATGACAATCTTATCTTAAAAATGCCTCCTCATAATACTTCCTTCTATTCTAAATCATTTTCTGTTGAAGCTGTTAGGCTCTGGAACTCCTTACCGCTTCATATTAGGCGTGCGCAATCTCTTGCATCATTCAAAAGACTCATCAAAGCGCACTTTGTTCCTCCCTAAATTCCTAAATTACCTGTGTTCAACAATTCCATCCTTACTGTCTACGTTAAGTCTTGTGGCTTCTATTTTTAATTATTTTACTTCTTAGTTTTGTCGTATCTAGGTATATACTTTTAGGTGAATGTATATAATATTATTATATATGATATTTATATCTATTTATTTTTTATGTATATATTATGCATGTATGTATTGTTATATGTATGTATTATTCGTATGGTATTTATTTATATTTGTGTGTATATATAATAATATTATATTGTTAGTTAAGTGCTCGTTTTTTTTTTGTTACTTTTACGTACACCCATAACCCTCTATCGCTGGTTATAATTCCTATGTAAATTGGTTGCCTGGCAGAGATCGCATAAAAGCGATAAGGCCGCCAATTGTACCGACTTGCATTTGTTTGTTTATTATTTTTGATTATTTATGATAAGTGTACAATAAAGAATATTTCATTAATTCATTCATTCATTCATTCATTCAACTCATAGTTTCCGTGAGCTAAATTCCAATTTCCAACCTGTTCATCTATACTAATATTATAAATGAGAAAGTTTGGATGGATGTTTGTTACTCAATCACGCCAGAACAGCTGAACGGATCTGGATGAAAATTGGCACAGATATAGATTATAATCTGGAATAACATATGGGCTTTTATCCCGGAAAATTAAGGAGTTCCCGCGGGAACCAAAAGGCCTCAATCCACGCGGACGAAGTTGCGGGCATCAGCTAGTTCTGCATAATAACGCGGCTCAGACTGAGCCGTGAGCAGCAGTTCAAAATTTTGAATTTTGTAACACCACACACACACACACCTTACCACACACACCTGTGTAACAGTTTGCCACCTAATTCCATATGGGATTTTGCCTTTACTTGTAACACAAAACCTTCCTTCGTGCCAAATTTTAAGATAGTAATACAATTGTAGTGGCAATAATTTACTGGTGATAATGAAAAAAACCCGGCTGAGTTTGTTGTGGGCTCTTCTCAGACCAGGGCGCGTTTGGAACCCTCGTAGCTTTAGTTTTAAGATACCGTAACTAATTATTGATTGATTGATTGATTTATTTATTCAACAGTAAACGCCCCATAGGTTTTGATCGTGCTGACTGTTGTATTGGTGAATCCAAATCGACTTACCTTTGCGCCGTACGGGAAATCGAACAGATAATTCATTATTTTATCTGTAAAGTTGTAATCACTGTTGGTTAAGATGAACAGCTTAGCTCCGCTCTCTCGTATCCTCGAGAGGAACATCGGTAGTCTGTCATCCTTCTTCAGGTACAGATCCAGGTTTTCTGTGGTTTTCTTCTTCAAATCTCCGTGTATGTGGACGTAGTCGACTGCGTTCCTTACGTCTTGGAATATGGATTTGAAGGACATCGCTAAGTCTCCGCATCGTACACCAGTTTTCCCTCTAAAAGAGTATAAATAAAGGCAAGTTAAATGACACTTGCCTCAACACAAGATCACGAAATCTATTAAAAATATGCTGTCTATGATTAGATAAATAATAAAAGAGCTTGTATTCGACTCGCTCCAGTAATCCTTGGGTGACTTATGTATCTACTCTTTATTTTTGTATATTTTTTTCAAAAGAGCAACCGCCGATTTTTTTGCTGGTTCTTCTCGGTAGGAATAGATCATCCTAAACCAGTGGTAGATTCACTGGAGGATTCAAAAGCACTTGTAAAAGTTAAGTCGAATAAAAAACATATCTATTTGATTTTTTTCATATAGGCATTGTTCATGGTAAACTAGGAATGTTCTCACCATTGCATTGGTACATCAATTGGGTATTTGACAACTATTCAAATAAATTATTTTTTATTGATTATTGAATAGAAGATCTCCCAAAAGTCGTTATATCGACGTCCCCTGTTAGTTTTATGTTCAAAAACCATTTTAAACTATCGATTGAAGTAAAAAAAAAAGTGCGTCGAATGTTGATGACGGCACAGTTCAGTATTTCATACAACATCTCAAACTAAGCGCGCGTTTCGGCATTTGAATAAAGTTGCTGATTTGACTAGTTTTCAAATACCCAATCATTTTATTAAGTACTAGTATCACATGCTAGCTGATGCCCGCGACTTCAGCCGCGTGGAATAAGTATTTTTAACTCCTATCCAGTAGGAAGTTTTCCGGGATTAAAAGTAGCCCCTCAGTCTTCAGGTACCTACCTGCCTGCAAAAAATCACGTCAAACCGTTATTCTGTTGCGGCGTGATTGAAGGACAAACAAACAGACTTTCGCATTTATAATATTAGTATGATTACTGAGTAGTTGCCGTGAAAAGTTGAAAACTATTACCCACCTTGTGTACTGAGGCGAATTTGTAAAGAAATCTATGAGACACGCTATGAGATAGGTCTCTGGCAAGTTGAATAGCGTATTCAACACGTATACTCGGGACTCGTCGAGAGTTAAGAATTTGTTTGGATACAACTCATAAACTTGCGAGCTGAAAAAAAGAAATATAATAAAACTAGCGAGCCCGGCAGACGTTGTCCTGCACTGAACCTAGAACCCGAGCAGCGCCCCCTACCGGGTCCAATTATGTCTAGTGACTCGCCCCGAACTGAGACCTCGCGGCGCCATTTATTGACATCAATGTGAAGTTCTGTTAAAAATACTGAAGCTCATTAAAAATTAAATAATTTCGTTTGCTTACAATATTTATCTAATTTTAGTATTTGTTGTTCAAGTACAGGATATTATTCAAATAATTGATCAAGTTTCAGCCTTTCAGAAAATTTAGAGTTCTGAGGTCAACTTCAACGTTCAACGTTGGAAAATCTCCACTTTGAAAGCCCCCCATTTCGTCAATATTAGGGGAAAAATTAAAAATATATATATTTTTGGACTCAATTCCTAATTATGTTTGAAATGTTAAACCGCAACCCTATGTTACGCTATAAAATATATTATTACTTTATACTACGCATTCGCTTCTATGAGTGCCCCCCTGAAATAAATTTTTTTAGAACTTTTTAAGCCATATTCGGCTGGAGGCCATTGGTTTACATATTATATTTAAACCTGAAGTAATTACGTTCAGTAATTCAGAAGTTATAATGCTCTGACAGACGGACGGACGGACGGACGGACGACAAGTGCAAATTCACTCAAGACTCAGGAACCTTCGCTTCGCTCGGTCAAATATAAACCAGCCCTGGATCCACTCAAATACACACATATAATAATTGTAGCCCTTTCACCTGAGCCTTTCACAATGTTCTTTGCAGAATAGGAAAGCACTATATTTAGAGTTGCCAATTTCATTATTTTTTTCAGTGCAACAGGTGTTGGGGTTTTATACGTAACCCTTTCGGATTTCAACCAGCTCCTATTAAACACGCCCTATTTCATCGCTAAAATATAATTTAGGTTATTAATTTCGTAAGGAACGTTATTAGAAAGAACTTTGAGATCTAAAACATTTATAATACGTTGAAGTGTATAGGTCACAGGTACTTACTGCTTTAAAAATTCAAATCCATGTACACAGACTAGAATGTTGCCATAAGCGTCTACTTTTAATAGGTTGCCGTATAATGTGTCGAACCATAGACCTCTGAAATATTAAAGTTCACGTGGAATTTTAATTACATATTCGTTAGGTAGATATTACATGCTCACGTAATTGTTTTTAATATAGATTAAATAATTTATTTTTCTATGGCTCCCGGTACCACAGTCAACCTGGATAGCGATTCGTGATTCGGATCGGATTTACGGTTGGATTGGCGGTCAATCCAACTTCAATGAGTTCATTGTACTGTACACGATCAATCTGCTACTCGATCATATTGATCGCGGATCATGATCCAAGTTCAAAACTTATTACTCGAACTGTTTAAGGAGTTCATTCGTACTTTTTGACACATGCAGATTGCAGGCATCTATGACCTCCTTAAACAGTTCGAATTACACGTTTGACAAACGTTAACAATTTCGATTTTCTTACACCATCGGGATGGCCAGAGGTGCAATTTTGTAAGAATTGCCGATCAAATCGTCAAAGTTCGGCGTCCAAAGTAAAATAAACAATAACAGCATTAGGTATGTACGATACCCTAAACGTATGAGAATGGATACACAAAATTGAGCTCTAATACAATGATATTAAGGTTTATTTTACTTTGACGCCGAACTTTAACAATTTGATCGACTACTTTTAGACAATCGGGGGGCAGATTGATTGTGTACCGGGCCTATTGCCTACTCCAAATGACTGACTACAAAATTGTTACAATAATATTATAGCAACTTACCTAACAGGGAACGAAGGATCATATTCGAATTCTAATATTTCCTGTGGGTATCCTTTAGTTACCAGTCTTTCTTTGGTCAAGTTGAATCCTAAAGTTTCGTATTGAGGCGATTTATATTCTGAAAAAAAATATATATTTTTATCGTCCTTTATGTGCACACAGAGAGATGGAACGCTACTAGAGTGGCAATCCTCACACAAGAAGCGCCAAACAAGCGTCCCCAGTCCCCAACACTGAGTTAGTGTAACCCTGAAAGTAACAACCCTACTGCGTAAATAGGTTTTCCTAGTGCAGATGGTAAGTACTGAAACCGAGCAAACGCTAATGATAAAATTAATAAAAAAATTAGTTGCATAATTGTTTCGTCCGCTATTGAAGGTTCCCATCGTAAACCATGCGTTATCTCTCAGCGAGACCTGCATCTCTCAGCGAGACCTACATTAATTTGGTCTAACATTGTCAATTTCATTAATACAATTTGATGCTTGTACACGTCTGTTAAATCCATGCGGGCAAAGACGAATTTGTACACGTCTTTGTCTGCATGGATTTTAGCTTTTTTTTAAATTTATAAATTACGTTTTGATCTTCTGGGATAAAATAAGTACTTAATTACTATTATATCTTAGGATTCTTAGGCAGACACGCGTATTTATAGTATCGGTACGAATTGGTTTTTAAGTTTTTTAACTTCCTATAGCTGATGCTATCGATCGCTGAGACTTCGTCAGCGTGGAATTAGGTTTGTAGTTCCCGTGGGAACTCTTTAATTTTCCGGGATAAAAATGTGTTATTGATATATTCCAGACTATAATCTATCTCTGTGCCAAATTTCATCCAGATCCGTTCGGCCGTTCGGGCGCGATTGAGTAACAAACATCCATCCATCCATACATCCATCCTTCCAAACCTTCGCATTTATAATATTGGTATAGATAAAACTATAAGTCATTTAAAATTGATAATGGTTTAGTCCGTATATCTTAAAAGGAAAATTGATCTTAAAAGGAGGTCAAACATAAATTTCAAATTACGTAATATACAATGCATAATTTCAATCTATGTACCTAACACTGATGAAGTGATACTCGTATAGTTAGATAACGTAAATATTATTCAAATTCACATATTTACCCAGCTTAAACATTACTTTTGTATTAAATGAGATGATGATTGATTGATTGGATATCTATAATAATTTCAATATGTATAATTATTATAAAAATTATGCGCAGGAAATACGTACGTAAAAAGACATTGTTCCTACGTCAGTTTTTAAAAGTCGTTTATGACTTACCAGCCTTATCTGGCAAACTTTCATTCAATTAATCAATCTACCACGTTAGCAACAGAAACGGAGTACCTACTTAAATACCTACATTATTTTCTGATAAGCAAACCACATTACATGGCGAGCCGGTCATTAAAGATAATGAATTCGTTAATCATATCGATAAATCCATTCGTACGGGACGAAGAATGTAATAATACAATTGATATGGGTACAGTAAAAGTGTGCCTACCTAAAAATATTATCATTTCAGGACCCGGGAAAACAGAGTCCGGTGGGAATATTTCAATTTCTAAATGAAGACAAAAACTAGTTCTTCTTAAATAAAATAATGAAGTGATGACATTGAAACTCTACTCGTATACTTAATATTTTTGTGATTGACCTACTATTATTATTTATTACACAAGCGTTAAAAAAAATTGTTACGATAATAATTAAGTATTAGTGATATGCCGGATGTCCGTATCCGTATCCGCGGATATCCGAGGGAGAAGAAAGATCCGTATCCGGATCTTTTACCTCATTAATTTTCAATACATAGATGAAATTCTATATAGATTAGGTACCTAATAGGTAGCAATGAAAAACTATTAAATTTCATTCAGATTATTTTTTATTTCTTAAAATCTTATATTTGGCACCTTTATATTGCAAACAATTATTATTGCAAAACCACCGAGTTTCTTGCTGGTTCTTCTCGGTAGGAATGGCATTCCGAACCAGGGGTAGATTCACTTGACGATTCAAAAGTACTTGTAAAAGTTAATTTGAATAAAAAACATTTGATTTGATTTGATTTTATTATCGTAGTGAGTTTCAAGGTCACGCACACTGACACCGATTTTGTAAGAAAAATAAAATTCAAATCCGTATCCGTATCCGCGGATATACATTTTTCACGATCCGGCACATCACCAGTAAGTATACCTTATAAATAATATAATGCTCACCGGCCAGTGTGTAATCCATATCAAATCCGTAAAACTTAACATTTTCTAAATGCAGAGATCTGTTGACGAATATTCTGAAACAAATTAATCGTAATAAATACTTTATACAATTTCATTATCATTAGTGGTTATGTCATAATATCGATCGTATAATCGGATTACAAAATGATGATCTAGAGATTTCAAGACCATTATCAATTAGTATGAAGTCATCTTATTCTGAAAATTATTTGCAATATAATTTTCATATACTTGACAGGGGCTGATTCTGCAGGGGCGACCGCGTAACTTCTGCATCAATCATTGTTACAGTATCAATTGTTGTGATTGGCTGAATTTATGGTATTCTTGCTGCGTCAATGGATTTTGTCCATAAGTGGAATAGTGTTAACCAATCAAAGGTGATTGCGATCGTTACACTGTACCTGTCATTTTTAACCGGTCGCCCTGCTGTTGTATACATTTCTTAACTAAAATGACCTAACCCTTTCATAATACTTTAGGCAGAAAGGGACAGAACTATATTTAGAGGTGTCAGTTTAGTTTAGAGATTGTGTTATACAGAATTTGCCACTTTATAGGCGTTTTGAAATACAGGCTAGGTATACTAATTTGATCATCTGAAAGGCCGTAACAAAGTACGATTCTTTGCCAAGGACGTACAATAATAATAATAGGTAATTTAAACTGTTTATTAATAATTCAATATACAGTTTAAATTATATGGCCATCAACTAACATCTATATGTTCGTAAAGCTATCGTCGATTGCGAATTTATCAAAATTATGTTCATTCAGCATTAAGTGTCAAGATATCAATTGACAATCATCATCATTTGATCGGCTCACCTTAAGTATCTATTTAACGATTACATAAGTATAGTTTTATCGGTCAAGCGGCAGTTTTTATTGATATTAAGATTATTAAGCGTCCTCGCGCATTGTATAACGTAATGGTTCTTTTGCTTCGTGGAAAAATAATTGCTATAGGTGAGATGTGTTAACAACGGTGTTAATCAATGTGATTTGTTGTTCCACTTGTTTTATTTTAATGTTAGATTTACCTAATGCAAAAACGATGTTATCCATTACCATCTTTTAGTGGAAAATAACATCCCACACACCGGAACGCGCATTTCGGAATCAATTAAGTACCTACGGTAAATAATCATTTAAATAAGTCTCTAGTGAGCATTTACGTATCGCCTTGCCACGTCGCTTTTAACCGTACTAACTAACTGTTAATTAGAATCTACACGCAACACCTGTCAATTTTTACACAAAATGTAACAGCTGTAACATCAGTCATCACGAAATAAGAAATCGTCCCGACCACTGAAATATAAATAAATCAGAAATCATGTTCTACCACATTCCTCCATCAGACCTTGGCCCCTGATGTTCATAAGAGATATCGCAACGAAATAACATGAAATAGTGTAAATTTTCGATGAATTGGGTAGGTATTCCGCAGACCATATAGGTAGGTACGGTGTCATCAAGGGTAAGGGTAGTAAGAGATTTTTGTGTTTTTACCCCGAAGTATCAAAATTGGTCCCGACGTCCTATAGAGTTAGTTACACCATAGTACCTACTGTTGCCATATTATACGATAAATTATTAAATTTTTCCATTAATTAGTGTTTACGAATACGAATGACGCACTTTCAGATATGTGTGACAAATATTTTAACGAGAAGCGAAGAAATTCCAATAAAATCGAACAAACGCTATACAAACTGATAAATAATGACGCTGTACCTAGGTATATAGATATTGTAACAAAATATGTTTTGAGAGGCAACTGTTACAGAAATTTATGTTAATAAACTCTGTCTCGACCTCAATACATACCCCGTATAGGCGTACAGTGCTTGCTTTAACTTCATCATCATTAGAACATTGTTTCATTTTCATACCAACTGAAACTGGTTCATTAAACACTAAACAGTATGCTTACTTTGTATAATTTATAACTACAGTAACAGGGCTATGTTAATATAGTAAGTTTGGATATCATCAATAGGTATGTGCCTCTATAGGTAGGTACATATGGCCGATTGCACCAACTTCGAGTTACGTTTAACCTCGGATCAATGAATCTGCTTTTAACCCAGTAAATAGTAATAAATATGATGTTTTGACATAAATGTTGTATTTGAATTGTGTCATACTTTCAAATTTTTTCCTATATAGGTTACGTTCAAACGCTATTCGGGGTTGGTGCAATAGGCACTTATAGTATTAACTTTTGAAAGTTTAAATTACCATCAACCTTCATTATGAATAGGTATAAACAAAGATTCAGGCAGTCTGCAGGATAAATAACTTAAAATAACTCTTGAAACAAAATTTTATTTTTGATTTGGAACATACTACAGAAATGTCATCGAAATGCGTCAAGCCAGGTGAGACTACGGATTTAAACATTTGGCGCCAGTATCAGGTGTAGCATCCGATTAATAACCCTATCTAAAGGAGATGACAGCACGAACACACATCCGCGTTATAATATAAACCCTAGCTACGTGCATCTGGGTATGATCAACAAGATCAATGTCACTACGCAACTATTTACATAATTTATTCCAGCGTTGCTTTCCAGGCATCTAGAAATATTTTCGACTGTGTGTCAAACGTTCGGTAAAACATTGCGGCTTCCCACATCCTATTTATGTTATTTTATTGGCTGCCAGTTGTAATTATATTTATTATAATATTATTATTGCTACGAAAGTACCGAAATGATTAAGATGATCTCATGTGTGAAAGTATACATAATATGTAATACTACACCATAGCTATCATCGTTTACATCCGCCCGGATCATTACTACCGGATATATGGAACTGTTGCGAGATATTATAAACAAAATATCGGACTACTTATGTTACCATTGGCATTTCGAAACCGCATTCGCATTCGACCGCATATTTTGTGGTGGCTGCATAGATAATAAGAGTGGAAAGCATTAAATACAATTCTGCAATGGATACCAATTCAAAACATTAATATGACATATTTATATTAGAGATAAGGCAATGACTCTCATGATTAATGCAAAAAAGTTTGATTTACATTGTTACAATACATCGGTTTGGCTGACTCCACTTAACGCCAAAAATATCGTGATTCGTGACTAAAAACCACCGACCAACCAACCGTGCTAAAAACTGATAAATATCCCGACTTCCGAGAATAAAAATAGATTTCTAACTCACTCATTAGGTGCCGCAGTGTATCTGTCTCCTTTGCCATAAGAAGCCGATGTTCCATTCGCCATGACCTCGTGATACCTCATGTCATTACACTCTTGTAGCTTAGGTTTATTATTTAACTTCTGATATATGTATGCTTGTTATAGCTTCCCTATATTATGTTCTAAAGCCTATATAATATGTATTAACTATGTAACAAAGTTTACGATTCTAATAATGCACAACTTCCACTCTAAAAAGCAGGAAGCATTCGTGTACATATCCTTGACAGTAACAAAGTTAAATTAGGTACCTTACTCTCACAATGATTCGACCTTCGTATCATGCGGGTAATGGGTGTAACAGACTTTCTTTAGATTTTCAGTGCTGTGAGATTCAGAAAAATTACGCCTATAGATGCTATTGACACTAGCTATCTCATAAGACTATTGTTATCTCATAACATTAAAATGTTTCAACATACAATCAATTAATTATTACCTATTCTGTGATACAATATCGTAAGTGGCGTGGGATTAGGGCCAGGAACTCGTAATGATAGAAGATACAAGAATTAAAATAAGAGAATCGGGTGAAAGTAGGCCCTATTTATTGTAAATCCAGTAAACTTGGCATTTATAAAATATACTGTAGAACATGACCAGATGGAGCCATTATAAAGTAATTACACGAATAATAATTAGAAAGGCAAAGACCTGGTAGTTATGGTAAATAAAATGGTATGTCTGTTTGAAATTTCAAAACGGGTTTGCCTAGTTCTATTGAATGTGCTATTTTAATTTTCCTGCCTGTTGAAATGAAATAAAACATGCAGATATAGAAATCATGAAAGATTGAAATGTGCGCATACTAGGTATATGAGTCGTTAACTAAAAAAAGGTCTTTGTCTAAGTATTCCTATCAAACTTGTTTGTTAATTTTTTGCTGAACTGAAGAGTTAACCTAATCCTAAATATTAGAATGATGTCATAATATATTATTTTATACATATATATTATAATAATTAACAATATGAAATAGAATATGTATAAAATATTTATGATATTGTAGCTATACAGTAGTACAATAATAAAAATTTAGTGATTGAAATAAGAAGTTAAACCACATAAACGAAGCTTAATAAACTGAAAACTGGACGGGACCTTGAAGGTAGAACACACAAACAAAATCAAATAGTACCTATGTGACATGAGTATTTTGCGTATCAGATTAGGTGTATGTACGACTCTAGCAAATACAACCAAGACCTAACTTTGTTATGTGCAATGATAAATATACAAACACTACGCCTTAAGGTGGATGACAAGGGTCTGCCCGCGAAATTCAAATATAATTTGGTTTTTCACAATTTGTAAACTAATACGACAAAGTAGGCTTATGGCATTCAAATTGCGAGCCTAGGAATATCATCTTCACAGGTTTATACAAAAATCTTTACTTGAAAGTGTCCAGTTTAAGAAATTAGTCAAAATAATGAGTTTGACGTGAGTTACTCACAAATTAGTCATTATTTTGACTAATTTCTTAAACTGGGCACTTTCAAGTAAAGATTTTTATATAAACCTGTGAAGATGATATTCCTAGGCTCGCAATTTGAATGCCATAAGCCTACTTTGTCGTATTAGTTTACAAATTGTGAAAAACCAAATTAAATTTGAATTTCGCGGGCAGACCCTTGTCATCAACCTTAAAATTCTCTAATACATCTATTGGGCACGTATCGAAACTCAGAGAGCACTCTTTGTCACTAGGTCAGATTCAAAAAAATATGTTTACGATTAACTATATTCGAGCACTGTGAATAAGCAACAAACATACACTCAATTTAGATGATCGCGATAAAGTCGATTCGTGATAATGAAATTTCACAAAGGACGTTGTCGAACGACAAACGCGTTCGCGACTTCGCGTATTACTGAGCCATTCACAACGATATCCCAACGTTTCCCCCGCGACCGTCGGCTTCAAACAGCTGATTCACTTCCTTATACTCGAACTAACTATAGTATTCCAACAGACATGTTTTATGAAATGCGTTAAATTATTATAAACAGCATTTTCAAATATGAATAACGCTTATGACTATGAGCTAATAAAGGAAGGTTTATCAAATAAATTTCATTGTATGCATGTGAACCAAAATTTTAAATGGTTATTTGGAAGCTTTTCAAGATTTTCTTACAGCTAATTACGAGTCCCACGATCGAAATTAAGCAGGACAGGAAGGATCGAGTTATAGTTGGCTAAAGTCATTCATCATCGCAACGCTTTTTTTAAATTGTTTGCTAGAGCGCTTGTTCACGCGAGGTAAGTATAAACGCTAACCCAATTGGTTGTGGCGGCGATTCCTCACAGTCCACAGACCAGAGGATATTTCGTTCTCATCTTAAAAATATCGTAGGAGAAATATTTTTCCTCGTCCTACAATGTTCCCAATTTTTCCAGTGATCCTGAAGGATCTCCCTTAAAGTGTTCTGATACCAACTACTCGTAGTTCTGTTTTTGTGCTAAATTTTGTTTGTTTATTAGTTTGGTCCATAGCTTCTTTGATTTTGGTTTGGTTGCGTTTTCCCTGAAGCTTCCATTCTGTTTTCACGCTTTTTCCTCTCTAAACTGTACAATTTTATTTTTAGAGAACTTAATTCCTACTTAACAACTCATAATTGACGCAGTATTTAATCGTAGAATTGACTATTTGAGACAATGCAAAAAAATGGGTGTGGTGGCGTTTTCTGGTAATAAGTTAGACAATGATGAGCAGTGGACGTCCGCAGGCTGAAATGATGATGATGAACGCAATAAAAACATCCAAACAACATTAGGTCCAAGGAAGGTAATCTTGAGACACGGGAATACTGAAAATGGTGGTGTAAAATCGAAAATCATCTGATCAATGATCTCCTAGTCAAAAAAGGCATGCTTCTTTTAAAGTTGTTAGTTTGCTGAATGCGTATTTCTAAATATGAACGAAAATCCTGCTAATCTATAGGTACCTACTTCTATACTAATATTATAAATGCGAAAGTTTGGATGGATGGATGGATGGATGTTTGTTACTCACGTAAAATGTTGTTTTTATCCCGGAAAATTAAAGACTTCCCGCGAAGACCGAAAACAGGATGAGAATGGCGTGCAAAGGCATTAGCAAAAGCACTAGTACGTCCGGCTCCGGCACAACCAAACCGGCGCCCTAGTCGAATGATTGGAATGGCGTTTCATGAGACAACTTTGTAACAAAAACACAAATAGGATCTAGGAACTCGGTACTTATATAAAAATCGGATCGAAGGCGTTTTTTACATAATACTGGTTGGACAAAGAAGTCGGACCACGACCCTGGCCAGCATGAAGATTTTTATGTAGGTACTCCTATGCTGCCAGTGCACGTCCCCCCCAAATTCGAGAGCTCTAGTTCAACGTGACCTATATATCGCCTATACTTGTATGGTCGGGCTGACCTTGATAAATACGTTAGCATTTATATTATTAATATGGATTTATGCCTGCTATCTACGCGTAACGTACATACCTATGCTGTAGCTCTCTCTTATCAAACCAAGTGCTGCGCATGGTACTTAAGGATTCAGCGAAACTATCCAACTCCGTGTCAGTTTTGTCACTTCTCGTTAGTGGTTTGTCGATGCCAACAACAGATTTATCAGGTATTTCCACAGTAACATCACCGGCAACGAATGTCACCACAGGTTTACGCTTCGTTGCTGAGTTGGCACGCGCCCGTATCTCTTGTGGACTTAATGACGGTGACAGCGGATAGACGTTTTCGAATGCATCAGGCATTTTCACTAATAACGTAAAACCGTCCGGTCGATGTAACAGTCAAGAAACTTATGTAGAAAACAAATGATCGTTAAGAGCTAATAACGAATGATAACATTTTGACGGGTCACAGTTCATGTCTGATGTAAATGTTCTTTATAGACATTATCTCAAAGCATTAATCAAATAATGAGCGTAATGTAAATAATTTTGCTATTGACACTATGCTTTAATATTTATTACAATACGTATTTACTTATTCACCAAATAATTTATCTATTCTGGAAAATTAAGTTGATTGAATTATATTATCACTTGTAGCTGCTCGTTTAAGTCACCACTTAGGTTTTTTTTAATTCAAAATTATTAGGTATAGTGTGCCACCTGCCAAGTTTAGATTTACAGTTTGAACAGAAAGTCAGTTTGAATAATATGGTATTTGATACATGGGAACTATGGAAACATAAAATTGTAAACTTTCCGTTAGCTACACTACTAAATAATAAGCCTGTTAAAACTATATATTTATAGCCTCACTAGGAAAATAAAAAACCTGTTTGGAGGCTCTACTATTGCATTTCCCTTTAACACTGTCTTACTAGTAACAGACTAGTTCTCAGTCTTAAAAGTGGTTAAATATTTTTCTACAAGATAGTGAGGTTTTTTACAAATATCCTTACCTATGTTCCGCTCGACGGTAATACTTTTTGGACATTATCGGATCTTGATTTTGACAGTCCTTACTTGAACAGCCATCCATATTGAACTGCATAGTTATATTAGTCCGAAAAATCAACTTATTTGAGTAGAAGTGTATCGGTTTACAGTATCTTGCAGCAACTTGACACCACTTGACCATACGCTACTGCAATAAACAATAATGGTCTAATTTCTGAAACAAATACATAAATGATTTGATATAAATTACTTAAGTTGGTAACATATTTTGTTTTAACAGTAAAGTTGCAGTCATCTACTAACAAACTATAAGACAGTGTCCACTTCGCTAATTTTACATGTTTGTCTAACTAGCTCAACTCAATGTGTAGTTAACACCAAGCCACTTTCGACTTTCGGGGAATAACAAGTTGGCACCTTTCAGTCCTGGCTCAATTCATTTTCCAGAAAATTTGGCTTTTTCTATAAACCTCTACCCCGGTTTGCATAAATTTTGATACTGATCTGAATTTCACAAAATAAAATCTTTGGTGACAACCATTGGTAGGTACTTTGAATATTATCAAAAAAAAGTTGAGAGTTGGAAGTTGGCGGTGTTCCACCCCTGTTCCTCGGAGAGCACGTTAAGCCGTCAGTCCCAGTTATTATCACTAACATGATAATAGTCATTAAAGCCCGCCATTGGAGCAGCGTGGTGGGTCTAAGCTTTAATTCCCTCTCTCCTATGAGAGTGGAGGTCTGTGCCCAGCAGTGGGACGTTAATAGGCTGTGGTCGATCATCGAAACGGAAGGTCAAATGTATAAAATTGCATAGACAATGTAGGAAGGTAAAGGGGTTAAAACCCAAGGGGTGCGGGAGACAGCCTAATTGTAAGGATTTGGACCAGGTAGCTGCCCTAGCGGCTGAATACACACGCAGAGTATGATAGCCAGTTGACACTGTATTGTCTTTACCCAAACCGTTTCAAACGTGCGATATTGGGTTTGTCTCTTACCGCGATCCAGGGTATCATCGCGTAATAAAGTCACCCATTGTAATTATTATAGTGATAAGGCATAATAATTTTTAATCGTCGTGTTACAGTAGTTATTAATACATCTAAGGAGCAATCTACTCTAGAGAGCTTGAAAATAAGCATTTTAGGTATAAGTATTTTACTGTACTCACCAAAACGCGACAGCCAAATAGGTAAGTAGATACCGCACTGATGGCCAGTGAATGCTGAAATCTCAAATCTGAAATCGGAATGAGAACCATGAGAATACGTATCACCGCGCGAGAAGTTAAATTTATCACAATTGGTAACAACACAGAAACTGAAATGATAAAATAATTCAAAGTTCAAACATCAAAATTCTATCTGCTCTGAAACGGCGGAAAAAGTCTGAAAATCAGAGAAAAACCACAACACAAACCCTGAAAAACACCGACTGAAAAAAAACACCGGCCGCGGGCGATCCGCGATTTTTTTAAATTCGCTGAGGGTGATTGGCTAAAAATGACAGCTACAGTGTAACGATTGCAATCACTTCGATTGGCTAATATTCTTTCACCACTATCCTATAAGTACTTACTAATTCCATGCCTATAAGTTACTTGTGGTTACTTGTCTCTGTTCTTTCACTATTGGCCAAAATCCATTAACGCAGCAAAATACCATAAATTGAGCCAACCAAAACAATTATTGACACTAAGAATGATTGATGCAAGTTTTTAGGCAGCAGGAGGGAGATTGTCTAAAGAGGACACGGACAGCTGTCAGCTACCGTGTAACGATCGCAATCACATCTTGTCTCTGATAAAAAAATAAATGCATTTTCATTTGTAGATTTGTAACACTGTGTTCCTTGTTTGAGGATTTGATCTTTTGTTTCTGGTCGGTGGATTTGTTCCATCACGATTTGTTAGATCTTTTCGTAGCAGAGAAAGAGATATAGACAGGGCGTCAGCCGTACACAGCAAGCGAAAGCGATAGTTTACCTTATCTACATGTAATTTTTTATCTATAAAACAACCCTTATTGCCATTTACAATTATTTTTATCATATTTTGTGAGAAAATACTATAGAGAAAATACAGTGAGAAAACTGCTAACGCTTATTACTAGTTGAGACTTAGCAAATAAGTGTCGATAGTGTAGGTACAACACGCACCAATATGATTTTAAACTATCGCAATTTTTTACTACAAGGGAAAACAAGAAAAGAAAACTAAATGCAAATTGAATGTCTTTTTAATCAATATGTTTCGGTTTTTACATACAATTATTCAATTCAATTCCGGAGTGGACACACTTATAATAAGATAAGTGCGTGTTGTATTATGGGAAAAAATACAAATTAAATAGGTACAGATTAAAACTAGTTTAATTTATTTTTGATCTTAAATAAGTACCTACAGAATAGATATAAACTAATTTCGCCCACTTAAGGTATTATTATTAGGGCCTACTATACCAAAATATACCTTTGATTATGTATAATTTTTTTTTTTACATTACAATATAATATAATATTCCATTATATTAAAATCTATGTAATATTCTTACTCTATGGAGTATACAGACAAGTTAGGATAATTTGAATCATTGATGTAGAATTTTTTTAGTACAATGCTTTGAATCTTTGTAACTTTGTAACTTTGAGTATAGCTAAATGGCTAAAATAGGATATTTAATTGTCTCTGGATTTCCCTCGATCAGAGACAAGTATCTTTGGATTTGACATCATCCTTTTTTCTGGTCGGTGCATAGAGTTATTATATACAACATATTCCTTAGTCATTGGGTCGGTGGCGCATTTGAGTTTTGACAATTTGATATCGGCTCAGAAGGACTGGAATCCAGAGCCGTTAAAACAGTTAAATAAAAAATATAAAAAAAAATTGACAATTTGACATCGACCAATTCACCAATTGCTATCTGTTTACTTCGCTAAATTAAAAAATTTAGAAATTATTTAGTTCCTTTTCAATGAAAATTCAGTGAAATTGTGAAGTCTGGTTAAAGAGTATGTTTATAATACAGTTATTTGATTAGGGTAAATAATTGTATAGTAATATCTAATGGCTTATACGGAGAAGGTGTCCCTCAATGGCACCGCACTCTCGTTTTTACTTTATGAATGTATGAATTCCGTTAATAGTCAGGTATGTACACGTTATTTATTGTTCATAAATAATTCAATTTTTATACGCTGACATACTGAATTAATGTTGCAAAATATTTTTAGGAGGGTTTCCTTATCGGCGATGTAACTTCACAAATTACTAATCATATTTCGGATTCTCAAAATGATAGCGCCCGGCTAGACACTCAAATTGTAATAAGGACTGTGTTACCTTTGCCTTCAGTGTCGTTATTTTACTTACCCACTGGTACAATAAAAGAAGATTTGTTATCAGAACTACTCTCCAGTGCTGCATCTGAAGTGGTTGGCTGGTATAAGTACAGGAAAAATAGCAGCATAAAACCCACATTTCGAGACAAATTAATATCTAAAGGATTACAAAAGTACTTTGAAAAATATCACGGGAGAAAGACTTTTGTCTCATGTAATTTGTCAAGTAAAACATCTTCCGCCAGCTCAACCCATACTCTGATTTATAAATTTGGGAAAATTAACTGCCTTGATATGTATGAGTATGTCGAGGATGTTACAGCAAATTTAGGTGAAAAACTGACAGGATATAAAAAGGCAAACAGAGTATCACCACATTGCATATTTAACAAAATTGTAAATGAGAGCAATGTTCAAACTAATAACACTGATGAAGCAATATTAAAGATCCAGGAGGCAGTAGATGTGAGACTTACAAAAGAAGCTAAAATAGCAGCTAAGAATGAATGTTCCATTAGGGAACTAGAAGCAGAAATCAAATTAATGAGCACTATTTTGGCTAACAAGCAAGCAGTGGATCTAGAAGAGGCAAATAAAAGAATGATTGCAGAAAAATATACCAACAGGGAATTTGAGATTGCCCAAGCTTGCATAGAGGCATTAAAAGCCCCAACAACTGTGGACATACTGAGCGTACCTAATATTTTAATTAATAGCATTAGTAACAATATATCTGACATTCAGAGCTCTTCCCAGGTGAAAGAAAATGACATCAAAGAAAGAACTCCCTCACCTGTACTGCTGACTCCAAGTTGTATGAAATCACCAACACTAAATTATGCTGCAGTGCTCAAGAAAAATTCAGATGCAGCTTCAACAAGTGTTAGTTTTTTTTAAAAATAAACATCTTGATAAGTAATGAAAGTAAATAATCAATGAAAATTAAAGTTTCATATTCTGTAATTTTTTAAAAATCAGAAACATCTGCGGACCTTGCTGGAATTAAATTTCCCTTGCTGCCTGCACCTAACCCCATGTTCACCATACAGTACTGTTGCCTGACCATCCATTTCTATGAAGTCATTTTGATAGATATTTTCAATGGTTATAAAAATATTCAATGCAATCTTATAGTCAAGCAATGTTTTTACAGTGTAAATTATGAAAGTGAAAGTCTACCAAGATTTTAGTGTTGCAAACATTAATAACAAATAATACGTAAATGTATTATACGTTAGCACGTTAAGCCGTCGGTCCCGGCTATTATCACTAACATGATAATAGTTGTTAAAGCCCGCCAACCCGCATTGGAGCAGCATGGTGGGTCTAAGCTCTAATTCCCTCTCTCCTATGAGAGTGGAGGCCTGTGCCCAGCAGTGGGACGTTAATAGGCTGGAGTGGTGGTGGACTATCATTATCCTGTATATCCTTGGTCACTGTAAGAAGTTTCAGTCTTGTAGGTATATTACATTTACGTATTATTTATTTACAGGTTTCAAAAATGGTTATAAATGTTTGCAACAACATCGGCGCGGTAGACTGTTATTCTATTTACGTACGATCTCAGAATAACAAAATAACAAAGAATCAGCTTTGTAGGAATAATCGCACAAATAATGTTGCTGCCTCCCGGACTATTAGTCAATGTAAATGCAATAATGCTGTTTACAGTCCGATGCAAACTTTATGTCCCGCGGAAGTTAGCCGCGAGTGAAGTTCGCGCTGGTACAGTCAACTAAAGAATGATTTGGCTACTTTTCTTTTTTGAAAGTATGTAATGATAAAAATAGGAAGTTCTATTATATTACTTATCATTTTTATATTTTTTAGGTTTTGGAAAATTCGTTTAAAGGCTGAATCGTATGTATGGTCATAGTTTAAACACATGTTTTGTTATAATTATTTCATAATAGTGTTACATGGGGCTAAATTTATATTTTGTCCCTCGAGGGCGTTACTTTGAATCCTGAGCGAAGCGAGGAATTCAATTTTTTTTTTTAATTTATTTATTTTATATTGCACAAAAAAATACAAAAATTATGTATCTCGCCAAACTACACACGCAGTTTGTTGGCGAGTTCGCGCTCAACTTATATTATGCCGTGCACTTATCATTAACACACAACATCAGTATACCTAGTTATAATATAATTAAAAATTAAGAATCTTACGCTAAATATTTATTTATTTACTTAACTATATTAGGTTATTGTTAATCAGTGAAGGAGTCGTTAATAAAAACTTCCTTTAGTTTATATATTTATTGTCGCCCGAGTAAAATATTTTCGCCCCTCGAAAACAAGCTGTGAGTTACTACTA
Source organism: Erebia aethiops (assembly GCA_923060345.2). Classification (NCBI taxonomy): domain Eukaryota; kingdom Metazoa; phylum Arthropoda; class Insecta; order Lepidoptera; family Nymphalidae; genus Erebia; species Erebia aethiops. Next base: position 15,234,706 of record OV281087.1, read on the forward strand.
CAATAAACACGTACACATTAATTATATTGAAAGTTTAAATAAAAAACAAAACTCGTATGTATCAAATTACCGGCCAGATTAGCTTCATCCTATATCATCATATAAAAAACATCGTGTTTGACCTCTTTAGAATAGAATAGAATAGAAGTTAACTAATAATAAACAGTAAATACTAATGAAAACTTAACCAATTAATAACAACAAAAACTTAATAATGATCAGCAAATTAAGAGAACGACTGTACTTTGAAGGGTCGCGCGCGTGTATTGCAGTATACGGACGTAACTCACACAGACGTTCAAGACGAGTGCGTGTGGAAGGCGGGCGGCGGGGGGACGCGCGGGGTAACGCCCCGCCTCCGCATGCCTCACCGCGTCCCGCTGATACCTAAAATTGTACTTTGCGCATGGACACGCACGAAGTTCGCGAGGACATAAAGTTTGAATCGTACTGTACTACTGATGTAAGAAATAGAATGAGTTCGTTTTTACTATAGGCATATTAAAAATTCTACTGATGTAAGTTTTAGTAAGTACTTACGTTATCACAATTAAGTGCTTTGACATTACTGTTATTTTTTTACAGGAAACCAATTTCAGTGAAGATTTAATTACCTTTGATGTAGAAGAGAATCATCAGAAGCCTATCCTTATCAATGAAAAGCCCACTGCTGGTGGTAGCTCTCCAGAGTATTAAAAGTGCCTTTATCTATGTATACAAATAAAACTAAGTTACCAAAAACCACAATAACATATTAACCATCAGTTTTGTTATTCTTGCTCATAAATACCCTATCTAATATCATTTCCTTAGTGATAAGTATGTTTTTAAATTATAGTTTTTACCTCAGATAATAATAATTATTAATTGACCTGTCTAATGTCTTGGCTTTGCTTGGTTCAGCTTATGTACTATAGCCTTAAATTGATTTGCTGGTGCCTTATCTATGTATAGAAATAAAACTAAGTTACCAAAAACCACAATAACATATTAATCATCAGTTTTGTTATTCTTGCTCATAAATACCCAATCTACATCATTTCTTTAGTGTTAAGTTTTTTTTTTGTATAGTTTTTACCTCAGATAATAATTATTAATTGACCTGTCCTGGCTTTGCTTGGTTCAGCTTATGTACCTACAAGATTTGCTGTTACCCATTGAAGAGTTCTACGCTCCAGGCTCCATCTCAAACCAATTACATGCCTTACATTACAAAGAAGAAAAGAGAATGTCAAAATTGGTTTAGATTTGAGGAAGCTGCGGAGTCAAACTAACAAAAGCTTTAAATTCTATATCTGAGGAAACATACTGTTTTATTTACTTAACAACATTATTGTTTTAGATAAAACAGTGTTAACCTAGAATATTAGCTAAAATAGATAATATATGCCAGTATTCTTTGTTCAATTGTTTTATGATGCAATGCATGCAAACAAAATATTCCTTTGGCCTCTGTGTCCAAAAAAAGCTTCCTGCAACTAAAAAAAGGAAATATTCCAGTCCAGTTTTATTAATTAGTAGGTACATAGAGATTGCTAAAAAAGTTATTGCCTATGTAATGACTAATGATCCTTTAGTTTGACATGTGGTTGTTTTCACTGTATATATTAAATGGATATTATGTAGTTACAACTGCAATGTTCTTTAGTCTTTACTAATTTCAGATTCTACTTAATTTTCATGTTTGTCATTATAATGATTTCATTAGCATTTACTTACATACAAGCAACTTACATAATGACTGTATAAATGTTTATATAGGTATCATTAAATTTAATATGATAATTATATCTCTATATTATCAGTAAGATCTTGTAATTAAAAATGTTAAATAATTCAACTTGTAGACATAGATTTAGCATTGGTCTTTAAAGACCAATCCTAAATCTATGCTTGTAGAGAGTATTTTTGTAAAAAAATTACACCTAACAAATCATTTATAAGTAGGTATCATTTTCTGCATAACTATGTGGAAATGATAATATAATTTAACCATATTATTTGTTTTTACCACGTGTAAACTTTTTGAAAATGTTTAACTTTAAAGTTAAATATATATTACTTAACCTTGATAGCCTAATTTATTGGCTATCAAGGCTAAGTATTGTGTAAATGAGTGTTTGTCCAAGTGTGAAGGATACTGATAAGTTCCCATCGAGTGTCACTTATGTGTCAGTGTGACGCGTTCTCTGGGTGTGACTCATTGGTAAAAAAAGTTGGATGAAGTCATACTGTGAGTTGTGACACAATCATTGGGTGTGACGTGATGGGAACTCACCAAAATACTACCACCAGAATATCTTGGCAGTTTTTTTGTAAAAATTATGACCATCGTTTGACTTTTTAGCATCAGAGGTGCAATCATGTAGGTAAGGATTGTCCATCAAATCGTTAAAGTTCGCCTTCAAAGTAACATAAACCATAACACCATTGAATTAAAGCTCAATTGCGTGTATCCATTCACATACGTTTAGATATATACTATATTACATACAATTGGCTATTTGACAGTTTTCGGAAAAATACTTAAAAATGTACGTAGGTTCATTTTATACCTCTTACAATTAACTTTTTCTCAAAAAAAGCGTTATTTATTAGAAAAAAATACATTTTTAATACATTAATTTTAAATTCGCGCGAAAACAGCCGGTCACGTGACATTTGCTAGCTGTGACGTCACAGCTCAGCTCAAAATAAAACAAAGCTATCTATACGACGCTCCAAGTTTCATTTAATTTTAAGTGGAAAGTTTACAGCTTCTTTAATGCAATTGTGGAAATTACAAGCTACAAGACGTGTGTAGAACAATACAATAAATAATAAGTTATTAATATCCTGACAAATTGTATAAAGTATAAACACATTCCTATATACTATATTACCTATGTCATAATTTAAACGTCGAAAGCAGTGGTTAGAGTTAATCTGCCGAGAGCCGGAATTTAAATCGGATAAATATCTGCGGTATTACTTTGTGAAGACCACTTTGATGTTCGTGTTTTGAAGAAATCAACTTAAAACTCTGATCTACCAAAAATGAATTAACCTAACCTGACATTTTCTTCATAAAACATGACAAAATTAAAATAAATTATATTTCTGTCACTTTACAGCAGCACTTTCTTAGGTCTTAAACACGAGACCTAAGTACTATTACTTACTTTGTTTATTTCGGTACTTACATGGAAGTTATAATACATTACGAAATTCGGCAGTGCAAAAGTTTACACGCAAATAAATTTGCAACCATAAATGAATCGACTTTAGGCAGATTTGTACTATCAGCTGTAAAGCATATATAATCCCATTTCATTTAACCGCTCACAATCACAAATCGAAGTATATTACTGTTAATTTTCTCAACAATACGCAAACGTTAGTACACACGACGTTTTTTTTTTTGAAATGTGACGTCACACGGGGCTCTATCATGACCGCCCGCGTTTTGCTTCTTGTAATCCACAGATAAAAAATCTCAAATTTGTTTTGCAAAAATAAAATATTTACAATTTATTTTAATGCAAAATACATATTGTATAATTATTGTTAACCCACAAGCTACCAAATCTAACATATTTCATATTTTATAGTTACAGCTGTCAAGTAGCCAATTGTACGATACCCTATCAATCCTGACATGATTGCACCTCAGATACCAAGATTAATTCTAATTCATAGCCGTGTAATATAAACACATAGTTCATTTTACATCCATTACACCCTGTTACAGTCCGATTCAAATTTTGTAACTTCTCATCGACATCTCGAACATAGTGCGTTTCGATGCGCAGAATACTTAATAAGTATCAGCGGGACGGTTCAGTTGACTTACATGCGCGAACCTACACTCGGGGCTAACTTCAGTCTTTTTCCGTGACGTCATCGGTCATAAAGTTTGTATCGGACATGTACCATGCTCATTTGCTAAAATATTGAAATTAAACGAAATAAAGATTTGAATAATAATTTATTACATTTTTTAAACCTACACTTAATGTACCTAAATGGAATGGCACATTAATAAATTTTATAACTTACATGTACCTATATTATAATATATCAAATTAAATTAAAGTTTTAGAGAAATTTCCTACTCTTGAATTTTCCATATAAAAATACCTACTTATCGGAAAAAATTAGGGGGTGAAGTATTTATCTCTGAATTTATTATATGTATTTTGTAAACATTTACCTACAATATTAAAATACATAATAATTAATCAACATATAGGTAGTAGACTAGATCAAATTATCTGCTATCTCCATATTTAGGCCCACTACAATCGTAAACCACCATGATGCCGGTGACCTATCTGAGACCACTGTGTCCATACTAACATTATAAATGCGAAAGTGTGTCTTATCTGTCTGGTACGCTTTCACAGCCCATCTGTTCAACCGATTTTGACGTTTGGTACAGGAATGGTTTGGTATCCTGAGGAAGGACATGGCTACTTTTTACGCCAGAAAATGAACGAGTTGTCGCGGGCATCATCTAGTACAAAATAAAATCACGTCATGAACTTTAAATTGAGCCCAAGGTTTAAAACAGTATAATAAATGGAAGTTTTTGAATAACCTCACATTAAGCTAGACTAAGCTCCTACTCAATGATTTAGTTTTGCACAAAATTGATTTTATGAACCACTTATTTAAATACACAAAAATATAGCATGCCCCTTTGGTTGTAGATTCATAGTCACAACAAATTATGACGATTGTGCCGTCGTTGAACCAATAGTGAGTTTTGCATGAAAGTCGTCGCGGCCAAATATCAAGTAGCAACATTACGTCACGGCCTGGCTCTCTCTGCTGCACGTCTAGGGTCCGCATCCCGTGGCAATTAGTGGAATACATTTTACAAAAATTGCATAAATATGCGATTACAGCGCTGCCTCTAGGGATGCCCCTACGACGCCACGCCCCGCTGTCTCTGCTGCGCTCTACAACAGGTCTGCGGCGACGGCGGGGTTCTCGCCGGTGAGGTCGAGCACGGAGTGCGCGAGGCGGCGCGCCTGCTGCACGGCCGTGGCGGCGGGCAGAAGGCCCAGGTGGATACACACTAGCTCCTTCACACCACGCCCCGCTGTATCTGCTGCGCTCTACAACAGGTCTGCGGCGACGGCGGGGTTCTCGCCGGTGAGCTCGAGCACGGAGTGCGCGAGGCGGCGCGCATGCTGCACGGCCGTGGCGGCGGGCAGAAGGCCCAGGTGGATACACACTAGCTCCTTCACACCACGCCCCGCTGTCTCTGCTGCGCTCTACAACAGGTCTGCGGCGACGGCAGGGTTCTCGCCGGTGAGCTCGAGCACGGAGTGCGCAAGGCGGCGCGCCTGCTGCACGGCCGTGGCGGCGGGCAGAAGGCCCAGGTGGATACACACTAGCTCCTTCACGCTCACGCCCTGGCTGTCTCCGGGGAACGCCAGCTCTATCAGCTGCCTGTCAACACAAAAACACATTCCATCAGCAACAAGTCATACTGCCCCGTAAAGTTCTAGTTCACCATAGACGGTAAGTCACTGGCTTAAGAAAAATGACGCCTACGGCAATTAATTTTACGCCTACATAATATTTAAGAAAAGAAAGAAGAAGAATATTTAGTAGCAATCAACGTGACTAATAATTGCTAATAATTATTATAAGTTTGTAAGTTTATCACGTCTTTGAGAGGTGATATCTAGTGATCGGCCCAATGAATAGCGTCAGTTTTTATACTGTTTACATGGGTACTGCGCAAACTTTAATACTGTACAAGAATCAGCCTTCCTAGTTATAGTTCATTTTTGGTACCCATAACACGTCTTTGAGCGGCTATATCTAAAGAAAGGCCCATCATTAGCCCTTAGTTACCACAAGTACAGCTATCTCTTATAAGAAAATGACAGTTTTATTATAAGAGATAGGCAGCACCAAGGCTGTAAGTTTGGCTAACAGATTTCACACTCTGGTTTTATAACGCGACTTTAGTCAAATGACTCATTATCCATGGCTCGCATAATGCTCCCTGTTTCGTTGGGGCACTATACCTGTGGTGCGCGCCGAGCACGTCCGCGGGCGGGGGCAGCGCGCGCACGGCGGCGGGGTGCGGCGGCGCGAGCGGGCGGGCAGCCACGCCGCGCCGCTCGAACCAGCGCACGGCGCACACGTGCAGCGCGCCGCGCCGCCACACCGCCGCGCCGTAGCCTTCGCGCAGGGCACGCATCGCCGTGCTCAGTGTACTGCGGACCTGCGCATTCACAATGTGCTGTTTATGTTCATTCGCTGGCTTTACATCGCAAATAATGTGTAGATAAAATAATTCTGGGACTACAAATTTTCAATAATCAATAATAATAATAATAGAGGACTTATTATCGGAATATAATCGGAAAATAAATTCGAAAGCATCGATCCCGAAATGATTAAATAGGCATGATGACTGATTATGAAAAATGGTCAGATTATGTTCGGAAGTATCTACTATTTCGAAAAAATATTTTATTTCAGTAGAAAAATAAGGTTTGGTAGATAAAATTGGCATTTGAAATTTAATTTTAAAATTCACGCCAAAACGTTCGCGGGTGTCATGGCGTCGTTTGTGACGTCACTATTATTTTTACCAATGTAATCGGTGCAGTGTGCAGTAAACAATAGTGTGATTGTCTAAGCTCGAAAACAAACTATTGTGACGTCATTCGCTTTTCGCGTCATTTAATCCATTATGGCGGATTGCTGTATTTTATCGTTTTATTTTATCAAAGTAAATAGCAATCTCACTTGAAATAGAAAAATAAATAAGTTTTTTATAATCCATGAATCCCATTTCATTAGATAAATTCATAATTTCATTGATTCTTGGTTAATATCATCATGCCTATTCACGGAACCCACGTAAGTTTGCGCAGAGTCAGGGACACTGGCAGCGTCAGGCACGTCGCGAGTATCTCACCGTGCGCGGAGTCAGCATGTCGACGCAGTCCGCCATGTCGGGCGCGAGGCAGCGCGCCGCGCCGCGGTCGATGTACACGAAGTGCACGAGGCCGGGGAACTCCTCCACATACTTGTGCAGAGTCAGGGAACTACCCTCCGTCCCGCCAGTGACAGCCACGTTAAGCGAAATCGATCGACACGACATGAATGTGATACATCGAAAATGCACATTGACCGCAGACAGAGAAATTAATAGACAACAGTAGCTCGAGACATCTTAAAAGTTTCTAAAGGGCTCGATGCTAAAGGAAAATAATAGAACTAGGCCTGTAGGATCTTACAGCTGCTCAGGCCTCAGTGCCGGTAGGGGCACGACTTTTAAGAATTTAAATATTAGTATTTCCGATCATAAATAAGTCTATTATCTTCTCACTTGGTTTCCAATGGTAATAATGGCACCATTAATATGAAAAGAAAAGCTTTCATTCATGTTAGTGTTATTTTAGCCTGTGCACTCTAAAGAATGCAAGTTCTGCATCACACCCAAAAATACGCATACAAAAACTTGATTAAGCTTTAGTCAACATGCGAATCTTGCAGTATGCACTAAGAAAAAGAGCAATGGCGAACTTCCATACATCAATATTATTGCGGAAAAAACGTTTTTTTAAAACGATACAAAATAATTCTAGCTACTAGGTAGATTATACATAAAATGGTAACACTAAACTGAGAAACGGAACTAAATAATCAAAAAAGATTCCATAATTTTTTTTTTTTACCTAGCTTTCATTCAGACATATTTAATTAGCTTGATAAAATATAAAAAAATACGAAACGTATTGTCTTTATCTAACTTCTGTACAATCAAGATTTAGTCAATGAAGTCTATACATATTTCGCCATTGCTCTTTGTACTGGAACATGCACTGACGTACAAATTAAAAGCTTGATAGAACATGTACACTGCTGAATTCACATTCATAATTTTGTTCAGCAGTTTAATCCTGGAAAATTAAAGATTTCCTGCGGGAACCGAATTATCTCAATCCACTGGCATTAGCTAGTAATTTTTATAAAAAGGATATGATTCCAAATTGAAGTAGCGCTTAGCTTTAACGCGCAGGAATTCAAGATACGGAGTCAAAAGACCCTTGAGCTCCTTCACAGGGTGTTCCAACTTTAAGCTCGGTATGTCCGGTTTGAGGTATTCTATGACAGCTTCGAGCGCCGTGTGTAAGGCTGTGGCGGTGGTTTCCGGTGTGATCGGAGTGGTAGTTGTACAAGATTTACGTAATTCCAACATCCGGCTAGTGACGCGAGTACATAGTGTGGAAGGAGCCTTATTTTTCCGAAGTGCTTCTGATGTCTGCAATAAACAGCAATTTTTAAAGCTACCTTATTTTAGCGAAAGTTTTTTCCAGGTTTTCAAACATAGATACTTATTTTAATGACGTCATTACCACGGATCAACTAAATTATACGCATAGCACGCGAAATGTGCAATTTTAACTTTTCGTATTAAATGCCTGAAATATGTATTTCTAGTCTTTCTTTTAATCAGTTTAATGCAAAAAAACTAAGAGTTACTTAGGTTTCCTGTAATTATCACAGAGTAAAAGAAAAGATGAACTCCTTAGTCCAACCAATGAAACCATGTTTCTTCTCGACACCTCTCCTTCGAAATAATGTTTGGTGCGCGAAAAATCAGATCTGCTACTGGAATATTTTACGTCTATCTTTTCTTTTTCTCTTTGAAATCAAATTAACTACCTTTTTCAGTGTTGCTTCCAAAGAGTCGAGTGTATTTGGTAACACATCCAAATTCCTTTGCAACAGAATCCTTCGCAAGTTTGATAATATCTGACTAGACATATGCACTGCAATACCAACTTCCCTGAAACAACAATATAGTTTCATAAACAAGATACCTAATATTATTGTTCTATTTTATGAAAAGTTAAAAAAGTTAGAAGAATAAACACTAGCTAGGTTATACTCAAATTGGTAATTCACACTTAGATGAGTATTAAACAGTAAATGTAAATAGCAAATAAGAAAATGTAACATGAATGTATTTTAAAGACATTATCAATAGAAGTAAGAAAAAAACACACATTAGGTATAAAAAATGATATAGAGTATAATAAATGAATTGCTAAAAAAACAAAGCAGCTCATTCTCGTCCAACAGAGCAAGGCAAAAAAAAAAAATGATTTTTCGGCGCTTTTGCTATATGTTGTGCTCTTGAACCGTAATAGCTTAATTCTCAATTTAAAAGAACAATAGATATTTTCAAAGAGTGAGCAACTGAAATAACAACCAATAAAAAAGGGGTCCCCATACAATAAATTTGTATTGAAAGCATTTGATTCATAGAAATTTTCTTTATTTTTTTTTATTTAAAGAAATTAGTTAAAAATTAATAAACATTATAAAATAATAAAAATTATTTAATATCCCTCTCACTCATACGTTGTTAGTATGGGCAGCAATGCGCGCTGTCTAACCTTATTTTATTTATTGTAGAATCCTTTTTTGCTAGGTTCCCATTAAAAGAAGAGATTCGGTTTAAAAGTAGTTCCCATCATCAGTTAAGAAGCTTTTGTTTCTAACTAATATTAAAAGGAAATACTGGGTTATCCACATAATTATTATTTATTCCAATCTCTCACTCGGCTGCCATCTTGACCTCGGGCTCGATCTCCCTCGAAGCGCTCCCAAACGCGCTTTCACACTCGAGAGCCATAGACGCAGTAAGACCATGGATCTGATATGTCAATGTTTAGCCTTACACTAAAAAAAATTTACGGTTGCCTGTAAAGTCGGTTTACGGACGATAGTGTTACGTGATGTCGCGCGCTCGCGTGGCAGCGTTCCAGTAGCAGAACTATTCGAACTGCTAGCTCTGACGTCACGCGATCGTGCCTCTCTATCGCTTGTTCCGCGCTCTCACTTGCACGCTCAGGCTCAGACGGAACGTGACACTTTTTCGTGCTCCGGCTCCGGCTGCACGGAGTTAATCGATTTATGAGACGTTATCACGTCAAAATGTTTACCTCAAGTCCATATCAACGAGTACGGCGCACACGATCCGTGGCGCGATCTCAGCCACGTGCAGCGAGTGTGGCACGCAGGGGCTGACCGCGCTGCCGCCGCACAGGTGCACTATGGCGCTGTTCTCTTGCGACAACCCTAGTCAAACAGTTAAACATTTCACCCAACAGATTGTTCACATAAGCACTGGATACAACGACCTCAATTTACAGACTGGTCAAACAAATAATGTAGACCTATTTTAGTCTGACAAGCGGGACCGCGCTATGGCGGGGACAACGACAGGGCTATACAGGTTAGGAGCGTGCGAGCGTGCGTGGTTGGTCGCCCAATTTCTTTTCTATTAAAGAGCCCATCATCACTTAAAAAATGGGATACAAAAGGTAGACGTCAATGGAAAGCGGTCTTCCGGATCGTTTGTAAAAATGGGGGTTCCGCAAGGTTCAATTTTAGGGCCCTTTCTATTCCTCATTTACATTAACGATCGTGCTATCTTGCCACGAATAATCATGGGATAGTATTGTTTGCTGATGATACATCACTTTTGTTTAAAATTAATCGTTATGAAACAACTCTTGTCGTAGTAAACTAAAGTGGTACAGTGGTTTGAAGCTATTAACCTAATGGAAAAAGACAAAGTGTATCAAATATGTTAATTGACATTGAAATTCTGTGTAATACTTACAAGGTAGATGAGCATTTTCACTCATACTGTTCGTTTCCCGTAGCTCTTTCCAATACTCCTGAGCAGCAATGCACTGCACACTCAGTAGTATCAAATCTGGTGGCATTAAGTCTTCACATCCACGGCTGGAAAATAACTTTTTGAAAAGACACATTCTAATATGATATCTATATATATAAAAATGAAACCCGTTTTCCTTGGTCACGGCATCACGCGTGAATGGCTGGACCGATTTCACCAATTCTTTTTTTGTCGTATTTGTTATTATTAGGAGAAGGTTCTTACGGAAAAAAATATTAAGAAAATCTCTCAGAAATATTGAAAAATATACATTTAATTTTGCATACTAAGGCGGTACGAAGTTCGCCGGGTCAGCTAGTACTTATATAAATATATAAAATATGATCCTTTTGCTGACAAGAATAGCTTTCCTAAATTTGTTTGAAACCATTATTTTGACTTACTTATATGTATAGCAAAGGGGTTGAGGCATGTTGTTTCAGCATTTAGTAGCAGCTTATTTGAAGCTAATAAAAATAAATAAAATGGTTGAAAATAAGCTTAATTAATGACCTGGAATATAAAGCCAGCATCTTGTCCCCAACAAACAGCAGCATATGGTAGTGTTGGTGTGGAGAACACTTTATCTCCTTTGAGACAGTTTTCAGAGCATTCAAAGCGGCTGCTGTGGCTCCACTTTCTCCTATCACCCCACTTGCTCCTGGAATGCAGTCTCCTTTATCCCGGCTCTCGAGCAGTACTGACAACCATTCCTGATATATTGAAGAATGTAATCTGAAAAGAAAAACAAGACAACTAAAACTTGATATTATTATACACAACCAATATATATTTGATAATTTATATAATATATTTAGATATATATAATATATATGTATATGTATGTATTAAGTATAGATCTAATTAATTGAAGATGTTTGTGAGATGATTGATGGTTGATGGTGATACTAAAAAAAACCCCCAGCTGAGTTTGTTGTGGGCTCTTCTCAACCAGGGCGCGTTTAGAACCCTCGTAGCTTTAGTTTTAAGATACCATCGCTAAAAATCACCATCATGTCTTATACTTAGTATACTTGACATTCAGGAAGTGTACCATATAATTATGTACAAATTTTGTATAAAATATACTTTGAATTGTAAAATGTGAGAGTTTTGTGGTTGATGGTTCCAATTTTTCCACTGAGTAGTCATCTGCTTGTGACGTTGCAGCATAAAATGCTGTGCTAAGGAAATGACCAAAACAAGAAGATGAAAATTAAAGACAAGTTGTCAATTCTTATAATAGACTTACAAATTGATGTTTTGTCCACATATATGCTGTACGAGAGTTTTACAATCTAACAGTTCCCGATGAGCATCGTCCACATCATCTTCACTGATGATCATGAACACATGGTCAAGCCACTGTAATACACAAAAAAAATGATACTTCAAACCTTTGCATAAAACTACATGTTTAATGTCATGGTTGTTTGGTGCAGCATACTTTTAGAAGTCTAAACCTATCAGCATTAGAATAGGCTCATTGACTTCTCTTGAGAAGTGCCAATCTCTTGGAGTATACCTCATACCTTTAAAATTAGTGAATGGCAGAATGTTGAACAGCCAAATCTCTTCCATAGACCAAGTACATATGGTGTTAATAATACCCAGGTATTAAGTAGGTAATAGTAAGCTATCATCAAAAATATTTTTTTGTTAAAATCAGAGCAGTAAAGTGTGAGTATCATATTTGATAATAGCATTAACTATCAGCTGAATTCAGATATTCTTGCCACAACCATTCAATTTGGCCAATAGTTTATGCTATTATCAATTATGATACGAAACTAGAAATTAGGTGAATCCATACCTCATCAAATACTATAGTAGTGTTATCTTTACATTGCATAGATGTGTATGTGTTGCTGAACTGTGCTGCCATGACCCTCTGGGATGTAATGATTGGTGACAGCAGCTGTGATATGTGATGACTGTCAGCAATTTTGCCATCCTTTTCCTTAAAAATAAACCAAAATAATGTCACAAATAATTTGCTTTTGTCTTGATCATGAACACACTATCTTTCCATCAATCTGAAATCTGTCATTCCAAATGGCTCTCAATTTCAAAAGTTGTTTGTACAATCATTATCTCTTTGTAAATATTAGTGTATTTTCATTTATATTTATATATTAAGTAACTCAGATATAATATATTTATGTTATATATTTATATTATACAGTGACCCAAAAGGGGGTGAAACTAGACAATGAATTATCAACAAAAAAAAAGAAAAAAACATGAAAAAATTATTTTACTTTTTATTGTCAAATTAAGATTTTTATTTCTTAAAAAAAACGAATTGTTCAAAAGTAGTGGGTCGATTTCTTTGAAAAAAATAAATTAGCAGTCATAAGTAGGGACTGCCGATAGAAGTGAAAACAAAAATTTTAATTATTTTTTCTAATTAAAATATAAATAAATAATAATAAACCTCCAGGATGTAATCCTCCGCCCGCTGCTATTTATTTGTGTATGTAAGTTTATTAATTTCTATTTATTTACGTAAGTTTATCATAACTCTTTAATTATTTTTGTATGTGGGTGTGAGAGCAAAATTTATGTCAATAATAATCATTATATCGTTATATCAGTCAGCAATTAGGCATTAGAGTTTAATTACGAATGTACTATATTATTATACTTAAGACCTTGTCTTAAGAAGAACGGTGTTGGTCTCGCATATTCCACATTTTTACCCCCTACCAAAAAGTCCTCAAAGCGCCTAAAGAGGTTTTCACTTCAAAAATAGTATACCACATACGGCAGTAAGTATAAAATTACAATTAGCTCGCAAAAAAATAGCATCATGACTTAAACTTTGCCTTTTGTGAAAAAATTAAATTTTTTATATCTGCTTCTTTCAATGATCTCTAAATTTCTCTGAATTATGCCCCCAATACCAGAAAATTGTATGATTTATTATTATTCTCTATCATATTACCTTTCAAATAAAAAAAAATTACATTGTTACCCAAAAAACGCACTGGCTAAGAGTTTTCAAAAATGACTTCACCACTCAGGTAGTCACTCTTTTATAACAATGTTGTTCTGTTGCTTTGCCGGGACATGTCATTTTGTGTGTTGTAGCAAGGTTGATGAAAATTTTGAAAACTCTTAGCCAGAGTGTTTTTTGGGTAAAATACAAATTAAATAATTTTATCATATTTTTTTGTCCAAGAGTAGGTAAATACTTTGTCAGGAATCAGGCAATTGGGCATTAGACTATGGTACTTATCACCTCAAAGTTCTCAAAGAAAGTTCCTCACTAATGGTCTAGTTTCAACCCTTTCAGGATTGCTCTTTACCTTGGGACACCCTGTTCCCAAGGTAAAGAGTTACATACTGGTGTTTTTTTATTGTATTGTCATCTTTTCAACCGATTTTGATGATATTTGGTTTAACGATAGGTTATATCCTGGGATCTGCAGTTCTGCACTGGGCCTTTTAAACTAGATCTTTGCTTTAATAATATCGTGATGTAAGCATAAAAGTGTGACTTACTTGACCATTAAATGTATTCATACGGAATAAAAATGTTTCATCCCATTTAGAAAATAATAAGTCATTAACACTGTCAAATATCAAAACAGCCTTCATTTTGATACTATTCTAAAATTTTATTCTTTGCCCTTTGGGCTCTTTTTATATTCTTTGTAGTGCGGACGTGTGGTGCGGACACTATGTTGGGACCAAGGCACAGGACCACCACAGGACCAAGGGGACTAACCGACTAAGTACGTTCACCTATGTTTGGAGTTTGGACCAATATCATGGAACATAATAACCATATGTTCCTTGGTTTGGACATTGGCATTGGAAAACACTTGGAAAACAACTTGTAAAATGGAAAACTCAAACTGCAAGTGCAGAGGAAACATCACAGAAAAAAAAAGGGAAACAAGTGAACCAGAGACAAGTTAACCAAAGTTAACCAGACCCTTAAAGCATAGAGCCTCTTATATATCTCTGGTTCCTGTATCTGCCACGTAGACAGAGAAAGAAATATAAACAGGGCGCGTAGACAGAGTAAGAGATATAGACCCGGCGTCCAGCGTATAAGTATGCGATAGCAATAGTCTAAAATTGTCTAAAATCTTAACCTCTCCCGCGTCCGGTGATACACAGCGCGCGCGGGCTTCAACGTCCGAATGTACCTACAGCTCAGTTGGCGGCACTGAATTGCGCCAACCTAGCGCGAGATTTTCAACTATGTCTTCGTATTTTATTATTACAACTTGTATTGTATTATATATGTTTAAAAACTAGACGAAAGTTCCCATCTGGCTATGTTTATTGAATGTCTAAAAATAATAGTAAATAAAAACAATCCTGGATGACGTCACGGGATTCTCGTTTTTTTTTTTCGCTCTCCCACTTTAAAACCCATATAAATAAAATATAATTACACTTCTATACCATTTTTTACATTATATGCAAAGTGTAGCGGACTTCGCAGTCCGCACATAATCCAATAGATGGCATTACTAGTAGCGCACGATGAACACGAAGAGCCTAACTCACGCTAACGAAGCGTTCTCTGAATTACGCCTATATACGACCTCCAACGATGAACGGTTGGACCAGTGGTCCCCGAGCACAACACCCGCTCGGTAGGATGATCATCCTTTGCTACGGTCGAGCCATATCACCTGCTCCCGTACAGTGGTGACCCCGACGTGATCTCAACCTGCCGCCGGCGATCAAAACAAGCCGACGTGATGTCACAGCCGCCGCCGACGATCACAACAAGCCGACGTGATCTCAGAGCCGCCACCGACGCACATCAAGCCGACGAGTCACGCCCTCACTCGTCAGACATCAGCAACCATCGCACATCACAACAAACCCCTACAGTCATCGTGACGAGAGCAGCATCATCAGAAGGCACAGCACGGCACAACAGCAACTCAACGCAACAAGCAATACAACGCAGCACAGCAACAAACAAGCAGCAAAGCAACAAGCAACGCACCGCAGCACAGCAGCACAACGCAGCACAGCAACAAGCAACAAGCATCACAACGCAGCAACAGCAACACAACGCAACACAACACAGCACAGCCGACCGATCCCAGGTAGCATTATGACGTCGTCGACCTTAGTAAGACGTCAGTCTAAGGTCATTTTAGAGTCGGTCCTACATTAGTCATTTTAAGATGTCGTAATGACGTTCTTTTAAGGTCAGTCCTACATTGGTCATTTTAAGATGTCGTAATGACGTTCTTTTAAGGTCAGTCCAACATTGGTCATTTTAAGATGTCGTAATGACATCATTTCAAGGTCAGTCCTATGTTGATCATTTCAAGACTTTGTAGTTTGTACTGACGTCGTGTTTAGGTAAACTAAGAATTGCGAATGTACCTATAATGAATTTTTGTCAAAAATTTGCTGATGGTATTTTGTTTGCTGTACTGGTATTGTCATCCAATCTACACGTAATACTTACTATCCTTATATTACTAACCTACTTAAACATTGCAAGAACGTCTAATAAAAAACTTGGCATTTTGTACAAGCATAAGGCATCGTCAGTTATTACCAAATTAGGGTTTTTTCCCGATTTTGGGGGAAATATTAAATCTAATGAGAAAAATCTTAGTAATAAGAAATCTTAGAAACACAAATCCTTTCCAATCGTGCCAATTTACAAAACTATAGGAACATGAAAAGCACATATTTACAATTATATTTCGTTTCGCTTCATTTTTCAGATAATAATTATTAAGTATTACATGTAGTCCTTCTATTGTGCAGCCACTCTTTCGCGCTTTTAGCACTACTACTCCTGGTGGGACGATACGAAACTCATATACCAAATTTTAGCTTAATCAGATTAAGCGTTTAAAAAGGCTACGATTGATCCGATTGCAATGAAATTTTGCATTCAGAGTGTTTCAGAAGAAATTCAAAATAGGTAATTTTGAATTTCTTAATGTTGTTTTTTTTAATGACGGCCGTTATTATTTCACTCTTTAGGTATATTTACACTTTTATTCTAACTATATTGACCTTTGCAAATGGCACAATAAAAATATTGCTGTAGGAATTTGCAAGAAGATAGTTCTTGTGATATTTTTCCAAAACGTTTAAATATGGAGAATTTAAGTGGTTCTTCTGCCAAAAAAAATACTCTGTACTGGCAACTCTTTCACACTAAACAAAGAGAAGGCGCGAATGTCAAGTCAACTGTCAACTCAACTGTTTCAGTTACTAATGCGTAATGCCGTTTGATGCCGTTACCGATAGGTTAAGTGTAAAAGTTTTTACTTTTTACATACTTAAAAATATGTACACCGTTATTCAGTTTTCGGCCAGTGAAGGTGGAGCTGTATTTTTAGCCAAGGACACTTGGCTTACACCACGTAAAACGGAGGTTTATTGGCCTCCAACTAAACAAAGCAAGTCATTCAATAAATTATTCGCTTCTCCTGAAACAAAAAATTGGAAACTCTATGGGGTAAGTACAAAGAGTTTTTTATGAGACAGGTTAGTACTTAATACATTCACCAGTGTAGTTAGGGCCCCGGGACAATCACTTTTTGTACACCTTATCTCACTAGTTCAGTACTGATACGTATTCTGATATATAAGGCGTTCCCTAAAGTGCAATCTATGTGGTGGGCCCAAATTACGACAATTAAGCAGGTACCTGTGTTCAACAGTGAATGACATGATGATTGTCTGCATTAAAATAATACTGACATAATTAAGTCGGTACATCCTAACCATATCTGAAAGTGGTGCAGTCCAGAAGTGCACCCAGGTGAATTCAGACTCCTGGTACCTAGTACTAGTTATTATTCTGTGCTCCTGGCATTTTATTCAAAATAGGATACTTAAATATAATATGTTATTGAACGTTATAATTCTATTGCAAATATTATGGGACAGTCAATAACGAGTCAGTCTGTTAGTGAGAATCTACAACCACTTTTTAAAAAAAAGCCATACCTAAGATATTTATGTTACTCAACAGCTGATGTTTCGCCTTTACAGATATGAGACCACAATGGTCAAATGAGGCTGACCTCTCGCTTAAGGAGACCACTCCGGAAATACAATGTAAATATTCTTAAAGTCATCTACATGTATTATCCAACATCCAAATATGCTTAAAGTGATACTCATATTGTGAACTTGGAGCTTCGTCCGTGTGGTAGTTGTTTATATGTGTAATTTTGTTTATGTATCTTCTCTAGGTACCATGTCATTCTTGTATGCGGATGCACCCTTGGTACTTCTGAACTGATAATTTTTGAGGGTATTTCATTCTTAAGGCTAACATACCTATGCCCCTTAGCGGGCTGGATGGGGTTTATGGTTATACCGCTGTTGCTCAGTCGCCAGAGCTCCATTTGTTATGTAGCAGGGATCTCCATGATATTTATGTGTAATTTTGTTTGTATGCCTATCATAAATATATTTAATTTGTTTATTGCACTTTCAGCCAAATCAGTTCAGTAGTTTCACCGTGATTGATAGACAAATAAACAAACATACAAACAATTTCGCATTTTAAATATTATTATGAAGTTTATATATTTAAATATTGTTGTATTACTTATGTATATATAATATCATATATATATAAAATTCTCATGTCACAGTGTTTAGTTTATGATTTTTTTATGTATATCTAGTAGGTATGAGAATGGATCGTAAAAAATATTTCATACCGCTTTTTCTATTTTTATGGAAAATGGCAGAACGTTTGCTGGGTCAGCTAGTATTATTGTTATATAAATATATAGTGGTAATTTTTTATACAGATAACAAGGACGAACAGCTCAAAGAATTACACTTGTCGCTCAATGAGACCCCTTCTTTGAACCTGGACTTTTCTACTACCAGTAGTGAGCTAATGGGTAAGCTATGTAAACTGCAGGCCCATGGCAAAAATTATGTTTAATAATAAATTTTATGTTTCATACTTTATGTGCGTTTTTCAGTTTTGGAAAAAGAAACTGGACTTCTGGCTGATATAGTTACAAATGACCCTTCTCAGTCACATCTTAAACCATGGGACAGTACACCCGCATTTCCATCAGGAATCGGTAAACTAACAGGTATCTTATTTTCATTAGTTACTAAACTATGACCATAGTTGATTTTTTGGATATTTTTAAGCTTCATAGTCTAACAAAAGAAACTAACAGTCATATTTCAGTCCATTGTGAATAATGTGTAAAATGTCATCGTAGACCATACAAATGACTGTTATTTCAGGTAAACCATTTAAAGATTATATAGGAGGGCGTGAGTTTTCATCGAAGGCGTTTCGGATCCTCAAATTCATATTTAAAGATGAACTAGCAGCTAAATATAACTTCTACGGGAAACGATCTACTAAGAAACCGTTTTGTCAACTTCGCCTAAAAATGCTATTGTTGGTAAGTTAAAATTTATATCTGTGTAACTATATTACTTATTACTTTATTTATATATATGCATGTATATAGAGAGATCCTAACGCTCACACACGCACGTACGCGTGCATACACACACACGTGCACGCACGTACAGCGTGCACAACTCACATGGCACACATACATACACGCTCGCACACACATGCACGCGCACACACACACACACACACCGATCAATCTGATGCCACCATAATAAAAAATAATTGAATTATTATTTCATAATAAAAAACTATAACTATATTAAACTAATAACTAATTATACTTCTTCCCATACAAGCAATTTTTTTCTTTACATGTGTGGCTGTGTAAAAAAGGAACTTATTCGTTTGACGATAAAGTCGTCAGTAATTAACAACCGTTTATTATACTTATTGACTAGCTGTAAAGAAATCTGATCTTAATTTGAAAATATTTTTTAGAAAGTGTAACCTCTACAACATCGGCTACTGAGAAGGATGTTGAAGATAGTATCAAGACTTGGTTAAAGCATGCTCCTGAAAGAATGAATTATAGAAGAAAAAAGATAGATCAGTAAAATGTCGAAAATAAGAAACAAAAAGAAGACCATAGTTGGGGCTAGGCAGTTAATGAGAAGAGCAAATGAAAGTACTTTATCTGAAATATCTTCTGTGGAAAACAGTTATTTTAATAATTTTTCATCTATTGCATCAAATCCTTTGCTTTCACAGAGTATTTTTCCCGATTTTACTAGCACTAGTATTATTATTATTATTAATAAATGTCCGTAATTTAATACTGTGACTTTTTTTAGCAGCCTGTCTTCTCAGTAAGCCACATTTATGTAGGTTTTATTTTCTTTTATAACGTATTAATAAATCGTACTTAATCTAAGGCCGCTTTTAGGTACGTATTTGAAGTGATGTCCTGATTGTCCTTAAGTTCACATTTAACTGTGGGTTTCACTTTGGTGTTACCCCGCACTTAAGTATATATAGCACTATTACTCAGGACAATACTTCAAGTCCGTACTCAACAGCGATCTTAGATTTAACATAACTTCATTTAAGTACGATTTAATACGGGCCTACCTAGGTCAGTATTGGATGTCCTATAGACGTCGTAAACTGACGTTTAATACGGGCCTAACTAGGTCAATATTGGATGTCCTATAGACGTCGTAAACTGACGTTTAATACGGCCCTAACTGGGTCAGTATTGGATGTCCTATAGACGTCGTAAACTGACGTTTAATACGGCCCTAACTAGGTCAGTATTGGATGTCCTATAGACGTCGTAAACTGACGTTTAATACGGCCCTAACTAGGTCAGTATTGGATGTCCTATAGACGTCGTAAACTGACGTCTTAACGATGTGACAAACTGACGTCAAAGTAGGGTCTCACCGACGTCGTCGTATGACGTCAGTTACGTCGTGCGCTGACGTCAAAATGCTACCTGGGATGTTCCGGCATAACAGCAACATCACGCAACGCAGCACAGCCGTTCACAGAGCCACACGCTCGGCGGCCAGCACAGTCGATACTCAACGGCATATCAGTACACAGCCCGTCAACGCCAGTACCAGCCGCACAAGTGGGTCACGCAGCCTCAGGGTAGTATGAGCCTACAACGCCACTATTCTGGTTGTTACACGACGCCACTTCTCCAGCTGATGCTTGCAACGCCATCTGCATGCTGACGACCTCCGGACTCGAAGGGGAGTGATGTAGCGGACTTCGCAGTCCGCACATAATCCAATAGATGGCATTACTAGTAGCGCACGATGAACACGAAGAGCCTAACTCACGCTAACGAAGCGTTCTCTGAATTACGCCTATATACGACCTCCAACGATGAACGGTTGGACCAGTGGTCCCCGAGCACAACACCCGCTCGGTAGGATGATCATCCTTTGCTACGGTCGAGCCATATCACCTGCTCCCGTACACAAAGTTTTATACCAGGTCTACATTAATTACTAACAAAATTAAATCATACAGCGTTAAAACTATTTAAAAAAATATATTTATCACCCGCACTAAATTGTTGGCGCACTGAATTGCGCAAACCTAGCGCGAGATTTTCAACTATATCTTCGTATTTTATTATTACAACTTCTAGAACCAATGGAACCTTTGCTTTGCAAGTTGCATCAGAGACCAGATACAAGTAACTTAAAGCTGGATTATCCCTCAGATTAAAAAATTTGAGGATTATCCTATATGTTACTTGTCTCTGGCTGGAACTTGTCCAGTGTCCTTGTCTCTGACTTAAAAAGGTTATATTCACCGACCAGAAAAAAAAGTTATATTGTTCTATGCTTCAAGGCTGAAGGATACTTTGCACTCAGAAGGACTGGAATCCAGAGCCGTTAAACCAGTTAAATAAAATAAAAAAAAGAATACTTTGCAATTTTTTACAATAAAAATTCTATTTAGAAGAAAACAAAGAAACAAAGTAACAAACTAATCATCACGTTTCCTTTTCGATTAAAAGAAGGATTAATAAAAACTATTTTTATGGAATAAAAATCGTTACCGTAATGAGTCGAAAACAGACCAACTTGGTGTGTTAACTCTCTATTTATAGTAGGTAGGTACATTAATTATTTTCGTCAATATCACAATCACTATCAAATGTATTTTATTTTTCAGAAAAAGATTAAATCACTTTGTTATCTAACATTGGGAGGATCCTTGTCGTACCAGCTGATTTATTTTAAAAAAGATTTCAATGGTTATTATGATACATTCTTGCGTCCGCTAAGCCAACTCCTCGATCCAGAATGGGCTCACAAAATTGGCGTTTCAGCTATTAAATATGGTATTTTTCCACAAGAAAGTTTTCAGGATCCAAATGTATTAGTGAGTTGATTTTCCTTTATAATAATGCTTCTTGGAAGCTCATAAGGTAACCTAAATAAAATCATTGAGCTTATAATCAGCATACTTAATCTAAATTAATTTATTGGATATGATTGTTCAATGTATAGCTTAAAATATAAATATCCTTGGCATTGCATATACTTATATACTTTTGTACACTTGATGGAGACGGCTCGTGGACAAGGTTACAGGTTGTGGAAGACTGGCATTGAGAGCCTCGATTGTTACATAAATTATTATCATCCTCTTGCAACCCACACCCTACCTCTTTCTGGGCAGGTTTTCACACTTATAAAAAATCGGTTGGATGTCTGTTACACATGCAGTGTCAGGTTACATTAAGATTCAGTTTTACTGTCCTACATACATTCATGTATACTCATTTTCCATTTCCAGAAAACCAAATTCCTCAAATATGAACTTAGTAACCCAATTGGTATAGCAGCTGGCTTTGACAAACATGGTGATGCTGTCACAGGCTTACGACGCTTAGGGTTTTCAATAGTAGAAATAGGTTCTGTTACACCAGAACCACAGCCTGGCAATCCAAAACCTCGAGTTTTTAGATTACCAGAGGACAATGCTGTCATAAATAGATATGGTTTTAACAGTGAAGGACACAATGGTGTATTGCAAAAGATTAAGAATTTAGACAAAGCTTTGCTGAAAAATGGACTGTTAGGAATAAACTTGGGCAAGAACAAAAACTCTATTGATGCTACTCAGGATTATGTTTCAGGAATAAATAAATTTTACGATGTAGCCGACTACTTTGTGATAAATATCAGCAGGTATTATTTATTAGGTACAAATTTTATAAAGTTTATTATATGGACAATCACCTATTTTTTAATATGACTGCTTTATTGTAATTTCAGTCCCAATACACCTGGGTTAAGATCATTGCAAAACAAAGCAGAGTTACAGAAACTTTTGGCTGAAGTCAACAAAACATTAAACTCATTACAAACTGTGACTAGACCACCCCTCTTACTTAAACTTGCACCAGATTTAAGTCTTGAAGAGATTAAAGATATTGTAGCAGTTATCACAAAAAAAGATACTAAAGTGGATGGTCTTATTATTGCTAACACAACAATAGACAGGCCTTCACTTGTAAACAAAGTATATGCTAGTGAAGTTGGGGGCCTAAGTGGAAGACCCTTGGCTAATAAATCTACAGACATGATAAGAACAGTGTACAAATTAACAAAGGGTGAGTTCTTGATATTATAGTTACATACCTTTTAACTAAATATAAAGATGATGCTTGTGACTTCATCTACAGGCCATGTGGATTTAGGTCTTTTTAATAACCGGGGGATCTCTTCACTTTTCCAGGACAAAAAGTACCTGTGTCAGTACCTGGTCCTAAAATAGTATACTTAATATAAAAATATATGAAGGTTTTATTTTACCTTTAATCTTTAGCCCAATATCAATAAAATATATTTAAAAAAAAAAGCAATTACATGCTATACCTACTACTAAATATATGAAAGCAAAAAGTCACATCCTCCATGATCAATTGTAGCTGTGTATAAAAAAACTGTTGACAAAATATTTTGTAGTTACAGATAACCTTGAAATGTTTGTTTTTGCCTGTGTTGTTTGGATGCCTATGTAAAAATACAAATCATTTCTAAAAATAACTGAACATTGTATGTTTTATTTTAGGCAGCATTCCTATAATCGGCGTTGGTGGCGTGTTTTCTGGCCAGGATGCATATGACAAAATATTAGCTGGTGCCAGTGCTGTACAGATATACACAGCCCTCATTTATCATGGCCCTCCAGTAGTTACTAGAATAAAGGCTGAACTTGCTGAATTGTTACTTAAAGATGGTTATACTAATGTAAGTGAAGCAGTTGGAAAGGGATTGAAATGATTCACTATGTTAAATAGTTAAAATAATTTAATTACACAGATAAATATACTTAGATTTGTTTTGTTTTGTACCTATAGATTTAATTTAAACACACACTAAAGAGGTTTCAGGTAGTTATTTTATCTTCTTCTTTCCCTGAAAAAGAAATGAAATATTACATATTCAAGAAGAATGATATCAACTAATATCAGCTGTTGTCTCAAGTATTACCAAGTATTTTGCATTTTGGCAGTTGAGACTGTAGATATTTCTTGCATTCTTCCAGATCAGATACACTTGATAAACTGAAGAGAATTAAGGTCTGTAGATTCTTTAAAACCTTTATTTCCTTAAGCCCTTGATCTCTGACATTGACACATTCAGAAACTTGGACATGTGATAATGTAGCAAGTCCATATGAAAGTCCTTTCATTGCTCTATCATCAATGTATTTGTTATTGTGCAGTATTATTTTTTCTAACTTAGTGCAGCCACCTAAAATAATTTTTTAATTGAAATTAAACATAAAAATACATTTGGATTGATCACTCATCTACCTGATCAAGGAAAGACTAAGCAATTCATGAGTGTTAATGCCTGTAAGTTGCAGTGAAAGAAAGAGCAATTTAAGTGTTATTATAGCAAGTACTATCTTCACCAATTTGTCTGTTCTGAACATAGACACATTACCATAATTATATTGTGCAGACACACGAGTATATATCATGCAGAGCAAAAATGCTAGTACCAACAGGTGTGGGCACATGCACAGCTGTAGTACACTGTACACACCACAACCAATACATATCATGCAAAACTGGTTTATAGGTTGAATGAACTCATTTTGTGGTTCAGAGCAGTCATAAGGATTGCTGGTAGTTGAAACTATCTTTTGGTTATACTAATTGAAAATGAACAACTGCTTTATTGACTTAAGCTTAAAAGTTTAAGTATTATTGTAGTAAATCTTTCATACTTAAATGAGAAAATCCATAATGTGATATTGAAGACTCAGTCCCGTCGATCTCAACAATTTTTGGCACAGAATGCGATTCTGGTGGGAGTAGATTGTAATCATCAAGTGTTTTTCCATTCGCCCATACAACTTTTCCACCATTACGAAGCACCCATTCAGCACAAGCTCGATCTGGACCTAGCGATTTAATACGTTCTGGATCTGGCTTGTTAAACATCATATTCACATACTCCCAAAAAAACCTAACTGGTGGAGTCCTAGGTATTGATATTTTCTGCTTCACATTCAAAAATACCTAGAAATACGAACAAAAAATTCAATCAAAGTAGAAAATACTGTAAATAGGTATTTGTGCTAATAAATTAATACTACATACTTTTCGTTGCAAACAAAACATTTTTCCAAATAGTAAAGAAACTCAAAGTGAACTTATAAACAAAGTTGAAACCAGAGGTTAAAACACTTGTCTCTGGTTAAAACCTCAGTCACCGAACAGCTCGGTAGACGGTAGAGACTTACGGCCGAAATTAATAATCAATCTATCTGTAGTCCGTCGATAAGTTGCTTAGCAACATTGTTTTATGACGAAAAGCACAATACAAATAACAACGTTGCTTGGTAACAAACCGACAGACTACAGATAGATTGATTATTAATTTCGGCCGTTAGAGAGTAGTATATTCTAGCGATGTGTGACTCGAGTTACTTGACTCGAGTAACTCGAATCAAATCGTAAACGAGTCAACTCGAGTCCAGTTTTTAACAACCCGAGTCAACTCGTACTCACGTCGTGAATTCGCAGCCAAAGAGTATATAATCACTACGTGTTCGCAGCTCGCGTGGTCGGGTCGCGACTTGCGTTGCATGACGCATCACCTCGATAGTCTCGAGTCGAGCTGCGGCCTGCGCCGAGTTGCCGAGCATCTCCGATAACCGAGTCGCGTTCCCGCGCGCGCCTTGTTAACTCGGAGCTCGCTTTGCAGTGTTCGGATTAATTCGTAATTTAATTTTAGTTTTGTTTTGATTGACAAGCACATAGAGCTTGTCAATTTTAACACAACCTTCCTATTATAAGTATGAAAGTTTCCCATATGGAATAAGTATTAACTTAATTTGATCATTTAAAAAAAATTTAATTATAAAACCCAAGACTGTAATATTGATTAGTTTTAAGATTTGTACACGTTCTAGTTAAACTAAATAGGTAATTATTATTTAAAGATTGAAAAATGGTGCCACTAATACCTTTAAGTGTACTACTTCAATAATTAAATATTTTAGTAACAAATACCTGCTAAATTTCGTTTATAACATACTTACCGACCTGTAACCCTGGGAGCCTGAATCATAAATCTTAATTACGCCGCTACGCAACATTGGTTGTTGTTGTAACGAGTCGACTCGGTGTCTTTATAGCCGCTACGCCGCGGCTATAAAGACACCGAGTCGACTCGTCGCTCCCATTCATGCCACACCGCACACGGCACACGCTTGCCGCGCCTTGCCTTGAGGCTTGGACTCGAGTCACGACGCCCGACGGGAGACAATCAACGAGTCGAGTCAACTCGGGTTGCGACTCGAGTTAGTGGCCTTACGAACTCGAGTAACTCGAGTCAAAAAAAATACAACTCGAACATCGCTAGACTATATTCTTTGCTAACGTAGTGGTTATATTCTCTTTGTTCTTTGCCGACCAGAAGACCTCAGCTATCACAGTCATAGAACAATATAACCCTAACGGGATCACAGTTTCTTTTGTTTACTTGCGGCAATGAATAAAGAAATATAAGGAACTGACATTTACTGTAATCGCCTTAGAGCTTGAACGTGCCTATCCGCCATTTTAAGTCACCAATTTCTTGAGTACTTCAAGTGTCATCGCCTGTTAACGAGTAATTGTGTTTTATTGAAAAATTGTGTATTTTATTTGTTACGGAGAATAAATATGTGTTATTTTCGTGTATGGAGTCAAAAACAATTTGCAACAATGCCTAGTTGTAATATTGTGGGATATGGCGCAAGAAAAAGAAAAATCTGACAAATTTTACATTTCACCGCTATGTAAACAATTTTTCTCGTATATTGATTCTTTTTAATAGTTATTACACTACGAAGAAACATATTTTAGTTTAGTTTGCTGTAAATATTTGATTTTAAGCTAGATTTTTACCTGTTGATAAGCATTTGATAAGTACCTACTAGATAATATTACATAAGAGGAAATTTTCATCGATATCGATATTTGCTTGAATAATAATTTTGATATTTTATAAAAAAATTAATTATTATATAAACTTTTTAAGCAATGTTCAGCTCGAGACCATCGGTCTAAAAATATTATGTTATAATAATTATAAATTTAAAGTAATGATGTTCACTCATTTAGAAGTTATAAGGCTCTGAAAGCCTGATGGACGGGCGATCAAACGAACAAGTGCAAATTTACTCAAGTAGACTCAGTCATCTCGGTTAACTAATTTTTAAATGTTATGTTTAGTTTTTATTTTGTACATAAGATTTACTTCTTATAGCCATCTTCCTGCTACAACAACAGCTCAAGACCAATGTGCATCCAGTTCGGCACTAGGGTGATTTTTTGTCTATGCAACAGGCAGGCCCACCACCGTGCGAAGCAGGGGTCAACTAGTGATTAGTAAATGTTTGAAAAAAGTTGTAATAATTCAAAAGCCTACGATTGTTTTTATATTCATAAACATGTTTTAACATTTTCTACATACTTTTAAATATTGTTAAAAAAAGGACATGAAAATAAATGAGAGAAAAAATGTTTTGATCAGCGATTTGTAAGTTTTATTTCATTGCTCCTTAATTCAACACAACAGTATACTTATTGGTTTCCAATAGTCCATATTCCTACCAATGTGTCCTACAAGAGGTTTTTTGGTTCCGACTACCACAAAAAAGTCTTTTCATCTTTTTGTGACTTAAATATGAAAGTTAGACCTTAGACTAGGGAACAAAGGAATAAACATACCATAGTAAAATTAGTTTTATTATGAACATACGTAATATGTACATGTACAAGTACAGAATATAGATCACAAATCCTCTTAACTAAGGAACTATTCCAACTAATATTATGATACAGTTTTGTTTTTAAGGTTCACATTCAACTGTTAATATAAATCTATACTAATATTATAAACGCGAAAGATGGATGGATGTATGAATGAATGGAAGAGATAGATTATAGTCTGGAAGTGGAATAATACATCGGCTAGTTTTTTTTTCCGGAAAATTCAAGAGTTACCGCGGGAAGCAAAAAACCTCAATTCACGCGGACGGAGTCGCGGGCATCAGCTAGTTCATTATAAAATACGAACACTAGTGTTTTTTAAAATATTATTTTTAATTATTTATTAAATATATATTTTGTGATAATTTTATATCGAGTATTTATGTATCGATAATACCAGCCCTAATCCGCAGCTTAAGCTCCGCCCATACGCCATTTATTGACCTTGGATTCCGGAAGCTTCAATTTAAATATCATATTTCTTATCCTCCCCTATATACATAATCAAAGATATACTTACTCTATGGGCAAATAGGTGGCGTGAGTATAAGCTGGCGTGAGATCATGAAATGCATATATTATATCTATAGAGATATAATATACCTCTCACTGCCAAGGGTCACTGGTAGAGATCTCTTATAGAGATAAGTGCTTCCTTGTCCACTATGTATCTGTTTTTCTTCGTATTTTATAACTTTTTGGTACTAAATAAATTAAAAAAAAATTAAAAAAAAAAAATATATGCATATATTCCTATGATGAGAGCACATTCACTGACATTATTTTTCTGGTCGGTGGTGACTATTCACTATCCTGATGAATAATTAAACCTCTAGAATCAATGCCAGCGTGTAACCGAAAGGGATAGGTAATAATAGGTAAAACGCTGCAATGCGCCAAGCACAATAAGTGCTTGAAAACAAACTAAACCCGTGATACGCAGAAAGGGATAGAAGAAATCATATCTTGTTCTCATTCTATCTTGTGTAACATCTCAACACTGCATCTCTTTCATGTGGGAGTGAAAAGGAGATATGGCTCGGTCTATATTACTTTCTCTGTCTACGACTATCCTTGTTAACATTGTTAATCTCAGATTAAAAACATACCTAAGTTGCTAAATGTACTCAGAGACAAGCTCAAGACAAGTATTGTACTTCAGAGACAAGTTGTACTTTCTGTGCATTTCACATTGACATTTGTCAAAAAAAATAGAAGAAAACAATTTGTATTTTGTTTAATGTTTTCTTACAAAAAAAAATTAAACAATTAATCTGCATTGGATTACCTAGTTTCTTAGAAATATAAGTTTAAATTTATCATTTATTAATCATTTCAGAAATTGCTAGCGATGTCCGAATCATACGGTAAGTATTGACTAAACAGTATTTCACAATTATGTTTTATATTTTGAGTTAAAAATAATAAATGTGAGCTGTTTCTTTTCAGAATATTTATTTAAATTCTTAGTAATAGGAAGTGCTGGCACAGGAAAGTCAAGTCTACTTAACAATTTCATAGGAAATAAATGTAAGTATTTTTCCTGTAAACACTAGGTACTTAAGTATACTATTTAACCCCTCAAATTATTATATTATTATTACAACGTTTTTATTAAATTTCAAATTTGATAGACGCCATTACATAGAAATTATTATTTTTCTAGTCAAAGAAGATAGATGCCACACTATTGGAGTGGAGTTTGGTTCTAAAATTGTAAATATTGGAGGGAAATCTACCAAGTTACAAATATGGGACACAGCGGGTCAGGAACGGTTTCGGTCTGTGACACGATCCTATTACAGAGGTGCTGCTGGAGCCTTACTAGTGTATGATGTCACATCGCGTGACTCTTTTAATGCCCTTGCGAACTGGCTCAGAGATGCTCGCACATTAGCCAGTCCTAATATTGTCATATTACTTGTGGGCAACAAAAAAGATTTGGAGGAATCCAGGGAAGTCACATTTACGGAAGCTAGTCAATTTGCCCAAGAGAATGGTGAGTATATTTAATTTTATTAAAGGCATAAGATTTGCTTATCTCTGATAAAAACAGCCTATATCTTTGCAATTTACAGAGTTAATGTTCCTTGAAACTAGTGCTAAAACTGGAGAAAATGTGGAAGAAGCCTTCTTGAAGTGTTCCAAAACGATTCTTGCAAAAATAGAAACTGGAGAATTGGATCCTGAAAGAATAGGCTCTGGCATTCAATATGGCACGGCAACATCGAAGAGGCTGACTGCACCAAAGAAACCATCAAGAACACCATCTGATTGTGCCTGCCATGTCTAAAGTTAGTATAGATAAGCTTAATTGGACTATAACTTCCTTGAAGTGATGTTTTACATGACATAACTTTTAGATTATAAGAAAACTAATAATGTAGCTGTTTGTTATTGAGTTGTAAATTCAATGACTATCTTTGTAGAATTTCGTAAATTGAATCTCAGTGTTCTATTTATATTCATTTTTGAAAGAATGTGTTTTTATTAAGTACTAGGTTCTCCAAGACATGATTTCAGATTATAGTTAAAATAAAATAGGTATCATTCTTAATATGGTTACCAGTATTGGGTAGAAGTAGGTGTTACTTTGCAGAAGTCCATGATCATAAAAGAACGAGAACTTTTCATTCTCTGTAATCCGCCAAAACAGACAAATCTATGTGCTACAGCATGTAGCTTGCACTTGTAGCTTGTGATATTCACCACCCAGTAAGCCAGCAATTCACACTGGCACAACACACATTTTTAATGTTTACCAGTGGTGAGATTTTGTCTTTCTAAGGCCCAGCTATGATACGATCTGAGGGACTACATTTTTTCTGTGAGTTATAGAAGTCTTTTTTTTTCAAAAATAGTGAAGTGTTTTTGTCTAAACAAAGGAGTTATGCAATATAACCATGAGCAAAGCAGGTGCAAATTCTTTGATTATGTATTATACATATATTACATTCTTAGCATGCTCATAGCAAAAATTAACAGTAAATTGGTATCCAAGATAATCCAGTTACTGGATAATATTATATGCTTACTAAATTGAAAATAAAAAGAAAACAATGACTTTATTCAAATATAAGAAAAAAAACCAGAAAAGAACCTTTACTTACTCAGGTACTCAGTCTTTATTTTGGCTGGAGCTTTGTCTCAGCTTCAATTGGAAAATCCAGTCCCTCTAGAATTGGTTGCCCTAGGCTAGAGATGAATGGTGATGATGATGGTTGTCTAAAGATCTGAAGAATCTGCATAATATTTTTTCATTTTTTTCTTGATAAATTAATATTCCATTTGACCTTTTTCAAGTAGTTTCCAGTGTACATAATAATTTGAACCAGTTCAGTGCTCACATAATTATTAGTTGGCTTTTGAGTAGAAATATGCATATAATCACTATCTCTTAAGTAAAGTTAACACTTTGATGTCTAGTTTTATACAAAACTTGCCCTTTTAGATACTGTAATCTCAAAGATTATAAATTATTACATTACAACCCATATAATATTATGGATGTATTCTTATACTATTTCATTAATGTAAATAAATACTGTCAATCTATTTGTGACAATAAAGAAAACTAAATCATATAAAGTATAAATTACTTTTTTTGTTAATTATTTAGTTTCCCTAAAAAACAATATAAAAAGTAAAATTATTATTTCATAGTTAAAAATATAGGTACCTACTTAATTATTCTTTTGATTATTTTACTGTGTCCTTAGAACTGAAAATGAACTTATGGCTTGCCTACTGCTTAGTTTAGAAGGCAGCTGCCTCGTTGGTCGCATAGCATAGTCGACTGCGGATCACGAGGTCCTGGGTTCGTTTCCCGGTCGGGCAAAAAATTTATATTGGGTTTTTCAATTCAGAAATTCTCAGTGCCAGCCCGGAGTTGGAAGTTGGCGGTGTTCCACCTCCGTGCGTCGGAGAGCACGTTAAGCCGTCGGTCCCAGTTATTATCACTAACACTAACTGATAATAGTCGCTTAAGCCCGCCAACTCGCATTGGAGCAGCGTGGTGGGTCTAAGCTCTATTTCCCTCTCTCCTATGAGAGTGGAGGCTTGTGCCCAGCAGTGGGACTTTAATAGGCTGTAGTGGATGGATGGATGGATATAAAAAAAATCGAGTCGAAAAGTATGATTTCATTTTACCTTTTCATGTAGGTACCTACATTAAAAGCATTTTAGGTACTAAGAGGAGGGGTTTTGAATGATAAAAAAGCTTTTTCTTTAAAAATTTATTTTGCACTTTTTAACATTAAATTTTAGCCCTTGATGGAGCTAAAATTAATAATTAATTAATTAAAATTATGTAATTAATGTTTCGTGAATTCATATCATTTTATAAATAACTATAATTAAATATTTATAAAATATTTCTTTAGGACTCCGATCAAAAGACTAATTATTAAAATTATTGTAAAAATAATACAAATTTAATATTTTAGGGTCACATTGATATTACATTGTTTTGTTGTACATAATAATTGAATAAACATATTAAAACATTTCTGCATTTGGCGATATGTTGATATCAGCTTCATAAATACACAGTGGGTAATCAAAGACCTATTATATGACTTCAATGTCTCTCATGTGGAATGTATAAAACTTCCATTTTATGCAGAAAGTTAAGGACATGCTTTCCATCGCCATCATTCTTACCTATTGGTTTGCAAATAATATATAAATAGGTGACAGGTATATGAGCAAAACTTTAAAACAAAATCCACAGTAATTAAACCAATAATAATTAAATAGAGAACAACATTTTGTGAAACTTTGGAAAACATAGATGGTAAAAAACACTGGTCATTTTGGACTAGAAAAAATCATAAATAAATAATAGCTGAGGCTATCACATACATGTAGTGCATGTTTAGCGTACTTATTGAATATCATCCGTTTATTTTTAAAAGCCAGGTAAATATAATACTTAACGTCTTCAAGAATATTAGTTTTGCATAACAGAATGCAGGATTTTGATCTTATTTTGTAATATTTTGAATGCTTTATAAAGGCAAATCAAATGATTTTTTTTCACTAACGTAACTTTTATTCGATTTTTCTAGTCCAAACATGTTAGGACAGTGACTATTGTTCTTTGAGTTCTAGGACCTGTTTACTTCGTTATTATGATTGAATGTAAAACCAAAATGTTTTATAGAAACTTAAATAATTGGGTCATATGTAGGTCCGTTGTATTGCTTTCCAAATGTCAATTATTTAGAATATTATACATAATTCCACAAAATCACATTAATAAAGCACTGATTTAAACACAAACTATCTACTTAGGCTATGTTACGCTCGATGCAACAAAATTTTTATAGAAATCTTAAAAGAAAATGCACCTATTTTTTAAAAACTAGGAACTATAAAATGTAGTGTAATGAATAATGATATAATATCGCAAGAAGGTTACACGTATCACTCTTAGGTTTCTGCAATTATCCTATGTGCGTCTATTATTCTTATTACGCAATGAAAATTGTTATTTTGCCATGATTTCTTCCATTGACGAATCGGGCGTCAAAGGCAAATTAGATTACATCTATTGCTCTGTAGATGGCGAAAGGCAA
Organism: Erebia aethiops; assembly: GCA_923060345.2. Lineage (NCBI taxonomy): Eukaryota > Metazoa > Arthropoda > Insecta > Lepidoptera > Nymphalidae > Erebia > Erebia aethiops. Next base: position 15,268,155 of record OV281087.1, read on the forward strand.
ACATCGTTTGAGCACATGTTATCAGTAGGTACACGAACATAGGAATTGAACCTTCCACTTTCATGTAAGGATCCGCGCGCCCTAACCAGTAGAGCAGCGTGGAAATTAACATTGGCTTACGTGTTAATCACAAAACTAAAACGCAATTTAATATTTTTACAATATGTCCTAGTTCTATCACAGTAAAATATTTAAAAAATCACTTATAAATATAGTTACCTATAATATCTAAAAACAAAAATAAATCAATTCAACCACTAATTTAAAGAAACCATAATATAATAATAATAGGTATTGATTGACCTGAATTTGCGATAGTAATATGATAATTTAAACTAAATTATTTATTTGATGAAACTACATAAATCCGTATCCAATCGTGTCCAAATCAAAATATATAGCTTTTTTTCATGGAATGATCTAAATGATTCTACAACAATAACCAATGTAGCTTATTGCCAGCGAATGAGATTCTTATATTTATTGCTAATTTTGCACTTAATTACTTAAGTAATGGGTATGTCACAAGTTTGATTTCAAGCGATTTCTTCACATAATATAGCACAAACATAAGTTCTTTAATCGTGCTATATAATATAATAAGTAACATTAACATTTAACACTAAAAATAAAATTAATAAATAGGTTCATACTTTGACAGGCTTATCCATATAATTAAAAAAAATCGGTAGATACGGTCAACATATTCACAACTTTTAAAAATCCGATTGATTATTTTATCTGAACCTAAAAATTGTAATTAGTTCGATAATATAATATTTCATCGTATTGTGCTAGTCAGGTTTTTATGCTTGAAAGAAAAGTTCCTTGGCAGTTTGTTTCTACCTAATTAACAGGTTGCTTGGTACATAACAGTGACTGTACCTACCCAGTAAAATAATTTCATTTCAAAAACAATTGTCAATTGTCAATTTAAATTTAGTGAGAAGTGAAGTACTGGTCCGGGAGGCAGCGACATTATTGGTGCGATTATTCCTACAAAGCTGATTCTTTGCTATTTTGTTGTTTTGAGACCGTACGTAAACAGAATGGCAGTCTGCCGCACCGATGTTGTTGCAAATTTTTACAACAATTTTTGAAACCTGTAAATAAATAATACGTAAATGTATTATACCTACAAGACTGAAACTTCTTACAGTGAACAAGGATACCTAAATATACAGGATAATGATAGTCTGCCGGATCGGAAGCGTTGCCATCTAAGGTCTTCCACTCACGTAATGTGTTGAAAAATTTTCTTTTTGGACTTATTTCTACAAGGCTGATTTTTTTTTTCTCAAATAGTTAGGTTTATACAAGAAAAAAAAAAGACAGTCTGCCGAGAATCCAATGTTGCTAAAGCCTTGGTAGACGCGATGGAATACACTATCTCCCGAGCGCAGCTACTGCGCCGATCCGCTATAAGTCGCTCTGAATAATTGGACATACCGGCATTAAATTAAAATCTACAAAGCTGGTCTTTCGTCTACAAGCGTTTTACGATAATTATTATTGAATTATCGTCGTCTACTTTCGATAGAAGGTGGCTAAAGCTTCAGTAGACGTGGCATAAGTTGTAGCGCAAGAACTGCCAGTGTAATGCCAATGAACGAATAAAATTTCTAATTTAAATCTTAATTTGATTTTTTTGTTTGAATTTATACCGGGATAACTATTTTTAACCGACTTCAAAAAAAAGAAGGAGGTTATCAATTCGGCTGTATGTTTTTGTATGTTTGTTACACGATTACTCCGCCAATTATGAATCAATTTTGATGATTCTTTTTTGTTTGATAGATCATACTTCAGAGGTGGACCATATAAATTTGGTGAAGATCTGATGAATATCTTCAGACATGGTGAACGGAACTCCTCAATGGATAAGAGTAAATTGCTCGCGATCAGTGTAATAGCTTAGTAAACAGTAGGTTTTTAACCAGACATCCATACTAATATAATAAATGCGAAAGTGTGTCTGTCTGCCTGTCTGCTACGCTTTCACGGCCCATCTGTGCAACCGATTTTGATTAAATTTGGTACAAAGATAGGTTGTATCCCGGGGAAACACATGCTACTTTTTTATCCCTGAAAAATCAAAGGTTCCCGCGGTAATCAAAAAATGTATCTGTTCAACCGATTTTAATGAAATTTAGTAAAGGGATAGGTGTATCCCGGGGAAGGACTTAGGCCACTTTTCATCCCGGAAAATTTGAGAGTTTCCGCGGGAATCGAAAACCTTATTCCACGCGGACGAAGTTGCGGGCATCATCTAGTAGCCGCGTCCACTAAAAATTGTAAAATATAAAAAATTATAAAATAAATAAAACTTCAATAACCACAAACACTAAAAGAATCTCGTATAGGTATACAAAAATCAATTGCAGTTCGTGTGTTTCGCTAAAACTCGAGAACAGCTGGGCCGATTTAGCTGATTTTGGTTTTGAAATGTTTGTCGTAGTCCAGGGAAGGTTTAAACGGTGAGAAAATATGGAAAAATTGCGAGAAAGATAGTAAAAACAACAATTTCATTTTCCCATATATTTTGTTGTTAGGATAGGTGATACGAAGTACACCGGGTCATCTAGTATTTTCATACATTACCATTTATTTTGTAAAAACTTTTTATAGTTTAAATAAATTGTGTTCTATTATTCAATGTTATTAATAATTATCGTAGACAAAAAGGTACCGTCCAATTATTCAGAGCGACTTATAGCGGATCGGCGCAGTAGCTGCGCTCGGGAGATAGTGCATTCCATCGCGTCTACCAAGGCTTTAGCAACATTGGATTCTTGGCAGACTGTCTTTTTTTGTTATTGTATAAACCTAACTATTTAAGGAAAAAAAATCAGCCTTGTAGAAATAAGTCCAAAAAGTTATTTTTTCAACACATTACGTGGGTGGTAAGACCTTAGATGGCAACGCTTCCGAGGCGGCAGACTATCATTATCCTGTATATTTAGGTATCCTTGTTCACTGTAAGAAGTTTCAGTCTTGTAGGTATAATACATTTACCTATTATTTATTTACAGGTTTCAAAAATTGTTATTAATGTTTGCAACACTAAAAGCTTGGCAGACTTTCACTTTCATTATTTACACGGTATAAACATTGCTTGACAGAAAAATTAGCTTTGTAGGAATGGGTGCAAAATTTCGGTCGCTGCCTCCCGGACTATACGCATTGCAAGCTGGCAGATATAAAATCAAATGAACAAAGTGGCCGGAACAGATGGACACTAAGATCGAAAGTATGGATTGGCCATGGATGGATGATATAATTTTAAATCAGTCTCAAAACATAATTATACTCAAGCTTCGTCCTCGAGATTAGCATAGACACAATGTAGTAACACGTACGGTGTTGCCTTCACGCACTGAAAGTTGAAAGCCCTAAACTAAAAATAACAGGTTTTTATTTGTAAGGTGAGGGTAGGTAGGTATCTCTTCCCACCTCGGCATTGTGTTCGGTTGCTCATTCACAGTTCAGTGCTCTGCCGGAGCGCACGCATTATTAAAACAATTTTTAAATAGTTTCAAAAAGTTATCATATTCTAAAATTAAAGTGTTTAGGTCATGGGGAAACGAAAACGTAATCATGATTACGATTACGATTATATTGCAAGGAAGTTGCGAAAATTGGAAAGGAAACTACGCAGAGATCGATCAACGTCGAGTTCCAGAGGTTAGTCCAATCTTACATTATATTATGACACGTAAATTAACTTACCTAATAAAGCTTTGTTGCGGTTAACTTTTGGGGTTAACACTTCAAACACAAGTAGGTACTTAATCGCGTTAACTTTCACGTGCAAGGCTAATACTGCGAGCAGTTACAAGGACTGTTACTTTATTAGCATACGTGAGGCCATCATACGAGTGATGCGGGCAATCTTTAGGATTGTCACTTCACTGTAATTGTACACGCTGTAGGCCCGTACTGGATAGCTGGTACACAAGTACATTGGCATTGGTTTTTTTCTTGTAGCTGCAATAACAGCCTTAGTTAACGACCTACGTCGTTATTAATAAAAATCATATACCTTGCAGAGGACACACCATCTCCGAGACATAGATACTACGATGAACCAATAGAGGAAATAGTGGAATCGGAGCCGGGTAACGATTCGGGTGAGGATGCTATGAGCGATCCAATCGCGCACGCAGTTCCCTCCACAAATGCCACCCAGTCAGAACCAATTCCGTCCACTAGCGCTTCGCAACCACAAGTCGCAACCGTGGAAACAGAGACCCTGGTTCCAACGGACGTCACACCTCCGACCATCGAGCTGGACTCTGAGATTTTAAAGATATTTGGAGACGACCCGTCAGTAGAAAAACTATATGGCAACGAAATCCAATCAGACCTTGCCATTCGTTTACAACATGTAGCTACAAAAGGCTTAACAAGTGAACTGCGTAAGGAGCTAACGGAAAAATACCTACCTCCTAGTAATTGCACGCTAACTGATGCGCCAGAGTTAAATTTGGAAATAAAAGCCGCTATTTCGGAGATCGTTTTAAAACGGGATAAAGGCATCGAATTAAAGCAAAAGCAACTGGGCTGTGCTATTTCCTGTTTAGGAGGTGCTATCACCCTAATGATCGCTAAAGAGGACAAGGACACAGAGATAATCAAAATGTTGATGGATTCAATTCGCCTCATGTGTGACAATCAACATTCCGACTCAATACTTCGCCGGAACTTTATTCTAAGCAATTTAAAAAAAGAAATGAAAGAACAATTGCAAAAAACTGTAGTTGATAAACATCTATTTGGATCAGACTTAGCAGAAACATTAAAAATAGCGAAAACAATAACAAAAACCGGAGCAGAATTAAAATCAACAGTATCCAAACCACCGACCACCAGAGCAAAAACCGCGCCTCTTCAGTCGCAGTCGACACTCCAACAAAGGAACAATTTAAACTGGCGGGCTCCTCCCCCGAGTCGCAGGCAAACGGGGACTCAGAGGAGGAGGGAGCCTGCGCCGAGGAACCCGCCCGCGAGCAACTCACGCGGGTCATATCGAGCTCGGCAGTCGACAGCGCCCGCGCCGCGGACCAGCCACCGCAGTCGTCGATAGGCGGCATGGTAAGCAACAACGCCGGTAGACTGGCAAACTTTTATGATACCTGGTCAGTACTCACCTCTGATCCTACTATTTTATCGTGGATTTCTGGCTATAAAATACCCTTTTCTACACGCGTTGTACAGGACACAATCCCTAGTAAGAAAAGGTACTCGTCATCTGAGAAATATAATTTCCAAAAATGTATTGATGAATTGCTATGCTCTGGAGCTATCTCTCAGTGTGATCCGTGTGACGAGCAGTTTATATCGAGTATATTCTTGATACCGAAGCCTAATGGTAAACATAGATTCATACTCAACTTAAAAAATCTTAATAAATTCATAAAAACTGAACATTTCAAACTTGAAGATTTACGTACTGCAATTAAGCTCGTTTCAGAGAATAATTTCATGGGAACAATAGATTTAAAAGACGCTTACTTTTTAATAAGAATTCATGATAACTACAAGAAATATCTAAGATTCGAATTCGATAACAACTTGTATGAATTTAATGTTTTACCGTTCGGCTTAAACACGGCACCATTTGTTTTCACAAAGATAATGAAACCTGTAATCAAGCTGCTTAGATCCTGTGGCTATGTGTCTAGCATATACTTAGATGACATATTACTTATTGGCGATACTTACGATAGTTGTTTAGAAAATATAGAAGTAACACAACAACTTTTGCTAGCCTTAGGGTTTATCATAAATACAGATAAATGCAATTTGATACCTCATAAATCTTGTAGATATTTAGGTTTCATAATTGATACTAAAAAATTTCAAATCAGTCTACCTACAGAAAAAGTATTAAAAATTAAAAATAAATTGCAAAGCTTTCGAAATAAGTCACGGTGTAAAATAAGAGATTTTGCTAGTTTGGTAGGGTTATTATGTTCGGCCTGTCCAGCCATTGAATATGGTTGGCTCTATACAAAAGAATTCGAAAGATGCAAGTTTTTAAATTTAAAAAATAACCCAGAAAATTATGAAAATTTTATGAATATACCGTCTTATTTATCACCCGATTTCAACTGGTGGATTAATGCATTAGACAATCCTACTTGTAAAATTAAATATGATGAATACTGTTTAGAAATTTTTAGCGATAGTTCGACTACGGGGTGGGGTGCGGCTTGCGGAGAGGAAACGGCTAGCGGATCTTGGACAGTAGAAGAACGCTCTTATCATATCAATTATTTAGAGCTCGTTGCTGCATATTTTGGTCTAAAAGTTTTCGCTGCAACAATAAAAAACTGTCAAATACTTCTTCGCATTGATAACACTACTGCCATATCTTACATAAATCGGATGGGGGGCATACAGTATCCCCATCTAACACGCATAACAAAAGAATTGTGGGAATGGTGTCAATCCAGAAATATTATTGTGTATGCGTCATACATACGTTCGGCGGACAATGCAATAGCTGACGCGGAATCACGTAGAACTCATCCAGACGTAGAATGGGAATTGAGTGATTCTGTTTTCAACCAAATTATAAGCACGTTTGGTTCTCCTGATGTAGATATGTTTGCAAGTCGTGTTAACAAAAAATGTTCTAACTATATATCCTGGTTTAGAGATCCTGACGCCTCGGCCATTAATGCTTTTACCCTATCATGGTCAAGAATGTTTTTCTACGCATTCCCTCCTTTTTCTATGATCCTAAAAACGCTACGGAAGATCGTAAAGGATAGGTCTACAGGTATTGTAGTGGTTCCTCTATGGCCCACCCAACCTTGGTACCCCTTATTTAGAAAGCTTCTTATATCAAAAGTTTTGTACTTTGATCCAAATAAACAAACAATTTTATCCCCTTCCAGCAACAACCATGCACGCCTTCGGTTTACCCTGGCTGCAGGTCTCTTATCCGGGATTCGATGCTGAGAAAAAACGTCCCTTCAGCGGCCCTCGACATTATGATGGCTTCACTCTCCGAATCATCGATAAAACAATATGATACCTGCCTAAAGAAATGGTATAACTATTGTTTATGTAAAAATATTGATATGTTTAGGGCTTCAGCCAGTGAAGTGATACTATTTCTAACAACCTTGTTTGAATCAGGTGCTCATTATGGCACTTTAAATAGCTGTCGATCAGCCTTAGCCCTGATTCTATATGAAAAAATTAGCGATAGCGAGGTTGTAAAACGGTTTTTTAGAGGTGTATTTAGACTTCGTCCGCCCTTACCAAAGTATAATATAACTTGGGATACGTCCGTAGTTTTAAACAGGTTAGCCTCTTGGTATCCTAATGATAGTTTAGGGTTAGACAGGCTTTCACGAAAGTTAGTCACTTTATTATCCCTGGTGACAGCACACAGAATGCAAACTTTGGAAAAAATTAACATTAATAATATTCAAAATTTTCCAGACAAAATTACCATTAAAATTCCTGAAATAATAAAAACATCAAAGATTGGTACTTCCCAACCAAATCTCATCTTACCTTACTACCGCGAAAAACCAGAAATTTGCCCTGTCTTGGCCCTCTTGGCTTATCTAGAACGGACTAGTTCACTTCGGGGCAACGTCGAAAACCTATTTATAGGTTTAAGGAAACCCCATAAATTAGTCTCAGCACAGACATTGGCCCGCTGGGTAAAACTCACGCTGGGTGAGTGTGGAGTAGACATATCAATATTTACAGCTCACAGCACCCGACATGCCTCCACCTCTAAGGCGCATAAATTAGGGGTAAATTTAGAAATCATTAGAAAAACCGCTGGCTGGAGCGGTTCCTCGCAAGTATTTGGCAAATTTTATAACAGAAAAGTCCAAATCGATAATGACGATTCATTTGGTAGGTCAATTCTGAATAATAGTAATGTAGATAGCTAATAATAATTCAATAATACTGTGTATTTCTAGCCCGCCAACCCGCATTGGAGCGGCGCGGCGTGGGGGGTCTGGGCTCTGATCCCCTCTAAGAGTGGAGACCTGTGCCCGGTGGTGGGACGTTGATGGGCTGTAGTGGTATTTTATTTATATAATATTATAGTATCCTACATATTGTATTGTAATTACATACCAAAAAATCATAATTATATTAATATAATTTATTAATAATAAAAATCAAATAATTACTTATTGAATAATATAAAATATTGTCTTAACAACAATGATTGTACATTTTGATTAATTAAATCTGATTCTATCGGTACACAAGTGTGTTTTGATATTTCAGTGGCTCTCAAAGTCTACATTGTGTCTATGCTAATCTCGAGGACGAAGCTTGAGTATAATTAATGATTAAACGAACTTACCTGTACGTGAAGTTCAATCATAATTATGCGAAGGCTTCGTCCGAAGAGATTAGCAACCCACCCTCCCTTAATATTTTTGTTTCCCCCAAAAAATAATCCCTTATCTAATTGCTGAAATATCAAAAATCAGGACTGGGAAATAGAGGCTCTAAACTAAATGAGCAACCGAACACAATGCCGAGGTGGGAAGAGATACCTACCTACCCTCACCTTACAAATAAAAACCTGTTATTTTTAGTTTAGGGCTTTCAACTTTCAGTGCGTGAAGGCAACACCGTACGTGTTACTACATTGTGTCTATGCTAATCTCTTCGGACGAAGCCTTCGCATAATTATGATTGAACTTCACGTACAGGTAAGTTCGTTTAATCATTAATAATATTATTCCATACATAAGTACTTTGTATTGCGCACTTCTTAAATGCGGCAAAATTATACATATTGTACTTATGCTTTTAAAATATAGTACCTAGCCCATATTCTAAAAGAAATCGTGACTAGATTTATCTAAGGTATTAATATTAATTTAATAAGTAAGTACTAAGTATCAACTTCATAAAATCTTAGTGCCTTTCTGTTACGCATTAACGGCCCATCTTTTCAACTAATTTTGATTAAATTTGGTACAAAGATAGGTTGTATTCCGGGGAAAGCATGGGGAAATTAGGACTTCCCGCGGGAATCAGAAAAACCTTAATCCACGCGGACGAAGTCGCGGGCATCATCTAGTTAGTATATAACAATAACAAGAAAAGCCTTTGAATCTGTAAAAATTGAAAATAAATAAGTACTACTAATATATTTTTAAACAAGACCGCAATAATGAATTAACACTTTTCTTTCCAGAGAGCTCGCAGCTTAACTGTCTGTCCAAGCATAGCGTTAGCAATACTTTAAAACTAAACACTAAACGAAACCGATTTATTATCACTACCTAACTTACTAAACCACCTTCTAAGTATACTCATTTCTGATGCCATAGTATATTGCTGCACTTAATAGGTACTTCGAGTCTCAAAGCGCAAAGCACTCTGTATTGCTTTCTATGTACGTACCTAAAGGTGGCGGGGTAGATAAATATTTCTCGATTATTTTTGATCTATTAACCATTTAACGCACCTTGCCAAATCAACAAAACCTCAATAGATATCTATATAAAATTCATAATAACTTGTACAAAAATACAAATGTTTCACGACTGTGACCAGATTTTTGTTTTATAGTTTAAAAAGGCGGCATTGTGAGAAATGGTATAAGCCTCTAAGGGCTCTCGCAAACGCATCAAATTTGGACGTAAGTACCGTATGCTTTCCTTTTTTTTTAATCAGGGTCTGCTTAATATCTCAATTGTTATAACCTTGTAACTTGTCAACATCATCTTAACATAATAACACCCTGATCCATCTTCTAGATGGAAAGCTCTCAGCATTCTAGGATGAGTGAACGTACAATTAAGTACGAGTAGTTACGTCCAAATTCAATGCGAGATCGCGAACCGTAAATGATAATATTTGGTGCGAATTTGGCTGTAGGTGCTTGTGTACCTACAACCAAATTCAATCTCAATCAATGTGTAACACCGAATTAGCACTATAATCCACCTTTTTTGCAAGTGTGTATTGAGGTATTGTAGGTTGAGGCTCGGGCTCAGCGTGGTCTCAGCCGCGGGCGAAGGACGCGGCGGCGCCACTAGGACTGGAATATAATCCGTCTACGCCAGCGCCTCACGCTGCCGGCACGCCACTGCTGCCACTAGCGCCGCGCCGCGACCGCTGCCGTCCTCCGACAACATTAGATCGAACTGGAATAAAAACAGTATTTATTAATGGATAGATTGATAGGGGTGGATTTTGGTGTAACTGCTATTACAGGTTTTGTTATTTAAAACTAATAACTTAATGGAGTAGTTTCCATTATTATTATTATTTTAATTTATTATGAAAATTAAGACAAAATAAAACAAAATTATGAAAGAATCATTTGTCCGTACGGTTGCCTACGTTGTTTGCGCACGCATGAAACAAAAATCACTGGACTGTTAAACTTTCGTAGTTCTAAAGGGCCTACATAAAATGTGCCACCACTTCATAACTTTGAAACAAAATCGGATAATACGCTTGTGGAGCCGATTGCTAAAGCTAGAAAATATTGTACGGCAAAATAATTACCCAGTTGGTACCTAAAAATATCGAGTAGGCCTTATTTGTAAAGTAGGCAATTTCTTTAGAAGCCTAATAATATTAACACATAGGGCGCTTATAATAGATTTTTAGCACTAATCATTTTATCCATGAGGCTTAGTACCTATAAGTAAAAGTCACGCGGCAAGGGATCGACGTGATTTTTTGCATGGGTACAGTTGAGGACCTGTAGCCTGATTCTGTAACTCAGTGGCTATCAAAGGTTTGAAGGTTTGCTATGAAATAAAAATTAAGTTTTCATAGCAAACCTTCAATGGATAAAGAATATATGTCAGTGGCTTTCACTCTTTGATAGCCACTGAGTTACAGAATCAGGCTGCTGGTAAGTGACATGACTACTTTTTATCCCGGAAAATTAAGGAGTTCTCGCGGGAATTAAAAAAAAAACTTATTACACAAGGACGAAGTCGCGGGCATCAGCTAGTATTTAAAAAAATTGCATTCATACGCGTTAAAATAACGTGAATGAATATGATATGTTTAGCAAGACATGCACATAAAAAAATCCGGGCTAAGTACCTAAATAAATAACGCTTGATGATTTTAAGTTAGCATAAACCATAACACCAACCCCATTATATTAATTTTATTCCGAAGAAGCTTTTAGCTTACCTAAAATATCTAACAATTTACTTCCTAGACTAGAACTAAGACTAAGAAACTAGAAGTAGTTAATGCAAGCATGTAGTAATACTTGCAATAAATTTGAATATGTTTGTTCTAAAGTTCAGAATAATTTTATGTACCGAGATAATGACACGGTTGGACAACCTAACATAACGAAAAGGGGCTCGCCCGGTTCTTATCTATAAGTTCGCATTAACCTCAATGTTGATATTGATATCAATAAAATCCCGGACCTACGAAATAAATACTGAGTGATATTTTGTAGTAATTTTTTTCATGTTTAGGGTTCCGTATCCGTACCTCATGAGGAAAAAAGGAACCCTTAAAGGATCACTTCGTTGTCCGTCTGTCTGCCCGCTTTTGTATGTTTTAGGTGCATTATGTATTAAGATAAAGTGCCGGTCCATGTAGGTACTTTTAAGTATAAATTATACTAATATTATGTAAAGTGAATGACCTTACTTGTCGCATATAATTATTTTATAAATCATTGTGATTGGCAGAACGTAGGTATTGTTTTGAATATAGAAAAAATAAATAAAGCCTTTATCTATTCCGTGGTTTTGAAAGTTTTATTAAGCATTATACCCAATGTTTTCGTTCAAGGTGATTCGCTTTACAATTTATATCCACTAGCTGTTGCTTGCGACTTCATCCGCGTGGAATCAGTTTATTTGATTCCCACGGGAACTGCTTAATTTTTTGTTGCTTTGTTGCTGCGTGATTGAAGGACGATAAAAACCTTATACAGGTTTTTATCATTTAAGACTAAGTATAACCTACGCGTAAATGCCGATTTTCATGTTACCTTCCATGAGGTCCTATCCATAATTTTCGTAAATCTGCTTATACAGGGTTTCTTCTTTAAAACTAATAACTTAATTGCCAATTTTCTCGTCTCTAACTTCATAAACACAGGAGTTATTTCATAAAACCTTCCGTCCCCCATTTTACCCTTTCAGGGGGGAATTTTCTCAAGACCGTTTCTTAGGTGATACCTACGCCATAAAATGAACCTCCAAATATCGTCCAAATAGCAAGTATTATGCTTTATAATTCCTGAGTTAATTTAGTACCTAGGTATACATTATTTAATTAGGTAATAAAGAGTTCTATCATAAAATTGTAATACTTGCATTGATAAAAGATAAAAGTCATTAATCTTAAAAATCGTTTATTTCCTTGACCTTAAGAGTCGTTATAGACAAGTTTTTGAGAGTTACATTTTATAAGTAGGTACGAGTATGTAGCTAGCTTTTATTCATATTATATCAATAAAAATTTAAATACAAAAAACGAGCACCTACCTACCACGTTTTTAAAAGGTCATCGGGAAATGATTGTAAAAATAAAATCTCCTCATAATATGTTTTGAAGTTGTATACCTTTATAGTTTATACATCTTCTTCAGTTAAACATCATAGTATTATGCGAGCACAATGAGCATTAAATGTAGAAAAATCCATAAGCAATGATATTTTATATATAATGGGTAAATAAAAAGAAGTCAATTAAAAATCAGGGCTTCCTAAAATATGTCTAAGAACTTGTTGACGCTAGGTATAATATGTCATACAAAAGCCATGCGGATTGATATACTGTGGTTTTTATGTATGTAAATTCAAAATTTCCATATTTGCTCAGATAGGTACAGACGACATGTTTAATTCAAAAGAAGTAATCTACGAGTAGAATGTTGATACTAGGTTGGTAAATCAATGGTTGATACTATATCTAAGACATGGATGTATACCTAACTTATGAGATAATGCACTAATCAACCATGATTATTTTATCTAATAGGCACCTATTTGAAGAGTGATCTATCTTCCCGCGCGTCTGTTGTCTGCGCAAAATTATTAAAATTATCTATTCATTAATCTTGTAAAAATATTTAACATGGTGTGACGACAGAATGTGATCTTATATATATATATATAGATCCTTTGTTTTACGTCACAAAAGTTCCGATGCGGATGGTTACAGCATAGGTACTACCACACAAAATAGATATTGGTACACTGAAGGTCGTCTCTATAGTAAGAGCGAAAAACAACTTACGTCCTAAAAGTCGCGTTGGCACGGCAATCTCAAACGAATTCCAATAACACCACTCATAAATTCGTTTGAGTTTGCCATTTGCCATACGTTCAATACCTCGTCGCCCTACATGAATCCTACGAATTCAGAGGTCGCAGGCGACATTTGGTATGTGTCGCGGAACATGTGGCTAGTCGTCGCGCGTCATCGTGTAGGTTTAATCACAGTAAACAGATACAACCAGTATGGAAACTACCTAGAAACGTTCGAAACAGCTCACTCACACAAACAAGCGCATCGACGAGACCCCAAGCGCTCGTCGCAGTGCCGTCAGTAGTGAGTAGCGCTTAGGGGTCGTTTCTAGGTAGTTTCCATACTGGTTGTATCTGTTTACTGTGGTTTAGGTATCTCGACAGTCGCCGGACAGGCATTGCGTGCCGATGCGTGTCGCGACATCTCGATCAAAACTGCAGGATAGTGTGGTGGACAAGACAAATGTCGAGCGACTTTATCCCACGAGATCGCAGAGAAATACCACGTAAATTTCGGACGATATGTCGCCTAGTGAATTCATGGCTACGCGTGTTTTGACGTTTGAATCAGAGTTGCTAATTTGTTTAGTTGGCACCATCTCTAATTTGATGCTAGCAACGACCTCAATTTACATAGACGGGCCATGTCAAACAAAGAATGTGGACCTATTTTACTAACGCCATCTAGTCTGAAAAGCGGGACAGCGCTATGGCGGGGACAAGGACAGGGCTATAAAGGTTAGGAGCGTGCTCTAAAGGTTGGACGCCCATTTTTTTTCTATTAAAGGGTCCATCTAGTATCTACATAAATACCGATGGATGCTAGACCGTGTTGCGTATAAGTAGAAGTAGGTACCTGTAAGCCGGGACGGACCAGCTGCGCGATCTTCTCACACATGAGCGCGTGGAAGTGCGGGTGGAAGCGGTACACGGAGCCGTCGATGCCGACGGTGACGCGCGGTTCCGCCATCTTGTTGAGCAGCGTGGCGATTCCGGCCGACACCAGGTACGCCGCACGCCGCGAAACGCTCTCGCATACGTGCCGCACGCCCGCCATGTCCGCTTCAGTCGCGTGCGAGAGGCCTAAGTCACAGATTAAATAATTTAGGCGCGTATTAATAAACCAACATCAGCTAACAGGACTGGGTCTTACATATCTATCGGTCCTTAGAGTCTAGACAGTGTTTGAGAGTCAGATTTTTAGATACTGGCTATAAACGCTGCGACACTGCACTGTACAAAACACATATAATATTATATACATACCTACTACTTAAGCCTTTACAGCCAAGTACTAGTCTTTAACTGCGCTAATATGCGAAAAATATCCGATGCCCGCGACTTTATCCGCGTGAATTGAGGTTTCTTGGTTTCCGCTGGAAATTAATTTTTCGGGATAAGAAGTAGCCTATGTGTTATTCCAGACTATAATTTAATCACTGTGCCAAATTTCATCCAGATCCGTTCTGGCGTGATTAACAAACATCCAACGATTTCTTCACTTTCCGAACCAGTGGTAGAGTTTGACTTCTCATAAGTGACACAAGTTGTCCTACGTGAAATAAATACTTAAATCATATTTTATCATTTCAACTTTCGCATTTATAATATTGGTTTTAAGATAATCTATTTGTGATCTGTATTTGCTACTTTGTTAAGTTATAAAAAGCTGATCTCGTTTTCCTAAAATGTGATTACTATATTGATCATGTAACCGCATATATTACAATAAAACGTGCATCCAAACTCCAAAATGCATTACGTGACTGACATTTGGGTAACATTGGCTAAAACGTAACGTCGCGTCGCGTCGGTTAGCATAGGTACATTACATAATAGCTATAAAGCAACCTACCAACTCAAAGAATTTGATTTATTTCATCGTATATTGCATGATTGGTGAAAAGTTATGCCATGTATTACATAATGCTTTGTATGTTAATCGCCTCGCTTCCTACTATCGCTTGTGTCACTCTGAAGGGTTCTTGCACAGATGTAATACGGTTCTTGCTTCTCAATAATTTGATATAATATATTTTCTATTTTCAGTTTGATCTAGATTTACTTAAAAATATTGATGAGAATTTAGAAATATAACACTTGACAAATGTTATATTTCTAAATTAGTCCACATTTGATCCCAAAATCCCATAAATGCAAAAAACCGTTTCTGTTTAATTTACCTACACCTATATTTTAATAGGTAATGCAATTATTAGGACTCCCTGTAGACATTTGCTAGGGGTCCCGCGCTGGCTCTATCCGGCAGTCGGCACTGTTACAGACAAATCAAATGCCTTCACACGTACGGAGGTAAATCTTTTTTTTTTATCCACTACAAGCTAGCCCTTGACTGCGATCTCACCTGATGGTAAGTGATGATGCAGTCTAAGATGGTAGCGGGCTAACCTGTTAGGGGCATGGCAGTTATATTAAACCCATACCCCTTCGGTTTCTACACGGCATCGTACCGGAACGCTAAATCGCTTGGCGGCACGTCTTTGCCGGTAGGGTGGTAACTAGCCACGGCCGAAGCCTCCCACCAGGCCAGACCAGGGAAATGACCCTGCCGGGGATCGAACCCGGGACCTCCGCACGTTCAACATCGCTACACACTGCGCCACGGAGGTCGCCGTCGTCTTAACTTACCGAGTTCTTCAAGAACGTCCATACAGCTAGTGTAGTCGCCCGGTTTGTCTGACTCGATCTCGGACACGTATTTGGTGTAGAAGCTTCCCTTCTCGTACAGTAGATCTGAACCGCGACCGCCGAAAAGCAGACCCATCCGCGTGAATTTCACCAGCGCTAAACGAACCAGCTCACCCATGTACATTCCTGATATCATTTTCTCTTGGCTGTAAAGATGGAAAGAACGGTTTTAGGCCTGGGGGTATTATAAGTAGGTATTTTTCAGTAATGACAGATCATTATAATTTATACCAAAGTTTTCGGTGGTAGCATTGCAAAATAAAGTTGCCAGTTCTTAGTTACCTAAGTAGGTATAATGTGTTGGTGCACAAGTTCAATCATATTAACACGTTATTATCACATAATAAGCACTGATAAATAGAGAATTAATAACCCTTTAAATATTGAAAACATGTTTTAAACGTTCTCTTATTTTTGTCAATTTACTTGTCCTCATTTTAATATCTTTAATATTAACATAACTTAAAATACTTAATTGTTAAACGCGTATTAAATACGAACGTAGGTACGAGTAATTTGACTGAGTCACAGCTTGCAAACAAATATATTTTGTTTCGCAATTTTACGGTTCGTTGACACTGGGTTGATTAGAAATACAGGTGCCTATTAACAATTTCTACCTACCTAGCTCAGAATAGGAGGGACATCCAATTTGATGTACTTTGTACTTTCATAGAATTGAGATCAAACAATTTACAAGAAACTCATTCACATACCTATGTAACTATTTTGACCTACCTGCCACAGTGTTCAGCCACAGGTTCAGCGCTGTTGTCTTAACGTGGGAGGTCCCGGGTTCGATTCCCGGCAGAGTAAATTTAGAAATTATATTTTCTGAATTTTCTCTGGTCTGGCCTGGTGGGAGGCTTCCGCCGTGGCTAGTTACCACCCTACCGGCAAAGACGTTCCTCCAAGCGATTTAGCGTTCCGGTGCGATGCCATGTAGAAACGGATACTGCCATACCCCTAACAGGTTAGCCCGCTACCATCTGAGGGCTAACTGTAGTTTATAAAAAACTTTGGGTAAGTACTAAGTACCTACACATTTATGTTTTATTTAATCGTATGGCGTTTGGTACTTAATAAGTGTTTTTATAAAAAGAACGCTTATTTCGCCTGCAAGTTCGTCGCTCGTTTAGTACCACCCAGGGGACACGTGCAGGGAGGTAGAAGGTAGCTCCTGCGGACGTGAGCGACGGGGCATCCCCCACATTTATGTAATATGTAGGTAAAACCCTAAGATGATCACGTACTGAAAAACCGGTTTCTCCGAAGTAAGTACCTAAGTATAAATTAATTATGGTTTGAAACTATAGCATGCTTGGCCTTTCACCACATTTCAGATAATATCGAATTAATTAATTCGTATACCTACTTAAATGTTATGACGAATGAGGTTTATCGCTATCATATTGCAGACTGATGAGCAGATGACTCAGCAGTCTGCAATCATCTATTTGTATTTTGTATTACGTTTGAACTTTGCATTCACGATATTAGACGGCGCGGCGATCAAATTATCTTATTAAAACATAATTTTTTTGAGATTAAATAGATACAATTACGTCCCAAGTCCCAACATACGTATTAGGGTAACATACACAGCGCGCGCGTGCTTTGAAAATCCTGATGTAACGGCACCGAGTAGTCAACCTATGTAACGGCATCGAACTACCCTCATTAACTACTAAATCTTTAGGCTACGTTCGCACTACGAAAAACATTCACGAGACAAAAAACATACAATAACGTAGCCTCCGCTCTGCAAAAAACGATGAAAACTTAAGGAAAACCAACGAGTGATTATTTCGTTAAATTCTTGTTATTCGCGGATTTAATTTTTATCTGATTTATGTACTCACGTAAATCTTTAATTTTATGTTTGTTGCTATTTATATTGTAGTAAAATTCTATAATCACTGCTTATGATCAGTACACAGGACGTCTCGCAGATACTGTGAGATCATCTACAGTCTACACGTACTCGTCCAAGGTTCAAGTCATAAAAAGAAAATGTCATAAAATCCATTTTTGCGAAATGCATCCTTAACTACCTTTATGTGTTAGGTACGTATTGCTAATGAATAGTAAAAGTAAAATAAGGAAGTTCCGTGGAGGTCATTTGGAAGTTCCGACATTGATGTGGGTACCTACTTAAGCACGATTAAGATCAACAGTCAACACCAACATGTTTATGTGAAAAATGTTTCAATCACTTGACTGAATCCATACCAATAGATTTTTTACGTGCATATAGTTTTTTACGTGCAGCCACGCGATTTGGGTATCAATTATAAGGGTTTGCTGCGAGAAGAATACGAAAAATATTAAGGGCGGATTTCACCGATCGCTTCATGAACTTAGTTCAACGAAACTACGTTTTGCTTAACTGAGTTCAAATGCATAAGTTGATCTCGGTTTTCGTCAAAACGATTTCACCAGCTTCATTTTGATCGCGTTTACGAAAACGAAGTTTACATGAACTCTTATCAATAGTCATAGACAAACACTCGATGCGTTTCGTATTTGCAACATCTTGGCAACATTAAACAGCGACAATGGCGGACTTTTTAAACAAAAAGCAAAAGGAACTAAACGCAATTGTCAAGACTGTCACGCAGACACTTGTCAAAACCGCCATTCTTTCGCCTTCTGCGGCTTCTGCTCTACTCGTCTCTTTTTCCAAAGAATACTGTAGTGGCGCGAACGTGGTAGTTATTTTTCGTTGGTGTTTTTAGTTTATTTTGGTTTTGTAGTTTTTATCTAGTGTTAGTTAGCCGTGTAGTTGTGTAGTTTTAACCATGTCTACAATTAGCAAAATAAAATAATTATTTATACAGAAATAATATCTCCTACAACTTGACATTGATATTTGACAGCTCTCTAAACGCGTTTAGGGCGCTAAACCACATGAGTAAAAACGTCGAAAATTGGGCGTTTAGAATTTGAACCGAGTTTAGCTTTAACTGCGTTCAGTTGACGTTGGTGAAATTCAAACTGTAATCCCAATCTCAGTTTAACGCGTAAACTGAGTTTAGCTTGAACTGATCGAGTTCAGTTGTAACGGTGAAATCGCCCCTAAGACGTCACACTAAATTCAATATGGCGGACGATAAAAGATATATTTTTTAAAGTTTTTAAATGATTACTTAGTTTGACTATTGACTTATTGTTACTTAACTGTCAAAATTACAGTTACTTAACAATTTCAAAGGTCACTAAACCGTGCGAACTTTGAATTTTATTAGTGTTGACCGGTGCGGACTGATTCACTGTTACAAAGTTCTAAATTCTAATGTTAGTCATAAACAAGTACTCGCTACTCAGGTGTTAAATTGTGAATTGTTATCACGTTTTTCTATGTCTGGGCACGGTTAAAGATACTTAGGTAGGTACACCTTCCTCCTATAATAGCTAGGTATCTAACTATAACTATACCTATCGATATCACATGATGTTGGAGGTATGTATCTAAGTGCAATAATATACCTAGGTGGTGAAGATGATTACAAAGTTCTCCGAAATTAATTGATATAATCAGTTAATCACTTAAACCCCTAGCTTTATTGCATAATGTTTTGATTGATTATATGAATACCTATAGGGAAATCAATCATTTAATTAATATACTAGGACCCTACTACCTACCTACCTACAATGGAAATTTCACTCATGTAAGAAAAGCAACAGTAGTTACCCACAACTTTCCTAGTAAAGTAATCAATCAGTTTTCCGATAATTTAACCGACGCAATGTTTAAATTATGATTTATGATGTTGTATTAAATACTAGTTAAGTAGTTGCCAATTATGCAGCGTCCTATAGGTAGGTACTTAAAAGATATAAACTTTTAAACCAAGGTCAAACTTAGATAATATTTAAATAGAAATAAGAATATTCATTGTTACTGGTTTTGCATAAAACTACTTTTGAAATAGTACAAGTTGCTCCGCATATCCATACAGGGTGACGCAATAATAAACAACATTATGATATGAATAATTTGTAAAGGACATGATGACTTACATCTGCTTGCCGGGATTGATGGAATTGGTGTCAACGTCTCGGTCGAACTCTGTCCTTATGAAGTCCAAGGTGCCGTTGTCGCCGAAAGCGCCCCATTCCGTGTTGATTAGTAATTCCGGCTTGCCGGGCTCGCCGTCAAACAACTCGCAGTTTTCCGTCTTCTCAACGTAGCAGGCATTACTGCCTGTACCTGTATTTCCATAATGATAATGTAAATTATTAAGTAGGTATATATGTAGGTCTATATATAGACGGTACGGAACACTCGATTAAAAAGCCAGTCTATCCACTATAAAAGTCTACTGGACTTACTTTACCAAACATCGCGCAATAGTACAAACTCGTAGCCACAGGCTATTTAACAGATGCTAAGGTTTACCCTCATGAGGATGTCGGTTGGGACAAAGTTGCTTATCAAAAAAAACATATAATATGTTAGCTAGGTATGTAGACCGCGTGGCTGTAGAATAACGCGTGTCATGCAAATCATAATTTACATCCATGCGTTGACACAATAATTATGTTATTACATACTATAATGAACGTATTTTTTCACGACAATGTTGTCTATCGTTTTGTTTTCATCTGCTCAACACATACACGAAGCGTGTAATCACATAAGTAGGTAATACCAGTGAATTACAATCTACAGTAGGTACAGGGTACAGGAAAATCCATAATAAGTGGGAACTATTATTTCTATGGATGTTATGTTTAACCTTTTTTTATGTTAGACGCAAGTTTCATTTTATAACGCGAGAATAGAATTTAAACAAAATGTGTATTATTGACGTAAACAAAAATCAAAAAACAGTTAACAGGAAACAAGTGTTATGATTAGGCAAAATAAATTATTGTAATCTAAGTAGAAATAATGTTATCACAAATGCACATTGATTAGATAAAAACACTGCCTCGTGCGTTAATAATGTCTTTAAAACTAGACCCTGCAGCAAGTAATAAGTGGTTAATTAGACACAAAGTACCTAGATACAATAATTAGCCCCAAAGCTTTTCGCAATGAGCTTTTTGTTTTCGATGGCCTGTAGCTATGGATTTTCCAATTTTGATAAAATCACTTCAATGTTTTAGTTTAGGTTGGTAGGTATAACTCATACCTAACTAACAGGTTTATATTATAACAGCCAGCACACGGAAACCGCTTAAGTTACTTTTGCGTGTTGCCCCTACAAAATTACAGTAGGTAGATATTTTGGTTTGTTGGCATATAACTAAGGATATAAATTAAAATAAGTACCTGAGTGGAAGACGTGACTTATTTTAATTGTACTTCTTAAAGAGTTTCTTTGTTTTTACTTAAAGTGAACTTAGCTTAGGGACTAGGGATGGGCACGACAGTGAAGTTTTTATGTCGATACACACTCCAAATCATTATTTCATCAACTGCTTTGGTGCTTAGTAGAACTCTAATTATATCGTCGAGGATTGCAATTGTTTGTTAAAACGTTAACATGTTAAATTGTTAAAACCATGACGCACGAGACAGACCCACAACAGAAAGCAAGCACACAACCACCGCCGTAAACAAGGTAAACCTACCAACGATGAGTCCTATTTTGCAGTTGTGGTTTTTCCACGCGCATGACATCAATGTTCCCGTTGTGTCATTCAGAATAGCGCATATATCAATCTGGACGTCCTACAAGAATGGAAAAAGAAACATGCATTAAAATAAAGATCGCCCATTTTACATTGTCGAGGCCTTCATTACCGGCGAATCGTTGATGATGATTTATTATAGAGGCTTTCGTTTCAATTATGGTAACCCAGTCATGAGAGGTGCATGTTTTGTTGTAGGTGGCTAGATTTTTTTAAAAATTTATAAGTTAGCGCTTGGCTGCAATAAACCTGCTAACAAGTGGCGTTGCAACTTGCAGCCTAAGGGGCGCGCTTGCCTAGATGCTATGCGTATTCACATGTTTTAAATGATGATGATGGTACTGATTAAAATAATGTATTTTTGCAGTTTGTAAAGATTTCCAAAATGAAAGATACTTTATGTAATATTTTTTTTTCGATAATGATTAGGGACATATAAAACATGCCGCGAAAGTATTTTAGGACTCCATTATGTGAGAAATGAAAAAAAATAAGCCAAATAAAAAATAAAAAAATTTAGAATTCGAACAATTATCATGCAAACTTGCTCGTTAGGATGATGAAGAATTGAACAGAAATAATTACCTACCAAATAATGTGATCTAATTCTTTCAAGGCCGAACGAATTAATTTGTCAAAGGAAAATTTATGGCACAACAAAAAAATTAACTCACATCTAATCTAAACTGTCTCCATCGTTTAAAGTCGTATCACCAATTAAATGACTACGCTAAAAAAAACAATTGGCTTTGATAGTCAATTGGCCCGTTAGCTAGTATTTTTTGCAGATCGCAAGCAATCATTATTAAAATGTATAATTTATTTGTTTTGCTTGAAGTATTCAATATTATATTACCTATTCAGAGTTTAATTTTCTTTTGCTCTGCATATTTTGATGTGCAGTTAGATAGTACTTCGATAACTAGAAAACATCGATCTGAAGAGAAGGATTTGAATATGAGGTAGGTAGGTCCCTACTGCCTAAGTTCAATGAGACCATATCAAGTCACTGAGTAATTAGGTACACTACATTAGTAAACTAGTGAACATAATTATAATCACTGTTTAAATTTTAAAAAATATAAACACGACTGCCCTGCCATATTGAATTTATTTCAAAAAAAATATTTATATTATTATATTATAGCCAGTGTCACTCGGGAGGATGTAAGAATTCTAACGATACCCCATACACAAAATCTGTTCAGGCATTTAGAAGTTATGGTGGAATAAAGAAACTCACATACATACATAGGTACATGAACCCTGAAAACATTACACTCCTTTTTTGGGCAGTCGTGTAAAAAGATTTCATAGTGCACACGTTATGTTTACGAAATATAGGGTTTAAAAAGATGAAATAAAAATAAACCACCAATAATAATAGATAAAATGTTATAGTAGTTGTAAATACATGCGATATATTATGTTATGGTATTGATTCATTGAAGTCCAATAAAGTGTGAAGAGTAGATAGTTATTATATGGATGGGGCATTAGTTGGGGTCACTTCAGCTGATATTCCATTATTAGAAAGCCTCTATTCGACTCTCGTTGGCTTTGAAACATGCCTTATTTCTAAAGAGAGAGAGAGAGAGAGAGCTGTCATCCTCAACTCACCGATAATGATTCCTATTCGGCAATGGGGATTCTTATGTGCACAAGCCATAAGGGTCCCAGTCGCATCGTTCAATATGCCCATTACAGATAAATTAAGGTCCTGGAAAATGTTGTTCTTTATAATTTGGACAAAGTACCTAGGTATTAGCTGTGATAGTCATCGGAAACCTACACCTTAAAATACAAAAATATGAAAGGTCTTCAGATGTGATCTAAGTCGAGTTGGTGGTAGGGTACACCTTCGAGCATTTTTATATTAAAATGGTCGAAGATTTGGTATGTTAAACAAACCTGTTCTAAAAAAATAAATTTCAACCATAATAATTTACTTAAGACTTTGGAACTTGAAATTTATAAAACAACTAGCTGATGCCCGCGACTTCGTCCGCGTGGTTTGAGGGTTGTTGGTTCCCGTGAGAAATCTTCGATTTCCCGGGATAAAAAGTAGCATATTTGTTATTCCAGACTATAATCTATCTCTGTGCCAAATTTCATCCAGATCCGTTTAGCAGTTCTATTGTGCGTGATAGAGTAACAAATATCCATTGATCTCTAAGATAATAATTAGTAAAGAGTAAAAAGTAAAATAAGTAGTAATAACCAAGTAAAGTTATTTAGCTTCAAAAAACTGTTTGAAAAGTTTTAAAAAAATCCGTATGAAAAAATGCAATGATGTCCTGGTGGCCACCATACAACATAACTTTACGTCAACAAACAGCAAGTTGCAGCAACAACGTTCTAAGAACTTAGTAAGAACTTGGTAAGTACTAAGTATATTGTATAATGACTCACCCCGCGCCTAGCGATGGCATCCTTCAGGCCCTGCACGACGTCTTCGCCGACGACCCCTGAGCAGGAGAACCCTTTGGTCCAGCGCTGCAGGATCCCTTTAGTTAGCCCCAGTTGTTGTAGTGGGAAACTGAACGTGAAACCAAGGGCAAGGCGTTCTTCATACACGCCGTGCTCCTAAAAAAACAAAAAAAAATTAAACGTTACTTTTCTAAAACTATTTTTAATTTTGTTTTTACGGTATTATTTCACGTACCTAAGTAACGTACCTACTACCTACTCATTTATGAAAATAATAATTTTAATAAAATTTTGATTTCTTTGTCACATTTACTTTTCCGGTAAATATACAGTAAATTAAAGTACTGATAGCAAAAAAATACTACAAATAAAAAAAAACCAAAAATTTGAAGCCCGTATGTTTATTTAGATTTAGATAAATTAAATTAATAGGTACCTATTACTTATGTACATTAGATCAATATATTTACCTTCATAAAATTAGCTAAGCACTCAGCAATGTGGTCGAATAGAGCTATACCTGTACCTGTCATGATGTGATTCGGTATAGCATAAATTTTTGATTGCATGTCAAAGTGATTTTCCCCTAGATTTATAATAAGTACTCTAAAGTTGGTTCCTCCTAAATCTAAGGCCAAGAATTTGCCACGTTCTGCAACAACCACAACAACAAATTCATAATCATATATTTATATACAATGAATCAATAGAAACTAAATTAAAGGATAACACTGAGCTCAATACCTTTTCCATTGGGTAGATCTTGAATGTATGTGATCCAGCACTTCACAATTGAACTGGCATGCGAGTCTTTTCCAAGACCCTTGACAAGTTCATTGTGAAGTCTGCTCATTATCTCCCGGCAGTGCTTCTCTGAGAGATGAAAGATCTCGCATTCTTCGCGAATCTGTACCAAGGAGGGGTTTTTATTAGTGCTTAACCACGTAGATTACTTAAATTCTTATGGTTCGTAAACCCTGGTGGGTTTAAGCTGATTAAGTTATAAAATGGCTTTCGGATTCCTATCTATTTCCCCATGCATCTAAATTAAGTAAATAAGTAATAATTACGCCAACATATTTCCTAATCGTGAACAGTAGGTACTCAAATCTGAAACGTCAGTCAGACTTCATATGAAAAGGGTTAATTGGCGTACCTAATCTCTTACAAAAGGATAGGAAATATACCTACCTTCTTAACATAAAATTCGTTAATTATACTTTAAAGTACACAAAATATCCAAATTTTGTTGTTGTCATCAATTTAACACTCAACCCCCACTTTATTCCGGTTTGTACAATTTTTTTTATTAAGATTAATGTATTTATAAGGTTTAACATTTACAAAATGTTGAACAAGATTCAGATGATTCAATAAATTAAGTCAGTTGCCCATTAAGAAAGATCAGTTATCATGCAGTTATAGAACTGCAATCAGACTGTAACTATAAAAAACTAAGCTAAACACAGCAATCGGAAAAAGATAAGTCCTGAATTATTCCTTAACAGTTTACAATTGAAAAGTGTATACTGTTCAATCTATCATCGGAAAAGTTTACATAAAATAACAATCTAGAGAATAATGCGATTATTTTGCATACAACCAATGGCGGTAAACTATTCGTCCATTGTATCGCCAACGAGTTTCACAAGGTCAAAGCGGTCATTACAACGCTACTGTCGCTTATGGTAGCTTTCCAATAAAACAACCGGGTTTAAACTAATAGCCGCTAGATCTATTTTTATTTAAATTTTAAAATAGGAACTAAACTACCACTTACCTGTGGTAAATGATTAATTGCCATACCCATTTTAAATGTATATTAAATTAATTTTATACCGAATAAAACACTGCGCAAGTTACGTCTACTATACGACTTGCTAAGCGAGCAATGAAATTTATGCAACACGACTCCGTTGCTATGACCGTCGATTGCGCTTGTTTCTTACAGACTGACGCGTTCTTTTTCATTCATGGTAATAAAGTGTTGTTATCTCGCTCATGTGCGCAAATATCCTACGTGACAGAGTAGCACGGTATTATATTGTGCAATACAAATGAGAAAGAGGTAAAATAGGTAACTAGTAATGACTATTTGTTTATTGCACTCATAACTGGTATTAAATACCACAAGCTATAATATAATTATAATAATTTGCCATATAAAATATGTTTCCTTTGTTACGAATGGTATCCAATGCTTATCAATCATAGTGCATCCTGCGGCGCGCCTCTTCTTGTATGATTTTGATTGGACGTCGCGTGGGCTCGCTCATGACGTCATAAAAATTCCTCGAGTCGACGTCTATATTTACACTTGCTGCAATAGTATGGGTGGCACTGGCAGTGAAGCAACGGTGTGTGAGTGCACGCAAAGTAGCGGTATACATATATTTTATCAAATTTTGTTAGGGCCAACCTCCATCGAATACCATATTAATGTTAATTTGGTATGCGTATTAGGTTCATACTTATACTATTACGTATTCTGTGTTCATACGTAATAACATACTAATAAAATTACCTGTATTTGTTTTTATGATATTATTTATGTTATATAGAAGTGATACGTCAAAATTAATTAATTTTGTAGAAATACATAGATTGATATTTAAATTGTTATAACACTCAAAGGTAAACCTCTTCATTAAAAAGTACCAGGTATTTATTAATATCAATAAATTATATATTTTTATAATATTTCTTATGTTGACGCTACTTCGTTCGGATCCCAATTCCCATTTCCTAGGCCCGAGTTAACTCATCACTAATATCTAGTAACTTAATTTTTTTAAATTATGTATTTAAAAAAAGAATTATTTGGGTAAGATATCATGGAAACTGATACTAGCTTAGGCACTAGCTCTTGACGACCTCCGTGGCGCAGTGTGTAGCGCTGTTGCCTTAACGTGCGGAGGTCCCGGGTTCGATCCCCGGCAGGGTCAATTTGGAAATTTATAATTTCTGAATTTTCTCTGGTCTGGCCTGGTGGGAGGCTTCGGCCGTAGCTAGTTACCACCCTACCGGCAAAGACGTGCCGCCAAGCGATTTAGCGTTCCGGTACGATGCGGTGTAGAAACCGAAGGGGTATGGGTTTAATATAACTGCCATGCCCCTAATAGGTTAGCCCGCTACCATCTTAGACTGCATCATCACTTACCATCAGGTGAGAATGCAGTCAAGGGCTAGCTTGTAGTGGATAAAAAAAAACCTATACTGCCTGCCAGCAGTATCTAATGCAACGACCTGTAGTGTGAAGGTCATACGAGCTGACGTCATATTGAACAATACGCGAATATTGGTTTTTTTTTGAAGTCGGATGTAATTTAGGCTGTCTTTATGTGGTATCCATCTGGGTCCTGATAAATGAGAAAAGCTAACACCGTACTCGCAAGGATAAGCGACTGGATGAAACCTTATTTAGTGAATGAAAGTTGAAACAGAAGCTACTATGTCTGGCTCCCAAGAAGACACGGCCCAATCTCATTCCTGGTAGGTGTGGAAGTAAAGCCTGGGGTAAAACTAAAGTACCTTGGCATTTGGTTCGATAGAAGCCTTAAGTTCCATAAGCATTTCGAAGGAATAGCAGGAAAAGCAAAATGCCTAACAGCAGCACTCGGCCAGCTAATGTCTCGAAGATGTGGACCACGGGCGAGCAGGAGATTACTGGCATCAGTGGTCCACTCGATAATGCTATATGCAGCACCAATCTGGGGAAAGACGCTAAAGATCTATCTCTCTCTCTTCGTTCCTTCATTGCTGAAGATCGTGGTGCTGGCTAGATCATATTATGGATGATCCTAGGATTATTTGTTTCCACTGGCTTCTGTTGGTAGCCATTCTCACAATATTATACAATTTGGACGCGTTCGACTCCCTCAGTACCAGTAGGCTAGGCTTTAAGATAGCAAAGTGCAAACGAATGCTTGCAAGAATACAATGGCTGCTTGGTATACAGATATGTGGTGCTTAATGAAACAACCTCACTGGAAGCCGTACAGGTTACCTATACTTTAGGTTTTTGAGATTGGATATTTCGCGTTGCAATTATATATTGCAGGACAAGCGTCATAAGCATACCATATATTTGGCGATATCGGAATGATAAGTAATGCACGTTTTACTTGGAAATAACATTAACATTACTTATACATAATACATATATCAGCATGTATCTACTGATAAACAGTTTAGAGTGGTTATTTTCCGATTGTTGAAATTACATGTAGGTATGTAACACAACCTAAGAACACTAGCCAGGCTTACAACAATGCTTACGATAAAAATATAGTCATAGTCATAGTCATAGTCATTTATTCATTAAATATAGGTACACTGTAGGTATCTACACTTATTTTCGTCTAAAAATTACATAAGTATTATTACATTAGTATTATAATAGGTATTAATTCAGAGGCTATATTTAAATAAGTTTGGCTATTTACTTAAATCAATTTACTAGATCGGAGATCTTATCCCTATCAAATTATATCAAAAGTTTGCACTTGACTACAATATTGGGCGCAAAATGAGACTCTTTATTAGTTGAATGGTGCTTAATATTATATTCTGTGATCTAACTTTAGCTGTTTACGTCATTTGTTTTTCTTCCCGTGGTTTAATACGTGAACCTCCCTAGTCCATACCTAGGTATAGTAGGTACCTACGTCGTTTCTATTATGAATTGCAAGTTGCAAGTTCAACGATTCACAATTTCTAAATTTTATTTTGAACAATTTGATACGTATGATTTATCCACAACAGCCATAAAGGTGGAAAAAACGGACGGGCCATGGAGGAAAATAATTGAAGACTAGATGATGCCCGTGACTTCATCCGGGTTTTTGATTCCTACGGAAGCTTTTATTTTTCAGGATAAAGCCTATGTCCTTCCCCGGGATGCAACCTACCTCTGTTCTAAATTTCGTCAAAATCGGTGGAAAAGATGGGCCGTGAAAGCGTAGCAGACAGACAGACACACTTTAGCATTTATAATATTAGCACGGATATAAAATTTCACTCAAAGGACACATTCCTTTTTAACAAATTTGCTTTTAAAAACAATTTTTGAATTCCGATTACGCTTTACTTTACGATACTTACTTATTTTTAAAAATAAAGGAATTTTTCCTTCGAGTGAAATTTCATATCTTCAATATTTAAAGAATTTTTCCGTTAGTTTTTCCCCTCTGCTAAATAGCAGCCTGTTAAAGTGATTGCTAAAGGTGCCGTTCCTTTATCCATTTTCTAGCGAGCATTGTGTGAGAATAGTACGATAGCGTATTTTTGAAATTATGGTGCTTTTCCAGCTAAGCTACAAGCGAAAACGACCAATATAGGATTAATTCATAATATATTTCCTGCACGCACCTTGTGAGTAAATGGTATCACAGATCGATGATCTCACATCCTTACACATTTTTTGTAGATTTTTTATCATTTCCAATTTCACATTAATTTATTTAAAGTGAAAAAATTGTGGCTTCGGTTGTATTTACAATACGGGACAAATGAACTGAGATTTGGCACTGACTTGATGCTGCTTGTTTATTTTAGAGTGTCTCGTGATTGCAGAGTGCGGGTGCGGCCAAACGTGAGTTCGTAAATAAATGAAATATGTATATACATAATTACGCATGGAGTGTCTACGTAGATGACTCGCACGAGATAATTGTTGGTACCTACTTATTTTATAATTATTATTTTAATTTACTCTATCCAGAAATATAGGTACCAGTGATTGAATAGCGAGAATGAAATGGGCAATGCATATCACAATATAAGCTGTAAGACTGAATGCGTCTCAAAGATTTTTCCAAAATAAATACCCAAGTCATCGTACCTAAACCTTAAAGATTTGCTTTACGATAATAATTGCATTATGCATTTTTCTCCGATATTTTATCTATAAAATGATCCGCGATTCTCCAATCCGGAATTTTCCGATCTGACGAGTCTTTTAATACATATTAAAAGAAAATGCAGGGTAGGATAATAATTATTATTAAAGTTATTATTAAAAGATCCTTTTTTATTATATTTCTCCAACTAATTATTTTACTTTAGACAGCTCGATTCAATGATGTTCTAATGCGTTACTGATTAGATTTTTGATAACAATCGACTTTCTTTATGAAGAAGTTTAAATCAAT
This sequence comes from Erebia aethiops, assembly GCA_923060345.2. Lineage (NCBI taxonomy): Eukaryota > Metazoa > Arthropoda > Insecta > Lepidoptera > Nymphalidae > Erebia > Erebia aethiops. The sequence goes on from OV281087.1 coordinate 15,298,342, forward strand.
TTGAAACATAGATATTTATCTTTGCTCAACATTTTTTTGTTGTTTGATAAACATACCTTACATAATTCACTAAGTTTGACGTACGTGAGTGACGTTTGAATATTAGTGTATGTATTAAAATAAATCATTTATATATCATATTTATGTAACAATGGATACCGACGAGAGCCATCCTGTGCCTATATATACAACAGTAGGTATACAGTAAGTATACCTACATGAATCTCAATAGGTTAGGAGTTTAGAACCCATTCTGTGGTTAAAGCCTTGCTTTCTGTTGGAAAATGAAGTTCGTTCATATTTTTTTATACTTGTATAATTATTATTAGCACGGTAGTGTTAACTGTGTTAGAGGTTATTGCTTAGCTTTATCTCCAACGTGGCTGACAACTTATCTCTGATAATCATCCGTTTAGAGTAGGTATTCAATGTAACTAGTTTTAACCAGTCCTGTCGTACATTGTGTCGATTGTCGTCTGTACTTGTATTTAATGAGGAAATAAGAAATTAAAATTATCACTGAACTAGGTATGTTTGATCAAAATGAAATGAAAAATGCGAATTACGTATTTAGGTAAATAAATAATATATTATATTGGGTGTAAATAAATTAGGGATCTACCCACCAAAAGCCTGTACATCAAGACCTAACTACCTATCTCTGTTTTATGGGTGGAACCACAGGGTGGAACAAGTCAGTAATGAAGGTACTCATATATTTATATCAAAAGAGAAGGTTCATTTTTGGTGGACTCTTTGTACACTCTACCATGAATAGAGGAAAATACTACATAGATTGTATTAAAAATATTATAATAATTTAGAATAGTAAATTACCTAAATAACGTGAAAAAAATTCATTTATGTATTTCAAGTTTTCGATACGTTTCCAAGATGGCAATCTTCAGCCATAGAGAAGACAGTAGGCGCGAAATGTATCAAATGTAATTTCTGTCAGTTACTGTCAAAATACGTGTTCTTTTGAAAACGTCAAAAAATATGAATCCGCTATTGTTACCCACTCATGTTTGGTGTTGCTTATCGTGGAAAAATAAAATAATGTCGAATTCGTAGATTTGAACGATTAAAACTGGTCTAGTATTTTTTTTCTATTTCTCTACTTGTAAATGGACCGGACCCACGCCCCAAACAAATCTGAACAGTCTCTTTTGCTAACTAAAAAATAAAGAAGTCAGCGCGCTTATTAGGTACTTACTTACCTAAAAATGACAGTGTAAGTAACTATTGTCAATGTACTCTGTGGCTATTGGCCACGATCCATTGTCGCAGCAAATTAAATGGCCTTTTTATAGTAAAATTCGTAAAATTATTTAATAAATGGTAACTGAAACCGCCTGTGGTACAACTGGTCCTGAAACTCTATCACGCACATGATTGGGTGTCAAATATTGTGCCTAAAACCTAAGCCAAATATGACGACAAAACCATGTATGTAGAATGTAGATGGTAGGCCGTAGGTATGTGTCAAGACTTTTTCTAGAAACTTTTTGATTGGGCCAATAAACTCTTAACAGCTTCAATCATAATTATTAACCATGATGATTCAAATATTTTATTAATGACATCTGTGAGGCTTCGCTCGCGTGCAATTTCTTAAAATCCTTTATCAGCGTTATAGTGTAGAGAAATAAAAGAAAATAAAATCTCAAGCCTATTGATTCACCCCCTTTCAAGTTTTACTTCGCCACCGCTTGGTACGTTGATCGGTTAGGTACTTAGTTGATTTTATCGCTTTTATGAGTAGGTAAACCGATATAATTAATATTATAGATTTAAATAATAGCTACATATCAATATAATCACACAGACAACTGTCGTAACTCGTAAATAGTAGTAGACTTGAGTGAGAGACCGACGAGACAGTGGTGAGTAGTCATTGAGTGATAAATGAATTTGAAACATCATTAATTGACCTTGTGCTTTGACCTTGTCTGACATATCAGGTTCTGTATGACCACAGGTAGTCTAGATATCAAGGAATATTATTGACGCCACACATGACTACACGTTATAGAGTGTAACACACGAATATGTTCAACAGTCACACATGTAGTGATACAAACAGAGCTTATTGCAACGTTGCAACACCTTTTTTTTCTCTATTAGATCCTGTAAACATTTCGTCATGTACCTATATCAGATATCTTTTATAATGCACCTAATATTAAATCACAGAAAAGGTGAAAAACTAGATAAGTACATTTTAAAATATATTGCCAGCTCTTGCAATTGCATGTAATTTGCAGAATTTGTTAGTGATGTAAAGTACGACTACGGTCTACGACGGAGTTAGGTCTACATTTTCGTAACCACTGTGTGTACACACTGTATAGTGTCTGTCACTGTATCCGATATTGATACGAGTTAGTTGTTAGTAAAGTCTTATAATTTTATAGGCGGGTAGAAATTAGAATATTTTGTTTTGGACAAATATTTGTCATTTACTCACGATATCCCGAGCTTGACGCATATCGATTCGTCTTGTCAGTCGCGACGACTGCGATAAAAGGTGATGAACGAGGAGCGTTGGAGTCCACAGGATGCTGTCATAAATTCCACCGGGCACAAAATATCGTGATGATATCCGCGTTCGAGCGAATACCGGTTTGTCTGAATAACTCGTGCAGAAGTGAAAGGAACGAGTCGCTGTGAGCGCGGGTGCAATGCGAGCACTTGTTTAACGAGTCGGCTATCGAGGGTCACCTTGAGACGCGGCGGCCGGCGCATGTGCACCACACCCTCGGCCTCGGCCCCCGCCCGGCCCCAGCCCGCGCCCGCGTGACGTCACGCCCGGCCCCCGACCAACCATAGACAACCAGCAGCGCCTCGTCGCCATACAGGCTTGGGCAGATACAACTCACAGCGGCCGCGACGAGAGTTAGCATCGTGCCAAATGCAACTCTTAAAAGCATAAAGGAACTGTCGTCGTCGTCAAGTGGCAGACATAGGTAGGTGTCTTGTAGGGGTTTCCGCACCCCGTGGTCTTGCGCCGCCTGGAACCTGAATCCAGCAGCTCACTGAACTCATGGATGCCGTCTATCACCTTTTCACTGACGAGATTGCATTGCATTCACTTGCATTCTAGAAATACAGGGAAAATCAAATAGTTCCCAAACTTCACCGAAGGCGCGGCACGGTGGCGATCGCATCATCTTATCTTACTAATATTATAAATGCGAAAGTTTGGATGTATTGATGTTTGTTACTCAATCACGCCCCAACGGCTGAACGGATCTGGCTGAAATTTGGCACAGATATAGATTATAGTCTGGAATAGCACATAGGCCGCGGGAACCGGAAAACCTCAATCCACACGGACGAAGTCGCGGGCATTCGCTAGTCTTTAATAAGGCTTAAATTACTTCCCGGAAAGCTTTCAAACAGTTCCTTTTAATTTTCCTTATCTAGGCGCTACGTTGGACACATTTTTTTGCCGGTTCGTTGCCAGCTTTCGTCACGCTTCGTGTATAACCAGATCTTTATTAAGTCCTCTTGGTTAAAACGTGATGCCCTTCACGCAATTCAGCGTCAAATAACGCAACTTTTGAGTTATTGTGAAACATTTCAAAAGCGTTCGTCATTTATTGAAAGATATTAGAGGAAGTAATTACCTGTCTCATACCTACCTACTTATTGAAAAACATTTATAATCTTTCTAGGTAAATTGGAAACGGATGGAATTATAATTCTTTTCCTTTGACGCCTTATTTAGATAAGAACAAAATTTCATAAACGGTGTCAATTGTTTAGATAAGCGCAGGTTATACCTAATAGTTAAGGCTCCTTGCTACTCCAGCGGAAATTTCATTCTGAGAGCAAGGTATCAGCTATCGCACTCCAACGTCTGTTACCGGTTGCGAATGGCCACAGTGTAGAATAATAATAAAACGACGCACCGCATTTGCATGAATTCTTAACGTTGTAGTTCCATTCAAGTTAGCTCTGTTAGTTTTCGCGAACTTAAACGAATAATTATGTTTATGAATCTTATTAATACCTAATAATATATGATATTGATTACCTTTAATTTTTATATTCTAAGTAGATGATTCCCGCGACTTCGTCCGTGTGGATTAAAGTTTTTTGATTCCCGCGGGAACTCTTGAATTTTCCGGGATAAAAAGTAGCCTATGTCCTTCCCCGGAATACAATGCCAAATATCGTCAAAATCGGTTGACCAGATGGGCCGTAAAAGCGTAGCAGACGCACAGACAGACAGACACATTTTTGCATTTATAATATTAATATGGATTAAAGTAATATTAATTTCACTATATGTTTTTTCAGTCTTTTTATACAACTAAAAACTGTGATGTGAGTTGATAGTAGTGCAAGATCGAAACAATTCTAATTGCAATAAATAAAAAGATAATTATGTACTAGGATTAGCATCGTTTGAAATAATCATTACTTTCCAAGCATTCTAAATTTTGTATTCTTACCAAGAGATTTCTTATTTTGTTTAGTTCGTATTAGGTATGGAATATAACCTTTAATAAAAAAAATATATAACAATCTATTGATACAATTCAATTTATACTTTAAAGGTAACTAAATAAGGTAAGTTTTAAGACAAATATTTTACACTAGTATCTTTTTCTATGACGGCGAGCTTAAATGGTCATAAAGCTTATGTTGTATTGTTTCTATTGTATTGTATTGTATTGTTTGTATTTCTCGCAAATTTGAACAAGTTTTTATAACAACTGCTAACTGTCATCCAAATAACATTTGGATATGATAGTACTACTAATCATGTTTTCATTATAATTTGTATGTCATAGGGATACGTTATCAAGTGCTAAAAACCCACTAAAAACGACTAGATAAGGATTTATTAATTTTTTTATTATTTTTAATACATATATCACAAAAGGTTTAAACAAATACCAACATTTATATAATAAAATAAAGGAATTCGAGTAAAACAAAATGGAGAATTGTCAAGGATGCCAGCATCCATGCATAAATTTGTCAAACACCGTATCTAGTGAAGCGCAATCTTAACTGCCAAACCATTCTCGACTTTGCTGACGTGGAAATAATATTGAAAATCAATCGGCAGTAAAAACAACAGAAAAAAACGACATTACACACTTTATATGAAGCTAAACTGATGTACTAATCAACTCTAATTACAATTTCGGTGCAACTTACCCCTTTACTTTTGGAGTACTTTCAAACAATTTTTAATAATATACCTACGTTTTTTTGATGACATATGAATATCGTTGCTTGCAAATTAATACATAACGATTTCTTTAAATTCAAAAATAGCCAAACTGCTAAGTGACACTATAGGACACGTACACTATGCGTCCTAACCATAGTTTTAGGATTCACGCGCTCCACGGATACCAATCCTAAATCTTATTTACCTACCTTACTAGACAGCCGATCGGTAATGGCTGACCGTGATCCCTATTTCACCTCAACTGTACGGATAATCTTAAAAAATGTTAAAAAGGAAAAAATGCCCTTTTGAAGACGTCTCAGGTTTAGAACCTACGCATCTGCGGTATATACTCTGTCGTTTAACCGCTGCGCTACCAAACGCTATGATAATTCAAGTGAAATAATCTAATGGAACCAGCCCAATTCTGATGACATTAGTTATAAACGAATAACTACATTTATAATAGTATTATATTTAGGAATGGTAAACTCCACTTGCTCGGGCTGGAAAACTTATATGGTTTTTATTGTTATTTTTTTAAAAATGACATTAAAGTACCTACATTCTATAATAACCAAAACTGTTACGTTATGGATTTAAAAATTTGTACGTAAAGACTAATAATTTGAAGTACCAAGAATCATAAGAATCCAAAAATGTTTGGTGTTAATTTGCACTTCTGAATTTGATACATGTAATATGTATCTAATTTAGTAATCAAGTAAAAACAAATTCACTGCCAAACCATTCTCGACTTTGCTGGCTTGGAAATAATATCGAAAATCTAGCAGCTAAAATGGACAGTGAGGGCAAAGAAATTAGGGCTAGACGTTGGTTAGCAATGACCGATATAATCCATTAAAAAATACTAGTCCTACCGTTGCGCTAACAAGCGGGGTTGTAAAATCCTTTTGTCCGATGACAAAGGAAGGTGTCCGCGGCTGAGACAAAAGAATTGTGAAAATTAGATACGAATTGCATTTGTAGCATTATTAATTTATTAAAAAGTAAGTTCTGACACTTATGCGCTAGCAACTTCACAATTGCAGTTTTTTTTATCTTTGCTATGACAAACCTAACAAAAATGTACCTACAAAAAATGTAAAGAAATCGAATAAAACATCCATACTATATAATATTATAAATCCGAAAGTCTGTCTGCTACGCTTTCACGGCCACACGGCGGTGTTTTACTATGCACCGTAAAAGTCAAATCAACTAAAAATATTTACCTTAGTAGGTTCTGGATTTCAATTTATTTGAAGTGTACATTACTACTACATTACAAAACTAAAAAGTAAATTATAATGAAGTGATAGAGTCCGAACACTATCATAGATATTCCGATAATAATATCGGATAAAAAATTACACTCAACTAAGATTCTTATCCATCAATAAATATAAGTCCTTCCGTTGCGCTAATAAGCGGGGTTTTAAAATCCTTTGTCTTTTATGACTATAAACCACTGTAGAACACAGGTGTGCAAAAACATCTGAAAAGGATTGTTTATATTTCAACGCACCTGCAAAATAAAATGACTTAAAATTTTATAATTGTGTTTTGTTTATAAGTTAAAATCCTTGTTATTGTAAATTCTGTCTTTAAAAAAATATCTTAAGCGTGCATATGTTTCAGATGTTTTTATATCGTACTAAATAAAACCGAAAAAGATAAGATTAAGATGCGTAATAATAAAAAGGAGTCATGAAGCCGAGTCTATTTGGATAATAGGTTAAACTTAATTTATGTAAAAACCACATATTCACACATTTCAAAACATATTTTTAAATTAAGCAACAAATCGAAAGTAAATACTACAGCTAAAATGTAGTAATAACTCGAATCAATTTTTATCATTATTTCAATAACATAAATAAACAGCATATTAACTCATTTTGATGGGCATAAAAATATTTTATCATTACCTACTTTGTCATTTTCTAATAAGATACCATTCTGAATTCGTTACACTATGGCATTTTTTGGCATCGTAATAAGCCCTAGGCGCTTAGAGAACCTGACACAGGTCCAACCGCGCTGAAGCGTCGCGTGTGACTGACAAGATAACGTAACTACGGCCCATAACTCTCAAGCAATAGGGTCGACAATTCTTTGTACTCGCTTTCCATGCGATTTGAACATTTCATGGAGACATGCGAGAATTAAAGTAATCAAGAATATCATTTGAAATACGATACCTACCGCAAAATAAAGTGATCCAAATCTTAATTTGATTGTTGTACACCTATACTGAAAGTTTCGTTCTTATAGGCCGAGCCATTTAAGAGAAAAAACCTTCTTGCTCTTTTATTCTTCATGACTTTGGAATTTTTTTCTATCGAGAAAATTTCGTCCAATCATGTTTTCCTGTGATCCAATACTTGAAAATATGATGAATTATAGTATATATTAATTTCAAATTTTTCCATCCACGCGTTACAAACTTATATCGATTTTAGAATCGACGAAAACGGAGAGAGCGGCGTTAATACTGCATAATCTTTGTGAAAGCAAGCGAATTTATTATTTGAGGAAATTTTAATTTTAAATAACGATGGATTTTTTCCAAATCCTTTTTAAGTCTTAGGTATGAAAACGCAGTAATCATAGAACACCTAAGAAATTGATGAGCTAAAAAACTTTCCCGGTCCGGTGTGAGTCAGATTCGCCCACCTAGGGTTTGGTTCTAATAGTAGTTATTTTTTAAAATACTTCCTGATACATAAACTACTATCAACTAGGGCTTCCAATACCGGGATCCCGGTATTGGCCAATACCGGGATCCCGGACTTTTTTCGTCGGTTTTCAATACCGGTATTGAAATGTCTAATACCGGGATACCGGTATTCGTGACACTATAACCGAAACAGTGACTATTGCATATATTTCTTGGTACATGCCACTGTTTTAATTCGGCTAAGTTTAAAATTGCACATTAGTCAATGACATTAGCTCAATAAGAGCATCTTTATTGCTAAAAACCGGTGAAGAAAAGTCATTTTTGATCACTCAGAGGGAAAAATTTGTGTTTGAATTTAGAACCCTGTGGCTTGGCATTTCTATTTCATTGACTCATGAAACGTTCAGAAATCTGTTTTTTATCCAATGCAATTTTTTTATTATGATTTATTTTCTTTTAAAAAATATCTATTGAATTTTTAATTAATTCGTGTTTTGACTAAACTATGTATTTTTTCGAGTAAAATAATGGCATTTCTTCATTGAATTTAAGCAGAAAAGTGCTCTTTTGGAGTTAAAAAAGGTGAAAAAAGATTTTCATGGAAAACTGTTTTTTATGGTGCAGTTTCCTTCAGAAAAGACTAGTTTTAAGTTAAAAACAATCTATCTAATTTTAAGCTTTTCCCAATCCCAAAAAAATCTTTCCCGAATTAATACCGGTATTGAAAAAAACCGGTATTCGAAAGCCCTACTATCAACTCTTAAATATTTAGGTACATTTCATGTTTTTAGTTTTTCAAACTTCGGCTTATCCCCGGCGCCGCGGCGGGACACCCCTAATTAGATAGGTACCAATGGTTTTAGAATGTGCACACTGCACAGTGCAAACTGCAAATGAAACCTTTTCCAGTTTCCTTTGTATGATACCTAGTAGGTATGATCCCCCGCGTGATCTTAGCCTTGTTTTGTTCGTTATTGCAAGCGTCTGCCTCAATTTTTCCTGCAATAACTTTTTGTGTGGCCCCTGGTGTCTTGGCCCAATGATTACAATAAGTACAGATTATTACAGGTGGCCCGAGCCCCGAACTAACCTTGAGGTAGTAAGTTATTAAGTAGGCACTTAATTTTTAATGCTCATAAGTCAGTCTTATTACGAAACGCTTTATAAATCATATTCATTAGGTAGGTCCATTAGTAATAGTACCTAAGATATCAATAGGTAGGTTGATACAATATGCAACAATTATTTTAAGATAATATTATACCTACTACGCGACCAAGCCAACTAGGCACCTAGAGTATATTACGTCACGTGGGTTTCAGGTGCCGAGTTCGCTTGGTCGCGTAGTACCTAGTCTTATTCAAATGAAAAATTAGTATTCCTCTCGAGTAGAGTGAAAGGATTGTTTGTCGTTTGTGGGTGTGGCGTCGTCGGCGCACGGCTGGACCGTTGGTAGCGACGACGTGCGCCCGCGCAGGTTAGTGATCGCACCGTGAAAGGGTTCCGTGATACAGCGCACGTGTTCACACCTAAACCCTGTTATCCGCATCGCTTCCAAAGCTATTCGCAGATATCCGCAGCGTACGCATTGAACCGCACCGCACGAATCGCACTGGCAGAACTCACTTATTGAAGATAACTAGTGGTTCGCCCCGAACTAAGACTCGACTCGCGGCGCCATCTATTGACATAAATGTGAAGTTCTGTTAAAAATACTGAAGTTCATTAAAAATTAAATAATTCCGTTTCCTTACAATATTTATCTAATTTTAGTATTTGTTGTTCAAGTACAGGATATAATTGAAATAATTGATCAAGTTTCAGGCTCATCCTTTCCGAAAATTTAGAGTTCTGAGGTCATCTTTGGACGTTAGAAAATCACCACTTTGAAAGCCCCCCATTTCGTCAATTTTGCGGGAAAAATTTTAAAAAAAATATTTTTGGACTCTATTCCTAATTATCTTTAAAATGATACCGCAACCCTATGTAACTTTATAAAAAATATTTTACTTCGCATTCGCTTCTATGAGAGCCCCCCTGAAATAAAGATTTTTATTATTTTTTAAGCCATATTCGGCGGGAGGCCATTGGTTTACATATTATATTTAAAGCTGAAGTAATTGCGTTCAGTAATTCAGAAGTTATAATGCTCTGACAGACGGACGGACGGACGGACAAGTGCCAATTCACCCAAGTAGACTCAGAGACCTTCGCTTCGCTCGGTCAATAATAAATTACGTATTTACGTCGGATTGTAAACGTATTACGTCGGATTATAAAATAAAATAAAGGAACTTTGTAAGCATGTAGCAGGTAGAGAAGAAAGCTACAAAAAGTTAAACGTAGCTACCTATATAATATATACCTAGGTAGTAGGTACTTAGTACTTACTCCGTATCGTCTGTCAACATAATAGCTATGATAATAGTCAAATGCGAGTCAGGCCTCGCTCTCATTGGGTTTCCTGGTTTGGCTAAATTGAATTAAAAAAAAGTTTATGTGATTTGAATTTGATTACAGCTCGGTGTTTGCAGCTTACCTATTTTGTTCTAAAGCTCGTCTATCTTACCTTAGTACTGAACTATTTATGCCCTTTAAACAAACACTGCACAAGCTGGGGTAAGAATAGTATATTGTGTGCTTAAGGGCCGAAACAAGACGATTTCAGACTAGGGTGAAGTTGAAATCGTGAAATCTTAAATCGTGTTTCATACCGTGGCGAACACACAATTTTTCATATAATCTGCATTAAAAGTGCGAGTTTTATTAAAATTGTATTTCTTATTTATTTTAGTTGCTAGGTTGTTGTTTACAAATATCATGTCTGTCAGTTTAGTTGATGGGTAAAATGACAAATAAAAAGGTTCACTTTCATCTTCACTTTCTGCCCTAGGGCAGAAAGTGATTGTTTTCTACCCGCTGTATGACGTATTCGTCTGAAATTGACTAGTTTCGGGTGGCTCAACAGGCATTGAAACTCGCATTTTCAATGCAGGTTATATGAAAAATATTTTTCTTTCTACTTCGTCGTTTATGGCTAATTTAATATTCAATTTTGAAACATTTCGATCTCAGTGACAGGCGAACAGACAGACAGACAGCTAGGTTACAATAATAACAAAAGGTAATAATAGGGCCAAAAAGATCGGATTGTCTGTGTAACTTTTTGCAATGTCGTTTGCGATTACTCGCTTATACTGGAACGGAGGATTTTAACTGGTCGTAGGCTGTAGTGCGATTTAGCAGTTGCAAAAATATATTTTCAATACCAACGCCAAATATGAACCAATTACTAAAATTTTTAATTAAAATAACCCCCGGCATTTTGAAAAAACAGGATAATTTTTTTTGACAGCTCCAAGGAACCGTAGACCTAACTACTTAAGTATTTGATATTAATTTCAACTTGATACCTCCCACGCCTTCCCGAGAAAAAGGTGGTATACAGACAGATAGACAGACAGACATACGGACGGACGGACAGCGAAGTCATCCTATAAGGGTTCCTTTTTCCATCTTGAGGTACGGAACCCTAAACATAAATTCTTTCGATCGCATGGTCAATTTAATTAGGTAGGTACTCACTAGATTTGTTAAGGTTTATCCAAGGTCGTTAGAAGTGAAGGCAACAAGGCAACAAAGATTTAGTTTGCTTTGAATTAATCTATGTAAATATAATAATATAAAAATACCACTTAAACTAATGAATAATATGATTACTCACCGATTACAACTGCCCCTCACCAATGTTACATACGCCCCTTGCACGGGGTCGATTGTAACAGTAACACATATTTTAAACTAACTAATGCCCGCGACTTCGTCCGCGTGGATTGAGGTTTTTCGGTTCCCGCGGGAACTCTTTAGTTTTCCGGGATAAAAAGTAGCCTATGTGTTATTCCAGACTATAATCTATCTGTACCAAATTTCATCCAGATCCGTTCAGCCGTTGGGGCGTGATTGAGTAACAAACATCCATCCATACAATCCATCCAAACTATCGCATTTATAAAATTAGTATAAGTATAGAGTATAGATAGTGTGTGCGCCACGGGATGAAACACGATTTCAGATTTCACGATTTCAACTTCACCCTCGTCTGAAATCGTCTTGTTTCACCCCTAAGCACACAATATACTATTCTTACCCCAGCTTGTGCAGTGTTTGTAAGAGTTCAGTACTTCGCATTTATAATTTTATAAATAAACCGACCAAGTGCGAGTCGGACTCGCACATGAAGGGTTCCGTTAACCGACTTTCAAAAAAGGAGGAGGTTCTTAATTCGGCGGGAGGCGGCGTATTTTTTTTTTAATGTATGTCGGCGCATATCTCCGTGGTTTCTAAACCGATTCAAAAATTTTTTTTTCAGTGGTTAGAGGAAGCTCCCGAGGTGGTCCCATAAAAAATTCTGACTCCAAATCCTCAATCCTGATGCGGTGTACCGTACTACATGAAATCCTCAAAACTAGGGAGTTAGGAAATTTTGATGGTGAATTCATATTAGTAGTATTCATAGTAGTAGTAGTACACTAAAAAGTTAAAAATAATGACGCGTCAACTTTGCCTATCTTTGTTATACTCGCCCGACTTCAACATAGTGTGTAGGAATCAAAATTATTTTTTACTTTACAGTGGCTTTGGAAGTCGGTTTTTTGGAAAGAATTTTTAAAGTACGTATTAGGTACGGTTCAAGAGATACAGTAAAAAAGCATAGATTTCTTTTTACTTATTTGTTGGTATACCTAGTGGCAATAGAAATACATACTTACATACTCTGTGAAAATTTGTAAGTAATGTCTAGCCTATTCTGTAGTCTAGCTTTAGCTTTTTTATTTTATTTAAAACAACTATACATTACATAATAACTTAATAAGTACATAGCATAATTTCCATTACGGTGTATCAAAAACCTGATCCAGGTCGATACACCGGTATTCCTTGTGTTCGCTCATTATACCTACTTACATACTATTACTAATTTTACATACTCTTAGTGTAATTTATTAGTGATAACGTAATCGTGTATAGGTATAGGTATAACTGACATTATTATTGTGAGATATGTATAACATTAAATGAGGGTAGTTCAAAATAACAATTTACCAGCGAAGGACGTAGGTACACGCTACACCAAAACACCAAACTACAACGGCGAAAAAAATATTATAGCACAGAAAATATTATACCTACCTTGTAACTTGTGAGTGGCGACTCGCTAAACCACTTGAAGAGGTGTCATATGTCACCGTAAGATTGCAAAAACCGTTAGATTGTAATCTAACTAGCGAAATTGTAATTATATATGGTATATTTTTGTACCGTTTCAATTTTGTAAAAAATAGTTTTTGAGTTTTCCCTTTAAATGTAATATTTTTTATAGTGATTTCTTGTTTCAAATTATAAAATAAGCTGTTTAGTAATGTCGGAACGAGACATTCCAGGGTGTACCTGCTATAGCTGCTATAGCTATTACGGTTTATGAGATATAGCCCGCTGACAGACGGACGGACGGACGGACAGCGAAGGAATAAAAATAGGTTTCAAAATATACTTAACAATAAGGTAAGTACCTATAGCATTTCTTATAAATGTCACCGTAAGATTGTAAAATCCGTTAGATTATAATCTAACGGTTTCTATCCCGCGAGATTATAAACTGTCGTAAGATTGTGAACCGTTCAATGTTCTGAGTATTAATTTATGAAATATTTATTGTTTTTACGTTTTCTTGTCTCTTTCTTGTACAGTTCGCGCGCGAGTTGAATGCAGAGTAAATGTATGGTGACACTTACATTTACTCTGCATTCAACTCGCGCGCGAACTATAGGTTAGGTTAGGGTTTGACATGAATATTCAGGTAGTGCCCGGCCGCACTTATAGGTTCTATCGGGTTAAATACCTAATATATTACAATTTACCGAAAAATAACGCGCTAAATTGTAAGCAGTATGTTATGGTTCACAATCTGTCGACAGTTTGTAATCTATCGAGATAAAAAAAGTTATATTACTTATAATCTAACGGTTTTTACAATCTTACGGTGACATAAACAAACCAATCCAAGTTCACAAAGTCGCGGGCAACATCATAGATAAATTGTCCAAGCCGTATTAATTTACTCGTACATTCTAGGTATATTCTATTGTTAGCTTAGTCACAGCTAGTCATCGAAGTGAGAAACGGTTCATGAACCTACTCAGGTAAACATGACACGGCCACCGGGAATAAATTACCTACTAGCTAGAATGACATCACGTTCATGTTCCTATTACACAATTTCTGATCTATTCAATCTGCACTTAAATTAATTATGTATTCAATCTACAATTAAATTAATATCTCCCATTACATTTCATTATTACATTTTTTATTTATTTACATAGATTTTTTACTATCCACTAGAAGAAAACACACACTTGCCTCTTTGCGAGGATTTTTTTTTATCCACTACAAGTTAGCCTTTGACTGCGATCTCACCTGATGGTAAGTGATGATGCAGTCTAAAATGGTAGCGGGTTAACCTGTTAGGGGCATGGCAGTTATATTAAAGCCATACCCCTATTCGGTTTCTACACAGTATCGTACCGGAACGCTAAATCGCTTGGCGGCACGTCTTTGCCGGTAGGGTGGTAACTAGCCTCGGCCGAAGCCTCCCACCAGGCCAGACCAGGGAAAATTCAGAAATTATAAATTACCAAATTGACCCTGCCGGGGATCGAACCCGGTACCTCCGCACGTTAACACGACAACAGCGCTACACACTGCGCCACGGAGGTCGTGACTCGTGAGTCGTCGAAAAAGGATAGAAGAAGAATCACTATGAAATTGCTTCAAATTTTTTTGGAATTAAGACAATTACCGATAATGTATCTTTCATGATGTTTCATCAGTCTTTATTTTAAGAATTAAAGTGATTCTTAGTTATAATATATTAATATACCTAACTAAGAATAACCCGAGCTTTTTTAAAACTCATATTTAAAAAAGACAAGGATTAATTCCTAGTAAATTTACGGAATGTGATCTCATCTACGGGCATCGACGATTTCGTCGATGTCTACGGCTATGTGATCTCATCTAGGTACGGAAAAGGGAACATCAAATCTACGGAGTTTTGATTTTCCACCCAAACTGTAGGTAAGTACCTACCTAAGTACCTAGGTACTTAATAAGTATGTGTAGTTATCGTAGACACACCTACCTACGTTATAGGCTATACGTACTCTGTGCTATAGCGCTTACAAAAACAAATGTCAATTAATGTAGGTATTTATTTTTAAGTCCAGAACACCAGAACCGCTGTCATTTTCCTGATTCAAGGAAAATCGTGTGGTACTGAATAAGTAAGTAAGTAGGTATAGCAAGCAACGAAATTGTATTGTATAAACTATTGTATTGTACCTATATAGATTGTAGGTGTATTTTTACCCTCGACGAAACGGAGACGGTATATATGTGTTTGCCCTAAGAGGTTGTGTGTTTGTTTGTTTGTTTGTTTGTGCACTTTTTTGTTACCGTTTTTCTGGAAAACTACTGGACCGATTAATATGCGGTTTTTTGCATTAGATATGTATAGCTTGTGAGAAGGTTCTTAGATATATTTTAGGACCATAGACAACCAAGCTGAGCTGTAGTCTATGATTTTAATTTTTCAATATGTTACCATTTTTCTCAAAAAGTACTGGGCCGATTGAGATGCGGTTTTTTGCATTGGATAAGTATGTATAGCTTGTGAGAAGGTTCTTAGATATATTTTAGGACCATAGACAACCAAGCTGAGCTGTAGTTTATGATTTTAATTTTTCAATATGTTACCATTTTTCTCAAAAAGTACTGGGCCGATTAAGATGCGGTTTTTTGCATTAGATATGTATAGCTTGTGAGAAGGTACTTATATATATTTTAGGACCATAGACAATCAATCTGAGCTGTAGTCTATGATTTAATTTTTTCAATATGTTACTATTTTTCTCAAAAAGTACTGGGCCGATTGAGATGAGGTTTTTGGCATTAGATATGTATAGCTTGTGAGAAGGTTCCAGGTTTTAGGACCATAGACAATCAAGTTGAGCTGCAATCGTGATTTGGTAAGTGGTCATAGGAACTCCTTAAGTTCTCATCGTAAACCCGTCGTGTTTAGACTCTATTGATTTGTCTTGACTAGCATTTTGTACCTAGATGCTGCCCAGGGTCTCATGATGGAGCCAGGAGGTGGTCATAGGAACTCCTTAATTTCTTATCGTAAACCCGTCGTGTTTGGACACTTTTGATTTGTCTTGACTAGCATTTTGTACCTAGATGCTGCCCATGGTCTCATGATGGAGCCAGGAGGTGGTCATAGGAACTCCTTAATTTCTTATCGAAACCCGCCGTGTTTGGACTCTTGGATTTGTCTTGACAAGCACTTTTAACCTAGATGTTGCCCAGGGTCTCGTGATGGAGCCAGGAAGTGGTCACAGGAACTCCTTAAGAGATCACATTTTTTTTAACAATTTTTAGCAGAATATTAAAATTTAACACTATTTGACACCTCTACTCATTACTAAGCACAAGTTTTATCTCGGAATGAGAAGGGTTTGGTCATAGCCCACCACGCTGGTCAAAAAAACTACTGAGCCGGCAAATATGCAGTTTTGTGTTTTAGATATTATTTTATATATACTTTTGCTAAGTTCTAAGTGTTGTTTCAATGGAGCTCTGCAATTCGTCGTGGGTTTTTTAAAATTTTTAATTTTATTACTTGTTATCAATGTGTCATTCTATATTACAGGGGAAGACCCGGTGAACAAAGAGCTAATTCGTTCAAATGTTTTATGTAGGTAGGTACCTACGTATTTGAGTTCAAGTTTTGAGAGACATGACCTTGTGTAGGTACCTATCAACTTTTTTCTCGGAAAGATCATCGAAGGAGGCGAAATAAGCAGTCGATCATAATAACAACTATCAAGAAATGTACATATTGTAAACCTAGGTACGTGTAAAAATACGTATAGTACCTACCTACTTATATAATTACTAAAAGAAGCTACCTAGATATATTATTTAAAATATGTACCTATAGTGTGAGTCGTATAGGTACATATATTATGTCTCCTGAAATTTATTTCGTTCTAGTTTCTAGATAAATAAATAAGTATGAATTTAGTTATATATCACGAAATCGAAACCGCATGACTATTTAGTAAATTGATACGATCTGAAGGTGCAAATTGCAATACTCGTAGTATTGCACCTTCAGATCGTATCAATCATATTTTATAAATGTTATATAGTGAACCGTCCTATATCCTCTATTATAATAGGCATATATAATATTTTCGACAGGTAGGTACGATTTATAATTATAGGTACGGATCTCAAAATACTTAGTTACATATTAGTACCTACTTGGTAAAGAGATTATAGCTGCAACCTGCAGATATACCTAGGTATATCTGCATTATCTGCCTATATACGTAAGTATTAGGTACACAGCTCATCCAAAACAACCTCTAGGGCATGATTGAAAATTGTAAACTACAGTGATAAAAATGATAGTGGAGTTTATCTGAGAAATAAACTTCAACTAAAGTCATAAAATTATACATCATTGCTTCAAGTGTATTTAGTTAACTACACTCGTGTAAACACAAAAGCGATAACAAACTTTCAGGAAAATTATAATTGAGGGAAACTCGTTAGAGATTAGGCTTTCCGCTTACTTTCGTCTAAAAAGATTATTAAAAATAGTTCACCCACTCCGGCTTCGCTCGGGGTGATTTTTTTTATGTCTGTATCGTCGCACTATTTATTATTTCCCTTTATTATTGGTCCGTCAGTCCACCTTTGCCCATTATAGTTTTCAAAACTAAAATGGCTAAAGACAAACCTTTAGGCAATCCCTATAGGCCCTATGGTGCGACTAAAAGGCGAAGGTCCCTTGTCATGTCATGTGTCTACGTTTCAGCGCCATACGTGAGGACGCGAAGGATACACTGGTCAAAGACTCGTATTCAGAAGTTTTGGAACTGGCGATGAATTACCGTCCGATAGTACGAGTCTATACCATTAATCGAACAGAAACATATAAGTAATCGGATAGTATTTTAAATTTTCATTAAGGTCGATGACAAGGGTCTGCCCGCGAAATTCAAATTTAATTTGGTTTTTCACAATTTGTAAACTAATACGACAAAGTAGGCTTATGGCATTCAAATTGCGAGCGTAGGAATATCATCTTCACAGGTTTATATAAAAATCTTTACTTGAAAGTGCCCAGTTTAAGAAATTAGTCAAATTAATGACTAATTTGTGAGTAACTCACGTCAAACTCATTATTTTGACTAATTTCTTAAACTGGACACTTTCAAGTAAAGATTTTTATATAAACCTGTGAAGATGATATTCCTACGCTCGCAATTTGAATGCCATAAGCCTACTTTGTCGTATTAGTTTACAAATTGTGAAAAACCAAATTAAATTTGAATTTCGCGGGCATACCCGTGTCATGCACCTTAAACCATAAACCACGCAAAATTAGCCGCGGGCAAAATCATAGCTAACTGTTCGAGTTCGTGGAACGATTATGTAATTTTTTGCTTCATAATTTGCAATTTGTGAACTTAATTTTAATTTCCGTCATATATCTATTTACTCCTATTAAAATATATTTCAGTGTTTGTTATTATAGTAAGAATGTAATCTAAGGCAGCGATTTTTTTTTCAGTTCATATTGCCTGTTAGTAGTAAGACACATTAACATATTATTTACATACCTTAAAATCCACCAAATCCTTAGTCATTTTCCGTCCGTTGAGTACAGTCACTAAGTACCTACCAAGTACCACTCTTCAAAGCGTAATGAGTAGATAAGTTTTCCACACGTCTTTCTATAACCTTCCGTCAATAAAATCCTTTATCTTTACACAATAAGAATCTTTATCTGAGTTATAACTCTGAATTGCCGCTATTGTATTGGCACTCTTTGAACGAATTGTTATATTGAATTTTCTTAGCGAGATTATTTACCAATACTGCAGAAACAATAAATTATTTCACTTAAGTATTATAATATTTGTTCCAACACTTCTGTATTCGAAAAAGAACTAAATGTTATAACACAGTTTCTACATAGGTAGGTATAGGTAGATCTAGTTAGTTTCGCTATGATTATGTGGATTTTCTTTGGCACGGTTTGATATGTTACTTGGACAAGTACCAACAAGGAATGGACTATTGACTTTGAGAACGCAGATATACCTAACCATCTGTTATATAATTATGTTTACATCAGTTTATTTGCTTATATACTACTAGCTGTCCGCCCCGGATTCGCACGGGTAGCACTAATCATCATAGTAGTCCATGCCCAATAATAACCAAGCGGCACTAGTCGCGGCCGCCTCTATTGCTATTTGCTATTGCGTTTCTATGATATCTTCTAAGATATTAGTCTAAATTAAATGATGTAGAAGGCGAATTTAGTCTATATAAAATACTTGAGATGACCAACAATTTAATTTTGATAAGGGTTAATACTATGTCCGTAAAAACACCTTCGAAAGTAAAGCTTTGGTGTAAATCAAAATTGAAAGTCATGAAAATGGTTATTTTGAGACAACCTTAAAAGATAGATATATGCTATAGCTTACTTTTTTTTAGAACTTTTTGAGAGGAACAATTCCACCAACTGTTTTCGTGTAACTTCAGCGCACGCCACGGAAGCTCTCACTCTCAGATCAGACGATTTTTTCCGATTTAATTCACTTTTTTGCAATTTTCGTAGGGATTCCTATTTTTTTGAAAATAAAATATAGCTTATGTTACTCGCTGATAAAGTAGCTTCCTATAAGTGAAGAATTTTTAAAATCGGTTGTGTAGTTTTTGAGTTTATCCATTACAAAATATCTAATAAACAAACTAACAAACAAACAAATCTTTCCGCTTTATAATATTAGTTTAGATTGCGGTTCATTACTTATCTTCGTTTATATGATCTTATGCATAAAGTTTATGATAAACTGATTAAC
Source organism: Erebia aethiops (assembly GCA_923060345.2). Lineage (NCBI taxonomy): Eukaryota > Metazoa > Arthropoda > Insecta > Lepidoptera > Nymphalidae > Erebia > Erebia aethiops. The sequence continues at coordinate 15,318,230 of OV281087.1, forward strand.
TTGGGTAACCTTTCTAATAAATACCTATTCTACATTAATTGCTATTTATTTTCACGACGTATCGTCCTCGTTGATTGAGGTTTTTAGGGTTCCGTAACTCAAAAGGAAAAAACCTACAGGGTACTTCCCGTGAACTCAGAATCTTGAGATTTGGTACGAAGCAACGCGTGTTTAGCATATATAAAGGAAAAATTGCGAAAAGCATAAATTTTTAGTTACATCATACAATAAAAATTTTCCACATTCGCAAGAGAATCAAAACCTACAGGGTACTTCCCGTGGACTCAAAATCTTGAAATTTGGTACGAAGTGACGTCCTAATACTTAGCACAGATAATTAGGAAAATTGCGAAAAGCATAAATTTTTAGTTACATCATTTAACAAAAATATTTTTATTATAATTTTAAACTTACTAAATACTATTTTTATTTATATAATATTTCATTTAGCAATAAAATACCATAACTTATACTTATATACCCACAGGTTTGGCCGTTTCTTTTAGTTCTCTTTAATCTTCTGGGATATAAAGTAGCCTATTGTGTTATTCCAGGCTATATTATTTGTAATATTATTAGTAAGTAAGTATAGATAAATAATAAGTAAAGTAATAAAATAGTAAGGGGGTAAGGAAGTGCACCAACATCTCAGCACTCCAACAAGGGGGGTAAGGGAGTGCACCAACATCTCAGCACTCCAACAAGGGGGGTAAGGGAGTGCACCAACATCTCAGCACTCCAACAAAGGGGGTAAGGGAGTGCACCTACATCTCAGCCCTCTAACAGCCAACCTCACCCGCCCGCGGCCCCTGCTTTTCGACGAACGAGGCTCTGGCGACCATGACCAGCACGTCTGCCCAGCGTGGTCATTATGGGCATTTCTTTGGATGAACAGCGCCAACACACAAAGGCCCCCAGTTCCCGGTGGCCCCGCTATGAGCAGCTTTATTCAGCCCATGCTCCAAGACCCACGCCTCAACAAACACAAATGATAACATGCGAGACTCGTGCGCCATTACACCGATGACCTCCCGGGTGTCGACGTGGGCGAGATAGATAGCCCTCGAACAGTTACGTAATAACAAAGCTCCAGGGGATGACGGTATCACTGCGGAGCTCTTGAGAGCAGGTGGTACCTACTCCAGTTTTGAACAAACTCAAACACCTCTTTGATACTTTAATTAACTTGGGCATAACACCAAAAGAATGGAGCAGAAGTGTCACAGTCCTCTTTTTCAAAAAGGGAGACAAGAGCCTTCTTAAAAACTATAAACCAATATAACTTCTGAGCCATATCTACAAGCTGTTCTCGAGGGTTATTACGAATCGTCTCGCCGAGAAGACTTGATGAATTTCAGCCTCCAGAGCAGGCCGGGTTTCGTAAAGGCTACAGCACCGTGGACCACATTCCACTTTAAGCCCGATTATACAGAAGACTCGGGAGTATAGGGAGAGTAGCTTTAGTTTTAAGATACCGTTACCCATTATCACTGTTCAATCAAGCCAGTTGTCGCTAAAAATTTACAATTGGCAATACTAGCCACTTCCGCGACTACGTCCGGCGGTACCTGATTGGCCCGCCCGCCGGCCATACTGCGTCACTAGCGCCACGCGCGACGTATGAAAAAAGAAGATTCAGACATCAGCGTTCGTAACGTGTGTCCACTGAAAAAGGAGTGCTCCCGCGCCGTGCGTGCTAAATATCCCAAAAACTACATAAATCCAAACCTAATCCCACCGGTGGTCATCTGTATGTGCCGTGCTCATCTCTGTCATCGGGGAAACTGGACGTTCCAGGAACGGTAAGTGGTTTTTGTATTGTAGATTGTGGATTTGGAGCAACTCTGGACAAGCTGGACACCTCTCGTCATATTTAATTTTTATTTTTAACGGTCCTTCGATTTTGCACCAACATTTCTGGCCTCCGAGCCGGATTATATTAAATTTTTACAAATTTATAGACCAGTGAAAACCTTAAAAGTCCTATATTTGTCGTATTTATCATATAATTTACGTATGTATACTTAATTATATCTTAAAATATTAATATTCACGTGTATTTTACATATATTTCGCTAGATTTTAACAATAATTCGTAATTATTGCAACCACATTCGATTCTTTTGTCCGCGTGTCATTACCGGTGACCTTTCATCAAGATGGCCGAACCGACGCGTACTGAGAAACTCGAATTAAAGTTGAAAACATTGCATTTTAAAAGAGATTATCTATTTGGAAAAGCACAAAAGTTATTTGATTTGTCGAAATCTGTTAAAGATGATTCGAGTAAAATGCAAGGATTTCTCGCTCAGTTCTCCGAGTTAGACAATGTTCGAACAAAATTCGAGAATACGATTATGGAAATTTTGGAAATTGAGATGCAATTAAAACCCGGTATTAAGTTATCTACGTCGCAATTAGATGCTTTTGAATCCTTATATGAAACCTGTAGTTTGTATGCGCGTAAATATCAGGCACAGCAAACGCGCGGTAGTACAACAAAATGTACAAACCAAAGTGAATTAACGAAACCGGCGCTTCCAAAACTAACATTATTCGAATTCGACGGCGAATTGGAGAACTGGACAACATTTTATGACACATTTTATTCACTAGTGCATAGCCGAGACTTTGCAGATATCGATAAGTTTCACTATTTACTTTCGTGTGTCAAAGGCAATGCACTGAATCTTGTCAAAAAATTACCCATCACCGCAGCCAATTATCCATTAGTATGGCAAAGTTTATTAGATAAATATAAAGATAATAGGGCACTTGCGGGTAGATATCTTGATAAAATGCTAAATTTCACTCCATTGAATAAAGATACGAGTGTTAATTTAACGCTATTTATAGAAACATTTGATCACTCTCTTAAAGCGATTCAAGCGCTTCAAATCGAAAACTTAGATGACTATTTAATATGTCATTTAGCCTTACGTGGCCTTGACCCTCATACTAAAAAGTTGTTTGAGGAAAGTAGGGATCAGAAAACTATACCGAAATTCAGCGAATTGATTGGTTTTGTTAACAAGCAAATTAAGGTTTTAGAACATATTTTCCCCAGTACTTCTAGTTCTGCTAATACAAATACACATTCAAAAACCAAACAAAATAATTATAGCAAAGGCAATCAAAACTCGACTTCGCGCCAATCATCAAAATCGGTTCTGACTACATCCCGTGTTATTAAGTCGGACGACAATAAAAATCGGTTAGTTTGCCCGCACTGCAATCAAGGTCACATGATCTATCGGTGTGAGTCTTTTAGGAATTTACCAGTCGAAGAGCGAATTGACCGTGTCAAGGCTTTAAGACTTTGCGTGAATTGCTTAAAGAAGCATGATCATCAAACCTGCACTAGTCCCATGAGGTGTGCAGTTGGGGTATGTATGGGTCATCACCACTATCTGCTTCACAAAGACCAGGGTCACGCGAGCTCTGTGAGCACCGCGGCCGTACCGTCACGCTCACCCGCGCCACCCAGCTCATCATCTGGGCAGCAGGCGCTCGTGACGTCGTCTCACTCCGTGAGTGACGCGGCGCCAGCGCAAGATGCACTGTGTTCATTTAACGACTACGGTGTTGTATTAGGAACGACGCGGACACATATTCAAGATTTTTGCGGACAATTTCAGGACTGTAGGGGAGTTATTGACTCCGGGGCACAGACGTCTTTCATTACCGCTGAGTGTGCCCAACGTTTGGGACTACCGCGTCAAAAGTGTCCTTTCTCGATCTCCGGCCTTGGCGGGGAATTTATAAAAAACCAGGGTATGGTAACGTGTACCATAAAACCCCGGCATCAGGACGGTCCTAGGTTTACGTTAAACATGGTCGTCGTAACGAAAGTTGCCGGTGAAATGCCTAACGTCAGCTTCTCGCGCGATGTTATTAGCCAGTACGATAACTTTAATTTAGCGGATCCCGAGTTTTATAAAAAAGCGCGAGTCGATGTACTTTTAGGCAACGACATAGTGTCGCAAATTATTACAAATAAACCGGTGTTTATTAAGGAGGATATTCCTAGCGTTATTGAGACGGTATTCGGTTCTGTGATTAGTGGTAAACTTGTTTCCGATAACAAAGATTCAAGGTCAAGGTCTCATAATTATCTATCGGTATCAGAGGGCGAATCACTAGACCAAGCTTTACGTGCTTTCTGGACTATCGAGGAGGTGCCGTGCACTCCCTCTATAAACCCTCTCGACCAACTGGCCGAAAATATTTTTGTAAAAGAGCATACGCGAGAATCGAACGGCCGATACGTCGTACCTCTGACGCTCGCGCCCGATCACCCGCCGCTTGGTGAGTCACGCGCTGTGGCCGAACGTAGGCTATTATACACGGAACGTAAGCTCGCGCGCTCACCTGTATTGCAGCAAGCGTACTCAGATTTTATGCGTGAATACGAGGCCTTAGATCACATGGAGTTGTATACAGGAACGTCTCCTAGCAAGAACATAATCCCACATCACAGTATATTAAGACCGTCGTCTACATCGACGCCTTTAAGAGTAGTTTTCGATGGAGCAAGCCGTACAAGTAATAATGTCGCAATTAATGACATATTATTAACAGGGCCGAATTTATACCGTGATATTTCGGCTATTATTCTAAATTTTAGACTTTTTAATTATTGCCTAGTCTGTGATGTTTGTAAAATGTATCGCGCGATAAGAGTGAAGGAAAGCGATCGGTGCTACCAGCACATATTATATAGATATTCGCCCACGGAACCCATCAAACTTTATGAATTAAAAACTGTCACTTACGGACTCAGTTGTTCCCCTTTTCTTGCCATTCGCACCTTGCTGCAATTAGCTCGCGACGAAGAAGAACGTTTCCCGCTCGCCGCGCAAGTTATTAGGGAAGGAGTTTACATGGACGACGTCTTGTATTCTTGTAATACCTACGAGGAGGCGTGTACGGTTCAAGACCAACTTATAGGTATATTTGCAAGCGGTCAGTTTTTATTAAAAAAGTGGACGAGTAACAACTCAGAATTACTGAATCGAGTTCCTTCGGATTATAGGGAATGCCCTTTGACCTTTATGAAAGACGGAAACGAATGTACTATTAAGGTACTCGGCCTAACTTGGACGCCGCTGTCCGACAACTTCGTTTTCGCCATAAATAAAACAGACCCAGTTCTAACAAAACGATCGGTTCTAAAATTATTAGCGTCTATTTATGACCCCGTGGGGTTCCTCGCACCTTGCACTTTCATTGCTAAATTAATTATGCAGGATTTATGGAAGTTAGGTATCGGATGGGATGAACCATTGCCTTATGAGATAGGTAACCGGTGGTCGTCTTTTATATCGGAGTTGCCTCGGTTGGCGGACATACCTATCGAGCGTCACATGTTGTTGCCCGGACAGACAGAATGCGATGTAGTAGGTTTTTGCGATGCGTCATCGCGCGGGTACGCCGCTTGCATTTATGTCGTTTCGCGAGATACGGGTAACGTCAAGGCTCGCTTAGTTACCGCCAAGTCTAAAGTTGCGCCGGTTAAGCCTATGACTATACCACGCTTAGAACTCATGGGAGCTGTACTATTAAGCAAGTTGTTAACATTTGTGCGTGATAATCTTACGAGGGTAAAAATTACCAAAATCACATGTCTTACAGACTCGACAATCGTATTGTCGTGGCTTCACACGGAGGCCTATAAACTTAAAACATTTGTTAGTAACCGTGTTACACAAATTACGGAGGTCGTACCTTCCCATCTGTGGCGGCATGTTAGCAGCGAAAATAATTTAGCTGATTGTTGTTCGCGCGGGGTCTCGCCGACACAGCTAGTCGCCGAACGTTCTCGGTGGCTAGAGGGAGCTGAGTGGCTATATCAGCCCCCTACTGAGTGGCCCGTATCAGTCTTCATTCAGGAAAATGCATCCGAACCACCTGAATTGAAACCTACTCAGAATTTATTTTGTGAACAATTAAGCGAACATAACGAATCAAAAAGTGAATTTTGCGATCGACTACTGAATCGATTTTCTTCCTACTCAAAATTACAAAGATCCGTCGCATGGATTTTGAGATGGCGAAATAGGCACCGCACTTCGGTTCATTCAAAATGCCTAACTACTGAAGAATTAAATACAGCTCAAGACTTACTGATCCGATTGGTACAAGAAGTTCATTTTTCAGACGAACTCGAACTTTTATCGAAAAATGTTAAATTAATTCCCTCACTTAAAAAGCTGTCACCTTTTCTTGATTCTAGGGGCTTTCTCAGGGTAGGGGGTCGTATCGCCTATTCTGAGCTTCCTTATAACGCGAAACATCCACGGCTCTTGCCGAAAGATAGTTTGTTCACAAAAATGCTAATCGAATATTTTCATAAAAAATATTTACATGCTGGGCCACGCGCGCTTCAAAGTATAATTTCGGAAAACTTTTGGATACTGTCGGCTCGTCGACTCATCAGATCCGTTTTATCCAAATGCAAGGCTTGCTTTAAAAACAAACCACCTCTATTGCAACCAGAGATGGCTCCACTGCCTCCAACCAGGCTCGCACCACATAAGGTGTTTGACCATGTAGGGGTAGATCTCGGGGGCCCCTTTTATATTAAAGAAAGTTTACGTAAAAATGCTAGAGTATCAAAGTCTTACTTAGCATTATTTGTTTGCTTTTCTACCAAAGCTGTACATTTAGAAGCCTTATCTTCATTGTCAGCTGATTGTTTCCTTGCGTGTCTGGACAGAATGACGTCACGCAGAGGACTCTGCTCTATTCTACATTCTGACTGTGGGACGAACTTCTGTGCTGCCAGCAAACATTTAACTGAAGTACAGCGGTTTTTGCGGGATAGCGAAGATATCACGGCTGGGTGCGCACAGAGACAAATCACGTGGAAGTTTAATACTCCAACCGCGGCAAACACAGGAGGCCTCTGGGAGGCCGGGATCCGATCCGCCAAGTATTATCTGGTGCGTAGCGTGGGAGATAAAGCCTTGACCTTCGAAGAACTAACTACCGTGTTCTGTAAAGTCGAAGCTATACTCAATTCGCGACCTTTATGTCCCTTGCCGTCGAGTGACAACCCTGACGAATTTAATGTGCTAACTGCTGGACATTTCCTGATTGGTAAAAGTCTGACGGCCGTGCCAGAATATCAGCTCGAAAACGAGCCGATCAGCAGATTGTCTCGTTGGCAGTATCTCCAAAAGAGCTCTCAGTTGTTTTGGAAGCGATGGAGTCGCGAGTATTTAAATACACTACAACAGCGCGCAAAATGGTTCACGTCAAAAGCTAATATTAACGTAGGTGATTTAGTACTTATAAAAACAGATAATGCGCCTCCATGCAATTGGCCTATGGGCAGAATAGAAACCCTACATCCCGGTCCCGACGGTATCGTGCGAAGCGTAACGTTGCGCACGCAAAAGAGTCGGTTGCAAAGGCCGGTTAACAAGTTAAGCCCTTTACCATATGTTAACTAATTATTGTCTAATCCTCATAGTACATATATTAATTTTAGTTAGCATCTTTTATATTATTATTTATTTTATTATTAGGGCTTATTACTTATTTATGTTTATTTAATTTAATTTTTTTTCCTCACTGGTAGGAAACCATTTTATGGTTTCGGTAGGGGGTGTTCAATCAAGCCAGTTGTCGCTAAAAATTTACAATTGGCAATACTAGCCACTTCCGCGACTACGTCCGGCGGTACCTGATTGGCCCGCCCGCCGGCCATACTGCGTCACTAGCGCCACGCGCGACGTATGAAAAAAGAAGATTCAGACATCAGCGTTCGTAACGTGTGTCCACTGAAAAAGGAGTGCTCCCGCGCCGTGCGTGCTAAATATCCCAAAAACTACATAAATCCAAACCTAATCCCACCGGTGGTCATCTGTATGTGCCGTGCTCATCTCTGTCATCGGGGAAACTGGACGTTCCAGGAACGGTAAGTGGTTTTTGTATTGTAGATTGTGGATTTGGAGCAACTCTGGACAAGCTGGACACCTCTCGTCATATTTAATTTTTATTTTTAACGGTCCTTCGATTTTGCACCAACAATCACCATCATGCTTTTTAAGTACTTATGTAATTTTTAGACGAAAATAAGTGTACCTACAGTGTACCTATATTTAATAAATAAATGACTATGACTATGACTATGACTATGACTATGACTATGACTATGACTATAATCTCGCCCTTTGTCTAGCGTTTGTGACTACGAAAAAGCCTTAGACAAGCCGATTCCCATTAATATGACTGAAATAATAAGTAGGTGCTTAAGTAGGTATTTACATTTTTCTGGCACATACCTACACATACCGTGATGTACGAAACCAATCACTAAGCTTCTTTTGGGTAGGTAGATACGTATCTTATACAAAATCCCTGGAATTATTTACTAAGCGAGGTGAATGCGAGCAATAAAACATTGTAAAAAGTAACAACGATAGGTATCTGAGTGTTATAACCATTATGCCTGCACTTTATCTTAATCCATCTTACTTCTTATCTTATTAATAGCTATTATAAATGCGAAAGTTTGGATGGATGTATGGATGTTTGTTGCTCAATCACGCCCCAACGGCTGAACGGATCTGGCTGAAATTTGGCACAGAGATATTATAGTCTGGAATAGCACATCTAGGCTACCGCGGGAACCGAAAAACCTCAATCCACGCGGACGAAGTCGCGGGCATTCGCTAGTCTTAAATAAGGCTTAAAATATTACCTCCCGGAAAAGCTTTCAAACAGTTCCTTTTAATTCTCCTTATCCCAACGGCTGAACGGATCTGGCTGAAATTTGGCAGAGATAGAGTCTGGAATAACATTTTATGCTATCCCGGAACACCTCAAACCACGCAGACGAAGTCGCGGGCATTCGCTAGTCTAAGCCGTTATTCGCGTATAAGATTTGGTAAAGACTTATGGAGGGCATGTGGAAACCCCTAGCTACAGAGGAAGTAGATATTTATTAACCTCTAGAAAAAATAGGATTGTTTTCCTTTTTCATCTTTTCCTTGTTTTTAAGATAAATGTTCTATTATTTCTAAACTAGATGATAACTGCAACTTATTCCGCGTTGATTAAGGTTTTTTTATCCCTGGGCGAACTCTTTAATTTATCATTGACCGAGCGAAGCGAAGGTCTTTGAGTCTACTTGAGTGAATTTGCACTTGTCCGTCCGTCCGTCAGAGCCTTCTGAATTACTGAACGTAATTACTTCAAATTTAAATATAATATGTAAACTGATGGGCCTCCAGCCGAATATGACTTAAAAAGTTATAAAAATCTTTATTTCAGGGGGCCTCTCATAGAGGCGAATGCGAAGAAAAATATTTTTATAGCGGTACATAAGGTTGCGGTATATCATTTGAAAGATAATTATCAATAGAGTCCAAAAAAATTGTTTTTTTTTTCTTAAAATTGACAAAATGGGGGCTTTCAAAGTGGAGATTTTCTAACGTCCGAAGTTGACCTCAGAACTCTTTATTTTCTGAAAGGCTGGCTGAGCCTGAAACTTGATCAATTATTTGAATTATATCCTGTACTTGAACAACAAATACTAAAATTAGATAAACTATAAGAAAACGAAATTATTTAATTTTTAATGAGCTTCAGTATTTTTAACAGAACTTCACAGTGATGTCAATAGATGGCGCTCTGTAAAAGTTTATTCTTTTGTGCTTACAAATAGACGTTAGCACCAGAAAAGTAACATAATATAGGATTAGCACCATCTTACGTCGAATAAAAAAATAGTCTGCTGATAGGACAAGATAGTACTGAGCGATGATGATGAGCGCGCATTAGGTATATAGTTCAAACTATCATATGGATACCGCGAGGTCTTAGTTCGGGGCGAACCACTAGTATTAGTAAGATTGAGTATTAAATACTAAAATATAGCTTTATCATCATATAGCATAGAGTCATTTTGCGCGTACGTTATTAGGTAATTTGAGGCGTAACGCCCTCTATTCTACTTTTTTGTAACTCTCATGTAAGCACATGTATTATGTAGCGCTTGCGCCATCTCACAGAAGCACTAAGGATTATCACAGAGATGAACGATCCAACATGGACAACAATAATAACAGATACGTTAATCATCAACATTGCGGATAGATAGAGCTACTGTTTAACTTGGGTAGAGTGATTACTCTCTATCGCCTGTACACAATAATGTAGAGTCAATAGAAACTCTTACCGGCGATAAAAATAATATCGTCTTCAACGAATATAAAGATCTTTTATATATTATTCTATAGAAAGCCTTTATCTTCTTAGATTGAAAATATCCCAGAATTTCGTCGTAATTAATTGGGGAACTACGTAAGGCATAACATGGGCATAACCAATGGACATAACACATTTTCGGATTACATTACTATTAAATATGGTGTCTTGAAATTGATATCATCTAACATTCAGGTATATTTTTAGAAACCAATGCGTGAGCTCATGATGCAGCATTAAGTATATTATTACCACTAGGTCATTTATATTGCAAAGGAGGTACCGATGCGTTCTTTATGAGATCTTGGAGCCTCCCAGTATGCAGATGGTGGCCATCCGAGGGGGGTTTTATATGTACAAATCCTACATCCTCGAAATGCTCCTAATTCCTACATCCTCAACATCGAAATTAATGCTTATAAGAAAAGTTCGCCTACTTTGTATTTAGATACATATAATATTTCTTAAGTAGATGATGACTGTGACTTTGTCCGCGTGAATAGGGCGCCCAGGAGCTCTTTAATTTCCTGGGATAAAATGTATAAATTTAGAGTATTAGACGCTATGTCCGTTCCCGGCCAAATGATTTCAGTCTCTGTGGCGTGAAGGAGTAATAAACATCCAAACATACACATTTAGGTATAGTTACCTACTCCGAGGTAGAGTCTTGACTCTTGATGGCACAATTTGTTCTACCAACGTGAATTAAATCGTTTCATTTCATTATTTATAACTAGCTGATGCCCACGACTTCGTCCGCGTGGTTTAATTTATTGGTTCACGCAGGAATTCCTTAATTTTGCGGGGTAAAATTTCACTTTCCAGGGCCTCAACATGGTCTTCAACTATACCCATACCAAAAATCACGTCTATCCGTTGCTCCGTTGCGGCGTGATTGAAGGACAAACCAACAAACCAATATACAAACACACTTTCGTATTTGTAATATTAGTATGAAGTATGATATTAGTAAGACAAGACAAAAATGTGAACAAAATGCTATCATCTTCATAGGCTTAGGAACAGAGAGATGAAATCATTGAGAGCACGGAATGCAGTTAAAGCGTGGGAAGTCTGGTTGTTAACTAATTGAACGTGGTGTTAGATGTGCTGGCTGGGCCGATAGAGTGGCCTTGCTTTAGACTCGGCGTCGTAAACTATCGTATTAGGATCAACAAGGTTAACTGAGTGAAACTTACAAATCCTCACAATTAAAGAATATCAAGCCATCTCAAATTCAATCAATGCATTTTTGTTGTTTTCCACTCTGATAGCTGAATAATGAAACATTTTTTCAATTTAATTTATTATTGCGTTTATCTAAAGAGCTTCATCAATATGGAGTGACTCTTTTTGTCGTATACCTACAGCCAGTCTCTTAACTTTTCGATGCAGATGCGGTAGGTAGTTAAGAGTTATGACTCCGGCTCGTCCAGTCCTTACTACAGCCTTCGCCCTTGCTCACACAGACTTTGATCACAGAACTTGAAATAATTGATGGGAAAGTAGGGACTATTTTTTTATTTTCTGATTCTGTTGCGAGACCATCAACACACAAGTCACAACAGAAACAAACTTTATTTTTATTTTGAGTACCTATTGGGGGGGAATGTTCTCCCAATAAAACAAAGTCGCAGAGTCCTACCGAATAGTTCTACGGTCAAAAGCAAGTAAAAAAATATATAAAAGGCATCTTCCTCCTCCTCCTTGCGTCGTATTCCCCATTACTGAGGGTCGTGACCCCTTCCACCAATAATCCTTCTGTGAACGATGTCGCGCCATGTTGCTCGGTTTTCTGCGACATGCAGGGCTTCGTGGACCTTGTTATCGAGAGCGGTGCGGATTTGATCTGACCAACGCATCGGGCTACGTCCCCGAGGTCTCTTTCCGTCCACTTTGCCAGTAATGACAATCTTTTCAAGATTATGCCCCTCCCTCCTGGCAATGTGGCCGAAATAATCAAGGATCCTCTGGAGACAGGTGGTTGATAGCCTTTTCGTAATTTTTAGCTGTTTTAGGATCGATGCGTTGGTTCTGTGCGCTGTCCAAGGTATCCGAAGCATTCTCCTCCAGCACCACATCTCGAAAGCGTCAATGCGATGTCGGTCAGCAGCTTTTATTGTCCATGTCTCAGCTGCATACATAAATATCGGGAATATAAGCGTGCGAACAAGACGTATTTTGGTGTTGATTGATATCTGTTTGTCCCTCCAAGTCTTATGCAGCTGTGACATGGCACTTTTGGCCATTCCAATCCGCCTCCTAATTTCCACCTCACATGACCCGGTGTTAGTTATGTTGGAACCCAGGTATACAAAGTTCTCCACAGTCTCGAGGTTGAGTGAGCCAGTGAGTTCCAACTGTTTGGCACGGTCTATCACCATTACCTTCGTTTTGGATCTGTTTACGGAGAGACCCATTTCTTCACTTACTTGTTCCATCCTGTTCAGTAGAGATGTCATTTCGGTCTCAGATGCTGCTAGGAGTGTTGTGTCATCAGCGTACCGTAAGTTAGTAATAATAGGCATCTTAAAACAAGACATATCGAGAACAAGCCTTGAAAATGCAGTTACATACGTAAATCTTTGTAAGGCGCGGTCTGGTAAAAAGAACACTAGTTTCATAAAGACAACACAAAGTAAATAAATACATTGCTTCATAAATATGCAGTACTTATGCTAATGAAAATCACTACAGAGACAAGTACGGCACAGCAGGTAGGTAAAGGATAATAGGCGTAGCGCCCAACCGTAGCGGCCTCGTAGCAGCGACGGGCGGCGTCGCCCGCGCTCTCAGTGCGACATTAGCTTTCGCTGCGTGCGCGCATCTAAACATTCCCGGGCTTTCAAACGTTAACCCGACGCGCGTGCGTTAACTGTCTCGATTTTTTGTAAACGTAAGCAGTGATCTTTAAGTGTTCTGCGAAATAATATTCGTGAAATATTTATTAATGTTACGATTATGAATTTATATAAACAAGTCATGTTTTGTGTGTCTGTGTGATCGGCAATGGGAATGGCGGGCACAATGAGTCCGCCGCAGAATTGGCACAAATGGCTAGTGTTGTCGCTACTCGGATTGGCTTTGTCCGCTCGCACAATTGGCTGCGATTACGGCTCCATCACTGAGAAATTTGGAGCGGAAGCTGTGGCTCGATGCAATGAAAAATGCCCTTTCCAGGTCTGTTTTATATCAAATGCTCATTTTGTCATATTGGCAACCTGCTCCTCCTAAACTTGGACCCTAAAATATCGGTTGGACTGGATCAGATTTAAGTTTTATTGAAGTGAAAACTTTCATTTATCTAAAATGTTCAGGTAAGGTACGGAATGAAAATTTGGAGTTCCGTCGCGATATTAAAATAAAATCAAAATAAAATCTTAGACCATAATCAAGCAATCTAAAAACAGCAAATTTTCCAGCATGGTAGACTATGGCCACCTATGGCCAAACCCAGCTCATTCTGAGAGGAGACTAGTGAGCCCTCAATTTTTTGAAATGATACAGAGAATATTACTATTATTGCTTTAATGACCGTAGAATTTAAAAATCCTTACAATAGGTATACCTACTTCATCCAAAATAGCAGTGGACGTCCAACGGTAGTACTAAGAAAAAATTTTATCAAGAGAAACTGATAAAATTTTATAACAAGCCTCAAATCGCTGGATATTTAGAAACTTGAGATTATGCGGATAGGTTTTGTCCGTATCGTAGACCTAAGGCCTAATAGATTTTGCAGAAATTCCACATGAGCTAACCCGTTGGGATATGCCATACTAGATAATGCTCGCAACCATTTAATTATGCGGGATAAGAAGTAGCTGCGGGATAGAACCTATCTCTATACTAAATTATAACAAAATCGGTTAAACTGATGGGCATATGAAAACGTAAAAGACAACCAGACAGCTGACAGATAGACAAATAAGAAACACTTTCGCATTTATAATATATTTTGTATTTGAATTGATATAATTATGTAGATCTATAAGAAAGGATTTTTTAAAATTCCACTACAAGTTAGCCCTTGACCGCGATCTCACCTGATGGTAAGTGATGATGCAGCCTAAGATGTTAGCGGGCTAATCTGTTAGGGGCATGGCAGTGGCACCCATACCCCTATTCGGTTTCTACACGGCATCGTACCGGAACGCTAAATCGCTTGGCGGCACGTCTTTTGCCGGTAAGGTGGTAACTAGCGAAGGCCGGAACTAGGAACGGCCGAAGCCTCCCACCAGGCCAGACCAGGGAAAATTCAGATATTATAAATTCCCAAATTGACCCTGCCGGGGATCGAACCCGGGACCTCCGCACGTTAAGAAAACAGCGCTACACACTGCGCCACGGAAGTCGTCAAGGATTTATTTCAATGTACGAGAATTCACTTAAAAATATCTCATTTGATCAGTCTCCCGACGAATAATTTGTTTTTTTTTGTTTGTGTTGACTGTTGGATTTTGTAGTAGGTAAGTATAATCAAATACTTATTGCAAACGAAAGTGTTCGCAACGGCAGGCGGCGGCGCTTGTGCAAGTTCAACGCTCAACTAATTGTTGACAATTATCCGGTAATTAACGAGATCGCTAAATATAGAGGAGCGTGCTACAACTGTATTGTCCACAACACATGGGTCGGCCTTGGATTTTACTTCCAAACTAGAGCAGTGCAGTTTACGAAATAAAATATGTGCCAACGTATTTTTACTTTTATTATACCTAATACAATATATCTACTGTAATATGGGATAAATATATTCAATTACCACAAGAAAGAAATAGATATCATATTGATATCTACTTTTTACTTATATATACATATTATGTTTTAGTCCAAAGCAGAAATGCGGGCGCATCGCAATTCCTTGTCTAAAGTCAAAACTTCAGCTTTTGTCTAACGAGCTTTGAGGCCAATCTTGACGTGCCGAAATTTCCATTTATACCTTTTGGGATTTTATAATCTGATTGATCGGAAGGACATTGTATGGAATATTGTTTACTTATTATTTTTGTAGAGAAAGCTGTCACTATTTTCTTTACAAACATGTCGCCTTTGCTGGCGCTCTACATTTTATAGGAATGCTCTTTATTTATTTTGTATACTTGGCTCTCACTGATTTCTGTCCTGAAAGTATAACAGCAAAACCTTAAGTCAACGACAAATCACAGATACTCGTATATTATTATATAATATCTAGCTAATGCCCGCGACTTCGTTTGTATTCCTGCGGAAACTCCTTTATTTTCCGGAATACTTTTTATCTCGGAAAATTAAAGAGTAAGTTACAGCGGGCTTACCCTTCCTTGCCCGGGATAGAACCTACACAGTATGTACCCATAACAAAATTGGTTGAAAAGATGAGATTCTCTACTATGTTTACGCTACTCATATAATCTGACTCTACGGGTTCACTGTTGTTAAAGTATCGATTTAGGTACGAATACCTACTGAAACGAACTTGTACAAGAAACATTGTTTGGAAGTTGGGTCAGACAACAGTTCGTCTGTTTTTTTGCGTATAGGTATATTAAAAACCGTTTTCAAAATGTTTTTTGCGAGCGTGTGAGCGGAACCAGCGCGGTTCTCCTGCATTTGTGAGGTTTCAAAACGTAATGCGATAGCTTGAGGTTAACTTTTTTGGGATTTGTTAACTTTGCATGAAAAGATATTTACGTATAGTAAGTATCGTTTGATTGTGAATGATCTTTTTACCAAATTTACCTAACCTACTGATTATTAAAATTCCTTGTAGGTTCTCATATTGTTGTATCCACTCGTATTTTACGGTTACATACCTGTATACCTACCGTAAACTGTGTTACAAAGTTTTCGCAATGAAATTAGGTACTTAGAGGTTACAGCCCGCGAGGAAGGACATAGGCTACTTTTACCCCGGAAAATTAAGGAGTTCCCGCGGGAATAAACCACTTCAATTCGCGGACATCGTCTAGAGTAACTAATAAGTGTTCACAAAAAATTTAAACCACTGCGCTCCATTTATAAACGCTTTAATGTAATGTACCTACTTACTTACCAATACTTTAACGCATCATTATACCCATACGATCAATACTTTTTAAAATATGTTTTATTTTCATATCCTGCAGACTATCTATCACAGCTTACACGATCATGCCCTAATGTCGCATGGTACGCTCCGATGCGCACGCGCGGGCCGGGCGCGACGGATGCGATCAGGTTGATGTCCGGGGGATATTAGAGTTGATTATTATCAAAAAACGTGTACCTGTTGTACCTACCTGTTGTATTTTTTGTCCAAGACACCAATGATTAAGTCCGAGATTTTTTTTCAGAACCGAACCGGCGACGGCCATTTTGACGTCAGCTGTGGATCTGACTGCAGTGTCCAGCAAGTAAGTAAATGTGCTATGAGGTACTAAATTTATTTGCATTACTATATCAAATATTAAAAGCACATTGCTATATAGGTACAGCTTTATGTTTAGCACACCAAGTTTCATATTATATTTCAACAAATAAAAAATCTAATAGATAAAACAGGCTTAATAAATGCCTTTTAGGTTTAGTAATGAAGCTTTGAAAGAGTTTGTAGTGTAACGTAAGTCGTGATGATAAAATAAAGAGACAATTATGCTTCTGTCTCTCTCTCTCTCTCTCTTGAGAGAGGGATACCCCTTTCCATTAATCACATAATGGCAATGTTTTTCTTCGGATAATAATGCGGTGAGCTCCCAGGTCCATCCATGCCTTTGTAAGTAACATAGTTAAATAACATTTTGACCAAGTCGCTTAATTTTGCCATTATGCTTTCTTTAAGAATCTAATAAGGTCATACACACTCACTTATCTTATCTACAATGAAATTTTCCGCTAACTGCTATAATATGTTCCAGAATAACACAAATAATAAGTAAGATTTTTGCCAGAAGATAGCTGTATGAGTCGCGGTCTGACTACTTTGTTGGAATCTTTAGAATTAGATTAACGATTTCTACAAGTAAGACGACACTAATGATAAATTGTACTGTGAAAATTATAACATTATTTGAATATTCTGAATAATCATAATTGCAACATCTACTTATAATGTTTAGTTACTTACATTAGGTAGGTATACTTAGGTACTTAATACTTTGAAATCAATTACTGTTTACTAAGATCATTAATTATCAAGACGCCTATCAATTTTATTTATGCGCTAAATACGTTAGTAGGTAGTTACTAAGAATATTATTATTGTACTTGATACTACGCAAACAAATCGTAAAATTCTATTCGAAGCCGATAAGTTGATTTTTATTATTATAGTTTTTTTTACTGTTACTGTTACTTATTATTGTTTTATTTATTTTTATCGTATATATGTATTTCCTAATGCTGCCATGTCGAAATTAATGTATTGGAATTTAATGTGTAACGGAAATTAGGAGTATAGTTAAGGGTTCTTAATTAGGTACATGTTTCGTTATTAGGTAGAATTTTTTTATTTTTTTTATTTTTTATTGCGTGATAGGCTTGCGCTTGACGACAATAATGCTTCGTGCAAAGCAATGATGAGGTCTAGGTTGGAACGCGCTTGCCTAGAAGAAAATTACTATTTTTTATTTTATTTTGAAAAACATACAGTAACATTTACATAACATACAATAGGTTTATAGTAAAATATAGCATTACTCTTAGACCATAACAGTTTTCAATGTTATTTTGCACATCTATAATATATATAAAATTCAAAGTCCTGACTGACTTATATATCAACGCACAGCCTAAACCACTGGGCCTAAAAACTTGAAATTTTGACAGTAGGTTACTTTTATGACGTACGCGCACACTAAGAAAGGATTTTTCAAAATTCCACCCCTAAGGGGGTGAAATAGGGGGTGAAAGTTTGTATGAAACTCCGTCATTTCTCAAGTTATATCCATGAAACTTGGTATTTTGGCTTTAGGTAATAAATAAAGAAGTACGTGTGTCACAGTTTTTCAAAATTTCACCCCCAAAGGGGTAAAATAGGGGTTGAAAGTTTGTGTGAAAGTCCTTCATTTCTCAAGTTATAGCCATGAAACTTATCATTTGGGCTTTCAGTTAGATATGCAGAAATAAGTGATTTACAATTTTTCAATATTGCACCCCTAAGGGGGTGAAATAGGGGGTGAAAGTTTGTATGAAAGTCCGTCATCTTTCAAGTTATATCCATGAAACTTGGTATTTAAGCTAACGGTTTAAAATAAAGAAATACGTGTTTCACAGTTTTTAAAAATTCCACCCCTAAAGGGGTGAAACAGGGGGTGAAAGTTTGTATAAAAGTCCTTCATTTCTTAAGATATTTTTCAAGTCATATTAACGAAGAAAAAGAAGTATCTGTGTCACAGCTTTTAAAATTCCACCCCCGAAGGGGTGTAATAGGGGTTGAAAGTTAGTATGAAAGACCTTCATTTTTCAAGTTATAGTCATTAAACTTAGCATTTGGGCTTTCAGTTAGATATGAAGAGGTACGTGTTTCACCATTTTTGAAAATTCGACCCCCAAAGGGGTGAACTGGGGGATGAAAGTTTGTGTAAAAGCCCATAATTTCTCAAGATATTTCTCAAGTAATATCAACAAAACTGAGTATTTTAGCTTTCGTTAAAAAATAGAGAAGTACGTATGTGACCAACAGACCAACAGTTTTTCAAAATTCCACCCCCAAAGGGGTAAAATAAGCGTTGAAAGTTAATATGAGAGTCCTACATTTCTCAAGTTATAGCCATGAAACTTGGTATTTAAGCTAACGGTTTAAAATAAAGAAATATGTGTTTCACAGTTTTTCAAAATTCCACCCCTAAAGGGGTGAAACAGGGGGTGAAATTTTGTATGAAAGTCCTTCATTTCTCAAGATATTTTTCAAGTCATATTAACGAAGAAAAAGAAGTATCTGTGTCACAGCTTTCAAAATTCCACCCCCGAAGGGGTATAATAGGGGTTGAAAGTTTGTATGAAAGACCTTCATTTTTCAAGTTATAGTCATTAAACTTAACATTTGGGCTTTCAGTTAGATATGAAGAGGTACGTGTTTCACCATTTTTGAAAATTCGACCCCCAAAGGGGTGAACTGGGGGATGAAAGTTTGTGTAAAAGCCATCTCTCAAGATATTTCTCAAGTAATATCAACAAAACTGAGTATTTTAGCTTTCGTTAAAAAATAAAGAAGTACGTATGTGACCAACAGACCAACAGTTTTTCAAAATTCCACCCCCAAAGGGTCCTTCATTTCTCAAGTTATAGCCATGAAACTTAGCATTTGGGCTTTTGGTTAAATATGAAGAAGTACGTGTTCCACCAATTTGAAAATTCGACCCCCAAAGGCGTGAAATAGGGGATGAAAAATTGCATGAAAGTCCTCCATTTCTCAAGATTTTTTCAATTTATATCAACGAAACTTGGAATTTCGGCTATCGGTAAAAAAAATAAGTACGTGTGTCACAGCTTTTAAAATTCCACCCCCAAAGAGGTAAAATAGGGGTTGAAAGTTGGTATGAAAGTCATTCATTTTTCAAGTCAAAGCCATGGAAGTTGGTATTTGAGCATTCGGTTAAATATGAAGAAGTATATTTTTCACCATTTTTGAAAATTTGATCCCCAAGGACGTTAAATAGAGAGTTTGTCCTTCAATCACGCAGCAACGGATCAACGAGATTTTTTGCATGGGTATAGTTAAGGACCTGAAGAGTGATAAAGGCTACTTTTTATACCGGAAAATCAAGGAGTGCCTGTGGGGAAAAAAGCTTAAACCACGCGGATGAAGTCCTGACTTATATATCAACGCACAGCCTAAACCGCTGGTCTTATAGACATGAAATTTGGAGGGTGTGTTTTTTGTGAAGAGTAGGTTTGCACTAAGAAAGGGTTTCTCGAAATTTCACCTCCCAAAGGGTAAAATAGGGGTTGAAAGTTTGTATTATGACATTTTTGCTGGTAAAAGCTGGAATGTCGATAAGCTTTTCTTCTGATGGTAAAGATGTCAAGTACGCATCTCAGTACTCGCTCCTCTACAAAGCTTTGGTGAATTAAAAATAAAAATTCTTTCCAAAAAACCGACTTCCATAGCCACTGTTAAACCCCCCTCAAAGTCTGCTTTGCCATGACCATCAATAAGTCTCAAGGCCAAACTCTTAATTTAGCAGGGGTAGACCTAAGGGAGAACTGCTTTTCACACGGTCAGTTATACGTGGCCTGCTCCAGAGTAAGCTCACGGAGCAGTCTGGTGATTCTAGCACCTGAAGGAAAAACAAAAAATATTGTTTACAAAGAAATACTGCGGTAGGTTAGGTGCGGATAGTATTTCGTTGTAAACAATGTTAATTATTATCCACTTCTGGTTTGTTTTGTAATTAGGAAATTATTTAGATCTCATCACACACGCTTTGAGTTCTGTTAAAACCGTACTACTCTCATTCCAGAGATTAGTTTAGTTATAGAACTTAGAACTTCGTGCTTATTGCTTTGTTTGAGATATTGTCAGTTTGTATATTACATACAATTGAGAGGGAGTGACAACGCTTATGATGTTTGTTTCTGAAAAAAATGACATTTGGTTCTTGTAGGCCACGCGGGCGAAGCCGCGGGCAGAAGCTAGTACTGTATAAAAAAATTTCAAGTGAATACTTAGTTGGGTATAGCCGCTAGACGAAAACCAAATTTATTATTATATTTACTTTAAATTAGAACAGAGAGAAAGAAAAACATACTAAAACATACTGATTAAAAAAAGAAAAAATGATAAGCTAGTTGGTTTTTACTATGCAGTAGTTACTATACATTAGTTAATAGATGAAATGCTAGGTGATGCTCAAGACTTTTTCTGGTTTTTAATTTTCCGTGAAAACCCGTGAAATCATGCATTGGAGGACGACGATTGACCATGAATTTGTTATAGGGAGGCAGGAAGATAGACGGACACATCATACTTACGTATCATCATACTAATATTATAAATGCGAAAGTCAGTTTGTTTGTTGGTTTGTTGGTTTGTTGGTTTGTTGGTTTGTTGGTTTGTTGGTTTGTCCTTCAATCACGCTGCAACGGAGCAACGGATCGACGTGATTTTTGGCATGGATATAGTTGAGGACCTGGAGAGTGACATAGGCTACTTTTTATCCCGGAAAATTGAGGAGTTCCCCCGGGAATCCAAAAAACTTATTCCACGCGGACGAAGTCGCGGGCATCAGCTAGTTCATAATATACCTACGCTTAGCCTGAGGTGATATTTTCTATTATATTGGTATGAAATTATTAGTTTAGTGTCCTTTTATAGTAGGTAAGTAGGTACTACTAAGAGACGTATTTTATAATGAAATAAAAATACACCTAGTACTATGATTATGGATAGCTAAAAATGTTTTTGTTGATAGATACATGCTATTTGTAACTTAAATTTATAAGTCAGATATATATAAGGAGGCTCCCAGGGGCTACCAAGTTGAAATGGCGGTTACCATACGAAAATAATTACCTTCTCGTATCTTACGTTTATAATTACCAACAGATAACTTAGTCACATCTTGTCAACCTTTAACCCTTTTTGCGCGATAGAAGGCCTTTAATGAATACTGCTCAAAAACATTCGATAAAATTGCACATTAAGATTGAGAAGAAGTTACCAAAAAAAAATGTGACACTCCAAATCTAAAATAACTAAGTTGCCAACAATCTTAGCAACTACGCAAATTACCAATAACTTGTTGCAGACAAATACATATCTTGTTGTAATTATAGGTTAACAAAATGTCAATGATAATATAAAAATTGTTTTGATTAACAATATTTAAATAATATGCTATAGTGGTTCGCCCCGAACTGAGACCTCGCGGTATCCGATATAGTAACTATATAATACGCGCTCATCTTTACGTTCAGACATCAGTAGATACTATCAGTATTTTTTTATTCCACGTAAGATGGTGCTAACGTCTATAGTGTAAGCACAAACGAATAAAATTTTACAGAGCGCCATCTATTGACATCATTGTGAAGTTCTGTTAAAAATACTGAAGCTCATTAAAAATTAAATAATTTCGTTTCCTTTTAATATTTATCTAATTTTAGTATTTGTTGTTCAAGTACAGGATATAATTCACATAATTGATCAACTTTCAGAAAATCGAGAGTTCTGAGGTCAACTTTGGACGTTAGAAAATCTCCACTTTGAAAGCCCCCCATTTCGTCAATTTTAAGGGAAAAATTTAAAAAAATATATTTTTGGACTCTATTCCTAATTATCTTTAAAATGATATACTTACCGCAATCCATATGTAACGCTATAAAAAATATTTTACTTCGCATTCGCTTTTATGAGAGCCCCCAGAAATAAAGATATTTATAACTTTTTAAGCCATATTCGGCTGTAGGCCGTCGGTTTACATATTACATTTAAATTTGAAGTAATTACGTTCAGTAATTCAGAAGTTAGGTATAAGGCTCTGACAGACGGACGGACGGACAAGTGCAAATTCACTCAAGTAGACTCAGAGACCTTCGCTTCGCTCGGTCAATTATTATACTTACGGTACCTATGTAAAGAGCATATGGTAGGTACAAAAAAGATGCATCAGGGAGATCAGCTAATGCCTAATTCAGCTTTTAAATATTTGGGAATTCATCAGAAGGTAAACGAGTATTTTCAGTCATTGTATATTCTAAGCAAATAAGCTAATTTAAACAAAGCATTGCGAACTCATTTAATTACATCTCGTTTTAACCCAAACCTAGGTTAGCTTGTTGTAACAGGTTTAATTCTAACTAGAGCGTAACCGGACTGTTCACATATTATTATCATGTTAATACTATAGGTACGTGCCATGTAAGTACGAGTAACTATCATTTGTTTGTGACATTTAACTATGATTATTTTTTCCTATAAAACATAATTGGGGATCTATATAAAAAATTATACATAATATATAATATCTGTTACTGTCCAAAGCTGAAATGCAAGATAATCGCGATACTATAGGGCTAGGCGATCCTCAAAAATGGCCGGAGCGCTGGGTCCAAAGCCAAAACCACTACAGTATTATAAATTGGAAATTTCGTGAATATAAAAATATAAGTACCTATCCACGAAATTTCCAATTCATATACAGAGGCATATTTACAAAATATAGTTATTGCTCAGCGAGTTCAAACACCTAGAAGGTAACTAATTTGTAAACTGTGTCTACAAGCTCGTAGATAGTAAACTTTTCAAGTGAGTATAATAACGTTATCCGTCATTTTTAGTACAAGTAAATTGACACAAAACGGCATGTTCCCCCAAACTTTGACAGTTACTACTGGTTTATGTCAAAATTATCGGTCGGTTCCAATTTATGCGCCCGCGCAACGCAAAAAATGTTAAGTGAGAAGACCGGACCGCACCCTCCGTATAGCAAATGAAGTCAATTGACTTGTTTCAATATATTTTTGTTACAATAATGTGTAGACTGTGTGCGTTTAATTTTATTTTAGTGTTACATTTTTATATAAGAACCGCTTTTACTGATTATACTTTTGCAACTTATATGTAGGCGCTAAATAGTATTAATAATGACCAATTAGAAATAAATAAACATATATATATATATATCATACATGTTTACTCAAATTCAATTCAATGGTTTATATAGATGTTGTGCAGTACCTCTGTATTTTTCACAAATCGACTTAAAGTAGGTAATATGTTTGACTCAACATAAAATGGTGTATACTTAAGTTAAACTAACTTATATACAACTATACTTACAAATTAAAAAAATATTTCAGTGCAAGCGTTCAAAGTGAAATATCGTACCAACGATGTCCCTAACTAATAATCCTGTAGTTACCTAGGGCAGAAATAATTTGACATAAAAGTTCTATCAAAGTCGCTAGGATTAATTTCGTTTGTAACGAACATCCGAGTGAAAAAGGTCTAGGCCCCTCTATTGGAACCACACAGAAACAGTTTTAACTGATTAAATACTCCCCAAACACTCCTATATGTATCATCACCTTGGACGAATCAAACACATCATCACTGCACCAAAGGTGTGAAGGATGAAATGCACTCCCGTATGTTAAGTACGTACCTGTTCAGTTACGGATACGCCTGGATCGTGTTTACATCGCACTAGTTCCTGTTATATTCGTTAACAGCTAGCCTACTTAACTTGTCGGTTTATACAGTTACTAATAACACCTTCATCTTGGGAATTTCTTAGAAAATATATAGAATTACTAAATTACCCGCTTCGGCTTCGCACGCGTCCCTCCTAAATAGGGAAGAACGGAAGATTTAGTGTACTTACCAATTAACTAAGTATAATATTATGTTATGTTTGGTTAGAAGTTTACTGAGTGAAATGAAATAAAGTACCTAAGTAAAGAAAAAAATGTTGAAAAGCTTTGATTCTTCCTTTTTCTTTTATCGATAGTGTAGTTCTATAATTTTAATTACTTACTTCGAAAATTATGATAAACATTGCTTATTTGGTTGTGCGCAAGTATTTGCTAAATTAACAGGTATTTAGGTAAATTTCTGCATAGAAAATTAAGATATGATAAGAAATAATAAGAATGGCACTGATTTACGACCTGTCTATTTAGATACTTAAGTTGAGATTTATTGACATTGTTGATCGGGTTATTGACTCTGGTTATGGAGACATGGCTATCCGGCGCGATGGTCATCCACCATAGCCGGGGCGCGCAGGGGTCGCGTGAGACTCAACGCCGGATGGACGCAGGAAGGAAGCTGCTAGTTGCCAGCCAGCTCCCCTCGGATCTATTTTAGAGTACATTTTATTCCATCGTTTCATACAACGCACTATCCTGAATCAAGAGTTCGTGACACATTACAGCATGTAATAACTTGAGATTTTGTATGAACGTACAAGTTATATAGGTTCTCTCTGTAACGTAGAACTGAATAAGAAAGTACCTATCTTCAGGAATTCTGCCAGGCAAAGCCGGGGTGCCAGCTAGCTAGGACTGCTTGAAAGCACGTATATCTCATAAAGTGTGGAATAGAATACTATTCAAGTTCCCAACAATATTTAGGATGTCTTTAGACGCAGGTTCTATCAGGCGTACAAATCTAATGTTACCTGATTTCGTCACCCGGATTTATCTAGACTGCACCAATATGCGATCTAAAAAGTACGATCTTGGCTACTATAGTTAATTATTTACCTAAGCCAATCGAACTCCTCTTTGCAACAACTTTTACATTGTGAGCGTACCTACAATATACCTACAAATAGATTTTTCACACAACTTTCCGGACGATTAGTTCAAATTACTTGTATAATATATATGTCACCGTAAGATTGTAAAAACCGTTAGATTATAATATAACGTTTTTTATCTCGATAGATTATAAACTTTCGACAGATTGTGAACCGTAACATACTGCTTACAATTTAACGCGTTATTTTTCGGTAAATTGTAATATATTACGTATATTAACCCGATAAAACCTAAGTGCCCGGCCTGCGGCCGGGCACTACCTGAATATTCATGTCAAACCCTAACCTAACCTATAGCTCGCGCGCGAGTTGAATGCAGAGTAAATGTATGGTGACACTTACATTTACTCTGCATTCAATTCGCGCGCGAACTGTACAAGAAAGAGACAAGAAAACGTAAAAACAATAAATATTTCATAAATTAATACTCAGAACATTGAACGGTTTACAATCTTTCGAAAGTTTATAATCTAGCGGGATCGAAACCGTTAGATTATAATCTAACGGATTTTACAATCTTACGGTGACATATATAAACTTAAAATCACACGTGAAATATCAAGTATCATATTAACAAAATGTATGGCATGTATAGGTGAGTGTACTTACTGATGCGTGTTGACTGTTGACTGCACAATGGTTTCATTATTCTGTACCTGGTGGAATGCTGCTGCCTGCTACGGTCCGATGAGCATGAAAACGCCACATATCGGAAGTGGAATCTGGAAAGTTTTGTTTTTTACTATCATGCCCGCGACTTCGTCCGTTTAAAAATACCGTAGGGTACTCTTGAATTTTTCGGGATGTAAACTATCCCTCAGTACTTATTTGTTTATCCGTTGAGCTGTGGATGCGCAACAAACACATGGATGGACAGGGGCATACTTTCACATCAATACTTATAATAAAACTGTAACAGGTACAATTCTGTAGGTAAGTACATTGAAGATATTTTGAAAATTTTTTTTGGAGGGCACTCATTAATCGATACTAAGGCTAAATCTGTAATTTTTTTCATTTTTGTCTGTCTGTCTGTCTGTCTGTATCTTGGCTGCGCATCACGCCAAAACTACTGAATGAATTCAAACGAAACTTGGCACGATTTGAGCCCATACTACGAGGTAGGACATAGGATACTTTTTATCCCGAAATTCTAATCCCGAAGGGGTGAAATAGGGGTTGAGAGTTTGTATAAAAATCCTTAATTTCTCAAGTTATAGCCATGAAACAGCATTTTGGCTTTCGTTAAAATATGAAGAAGTATCTACGTGTTTCACCATTATAGGGGGATTATACCGTGGGATAGTAATATAGGCTACTTTTTATCCCGAAAAATAAAGGAGTGCCTGTGGGAATTGAAAAAAACTTATGCCACGCGAATGAGTGATGCTCAATCACACCAGAACGGTTGAACGGATTTTGATGAACTTTGGCAACAAGATAGATTACAGTCTGGAATAACACAAAGGCTACTTATTATCCCGGAAAATGGAGGTTTTTCGGCTAACAGAGTAACATAGGCTACTTTTTATCCTGGAAAATTAACTGAAAAACTTATTCCATGCGGATGAAGTCACGGGCATCAGCTATAAAGAATATACATACATACATAGGCTACTTTTTATCCCGGAAAATTAATGAGTTCCCGCGGGAATTGAAAAAACTTAGTCCACGCGGACGAAGACGCGGGTATCAGCTATATAATAGAGTGCGGGTATAATAAAGTGCGAAAGTGTGCCTGTCTGTCTATATCCTACATTTTTAGGACTCATCTGTTCAACAGATTTTGACAAGATTTTGCCATCCCACAGGATTTCTCAAAAAAGCTAAATCCACGCAAAAGAATATAATATAAGGATATAGAATCCGAAATTGTCAATCACCAAAATATACACGGGAATGAAGTTATAGATGGTCTCAATTTACTTACTGTAGATGTAGGTACATATTTTAAAAGGCATTAAATTATGCAATCAATTATGAATCCATTTTCATTAAAAATATGTAAATTTAAGTTAATTGTACTGGCCAAAACGTGGGAATTCTTGTCATGGTTCTGATCGAATTAGAATAGTTAATTTATTCTTTACGCCACGCCAGCAGAGCAAAACCGTCAAAACAATGTTTCACCTAGCGGAACTGAAACTGGCTCGGCCATTGCCTCACCATGTGACGGCATTTACAAATACATGCATATTATTTGAATATTCATAATTTATGTAAATCATTTGTCGTTACATTGTATTACAAGCGTTGGTTTACTTTAGATCCTACTTACATAGGTGAGGTGAAATGGGTTCACATCATGTTCAAATCAAATCTAATTAAATGTGTCTTGAAATCTTTGAACCAATGAACATTATTTCAATCATAATAAGCTAATAAGATGAAAAGTTTTTAGCTTACTAGTTTTTCTTAGCCCTTGACTGTCATCTCACCTGTGTGAGTGATGTTGCAGTCTAAGGTGGTAGCGAGCACGGAATAGTTTATTTTTACTATGGTAGCGAGCTAACTTGCGGGTTATGGCAGTAAGAGTATTGACTTTCTAACCTACAATAATTACAAACCAGTTATCTGCAGTGGCGTGCACAATTTAGAGGCATAAAAGCTTTACTTTCCCATTTATTATTTTATTTTTCATTATGCCCTGCCTGAAAATAGGTATCTACCTAACCAATGCCTAGCTTCGAATAAGTACTGTGCACGCCAGTCGCCACT
This sequence comes from Erebia aethiops, assembly GCA_923060345.2. NCBI lineage: Eukaryota > Metazoa > Arthropoda > Insecta > Lepidoptera > Nymphalidae > Erebia > Erebia aethiops. Next base: position 15,346,390 of record OV281087.1, read on the forward strand.
GCTTATCTGTAAGTAATTGAAGTTTACTTTTCATCAGTGATTTGATAGTTTTCATAAAGTTTCACAACAAGCCCGACTGAATCAGTTTTCACACGAGAACTTTCTCCGATAGAGCATGAAGTATGCTTTATCGTGCGATGCCAGCAATTGGCCAGTTAATTGAAACACGCGATAATATGAAGATGTCTCGGGCCTTTCGTTGGGCAATCGTCACTAATTAGCTTTATTTGTTTTCGTTTTAAAGATTTAAACCAGCTTATGTCATCACTATAACACTTCTTACATTATATAATAGTCGTCACAAAATGAACCGCGCTCAGTGGAATTGTCGTACCAAAAAGAACTCGAAATGCCTTTAAAATCATTACTAAAATTCTACATCAATGTTTAAAATGCGATGATATGGCACAGTATTGAACTACTAAGTTACGTGCTGCTGTGTTAGGCTATGGTATCTACTGGAAAATAGGTGCACTGTGGTCTGTGATGTATGAATATCTATTATCTACCCTTACATATTAGCACATAGCTACTAGTTCAACCTTTTAGTTTACTAATGACACGATATCTTCAATTAAAAGGTAGATAGATAGAAACTGTATGCGTCTATCTGAACTTGGGATTTCGCGTGTAGATTCCCTCTATAATATAGACCCCATAGCACAAAATACTTTAGATATAAGTACAGTACAAACATAGTCCCTGAAAAGAATTTATTTTTCGAATTTCCAACGGGATCAAAATTTAACTCCGCACGGACAAAGACCCAAAAAAAGCTAGTTAGAAATTAGAATAAACCATGAGTAAACCTATCTGAGCATAAATTTATTAGATTTCCAGACGTCTTAATTCCTAGACTCAGTTTACTTATTAGCACACCTACTTCTGTGTCGAGCTTTTAATGGAAACAAAGGCGGAGTGTGTTTGGTATTTCCTGGTGGCTATTTTAAGAAGATTAATTCTGTTAATTGTATAAAGGAGAATGTTGTCATATTATAGTGAAGTTATGACCCTTTAGCACTCTCTACAAAATTTTTTAAGTAGGTAAGTTGTCTGTTTTATTTTTAAATTCTAAACAAAATATAAATGAAGGCAACGAATAAAATTATGGTAGTTCTACAATATTTTATCGCTTAAAATATAGAGCGATGTTGAAATAATACATTACGGGCCACGGTAAATGTGCGCAGCTAAAACGTGCGAAGAGAAATTCCACGTGCCGATTTCCGTCTACGACTTTCCGCTTTAAATAACGTTCCTAAGCTAACCTCTCTTCGAAATTTAAATCCAAAATGAATATTATTAGTGATGCTCGTGGTGATGCTACAAAGACGTAGGTATCACTTACCAATCTATTTATTTCCATATTTTTAGGCACCTACTTATTTATATCTAAGATATGAAAATTATCCATACATTTCAATATGCTTTCCTTAATTTACTTATGTTTACTGCAAGTAGACTTATGTAATCACAAAAGTTTACTGTAATTACTTATGTTTATAGAGAACTGCATTCAGCTTCGTCGCCCGCTAATTCTTGTTTCCTCATTAGGTAGCGCGCTCCCCGCCACAAGTGCGCGCATCGCATTGCGTTCATTTAGCGTCCGTATATATAATATACATATACTCTAGCCCATTCGGATTCCCTCAGAAATTTGTACACCCTATTAAACCCCATCCCCTTGAACTCCAACTTATTCATTAAGAACTAGTTTAAATCCTAAACTCTTTCATTATAGAACTTGTCAAGTCTCATACACATTGTCAGAATTTTAGAAAACGATCGTCTTCTGAAACATGCTACCTACTGAACTGAAGGTGTGCCAAGGCTAACCCATTTTCATTCCCCTCGCTAAAACTCTGTTTGCGACCTTAGAAATTAAAGGATATTCAGGCCAATTTGTAACAAACTCTAAAAAGCCCTTTAAATGTCATTTGTATAGTATTTGAAAGAAGACGGTGGGCCTTAAACCGCGTTCATCCGCCGAGCGAAATTGTCGCGAGTGCACTCAACCATGGAGTGTTTTGATTTATTGTCCATTTATTGGACTCTCAACGGCGACTGCACGAATAAAAATAGAATACGTCTTCTCCACTTGATACTGAGAATAATCATAAACTCCGAGCCCAACAATAATGACACAAAAGATTGTATCCGTTTAACATCATGCGAGTTGCAAACCACATAGGTATTTGTTATGTGCTTTACTCGCAGCTATATAACTATTCGATGTACCAACACAATGAATAATAATATGTAGCTACGTAGGTACTTGAATATTGCAAACCCATTCAAATATTATTTCGTTATATTTTTGTATAATTTAATAATGTTATAATTATACAAAAATATGAATTAAATAATTAATTGAAGCAAGCAATACCACCACCACTCACATGCACCACCACACAAGACTTTTATACTACTCTCGACGCACGTTTCCCCCCGACTTCGAGATTTTTCGTCGAGAATAGTACTTATAAGTCTTGTGTGGTGGTGCATGTGAGTGGTGGTGGCATTGCTTGCTTGGGAACTTGGCTTTGTTGCTTGGTTGGGAAGGTAAATGGTGCTTCGCTTGCATAGACATAGGATTTTTTCGCTACGGTCTATGTTCGCTTGTAACTGCATGCTTGACCATACAGAATTTTTACTGTTGGCGGATTATAGCAAAATAATTATAATCTTTTCTTGCTAAATCATGAACTTCCGCAAAGTAACGCCTGATTCTAACCAATATTTAAATAATTAATGTTCAACCAATTTTAATTCTTTGCTCATTTTTGTAAAACAAAGGGCAATCGTTAACGTGGTCGGCTGATAGAGGCCAGCAAGTATACTAGAACAGAGAGCTCTCGAGAGCGCGAAGAGCGAGGCAACGGGAAGCCACCGGTGGGTCCCAATTTGCCCCAACATTATCCAATTGCCGGAGTCAACCATTTGGCGTGGGCCCGCGCGTGACCTGCACACGTATTTTGGATCTGTTAAATATTTCATATGACTTGAATAAACAAAAATAGACGAGAGTTTTTCTGTCCGACTCTGTTTGCGATATGTTTTTAGCCAAGGTTTTTGGGACTTTTGGACTCTGAAACAGACTGGTTGGTCCGTGTGTTAATTAGTCTATGATATCGGTTAATTGGTTCCATCATAATTCTCAATGTACCTACTACTAAGATTTTACTAAATGTGATGTCGTTGGCACCCGCGTCGCGTCGTAGCAAGGTTGTAGGTTGTAGCATTCCGTGTGTCAGGCAAGGTACTATTAAGTATAGTCTGTGGTTAGGCTACGTGATGTCATAGCAAAACAAATATGGATGGTAATTCTAATTGGTGTAAACATAATATTATGTGGAGAAAAAATTACTTAAGTACATAAATTTATGGATTTAAATTTTAATCAATTAATTTTATATTTTAAATTCAATAAAATATGAATACTTCGTCTTTGGTGACATATAGGTATCTAATTAGGTACTTATAGGATAGTCAGATGTTTTTAAGCGTTTGGTTTTGAACTACATATATTATCTAATTTTGTAGTATGCTTTGTGAATATTTAATAAACCGAGAAAAAATAAGTTTCGTTCGTAGGACTAAATTACTTATACTTAAATACCACGAACATATTGGTACCTACGTTGGTATATGAATTCATACATAATATTATATATGTACTTACGTGATAAATGATAATTAGCAATAAACTTTATGGCTCATTCAAGATCATACACGCAAACGCGTATAAGAAGTCATATTTCTTACACGCGTTTTCTAATGGATTCTAGGGACAAATGATCGCCGGGCGTATTTAATGGAATATAATATATGGGTTATACCGTATCTTAAAGTTTATCTGAGGTCGGTCAGTAACGAATCTAATTTATCTAATTTGAAAAACAGCAACATCCACTTATCCAGTGGCGCCAGTTAAATACATTATCTATCAATAAAATAATATCATAAGAAATAGGTAGGTACGTACACGAGTGGCTATCATAACTTCATAAGAACATAAAATGTTGGAATTACCGGGGTTAAGATGCGAAGTAACATATTATCTTATGTACTTATATTGGTAGATAAGCGTAACGTAAAAAACATAAAATACCTAAAAGAAACAGGAAAAACTTATGTACTTATTGATATTTAGCAGCTAAGTAATAATATAATCATTATCAGTTAAGTCAGCATATCACAGATGACATATCTTATAGGGTGCCCTAGAACACCTTATTAAATAAAATTACAATCATGTAGAGTGTACATTCCATACCGTAACTTAACGTAAGTACTTAATTTTATTTTTTTGAAGTGAAACCTCTTTAGAATCGTTGTGATTTGAAAATTCAACGAAATGAAACCAAAAATATACAAACATAATATTATAGAGAATTTAGCCTGCGAGAGAATGAGTTACAATACAAGTTATATTTATTTAATTCTCTCTTATGCTACTTTTCTGAAATTTCACTTCTGCCGTGTGTATATTCCACACACACATTTTTTTGAAGTAAAACTTCTTTAGAATCGTGATTTGAAAATTTAACGAAAAAGCGACACCAAAAAGAGATATAGGATTTAGCCTGCGAGAGAATGAGATAGAATACAATATGTTATATTTATCTCATTATCTCGTAGGCTACTATTCTGAAGTATCACTTCTGCCGTGTGCCGTGAATTGCACACCATACTTTTTTTTCGTTTGTACGTTTATAAAAATATCACAACCAATCAAGATAAGTTTTAATATCACAATCATTAATTAATAAACTATGAGCGAGTGCTTTCACAGTCCCTACATCCGGCGCGCCTGCGCAGTGCGCAGTGCGCTCCCAATTGGACTTCCGAGAGCGTTTCCGAAATCGCTCCACCAATTAAGTGTAGCGACAATTTTAATGACTCCAAAGGGAGCAACTATTGTTTTGTTATTATTAGGGCACGAGACAGGATGCTGGCTAATTAGGCACTAATTTACTTAGCTTTATTAGTTTAAGTGTAACCACTATTCAACAATGCTCTTTTAAATTAGGACACGCGACTACTTTTTTGGTTTAATTGATTTACGATTTTTTTAAGTTCTTTTTAGGAGGTATCTAACTAAAGTATGATAAGGTGGGACCTTCAATCTTAATGTTAGGTAGGTATACAATAATCGTAAGAATAAACTTAACGTAGGTACTTAAATAGCTATTTATGCAACTGTATCGTAATGAGGGTCATTTTAATTCGAGTGCTGTTTTTTGATACGAGGCTTGCCGAGTATCAAAATAGGATAGTACGAGAATTAAAATGACTAATTACGTACAGTTGCATACAAGATTTTATCTACGACAAGGACGTCTTAATAATTTTTTACTTTGTAAATTAATAAAAAAGTCAAATCAATACAAATTTCACAAGTTGCAAAAGTAATCCGTTTACCGCGTAATTTTTCTAATTTTTTTTAAATATTGGCAGTAAGAGTGGCAGTACCAACCATAGAGTGGGTTGGGTACATAGAGTATAGAGTAGGTGGAGATGAAATATATAATATGTACATATTCAATGACGGGTGCCACCATCCGCCATGATGTAGGTATGGCTCCTCTACATACTAAGAACTCTGTGGTTGGGAAAGTGCCAGAACCCAGAGCCGCTAAGCTATAGGTAGGTATCCTATTTATGAAGATAACCATATCGATACAGCTACGGCCTACGACTCATAACGATACAGCTCCCATACAACGAACTGTATCGTTATGAGAAGCAAACACGAAAGAGGGTTCAATTCGATATAGTTGTCAAATTCGAAATTGGAACTTTTCGATGCTGGAGTAGATAAACGATATTACGTGACGTACCTACTAAGCGTAGGCTGCGGTCTACCGGTACGCTACGATACAGGTACATTTCAAGATTTAAAATAATTATAAGAACCATGTTGAAAATAGGCGTCTACCTATCTTATTTTATGGAGCTAAAATATGGGCGGAGTGTTGTGACAAGGTTCAGTGAGGGCGGGAAGAAGGGACGGAAAGTCCTGTTAAGCCGTCATAGCAGCACATCATTTAGTCATAACTTGAAAAGCATTTTTGAGCGCTGTCGAATTGAGTGACTGGTTAGGCTGGCCGGGCGACAGGGTGACTAGTTCAAAACTACTAATATGTTATAATAAAATATAAAATACCTTTTATTTTTCCTTACAGTTAAATTTTTTTGTGCTTAACACCTAACCCATCTTAAGATACCTATACTAGGCGTAAAGTAAGTTAAGTTATACTAGGCGAAAATTAATTCATTTACACCTCGAAACTAACTAGGTACTATTTTCCTAAGGTAACGACCAAAACAGTCTCATTTTAACCCTGCGTTTCAGATAGACTTTAAATTCGAATATGAGGTAGGTATGAAAAGGTAGATTTTGAACGTGTTAATTAATTGGCTGGGCTATTTTGACCATGTTTCCGTCCACGTAACAGCGGTGATTCCAGTGGCCCAGTTCCTAATGGGAGTGCGTTTGTCGAGGCCACGACCCGTAATTACACACCCGAAACAAAGTGCACAGATCTCGTCCAGCACACTCATCCTCTCGCTAATTGTTCCGCGTACCGGCTATATTATGCCGGCTCTGAATTGCACATCATTATTGAGTAGATTCGCGAGCGTATGAGTAATGTATGCAGGCTATATTTAATAGGTATAATTAGACATATACCGAACACGTGAATCGAGGATTAGATGGAGGATGAAGTCCATCCTTTCCAGTACCTAACCTAAGTTAACCTTAACTTAGCAGTAACTTAATTAAGTAACTATTATTTTATCCGTTATTTTATCTGTGCCTAGGTATGCAGTTTAGTGAACGCATGATCCCAGATAGTATTTGAGATTGAACTATATTGTGGAAATGATTCATGCCATGATGATGTTTGCATTTGATACCGAATGACGGAGAAATGACCTAGAGTCGATTTCCGTGCATATTATGTCCCTACTACTGAGTAGAAAAATAATGCTTGCGCGCCTTTATTATTACCAGATGTACCTTGTACTTTCTTAGTTACCTATATCTACTTCAAAAATAATAGAGACGCGGGAAATAAAAGAAGACGCACCTGCGTCTTACAACTTCTCAAGTCACCATGCGTAAAGGTCGCAACTCGACCGTGAAAATCCGTTACAAAAGCAGTTCACTGTGTTAATTTAGTCCTTATGAGATTTCCGTTTAAAAAATTCGTTACAGTCGTTACTTTCAAAAAGAACTGAGATATTCAATTCATCGCGTATGATTTTTCTAGGTACGGTCTACGAGTTGTGCATATCTGAGATTTCTGGACCGATGTAGGTACATGATTGGTTTTATATGAAATTTATCATGTGCTTAAAAGGAGGATATTTAAATCCTCAGCCTATAGGTACTTAATCTATGATGCCGCTAGAAACTAGAAATAGGAAGTCGATAGACTATAATATAAACTTCTAGTGTAAGGTTAAAGGAGTCCCACCACAATTTGAATGACTGATCTTATTTTTTAATTCCAAATTTCAAGTGTACCTGTTAGCATTAATACACTAGTTACTGAAATATGCAAGTTTGAGAGACGGATAGACATAGTCGTAGGGACACGTATAGGGGTTCCTTTCTTAACTTTACGGTAGGGAGCCCTAAAATTGGGAGACAATATTTCAATCATAAGCACTTGAGTTTAGTGCAGGTGGTCTTTGGTCTGAGAATGTTTAAAAGAAGTCAAAATGAACATGTGCACGTCGAGATGTAAACACGCGAAACACTCTTGCGAACCGTTCACAAGGGCCTGTAAACATACATAGCACACATTGCCCTCATTTCGATGTATACTACCGTCTACCTTGAACTGTTGATCGGATTAGGTTTGACAGAACAAATCTGAGATTAGCCACTGGCTTAAGCTTAGCTCGGTTTATTAAATACCCAAGTTTGTACTTAGTGAAATATTTACATCTGTGGTAGATATGATAGGTACCAACTAGGTAGTACATATTGTACACGTCTACCTTTACTCGACATCCATCAACATAATATTGTATCTATTACTATTATTAAATATCGTTAAACTGAAGAGATTAAAAAAAATAAGTATCTAGGAGCACAATTCAATTAAATGCTACCAAATTGATGTTAAGTTAACTAAATCATTAGTAGGTACATTGTAAAAGCCACCGCCCACCACTAATAAAATAGGATCATGTAATGATACCTATACTTGAAATGTAAATTACGCAATGCCGTAACTTTTTAGATGGTTGATGATAATTTATTATGCTGGTGTTATTTTGTTTGGAAATGGGATCTCCTATCTGATTTTATCTATTTGCTTGTTGCAGTGCAGACTTGGGTGTAACCTTTGGTTAAATGGACTAGAAAACTCTTGCCAAACTGTTTGCGTAAGTATTTATTTTTATTTGAATTAATGTGTACTGGGACCCCCTCGTTCCATATTGTTAACCGACTTTCAAAAAAGGAGGAGGTTATCAATTCAGCGCGTATTTTATTTTTTAATGTATGTTACCGCATATCTCCGTGTTTTCTAAACCGATTAGATTTTTTTTTCATAGATGTTTTTTCTTTATTGCAGAATGTAACATCAGAAACTGTAATCTCAAGAGAATTGTACTGCGTTATGGGATGCAATGAGGCGCTGAATACGTATTTGCAAAAAGTTCGAGGTAAATTAATAAAACCTTACATATACGAGTAAGCTTAGGTATCCTGAGTAAAAGAAGTCACTCTGCCGTCGCGTTCAGTCACTTCTATAACAATTTGTGCATGCATTCAGATTTCAGTGTAAGATACTGCTATCTCTGTTTTGTGGGTTCATAACTTTGAAGTTGTGATTTCTTGAAAATCAGGTATATATATATATACCTGATATATATACACACACAGGTTTAGGTACACTATTTAATAATACGTGTGTGCGAAGTTGCAGTATGCAGTCGTAGTTTCGTTTGTCACATATTCAAAAGCAGTTGTTAAATGTCTATAACTCCCATATCCTGCCTGGTGGGAGGCTTCGGCCGTGGCTAGTTACCACCCTACCGGCAAAGACGTGCCGCCAAGCTATTTAGCGTTCCGGTACGATGCCGTGTAGAAACCGAATAGGGGAAAGTATGGGTTTAATATAACTGCCATGCCCCTAACAGGTTAGCCCGTTACCATTTTAGACTGCATCGTCACTTACCATCAGGTGAGATAGCTGTCAAGGGCTAACTTATAGTGGATAAAAAAAAACCCAGGCAGGCTAGTCCGCTACCATGATTGACTGCATCATCACTTACCACCAGGTGAGATTACAGACAAGGGCTAACTTGTAGTGGATTAAAAAAATAAAAAAAGTTTATAGATATATTTATTGCTTTGCATTTTCAGATCTACTGGGCACTCCGCCCGCACCAGCCTTAGTGGCAGACAGCCTGACAGCCACGTCTCTCTCCCTCGTGTGGGACGTACCGAATCTCGGCAATCTCAGCTACCTCGTGCAGTGGCGCTACGAAGAGCTGCCCGGCAGCTGGCAGTACTATTCCAACTCCAGCCATAACGACAAGTCCATCATTCACGTGGAAAATTTGAGGCCCTATACGAAATATAGAGTAAGTGCACCATGTCCATTTGTTATAGTTAAATTCAATTTAACTAATTTTTTTTACTAAATTGCGAATTAGGATATCAATCCAAAATGCTTGGAACTCGCTTCTGTGTGTGATTATCGTGTGATCTGCATATGACGAGATATAATACCTAACTACCTATGGCCTGAGGCTGCCGGATTACAAAACTCAAGGCGAACATTTTACAAGTAACAAAAAAATACTTTCAGTTTCGAGTTGCAATATTCCTCTCGGGGCACAGCGGCGCCGGGGAACCGGTGTATTCGACACCATCAGTAGTCATATCCACTCTGGAAAGTGGGCAGCCCAGCTCTGCGCCTACCGCGCTGCGAGCCGCGGCGCCCGACCCCAGCCGAGTCGCCATCTCATGGGGGCCCGGACCCTTTCCCAATGGACCGCTCATTTCTTATGTGCTGAGGCTAGCTGACACACAACCTAACACCAATGACGCCTTGAAGGTAAGCTGTAAGATCCACTTATTCCTTTTCCTCTTCATTAGCATTCTTAGACATCGGCATAGCGCACTGCGTTACGCTACATACTGCAGGTGCGTTTGACATATCAGCGTGTAAGTATGCGTATTGGTATGCGTTGCATTTATACGCCCTCACCAAACCACTATAAATATATTATTATTTCTTAATTCACTTTTGGAAAATACGTCAATTGTTTGGATTTTAATACATACGAGTATATAAGTGTGTGCATTTTTACAGGAATGCCCAGTGTTCTTACTCTAATCTGTGTTTCATAATATATGGTGTAGATGGTACCTATAGGGGTAGGTCTAAGTAGGTAACTTAGCCTTGTTCATTACAGGATATGCCGGCATCAAACAATACGCTGTTCTATATGTTCCAAAACTTGGCACCAGCGCGGGAATACGAAGTGTCAGTGGCAATGAGAAACGCTGTCGGAGAGGGCCCTAGAGCCAGCGTAAGAATAAAAACACCACCCTTACCTACATGTAAGAGATGAATAATTTAAGATAATAATTGCATGATAAATAATGGATGTGCATGTTTTGTTTTCATACTTGTATGATAATCAATTTTTGAGATGTCTGAAAGTGTGCATGAAATTATTTATACTTTTCTTTACGGTCTTGATGCTCGATTTGGCATTTTGCACTATAAATCATCAATAATCCTACTAATATTGGCTTAAATTAACCATCACCGAAAAATTCATTCCATCTATCTTTAAGGAGTGAACGCTTAACATACCATAGTTAACTATTACAAATACTGTTGCAGCTGTTCCAAGTCAGCAGCCTGTATTAATTTTAGGAGGCGAACATAACATTCTTGCTGCTCCAGCTAATGATATGTTATCTGATCCCATAGAACTCTACAATACTGAACACGACATTACCGGTGAGAACGTTACGCTTGGGAAAAATCATTATCATTATCAGGATATAAGAACCGTTATTTATGTTACATGTATTTAAATTTTTCAGGAGTTGGCCTCGATTTCTCCAGCGATTCTTTGTTTGTATCTGTTTCAAACGGTTACGTTTATCGAAGTTCCCTCACTAAACAGAGCTCCTCTGAACCTATTCTAACTCCAGAATACATATCTTACAAACCGTTGGATTTGTCAGTGGACTGGCTTAATAAGCATCTTTACGTACTCGGTGAAGTGTATTACACTAAAGAAAGCTCGGATTGGTCAAACAATAGTGTTTATCCGAGTTGGGAAATATCGAGATGCGACTTCGATGGAAAAAATAAACTAGTTGCCTTGTCAGGATTTAATTCGCGTCCTATACATTTCGAGGTGGACGCTTACAACGGGTAAAACAACTTTTTTCAGTAATCTTTTTAATAACAAATAACTAATAAGTAATATTTCTTAAAACTTATTGATATTATTATTTTATTCTAGGTATCTGTTTTGGGCATTACGAGGAGTTGAACGAGGTGGTTTGTACCGATTAGATTTAGCGAACATTTCTAATGGCGTCAGGCATGATGCTCCACCAGAACTTATCGTTAGAGACGCTCATTTAGGGGCCTTTACGGTAGACCATGCTGACTTCAGACTTCTTGTCGCACATCTTAGGCAGAATACAGTACTCGCTGTTTCTCTCGATGGGTAATTCACATACTTCCAATGACACTTTAAGTTCTTGCTTATGACAGTTTTGTATAATACCTATGTTTTTAATTCCAGACGAGAAATAACTGACTTTCGCAGTAACACGCAGAAGCCAATGTTTTTTTCGGCGCGGTCGATAGCTTATGCTAATGGTCTTTTTTATTGGACGAATGGCCGTGAAATGCTGACAGAAGAATACCACAAGCAAAGCGACAGTTATTATCATAATGAATATCCATTAGCGTTCAATACAAAGACGCTGGCAACCAGACAAGTATTAGTTGCATTGAGAAGTTGTCAGCCGATACCAGTCCCCGTAAATCCTCCTTTAGGGGTTCAAAGTATTATGGGAATAAACCGGGCAAAGGTATCGTGGTCTCCCCCACATCTTTTGGGACATCAGGGAACAGGCGCATGGCAGCAATGGACATTTCAATTACAAGTAACAGAAGCGGTATCTGGGGACAATCTTAAAATGTTAGTAACTGCTTCTAAAAGTTAATAGACTGATAATTTATGTGTCTTGAGGTTCAATAATTTAAATAATGTCTTTAATTTCTAGAGAAAACATTAAAGAATTAATGTACCTCGTCGAAAACATGTTACCAGACACCGAATACGTTTTTCGAGTAGCAGCGGTTACCGAATCGGGATCAGGGCCGTGGTCCTCAGAATTTATTGGAAAAACATTAACGCACTCTCCTACTACTTTACAAAGTACTTTATTGTGGTCAGGTCCTGATGGTCTTTTGCAAACTGATTTGACAGGGGATAACTTGCAGACTCTGATTCACAGGTAAGATTCTGTAACTTTCATAAAATTCATTACATACTTACCTATCATTCATTGTCATTTGGTAGTTTTGCCTGGAAAGTTTCTCGGGAGTTTTGAAAATTGGTGTATTTTATAGATTTCGATGTGCTCTTTCCGAATTTCCACTTTGCCAATATGGCGGCGCGAGCGGCAAAGATACGAGGTGGCAAAGTGAATAATTCCCCCTTTTGAACACCAAATTACTGGGTTATATTACTTACTCTCTTGAAAAGAAAATTATGCACATATTTCTCCGCAGAACCTTCCTTAAAAATGTGTATATCACGGACATTTCATGGTACCAAGACAAACTGTATTTGGTCACTAACGAGTCAACTGTAATGTGGTACAATACTACGACCCATGAAACGGGATATATGCCCAGTATGGACAATGTTGGGAGTTTAGCCGTGGACTGGGTTGGGAAAAAGATTTATTGGTCAAATCCTAAACAACAATTGGTACGTATGATAAAAAGTAGCAAATAAAATGCATGAAACAATAAAATCAAGGCTTAGCACTATTATTTAAATTCTATTTTAGATAACCAGAGGTAATTTCGATGGCGGCAATCGCGAACCAGTTCCAATAGTAACAGTTGCAAAAGAACTTATTATTGATTCATTGGGAGCATACATTTATTGGAACACCGGTCATGCAGTAGAAGCTTCTAGACTTAATGGGGAGAATAAAATTATTTACTATCCCGCTCAATTGTTTAGTGGAAAACAAGGTATGAATACACTATATTTTATTTCTTTCATACGGATTAAATTTATTATTTATAGTCTTATTTGGTTATTGTTATTTTATCAATTTTAGTGATGGGCCTTACAGCAGACCTGGAAAATAAATGGGTGTATTGGTTAGTCAGGAGCTATGATGGATCTGAATTACATCGAGCACCAACAGCGGACCAAATATCTGCTGGTATTAATGAGGTCTGTTTATCTGTGATACAAGAATGATAGTTTAAATGCTTTCCTCAGCCATAATCTTTTTAAACCAGAATGTTATGCCTTCATAGGTATCTGGATCTTTGGTGACACGTTTATCAGGAACCGCTACCCTTGGACCACTGTGCTACTTTAGTGGAAGACTGGTCTGGGTGCAGGACTCTTCCAGAGCAGTAGTGTCCGACTTGGCTGGGAAATACACCGCAGAACTTATACCCCACGTGCATGTTATTGCTGTCAGAGATCCTACACTGCACAAAGATAGTGGTAACTTTGTTTTTATTATATTGTTACATACATTTGAGCATCTAGGTATCCATAGCCCATTGAACTTACCTAAGGCTGTAGTTGCTGAATGAAATATTTTGCTCAGAGAAAAAATGCTGTCTTCAATTTGGTTTTCTGATGGATCTCCAATATTATTAAGAATGTAAAATTTTCAGAATTCATAATCGCTATACCGGAAACAATAAATGCGTCGACAATTGCGGTGGAAGGAGAATGGGACAAGTTTAATGTGACCTGGGCGCCGGCTGCCCGTGTTAACCTAAACACCAGCAGAGTATACTATGATGTCAGCTTACACTTCCTCGGACAGTATAAAATTGAGGTAATTAACATAACCTTGTAAAATGTAAGCTTGAACAATATTTGACAACAGGTTTACTTCAGTATTAGTCTATTCATTTAGGATTAAATCTGCTAGGGCGGTACCGCCGTATTTGCAGCACCAGAGGAACCGCGAAAATGTTGTCAGTTGTCGAGACATTTTTATTCGACCGCGAACCCTGAAATTCACCTTGTCGAAGTTTGCTAGAAGCACCAGAGATTAGAAATTGGTGCTATAAGAATGGGATTGCCGCAGAACTAGATCATTTATTGAAGAGAAGCTTCTCAACGGACGTGAAATTCTCGCAAAAAATAAAAAAATACGAATTCGACGCCTTACATAGCCAACGAGCTACGTACTGCTACGTATACGTTTATAAGTGAGAGAGACTGAATACAAGATTTAGTTAACTTACAATGTGTAAGAGCTTCGCTTATTTTTTTTTTTTATCGTATGGCATTTATTACGACTCCTGGTTCGTCGCTCGCTTAGCACCACCCGGGGGACACGTGCAGGGAGGTAAAAGGTAATTCCTGCGGACGTGAGCGACGGGGCATCCCCCAATCGCTTATGAATGTGTAAGCTTTGTGCACTTTTATGCTACCACTGTCCTAGAAAATTATTGGACTGATTATAATCGGAGGGAGGCCTTTGCCCAGTCGTGGGACAGTACATGCACATAGATTAGATTAGATTATAATGCGGTTTTTTGCGTTACATATAGCTTCCGATAAGGTTTTTAATATGTTTTAAGGCCATAGTCCACCAAACTGCACTACAATCTATTTTTATTTTTACGTGCGTTACCTTGTTAATTCAGAGGACGGTGGACGTAGCGTGGGTGGAAGTGTCGTCGCGCTCGGTGGCGCCGTATAGCAGCATGGAGGTGACTGTGCGCGCGCACACGCAGTGGGGCGGCGGCGCCGTGGCGCGCGCGCCGCTCCGCACGCCGCAAGCGCCGCCGAGCGCGCCCACCGCGCCTCGCGTCTACGTGCAACCCGCGCATAGGTATGCGCCACAGTTGTTTTTTTAATCCACTACTAATTAGCCCTTCATTGCGATCTCACCTGATAAGTAAGTGATGATGCGGTCTAAGATGGTGGCGCGCTAACCTGTTGGGGGCATGACAGTTATATTAAACTCATACCCCTATTCGGTTTCTACACGGCATCGTACCGGAACGCTTAATCGCTTGGCGGCACGTCTTTGCCGGTTGAAGCCTCCCACCAGGTCAGACCAGGGATATCTACCTAAATCAGAAATTATAAATTCCTAAATTGACTCTGCCGGGGTCCGGGGATCGAACCAGGGACGTCCGCACATTAAAACAACAGCGCTCATCACTGCGCCACGGAGGTCGTCACACACGGTAGATATTATAGCAATCTGAAAGTACTTTTGTAATAATGCAAAATCCTTAAATCTAATCTATATTTCTTCTGCAATAAGAAAGTCATTGCACACTTCTGAATTTAGAGATTAAGTTTAGCTGTATTTTTATCGAATATTGAAAGATCAAGGTACCAGGATCGGCTACGAACACACCGGTGCAGTTCTAATGAAGCGCAATGCTACCTGCCAAAATCCTCATATCCTAAATAGATTTTAGGACTTTAGGTGTCTATCGAATGGGGATATTATGTTCTTCAAATGTTGATCCATTGCTTCGTTAGCTTGTGGAGCTCCCTCCTATACAGAATAATTCACCGACTATAATTTTGTCCTGCCTACGAAAATGGAAAACGGCGTCCGGGGTTTTAAAAAGCAAGTCTCTAGTTTGCTTTAGTTGCAAAATAAGCCAATGGTTTTTCTTGCTTATCTAAGTAGAAGATTCTTTTTCTGCCTTCCTTTTCTTTCGCAGTAGTCTTTATTTGGAATTACATTTATGTATTTTCTTACTTACATTTTCTTATTTACATTCAACAGTGGCGGCCCACTAACTGCCACGTTCAGATGGGAAGCGCCCAGTAGGAGTAATGGAGTAGTACGCGGCTACGAAGCCCAGTGCTGGGCCGTGGGGCTGAGGTCTGCGCCAGTCAAGCCGTCAGCCTGCGCCGATGCCCGTCTGTCACCGCTGCACACACAACGTATGCTGAAAGACCTTGCACCCGCTTCCACTTATTTCTTCCAGGTAAAATTTTTGAAGCACCCCTTCAGAGTCAACATTTTTTAAATGAAACAAAATCAGTCCCCTTAAAACGTAAAAATTATTGCTACAGACAATCTGTCGTAACACTCGTTACGAGCCGGGTTGAGGGGGAGGTGGCACTATTTCTTCTCCCGAAGACTACTTTGATCCTTATCACTGGCGTCTTGACTGACTCACTATGATGGAGTTTCTTGCTAGTTCTTCTCGGTAGGAACGGCATTCCGAACAAGTGGTAGATTCACTCGACTATTCTAAAGCACTTGTTAAAAGTCTACTTGAATAATAGTACATTGTTCACCGAGGGGAGAAAGTGACCGATTACTATCGAGGGTGTAGTTTGAGGCCCGAGGCGTAGCCGAAGGGCCGCAATACACGCGAGGTAGGAATCGTACTTTCTACCGAGTGATACATAGTGCTTTATACTACACCTGCGAGGAAAATAAGCGATAATAATTAGTGATTAAACGAACTTACAAAGTGAAGTTCTATCATAATTATATGAGTCGCTTCATTCGAAGCTTCACTATCAAAACTAGACTAGGTCCATTTTGAGGATTATTTCAATATAGATTCAATACTGATATCGACTATCGATATCGACATCGACATCGATAGCGACAATCAACACAGATATCGACATCGATGTTGACAATCTACATCGATAACAACATCGATATCAACAAACGACATCGATACATCAATAGCGACAATCGACATCGATATTGACAACCGACCACGACATCGATATCGACAATCAACATTGATATCGACAATCGACATCCACCATATTTGACTTTTGTATGTCAAATATGGTGAAGCTGCTTCTAATATTATATCCATATGGACATACCCAAATTCTCAACGTCCATATACCTAATTTACTTAAAATTAAAAAAAAACAGCGCGTTAGAAATGGATTTTCATATAGTTTTTCTCCCCGCTTAGCACGTTAGAAATGAAATTTCATACATCTTTCCCTCCCGCATATTTGGTTTGTAGCAATGACGTACTTTCTACCTCGTTTTTAAAAAAGAATGAAGGTACTTTCCGAGCGGGTGTAGTATAAAAAATATTTCATTTTGATGATATAGGCATGCCGAGCTTTAATAGTGTCAGGTTCCAAGTTGGACGATGGCATCGTCTTGGCGGTCACTATCCATCCACCATTAAGTTTGAAACGTTAAGAAATCGTCTAATAATCTCTTATATTAATTATAAATCCTTGTGTACAGGTTCGTGCCTTTACCGATGCTGGATATGGGCAGTACTCCGAAATCGTATTAGCATCATCAGATGAAATAAATCCAATACCCAAAGTGATAATCTCTTCACAAGAATCAATTAAAATAGTCGATTTGGACTCCGGAGAAAGTGAACTTATACCAAAGGGTAATGGAATACCTATCGATTTCGTCGTAAGCATCGAAGAAAATATTGCGTATTGGGCCAATAATTTGGACGAAATATTCTCATCTAGAATCAATGGCAGTGGGAACTATAAGGTATGATTTTTTTACCAATAAAGTAAATGTTAAATTCTATAGTGCACACTTTATTAAAAGTTTTCAATATTTTAGCTGACTTCAATCAATGGAACTGCAACTAGTATTTGCGTGGATTGGGTTAGTCGATCAGTGTATTGGACCCAATTAGAAATAACTTCCACGGAGTCCTATGTGATGTATCGAGCTGACCTAGGCATCCCTAACACTAGACCGCATATTACTCGTGTCCTAGAAAGAAAACAACCAATACACAGTTTGCAAATTGCTCCAATGCTACGGTGAGGCAAATTTCTAGATAAATATTGCTTATATTTAAAAATATGAACTTTTGTACTTACTCTTGATTTTGAATTTTTAGATCTTTATATTGGTATGAAGAAAGCAATCATAAAGGACTAGGAACATTGATGACTGCATATGTGGACGGGAGCAATATTAGAACATTTTTTAACAATTCTGAGGAAGATGTTTCGATGTCGGATTTTTTAGATGAATGCAATTGTCCTCAAAATCCACAAGTGACCAAAAGTTTCGTGATTGATATGACTAATAACGACGTCAAACTGTATTATGTTGATCCATGGGCACATCATATCACAGGGTCTGATATGAATGGATGTATCTGTGAAGTAATAGTTAATGCCACAGAAAAACGAAAGTACGGCTTTCCCCCAATGTCATTAACGGTAGATAGCAAATATATCTATTGGTATAACTCCACGGAAAAGTTTATATTTTATACAAACAAAGTCAAAAAGAACAAAATTGAACAAGTAAAGTCTTCTTTTGGTTACAAAATTATGGCTCTTGATCCGGGAAATCAACCATACCCACCTAGACAATGTCTATTTCCCAACACACAAAAATTGGTCCCACATGTATTATCACACTCAGCGAACAGCGTCACATTAAAATTACCTTTAGTTGGAAAACCAATCAAATGTGAGAAACTGCAATATGAAATGACGGCCACTGAGTACACCATTTTTTATCGTTTACATATGAAAAATGATTCAACGCTTTGTGATAAGGAATCATGCCCTTACATCACGACAAGTAACACTGTCGTAGCATTGAATGAACTAAAACCTTTTACAAATTATACAGTGATGATTGAAGCCACCAATTACTATGCCAAACTTCATGAGATAAAACCGATTCTCGGTGAACCTTTCATCATACAAACTGCAGCTGAAGGTAGAGTTTAATATTTGCTACAAAACACAACTTGTACTTGTTACAACTAAATGCAAATATCACCACTTATATTATTTCCTGACTTTTAGCTCCTACAGCCCCAAAGGATGTGACTGTTATCGTTTTAAGCCCTGTACTCGCACAAGTTGAGTGGACACCAGACCCTGGTCTTTATTACGAACTCCATTGGAGCACAGATGATTCATTGACAGTAACACAGAAAATAAAAGGTACATTTCATTTCATATTTTTTGCAGTCTCAAAAAATACTACACAAAATTTTACTCCCCGACGGCGGAACACCAACGTTCGTAAAAATGCTCATGCAAAATGTTTTAACGATTGTAATGTAAGTCAACATGTCAGTCAATACTTTTAAAACTTATCATGGTAACTTATCGTGCATAATGATGTTGATTGAAATTTAATTAAATGTACCTATAGAACACTTGGAACTAACAGCTAAGTAATCCGGAACAGCCAAATTCCGAACATAGAAATGAGAATCCGCTATAAGCTATATTGTGATTCCGAACAAAAATCGTACCCTATGAAGCCGTTAACTGAGATACGCCACAGCTGGCCACTAAGTTATAAGCAAAAGGGAGTTACAGCCAGCTAATTTTTTTGGCTGAAATGACCCAATTGAATGCGTATAGGATGTACATTGAGAATGTTATTTTGGCAGAGCACAACACAGTGTTGGTGGCCGGCGGGCGGCGCGCTAACATGACGCGACTGTCGCCGGCCACGGCTTACACAGTGTGGGTGCGCGCGCGCTCGCGACACAGCTCGGTCGCCGCAGACTCTGCCCCGCAGCGGCTGCGCACGTTCCCGCCGCCCGCGCCTCTCGCGCTGCGCACCGCCACCGCGTACGCGCTCTCCGTCATCTGGCCGCCGCCCACTTCCTACAAGCTTCACAAGTGAGTAATGAGTATACAGAATGGGTATAATTATAATTATAATTAGTAGAATTATACTCGCGCTTGACCGTTTTTATGGTTTGTCTTGTCACTTATGTCTACTACGGTTCAAGAGATACAACCCGCTGGCAGACGGACGGACGGAACCCTAAAAAGCCATCTACTCCTACGTATCTACCATTTTTTGCAGTTATGCTGTGGAGTACACAGAACTGTCGAGTGCAGCAGACGAGTGGGCAGCGTGCGAACAAAGCGACAACGCGGAGTGGTTGGCGAGTGATCTGCGTCCGCGCACGCGGTACCGCTTCCGCGTGCATATGCAGTACGTTGCGCACGCACCGCCGTTCTACTGGCCTCATGACGACCGATTTACCTATGAAACTCTAGGTATGCTTTCGCTTAAATTAGAAAATTTCACAATCTCATAGGAAATCAGAAGTCTTTGGACGTACCAGTATGTGGACAAAGTCGCGGGCGACTGCTAATATTCTTATATTCGACACATAGTTTTACCGATTATTTATTTATTTACTAATTTGACAGCTTAAACGTATGGTTACATTTGTGAAACGAATCATTCGAATGTTACAGGAGTTAGTAGATGCTTTTCGAAAACTGCTTTAACTAACCTTACTTGTGACGTCACCAAACTGCTACGCACTTTTTTGGTATTAATTATTGAATTAAACTATCGAGTTTAAAATGGTTTTCAAACAAAAAATAACAGTTCCGTTAAACAGAGCAATGCTTTAATCGTGGTATTGTGTACGCAGGAGACGTGCCGGGCCCGCCGGGCGCGCTGCACGTAGAGGCGGTGGGTGAACGAATGATGCGCGCGCGCTGGGCCGAGCCCGAGGCCCGGGGTGCGCCCATCGAGGCCTATCGGGTCTGGGGCCGACCGCATCACAGGTATGGCATCACAACCTTTTTTGGGTTAATCTTGGGTTTCTTGCACTGAATGCTTACGATTATCTTATTAGATCCAATTATAATCAATCGAATTCAACTCAATTCTACATTAATTCAGCCATCTTTTAAGTCATCAAGTTTTACCCATTTTACGCAAATGATCCAAAATAATTGATTTGACACTAATATCAAAAGCTATTGTTAGCTCAGCCGCTGAGATAGATCCGCTTCCACTATCACATCGGTGATCTATTGAGACATGCAGATCAGACGTCATAAATGGATACATCACATTGATGAGATCACGACTCAACTACCGTGGCCTAAAAATCTTTAGATGGCGCAATACTGGAATCCCTATTAGGGAACATAGGACTATAACACACAACTGAATCTCATCTACCTTGTTGCAGAATAAACTATGTGGACGAAAATACGACCAAAAATATAAGTGAACTGCTACCGGATAACCTTCCCAGTGACATCGACGACGAGATGAAATTACGCATTGTTCGCGAAGGACTCGAACTACTTTATAGCGGGAACGGTAAGT
Source organism: Erebia aethiops (assembly GCA_923060345.2). NCBI lineage: Eukaryota > Metazoa > Arthropoda > Insecta > Lepidoptera > Nymphalidae > Erebia > Erebia aethiops. The sequence continues at coordinate 15,367,739 of OV281087.1, forward strand.
TCTAATTCTCACCCATATATAAAAAAATCATAGGGCTCATAATATGCGTCCAAAGCTGCAACTAAGCTTTTCCGATAGCGCACCACTCACCTTTACTGTCATAACTCTAAGAGGTCTGAACTAGGGCTTTCGAATACCGGTTTTTTTCAATACCGGTATTAATACCGGAAATTTTTTTTCAATACCGGGATGATTGGGAAAAACTTAAAATTAGATAGATTGTTTTTAACTTAAAACTAGTCTTTTCTGAAGGAAACTGCACCATAAAAAACAGTTTTCCATAAAAAAATATTTTTTCACCGCATTAACTCCAAAAGAGCATTTTTCTGCTTAAATTCAATGAAGAAATGTCATTTTTTTACTCGTCAAAATACATAAATACATAGTCAAAACACAAATTAATTAAAAATTTAAAAGTTATTTTTTAAAAGAAAATAAATCATAATAAAAAAATTGCATTGGATAAAAAACAGATTTCTGAACGTTTCATGAGTCAATGAAATAGAAATGCCAAGCCACAGGGTTCTAAATTCAAACACTAATTTTTCCCTCTGAGTGATCAACTCCACCTGTCATTGGCAAAGTGCATTGTGCTGGTGTGGCACTAATAAAGGCCATAGAACAAAATAAGAAGAAGATCAAAAATGACTTTTCTTTACTTGTTTTAAGCAATAAAGATGCTCTTTATTGAGCTAATGTGCTTAAGATACAAGTTTTAAACTTAGCTTTTTTTTTTTTTTTTTTATCTACTACAAGCTAGCCCTTGACTGCGAACACACCTGATGGTAAGTGATGATGCAGTCTAAGATGGTAGCGGGCTAACCTGTTAGGGGCATGGCAGTTATATTAAACCCATACCCCTTAGCTGAACAAAAAGATTGGCATGTACCAAGAAATATATGCAATAGTCACTGTTTCGTTTATAGTGTCACCAATACCGGTATCCCGGTATTAGACATTTCAATACCGGTATTGAAAACGGACGAAAAAAGACCGGTATCCTGGTATTAGCCAATACCGGGATCCCGGTATTAGCCAATACCGGGATCCCGGTATTGGAAGCCCTAGTCTGAACTCTGGAGGATCCACGCTGTGATTTAGGTATTTACCTAAAAGGGTCCATACTTGCTCAAGTGCCATTATTAAAGTTTTTGAGATGTGGGAACTTGAACTAAAGCAGTATAACTGTTGCATGAATTAGTGCCTGCACGTTTCAAAGATTAAGGCCAGACGTCAGACGAGCGTAATTTTGTGAGTTGTAGGACGTAGGTAAGTCGCGTTTTTTCTGTCCGCCCAATGAACCAAAGTTACGCGACCGAAAATTCGTGACTCACCACAACTTACAAAATTACGCTCGTTTGGTTTGGTGGCCCCACGGTAATGATGTTACGCAATGTTGCAGAGACGTACTGGCTGATCAGCGAGGGCGCGGTGTCGGAGGGCTACGTGGCGCGCGTGCAGGCGCGCAACAGTTACGGCTGGGGCCCGCTGTCCGCCGCCGGCACGCTGCACGCGGCCGCGCTCGCCGCCCGCCCGCACCCCGCCGCGCTCGCCGTGGCCGTGGCCGCGCTGGCGATGCTCGTGCTGGCCGTGGCCGCCGCCGTGTTCTACAGTAAGCTCCTCCGCTGCTCGCGCTACAGTAGACACGCTCTGGCTCTGGCTCTTTAAGGGTCTTACAGAAACCACAGTCTTAACTCCCTGCAACTCATTAAATGTCGTCGAGGTCATTCCGGCATCTTGTGAGTTGTGACCCTACCGTTTTCTTCCAGCCGAGTCTGGATCATTGCCATATCAGCTTCGCAACTCCCTAAAATAGGTTATTGTTAACATAATAAATACCTACTATATACGACTTACTTATAGTTTATTTTAACTTTACTGTTCCAGCATATAACAATCGGAGTAAAAAGAAAGCAGCCATTGAGAATCAACTAACCGCCAACATCGTGCGACGCGGACCCGACGTAGAGCTTGCGACTCTGCGACAGCTTCCGATTAGGCATTCCACTAACATTTTATACAATCAGGTAATTATACTCGAGCCTTTATACAGGGTGGTCACAAAAAAATTGTGACGTCCAAAGAAAAAATTTAGATTCCTCGTACGTAGACCTATTTGAAAATACCCCATCTATGTTCAGCGATTTTTGGTAGTTTTCGAGATATAATATTTTTTTTAGCTTTTTCGTGAGATTTCTGAGGGAGTGAATGTAATTTTTTGTTTTCTTTTTACTTAGTGTTTTTTTCCGAGCGATCTCTGTCAGTAAACAGCTGTTAATAATACACCATAGTATTAAAATTTCAGCAAACGTAGTGGTCATTATGCACTATTATTGTCTTAGCCACTTTGGCACCGTCTTTTTTATGATACGTTTGTTTTTTTTATGTTACCTGATAAGACAATAGCATAGCGTAAATGTATACCGTGATACGAAACGCTTGCTTGAACGAAACGGTTCTGCTCCATCTGATTCGAACCGCTAGGCTTTGAAATAGGTACCCTTCCAGTGTATTTTCCCTGCCACGTAGGTATAACTTAAGTACTTTCAATGCAAGAGTGTACAAAGATATCTTCTAGGCAAGCGCGCTCCAACCTAGACCTCATCATTGCTTTTTTCATCAAGCGCAAGCCTATTCATTAAAAAAAGTGCATCATTGTGACCGCGCTCTGTGGGCAGGGCGTCCACTGTCCGTCGGACGCGGAGCTGGCGAGCCTGCCGCACGTGCGGCGCGAGCAGATCACGCTCACCAAGTTCCTGGGCTCCGGAGCCTTCGGGGAGGTGTTCGAGGGCGTCGCGCGCCAGATCAACGGCGCCAACGTAGACACCAAGGTTGCCGTCAAGGTAACAACACTTATTAACACCTATTAACATACGATATATCACGATAAATCACGTATTATGTCGGAAAATGCACCAGTAATAGTTTAGTCAAGTTAGCTAACATGCTAGTGAATAAGAAATCCGGATGAGAGAATAGTCTGGCATATTCCGATAAAATACTTGAGTTGTAACCATGTTCATGAAAGCATTTTTACGCTTAATGAATATCACAAACGACAATTTTTATGTATTTATTTATCTACGTAAAAGTCCGGGTATATAACTTCAGGGGAGATCGCAGTTTGAAATAGCTTTTAGTAGAAAAAAAATATACCTAAGTTTCGAATCACAGTAGCAAAAAGAAAGTTTCTGGTTTCGTAGACGTTACGCAAAGGAGCGACGGAGCAGGAAAAGACGGAGTTCCTGAAGGAAGCGGCGCTGATGTCCAACTTCAAGCACGAGCACATCCTGCGCCTGCTGGGCGTCTGCCTCGACAACGATCCCAACTACATCCTCATGGAGCTCATGGAGGGCGGCGACTTGCTCAGCTACCTGCGCGCCAAACGCGCCTCGCTGGTAACGACACATGCCCTATTAGACAAACGCGCCTCGCTGGTAACGACACATGCCCTATTAGCCAAACGCGTCTCGCTGGTAACGACACATGCCCTATTAGCCAAACGCGCCTCGCCGGTAACGACACATGCCCTATTAGCCAAACGCGCCTCGCTGGTAACGACACATGCCCTTTTAGCCAAACGCGCCTCGCTGGTAACGACACATGCCCTTTTAGCCAAACGCGCCTTACAGGTAACGACATACCCTATTAGCGCGCAAACACATCTAACATGATCTTACCACTGACCTCCATTATAGCCACTGTATACAAGTGGCTGCAATTTTGTTGTTGTACATAATCGATTGACGCTATTTTGGCAAAAACTAGAAGTTTAATTCGCTATAATCCGCCACAGAAGGCAAATCTATGTGGTACAGTGCGTATCTTGAACTTGCTGCCCACATTCACCACACCACACCACATAAACTCTCGAAAATACCCTCAACGTACTGTTATAAATTATTATTCTATGTCCACTGACTCGCTGCATCAGCACTATTGCGCTTTAAAACTGGCGGTTCACGATGCGGCTAGTCAGTCAGCCATCAATCAGAACTCCGTTTCGAAAACCCAGCCTCCTGTTGCTGGAGCGCGTAGTTAGTAAGAACCGTGTCTTTTGTATTTCCATTTTTAGAATTTTATTAAATTCAGTGGAAAGTTTCAGTGGTTTTTTTTTCAAATAAAAAGACTGTCGACCCGGCCCTCGTAACAGTACGTTTCACTCCGATACCGGAGCATCTTCAGGAGATGCTGACTCTACAATGCACGATTGTAAAGATTGTAAATTGATTATTCAGATCCACTTAGCATTGTTATGAAAGGTAAAGGAGGAATATAGGGCTGCACATTAAACACAATATTACTCTTTCCACAGTATACTCCAGAATCGCTGACCCTGCTAGACTTACTGAACATGTGCGTGGACGTAACAAAGGGATGCCGCTACTTGGAAGAAATGCATTTCGTGCACAGAGACTTAGCGTGCCGGAACTGTCTCGTGGCGCACCGGGCGAACGGCCGCGTTGTCAAGATCGGCGACTTTGGCCTCGCGAGAGATATCTACAAAAACGACTATTACAGGAAGGAAGGGGAAGGTAATCATGACTATATCATTGTTACTAGGAGGACTACATAAATGATAATTCGTCCGCGTTAGTTAAATTTTTTGAAACAACGTAAGAAATTTTAGATCTTCCACTCTCCGGATCTTTCAACTTTGCGGTGCGATCGAACGAAAAAGCTACAAACAAACACACTTTGACATTATAATTTACTTGTTATATCTGATCCCTGTTCGACTGGCGCTGCTGTACAAAATTTAATAATAACTTATAGGTATGTATAGTTCGCGCGCGAGTTGAATGCAGTGTGAATGTATGGTGACACATACATTTACTCTGCATTCAACTCGCGCGCGATCTATAGTAATATTAGTTACTTAATGCAATAGTTGCCTTCATCTATCTTCATGCGGTCTCTGACACACGTGACGATTTCATCCGACTATTAAACAAGCTCGAACTTATGCAATCGGGATGTATCCCGTTGATAAATAAATTTTGCGTTCTGCGCACCAAAACGCGGCTATGTTCAGAGCATCCATAAAATTGGCGAGGGTATTGACATAATGAAGTCGCGAGTGAAGTTGGCAGGAGAATATATTTGGTAATCTATACCTATCGGAGGAGATTAGTTAGATAATGGGGCTGATTCTGTATAACACAATCTCTAAACTAAACTAAAATGGCAGCTTTATCTTAATCTAGTTCTGCCCTTTCCGTAGGAAGTATTATAAAAGGGTTAGCAATATTTGTAATGCTCTAATTTTAGTTTAGAGATTGTGCACTACAGAATCAGCCTCAATATTTCGTTTAATTAACAGATTTTTGGTCTAATTGCAGGGTTGCTGCCAGTGCGATGGATGGCGGTAGAATGTCTTGTAGACGGAGTTTTTTCTTGCCAGTCCGACGTTTGGGCCTGGGGTGTCCTATGTTGGGAGGTATGATAATTACTTTTGTATATTGCCAATAGATGTTTCATGATGTCCTCGCTCACCACGACAAGCGGATGCGATGAGACCTATAATAAGCATTATCATTTACTAGTCCTATTATATATGACTTGTGACTCCTGCATCATGCAGTCATTTAACAAGTAGGTATCGTAATGTTGAATTTGACCAACCAAAGATCTAGCAAAGTGATTGGTACAAGTCAGTATTCTTAAATACATAACTAGGTCAAACTTTGGTAAATATACTACATAATATTGTATACTATATATATGAAGAACCCTGACTTTTGCAATCCGGATTCGACCGTGGCTAGTTACCACTCTACCGGCAAAGACGTATAGCCAAGCGTAGAGCGCGTAAAGCGTGCGATGCCGTGTAGAAACCGATTGGGGGTATAGATTTAATATAACTGCCATTCCCCCAACAGGTTAGGCATCATCACTTACGTTACGTGAGATTGCAGTCCAGGGTTAGTAGTGGCGTAAAAAAAAAATTACGGTTGTCTGTAAAGTCGGTATACGGACGATAGTTTTACGTGATAACTAAAAGTTCTCTTGCGCGCTCGCGTGGCGGCGTTCCAGTAGCAGAACTATTCGAACTGCTAGCTCTGACGTCACGCGATCGTGCCTCTCTATCGCTTGTTCCGCGTTCTCACTTGCACGTTCAGGCTCAGGCGGAACGTGACACTTTTTCGCGCGTGCAGCCGGTGTTCATCGATTTATAAGACGTTATCAAGTCAAGATTCAAGATTCAAGTCATTTATTAAATATAAGTACACTGTAGGTACACTTATTTTCGTCTGAAAATTACTTACTTAAAAAGCATGATGGTGATAATGGGTAACGGTATCTTAAAACTACGAGGGTTCCAAACGCACCCTGGTCTGAGAAGAGCCCACAACAAACTCAGCCGGGTTTTTTTTTAAATTATCACCATCTCACAAATCATCTTAACTAAGGAACTATCAGAGACATTAGAGCAAATTATTGCCAGGCTTCCTTGTCGTTTAAGTAGATAGTCCTTTACATGGTAATAAGATTTTTCAATGAGTTTACGTTTTACATTAACTTTGAACTTATTCAGAGACATCTTCAACATGTCTTCTGGGTGCTTATTGTAGAAGCGGACACTGTTTCCAACAAATGAATTGCTAGTTTTACTAAGCCTAGAAACAGGCATTACAAGTTTATTTTTATGTCTAGTATTGACATTATGACAATCACTTTTCTTCTTGAATTCATCAATGTGCTTATGCACGTGTACTAAATTTTCAAATATATATTGGTTGTGCACTGTCATAATATTGATTTCTTTAAATTTATCTCTTAGTGACTGTCTTGGTCCCATATTATATATGGCTCGAACAACCCTCTTCTGCAACACAAAAACAGAAATAATATCAGCAGCATTACCCCATAATAATATACCATATGACATAATGCTGTGAAAGTAACTAAAATAAACTAATCTCGCCGTTTCTATATTTGTTAACTGGCGAATCTTTTTAACCGCGTATGCAGCAGAACTAAGCCTGTTCGATAAGTCATTTATGTGACGGCCCCATTGGAGTTTAGCATCTAACGTTATTCCGAGAAAAACAGCGGTATCCACTAAATCTAATTCCCCATGATCAAGTTGTACAGTGGTTTTTACCTGTTTGACATTAGGTAATGTAAATTTGATACACTTTGTCTTTTTTCCATTGAGGTCTGAGGAGTATGTTATTAGCTTCAAACCACTGTACCACTTTAGTGAGAGAATTGTTTACTTCGTCAAGAGTTGGTTCATAACGATTTATTTTAAACAAAAGTGATGTATCATCAGCAAACAATACTATCCCATGATTATTCTTGGCAAGATAAGGAAGATCGTTAATGTAAATGAGGAATAGAAAAGGCCCTAGAATTGAACCTTGTGGAATCCCCATTTTTACAATCGATCCGGAAGACCGCTTTGCATTAACGTCTACCTTATGTATCCTAATTTTTAAGTAGGAATTCATCATATCCAGTGCTACACCTCTAATTCCATATTGGTGCAGTTTTCTGACTAATGTTTCGTGATCAAAACAATCAAAAGCCTTGGATAATTCACAGAAAAAAAATGTTTAGTTTACCTCGATCGTCTGTGTCGTTGTGTCCAGGTGCTGTCGCTGGGCCAGCAGCCGTACCCCGCGCGCACCAACCGGCAAGTACTGTCTCTGGTGCGCGCCGGCGGCACGCCCGACCGCCCGCCCAACTGCCCTTCCGCCTTGTGAGTATTGATCTACTGACATTGAGGCCAATTGGGTATTTGACAATTATTCGAATAAATTATTGTTTTGTGATTATTATGGGACAAGGACAGGAAGAAGATTATTATAGAGGAGCTCCCAAAAGTCATAATATCTACGTCCCCTGTTAGTTTTATGTTGATTAGCTATTTTAAACTATCGATTAAAGTAAAAAGTGCTTCGAACTTTGATGATGTCACTATTCAAAATTCCATACAAAATCCCATACTACGCCCGCGTTTTGACGTTTAAAAAAAAGTGGCTGATTCGATTAGTTTGTCAAATACCCTTCTTTTCTTGGTTTATGGCTTTGAGTTGTCAAATACCCAATTCTGTACACAATCTCTAAACTGACAGCTCTAAATCGAATGCCCCTTTCCGCAGGGAGTATCATGAAATGCATATAAATATAAATGGAGTTATATCAATAATCAATCAATCATTTATTTATTACACATTTGGGTAAATACATGGTGTTTTTCTAGGTGTTGTACATCCAAATACCTTAATACGGCATGCAATATTAAAATTGGTAACATACATAACATTAGTACTATGAGGTATGGGTATTTTCCCCATGTTTACAGCTATGAACTCCTACAAAAGTGCTGGAGCTACTCGGCAGAGGCGCGGCCGTCGTTCCGGCACTGCCTCGAGGTAGTGACGTCACTGCGCGACAAGACGTCGCCCAACATCACGCTCACCGCCAGCGCCGAGCCCGCGCCTCACTACCTCACACTGCTCGGCGATGGTAAATACAACCACAGTAAACAGATTACAAACAGTACTGAAACTACCTAGAAACGTTCGAAACAGCTCACTCACACAACATGCGATGACGCGGCACTCACTACTGACGGCACTGCAACCAGCGCTTAGGGGTCTCGTCGATGCGCATGTCTGTGTGAGTGAGCAGTTTCGAACGTTTCTAGGTATTTTCAGTACTGGTTGTATCTGTTTACTGTGATACAACCGACAACATCATGCAGATCGTTGAAATGCGGAGCCTTTTGATAAACTTTGGTGCTAACATGCAATCTTCATATTTGGCTGATATAATAACATATCATAATATGATTAACACAACGACTTCAATTTACATTGACGGGCCCTGTCAAACAAATAATGTGGACCTAATTTATACTAACGCCATCTAGTCTAGTCAAAAGCGAGAAAGCGCTATGGCGGGGACAAGGACAGGGCTATACGGGTGAGCGCGCTCTAAAAGTCGGACGCCCAACTTTTTTCTATGAAAGGGCCCATCTAGTACATTTACATTTATATCGGGTATTTGACAACTAGTCAAATCAGCAACTCTTTTTCAAACTTCAAAACACGTGCTCAAAGTTCGACGCACTGTTTTACTTTAATCGATAGTTTAAAATAGTTATTCAACATAAAACTAATAGGGGACGTGTATATTACGACTTTTGGGAGATCCTCTGTTTAATAGTCACTAAAAAATAATTTATTTGAATAGTTGTCAAACACCTAAATGCGGAACCTTTTGATAAACTTTGGTGCTAACATGCAATCTTCATATTTGGCTGATAATATAACATATCATAATATGATTTACATAATATAACATATTTATACTTAATTTTAGCAATTGTAGGCACGATAAGTTTGCAATTGCATAGCTCACGACTTGACCTTTTATAATTGCCTAAGCAGAAAAGGTAAAGGCTAAAAAAAACATACCTTTCTTTAACCAAAACATACTTTAGGCTTGTAAAAGGTTAAAAAAATACTTTCTTCACAAAACAATTGCAGTCGAAACCTTAAAATGCATGGGTATGTTCAAATATAAGAAAAAGGGCGCCAGAAATGAACTAATATAGGCATGATTTAAAAATCATCTGCTTCTTTAAAATGTGACTAAACTGCTCCTTGATTCTACTTATAATTTTTCGTGCCTATTGCTTGTCATCTCTATACCAAACACGTGATTTGACAGCGACGACAGTCGTAGCTCGTGAAATCATGAATTTTGCAGATATTGACGTAAAATTACTAGACCTGATAGGCCGAAAATCATGATTCATGATCGATCAGTAGACTTATGAAAGTATGCAATGATTTTTTGGTATGGAGATGACAGATCGCCATCAATGGCATTTACAGTCCGCGAGGCATAAGCTCAGCTTTTCATGTAGTCGACACCGATATTATAAATTGTCAACCCCGCGCGGTTAAAACGTACGCGGGTAGGTACTGTGTACTGTTAATATTGTGGCGGGTATACTGCTTTTTACAAAAATGGAAAGCTTGGCTTGTTAGATAGAGACTTAAATATGATTTGTCTATGGTTCGTACTGATGTAATTTAAAAATAATAAAAGATTATTCTTGTCTGTGGCTTCGATATGCACGCAGTGTTTTCTTTTCTGATTTCCCAAAAATTGAATTTATATAAAACTAGACCCATACAGCAAGCTTACGAGCTATGACTCGTTGACAGTAAATGCCGTAAAAGAGTTTAAATGCAAACCATTAACCTTACTAATACGATATGTTGCATGCCGCATGTACAGACGCCGTCGCCAACCGCAGCTACCTACTGGACGAGAATGACAACACGTTGGGTTAGTTCCACACTCGTTCCAAATCAAAAGGTTATTATAGAAAATTAAAGCGGATATTACACTTGCGGAAGTTCCGTCGCGACGGGACCTTCGCAAGTGTAATGTCACCTAAACAGCATAACTGAGTTATCCACTCATTTTGTTAAGTCGCTCATTGGTGCTAATCAGTTGTAAGTCATCCTTTAATTGACAAAGTCTATATCATGCCGACGCATTTCATTTTATTTGCATTCGCACGCGGAAGCAAAACGATTACCATTTTTATGACAAAACTATGGCTTATAAAAAGACGATCAATGGAAGATCTTTCGCGGGAGACAATGTCAAAAGGATAGGACAATACTCTTACCTAAAATCTACCTAATTTTGAATTTGGTAGCGCTCCCATATTGGTGCTATAATATAATATTAGGACGGAACACATTACACAAAAATTAGTGTGTTAATTTTTTTAAAAATACCAGTGTGCTTTAGACCACACGACTGAAGTAAAACTTCGTTATGGTATGAGAAATAAGATGATGAGAAATAAGATGGCTATGAGAGAAAGAAAATGTGTGCTCGTACCTCTCACTCTTGCCCCTACAGTAATATACGAAACGTAACTCTCTCTCTTTCACTAACTTATATCTCCCTCTCAACTTTCGTTCGCCTCGACCAATTAATTACACTTTTCGTAACGCTCTCGTCACGCATTCACCAGCTTACTCCCCAAGTCAAGTGTGCGTAAAGAAGTTTTGATTAACATTAACAATTTTTCCACAGACGAAGACTTCCCCGAGCAAGAAATGGAGCCGTCGCATCTACTCCCGCAGCGGGCGCCGAAGTATCTCGAGCTCATGTACGACAGCGATTCGCCCGCGAACACCGTTTGCGACGGCTACGAAATACCGCGAACGCCGTTCAGTTACGCGCCGTTTTCGCGGCACAGCATCGTCGGGGTAGCGCCTAATAGACTCATCAAGCCGCCTCTGTACCGGACTCATTCGCTGCGGACGAGTGCGAGGCCCCCGAACGCGACAATAATTCCACTTCGGAACGGCATCGTGAAGCGAGCCTCGCTGTGCGATGGAGTGCACAGGGCCTTCCTAGAGCCTCGTGCCGGCCCCTCAGCGTCGCGCAACCCCTCCGATATAGACTTTGATAAGCACATCTTTAAGACTCCATTTTAAACTGTGATATTAGAAAATTCCACCGACAGACTTTTGTAATTCCTTGTAATTTTAAAATATTTAATTATTTATTCTATGTTGTAAATTATTAATGTAAATATGAGGACCAATTCCATGTAAATATTAGTGTAGGTCGATGTGGGTATTGTAAGCGTGTAGACAATTGGGTACAAAATGAAACTATGATGTCATAATAGTAATGCATTTATTATACGTTCTAGAACTTATTTAAGGAAAAAAATATGTGTGGTTTTTCTATGATCTATAACTTGTTATTAAAACCGAAACATACATATCAGTAATGTATTGTTTTATTTATCTCTAACTTACGAAATACAGAACAATATCATCGTAAAGTCGTATCGGTTTACGTTAATTATTGATGATAATCTACATCTAGGGCGCTTTTATACACGTTTAGAAACTACTAATCAAAAAATAAAAATATACCAGATATGTAATACATGCATAATAATAATATTCTTTTGCGTTACATAATATGAACTTGTCCCTAAATAAAAGATGCAAATTCCTAAGGCTAAAATTCACAAAAAAAAATTGTTTAGACGCAAGGCCTAAAGAACATTCTAAAACACTATTTGATGATACAACTTTGAAAATGAAATTGGCTAGAGCCAAAAGTAAACTCGATAGATTTTACATACCTAACAATAAATATTATAAAAATATCATTTAATTTCTGTTACAGCCAAGTAAGCAAAAATTGAAAGAATGTAGCAGTTTAGTAAAACTTCTAGGTACTTTTTAACCACTAAATACGTGACGATCATAGACTAAAGGAATAAGATAGACGTTAAAACTAAGCAAATGATAGATTTGTCATACAAATTGCGCAAAGAGATAGTAAGAATAAAAAATTTATTAAGGAAATTAGAGTCAAATTAAAAAAATACAAAATGTATTAGGGAGTTTTGTTTTGTTGCTTATCCTAATCGTAGTCTACGATTGTGAACTAATCTAATTAATTAATTTCATAACGCCATTTAATAATATTTTTAGTGCTCTGATGGGGCTGCGTCGTTCCCATTGTGCATCAAGGACGTTTGCTGTAAAACAGCCTCATAAATATACTATTTCGTCCAGCATGGCATCCTATAGTCTATGATTTACCATATGAAATAAACAACAATTACGCGAGAGGAATTTCGTTTGCAATACGATCATTTACATTATTTTTAAAAAGATAATAAAATTTCGAAAGACTTCAAAGTTAAGCCTCCGTTGCTTTTTACATTGCTACGGACGAAAATTGTAACAATTAATAAATTTTCAGCTAACAAAAAATGATATTACGAGTCATTTGTTTGTAACTTTGTACATTCACCTTTGTGAAAAATAACAGAAGTCAAACTGCTATTTCTAAAACATAATAAGCAAACTGAGTTCCTCTTTCCGGCCGTAATACGTAAAGTCCCACTAGACCTCCGTGGCGCAGCGTTGAGCGCTGTTGTCTTAACGTGCCGAGGTCCCAGGTTCGATCCCCGGCAGGGTCAGTTTGGGAAATTATAATTTCTGAATTTCCCTGGTCTGGCCTGATGGGAGGCTTAGGCTGTGGCTAGTTACCACCCTACCGGCAAAGACGTGTGGAAACCGATTAGGGGTATGGGTGCCATGCCATGCCCCTAACAGGTTAGCCCACTACCATCTTAGGCTGCATCATGACTTACCATTATTCATGATTTAACGATTTAGCATTCCGGTACGATGCCGCGTAGAAACCGAATAGAGGTATGGGTTTAATATAACTGCCATGCCCCTAACAGGTTAGCCCGCTACCATCTTAGACTGCCATCACTTACCATCAGGTGAGATCGCAGTCAAGGGCTAACTTGTAGTGGATAAAAAAAAAGCAGAAGGCAAACTGCTATTTCTAAAACATAATAAGCAAACTGAGTTCCTCTTTCCGCGCGTTCTACGTAAAGTTTTTTTTTTCTACATAAAGTCACTAGTACCAAAGTTACCCTCAGTCGCCGTCGGCGGCGGCGGCCTCCTTGGCGCGCTTCTCCTGCTTGATGCGGTCTGTGGTGGTGACGGCGGCCGGCTCGTTGTCGTCGTCCTGAGCGTCGTCCTTGCTGTTCTCGTGCAGCAGCACGTACTCTCGCGCAGAGAAGCCGAACTTCACCACGTCGCGCTCCAGCAGCTCCGTGTAGCGACGCGGGTCGATCTTCTTGTTGTTCACGAATGTACCGTTCGCGGAATCTGTACAGGACAACGCATTTAATTAAACAAAAATAAAATAGTGTAGTTACATATTATGTAACGTTAATTTTTTTTTAAAAAGCAACAGCCCTTTTGTTCTTCTCGCAATCGCGAAAACGTTAACTACCATTCACACAGAAGTGGGTTCCTGAAAAAAATATTTTTTGTTATAAATCTAAAGATATTATTTAAGTTTTATAACAAAACTATTTTAAGTTTCTTTTTTCGCTATAATTTAAAAGTTATATCAAATTGAAAATATATTTTTGAATTCAGTACTGAAAACACGCCGAATAAACCCGAGCGCGTGTGATGTCACAATATTAATTTCTGTTCGTTGTGGCTTTCGCATCGAATATTTATACAATTATTGGTGTTAAAGTTTTAAAATACATAAAAATATCGATATTTTTTTTAATTCAAAAACCCATTTGGACGAGCGCCAGCTGTTAAGCGCTTGACATTTGACAATAGGCATGATGACTGATTTTGAAAAATGGTCAGATTATGTTCGGCAGTATCTACTATTTCGAAAAAATATCTTATTTCAGCAGAAAAATAAGGTTTGGCAGATAATATTGGCATTTGAAATTTAAATTTTAAAATTCACGCCAAAACGCTCCCCGGTGTCGTTTGTGACGTCACTATTATTTTTACCAAGGTACTCTGTGCAGTGTGCAGTAAGCAATAGTGTGATTGTCAAAGCTCAAAAATTTTGAATTCAAATTCAAATTTGAATTTGAATTGTCAAACCTCGAAAACAAACCATTGTGACGTCATTCGCTTCTTGGTGTTTAATCCATTATGGCGGATTGCTGTATTTTATAATTTTATTTTATCAAAATAAATAGCAATCTCACTCGAAATAGAAAAATAAATACGTTTTTTATAATCCATGAATCCTATTTCATTAGATAAATTCATAATTTCATTGATTCTTGGTTACTGTCATCATGACTAATCCATAGTATCAAATTTGTTTAGTCAATGTTGACGCGATCGAATTACAAGAAAATCTTAGAACCGCCCAGCTATCCTCTAAAACGTGTCTCCTCCATTCCACGCGACATTGGCGAGGTGTATTGTACCCATTTGGTACAAGCGCAAGCCATCTCTCAACGCAAGAAAATCTCCCACTAGGTACTCTGACGTGAGACTAGTCAGTGACCTAAGTCCGTCAAACTTATCCAGCCCGGTGGCCAAAATTGGAACTGATTTTTATGCCTGTATAATTTTTGTTTTTATTTTATTTGTTCATATGTACTAACGACACTGCCAGTGTTGAGTGTACCTAGATCGATGATGTAGGGCCTGACGCGGCGGCCCTGCGAGCCGTCGGCACGCGTGAAGGGCGTGGCGCGGTACTGCAGCGCCGCGTGTTGCTTGCTGATGGATGGGTGCTCGAGCGTGATATCGACCACCTTCTTGTCGCGCCCGATCATGAATGCCGACTGGCGGTGGATGTACAGGATGGGCAGGGCTTTGTCGCCTTTGAATGGGTAGAATCTGAAAGCAAAGTAATATCATCTTAAAAGTACAGAAAGTACAATGTGTCGATGATACAACAGAAACATCTAGACACTTAGTATAGTTAATATTATTGCACTGATACCAAGATTTTAGACCTTGGAAATTGATATAAAAGTCATCGGCTAGGTTTTTAATTGCGGAAAAATGTGTATTTTGGAATAGAAGTTCAATATTGAATTGTGTTGAAATTATTCGACGTGGGTGTTACCTAGCTTGTGATCAGTTTGCCCAGCTACTCTACTGTTCTGTTACAATTCTACTGTTCCACTTACCTCCACCGCCGCTTTGGCTGCTTGGCGTCGTCCGGCTCGGTGTACTTGATGACCACTCCGTTTACGGTGTTCGCATCGGCCGTCAATTTGCCCGATAGCCCGAAGTTGGGCTTCTCTTTGTCTCCTTGACTCTTGTCTCCTTCCTTCTTGTCGTCCCCTTTACCCCAGCTGTATTCCTTGTCGTTCCCGTTATCAAACCTGACACAATGTATACCATAAGTTTGAATAAGATAGCAACTTAAATCAGAAAGTCAGAAACAATAGGGATGACACCTATATCAAAAATAAATTATTTCTTACTGATTATTAAATTAATGTGGTCTTCCAAAAGACCTAAAATTCACATCCTCGATTAGTTTTACGTTTGATAACCATTTTAAAATATAGATTAAAGAAAAAAAAGTGCGTTGAAATTTGATGACGTCACAACTGTGAATTTCATACAACTAAAAGTGCGTTTTTTAAGTTTGATAAAGAGTTGCTGATTTGGTTGAGTTGTCATCATTCCTATTCTAACACGCGCAAGAAGGCACTCTACTCATACATTTTGTACAAGACCCGGAAATATATTGCAGGATACAATAATGCTCTTATACTGCCTACGGAACAACGACCTCAATTTACATAGACGGGCCCTGTCAAACAAAGAATGTTGACCTATTTTACTAACGCCATCTCATCTGAAAAGCGGGACAGCGCTATGGCGGGAACAAGGACAGTGCTACACAGGTTAGGAGCGTGGTCAAAGGTTGGACGCCTAATTATTTTCTATGAAAGGGCCCATCTAGTACCTACATATTATATATCGATGTTATGGAATGATGTCATACAATAGGCACTGCTCACCTGGTCTTCCGTTCTCGTAATTTGAGCGGTTCAGGCTTGTCCGGGCGCCGCTCCGTACTGCGGCGCGGGCGCTCGCGCCTGTCGTCTCGCTCTTCCTTGTAGCGATCGCGCCCTCTCTCCTCTCGCTCATCCTTGTATCTGTCGCGGCCCTTATCTTCCCTATCGTCTCTTCGCTTCTCTTTAAACGCACGGTCTTCTTCACTTCGGGACCTTGAGCGCTCCCTGAACGGGCAAATTTCGTTTTTGTTTGGATGGAACGTTTTTGATATTCATGTCCGGTAAGATTAGCAATTGACATTAATAGTATAGACTTTCCGCCATATTAATATGGATTTTTAAGCTAATAGTACATTACTGCCCAGGCCGGAAATATAGCAATTTACGGCTGAGCAATATTGGAATCTTGGAAGGACGAGGCGAAGCCGAGGACTTCTCAAGTGATTTTAAAAGGACGAGGCGGCAGCCGATGCCTTTTTAAATAAACAACACCATGAATTGCTATTTCGGCCGAGACCTGTATAGTAGTTTTCTCTAATTTGCCACGAAACACTAAACTATCTAAAACAGATAAATACACATAATATAAATAAACAATAAAAAAAAAAAACATACGCGCCGAATTGAGAACCTCCTCCTTTTTTGGAAGTCGGTTAAAAATAAACTGCCACGTTGGTCTAGCGGTTAGCATAGTCGACTGCGGATGACGAGGTCCTGGGTTCGATTCCCGGTCGGGCATAAAAATTGTTAGGTATTGGGTTTTTCGATTAATAAATTCTCAGTGCCAGCCCGGACTTGGAAGTTGGCGGTGTTTCACTCCCGCGCCTCGGAGAGCACGTTAAGCCGTCGGTCCCGGTTATTATCACTAACATGATAATAGTCGTTAAAGCGCGCCAACCCGCGTTGGAGCAGCGTGGTGGGTCTAAGCTCTAATTCCCTCTCTCTTATGCGAGTGGAGGCCTGTGCCCAGCAGTGGGACGTTAATAGGCTGTAGTGACTGACTGACTGACACAGAATATACACACGTTAAGCTTATCCACCACCCCTCTGTTTGCGTCGGGGTTTAAAAAATAAAATAATTACTTAAACTGTGACACGACCGGTGGTTTTTCTGGTCTGCCCGGTCTGTCGCGGCGTACATCTCGGCTCCTGTAATTATTGATAGTAAGTTCTGGTCAATTCTCACGTTTTAAGACATCCTATGTTATTTAAAACAAATTAAAAGCCAATACCACATGACAAATTATGTATAAAGGATGTTGGGCAATATGTATAAAGGTGAAAGGAATTGGACGTATTTAATTAGGTATTATTCTAATCCACAATATGTTTTTATGCCCAAAATGTACTGTACTAGCGGTCCGCCCCGGCTTCGCACGAGTACCACTAATCATCATAATAGTCTATACCACAGAATAATAACTAGTACTAGGTACAGAAGCTTTACTTCGCAATGGTTTTTAAAGAAATATGTACTCAATTTGATAAACAATATGATTTAATTTAGCTCGCGTTCCAGTCGAGCACGTGTTCATTTACATACCTACCAATTTTTTTTTGAGGGAATATGGGCCTTAATTCACTGGACTACGGTTCATAATAAGTTATACGTGGTTATACGTATTGAAAGAGCCGCGGACTAGGGTTGCTTGCTTCGAGAAACTACTTACGCCATCTAGCGCACAGCACGAGCGTTTACTCCTACTATAGTACTTTGTTCAACAAGGGGAGAAAGGGTTTGTAGTTTGAATTAATTTCATTTCAAATAGGAACATAATGTAATCCAATCAAAGTAGATTTTACCTGTCAGCGTCTTTAGGCATCCAAAAAAAAGTTAAAATTCGATCACGATCCGCATTTAAACAATTAAATACTGTACAGTATCTTTTTGCTTTTTTTCGGTTTGTGTCCATCTTGCAATTATCGAGAAAGTTGAACGTGGTCGAACAACAAGCGCGCGCGCGTGTCTTTTTCGCTTGCGGCAGCCTACTAGATTGGCCCTTGCGCAAGGGCCGCCGCCTGTAGGTATGTTTTTAATACCTACACGCGGAGTGACACAGGCCTGTCTATACCCAATAATAGCCATACGGCACTGGGCAGTACATCAGGTTTTACATTAACACTACAATATCACCTGCCACTGCAGGTCGCGGCCGCGCCTATTTCTGTTGCTCGTTATTTCTATGATATCTTCTAAGATATTCGTCTAAATTAATTAATGGTGTAAAGGGCGAATTTGGTCTATATTAAATACTTGAGATGATGAACAATTTTATTTTGATAAGGATTAATACTATGTCAGTACACCTTCGAAAGTAAAGCTTTGTTCTAAACCAAATTTGAAAATCGTAAAAATGGTTATTGTGAGACAACCTTAAAAGATAGATGTATGCTTTCGCGGACTTTTTTTAGAACTTTTTGAGAGGAAGAATTCCACCATACATTGTTTTCGAGTAACTTTTACTATTTACGCAGCGCACGCCACGGAAGCACTCAGATGAGACGATTTTTTCAGACTTAATTAACATTACAATTTTCGTAGGGATTTCTAATTTTTTTGAAATAAAATATAGCCTATGTTACTCGCTGATAAAGGACCTTGTGAAAGAATTTATAACATCGGTTGAGTAGTTTTTGAGTTTATCCATTATCCATTACAAACAAACAAATCTTTCCTTTTTATAGTTCCTTTTCCTTTTTTTCCTTTGGATGGATTTAGATAAATATAATTTTAATACAAACTAAATTTGGATTTCGTGACACAAATATTATTGTTTTGGAAATCGTACAATTCTATTGTGTATGTTAAAACCATTTCAGGCGTCCAGGACCTAACTAGAATTATTATTTTATGGCCTATAGTCTGGAAGCTATAATATAACAATTGGCAGATAAAGATAAAATCCGGAGTTAGCTAAGTTATAAACATGAAAAACATCCGAACACGCGATGTATCAGTTATTTTGACACTCCTTTGACACTTACCATTGCTTCACACTTCAATAGAATGATGTTTCACGAAGGTATATACCTACTGCAATGCATCCAATCGTGGATTTGTCTATTAATATATAAATAATGGTATAATATTATGTTTATCTATTTCAACTTACAAATGAAATAAATCTCAAACCACAAAATGGTTGTGTGTGAACTTCACAATCTTGAAAGAATATTGTAGCAATGTCTGTTCCTCTATCAAAGACATAATGTGCTAATGTTCATATTCTATTATGTTATTATGACTGCTTACATGTGCATTTAAGATTCTCTTGGCCCATTCATTGGTCAAATATAACTCATTCTCTACACATCTTAAAACTTTACCAATATTTCATGGTTGATGTTTTTTTTGAGATTTTTCGGTGTTTCCCCATTGTATTTTTGTTAATACCACTCTGTTTCATTGTATAGAACTTCATCTTTTTCTTATTTTATTTTCACTAATTCATCAATCCTGCAATCCTTGATTTGATTTGATAGATTTCAAAATGAAAATCAAAAACAGAAAATCATTAAACTGAGTGTTGATTTCTTATAATATTGTTTGGAAATTAAGGTCTCTGTAAAATTGGTCTCCTGTAGTCCTTTATTCATTTGCTATTAATTCTAAATAATTCAGCATATTTTGGTTTTCGTAAACAATGTCTGTCTTTCATTAAAAAATGTATCCAACTCACTGCATTATCTTCTGATCACATTCGAATTTGCATTTCATTCATTGATAACTATTCTCCTTTGTTATGAAATTTTAAATCATCAATAACAGAATATTTTCTAATTTTAATTTTCTATTATTTGTAAAAGAACTCCTAGATTATTTTTACTGAAAATCATTTCACGTTTGTTCTATTTCTGTATCCTTTTTTGATTTTTCATTATTTTCACAAAATCATTATCCACTTGCACTTCAATCACTGTTATCCTTTTATTTTGTTAGTTTATAGAATCTTGTTCCATCCTTTTATAGATTCTTTTCCAGTGGACATTCCATTATCTTTTCTGTGACCTTATGTTGTTTCAAAACTTTTGAAGATTCAAAAAAACGCATTATAGAAGAGTCATTTTCATTACATATTTATTTATTTATCATTAACAAAATTATAATTTTCATAATATATAACAATATTTTATTGTGTTGTTTTTGATGCGTGACAATAGTTTGCTCTTTTCTATTGGATCATTACGCATATGATAAATTCCTATGTTATGCCTCTGTAGCACGGTCAATTAATAGGTTTCTACAAATTCGGTCCCGACAAAATTAATTATTTAAACTGCAATATTCAAAATTTCTTGCAAGCTCTTTTTGCTCCTGACATAACATTATTTTTTGGACATATCGAGAAAAAGAATATTTGGCATTCTCCCTCACTCTGTCCTTTCTCCAAAAACAATGTTCAAATTATAAAGGTACAACTACACATTTGATTAAATGCATAGAAATAAATGCCGTGTCTCATATGTGCCTAGAGTAATTATCATTTAAGGCGAACACATTAAAATGTGTTTGCAACTGCAACACGTTCTGACCGAACTCATTATAATTGTCTGTAGAGTTGTCACTGTAAAAACAAATACAGTCGTTTAGCGTCGCGGAATACGCGCGGCGGCGAAACATGCACACCTCTCAATACACATACAAATGTAACTGTTGCCTATTTGGTGATACACCCAATCTCTAACCACCGAAAAATAATTAATCTGTTGTTTAGTTACCCAGCAATATTTTTATTTGTTATAAAAAGGCAATACAATTTCGGACAAATATCAATGTTACGAAGTAACTTATGTTGATACAAAGACATTATCTATTTTATTATTAATTTCGGGCGTAATGACAGGATTTAAATAGTGCTATCCTTTTCACATTCTCTCTGGATAAGGCACTACCACTATATCTGTCAATAGTTCAAAGATTTTTGAATAATTGAATTTTCACTTTAGCATTAATTAATTCATATTCCTATTCCTAGTTTAAAGTTACAGATGTATATAAGAATAAGTATGTCTTTTCACCAGAGATATGCTATGTTGTTAAGCTACAGATGTATGTCAAACCCACTCATAGAAGTGCTTGATTTTTATAGCTTAGATCAAGCGCTTTTATTGGTGGGTTTGACACACATACATAGCTTAGCAACATAGAAATAGAATAGGGTTGTTAGAAAGGTACCCTAAATCTGAATAAATACTATTGCTGTGATGCAGTTTTTTTTTATAGATGACACTGGATATAAATTTCTCATTAGTGTGAGTGAATTTCTCATATTTATTAAGATATTTAAGATAAAGCCTTTGGATACATACCTTTCTATTGAAGGTCTGATGTCTACGTACTTATCCCTCTTTTCATATTCTTTCACATGGTACCGGTCAGCCTCGGCTGGGGCACGTCTGTTTAAAAATTATACATACCTAAATATAAACTGAAAGGTCTCAATCTAGTGCTATTCTTTTCTGAAGGGAGCATTTTGAAAGCAATAGCAATCCATTTAGTCATGTAGATTGTGTACATAAGAATTAATGCAACAGTTATTCTTTAGAAGTCTTAAACTTGAGATAAAAAAGCATACTTATAGTATGCTTTAAATACCTGTCACGATAATCCCTCCTTTCTTCATACTCTGGCCTTTTAATAGGTTTGTCCTCATATCGGTTGTATTTATTAGTACCTAAAGGTATAAAAATATATTAGTAAATTAAATAAAGTACGATCAGAAACATTGAAGTGGAACGTTTTTTAAAGTGGAAGGTAAAAAAATATCCTGTGCAAAAGGTGTAAGGTAAAAAAATTGTTAAGTCATTGGATGATAGAAAAATAATTAATAATTACATATTTTAATCACCATTTAGCACACATTTATAATGTAAGATGTAAATTAATTGCATCACAAAACCTCCTTAAAGGCCGGACCGCATTTCAGCGGCGCTGCGCAGCGCGGCACAAAGCGTCAAAATATTATTTCAACAATATCGAATGGTGCATGTCGCACTAGAGCGGTGCTGCACTGTGCGTTGCTGCGCGTCGCGGCATAGTTGCCTCCTAGAGAATATTTTGCCGCGCAGCGCCGCTGCAATGCGGTCCGGCCTTAACTCTGTATGTGTAGCAGCAATGGCCTCCTCCAACTCTCACCAGTGTTGTGCCATCCCTTTCCAGAATGGAACAGCTTGTTGCAGCAGCAGTTGTAGCATTTTTTAAATTGAATCCCACAAGTTAGCTGTTGCCATCGATCTCACCTGGTGGTGATGATGCAGTCTACATTGGCAGTTGGCTAACTTGTTACCTGAAGCCAGAGCCGGTACCGGCAGGTAATCAATCAAAAATCGCATATGGCCCCCACGGCATCACGTACATCAAGTCTTAGGAGTAAAGCAGTTATGTGGAACCCATACCCCTAATCAGTTTCTCCACGGTATTGTACCAGAATGCTAAATCTCTTGGTGGCAAATCTTGACGGGTATGGTGGTCACAGCCAAAGCCAGTAAAAAGCTTAATCTCTGGATATCATTGCTGCCTGCCTACATTTATCTCGAGATGTGGATTACTTTATAACTTACCTCTCGGCTCTTCTCTTGGCTCATATGGTGGTTCGCGTTCCCTCTTGTAGTGATCTTCACGTCTTGGTTCTTCATATTTTACAGGCCTAATACAATTATACAAATGCTTTATATCAACTCCATCTTTAGGGTTAACAATGAACACCAACATGGAAAAATTTCATGGCTATAAGTCTTTTGAATTTGAAGATTGTGATTGGTCTTTGGCTCTCTTTAGTGTGACCAGGATTAATACTTCTTTTATTACAAAGGCAGTTTAAAGAGGCAAATGGTAGTCATATGGTTTAAATGCTATAGACAAGCCTCCTCCACATATTTCGCATGATATTAGAAGACACAGCAGTGCCTGAGCCAAGTGGTCCATGTATTTATACTAGAAGCTATTGAAATCTACCTCTTATACTCTTCATATTCTCTCTGCCTTCCACCATATTCTTGATTGGAAGTAAAATGTGAACCTTGTCCATACTTCTCCCTCTGTCTGTATTTATCATCATGAGTTGGATATCTGGAATAAATTCGAAAACTTTACTATTAAATGGATTCAGGTTTTTGGAGAAGAAAATATGCAACCTTTCTATGAACAAGGACAAGTAACATAATGGAGAAGTTTACCATTTTTTTAATTTTTTTTTTAAATTAAGACAAAATGAAAGAAAAATATGAAAGAATCATTAAAATATATCAATAAATGAAAAAGTGATGGAACTTTAAAGTTGCGCTTGCAAGTCTTGCAATTAAAACTCACTCAAAAAATTTCTTACTTGAGTAAGATACAGCAATCAGTGTACATTAAATAATCAAACTTTTAAATTGCCATTTCTCAGTCATTTATTGATGGATTTAAAAAAAACCACTCATTTATTAGTTTCAATCTATATTTTACTTGTGTTAAATATGATATTCACAACATCATGAAACTTCTCTCTTAGGCAATGCCATGGGCAAGTCTTTTTAAATGCCAGTCTTAAAATATAGTCAGACTCAGATCTTCAGCTGTTTGTCATTAGGACTCGAAGACGATTATATTTATTTGGAGGGTTTATAAACTATATTATGTTCAGTTGATTTAGTGTTCTAGTGCAGTGGGTAATTTCAGGTCATACCTGTTACTCCTATCACGTTCATAGTTGTAATTGTCCCTGTAGTCACGTTTTTCTTTACTCGTCCCTCTATAAAACTTCTGGAGTTCTTGCTCACGGGTGTAATTTTCAGTGGTTGCAGGCTCGTGGTATTCTTTCCTAAAGAATAATAAGTAAACATGAGGATGAATGGAGACATTGGGGGTGTAGGAGCCAGATAAGAATCATTTATATAGTTTTCTTGTATGTAGCCTAGGGAATATGCTATGCCAGGGCTCAAGCAATGCATTCGATTTCTTGGGACCTAGTTATTTATTAGATACTAGTGATGTGTCGGATATCCATATCCGTGTCCGTTACTTTTTGACAGATCTTTTTACAGATATTTTACCTTATTAATTTTCAATACAAAGATGAAATTCTATATATAAGTGCAATGAATAACTATTAAATTCCATTCATATCATTTTTTATTTCTTAAAATCAAATATTTGGCACCTTTATATTGCAAACATTTAAAGTACTGAGTTTCAATGTCACACGCACCAACACTGATTGAGTAAAAAAGTTAAAATCCATATCCGTATCCGCAGATATGCATTTTTAATGATCCGGCACATCACTATTAGATACATGCATACTTGTAAGAACTGAAGATTTTAGTTTATTTAGATTATATTTAGATTAGTTAAATTTATTTTATTGGTTCAATTCTACATCTTTTAAATAAAACTGTGATTATTTAAAACTAACAACATGGAGGCTTGCTCACAATGCTTTCTTTCACAGTCAAAGCAACTGAACTCCGAAAAGTTAGAGGTACATGCCTAGGATTGGATATACAGGGAACTAATTTAAACACAAATTACTTACTGATAATAAGTACGACAAGGTTGACTGCCAACTTCTGAAGATGCACGCCGTTCTTTTACAACGCTATGCAAACGACGCTCTCCGTGGTTTTCATATCTTTCCTCAGATACTGTAGACAACAAGTGAATATAATTAAAATTATTAAAAAATACGACTGCTCTGCTGTAGCCCGTATTGAATTACCTTTGGAATCTTGTTCACATTTTTATTAAAATGATATTTTTTGTGAATCACTGGATATTGAACTATAGTGTTATATATTTATATATTTTTGGAATCTACTCATCATTTTCTAGATGATGATTATATAGTTACTCTTATTTTCGAATATTTTTTTTCAACTTTAGTCTTTAATGCAGGACCATGGTCATCCCATCAATTTTTTTAAAATTTTACTAGCCTATGTCACCCGGAATAAGCTAGGGATTGTAACGTAACCACATTTATCAAAATCGGTTCAGGCGTTTAGAAGTTATGGTGGAATATATTGTTTTTCAGGGTTCATGTATGTATGTATGTGAGTTTGTCTCCTTCCTCTCTCTCCCTCCTGAAATACTCCTTTTTTCAAGCAGTCATATAAAAATCGAACATGTTAGAAATTATGTAGGTATTTAAGTACAAAATATGTACTTGTAATGTTACATTGTACACTTACCATCAGTTAGAGAGCTGTGTGCTCGTTTGGAATGCTTATGTTTGTGTTTTCGTCTTTTTTTGCTCGAGATTTCGCCGTCGTCACTTATTGAAATGGCATCATCAGAAATGTCGTCAAGTGAATCAGATCGTCGTTTTTTCTTGCTATGCTTCTTTTTCTTCTTCTTATGTTTGCGTTTTTTGGAACGTTTTTGATCGGAATTACTATCTGAATCTGAAGAATCAGCGCGTTTCTTTTTCTTCTTGTGCCGGAGCTCCGATATCGACGAATCATCACTATCGCTTTCCGATGTGCTGCTAGATTTCGCGCTAGCATCTGACTCTTCTGATTCTTCAGAAGAGTCGTGGTGACGTTTTTTAGATTTCATTTTAATAATTGTAAACTAAACCACCACTTGCTTTATTTATAGAAAACAATTCAATGAAAATAATTAGCCACAAAAGGAATCCAACACCAGGTCCAACACGCACTTCGATCCAGAGACAAGCCAGAGACAATTAAGTTTAATTTTTTTTTTTTTTATTTAACTGGTTTAACGGCTCTGGATTCCAGTCCTTCTGAGCCTAAAGTTCACAGAACAATATAAACATAAAATATTACCCTAGGCGGGCTGAAGTTACAATAACAAATTAACAAGTCTCACTATCACTCTATAGTCTATCTTTTAGCTTTGGTCACAAAAAGTCAAAAAATTACAAATAAGTTTGAAAAGTTTACATCGGTTCACTGTTTGTTGTTTTCATTGTTTTTATATATCTTGAGCACCAGAAATAAAGGAATATAATGGCCGGAAGAACTTTTTATCAGCTAATAAACTTTGAAGAGTATCAGGAACTTTGCCATCGTTAATATCTTGAATGGAGCTAATGAGTAGTAATCTATTTAGACCAAATTGACGGCATTGAAAAACAAGATGATTTAAGTCGCCATTCGTTTCGCCACAATATTCACAATCTGCATTTTCTTTCATTCCCAAGCGATGTAGGTGGGTGGCCACTCTGCTATGTCCAAATCTCATTCGGTTTATAGTCGTAATGAATTTTCTATTATTAATCCCTTTTTTATTATACCAAGGAGTGGCTGGCGGGGTTTTTTGTATTTCATAGTACCAAATTCCTTTGGACTTGCTTATTTCTTCCCAATATGACTTCCATAAAGATTTCAAATCATTGCTTAACAAGGCATATATATCTGTGAATGGTATTTCCAGCATTGAGGAGTGATCTAAACATGTTGATGAGTGTACATCTCTAGTAGCAACATCTGCTACCTCATTCCCAGTTATCCCAGAGTGTGAAGGGACCCACATAAAGGTAACAATCTTCTTTCTTTTATTAAGATTGTATAGCATATTTCTTATATTATATATAATGTAATTTTTTTTGTAATCTATTTTATTAGATTCAATAGCTAGTATAACACTTTTCGAATCAGTTACAATGAGAAACTGTGAATTCACAATATTATTAATGTACAAGAGAGATAAGTATATTGCATAACATTCTGCTGTAAAAATAGAGCATAAATTATGAATTTTAAAAGTTTTAGATATTTTCTTTTGTGAGTCATAAAAAGCTGAAGAAGTATGCTCTTCAGATTTTGAACCATCTGTATAAATTGTATAAAAGTGATTATCAGCTAAATATCTTAACATTTCCACTTGAGAATTCACTTTTTCTTGACATATAGTAACATTGACATTCATTAAAGCGTCATATTCTAATTCATATAAAGGCCATGGTTTGCTTTTATACATATTTTTGGTTTGGGTCTGTGAGTATAAAACAATCCTTAGAATGTCTGGTAATCGACCAGATAAAAGCATATTTATATCAATGTAGCTATCATCAAAGTTAGCAACTTCATAGGGAAGTATTTTTCCTAAAACTAAACTATTTTTTGAACTTATTAATTTAACACAAAATCGTTCAGCAATTTCAAGTCTTCTTATTAAAAGTGGAGGAATACAACTTTCTACTTCCATTACATGAATTGGTGTAGAGCACATAGCCCCAGTTATTATACGCAAGGCTTTGTTCTGAATTATGTCTAATTTCTTTAAAACCAATTTATTAGCATTTAAATATGCTAATGTGCTGTAATCAAAATGACTTCTAACTATACTTTTATAAAGCATTGATAACAACTGTGGGTCAGCTCCCCAATGCACACCTGCTAACGATTTTAAAACATTCAGACTCCTAAAGGCATTTTTACATAGATTATTTACATGCCCTTGGAAAGTTAACTTCTGATCAAGCAATATTCCTAAAAATTTTTTTTCTAATAACCAACGTAATCTTGTGTTATTATATTTTACAAAGTTATCACATGAATTATTTTTTTTGGAGAAAATTAAAGCTCCGCTTTTACTAGGACTGATATTTAATTTTAACTTATTTGAATAATAATCATGGACTTGTTCCAATGCTAAATTTAAATTATTTACAGCTATATTTACATCTTTATTTACAGTATATACAAGGAGATCATCAGCAAATTGCAGAAAGTTTATATTTCTATCTGTAATGTATTTACTTATTAAACATGTATATATATTATATAGCAAGGGAGATATAGTAGCACCCTGCATAGTGCCTTTGTATACATTTCTAGGACCATGTATAATGTTATTAAATTTAACATACATAGTTCGGTCATATAGAAAATTAAAAATCCATTTACATACTTTTCCAGGAATACCAATCTCACAGAGAATATTGACCAGTATGGAAGGATCTACATTATCAAATGCACCTTGTATATCAAGAAATGCACAAACTGTGGTTGCATGACTGGCAAATGAATGATTTATATCTGAAATCAAAGAGGCAAAACTGTCTGCTGCACTTTTTCCTTTCCGGAAACCAAATTGCTGTTCAGGTAAAATATTATTTGCTTCTATGTAATAGTCTAATCTGTTTTTTAACATGTATTCAAATAATTTCCCTACACAAGAGGAAAGTGAAATTGGTCTGTAGGAGTTAAAGTCATGTTCTGATTTATCAGGTTTCAAAATAGGTATCACACATTGCGTTTTCCAAGACTTTGGAATACATTGATTGTCCCAAAGCAAATTGAAGATTTTTAAGAGAGTTTTTTGTCCATTAACATGCATGTTGCTAATAAGTTTGTATGGAATATCATCTAACCCCGGAGTGGAATCTCTCCTTGATTGGATGGCTGCAGTAAATTCATGCCAAGTAAATGCTTTCAATAGAAAAGAACTACTGTCACTACCTATATGATTAAATATTGAATTTAAATTTATAATATTGCTTTCTTTTTCAGATGGTACTACTGTGGGTGCATATTTATCTAAGAAAGAAGGAATCCAATCATCATTTTTTGATGGCTTATGTACAGGTATCCTCTTAAATCTCCTAATATAATTCCAGATATAACTTATTGGAGTATATCTATTAAATGAATCACAAATTCGTCTCCAACTTGCTTTCTTTTTTTCACTGATTAATCTCTTTTTAAAGGCATCAATTTTTTTATATTCTATGTAACTTTCTATTGTCGGGTTTAATTTATAAAATCTTAAAGCATTTTTACTTTTCTTTACAGCTTCCAAACAGTCTGCGTCCCACCAAGGAACTGGTTTTCTCATAACAAACATATTAGGTTTGGTAATTAAAGGTACACAATCTCTCCTTATTTCTAGAAGTAAAGTGCAAAAGTTTTCATAAGTAGCCAACAGATTAGATGTATCAATTGTGAAGTTTTCAAACGTTTTTTTTGTTTCAGCCTGGAACTTTGACCAGTCTGCTTTTTTATAATTAAAATGTTCACACGGTTCTCCTACATCATACTTTTCAACACAAGTATATAAGTCGACTATGGTTGGGTAGTGATAACTACCCATAGGATCATCATATACATGCCAATCACATAAAGGAACTATAGAAGGACTAACACATGAAACATCAATAGAAGATTGATTAAAATTAATACTTCCTACTGTAGTTGGAGATCCGTTATTTAATATACAAAGATCGCATTCATCCAACATGTTATAAATATCAGTGCCTCTAGTTTTTGTTGTAAGACATCCAAAAGCAATATGATGAGCATTTAAGTCACCCGAAAGAAGAAGTGGCTTAGGTAAACTGTTTATAATTTGTTTTAATCTTCGGACCTTAAAGCGACCCCCACTGGGTGGAGCATAAACACATAAAATGGACATATTGCCTAGGCTTGTAGTAAGGGTTATAGCTACTGACTGCATATAATCATAGAACGGTGTAGGGACAACAAAATATTTGAAACTATTTTTAATTAAAATTGCTACTCCACCACGTCCATTTTTTCCATTCTGATTAATGAAATTGTAGTTAGGAATGTTGATAGCTCTATTTTCTCGCAGCCATGTTTCATTTAACAAGCAAATATCTATATCGTTCTTAACTAGGTAATTAATAAGCAAAGGTTTTTTATTATTAATAGATTGTATATTAAATTGTGAAATTCTAATAAATTGTTTATCCATTGTTTTTAAGATTATTAATAAGCATTTCTTTTACAACTGATGTAGTAAGTTTACGGCCTGAGTTACCCATGGCCACCAATGCTCCAATAAGTGCTTTCAAGATAGTATCATTTGTTATAATTTGTTCAATAAGAGTTTCATTATTATTAGTTGTGGTATTAGTTTGGGCAGTTTCTGTCTTTGATTTCTGTACTTTAGGAGTGTTATTAGGTTTAACTTGTGATTTATCTACTGTAACTGTATCTATTTTTGTTTGTTTATTCATTGCAGGGAAGTTTTCATTATAGTTGTTAAATAAATTTTGTATTTGTTTTGTTTGTAAAACTTTTGAATAAGAAGATTTATTATACTTTTCCTCCATTTTTTGTTTTTTTATCGGACAGTCTCTAGATATTGCAACGTGAGAGCCACCACAATTTATGCATTTAATTACCGCATTTTCCTCACATTCAGTGTAGCGATGCTCCTCTGCACATATAGAACATCGCTGCACTGACTTACAAATTCTTGCTCCGTGATTAAATTTGAAGCATTTATAACATTGTAAGAGCGGGGCAACATACTGATGCACCCTATATTGGAACAAGTCCAGATGTACATATTCAGGTAAGTTGGTTGATAGGAAAGTTATACTTACTGAACTAAACGGTTTAATTTGTCCATTAACTTTCTTGGTGAAGCGACGCACAGCGACAACCTCATATTTTGATGATAGTTTTTTGAATAATTCCTCGTTACTTATACTTATGGGAACATATCTGAGTACCCCAATCGTTTCCACCGCACTTGCTGGTATGAATGCCTTATATTCGTATTTATCCAGGAAATTTTCATTTTTTAAAAAATCATTGGCGTTGATTGCTCGCGCGAACACCACCCCAACTTTAGATGCGTTTATTCGTCTTATATTAATTACTCCTTTAATTTCATTTTTAAAAACTCCCGCCAACATTAAGGGATTGGTATTGCCTAGTTTGACTCCTTCTTTACGACTCTCAATAAAAACCGTGTATTCAGCCATTCCTACTGATTCAGGGAAAACTCTTTTATAATTTAATTTGTGGTATGGCTTGTAAAAATCGTCATTTTCCTGCTGCTGGTCTTGACTACGCCTCGGCGGTTTCCTTTTCCCGCCCGCGTCGTTATCCATGCCTGTGTTCAAACCGTCACTATCGGACGGCATTTTTCTTTATTTATTAATGAAAATTAGTTAATTTTCCTGTAGAAGTCGAAAACAAAAGAAGTATTTTAAAATTTCAATTTAAAATACGCGCTTCTTGTTTCCCGCCAAAAACAAGACCAATTAAGTTTAACCACGGGCCACGGCACCGACCAGAAAAAGAAGCAAATCAACTAACCAGAGACATGTTTGATCCCTATTTTGATCTGAGTTATAGGTTATAGGAAAGCGATAATGATATCTCTTTCTCTGTCGACAGCGTGACAGAGACAGAGTTATAGCTCATAGCTTCGATCCATAGAGTATCTCTTTCTCTGTCTCCAGCTTCGATCCAAGGAACACTACGATCCGTCTTCGATCACTTGTCTATCTGCCTTCTTCTCTTACACTGAGCTCAGAGCGTAGACAGAGAAAGAGATATGGACCGGGCGTCAGCGTATTATGGTGCGATAGTGATAGTCTTAATGCGATATTTTATTGTATGTATTTATTTTTTGTTATTTCTATTAGTGGTGGGTCGTTATCGTATTTTTGACGGACGAAACGCAACCGTTTTCCTGGCGACGAAAACGGTTGCAGAAAACGGTTGTCGTTGCAACTAGTATTGAAGACGGCTTAAAAACCATCTTCAAACCAGTTGCAACAACGTGTGTGGTTAAATAAATTCATTCTCGACTGTATGTCATGGGCATAGAGTTCACTTTTGATTGTAAGAACTGTTTTTACAACGAACGTGGAACGAGGACGACTACGTTCGCGACGACGTGTGTCGTTGGATCAATTCATTCTCGACTGTATGTCATTGGCATAAAGTTCACTTTTGATTGTAAGAACTGTTTTCTGAAAAAACGTGGAACGAGGACGACTACGTTCGCGACGTCGTGTGTCGAAGACTGGTTTGTGCAACGAAGACTGTTTTACCCAGGACGTAAAAACGGTTTCAACGTTGCAGAACAGAAAACGGTCTTTAGAAACGGTTCGTCGTCGCAACGCCCACCACTAATTTCTATACATTCATGCAAGTCTTTACAATAATATAACCTGTTTTTATCTGTAACAATAATATGGTAAAAAAAAAACTATGGACATGGGCGTCTTCTTCTTTTCTGGTCGGTGGTGACAACTGACAGCAAGGAACATATTTCTGAGTCTGACATTGACGACAGTGACAAAATATCTGACAAAATGTCAAAGTCGTAAAATAATTCTTTTCGAGTTTTCGCTAATAATTTATTAATTTATAATAAATAAATCATTCCAATTTCTAACCACGATCTCAAACGATTCTTTAACAGAGCAGCATGTGAAAGTAATAAGTAAATCATTAGTTCTTTCGTTCTTCAAAAAAGTGGATTTTAGTCTCCGAGTGATAGCCTATCTATATTAAAATTTATCTTGTACAAGTAGGTATTTCCTACTAAAAGCTATGGCTACACGAAAGAGAAGTGGTTCTGGTTCCAAAAGACATTTAAAAGAGAAGGTGGTACAGATATATGAATCATTCTTTCGTGGCGACGATTTAACAAGTGATAATCCTACATTTTGGGATGAGTTCTTCCTCTTAAAGCCGAAAATTCCTCAGTTAGAAGCAGAGATACTCAAGCTCACAGCGGAACAACTCATTAACTTAAAAGAAAACATCAATTTGTTGGTAATACAATGCATTGATATGTTAGGACAAGAGCACCATATAAGGTAGTATTCTTCTAATTTGTGTAACTATTGACTGATAGATCTGATAAGAGGCAGTTCCAACAGATTGTTTCAGTTTAACATGATTTTAGAGTAGTAGAGACTGATAATTGTTTGTATTTTATTGTTTTAATTCTTGCATCCAATAATATACATACTAATAATATCCAATAATATCATACATTTATCTTTCGATCCAGTTTTATGAAACGAAAGAGTAAGAGTGCTCTACATTCAATGTTAACTAAATGCAGTTTTGAGTATTCATTTGAGACACATAACATGTAACATATTTTGTATTTATTTCTAAATAGCATGCATGCATCCCTTCACTTGAACATCTATGCTTTAAAATATTTTTTTTTTTTAGTTATGAACTATTGATCATAATGTTTAGGGTTTATAAGCTAAATTATTAAGGAGAAATAGTTTACAGGTTGGTGTATGCCCTTCAGACTTTCAGTGCAATATTGACTACAATGTACCAAAGAGCTGGGCAGGACCCCAGCATCAACATAAAGCTTATATTACTTGGAACAGACAATGCAAATGTGAAAATGAAAAAGCTTTTAGAGCACTGTAGTACTGTACTATCAGGTATGAAACACAGGTTAGACGCCTGTAACATCATCCATTATTGTATAGGTTTTAATTCATCTAGAAGGCTCCATTTGAATGAAGTGTAATATAATTAGGTGTACCCGTAAAAGTACTGATAAGTACAAATTTACGTTTCCATTAAGGCAATTTTGTAACTTTTGCTCTAGATATCTGTTTTCTGAGTAAGATATTATCCATACTAATATTATAAATGCGAAAGTGTGTGTCAGTCTGCTATGCTTTCACGGCCCATCTGTTCAACAGATTTTAATGAAATTTGGTATTGAGGTTACATGCTGGGGAAGGATATATGCTACTTTTTATCTTGGAAAATTAAAGAGTTCCTGCAGATATTGAAAATCCTTGCTCCACTCGGATAAACTCGCGGGCATCTAGTTTTCTAATATGTACATTCTATAATGTTGGTTTAGTTTACCTGTATAAGTTAGGTACTACACAGAGACACTGTTTAAAATTTAGGTGATGAACCCGACAGTCTGAAGTCAATGGTATTGAAGTTGATGTTGATAATAGCAACTGGTATAGATAATATTGATGAGAACCCACTTGTTGAATATCTGATGCTGCATTCTTTGTTCGAGCCACTAATACAGTTGCTATGCACTTCTACTGAGAGGCAGCAACATGGTATGAAAACATTTTTATTCATATAAATGATTTATTAATTCTCATAGGACAACTTGGCTCACTTATGATATGTTAAGACTCTACCACCGGTTCGGAAAGGTGATTGTACTGAGAAGAGCTGGCAAGAAACTCGGCAGTTGCTCTTTTGTTAAAAAGAAAAAGGTTACAATAAGTAAACAATACAATACAACACATATGTTATGTTTCAAGTATTACACTTACTTGTGTTTACTGGATGTGAGACTGGTTGCTTCCATGCAACTTTGTCATTGATCTATAGGTTTCAGTAAAAGCTAAGTTGTAGTAAAATACATTTTCAGAAAGATTGAAATCAATTTTTGTAACCCAGTAAGGTCTGCTTTTAAATACAAGTTATACCACAAGACAATGTGAGTGGAAATCCCTACAAGTGATCCCAGATGAAACCCCTATAGGCTGATCCCACATCATCACTTGCCTACTTTTAGATAAAAAGGCAGCAAGTCATTATTAAGCAATAATTATTGAGTAAAGAAAACCATTAAGCTAGGAATGAAAATAGCATAAGCATTAAAAAAGATTAGCTTAGTTGTTAACCTTGATTGAAACAGTTTTCTTTTCTCCCTTTTAGGTTATGATGTTGTACTGCTACTCATGTTCTTAGTAAATTATAAAAAGCAAGAGTCTGCGAATCCTTATGTTGTGAAATTATCAATACTTGATGATGAGCTGGCATTAAACGGGTAAGAGTTCACTAGCCGTTTAAATATTAATTCAATAACAATGTTTTTAATTCAACATACTAAAGAGGAATTTATTACAGAAAGATAAAACTGTGTAATTATTGTTAAATTAATGTTCTTGATAGCATTATCTTTACTGATTTTAACATTTTTAGGGTTCCATTCCTCAAGAGGAAAAAAGGAACCACTATAGGATTACTTCATTGTCTGTCTGTCTGTCAACTACCTTTTTCTCGGGAACGCGTGGAGGTATCAAGTTGAAATTAATATCAAATACATACTTAGGTCTACTGTCCCTGGGAGCTGTAAAAAAATCAAACTTCAAAGTCAATGCAATCAAAAGATACGGCCGTTCATGCCGCATAATCATACTAATATTATAAATGCGAAAGTGTGTTGGTTTGTTGGTTTGTCCTTCAATCACGCCACAACGTAGTCACGGATCGATGTGATGTTTAGCATGGGTATAGACTGTTGAGGACCTGGAGAGTGACATAGGCTACTTTTTATCCAGGAAAATTAGGGAGTTCCCGTGGGAATCAAAAAAACTTAAACCACGCGGACGAAGTCGCGGGCATCAGGTACTTTTGCATATTTTGACACTCGCCTATAAATCAAAACCTTCCCGTTGATCTAGAATCATGAAATTTGGCAAGGAGCAAGGTCTCACAGCACAAGTATAGGTAAAAATCCGAAAATCGTTATTGTCAGGCGCTACCAGTTTAGCCCCATATTATGTAAGTCAGTTATTTCACAGCTGATAACATGATGGTATGACATCTTTCTTGATATTAACTAAAATAATTTTATGTGGTGGTACGAAACCCTTTGTGCGCGAGACTGACTCGCACTTGACTGGTTTTTTATTTCCAATATGCCTCAACTTTTTAAAAGTGTTACAAGGCATATTCTATGGTTTGTTTTCTGAGACCTGTGAAAATACACCTTACCATGCCACATGCGAAATTTAATCTAGTTTTTAGACGCGAATTCTCTTTGTTTTGTGACAAACGCGGCGATGAAACGCACCTATAGGCTATAGTCCGCACGCGAGCTGTGAGGAATCGAGGGCTGAGGTAGCGGGCGGGTGCGCACTGCGCCTGACCGTCGCTTCATACCCCGCACATTCCCATAATAGTGCCGCCCTTGACGCGTTTCTAATTTTGCGATAGCAGTGTTACATTGTACCTACTATAAATAGTACTAAACTTAAAAGTTTCTTTCTGTGTGCTGTTTAATTTTTAAATTCCTTAAAGTACTTATTATTCTGATTGCGACAGCGATCAATTAGATTTTACGGTTACTGTTCATTATAATTAAATTATATGATACAATTTGTTTTTCTTTCTTATTGCACATACTATCCTCATAGAATTATAATTTAATAATGAATTTAATGCATTCGCACAGATACAAAAGATGTGTTAGTATCGATAAAGTAATATCGACTAAATCACAACTCTATCTCATTACGTTTCTTAAGATTCCTCGGACCTCGCGCGCGAACTGTAATTGTCTGGGCACTGACCCACAGAGTACGTATTCGCTTCTATCGATGTCGGGTTCCCCAGCTTTCTATGAGCAGTCGTTTCCAGATATGGGCAAGTAATAACGGCAGCGCTCAATGACTTCGTGATGTCGACGTTTGGCGGCGTGCAGGCGAGCGGCGGCGGCTGGCTGTCATCACTCACCAGCATGGTGGGTGGCATCTTCCTCACCAGCGACGAGACTCAGCCCGTCGTCAGGGGACAGAGACACAGGTGTGTGTTTTATTTTATCCACTACAAGTTAAAGGCCTATTACACTGCACTTTTCACAGGGGCCCTTACACTTGAATTAGTGTAGTGTAATAAGTTTAGGGTGAAAGGGTCCCTAATTTGGTCCTTATTGCTGTGTAATAAGCGAGGCTCTCATTAACGGCAAAGTGCAGTGTAATAGGCCTATGAGCCCTTGACTACGATCTCACCTGATGGTAAGTGCAGTCTAAGATGGTAGCGGGCTAACTGGGCATGGCAGTTATACCCATATCCTTAACTGGTTTATATACGGCATCGTACCGGAACGCTAAATCGCTTGGCGGCACGTCTTTGCCGGTAACGTTTAGCCACGGCCGAAGCCTCTCACCAGGCCAGACCAAGGAAAATTCAGAAATTACAAATTCCCAAAATGACCCTGCCGGGGATCGAACCCGGGACCTCCGCACGTTAAGACAACAGCGCTCAACACTGCGCCAGGAAGGTGTTAGGATATTTCAAATAATTTCGGTACCATTTAAAGAGCGAATTGGGGGGGCGAAATAAGAGCACAAATAGCGAACGTTTGCCCAGTATAATAAGTAATTGCTCAGTAATGTTTCGTAAATTCCTGCGAACTGTTTACCAAGCTGTTTTCGCCAAGCCAGCACACATAGCACTACAGGTTTTTTGTCACTCTCGATAATAATTCAGTTTAAGCAGCGTCACCTTGCGGTAAATTCAATACGTTTGTTATGAATATTATTAATTAATTTAATCGTAAACTTTTGTCTGCAGCGGTGGTGAGGAGGGTATGCTATTAGCTTTATACGAAGCGGCTCACTTGAACCGTAACTTCATGACTACACTAGCACACTCGTCCTCCGCGGCCGCTTCCTCTGCGCCACCATCACCGCCCGCCACGTTACCTCCGCATCAGGTAAGCACTTAAAATAGAACAGTACACAGGTAAGTTCATGAAATATTGTGAACAGCTAAGTTCGTAAAATCTGGTCACAATCAGACCACTGTTCCTCCGCGCCACCATCACTGCCCACCACGTTACCTCTGCATCAGGTAGGTATTCGAAATATAATACTAAACAGGTAAGTTCATGAAATGTTATCAACAGGTAAGTATTGTAAAATCTGGTTGCAATCAGCTCGCATTTAACGTAACTTAATGAGAAAATTTGCTCTCCCTTCCTTAGTCCCTTCCACCTTTGCATCTGCACCATGAAAGTAAAGAAAATATGCAGTTCATCATAATCAGTCAAATTGTTATTGTTACTTTTATTTATATTAGATAACTACTTAACTAGCCCATGCATTCGCAAAAACTTCATAAAATGTGGTTGTTGTTAAATAAGTTAATAAAATGTCCAATTACACTTTGTATTACTGGTGGGGTAAATTTGATGAACCCATTCCAATGGTAACTTTGTAATATTAGATAAATTCTTAAATTATATAAACGTAAGCACCTTTGCAAAATGTATGCTATTGCAATATAAAAAAATTGGGTTAAATTTGTTTCAGAATCCACCAAACTTAGCTCAAATCCAAGCCTTGGATAACGAGCAGCCAACAAATTTATTAGTAACATTCTTTCAATATTGGTGAGTATAATAGATAGATAAATGCTTAATTGCCACACAAAACATTACAAAGAAATAAAAAAGTTAACAAGCAAAAAGAAATAGCAAGTGAGCAGAGGCGGTCTTATCACTTAAAGTATAATTTCTATAAAGAAGCTGGAACTGTATTAAATCTAAACATACAGATGTTCAAATACGTCACACCTCGGAGAGCGACGTCTCCACATACATAGAATACGCTAATAGATGGTGCTACTAACTACGTGTAGCATATACGAAGAAATCCCAACAAATTGACATGGTTTAAATCGCGCTAACGAAGTGTTTACCACAGAACCCCATACATGCGACTTCCCTTTCTTTTACAGTTCAATAGTAATGGCGGACACGCGGACGGAGACCAGCATCAACAAATGCAGTTTATGTTTCATCACGCTCACGTGCATCGTAGAAGAGCAGTTTGCGAACTCCATAATGCACGATCAAAATCTTACTTTTAAGGTAATTTCATGAAATACTCATTCACTTGCAAAAATATAAAAATATTGCAGATTTACCATCCCATTGTAAATATTCGTTATTTAGACATTAGACGCTTTCATGAACGGTTAACTCTGCAACTCTGTTTGTAAGAACCACTACTTATTTGAATAATAAAAAAAATGAATTTGCTTCTTGCAGTGTTGAG
This sequence comes from Erebia aethiops, assembly GCA_923060345.2. Taxonomy (NCBI): domain Eukaryota; kingdom Metazoa; phylum Arthropoda; class Insecta; order Lepidoptera; family Nymphalidae; genus Erebia; species Erebia aethiops. The sequence goes on from OV281087.1 coordinate 15,406,616, forward strand.
TGAAAAATGAGTTCGTATTTCAAATAATATTTAAATGTTTTAACAGGTTCAATTGTATAGACTTCCAATGCGCCATAGAAAAATAGTTCCTGAAGAACCACCTTCACAACCTCTAGCTTCAACACTTATAGGTATGTTTCATACTTTAGTGATGATATAAAAAATGTGTTGTTGCTATTTTGTATTTGAAACAGGATGCCAGTTTCGTAATTGCTAGCCCAAAAACCCCCAAAAATGACACCCATATTTATTTTAAATATTCAGTCAATAAAAGAGCCATCTTGGATTTGAAAATGGATGTCACCTTCATAGTCAACGCTTGTCCAAACCATAAAAAACACTAGCCAAGTGTGAGTTGTACTAGCGCACCGAGGGTTGCATATTTTGGAAGGATTTGGTCTAATTATTCGACCTAACACAAGATGGCGCTACAAATTAACATTTTCGTAGGAGATTAAAAAATACTTTATAGTATGCTATATTTTAACGCTGATTTATCAACAACATGTCCTAGCTTATTAATACTTTCATTCGCAATAACTTTGGGTAAGCTTTATTCAAAACTATTCCTTTCAAGTGTGTAGCTAATAGTTACTAAAATATGCAAAGGAGAAGGTTAATTTTGGGTGTAGTCTATGTCTACACGTCTACACTTTATCATGAATAGAGTAAAATACATAGATTTTATTAAAATATAATAAATCAGAATAGCAAACTAAATAACGTGCAAGAAATAAAAATCTATTTCAAGTTTTTCGATATGCTTCCAAGACGGCGCCCGTCAGCCTTAGAGAAGCTAGTAGGCGCGAAATGTGTCAAATGACATTTCTGACAAGTGACGTGAATCATCGTGTTTTTTTCTTTCATTATATTTGACACGTACATTGTGCTGGTGTGGCACTATTATAAGCCATAAAACAAAATAAGAAGAAGTATATTTGACACTTGACAGAAAACGTCAAAAATATGAATCCGCCATTGTCAACTACTCATGTTTAGTGTTACTAATCGTGGAAAGATTAAATACTTTCACCACTGAAATTAGGACGAATTCGTGGATTTAAACAATCAAAGCTGGTTTAATATTTTATTTTCTTTCTTTTCACTACTTGTACAAGACCAGTCCCACGCCCCATACAAATCCAAACCGTCTCCTTTTACAGGAAATAGACAAGATCAGTTATTTAAAAAAACAACGATTAATATTCACTTTTAGCAGCGGATGCTGCCAAAACCTTCATATATAGGTTATATAACAACGTTTTGTTTCTTTTTACGTCTGATTTAAGTATGAACAGTAAATATAGAAGACGTAGTCGAAGTCGGATATTGGCCATGATGTCACTCTTCCAAATATTCTGCATGAATGATGTTGAACGTCCACGACACGAAAATTATAAAAACTACTTTAACGTGGACGTCGATTTTCATGGAAAATTGTGGACGTCGGCGGTCACGGTATCTACGAGCTTTCTCAATTTTGTTTAGAGTTTGAGCAATGGATAGTGCCTTTCCAGATCTTCTAGTCGAGTTCATGATGTGCCACCTACTGAAGAAGTTTCCGGGCGAGCTGTACGAGTTGTGCGTAGGCGTGCTCCTGCGACTGCTGAGCTACCAGAAGCGTTGCCGCGTGCGCCTGGCGCGGGACTGGCGCCCGCTGTGGGCTGCGCTCATCGCGCTGCTCAAGTTCCTCGTCACCAACGAGAGCACGCTGCTGAGGAGGCACAACATCTTTGTCATGGCGCAACAGGTTAGAGCTCCTAGTCGAGTGCTGCTAAGCTAACAGAAGCGTTGCCGCGTGCGCCTGGCGCGGGACTGGCGCCCGCTGTGGGCTGCGCTCATCGCGCTGCTCAAGTTCCTCGTCACCAACGAGAGCACACTGCTGAGGAGGCACAACATCTTTGTCATGGCGCAACAGGTTAGAGCTCCTAGTCGAGTGCTGCTAAGCTAACAGAAGCGTTGCCGCGTGCGCCTGGCGCGCGACTGGCGCCCGCTGTGGGCTGCGCTCATCGCGCTGCTCAAGTTCCTCGTCACCAACGAGAGCACGCTGCTGAGGAGGCACAACATCTTTGTCATGGCGCAACAGGTTAGAGCTCCTAGTCGAGTGCTACTACCAGAAGCGTTGCTTCACGCATCAAAATGCTTTTACGCATCCCGCACTAATTGGGGAAGGTGGGACTCACTCCAGAATACCCACCAAAAAACTAGCGAACCAGACTATAAGGCGTCTCAGGTTCCCAATCTTGATACGACTAAGCTGCGTGCGCTTGGCGCGCGACTGGCGCCCGCTTTGGGCCAAATATACATTTGTGTGGGTGAAAGAAGATTTTTATTCTTACTTTATTAATTACTAGCTGATGCCTGCGAATACGTCCACGTGGATTGAAGTTTTTTTCCCGCGGGTTAAAAAGTAGCCTGTGTTATTCCAGACTATGATCTATCTCTGTGCAGAATTTTATAAAGATCCGTTCAGAATATCCCTATGATTAAATTAAAGAAAATTCACTATGTCTACAGAGTTTAAATTCGTTTCAGGTAGTGAATATCTTCAACCTGTTCATCACATTCGGCGACACGTTTCTGCCGACGCCCGCGTCCTACGACCAACTGTATTACGAGCTAATCAGGATGCATCAAGTATTCGACAACCTGTTTTACATGGGTAATACATTTTTTCCTGAATGCCTGCGACGAAACATGACATCTTTCCTTGCCCATAATCTATACTTACGAGTATATTATAAAGAGGTAAAGTTTGTGACGTTGAAGGGGGTAATCTCTGGATCTACTAAACCAATTTTGAAAATTCTGGTACCAAAAGAAAACCACATTATTTGCGAGTGTCATAGGCTATTATATTAACCCGAAAAATTAGGTAGTCTCCGTGGGAATTTAAAAAACTTATCTATATATATAAAAATGAAACCCGTTTTCCTTGGTCACGGCATCACGCGTGAATGGCTGGACCGATTTCACTAATTCTTTTTTTGTTGTATTTGTTATTATTAGGAGAAGGTTCTTACGGAAAAAAATATTAAGAAAATCTCTCAGAAATATTGAAAAATATACATTTAATTTTGCATACTAAGGCGGTACGAAGTTCGCCGGGTCAGCTAGTTTCTTATAGATTCTAAGTTGGCAAAATGCGCCCTATTACCCCCAAATAATACAAATCAATCGAGTTTTCTTTAATATTAAAGAAATGGTCCTTTATTATTTCGCTTTTCTCGCTAATTACATAAAAATAATGATTTTGTTGATATTTGACGTAAAATTAAGAATAGCTCGATCCACTTTTATTTAGTCAGTTTATGACTAAACATAAGCAGATGAATATACTAGCTGATGCCCGCGACTTCGTCCGCGTGTTTTAAGTATTTTTGATTCCCGCGGGAACTCCTTAACTTTCCGGGATAAAAAGTAGCCTATGCTACTCTCCAGGTCCTAAAGTATACCCGTGCCAAAAAACACGTCGATCTGTTGCTCCGTTGCGGCGTAATTGAAGGACAAACCAACAAACAAACACACTTTCGCATTCATAATATTAGTATGATATATTTTTTCAAAGCGTTGCGTTACTCGACGGGCGACGGGGAATTCAAGGCGGAAGCGTTGCGGCTCGCGAACTGTCTCGTCAATGTGCGTGCGATCATACAACACTTTTCACCAAAGATCGAGACTTGGCTCGCTTCGCAGAGCCTTTCTACGCCCACCGAGGATCAGGTATTATTATATAACTTATTATTGAAATGGTTTAAAATTGAAAGGACTGTAATATTATAACGAAAGGGACACCCTTATTATTTTTACAATAATTGCACCACACGCAAAAAAGACCTTCTATTTAATAATCAGTTAGAAATAATTTATTTTTGATATAGGCATCATCCCTATTTTGCGCAGATCCTAGAAGTGGTCCGAAAGAACTACGACAGTCTAATACTGAAGCTGCAAGAGGGTTTGGAAGCGTACGAGCGGTACACAGAGCGCACTCACAGGCCACTGCTAGGCAAACTGACGCGAGCGGCCGCGGGCGCCGCGCGACTGCGCTCCGACGCCGCGGCTCTGCGCGACCACTCCGCTGCGCTACTCAACCACTACACCACTATCGCGTAAACAGTTTACGGTACTGACGACTGTAGCTATAGACCATACCACAAGATTTTTAATCAAATCGACTTAGGATGTATTCGTCAAGAACATTCGGGGTTAAAGTAAAATGGACCTAAACGAAGCTGCGAGAAGGATTGGAAGCTTACGAGCGTTACACTAAGCGTTCTTACAGGCCACTGCTGGGCAAACTGACGCGTGCGGCCGCGGGCGCCGCGGCTCTGCGCGACCACTCCGCTGCGCTACTCAACCACTGCACTACTATCGCGTAAACACTTTACAGTACTGACGACTGTAGAGTGACCATACCACAAGATTTTTAATCATATCGACTTAGGATGTATTCGTCAAGAACATTCGGGGTTTAAGTAAAATGGACCTAAATGAAGCTGCGAGAAGGTTTGGAAGCGTACGAGCGATACACGGAGCGCGCTCACAGGCCACTGCTTGCAAACTGACGCGTGCGGCCGCGGACGCTGCGCGACTGCGCTCCGACGCAGCGGCTCTGCACGACCACTCCGCTGCGCTACTCAACCACTACACCACTATCGCGTAAACACTTCACGGTACTGACGACTGTAGCCATACCACGAGATTATAAATCATATCGACTTTGAGCATATTCGTCAAAAACATTTAGGGTTAAAGTAAAATGGACCTAAACGAAGCTGTGAGAAGGTTTGCGTACGAGCCGTAACGCCTGCTTCTATCCAATATTCATAGGATTACTTTAAATAGCCGACCAACTTATAATGTTCGCAAATTGTAACGGACAACTACGGAACCCTAGACTGCGCGTGGCTCGACACGCACTTTTTTTGTTGAATATTGAGGGACAGGGAGGATCATTGCTCTTAGTCTGTCAAAATATTATAAGGTAAGATTTGGTATTTAATAAAAATGAAGGGCAAATGCAAATCTTCTTAATAATAATTTAACTTCCTAGTAATTGTAATAATATTTATAATGAGTAAAACTATCATAAAATAAAAGTGTATGATAAATTAATCTATGAAATAGAGTTGGAATATATTGATAAGATATAAGTTAAGTGTTGAGAAAATATCATTCAAGGGCTGATGTTTCAATAGTTAGAATAACCTAACTGAGGTTATACTTGGGTATACTCAGTAAAATAATAATTACTTTATACTATTTGGAAATTGAAATATTAGCCCTAAGTCAAACAGTAGTGTACCTAATGTAACTTTAAATCGGGGTAAATAAATATTTATTATTTAACAAATGTTATATTTTTTATAGTAAATAAAAGACTGAATGTGTATAAGTTTTTTATTTTATGGATTGATTAAATAATATCTATATTATGTATATTAAATGCATTTTTACTATATAACTAAAACTACGGACTAGATAGGATTTGCTGTTCAATAGCTCTTAGGTATATTCAAATCACAATAATAAATTCTTTTATAAATTAAATATATATAAGTACATTTTTCGCGAATTTTGACTAGATACAAGAAGTTTATATATTTTCAATGGTATGCGTTTACACATACAACTTCTGAAGTCCACCAATGCCAGATAAGAGAGTGTCTTTTCTTTTCTACAAAAATACATGTTTTAGAATTAAAGCATGTATTTTCTACAATGCCTTACTCCTAAACATGATGAATAGTTTAAATTATTGGACAGACTTTATTTCAGCGAGGGCTTCTTTAACTAACTGTTCCAGCTCTTGGGGAAGGACTATTTTATTTAGACTTCTATCGTAGCAACTGTCATTGTCGTAGTTTAATTCCACAGATAAATCATCTTTGCTTTGTGTCAGTTCTCCCTCCTTCTCTGAAGTTATTTTGTTCGTCAAATTCTCAAGAGGTTCCCTCTCGGGCTTTTCTTTGGTTTCAGATTTGACGGAACCGGCGTCTAGGAGTTCCTCTATCAACATTTGTGAGGGAAAAGACGGTATACACTTCTCACCGTTACACCAACTCTCTAGCGTTTTTTCCAGTTCTGTTATTCTGTTAGCCAGAATTCTGTAAGGAAATAATGTTTTTGTTAATAGGTACTCCATACTCTATATACGACGACGGACGAGTAGCCTAGCTGTGACAACGCATATCAGTCGATTAAGATTGTTAAGCAATGTTGACCCAAGTCGGTAACTGGATGGGTGCCCGAATTTGGACGTTCAAATTTGGCCTTTTCGTTCCCTCCGTGCCTCGGAGAGCACGTTAAGCCGTCCGTCATTACTGAGGGTCGTCACGACCTTTAGTGATGAGGAATACGACATAGAGAGAGAGAGAGACTCCATACTCTCTTCATAAAATTAGGTGAGTGTTTGCGTGGAGCACTAGTGCGGTGGCGGGGCTTCGTGTCTCGCGCGAAAGGCTTCATTGATCCCTCCTTCGAAAGCCTTTGGTTTCGCTCTTTACAAAATCATTCTAGGGGTAGGGCAGACAAGACTGCGCGCCATAAAATGGGTAAAATGAAAAATGAAATATTAAGTAGAACAGCGACTTTGACTTCAAACAACCTGTGACAAAATACTAGGTTGAGCCAAGGACTCCATGCTCAGAAATACTAGCATTCTGTCTCTATCTCTCGAGTGACGGTAATCATAAGAGGAAAAACAACTTATTTTAAAATAATACGTGCATCGCTTTCTCTTCTATGTAAAAGGAAAGAGATGCCAGACTAGAATTCTGAATCTCGCAACACCATCTATTACAAATTACAATAGTTTGATATTAATAACGCCATCTATGATGTTCTTGATAAACTACAACGAAACTTTTCTTACCTGCATACTCTTTACAGCTCTATTACAATTTGGTAAGGATGATATTTATTTGTTCAACCAGATTGATTGTGAAATACTAGGTGTTTTATAAAATAACAGGTCCTTCTTTTTCTCTTGTATGCCAAAAGTAAGAGATAGCATGCTAGTATTTTGGAACGCAGTTACTCTGTGAGCCTGCTACTTACGTAAATACGTAAGTAGTATTATATTATAGTTACTCGTGGTATTAAGCATTTATAGCAGTGACGATAAAATATACGCCTCACCTCTAAAAAAATCGCCGCGCGTGAGGTTCTTACAAGAGATCGCTTTATGGACGTTATTAGTTGATAACAAGTCACAGTAAATAGGTAAGTAGGTATTTTTATGTAATTGATTCCCTAACTATTACATAATTATATTTAAAATAAACTTACTGATTTGTTTTCCTTTGGTGTTGGAGTGCTATAGATTTGTCATTCAAAGCTTCAAATAGTCCCAAACACAGAGATTTCAATTCTGCCGCAGAGTTCTTTTTCAAGCCTGTCTTTGAGTTGATTTCCAAGTATTCACGTGCTGAAATTTTAATATACTGATGTTAAATGCAATACCGCCTGAGTGGGTTTATAACACCGATCTTAAAGCATCACTGAACGATTTAGGAAAGTAATCCAATCTCCATTAATTTTAGTAGATATTTCAATGACGTCATACATAATTATTCGCTAAAACAAAAACCGACTTCAAAAATATACCTATAAGTACCAAGTACCAAATTAAACTAAAAAACAATTATCTGGGTATATATTTTGTTTTGTTGATTTTCTCAAAAAGCGCTAAATAAATTTTGATAAAATTTATATGAAGTTATACCTCTGAAGTGTGATCTACCAAACAAAAAAATTGAGAACTCCTCTTTTTTTGGCATAACGTGACGTTACCGCGATCTAACGCCGGAAGTGTGATCTGATTGAAAACCCTGACTTAAAAACGTTAAAATGCAGTAGCTTACGCGATTAACTGAGGTTTACCTCTTCAGAACTTTAAGGAAAACTAGACAATGATAATTAAAATGTCAGAAACCTTCACGTAAGTTTCAACAAAAACTGTACATAGTTTCAACCTAATCAGAAGAGGGATAAGCGAATGCATAAGTAATGAGTAATGAACTGACCTACAGACAAACATTAACTACCATTATATATAACACTATTTACCTTGTTTTTGTGTCATAACATCTGTAAATCCTTTTTTCAAGTTCCATGTTTCATTTTTGCTTCTATTGTCCAATAAAAGCTGAAAATAAACTTGCTTGAAATTAAATACATATTTTTTTATTTGTCTGTGTTGATTAAGGGCTAAGTTATCGCATTGAACTGAGCAGAGGCCATTTTTCAAGAAAAAAAGTAGCTTATGTCACTCTCTGGCCCGTTAACTATCACTATGCTAAAAATCACGTCAATCTATTAATCGATTACATCGAGATTGAAGGACTATAGATTGGTATGAATCAAACCTTTTATTTAACACCCTTATGGGTTAAATTTTTAATGCATCTGCCTAATCATGCTAGGCATCTGCCTAAGTCATATTTGCTATCTGGAATCTGTATGCCAAATTTCTGCCTAATGCATCCAGTGTTTTGAGCTGTGTATTGTAAGATCAGTCAGTCACCGTTTCGTTTTATATATTAAGATAGAAGATGTAGTACCTACCTTGTACTTTGTCAGTGTTCTTTTCACAATTTCCTTTTCAACCTGAAGTTGTGTTATTCTCTCATGCAGGTATTTGTTTTCTGTTAGCACTGCATCGATATCCACTATAGGCTTTAGGGTATTGGTCTCTGTTTGTGACTTTGTTCTATTAGTGAGGATAAAGCTAATTTGATGATTCAAACGTTGGACTTTGTTTTTGTAGTAGTCACGGTCGGATACCAACTCTTCTTTATCATCTAATGTAGCTCTATAATCTAGTTGAATTTGTTGATACTGTAACAATTTTTAATTACCTCATTACTTACTTATATCAGACCAATTTATTATTACTTCAAACATTTAGCCAAGTAATAATGAATAAAATAATGAATAAAAGGTTTTTGAGGCACCTTGCATACTCGTGTAAACTAAAAAAACGACTTCCCACCTATAACGACAAACTGGAAAATTTTAATATGACAAGTTTAGTAAATCGCAGAAAGATCCTAGATATGACCTTCCTTTATAAAATCCTTAGAAATAAAATCGATTGCCCACAACTCCTTCAAACAATTCATTTGAGAGTACCAATTAGATTTCCCAGACAAGCAACCGGCCTTTTACACCAACCTACAGCGAAAACCAATTTAAAGCAATTTTCTACCATATCTAGACTAACTAAAATCTATAATTCTATTAGCAAAGAGGTAGATGTCTTCCATGACACGCTGCCAAAGTTCAAAAAAGAAATATTAAGATTGTTAAGGTCGTCTTAATACCACAATAAGTATTCTGTATAAAATGTATTCAGTATAATAAGTAATTTTATTGTTAATTTTTTTTTCTCTTAATGATTTTAATTATTTTTATTTTGTGTTATATTTCTTATTTTGCTATAATTTTCTTGAAGTTTTGTAATTTTTACAATTTTTGTTTTTATTTGACGCATTTTTGATTTTATCCCAGTGCAAGCTTTTTATTTTTTACATTTAGTCATTTAAGGCGCATGTTGTGACACCTGTCATAGATTGTACATTTAACAATTGTGTAATTAGTATGTAGTTTGTAATTTCTTCAATGTATCAATTTCTTGGTCGTCCTAATAAATATAAATAAATAAATAAATAATCTCAGAAGCTGGTTCATGCTATTGGTGATACAATAGCTGGCGCTCATTTACACCATCAGGTCAGCCCGCAAACCACAGAGGTAATAGCGCCAATGTCTTGGGCATGCATGTCCATAATAATGTAAATTGCTTAGTACCTTTTTCTTAATTTTTTCTAATTCCTGCACAAGTTGTTCATAATCATTACTTGATGTTAGACACAATCTTTTCTGGCTGTTCAATTCTTCATAGTCCTGCCCTCTCTGCAGTTGCTTCCTTAGTGCTAAAATGTCACCATTAGCCTCTTCTAAATTGCTCCGCAATGTCTCTACCTAGATTAACCATGTTCATTTATTTAAAAAACACATTTATTAAAAAATATATTTAAAGACTTTTAAAAAGAACTTTTTTTGACATAAAACCATTAAGAATCTAAGTAGGTAAATAATTTGTTTTTGTTCATCCCATAAAAGTGAAGCTGTTTTGTGGAAATAATTAAAGTTAATAACATAAAAAACAGTTAAGCAAAGCTTATTGTTATATTGATATTATATTGGTTAAGCGTTAAGATACATACTTCTGAATTGTAACAAATAATATATTATGATGTCTTTACCCCTAACCAATTTCAATTAAATTTGGTACATATACTAGATGATTCCTGCGTCTTTGTCTGCGCAGATTAAGATTTTTTGATTACTGGGGGAACTCTTAAATTTTCGGGATAAAAAGTATGTCCTTCCCCGGGATACCAAATTTCATCAAAATCGGTTGAGCAAATGGGCCGTGAAAGCGTAGCAGACAGATGACCTGACAGACACACTTTCGGATTTATAATATTAGTATGGATATGGTACATATTATGATTTGTATAGTAAAAAATCATAGTTTCTACAGTACTAAAAAAAATCAAATAGTTTTCATGTGAAGTTGCAGGCATCATTAAAATTGGCTGAATATAATGAAAATGTTGATGAGACTTGAAATTAATTACCTCTAATTTTAGCATATTATTGTGCTCTTTTGTCCTTGCTAATATTTCACTACCACTTATTGTATTTGTTGGTGCAAATCTATCCCAGCTGTTGGTATTTTCTTGCACAATTTTCTTGCATTTCAACTGCTCCACTAATATTTTGTACCTGTCTCGCTCCATACTGCATTTGTCAAGTTCTTTACTCATAATTGATAGAGCAGCAATTTTACTTTGCAATTTACTTTTGAGAACTGAATTCTAAATTAAAATTTTTTAAACATGATTAATAAATATTGAGTAACCTAATAATAATAATGACTTACATTTATTATCAACACAAATTCCTGTACACAAGTAGTGGAACAAATACATTTTACAAACATTAATTGCAATAACATGCGACAACAGTATGCTGCCTCTAAAGAGACTTCTTTTGTGACCATCAAATTAGTGTACAATGTTCAGTATCTTCTTTTTCCTGTCCTTGTCCCACGCTATGTGGGGTCGGCACAACATGTTTTCTTCTTCCACTCACTTCTGTTATCCTTTCAACCTATCATTCACCCCTTTTATACGCATATCCTCTTTCACACAATCCATCCATCTTTTCTTTGGTCTCCCTCTACTCTTGTTTCCTTCCACATGCGTATCTATCATTCTTCTCGTAATATGCCTTTCTTCCCTCTGCATTACATGCCCATACCATGCTAGCCTATTACTCCTCATCTTTTCTATCACTTACAATTACAATTACTTTCAAACTTCCCCTTATATATTCATTCCTAATCTTATCCATTCTAGTCACACCACACATCCATCTCAACATTCGCATTTCAGTCGCATGTACTTTTCTTTCATCCCTTTCACCGCCCAACATTCTGAACCATACAAAGCGACAGGTCTAACGACTGTCTTATAGATTTTCCCTTTTAGATTAAGGGGCAGTATACTTAACTGATACAAAAGAATATTTACAAAATATACTCTAGTAGAGAAATACTGTGCTAGTTATTAATATTACAGTAGGTGTGTGGAAATTGACAAGGGTTTCATTGAAGTCATGAAATTTTACATGTTTATTTTTTATATAAACCTGGCATATTTCCTGGTGCAGAGAGGTAGGAAACAACAGGGTTGTACCAACCAATTACCAAATCAAAACTAAGTAACTTAATGAAATTAACACATGTCTTCTCTTGAGAGAAGTGTTTTGGCCACTCCCACATTGGCCAAGTGTGTTGGCAAGCTCTACATATGTTTGAGAATATTATATCTGTCTAGGTTTAAACTGTGCATTGATAGATCAGTCAGTTGCCTTTTTCTTTATATATTTTTAATAATAGGTGGCTTACCTCAAGGACATAATCGTCCAACTGTTGATCTTGAAATTGTACTTTATTTGGTTTATTAAACATTCTTAAATTCACTTGGCACGTTACCGTTACATTACTTTAGAGATACATCATTTTAAAGTCAAATTACTCTTTAAATTAATTTTAATTCACACCAATTACATACATTTAGGGCCACAAATAATAAAATATAGACCAATTGTTAAATTTTTTAACAATTGATTTCAAAAGAGTGGTCCATATACACTGGTGACTGGGGTAATCGGATTACATGATGTTGTTTTGCTGAGCGTAATTTTGTAGAATTGGTATATAATTCAATCTAAACGGGAAATGTGATTTGTTATCACCTGTATCTTCTTAGCTAAATACTATAAATAGTAAATAATGTTAGTTTACTTGTCTGATGTCTCTGATGTTAGTGTTACCGACCAGAAAAAAAAGGATAATGTACTCTGTGGGTATCTTGGTATCTTGTTCAAACTCTATGTTTTCTATTAAAAACACAGACATGATTAAAAATAGGAAATGTGAAATGTCAGAGACAGGATGGAGACAAGGAGACAAACATAAACAATGCATAGCAAAACCACAGATCAAAACTTGCTAAAAAAGGCGCAGGCACAGCATAGCGGTAGGAAATTACTTACTCTATGAGTCACAGCACAGATATATAAAGAGGAGTCACACATATAGTCCTCTGTTTATAGGTACCATCTCAGATTAATAGGTATACCTGAGGGCACCATAGATTTATTTTGACGGACACAGACTTGTCCTCTGTGGGTGTCAAATGTCAATCTCCTTTTTCATGTCAAATGTGTTGAAATGTGTGTCAACTGTCAAATCGTGTTACGGTGTTGCACTTGAATATTTTACAATCTCAATAAAAAGATTCTTTTCTAATTCTTTGTAGTTCTAATTGCCGATGTTCAATAGATTTATCACTCAAGTCAAATTCGAATGCATACCCGATGCAATGTTAAGTGGAAAAAAACAAAGAATTAGGTTTGGTTCATCCTAACGCTTGGCAAGAATGGCTGCATCTGCCAGCGAGATCGAAGACTTCCTAAGCGGACCACTAATTTCTTGGGTGAGTAGTGAACAATCCATGCCCCTTAATTATCTAAATATATAGAGAGGCTAAGCTGCATAAGTAAAGAATGTTTGGCTTTTTCAATAATCGTCATATAATTCTCTCAAAATTATGTAGGAACTACATTTTTGTGTTAGAGAACTCTGAATAGTCAAAACAAAAAGAATATACCAATCAAATATAATACCCGCATTGTCTGTGATTTATTATTAAAAGGTATATTCAAAATCATAGTTCTTAGCATTTATTTCAACTTACTCCAATTTCAACTTTTTAAAAAAATAAGCTGGCCGTGTTCTACTATTCATACAATACTCAACTTTTATTAAAGCTATTATAATCATATACCAGAAAGAAGAATATTAGGAGAAATTTATAAAAACAATAGCTTGGAGTGACCTCTTTTCTGAATATCTTCCCATACTTACATACACAATGACAAGTGGATATGTTTTGTTCATCAAACACAAACTATGTTCTGGACATTTACTTACAATGCTTAAAAATAATTATTTTATATTTCAAAAGTTATTATTTATTGCATTCTGAAAGATTAAGATTAAAGTCTTGTATAAAGTGTGAGCTAATTTTTTTATATATTATGATTTTAATCTCACCTGATAGTAAGTGAACTGATGATCTTTGATATTTCTATACTATATAAAATTATAAATGAGAAAATTGATATTGATGGCTACATGGATGGATGTTTGTTACTCAATCAAGCCAGAACTGCAGAACAGATTTGGATGAAATTTGGCACAGAGATATATTATACTCTGGAATAACACATAGGCTACATTTTATCTCATATTAAACCTCAAACTATGCGGGCATCAGCTAGTGCTTAATAAAATTAGGAGTAACTAATTATAAAATAATTAGTTTCTATCAGGTGTAATCCTAAATTCTGCTATGATTTTTGTTTTTAGTTCAAATCATGTCTCCCAGAGCCAGAAAGCATCAAGAATTACTCTTCCCTGTTCAATGGAGATATTCTACACCATATCTACCTCCAGATTGATCCAGAACCATCCTTTCACATTACTAAATTAACTGGACTTGAGGACCAAGCACTTATACTGGGGAGAGTAAAAAACTTTGATGCTATAGTTAAGAATGTAAAAGCATTGTATGATGAAGAATTGGGAATGACACTTTTAGTTGTGCCAGAGTGTATTTGCTTGGGAAAAGCGCCAGAGTCTCGCGAGGGATTGGAAAATATGAAGCTACTGGCTCTTTTATTACTGGGTGCAGCTGTTCAGTGTCCTAATAAAGAAGTTTTCATTACAAGAATAAAAGAACTGGATGTTGATTTACAACACAATATTGTAGAATGTATAAAACAGGTTTGTATTTATTAATACTATTTTATGGCACTAAAAGATAACCCTTGGTTATAAAAATACTGTTCACCTCCATAGTACAATAAGATTTACAAGAAAAACAAAACAACTGACAACAGTTCATATTATTTTCATACATTTCAACTGTCTCCATTTTTAAGGTTCCATACCTCAAAAGGAACCCTTTCATTTTGTTGTCCCTGTTTTTTAACTGTCGATATCCTTTTGCAATCATGCATGCATGCATGAACGCATGGAGGTGTCAAGTTAAATTTATACTAAACTAGATGATTCCCGCGACTTCATCCGTGTTAATTAAGATTTTTGATTCCTGCGGGAGCTCTTTGATTTTCCGGGATACAAAGTAGCCTATGTCCTTCCCCAAGATTCCATCTACCCTTGTACCAAATTTCATCAAAATCGGGTGAAGAGACAGTTTTTTTTTATTCCCGCGGGAATTCTTAATTTTTCCGGGATAAAAAGTAGCCTGTGTCCTTCCCCGGGATACCATCTACCCTTGTACCACATTTCAGCAAAATCTGTTCAAAAGATGGGCCAGTAAAGAGTAGCAGACAGACAGACAGACAGAAACACTTTCGCATTTATAATATCAGTATGGATACTGAGGTCTACAGTCCCTTGGAGCTGTAAAGAAGTGAAGCTTGAAAATCATTTCATTAGCTAGCCATTACCCTTCAAGTTTCTTGTCAATTCCTTTGGTGCTTTCATGCAGGTTATGATTTTCAATAGTTCAGTAATGTTAACAACATACAAGTTAGTATGGAACCCACAGGGACTGAGTCAGACTCACACTTGTCTGGTTTTTTTATGCATTGATATGCAATAATGCATGTCTGGCTAATAAACAGAGGCCATGTTCATTTTTAACTGTCACTTACCATCATAGGGGTCCTTATCTTTTAAGTGGCCCCTATATTCAAGGTCCATTGCTTACTTTACACAGCCCAACATTAATTGTCAAATTTTACACATTTTTATTGTGATAGTAATATAATGATACAAAATCTTCAAAAATATGAATTTCATCTATGTACATTTTATATAACAATATACCTATTCATTTAAATTTTATACATATGAGTGACCATTTGAATTCTAAATTATATCCATATATCCTTATAAGCAACATAAATCCAGGTTAAATGGTTCCATACATTAATGTAAGGCAACAGTTTAAGTAATCAGTAGATATAGTGTGAGATCTATAGAGCGAACTTTGACTTTGCTTAGACTTAGGACATGGTTAAAACGAGACAGACTTATGTTACTCACATAAGTCCATCTCGTTTTAACTCTGAGTAAAGTCTGAGCCAAGTCAAAGTACGCTCTATAGATCTCGCAATAAGTATTACAGTGTTTGGCAATGATAACTAGATGACCTTGACGCATCTACTTTGCTACACCATTAACATATATTAGTGTACCTACTTTGAATGTTTAATGTTTTATTTGAACCAACAAGAATAAGATGATAATAATAATAATAATAATAAGCCTTTTTATTTCTAATCTCATGATATTTACAATTGTATATAACTACTTTTTAGATGAAATAAGTGTTAGTTGTGTTAGTGTTTGTCTTATTCTAGTTAGTATTGTTATTTGTTGCAGTATTTGTTGGAGATGTAGTCCCATATCGGGTAAAGGCCTCCTCCATCTGCTTCCAATGCTCCCGGTCTTTGGCAAGGGTTAGTGAGATGTGCAAGTTTTCTAGTTTCAATTTTAGCAGAGCAACCCTTTCTGACAGTCCTGTGAAATTAATTATTTTGTTTTTAAATGTTTTCTTCAGTAAAAAGCCAACCCCGTGTTTTCCCTTGGTTTCTCCCATGTAACATAGAATGTAGTCTTTGTATTCCTCTATATTGCAGCCTGTTCTTCTAACTTCGGAAAGACCCAAAATGTCGAAGTTAACATTTTCAAGAGCATATGTAAGTTCAAGATATTTTTCAGTTGTGGAGAGGGATCTCACATTATATGTGCATATTTGTAAAGATTCACTTTTTGTCTTCCTTGTAATAGATGGAGGGTGGTGGTCATAATTCCCCACGGGGACCAGCCGGCTTGGGGAATGTGATTTGTTGTTATTGTTTGTTTCTGTGTTTTTTTCCTTTATTCGGCTTTTGTGGGTAGGTTTTGATTGATTGCTATTGCTTGTTATTTTCGTTTTGTGAGTTGTGTCTGGAGCGGTTCATGTATTCGAAAGCATTTGTTTTGTTTATTTTACTTGGAGCTTTTGGTTGTGGGCTATTATCGCTGTTAGACTGAGGTGGTGTGTTTGACGGGGCTCGTTTCCTCTTTTCATTTCCTTTTTCTTGATTTATTTTCCCTTTAATTATTAATTTATCATATCGGATGATTGTTAAGTTTCCATTTTTCTTTTCCTGTAGTTGTTGTTGTTTTAACTCTTTCCTTATTTCCAAAACCTCTTTAGGATAATCTTCAGTTGCATATGTGGATGTTGGGAAATATTTGTTATTTCTTAATATTTCAAATTTTCTCCAAGCCAAAGTAAGTTTCACTAATATTGGTCTCCTCTTATTGTCTTCTTTTTTTCCCAACCTTTTAATCTCACAGATTTCCCACATATCAAATTCCCGTATTCCTCTCTCAGTTACTATTTTGTTTAGGAAATCCACAACCAAACTCATAAGTTCGTTGTTATTTTTCTCGGTTTCTTCTAGTCCATGTAGTAGTATATTATTTTTCTTAGCTTCCCTTTCCAACTTACTGATTTTCACTTTCAGTGTCGAAACCTCACTATTGAGTTTCAGGTTCTCTTCAACCAGTGGGTTCAGCTTTTCTTCTATTGTCGATGTAATACTTGAAGTTATTGTACTGGTGTGTTTCATGAAATCTTCTTTTAATTCATGCATCTTCGTGTCAATCTTCTCATCTATTTTCTGTAGAAATAATTCCATCTGTTTGTCCATTTTCTACTATTTGGTAGAAAAATTTATTATGTGGCAACTTTTTCCGAGCTCTGGCAACCCTATGTTATGGTGGTGAGACTGACAGCATTTGTCACTGTCAAGTGACAATTATTTGTCAGTTGATGATTTATTAATATTTGTGGAGGTAGTTTTGTTTTCACTGAGCTATTTTGAGTTAATCGATCGCTTTTTTTGGGTTTAATAGTGAGTTTTGGAGCTGGATAACACTATCACCACGAGATGGACACTTTAACTGCACTTTGGTAGTATTTTTAGTACTTAAATCACAGTTTTTCTTAGCAAATCACGAAATTATTGGAGAGTACTGGTGCTTCTGACAACAGTTGACAGCCGAAAAAACAAGAATAAGATGAATGTACAGTTAATTTTTTACTTTAAAGGAGTTTTTATTGATAACAAAATTTTATGGCCCAAGTTTAAACTTGATCAACCACTAGATGATTCACATGATTTGGATTTTGGGATCATCATCCCATGGGAACTCCTTGATTTTCTAGGGTAAAAAGTATACTTTGTCATTCCCGGGATGCAATCTATCTCCATACCAAATTTCGTCAAAATCGGTTCCCTTCTGCAGATTGATTGAAGGACAAACCAACAATCAAGCACAGTTTTGCATTATAATATTATTAGTAGTGATTGGATGAAGATAATTTCAATCTGAAGCATATTATATCCAATTTTTATTTCCAGGTAACAGACATGCAAACAGTTGTATTGACACCAGATGCAATAGATCTATTCCAATCACCAGCTATGTTCAATCACATGAGAAGGCTAGCCAAAGAGAGGGATCATTATTTACAAAACTGGGCATCCTTAGTCCTTAATGAAGGTCTGTGTGAAAACGAAAATGAAAACAAATGTGGAAAAAGTAGGTCTACACAAAATGTTAATCAGAATAATGGTGAGAGCCAACATTTAGCTGTAGAATTAGCTGATTGGAAAGCAAGGCTTAGAAAACAAAGACAAGAACTGTAAGTACTTTTCAGAAACATACCAAATTGTAAGCAAATAATTTTTCATTATAAGTAACAGTACAAAATCTGTCCTCCCTAGCAATTTATAGCTATTGTGGCCAATCTCCACAGTTATCAGCCATCTGCCCGGGGAGATATTATAGTGCAAAAGTGTGCCCAAACACAAGTCCATTTTTCTATTACCTTACTCTCATAGCCCCATGAGACGGAAAATCTAACATAATCGGAGAAAAAAACTGTACCTGTACTGAGATATGCTCAAACACCACTTGTTTCATAATGTTCATACCTTGTAGGGAAGAAAAGTCGGAGCAGCTCTCAGAGTGTCGAGAAGAATTGGAACATACAAAACTAGTCTTGGCAAAATTACGTGCAGATAGTCAAGAGTGGTTTAATGAAGCTAGAAAAGCAGCAGGCTATAGAGATGAAGTTGATGCTCTTAGAGAAAAGGCAGAGAGATGCGACAGGTAGGTGAGATAAGTTTTTAGGTTATTAAAAACCTCCTATGATACTAATGTTTATTTGTAATTAGGTTAGAACAAGAAATTCAACGGTATCGAGATCGGTTAGCTGATGCTGAATATTATAAAACTCGAGTAGCAGAGTTACGCGAAGACAACAAAGCTCTAATGGAAACAAGAGATGCTTTGGAAGAACAATTACTAAGGGCCCGTAAAAGAGCTGAACAATGCTTAACTCTGGAAGCAGCTATGATAAAGTTGAAAAGAGAGGCTAATGACATTGCATTGGTACGTATAATAGAGTCAAAGTGTTAAAACTTAACAACATTATAACTAAATTGTTGATAGACAAATGCAATACCTAACTCATGTTTGTTTTCTTAAAGGAAAGAGATGCTGATCAGCAAAAAATTCAAGAACTTATTGAAGAAAATAATCACTTACAATACATAACTAGATCAGTTTTGAGCGAAAGTAATAATAGTAATTTAGATACAGATAATGAAGGAGAAAATACATTGGAGTCAGGTGAAAACAGTTTATCCGAACAACTGACAAGTAACGCACAAGCGCGAGCCTTAAAACTTGAATTAGAAAATAAGAGACTACTTTCTACTATAGATAGTCTAAGAGAACAATCGTTATTAGAAAGCAGTGACAAAGTTTTAGAGTTAGAAAAAGAAAAAAAGAGACTGACACTAAAATGTGAACAGTTACAAGAGAATTGTAATAGACTCAAGCAGCAGAACTCAGAGTTGGAGGAAGTATTTAAGAATGCTTTAGAAGAAAATCGCAAGTTACAAGATTCCTTAGATAAGCAAAAATCTTTCATGGACAGGCAAGCAATTGATAGAGATTCTGAGAAAAATAAGTTACAAGACTTTGAAAGGCATCTCGAATCTTTAACTAAAGATAAACAAAGAATCCAAATGTTATGTGATTCCATTCAACGAAGAGCAGACGACCTGGAGAAAACTTTGGATTCAAGGACTAAAGAACTGAACATTACTAAACCTGAAGCTGAAAAAGTAACCAAACTGATTATTCAAACAGAAGAATTAAAAACAAAACTAACTTATAGTGAGAAAGAGACACATAGTTTACAGAGAGAAGTCAATAAATTAAGAGAAGCAATTGAAGAGAAAGCAGTTACACTGGATACAATCACCACTGAAATCGAACTTAAAAATAAGGAAATCGAAAGATTAGTTAGGCAACTTGATATTAATCAGTCACTCAGCAGTAAGCTTCAAGACTTGGAACAAAAAACGCAAGAGCTAAAATCGCATAAAAAAGTGGATACGGAAACAATACAAACTTTACAAAAAGACTTAATATTAGAGAAAGTCAATTTTGATAGGCTGAGAAATTGTATGGAAAAACTAGGAGTGAATACTTCAGAAGTAATAACTAAAGACGTAAACATTGACGAATTACTGGAAAGAGTAATAACTAATGCAGACCATGAGGCATTAATATCCGAAATAGCAGCTAAAGCAAATGTTTTTAAGTTAGTATCATGCAATTGCAGCAATAAAGAAAAACCTGAAGTTGAAGAAAGTATAATAAATCCACAAATTGAACAATTGTCAGCTGATTTAGCAGCAGTACAAGTTTCATTAGAAAACTGCCAAGCTGAAAATGCTAAACTGCAAGTTAATGTAGCTACATTAAATTCGCAAAATGGCTCTCTGATTTCACAGCAAATGACTCTACAACTTGCAAATAGTCAGCTCGCTGCAGAAAAAGAAGAAATATTAAAACAATTGGAAGTCTTAAAGGATAAGCAAGATAACCTCCTGCGCGATCAAGTAGCTTTACAAACACTTCATGAACAGTTGAACACAGAATATGAAATGTTACTCAGTGAAAAGGAGCCGGTAAAAGCAGCCATTCGGGACTTAAAAACTGAAAACAGAGAATTAAAAGAGAATTTAGCTACATATGAGAAAAAGGTTGCGGAACTCGAGTTAGAGAGGGAGAACCTAAAAATAGAATCTAGAAATTTGACTAATCTTAGAGCTGAACATTCGAAACTAAAGGAAGACTTCAGAAACTTATTTACTGCCAGTGACCGATTGAAAAATGAGTACAGAAATATGCAAGAAGAATATAGAAATATTCGAAGTGAAGTTGCACAGTTAAAGTTAAGAAATACGGAAATATCAGGCGAAATAAACACGAAGTCCGAAGTTATAACGAGTATGGAATTAGAAATAAGCAAAACAAATCAACATTGTGACATGCTGATACAGATGAACAAAAGTCTAGATGCTGATAGAAGGTCATTAATGGATCACGTGTCTCAGCTTCTCACTCAGTACCACGAGTTACTGGCACACTCTTTAAAAGATAAACAACACTATCATGAAGAAGAAAAAATGTTTGCCGACAGAGTGAACGCTCTATGTCGTCAAAAAGAAAAATTAGAGGAGAAAATTATGGAACATTACAAAAAACTGGATAACTGCACTCCCAAAAGACGAGGTTTCGGTGCGTCGTTCGTAAAACGAGTTCGAAAAGCTGGCACTGACCTTATCAACAAAGTGCCGTCGAGGAGCAACAAACGAATAGAGGACTCGAGTCGGTCAAAATCACAGCTCACGCTCGCCGGTTCCGAGTCTGGTGAATCCGACCAAGGTAGCCAAGATCTAGAGAAGCTGTCCAAAATTTCTGACCCAGATCAAGGCTCTTCAAATCCAAGTGTTGAATCCCCCAGGCACAGTTCTGAGGCTAGTTTCAACAGGCGGTTTGATGAAGTCCTTTTAAAGAAATCTGAAAATATGGATATGTCAGCATCAATACATAGTTTAGATCCGGTGAGAGTCCCAAGTGAGAGCAACTTTGTTCGGAGGCTGTCGTCTGCGTCCATCCACAGCGGCGGGGGCGACGATGCTCTGATGCGCGCGTCACTGCGGCGGCGTCCGCACAAAGCGGTTCCGCCCTCACATCGCAATAGTTATCAAGGTGTTGAGGCAGAAACTAGTTTGCCTGCAGGTACGTTTTAGCTTATAAAAAATTGGCAGTCGTAGGGACTGCCGATAGAAGTAAAAGTTTTTTTTTTAATAAAGGAATTAAAATTATAATAATAATAAAAATATATCAAATGTAATAATAAACTATAAAACTAATTAAAGTTTAATTACGAATGTACCATATAAATAGTACATTCGTAAGTATAAACTTAAGACCTTTTGTCTTAAGAAGAACGCTGTCGGTCTCGCGTATTCCACATTTTTACCCCCTACCAAAAAGTGCCCAACGTGCCTAAAGAAGTTTTCACTTCAAAATTATTGTAAATATTTTCAGCGTCAACACCATCCCCGGTTTTCGGCGCAGCTGGAACTCGACGAACGGTATATTTGGCGGATGACAATCCAGAAGTCAATCTAAATAGCAAGCCGCAAAGTACACCAGTCAAGGAAAATCCCACTTACTTGGTTTACAATAGAATTTCTACTGTAATCGGCGACGGAGCTTGTAAGAGCAGTGGAGATAGACCAATGAGCGAACATCACAGGACACCGGAGCAACCGCGCTCAGTGGATGACAACGAACAAGAAAGAGACGACACGCGTAGGGCGACGAGTCGCAACGATAAGCCGGATAATTCTAAAGAAACTGCTATTTGGTATGAGTATGGGTGTGTATGAAATTTTTACTATTGTAAAATAATGTTGAGCTAAAGCTAGAATAGACTGATGGGATGCCTTGAATTTCGAAACGAAATTGAAAATGTGTGATTTATATCTGTTTGATATTGATATTTCTATCTAATAAATAATTATGTAATTTTGTGTGTAACTTGTTTTATCGTGATTTTCTGATACAGTATTATTCAGCATTTATTTATCAAGTGCAGTTATTCTCAGTGTTACTGTGAAAAAGTAATGTTGATGGAGTTAGATTTTTTAAATGTAACTTTTATTTTCTGAGGCTAGACTTGTTACCCAGTGATGTTCACACCCTTAGGTGAACGAAATGTGTTATGGTGAATGTTAAGTTCTGTGTAAATTGTTATGCTGAGCATTGAAGTATGATTGTTCTGTATATTGTTATTACTAAATATTGGTATATGTTAGGAATGGGTATCTCTGTTGAACAAGGAACTTTGTAAAGTTCCATATGCCTAGTGATATTTATAAGTTCAATATTATTTTGAGCTATTTTCAAATAATATTCAGCATATTATTGTAACCAACTCTGCTGTATACATCAATACATTTGTGATAAGAAGGCCCCATTATTTTCTGTAGGGCAGTTTTGACAACTTCATCACTAATCCGATCAATTGAGTTTAAATTTTAACTGCGACTGCAAACCGCAAATGATCTCCCATATAACTCCAAAATATTGACATAGATTTCTCAGCTGTATCGTACAAAATGTAAGGAGTTAATTATTAATTTTTTTTTTAAGAGACCCTGGTTGATGGTTTAAATTATAATCAATCTATACTTAGTGATCCAACGAAAAGTTATGTCGCTACATGACTTTTTAGTGTTTTCTTTACAAACACGCTTGTTTGTAAAAAAAAAACACTACAACTCTTAGCAATGTTGGTTATTCGTAACTTTTGAGTTACAGACTAGGTCACAATCAGATTGATTCTTTTAAATTGACAAGAAGATGAGCAGGCAAATTGACGTTCGACATTCATTGAAGTAAAAATAGGGGAAAAGTATACCACTGATTACTGAATATTATGTTAAAATGCCTGCAATATTATAATTTTTATGATTATATTAGATTGCCTTGCCAGTTTTGTCTGTGACAGTAAATATCTATAAGTATATAGGTACCTACTTTTAATTTTATTTACTTAATACAAGCGAAATGTTCTGTTAGTAAATATGGAAATAGTGGAAATATTACTAATATTTTATGTGGTCGTTTTCTCAATACAAGATATGTACAAAAGTAATTGGTATCGGAAACTAAACTAACTAATTTAAATTTAAATACATATTTACCATAAAATTTCAGCGCTCAGCGGCGTGCCGAACTACGCAAAGTCGTACGTATACTTCATTAGAATAATAAAATAAATTAACCAGAATCTGATCGAACTATGAATTCTAACATTTATTTTAAACACCAGTCAGCCAACGTAAGTTCAACTCAATATTTTGCATATCCCGTTTATTCTGAAAATAATCACCCAAAAGTATTATGTAGCTTTGGATACCTATTATGATTTAAATTGTGATTTAGTGACAATGATATTTTTATGAAATAGAAATCTATTTTATTTTAAGGGCAACAATAATAATAATAGTTGTAAGTACAAGTAACATAATAATGTTTTTTTTTTGTGTGTGGACACTATATTATTTTAGTTAAATTAAATGTGTGACAATAGTATTAATTTTGAAACTAGGTACCAATACTAACTCCAAGCACTGTACCTTTAGCTATAAATAAATAGCAAAATTTAAGTTAAGTATGTAGTTTTAGCTATACAAAATATCTTTTTTCAGCACACTTCAATTAATATTAACATTTGATTCCATATCATATTTTCAACTAATGCATTTAATATCACAATATAAAAGCAAATTATTAAAGTTTTTTTAATATAATTATTTTCGTAATACAAATAGTTGAATAAATATTTTTAGTACAAAATGAAGAATGAATGTGAAATTTTAGTTGATAAATTTTGATTTTTATATTTTTTATGATTATGACATTTTATTGTATTAAGTAATGAGACTGTAAGAATTTATATTTTACTAAATACATTAATTTGCCCCGAGTAATACTAGGTTGAAAAAAAACAAATGGGACATGGAGGAAAAGTACATTAAATATTGAATATGTTATCAAGTTTTAGTCTGGTACCTATCTTAAATATTTATTGTACTTTCCCTTCGTGTCCCGTTTGTTTTTTCCCCCCTGTATATATTTTTAAATAATGACTGATCAAAGGAAACATTTGTTTATTTTAGTAATGAATAATTTTGTCATGTAAACGGATTTATTTCCGTACCTACCTATAATCATATTATTTTAAGAACCAAGAGCGTATATGAATTCGTAACAAACTAAAATTACTACGATATCATAGATATAAAAAAAGCACCGAAAACAAAATTATTGTTTCTTCACGGTTAGGACCGTGTTCACTTCGATGGTTGCGTAGCCCTTGGATGTGCAGGGCAAAATTAACATAAAGAATACTCAGCCTGAGAGCCCATAGGAACTTTTGAAGGAAGGAAGTGTTTTCTATATGTCACCGTTAGATTGTAATCTAACTAGCGATATTGTAAACTGTCGACAGATTACAATTTAACGTATTCTTTTTCGGTAGATTATAATCTATTAGGTATATTAACCTGATTAATTATGTCGAACCCTAACCTAACCTACAAGAGACAAGAAAACGTAAATAGGTACAATGAATATTTCAAAAATTGACACTCAGAACCATATATAGTATATTATCTATGCTCAGAACATTGAACGGTTCACAATCTGTCGACAGTTTACAATATCCCTAGTTAGATTACAATCTAACTAACGGTTTTTACAATCTTACGGTGACATATACACATTATAATCAGCTCAGCAAAATTGCTCCTCTTTAGGGTTCTGTGGCCAATTTAGTTGTACTTAGATTAAGGACACATCTACTGAGATTCCGCGCACACGTTTTTTCTTGAAATTCACGAGCTTGCGTGAACTTTAAGTAGTGTGAGTGCCTGTCGGAGCAATTAGTACGCGCATCACGTTCACGCGCACACAGATACGACTTTGAACCCAACCATGAGTCACGCACGCTCGTGAATTGCAAAAATTATAAATTATAATATTTCAATAAAATACAGCAGAATTTCGGTACATTTATCCCTAGCTTAGATTAAAGAGCTGATTGACAAGCAGTTCTCAAATCATAGCAGGTAATGATTTGTAAGGATGATGGCAGTGGCGTGCACAGATTTTAAGCTAGGGTAGGCATTAGTTAGTCAGAATACCTATTTACTAGCTGTTTTGATGAAAAATGATCATTGACGTATTTTCATTTGGGTAAGCGATGCCTTTATGCCTCTATGAGCTGCTCGCCACTGGATGACGGCAGCCCACATAAGAGTAGTGAGTGGTATGAAGAGTTAGAAATTGGTACTATCGCATGGTGCTTCTTCTTTTACAATATTATTTCTTCTAAGAATCAGTAATTGAAACGAACAATTTGTTTTTATTTTTGTATTACATAGTGATGTATTGTATGTACTTAATAATCGCCTCTCACCGAATTACTTACGTTATAGCACACCTTATTTTGAGTAAAACATCGAAATAATAATGTCTTTTTTATTTATTCTCGATTATATATTTATTTAGGAACAGTACAATGTTATGCATACTCGGTTACAAAAATTTTAGATGAACGCAAAACCTGTCAATCCCATACAATGCACAAGTGTAAGCCTAATTTATACAGCGCCTAGTTTTTGTAATAAGTCTGTCTCATACCTAGTGATTGTTTAACACATTCCATATGCACATTTTTTTGTATAACAGGCATAGATAGTATTAATGAATGTAATGATAATGATCTATCTATCTCGCCAGTAGGACAAGTATTCTTGTTTAAGGGATCTGGCCAAAGACATAAAATATAACTGATGTACATTTACATTGATCTAGAAGTCATTTGAATTTTCTATGACGAGCTTTTGACTTTCTTACAAGATACCTAATATATTTATTAATTATTTTTATTGGTATACTACCCAAATGATGGCAATGGTGGTTGGGAGCCTACTACTGCGTCTCATTAACCGTAACAGGTAGACAGATAAAATTTTCAGTGTGTATTTCTATAGCTGCTATATTAACAAATAATAAAAATTTAAAAAAGCGTCCATACAAGAAACATTATTTTTGAGCATCTGGCCCATCTTGTTGCTTTTACGAAAGTATCAAAAAGCTGTGTGAGTTTGGGACCGACGGCAATTGCAGAGTGATGGGGTGAATGGCGGAGAAGTAAGGCGGAACTGTGACATGTATAGCTGCGTTTATTTCCACACATTTGTTTTGTTTGTCCATTGGGTGATTGAGGGCTTGGAATGGCTTGAAGTGACCCTATTCGTGAATTTTTCCTGGAGACTAGCATATTCTTTTTCGCGTACAAGCTCGTTAGATTGGCGCGTGTGGCAAACACCTGTGTGTGGCGCCTATACGCGCTTCCAAAAACGAGCTAATACGCGCCGAAAAACGCTAATCTGAACCCGCCCTTAGCTACTTTGCACAGCTCTGGTGGAAATGCAGCATACTGCCTGGGTGCATTTCTACCAACAATGTGAATGTAGCAAATCACTAAGCTACGAATGTAGTCAAACCCACTAACATTTGATTTTCATAATTTAGATCAATACATGTACTCTTTCAAGTGCTTCTATTGGTGAGTTTCACATATCTATAGATTAGCAATGTAGCACATCTCTAGTAGAAACACACCCTAAGATCTTATATTTATTTTGTCAGCTAATTTGCAATTGATCAACAATTACATCAGGAACCCCAATAGCTCAGTGGTTTTCTACTTATTACAGCATGCAAGTCTATAAACATACCTAATTAAAAATACTGTGTGTAACTTACAATAATATCAGCATTTTTGTCATTATGGTAACTATTTAGTTAATTCATAAGTTGTTGTCAGCACTTACATAATATTACAATATAAATAATGGGTATAAGATATACCTAAATAAACATTTTAGAAATCATTATTATTATATCTAATACCTTATCAGAATATACTTTTTGTATTGTCAAAGAGATCCATTTAAATTGAGATCAGTGGTGACTTCCCATTGTAATACTGGTATCGGTTGCATTGAAACTTTGAATGGCACACCGGACACAACTGCTTTTTGACCAACTTCTGCTTTAGGCGGCAGGTAAGAAATTACACACTGGAAAAGATAAAATCAAATGTATTACTTAGTTACAAGATTATACAAGTATCATAAACGATGACCTCTCAGGAGCAGTGGTAATTGCTGTATTATATGTGGGAGATCTCGGTTTTGATAAATTTAATTTATTTAAAAATTAAGTTATATGAATTATGGCAGGTCTATTTTGGGATTTTTGGGATTAAGAATCTATACTTACTTAATATTATAAATGCCAAAGTTTGGATGGATGTTTGTCACTCAACCACGCCAGAACAGCTGAACGGATCTGGATGAAATTTGGCACAGAGATAGATTATAGTCTGGAATAACACATAGGCCCGGAAAATTAAAGAGTTCCTGCGGAAACCAAAAGATCTCAATCCACGCGGGCGAAGTCGCAGGCATCAGCTAATTTCTAATATTGTCTGTGTTGTGGTCTATGAGAGGCTTCAGTCATGGCTGGTAACCAGTGTAGTGCTTTTACCTTGTATCAGCTATAATGCAGTTAAAAAACTTGAAAAGTTTTGGTTTAATATAACAGCTATACTCCTACCAGGTTTGCCTGCTACCATATCAGAATGCATTATCACTTATGATCCAGATGAGGTCTCAATTATTATTGAAGGGCTAACTTAGTCTTTAAAAAATCATTCAATACCTTAGGTCTAGCAATCTCTGTAGACATATAGCCAATGCACATTGTCTTAGTAGTGTGACCCCAAAGAAGTTCTCCTTCTCCAACTTGTGGATTAAAAGTGAGTGCTAAAGAACCTCCAAGTCTCTCAGGGATATCCCACAGGAAGGGTGATTCCAAGAACATTTCCTTCAAGCATTTATTGAGACCTAATGTTGGAGACAATTCCTGTAAGCTTTCCGCAGAATTTTTGGCCAACTGAGTTCTAATAAGGTGTTCACCACATCCTGAAGTGCAAGCTGCAATAGAGGGTTTGACACCATCTCTACTCATCACAGCCCAGACACCACTTCCAAAGGAAGCCGCCTGTCCTACTCTTCCCTCGTGTTTCAGTGACACCCCACCCGAGCTAGCTCCAGAAGCCACAACACCATTTGAATCTACACAAATTGCCCCTACAGTATCTAAAGGACTGAACTTCAAATCATTTTGAACAGAATATCTCTTCAACTTTCGCTTACAATGTTTATAATTACGAAATGCTCTACTCGATACCATCTTTTGGTCATCAACAATTTGTAAGCCCATTCTTTCTGCCCATGTTTTTGCTCCTTGGCCTGTCAGTATACATGGTGGCACTCTTCCTAAAGAGAGACTCTCACATTGTTTATTACAAAGCTGTTTGGCCAGTGAGATAGGGTTCCAAACATTGGAAACTGCACCACATGCACCAAAGTGCAAAGTTTGTCCATTCATGATTGATGCATCACATTCTACTAATCCATCCCAGCTTAGATTTGATCCATATCCAGCATTAGTTAAAGGACTATTTTCTAACTCTGTAATAATAAAATTAACAATATTATTGGTTTAATATTTTAGTACATTAGTAAGTGTCTAAGTCATTATATTTTAATTAATACTTAAAAGTATTTGAAAAAAAACTGTGTGTCAACTCTGAAGCACAACTGGAGTTTACTCTCCTTACGAACGATAATAACATATATAAATGAGTAAATGAGGGTAAATGAACACAATTTTTATATTACTGAAAGCATGCTTGACACATTTCTTAATCTTAATTATATACCTAATTTATATTCATCAAAATGCATTACAGTCATGGAAACATAACGTAAGGTATAAAGTTTTATTTTACTCCCCATACATTTTCATACCCCAGGCTTATACATATATGAAAATCTATTCATAAGGAGTCAATAATATTTACCAATAAATTGAATAACGTAAATTGACTTAAACAAACCGATTATAGCTTTCTCTACAGCATCAACGGCATTCCCACCTCGTGTCAGTGCTTCGGCAGCTCTTCTGCATGCAGCATTGCAAGTTTTTTGATAATCCTTTCTTAAAGAATCACTGTGAAATCCAGCCCCTAAAATATAATGAGACTGCTAGAAGATATTTTCGCCAAGAAAACTTATGAAATGCAACAGAGCACAATTTACCGCAGTGGACAGCTATAAATCCATTCATCGTTACGACCTACGCCTTCTTTACATGTACAGAAATCTTGCGAAATGCTTCATTTTAATTAAAAAATTAAAAATATAATATGAAGACTGGTACTGTTTCATTAATTTTCAGTTTACAAAACACATCCAGCCAAAGCTTGACGAAAGTAAGTATTAAGTAAGTACTAAGTAACAAACAGGTAATCTCAACCAGAGGTCTCCACGGTCTCCAGTCTCCACAGACCACAATCCACTGCACTCTGCAGGCCCATGGACTATACGTAATATACTCTGCAGTCTGCAGAGACAAGATAAGCAGTTGTTTAAGTGTGATTGTGTGGAAAGAGTGAGAACAAAAATATATAGCCATAGTCCATAATAAAAACCCTCTAAGCTAAGTACTTACAATGTACCTCAGCCTCCTAAATGTTACTTGTCTCTGGCTAGGAGTATATGTTCTGTGGCGTTGAGTCGGTCACAAATCTCTGGTTAACTTGTCTCTGGTCACAAAATCGGTGGCAAGGCGGCTAAATTCCCGATTTTGCTTTGATTGTGTATATGGGACCGACGCAACATCCGAACCAATGATCCAGATTCCAGGATCCAGGTTCGTGTCGGATCGTGTTTGACGTGGGCGGAACCCACCGCCATGTACACTAATAGCAATTAGCATACTAATAGTCTCTGTCTACGTACCTATTATACGTGATACAAACCTCACAAACTTAATAATACAAATATTACTTCAATTGCGTATTTAATTGTCTAATAAATAAAATAAAATTCTTTACATATTATTTATCTCCTTAAATTTAATCTAGGGCAAGCAGAAAATTTTATTATGATTTAAGGGATTTTCCAGCTCCCATGACTACACCTACAACAAGAGCTGCTATGGTAAATCCTTGTGCCACAATACGAACACGCATCATTGTTTGTGATAATTTTGATCTTTTTGTGCGAAAACACCATAAACCATAGGACAATGCCCCAGCTGTTGCAAGACAACCTGAAACAGAAAAAAACAATAGTATTGGTTATTATTTACACCTGGGGTTACGACTGGGGCTGAGTATGTACTCATTTATTAGCCAGTAGTAGGCTGAGCAAACTGGCCGTTAATGCGAACCAACCAAAATTAATCAATGCAAGTCAGACTTCTCACAGCGTCACCCGCCACGCGCTCGACCAGCGCCCGCTTTCTGTGTGATGTTGTCCATATAAATACAAGGAATTCAACCCGCCTGACACCCGACCTAACCCGCGCCCGCTCGCTGTGTGTTTTGCGCTTCAAGGTTCCATACTCTCTTTAATTTTTATCTTTATGATTTATATATATTCTTGGAATCCCTACTAATATTATCAATGCATAACTGTGTATGTCTGTCTGCTACACTTTCATGGCCAATTTGGTACAGGGATAGGTTGCATCCATAGGCTTCTTTTTATTCCGGAAAATCAGAGTTCCCGCAGTAATCAAGAAACTTCTTGTGGATTTTTTGGTTCCAGCAAGAATTGTGGTACTGGCGTGATTGAGTAACAAATGTCCGTCCATCCATACATCCAAAAGTTTTGGCATTTATAAATAACTAGATGAAGGCCGCGACTTAATCTGCGTGGATTGATTTTTTATTCACGTGGGAACTCTTCAATTTTCCAGGATGTAACCTCTTTACCAAATTTCATCAAAATCGGTTGAGCAGTTGGGCCGTGAAAGGGTAGCAGACAGACAGACACTTTTGCAATTATAATATTAGTATGGAAGTATGGATAAAGATCCATAAATATGAGATGCATACATCATTGCTTTTTGTATGGAATGGTAGGCAATAGGTACATAACTAATTTTTTTAAATTCCAGCAATAGCTGAATCTAGCAATAATTAAAATAGCAGAGCTTTGACTGTAAGTAAGAAAAAGTATATTATTTTAAAATTATTTTTCTGTTCTAAAAGCAAGAACTGTAATTTATATGAACAAGTGCTTCATATCTATTAACATTCTTTAATCCTATGAAAAACTACAAACAGAAACGGAAATTTTCAACTGACTGGCAGACAGGCAAACTTTTCCAAATTTTAATTCTGTTATGAGGTTAAATGCTATTTAACTAAGTCACAGTTGCAACCACCAACCTACAACATGGGACTTCGGACATTATAACGATTTGTAATGGAAGTACAAAATACCTATAGGTACGAAAGGGTTCTCGCCAAATTTTCTGACGAATTTTTCTTTCGTTGTTTCGACATGGTGCACTGGACCCATATCACGGCGCAGTTGTATCCAATCAAGGTCCGTTGGTTCATCATTTGCCATTGCCAAACTTGTTCCTTTTCCTTAAGTTATATTCTAATAATTAAAATATAATACTTGTAACGCCTATGTCCAAAACTGATCACAAGGTGAAGATTTCAGGAAGATTAGGTCAAATATAGCTTGTGAGTAAATATTTCACAATAATAATTATGTTCACAAACACCGACCAGAAAAAAAAGTTCACAAATATATACTCTGTATACTCTGTGTCAGTGTTACTGACGTTACTGTTATCGTCACAGATATACAAACCAGAAGGTTATCGTTGTGATGCTGAGTTGGTGCTGAGTTGTGAATGTGAAAGTTCTACACTCCGACTCCATAGGTTCAGCAAAGAGAATATAACCATGTTCACAATTTCACATGTTCAAATATTCATTTCAATGGTGTCTCTGGTTTTTCGTTCTTGACTTCCGCTAGGAGTATATGCAAGGAACATATTTACTAGTTTAAGTGTCTGTGTTTCTGTCTGTGTTCTTGAGTTTTTTTTGTTCGATTGATGTGTATTAGTTTTGGTGGTGTGAAAAAGTTATTCTAAAATGTTTTTTTCTAGTGATTTTGTTGTTTCCAAAACAGTAAGTTACTCGGATTTAATTCATTAATCACATTGTTAGCATAAAATACATCCTTTTCGTATCTGATACGTACTGTTCACGTGTTATTACTTATTCTAGCTGAGAGACTTCTGACTTCTGTCATTCGTTTATATCTCTATTCATAGACTTAGAATGTACAAGACCAACAGTGACAGATTACGGTGTTACAAAAAATGAAATGTAAATGTGTGCGTGAAATAGTGTTGTATTGACTCTAGCATAGTATTATCGATAGTCTTACTAGTGCAATCATAGGACTCTAATGAGTTAGTTTAACGAAGTAAAATATAACTATCTTTTAATTTAGAAAAATCAAATACACAAATAGCAACAAAGCTACAGCTAGGTACAAATTATTTATTGATGAGATGACCATGTTTTCTCTAAAAAGTTTTTCAGTGTTACAACACAATGCAACATCATTACCTGGATATATCATATACTTATTATTGTGTGTTTTCGAATAGTCTTTCTTAATAATTAACGAATTATTACATAGAGCTGTTGGGTCCGATAATAAACTATGTACCTACACAGTCTTCACACTTAACTCTTTTAATAATCCTTTTAATACATACAAATAATTAAGAAAAAAAGAATGTCCATTCATACATTAGTTTTCTCATTAATTCATTCAATTATTTATTATTCAGACTAATCTATCTAATCTATCTAAACCAGGAGCCCCTATCTATAATCCGTAACCATTTGTTACGTAGCAAAGAATTGGTTGGAAACCTAGAACATAACATTGTAAATATTATGAGATACTTATAGATATTTTAGCCCCATAAAAGTTTTTTTTTGATATTTCGAAAGAAAGCTCTTAAAATAGAGATATTTTTTAAAAATTCTGCCTGAAAATATACACTATATTTTTTTTGAGAAATAGAGCAGTTTTTAGATTTTTCATAAAAATTGTTAGTTTACCGCCGCTATTTTTTTAAAGGGTGCAAGTAGTTTTAATTTGATTAATTACAATAATACTCTGATATAATGTATAAGTGACAAGTTAATAAAAATAAATAATAACCATATATGGCGCTCAAGTCATAGCTAATGACCTCCCCGATAAGCACTTAAATACATAATGTACTGAATTACCAGTATGTACAGTATACCCTGTATATATATTCCATGTACATAATATGAAATCTAAGACACGCCAAATAAAACAAAAATTAAAGAAAATATTTATTTCGTTCTTATCTTTTACAGGAAAGTAGTGTTTAATATTGTACTCTACACACCTAAGCTTATGAGCAATCACGTCAAACCTACCGGCAGACACGATTATCGACTATCGATACTTATGACGTCATCACTTTGTCAATCCCTATCGTAACCAAACATTTTTAAGTTTTACACAAAATATCCAAAAATTCTTTATTTAGCAATGTAATTTGATGAAAAGTCTTAAGGGAAACCTATTATCTGAGCTTTCAATAGTTATTTTGCCTCATTTTCAAACAACAAGTGACGAAATAATGATTATGAATATTTCAGCAAAATATTCAGTAATTACCTGTGAAACGTGTATTTATGCGGGTTATTACGTCTTGTAACGTCACATTCATTCACTGAACAAGACACCATGGTGGCAGAACAAAGATTTTAAGTTTTAATCGTAGGATTATTAATTAAATACACAAAATTCACCTCGACTTGGAAAAGGCCGATACGCTATGGCCTCTTACTCGCGTAAACAATGACATACTGGCCTTTTGTTTCGCTATCTCTTTTTCGCTCGCGGCAGTGTTTATTAACTAAATACCTCTCGCTCCCACGCTTTGTCAGTCTATTGAGCGTAGCGAAAAAATCCTATGTCTATGTCTCTATTCAATGTACTCTGTGCTCTAAGTATTCAGTTCTTTCTGATTTACCTAAATCTAAATTCATGTATATATGAATATATGACTTTAGTTTTACATTACATAAATATACACTAGATAGAAGTCAACAATAACTCTCGGACTCAAGGGCATTAGAGGTACAACCTACCTATGTAATATAGTAAAAATGGCTTATGGCGCATCATGAATTTAGAACGGCATATTTCGCATTGGCTATTTCATTGATAACTCTAATAACGTTTAACTTGTAAAACAACACAGTAATCCAACCCTGTCTTTTTAAGTGCTATGTGTGTGCTGTGCTTTATTTATTTATATTAATATTTTAAGTTTATTGTAATATTGGGGCTCATTCTGTTGTACACAATCTGTAAGCTAAAATAATAGTATTAAAATATTGCTAACCCTTTCATAATATTCTCTGCAGAAAGGGACAGACTAGGTTTAGAGGTGTCATTTTAGTTTAGTTTAGTTTATAGATTGACTGTGATAAAACACACATTCTTCTTTTTTTTATTTTTTATTGTGAGATAGGCTTGCGCTTGACGACAATCCCGCTTAGTGCAAAGCAATGATGAGGTCTAGGTTGGAACGTGCTTGCCTAGAAGATGCCTATTCACTCTTGCCTTGAAGGTACCTAAGTTATACGTGGCGGGAAACACGTGCGCTGGGAGGGTGTTCCACACCCTAGCGGTTCGGATCAGAAACATCGAGCAAAAACGTTTTGTGCGGGCAGATTGGACATCAACCACATAAGGATGCCAACGCAGACGGTTTCTCGCTGTTCTGTGGTAGAACGGGCAAGGAGGAACAAGGTTGTGAAGTTCCTGAGCACACTCTCCATGGTATATCCGATAAAAAACCGATAAGCAGGCGACATTGCGTCGGTGCTGTAAACTGAGCAATTTCGCCTGCGTAAGTGATTGATCGCCTATTATCCTTCGGGCCCGGCGATCTATAGAGTCTAATGTATCGAGTTGGTACTTGGCGGATCCATCCCAAAGGTGGCAGCAATACTCCATGCCAGATCTGAATTGTGCCTGATAGAGAACGAGGCGCTGTTTTGGCGTGAAGTATCGCTTCACCTTGTTCAGGATGCCAAGTTTTTTGGCAGCTGTTTTAGCCTTTGACTCAATACATTTCCCGAAATTGAGATTGGGAGAGATGTCGATTCCCAAGAGCTCAATGTGATCACTTATCGGTATGGATATACCCTGGAAAGTAGGAGCCAAGGTGAAAGGGCTCCTCTTAGCGGTGAATAAACACGCTTGTCTTCCCACTTTACTGACCTAAAAATGTGATCTTGCTTGAGAACTAGGTATATTATTAATCCTATCTTGATAATAGTTCATGATACAGATTGAGTCATACATTATGCATTATTAGGAATGACAACATTTTTATGGACCACATTGACCAAATTTTTAATGTATGTACACAAGTGACACATACAAAATATGAAATCACCTGATTATTTGGTAAAAAAATAATTAAGGACTTACTTATTAATTATTGATAAGTCGGTTCAGTTTTATTAGTTTAATCTTACCACTTCATGTTTATGCTACGTACTACAGAATCAGCCCTATTGTCATTTGATTTTTAATACATTCTGTTTTTTAGGTATGCAATAATGATTATACTGCTGTAACGCTATTTGCCTGAATAAGTAGCTGTGTTTTTTTGTCTGTTTCTCATTTTAATTTGGTTTTAAAAACAATATTTTGATAAATGTCTTATAACCATGGTTCTGCCCATATTTTGATGTGATGTTGCCATTATAAATATCTAATAACGTATTATAAGTTGACATAATTATAAAAGTTATATATTTTTCTAGGCTACAAATTAAAAAAAAACTTTTTTCATGTATGATGAAAGGATATCATACATGAAATGAGCGTTTTTAGTGTAGGAAAGGAAGCTAGTGGACCCCAACAGTAATTACTCAAGTAATGAAACAACAGTATGATATAGCATCATGAGTTTAAAGGCAAAGGAAAGATTGCTGGAAAAAGGGCACTGGGGCGACCAAGAAGGAAGTGGTTCGACGACAAACAGTTTTGGGGCTCCACAATTGTTCTGTGTTATTGAAAATTGAAATGATTTTATTTTGAAATAAATACAATTTAAATTTTTTCTGTTGTTCCAGATGGTTCTGTCAATGCTGAGTTTCATGTCAAGTGTCTCTTGAGCACTTTTATCTATTTAAATAATAATTAATTTTAAGTTTAATTTGCATAATTCATCATACTAAAATAGTACTTATATTGAAAATCTCACTTGTTTTTGTTGTTTAAATTCTCAATGTTGGCAATAATAAACTTCTTATCAGTCTGCTCAAGATAAAGCACACCTAAGTATCAATTTGTTCAGTATTTTGTTACAATAGTCTCAGATATCATTATTCACATTCAATTCAATCAATAAAAAAGCAAATTTATTTGTGGAGCTTATACAAGACAAGGCAAGATGGCTTCCAGTGATCCAGAGTTAAAAGATGGGCTTACACTTCCTGTGTGGATGAAATCTAAACCTACCAAGTGAGTGTTTTATCACATTTTTTCATAATATTTCTGAAACTTCTATTCTATTTATAGATTTATTTCTTATCATAAAATTTAAATATACTTACATTCTTATTATCATCATCATATACACATTACAAGGGCATGCAGTCGATACTGCTTTTGAGTACCGGGAATTTTTGGACCAATACTGGCACGGAACTGGGAATTCCCGGTACTTTCGATACTTTCGATACTACCATAAATTATCACAAAAACAAGGCTAATACATGAAATAGACCAAATATTAATGTAAATTTTCCATAATATTAAAAATTATCGCGTAATATTTCCACACAGGATCGTAAATTCATGATTTCATTCATTTACTTGTGCCATAACTCGCTTGATTCCAAATTTCAGTTTTTTGTAGTTCAACGGGAAGGGCCTACCTTTAGGGAATACCTATAGGTTTTACAGTGATAGCGTGAGACTTCTTGTATGAAAAACACTTCGAAAAACTGTTTTTTTTAATCGCGATAATTATTATATCAACCGGTTTCCAAGAAAAAAGCCTTTAGACTTGGACAGAGGGACAACAAAGTGAAGCAAGTTATGCTAAATTAGACAAATAATCTTTTTTACTTTGAGTCTCAAAAGTATCAAAAGTACCGGTTTTGTGCTGTGGAGAACCGGGACTGAAAATATTCAGAAGTCTCGGGAATTCCCGGAACTTTTGATACCGGTGATTCCCGGGAGCATGCCCTACACATTACATACACATTACATTTGTACTGCATATTGTAACATTCCTCGTGTTCTCAAGGTCACAACTAAATCCATGTCAGACTCTTTAAATGATTGGATAGGATTGGGATTCGAGAACAGTTTTATTTATTGAGTTGTTATTACCTGGAAAACATAATTGGTTGATTGGTTTAGATCAGGGATTTCCAAAGTATCGGTTTCCCAGGGGTCGACATAAAGGAAAACTTATTTTGGGGGTTGACGAGGTCTACAAATAGACCCCTATTTTAATGTTTTAAAAAAAATAATTACCCACTTAAGTATTTTTTCGTAATTTGAATTAATAATTATTAATTACACTTAATATTATTGGATTTTATGTCCATTTATTTTGTTAAATTTTGATGAGAAAATTAAGTACTTATGTCAAGTTTACTCACTTAATTAACCGCTAAGTTTTTAAATTGGTAAGTATTTTGTATCAATAGGAAAGAAATAGAGATAAGATTTTTAAAGAAATTCGGCTATGGGGGTATGAGTTCACTTTGGAAAAGAGGTCTCTTGCTCAAAAAGTATGGGAATCCTTGGTTTAGATTAACCTATCACAACACTCTTTAGCAACTGGCCCAGCATGTATATCATTTTTTCAGTCAATCATAGCAAATGAGATTGTAACAGTGATTGATGCAGCTTTTACGTAATAGGGCTACTTTGTGGGGTTACCGTACATTCAAAAGAAATGACGTATCAAGTTTCAATGTTCCTACTTACAGCGCTAACCAGACTGAAATCCAGGCTGCAGTTGCAGGAAATAGCTAGTATATAATTAGTATAATTATTTATAATTAAGTTAACATAATATTTGATAATAATACGTAAGTAATTACGTATTAATAATATTATTATTTCCTATTATGTTGGTACATACTTATCAGCTTTCAGCTATGTTCAGCGGACGCAGTAATGACGCGGATCACGCGGACATAGGAACCGAATAACAGGTTTAATAGATTTGGTAATGCATACCTATCTAATGTCTATGTACCTATCTCTAAGATAGAAGCCGAGGTCAACCTGCCGCGGGTGTGGTCTGAAAAGTTATTTAATAATTATTATTGGTCGATTGAAATATTGATTTCGACTCACACTTGGTTTTTTTTGCCTATAATCACAAAGTGTACTTAATCGTTTCCTGCATGTTTTTTTGGAACTCTTTGATTTATAATATTAGTATGGATTGAGAGGTTAACTGTATGTATATCATATATGTGCTGTGAAACCTTACTGTTTTATCTACCTATTACCTATATTCTTAGAAATAGAAGGCATTTCAACTGCTAATGACGTAGGTCGATCCATCTATATCGATGACACAATGCAAACATGTTTTGTTTTGAAATGTATGTTTTGCTTGTTATTTAAGTGAGTGTTTGAAGCTATAGCTGTTTGCGATATTTACTGATGTACAAAACTGACCCAATCTCGATTGAATATAAAGGGTGCCACTTGTAGCACAGTACTTACTACTTAATAACTTACGCCCGAAATTAATATTCCATCCTGATCCATTTATTCCTATCTAAGATAAAGGATATTTCAATCCTTTTTTTGGTTACAGCATGTTAATATGCGATCCATAGGTAGATTGAGTTTGGTACTTAATGACCACTTGTAAAATTTAAAATGGTTTGTTTTAAACATATTTTGATATTGATTGATGCCCGCGATTTCGTTCGCGTTGATTTAGGTATACTATACGTAGCCGTTGTCCGTCCCCGGGATGCAATCTATCTCTGAACCAAATTTCGTCAAAATCGATTAGACGGATGGGCTGTGATAAGTGGACATACAGACAGACTATATCTATACTAATGTTATAAATGCGAAAAATTGGCTGGCTGGATGGATACATGCCAGAACGGCTAAACAGATCTGGATGAAATTTGGCACAGAGATAGATTAGTCTGGAATAACACATAGGCTACTTTTTATCCACGGTAAATTAAAGAGTTCCCGCGGGAATCGAAAAACCTCAATCGACGCGGACGAAGTCGCGGGCATCAGCTAGATCCTGTGGCTAGATCTAAGTTAAGCTAGAGTATCTATAAAACATATCTATAAAACGCTTGATGATGCCCGCGACGTCGTCCGCGTTGATTAAGTTTTTGTATTCCCGCGAAAAATTAAGGAGTTCCTTAATTTTTCGGGATAAAAAGTAGTCTATATCTTTCCCCGGGATACAAACTATCCCGATACCAAATTTCACAATCGGTTCAACAGATGGGCCGTTAAAGCGTAGCCGACAGACACACTTTTGCATTTATAATATTAAGTATGGATGAGATCCGGATTCTGAAAATTGGAAGTTAGTATCATCGTTTGTGATTTTGTGTTGTAGGTAAACAGAATTTGTACTGTTTGTAATGATGGATAAGCTGTTATCCAACAAATGTCGATAGATAACCTGATATTGACATGGGCTGATGAAACAAAAACATATTTCTCACGTGGCTGAATGCATGCTGTCAGTGCTGCTACTGTTGTCACCTTTTTGAATATTATAATACTAGGTGATGCCCGCGAATTCGTCCGAAATTTACCATTTTTTTAAAAATTTAATATGACTAGTGGTTCGCCCCGAACTGAGACCTCGCGGCGCCATCTATTGACATAAATGTGAAGTTCTGTTAAAAATACTGACGCTCATTAAAAATTAAATAATTTCGTTTCCTTACAATATTTATCTAATTTTAGTATTTGTTGTTCAAGTACAGGATATAATTGAAATAATTGATCAAGTTTCAGGCTCATCCTTTCAGAAAATTTAGAGTTCTGAGGTCATCTTTGGACGTTAGAAAATCACCACTTTGAAAGCCCCCCATTTCGTCAATTTTGGGGGAAAAATTAAAAAAAATATATTTTCCGACTCTATTCCTAATTATCTTTAAAATGATATACCGCAACCCTATGTAACTTTATAAAAAATATTTTACTTCGCAATCGCTTCTATGAGAGCCCCCCTGAAATAAAGATTTTTATTATTTTTTAAGCCATATTCGGCGGGAGGCCATTGGTTTACATATAATATTTAAAGCTGAAGTAATTGCGTTCAGTAATTCAGAAGTTATAATGCTCTGACAGACGGACGGACGGACGGACGGACGGACGGACGGACAAGTGCCAATTCACCCAAGTAGACTCAGAGACCTTCGCTTCGCTCGGTCAAAAATTAAGATAAAATAAAACAAAAATATGAAAGAATCATTAAAATATCTCAACAAATGAACATCTTATGGAACTTTAAAGTTGTGCTTGCAATACGGGAGACGTGACGTCATAATTCCCTATCAACCTACTTTATAAAGCCGAATAAAAGAAATAAATGGACTTAATGTGACTTAATTGAATTAAAAGCACTTAATTTGTGTGTGAAGATAATTTTGAAGTATTAAATCTCGGCTAGGTATTAAAACTCACTCACAAAATTTCTTACTCAAGTAAGATACATACAGCAATCGGTGTAAATATATTAAATAATTAAACTTTTAGATCGTCATTTCTCAGTAATTTATTGATGGATTGTAAAAAAAAAGCACTGATTTATTAGTTTTAATCTATATTTTACTTCCGTTGTGTTAAATATGATATTTACAACATCATGAAACTTCTCCATTTTCCTTAACAGACAGACAGACGACAGACACACTTTCGCATTTATAATATTAGTATGGATAATATTTCAATAGGCAAGATACTTAGGTTTTAAAGTTTCGCACATCGCTCTTGGAAATAAACCAGCCTTGTTCAGGGAGACAAGACGTTGTGAACAGTGCTAATATTATTGAATGTTATTTAAAAATTCGTAAAAAACCTTATTGTACCTAGTACCTACTGAGCTTCCTCGTTTTATTTGAAAAAGTATTATTAATAATAATTATAATATAACTAGCTGACCCGGCGAACTTCGTACCGCCTTAGTATGCAAAATTAAATGTATATTTTTCAATATTTCTGAGAGATTTTCTTAATATTTTTTTCCGTAAGAACCTTCTCCTAATAATAACAAATACAACAAAAAAAGAATTAGTGAAATCGGTCCAGCCATTCACGCGTGATGCCGTGACCAAGGAAAACGGGTTTCATTTTTATATATATAGATAGATATGTACCTTTTCATATACATATGTATTGAATTGGCATGTCAACATCCATAGTTAATAAAGCCCTTCAATAATATTATATCAGCTACCTAGGCTATATTTAGAAATTTATATTTATTTTTTGCATTATTGTACATATGATAACTAGTAGGTACCTCACTACAGTGTAAATATTCAGTGTAAATATTATCAGTGACGTTTGTATTTATACTATGCCTCTTCTATATTAAACAAAATAGTATCTTTCTCTCTGTTTTTGGGTAAGGTCCTCTAGAAACATATATTATTACTTACTAGCTGATATTTACTTATAGCTGACGCGTCCCGGATCCGCACGGGGTGGGCGGGCTACCTAATGCACTACCTAAATATGTACATTTACGACATGTACATATTTTGTATTTAAATCTAAATGATATAGTTCAAAATCTACCTTTTATTGTTACAGGGGGACCGACAGACACTCTTGAATTTATAATATTTTAGTTCCTTAATTATTTTGCAGCAGCTAGTCAATCTGAACTAGAAAGTGAAACGATATTCTTGTGCAAGTGCCAATTGTGTTATTTTTAGCCGTAATGAAGTATACCTCAGCTACACTTTTTAGTGTAGACGCACTTGGCGCGTGATCAGTTCTAACCGCGTTGTCTGGCCAAGAGTTTTAGGGTTCTGTACAAAAATTGTAAAAATAAAACCCTTGTGTGACTTATGCTATCGATTTTAAATCATACTAATATTATAAATGCGAAAGTCAGTTTATTTGTTGGTTTGTCCTTCAATCACGCTGCAACGGAGCAACAACGGATCGACGTGATTTTTTGCATGGGTATAGTTGAGGACCTGGAGAGTGACATAGGCTACTTTTTATCCCGGAAAATTTAGGAGATCCCGCGGGAATAAAAAAAACTTAAACCTCGTGGACAAAGTCACGTGCATCAGCTAGTTGGTAATATTTTTAAATTATTGTAGTAATATGTTTTAATTTCAATAATTAAATATGTACCTAGACCTACTTACCTATAATTTTATTTTCCATGTAAAACGTCTCGAAAGTTTAAAGTGGGACTGACTAGAAGGAAGAAGTGACTAGGACGAGTGGGAGATCATTTATATGAAACTAGCTAATGCCCGCGACTTCGTCCGTGTCAATTGAGGTTTTTTGATTTCCGCGGGAACGCTTTAATTTTCCGGGATAAAAAGTAGCCTTTGTGTTATTCCAGACTATAATCTATCTCTGTGCCAAATTTCATCCAGATCCGTTCAGCCGTTGGGGCGTGATTGGGTAACAAACATCCATCCATACATCCATACATCCAAACTTTCGCATTTATAATATGGCTTCAATTGTACGATTTTAATTTATTTTCTAAGTCGCATAACTTTTGAATTTTGATCAAAAATGTCTACACAGTTTGCAATGCAAAAAATATGAGATTCGTTCGAAAAATATGCTCGTTCATAAAGAAGTTCATACGAGTAGAAAAGTAAAACAAAGTCTCTAACTAGCACATTTATTTTTGGAAATCAGCAATAAGTCAACAAACTTAGTTTTGAGGTAGTAGATTATTGATTTAATTAATTTTAAACTAGGTATAATATAATATTATAGTTTCTCTTGTACGGAACAATCGGAAGGCGGGTCTGTTTCGCTATTGGTGGGTTTTTGGTCTCTTATGGTAGCATTTATCCTCTTACCTATAATAATAAGTATTTAAAAGATAACAACTCCTGTCTTTAACCTCTAAAAGCGACGCACGCGCATAACGTTGCAGAATTGAATATTGTCGTGTCGTACCTAGTCGTGTTTCACCGCTTCTAGGGGGAGTGCGCGCTCGGCCTTTTGCTATTGGTCCTTTGATGTGACGTCAAGTGTTATTTTTGTTTAATTTACATATTATCGTGATAAGATTACACAAAGCATAACACACTGTTTTCGCGGTATAAGAAGTCGAGAGTGTTAATCGTGTTTAGTTAACTGATCATTGTACACTGT
This sequence comes from Erebia aethiops, assembly GCA_923060345.2. Lineage (NCBI taxonomy): Eukaryota > Metazoa > Arthropoda > Insecta > Lepidoptera > Nymphalidae > Erebia > Erebia aethiops. The sequence continues at coordinate 15,450,650 of OV281087.1, forward strand.
ACAGCATTATCTCGCTTAGTGACCACAAAGCAATTTTTACTTTTGATCAACTTTATTGATTTATATTTTATTCCCTTAAAAATTAAGTAACTAAGTAGTTTTCTGAAGATGATGAAGAAAAGAAACGTTTTGGTACAATTTAACAATTTAAATAACTTCATAGCGTAAGTAATTCAATTACATATAATAACCAGTTAGTTATTAATGATATCAATCATTAAAAAGGTTTTGTATGAAACATTTTATATTATTTCGCTGCTTTCCTCAATCAAATTCAAAAGCTAGTCAAAAGCTAGACAGACTAAGGCCGTCGAAATTGAAATAACAACCGTGAAAACCATAATTCTCCATACAAAAAACCTCTGTTATATAACAACAATAACAACTGAAACCTGCAAGAGAATTTCCACGTGCTATTTTTGTTAGATTTGGCCAGTAGCCCTATTCCGGCTAAAAGACTAAAAGCTCGATCAATCATTTTTATAATCTCAACTTTTGTGAATTGCGATTGGCTGGAATGTAACCCTCAATCCACTACGATCCGCTGACTGGATCCACCAGTGGATTGGATAGCACACGTTGGTCTATGCTCCCTGCGACTGTGGGTTTTGCCCAATAGCGAAAGAGTGTAAGACACGCAGAGGTGATTGCTATCGCTAAACTGTAGCAATTGTTTTAATGATAAAGGCTGGTGTAAATGTTTAAATTTTGTCCGCAGGGATTACGAGCCGTTTGCCGCATCCCCTCCAGCCCCCGAGGACTCTTTCTTTTACATTCGGTACCCAAAGCCGGAAGTGTTGTTTGGAAAGCCGAAGTTCGCCAACGAGTTGTCGAGCGACCAGCAAGCTGAGCTGCGGGCGACATTCAACGTCGCTAAGGAGAAGGATTGGTCGAAGCACACCAAGCCCTGCCAAGATGTTTTACACGGCATCGCGCCTATTAATACAGCAGGTATTTTGTCATTTTTCAAACACATTTAAATAGCCACTAGATGAATAATTTTGAAAAATCCCGTGGGAATTCTTATTTTCCGGGATAAACTATCCTTGCGATCTTTGTACCAGTATGACTATGGACTAAAGGAATTTTGCCTGGTGGGAAGCTTCGGTAGTGGCTAGTTACCACGGCCACGGCCGAAGCCACGGTCGAAGCCTCCCACAAGGCCAGACCAGGGAAAATTCAGAAATTATAAATTCCCAAACTGACCCAGTCGGGGATCGAACCCGGGACCTACGCACGTTAAGACAACATCGCTCAATACTGCGCCACGGAGGTCGTCAAAAGTGACTCAATCAATACTGGTATGAATTGACCGTTTTCCTTTGAAAATACATTTTATTGAGATGTCCAATAAGGTCTGAAACAAAAATAACGCATGAAAACAGCAGGCAGGCGGTCAAAATGAAAGCGCAGCTCCTCGCAGTTTGAATACTTTCTAGTGTCTTAATCTTCTAGGAACTGTGTTGGACATGTTACCGGCAGCGTCATGTTTGATTCAGGCTTAACTGAGTCACTCTTGCCTGCCTGTCTTGAAAATCATCAAGTAGCCTGTTTGTCCAATCGTTTTGTTATCACTTATCAGTTAGAAGTGCCTGGATCACTGACCAGCTGATAAACTGTGTACACAATTAAAATAATCAACGTATCAAATCATTTATTTTAGTAAAGTTTTGTAAGTAAGGATGTTCCTAATAGTACGAAAATGGACTTATCATTAATTAATCATTATAAATTTTACAATGATTAATTAATAATAATTTATTTACGGAAACAATTAGACGATTTGGCATTTAACCTTTCTTTTTATTTGTGATGACGTCATAATAGAGCATTTGCCACGCGGAACAATGCAAAAAATTTGTGATCCTTGACTTTAACCATAGGTTTATAGAATTACCAAGATAATAGGTTTATAGGGCACAAGATTGTTATAATATTCATATGACATTTAAAAACCTCTTTGTAGTCACGGCAGACATATAGGTCAGAAAAACTGGTTTTACACAAACGGTCGTTGAACTAAAGACAACATTATTATTGATTTCGCGTATTCTGGTTCTGTTAACTAATTTGTTTTAAATTATTTTACCATTTTCATGCGTCCCTAATTGAGTATAGACGTTCACCTGACCTTAGTTTTATACCTACAGGCTACATCTCTAGAAGTGTAATATTACAATTTACAACGCATGAAAATATATTTTCCCCAAAAATATTTTAGTTTTAGTGAACATTATATTTTTTTATTATATTTATTTAGAAATATTATGTAGTGTGGAAACTCTGGATCAATCTGTGAGGAGATCCGAGTTCAGTAGTTGCCGGCAATGGTTACAGATGTTGATGATGAACCAACGGAGATTTTTTCTAATTAATATTTAGTACTAGCTGACCCTGCGAACTTCGTACCGCCTTAGTATGCAAAATTAAATGTATATTTTTCAATATTTCTGAGAGATTTTCTTAATATTTTTTTCCGTAAGAACCTTCTCCTAATAATAACAAATACAATAAAAAAATAATTAGTGAAATCGGTCCAGCCATTCACGCGTAATGCCGTGACCAAGGAAAACGGGTTTCATTATATATAATATATTCCTAATAATAAGTTTATTTTTCAGCTAAATCCGACGTAAAACCGAAGCCAGCAGGCACCGATGATGGCTTCAAAGGCGAAGGAGCGGCTTGCGGCAGCTCTGTTGTAAGGGTAAGCTCTCAAACATGAATAATGTAGGTACTTATACTGTAAAATAAATATAATGCAAAATAAATTGCTTTTGCAATTTCTGTGGTTAATCACGTAATAATGACAAGTCATAGTTTCAAATAACCTGTTATTTGTTTGGAGTTTTCGGACAGTCATGTTAAATCGTCGACCATACTAATATTGTTATTCGATAGTGTCTTTGGCTGGTAACTTTTCAAGACTCACCCGCTTAACCGATTTAGTATAAATTTGTGATAAAAATAGTTTACATCCCGGCAACAGACATAGCCTGCTGTTATCCAAAAATAGGCAATTGTTATATATTAAAAAAAATTGAAATCCGCGCAAAATAAGTCACATGCATCATTTTTTGTTTAATAATTTTAATCATAGTCATCTGTGATGCGATGTGTGTGTCACACAACACTTGTCGTCAATCAACTTTTTGTTTTTATTGTACTAGCATAGCAGTAGGTACAACCACAATTTTACTTAACTAGAAATGCTACAGTAACCACGATTTCTTGTTATAATACTAGCAGGTGGTACCTATTCAAGGTACTTCCGAGGTTATTTTTCTATTTCAAATGCAGTCAGTGCAGTGAATCAGTGATACATTCACCTAGATTGCTGTCCGTTTGTTATCAAATATCTTATTTTGCACTAAATCAAATCATAACGCGTTTAATATACGAGTATGTAGTTATGAAACAGAGTTACCAAATCTGATTTCAGTGTGTTGATATTGTAAGGGTCAATATTAACGAAAGTGGAAAGATCTGCAGCCCTTCTCTCAGTAAGCTTTGACGACCTCCCTGTCGTGGTGCTGAGAGCTGTTGTCTTATGAGTGGGAGTTTCCGGATTTGATCTCCACGCCGCGCGCCGGGCAGGGTTACTTTGGGAATTTATGATTTCGCCGCCAAGCGTTCCGGTATGATTCCGAACCGATAATGGGTTTGGGTCATACTCCTGTATCGTCACTCAGACTTACTACCAGGCGAGAGCGCAGTTACGTGTTACTCCTTTTTTTATCGCTGGAAAAATGCATTCACGCAATACGCATCCCGCACTAAGCGGGTAAGTTAGGGGTTACTAACTAACTTACCCGCGCACTGACCCTGCTCGGAGGCGCACACATCAGGGTGACAGTAACCAACGCCCTGATCCATTGCATTAATAGCCCCTGTCGATGGGGCTCCGGGGTCGCAAGTGATGGCAAGGGTGGGGGCTCTTTCCGCTCCTAATATCATGCGACCCCTGCAAGACAGCAGCTGGCCGTGGCACCAGCTGTTGGAACTAATATTGTGATCGGGGTCGGTTGGACCGGGGACGAGCCCAGTATGGGCGCCGCGCAGGGAGGCACCGGCGCAAGTTCTATATTAGAGTTCCCGGAGCCTTTCATCATGCGCCGAGGATGATCACGAGGGGGTTTTAGTAAAAAAAAAGGGGGTTACTCCTAGTAAAACAAAGAAAGCTGCATCACTCAGTACAATCGGTATTTTCTCGTAGATGGCAAACCAGATGATATCATCGACGAAGGCGCCGCGTGGCTTCACCGTTGCCACGCCTTCAGAGGATTCGAGCGCACCGCGGCCGCCCATGACGCGGCGCGGCAGCAGGAGCCTGCCCGTCACGCCCGCACACTCGCCGCCCACCAGCCCCACCGCCCGCCGCAAGATGAACTACAACCGGTAAACCCCCTTCGTGTAGTGCGCACACAATCAGCCTTAGAGCCAGTCCACACGGCGCGTTGCGTCATCGCAACGCATATATTTTAACGCAGCGCCCGCGTTGCGGTCTATGCGTCATCGTAGCGTTCATACACCGGCGTCGCAATGAGTACACCCCCGCCCGCTTCGTCTCGGGGGTGCAGTACCACTACCGACGTGAGTGCGTTGCGTCGACGCAGCGCACCGTGTGTCACTATGATTATTAGTATGTAAAACGACGCAGCGACAGCGCTACGTCGACGCAGCGCTGACGCAACGCGCCGTGTGGACCGGCCGTTAGCATGCGCGCAACGAGATATCACGCGACGAGAGAGAGAGAGAGAGATTTTGTCGTTATCCGGTATGTAAGGAGAAAAAAAATAGTCTGCATGTTAGGGTTAGAATTATATTTAGAATTACATTACATTAGAAAAATACCCCAGATAAGAAATATTACTTTTGTCTCTACTTTTGACGTAACGAGACAAGTAACCTAGTCCAGGATCCCTGGTCCATTTTTGCACTTGATTAATATCAAGCTAATTTTCGGTGACCAAACCATACATTTTGTAGGACAAATATTTTTTCGTATAATTTAGAAAATTATCATCAGATTTAACAAAAAAAACCCAGTTAGTAATAAATTTTTGAGAATCATCAAATCAACATATTATTTTATCCCTGTTACCCCTATTACCTACCACATCGAGTTTTCGTACAGGAAATTGTTGGGCGTCTCATCAAAATGAAGCTACTCACGGAAAATTAGCTTGATAGTAATTAAGTGCAAAAATGGACCCGGGATCCTGAACTAACCATGTCAGCTTCGGTAGAACAAATAGAGATAACGGGTAGACATAACTCGTTCTGCGTATGGCCACACCGTCGGAGGATTCGAGCACGCCGCGGCCGCCCATTAAAACTTCTTTAGAGCGCGGCCACTTCACAACGCGAAACTGGTACAGAGAAGGTTGTGAGACCGAAAGCTTGCATTGCGAAAGCTTCTTCTATATGAGTACAATGGTATTCGACATGAAAAAACCAAAACTATCGTAAATTAAAAAACATCGTGCCGAAACATGAATCTTTCAACCATCTTGGTCATTATAATCATTAATTATTATCGTTATTATGAACACATCGCCGGCCCACTTCTGGTTACCTGGTCTGAGAAAGAGGAGGGTCTGAGGCAGACTTCACACACCTTTAAGAATGTGAAGAAAACCTGCTTTCTTCTATTTTCTTTAGCCAACATATCTTCAAGTGACATGATTTCGAAAAGTTACGATGTGCAAAGTACGTGCCTAGAGATCTAGTGTCAGAATCCTATAACAACCAGCTATGTTAATCTTAGTTGCTCATTATTAATTTATGAACTCCTCTTCGCAGCTACTTCACGTCTCCGTTCGAGCCCGTGGAAGACGCTAACAACCGGTCTTGGCTGACGATGGCACTGCTTGGCTTCAAGAAAGACATGAACGCGTCCACTTCTACCCTCGCCGAAGAAGATGCGATTGAACACAGACTACATGGTGCGTTCAAATTTTTAATAATGAATGGCATGGTTTAATAATGACATAGGGTTAAGTTGGTTTGACCAAGGACTGAAAAACAGATTCATAAAGGTTACAGAAATATAAAAACAATCAAAAAAATTGTTACAGAATGATAGTATGACAGAATCGAAGCTGGTAACCCTTTGAATGTGTTTTTAATTCTGTTAACCCGAAACACTTATATTAATTCAGTAACAGAAACGAATCTGTACCAGAAATGAAAGTGTTTTAAAGTGTAACCGAAGTAGCGACGTTGCCAAATTTACTGTTGACGCGTATTCAAATTTGAACCTTAGGTGAAAGCACCGATGGTTGCAATTGTTTTAAGAAAAATATGGCCATGTTGTGTCAGTGTCTGTAAAGTCCAATGAAGTGAGAACAACGCGTTGTCACACCGTGCAGTTTGTTTTCAGTTACTGTTTCAGTCCTTAGCTTTGATCGCACACCACTGGAGCTGTTTTCGGTCACCGATTAATGTAAACTGTAACGGCTGACCGCATTCGATCGCAGCCCGTTGGCGGTGACCGACCTAGTATAAAAAATTTTAAAAGGTTGGACGTATTCGGTCATATCTGATTTCGAGAACCATGCTGTGACCGAAAACCGAATATGACCAACGCATTCGGCTACCGACCTAATGTATAATGGACAATTCGGTTGACGAATGTGCAAAGAAATCGTAATCGTAATCGTTTGTCAAACGGATAATTCGACCATTTTAAGGAGTTCATAGATGACTGCACGTGAAAAAGCATGCTCTGGTGGGAGGCTTCGGCCGTGGCTAGTTACCACCCTACCGGCAAAGACGTGCTGCCAAGCCATTTAGCGTTCCGGTACGATGCCGTGTAGAAACCGAATTGGGGTATGGGTTTAATATAACTGCCATGCTCTAACAGGTTAGCCCGCTACCATCTTAGACTGCATCATCACTTACCATCAGGTGAGGTCGCAGTCAAGGGCTAAATTGTTGTAGATTAAAAAAAAATGAATTCCGTAAACCCTTTACAGTTAAAGCTGTCAAATGACTACGATTTGCTTAGACAATACGCATGATGACTGATTTTGAAAAATGGTCAGATTATGTTCGGAAGTATCTACTATTTCGAACAAATATCTTATTTCAGCAGAAAAATAAGGTTTGGTAGATAAGATTGGCATTTGAAATTTAAATTTTAAAATTGACGCCAAAACGCTCGCGGGTGTCATGGCGTCGTTTGTGACGTCACTGTTGTTTTTGCCAAATAAATGTTTTTTATAATCCATGAATCCTATTTCATTAGATAGATTCATAATTTCATTGATTCTTGGTTACTGTCATCATGCATAATTGGGCGTCTGATTGAACCGAATGCGGCTGACACGTTCGGTCAGCGAGCTTAAGGAAACAGGCCCCGTCGTTGTTTCAACCACTGCTGGACAATGGACATTTCAAGACATAGTCATCACAAGATATAGCTTTATTTATTTCCTTACAATATTTTCTTGAGAGAGAGTAGCTAAGGACAGAAAGCAATGGTTGCTAATGGGGGAGGCTTTTACCGTAATAGGCGGTCCTTACAATGATACTAACATAGTTTAAGAAACTTCTAATTCTGTAATAAGTTAACTTTCATTTAATTTATTGTAATCATCACAAGATATCAATTTTTAAATATTGGTTGTTCTTTTTACAGGTACCCTCGCCGAATCCGTTGAAAGTCTTGGACCAGCACCCAAAGGAGAAGCGAAGGCGTTTTCTAGCGAGTCAAAAAGCCCGCTGTCCAAGACAACTAAACCCTCCCCAAAGATACTCCCCAAGCCTTCTGAATTTCGAGAAATGAATTTCTGGTCGCCGACTTCTATGTGAAGTAACATTACATTAATATTATTCTACTTATAATTATTTGGTATATAACTTAGAAATAAATTTGTATGTGTTTGTATTTCATGTCTTTAAAATTCTGATTGTTTTGAATAAGGGTCGTAGGCCCAACAAAATATTATAGGTGACAGCAACGGATTTAGTTTATTTTTACACTGGCAATTCGGCTGTAATCTGTCATCTTCATACAAAATACAAGATTTAACAAGCGACTGTGTTTAACCCAGGGGTTTTATCCAACGGGAAAATAATTGCACACATCTAATTGTCATCTTTTTCGCTATTAGTCAAAACCCAAAACCAAGTCTTAGAATACCAAAAATTCACCCAATCGCTACAATTGAAATTGTCACAATGAACGGCTTTTACGTAATAGGGCTCCTAATATTAGGGACTTTGGCTCAAAACTCTGTGTCTGATACTAAAAATTGATTCACTTTGCCCGCCCAGATATTATATGGAATAGAAATGTGCGATTATTTGTGTTACATAATCCTATAATATAATGTAGGCAATCATTAATTAAAATATAGTTTCTATATCACACGTTTGGTCTGGTTAATTGATACCTAATAAACATTTTGTAGAATTTAGTGAATATGGAGGAATTCCGTTTTGAATTTGATAAATCTTCAGATTTATCAAACTCAAAGCTAGTTGAAAACAGAGCTTATACGTAAAATGATTAAATAATTAAGATACGAGTACTTCAAATGATTTTGTATCAATTGTGTGAAATACAAAGACCATCCAGTACACTTTCGGAATTCGAGCCTACACTATTCAGTATTTTCTCGTCTTGTAAGTACTAATTGTATGACGTTGTAATATTATTATCAACAAATTATCAACACTATTATTGCGAAGGTCACATTTTATAAATGTTACATCAACTTAGTTCAAGATTATCTAATAATTATTGTGCAATAATAAAAATAAAAAATAAATTAAATATAAACCAACCAAGTTAAAGTTTCACTTGTTTTACTAAGAAGACCTAAACTATGGTCGATGACCTAAACTTTTGCAGAAGTATAATGATAATAGTTATTATTATAAAACTCATTATGACGATCTAGTATTTTAAGCAATATTCCATTAAAGATAAGGTTCACAATTCATTAATAATTATTGTAGCATGTAAATCTCTACATCATTTCATAATCTTATAATGATAAAATATAACGAGTTTATGTTATTAATAATTTAAAAAAAAAAAAAAAATTGTCGACTGTATTGCAGAACATAAAAGTATTTGCAACACATATTACTATCATAAATAATAGTGTTATCTCATATGACGTGTTATAGTTTATTTAAAGACAAAAATATATATAAAATATTCATATTTAAAATATTATGAATAATACAAGAAAAAAAGAGGTACAAAATAATAAATGACAAGTACATGTGTATATTCTTTAATGGAGAAGTTAACTAATTTTTTTTTAAATTTATTATGAAAATTAAGACAAAATAAAACAAAAATATGAAAGAATCATTAAAATATCTCAGCAAATGAAAAAGTTATGGAACTTTAAAGTTGCGCTTGCAAGTGCGCAAGCGCAACTTTAAAGCCGAATAAAAGAAATAAATGGACTTAACGTGACTTAATAAAATTGAATTAAAAGCACTTAGCACATCTCGGCTAGGTATTAAAACTCACTCTCAAAATTTCTTACTCGAGTAAGATACAGCAAAAATAATTAATTTCTCAAAATATGAAAGAATCATTAAAATATCTCAGCAAATGAAAAAGTTATGGAACTTTAAAGTTGCGCTTGCAAGTGCGCAAGCGCAACTTTAAAGCCGAATAAAAGAAATAAATGGACTTAACGTGACTTAATAAAATTGAATTAAAAGCACTTAGCACATCTCGGCTAGGTATTAAAACTCACTCTCAAAATTTCTTACTCGAGTAAGATACAGCAAAAATAATTAATTTCTCAGGCATTTTTTAATGGATTAAAAAAAACACTAATTTATTAGTTTTAATCTATATTAATTTACTTCCGTTGTAATAAATATGATATTCACAACATCATGAAACTTCTCCATTCATACAAAGCTAACGACAGAGATTATTATGATTTTGGATGTCGAGTGTTGGCATTCATGTTTGGACAAATATTTGTACAAATTTGTTACAAATATTCATAATGTTGTCATTGTACCATAGTGTGTATGAAATTGTTGTAATATTACAGTAACTAAATTACTATTAGTTTTCATAAGCAGCCGTGACGGACGTATGGACGGATGAACTTAGAAACAGCATAAAAATCCCTTTTTAAAATTTGGATATTGGAACCTATAAAGACTAGGTTGAAAATGTGTGAATGGCTACATTTTTATAGGCATATGAAACGATGTATTTTTATATGTATTCACTACGTATAATTATTATTATTCACCGTTATAAATATTCTCTTGACCTCTCATAAGTTACCTTAAATGTATTGTGTATGTCTTGTAAAGCGATTATGTTTTGGTTTTTATTTATTTATCTATTTATTAGCAATGACTTGATCTAGTTCACATTAAACATATTATTATGTATGTTAATAATATTTAGGAGCTGAATATCATGAGCAGATGTGATTCTACAAATATTTATATTATTCTAAAAGCAGTCTTTTCAATATCAGTAACCACTCCCATAGTATTTAATTAATTAAAATAAATTAACATCTTGCAATAATTATCAGCGTTTTTTTTATCCAATCATACCTACACGTCATTTTACATGTAGGACGAGTGACCTATTAGTTATGACACTGCATAACAGTCGATTGCGTTTGCTAATCATAACGTTGACCGTGACCCAAGTCGATATAGCTGGATGGGCGACCGTTGACCGAAAACCTTTTAGATCACCGTCTTACTGACGTAAATGTCTAGATAATATGGGTGGTGAAGCATTCATCACCAACCACCTTCCACCAACGACCTCAATTTACATAGACGGGCCCTGTCAAATAAAGAATGTGGACCTATTTTACTAACGCCATCTAGTCTGAAAAGCGGGACAGCGCTATGGCGGGGACAAGGATAGGCTAATACAGGTGTGGAGCGCGCTCCACAGGTCGGACGCCCAATTTTTTCTATGAAAGGGCCCATACCCAAGTAACAATTCGTTGTCGTATAAAAGTCGTGACAACGTTTTTTGTTTACCTTTTAGTCCTAAAGAAAGGTTGTATAAACGTTATTATAACGTTTACAAAACGCGAAATTGGCCCCAGTTATAAGACCATTTGTCGTTTAATCGTCACATAAAGGTCGCGACGATGACAATTTACGTCGTTTAGACGTCCTGTAGACGTTGCAGAATAGAACGTTTTGATTATATAGACGTTACGAGAAGTGACTAAACGTCGTATTAGCGTTATGCGATTGACTGTTTTTTGTATAAGTTGAAAAGAAATCATACGTGCTCTTGTGAAAAAAATAATTAACTAAAAATTTATGATTAGAGGCAATTAAGTAAAACTAATTCTATTAAAAATTAATTATTCTATGTTTGTATTATATTGCGTAGCGTTGATTTCGACTGGAAACTTAATTTTTACGAGAAAGTATATATGAAAATACTATGAATATTTTAATGCCCCCCCGTGATTTTGTGTTTTATGCATTATATTTAAATAATTTCAAATTATCTCTTCATTCAAAACTTCCGGCCATGATGTTTTAGTTAGTGTCCAACCTATATACGACGTTAAAATAACTAGATGTCGTGTAAATGTTTTGGTGACGACTATTGAAAACGCCTTGTTGTAGGATAAGTTGTATTAAAGTTGGGTCTAGACTCCTACTCAACTTTAAGTCTTATTAAAGTTGGAGTTTGACACTTATAGGACTTAATGTCTTGTAATAGTTATATTGCAGTCACAAGAAAACTACTTGGTTGTATAAAAGGCTTAACCACGACGACTAAAAAACAAAGTAATGTTAGTTATATAAATGTTATGAATTAACGTCTACATGACTTTCAGTCATATAAATATCATACGCCGACGTTTATACAATCATACGAATGTCGTATAAGCGTTGTGGCTGTTACCATTACATAACGTCATATAATTTCGTTTTATAGACGTTTACTCGACTATTTATTATAACTTAATAGTCGCACGACTAAAAGGCCGAATCGATGACATCTATAGGACGTTATTGTTGTCTTATTACCAGTATAAGACTACTACACAACATGACGTCGTATAACTCTTGATTTATACGACTTTTTTGGACTTTTTTGCTACTTGGGTAGTACCTACCTCCACACCTTCGATGACAACCGACCACTCCGACGTGATACGCATATGTAAAATACATCAGTAAGGATCTAGTTATGGATAATTAATCCATACTAATATTATAAAGGCAAAAGTGTGTCTGTCCGTCTGTCTGCCTGATTGCTACGCCTTAACGGCACATCTTTTCAAACGATTTCGATGAAATTTGGTATAGATATAGGTCATATAGATTGCATACCGGGGAAAGGGCTACTTTTTATTCCGGAAAATTAATGAGTTCCTGCGGGTTTAAAAAACCCTAATTAACGCGGACGAAGTCGCGGACATAATCTAGTAGGTACACTATAAACCGGAGGTGATACGAGCGGGCTGATATGCCTCCAAATTCCCACTCGTCAGCTACTCTTTCTGGACCTCTGAAGTCGAGAACTGGATTGTCCTTGGATTAGGGGTATGAGTAATGAGACCCGTCTAATGAATTCGAGCGGAAGCTTTTGGGCTTGAATGTTTTACTTTTAATTCCACCATACGTTAGCCCTTAGCTGCAATCTCACCTGTGATGCAGTGTAAGATAGTAGCGGGCTAACTTTTTAGGGGTACGGCAGTTAACTATATTAAAACTTATATCCCTATCGGTTTCTACACGGCATCCTACCGGAGCGCCAAATCGCTTGGCGGTACTTCTTTGCCAGTATTGTGGCAACTAGCCACGGCCGAAGCCTCCCACTAGGCCAGACCACAGAAAATTCAGAATTATAAATTCCTGAATTGACCCTGCCGCGGACCTAACCTAGGGAAATAAGACCACAGCGCTCACCACGAGGTCGTCAAAACTGATACAAGCTACAATAGGCATGATGACAGTAACCAAGAATCAATGAAATTATGAATTTATCTAATGAAATAGGATTCATGGATTATAAAAAACGTACCTATTTATTTTTCTATTTCGAGTGAGATTGCTATTTATTTTGATAAAATAAAATTATAAAATACAGCAATCCACCATATTGGTTAAAACACCAAGAAGCGAATGACGTCACAATAGTTTGTTTTCGAGCTTTGACAATCACACTATTGCTTACTGCACACAGCACAGAGTACATTGGTAAAAATAATAGTGACGTCACAAACGACGCCATGACACCGGAGAGCGTTTTGGCGTGAATTTTAAAATTTAAATTTCAAATGCCAATAATCTACCAAACCTTATTTTTCTGCTGAAATAAGATATTTTTTCGAAATAGTAGACACTTCCGAACATAATCTGACCATTTATCAAAATCGGTCATCATGCCTATTGAACCTGCGCAGTGGGTGATTTATAAATCTCAAGTATTTGGTGATACCTACCACAATACGTCTGTCCCACGATTAAGTATTTATTATCTAAGGTCCCACCATTGATCCGACCTTACCTACCTATAGTTATTTTAGTACATGTTCCCACAGTTTATAATATTAGGTTCGTCCGTCAACCTTGTTCTTCTCACGCTCTAGGACTAGGAAAAGTGGTTCAGTAGGTAAAACTATACCTACTTGAGGTAAGTACCTGACGCAAACTGTGTAGTGTATGGTAAATAGATGGCGTCGGTTTTAAAAATAAAAAAGAAGTGGTGACAAGTGACAACCATACTATATAAGTGCCGTTATATTTCATATGAAATAGTTTTATACGTTTTTCGCGTATTTATTTCTCTCTTTTAATTTAGCAAATCGCTCGTTTCCTGTTCGGGATAGATATTATTAATTTGAAAGGCTATTTTATTTTCAGTAGTCTGATCGCTAAATCCGGAAATAGCTTTTGCATTAAACAAAAGCTTCCACCGGCTCGCAAGCGAATAAAGCACGATGTGTCAATATCAATTTTCAATTATTTTAAAAGGTCGCTATTTTCAGGTTAGCCATCATACTGTAAGAGCTCACCGAAAATAATATTTTCTTGAAATAAAGTACATAATTGGTCGAAGTTTTGACGATCGTCGCAAACTCAAAATATGCCTAAATTAAACTTATTTCTAACTTAATTTACTTACAAGCCAAGTGATTTTTGGCTTACAGCTCCCAAGTAAAAAAGGAAAGTTTAGAAGCCACGTCCTAAGAACATAATACATACTTAGGTAGGTAGGAACATATTAAAAAAAATTAAAACAAATTAAAAAATTGTTACAAGTTTTCTAACTTCGTGAATGAAATTCAAACCGCATACATTTTGATTACTTCGCGGTTCTTTTCCGGCTGATCTACGGAGAGCTAATTACTTGAAAATGTTTAAAATATTCAACAAAATCTAATTCCATAAAATTTTATAGATTTACCTATGCACAGCTAACGCGGTAGATTCAAGAGAGTCTACCGCGAAGAAAAGCGAGAAAAATGTTATCGTGCGCACTTAGTAGGCACCTACTTTATAATGCAGTATAAGTCAGGCTAATTGCAAAGTACCATGCACAAAGCAACAGCGAACTCTAGGTCTACTCGTATATTTGATTGGTCTATTTGAGGAACGATAAAGTATCGCGCCGCCGCTTCAGCCTGTCCAGTCGGGACAGGCTAAATGCATCCGAGAGCCAGACTGCAGCGACAGGGATCTGCACTTTGCAACTGAATTTTTAATGCAGCAGGTTATTTCGGTGCATTGCCTAATTAGCCTTCGCCAGGGACTGAAAAACAGTTTCATAAAGGTTACAGAAATATAAGTGGTACAGATTGAAAGTGTAACAGAAACGAATCTGTAACCCTTTTGAAAGTGTTTTTAATTCGGTTAACCCGAAACACTTATATTTCTGTAACCGAAATGAATCTGTAACAGAAATAAAGTGTTTTAAAGTGTTTTAATCTGTAACCGAAATAGCGACGTTGCCAAACTTACTGTGTACATAATATTATTGGCTATTAGATAGGAACACTGCCTCGTTGGTCTAGTAGTTAGCATATTCGACTGCGGCTGACGAGATCCCGGGTTCGAATCCCGGGTTAGGCCATAATTATTAAATACTACCTACTTCGTCCGCGTGGATTGAGGTTTATTGGTTCCCGCGGGAACTGTATAATTTTCTGGAAGTAAAAGTACCTAGCCTATGTGTTATTCCAGACTATAATCTATCTCTGTGCCAAGTTTCATCCAGATCCGTTCGTCCATCCATCCATCCATCCAAACTTACGCATGTATAATATTATAGTATAGATTGGATTTTTCTATCGAGAAATTCTTAGTACTAGCTAGTAGGTCGAGTTAGGAAGTTTAGGGAAGTTGGCAGTGTTTCACCCCCATGCCTCGGATATCACGTAAAGCCGTCAGTCCTGCGCCTGATCTATCTCCGCTCGTGTCGGATTTTCCGTCTATGTGAGTAAAGGAACAGAGAGCGCACCTGTGTATGCGCACACACATTTGTGCACTAACCTATAATATATCCTGCGCAGATGCCCTGGAGATAGGCTGTCGTGGCCGACATTATTTTTATATCGATAGTTTGAGTCAAAAGAATGAATTTATTACTCGTAGTTATTTAATTACCAGTGTAAAAAGTTCATCATAATTTAACAAGAAAGCTTGAAACTACATTATTTTAAAATTACAAATCTCTAAGTAGGTACTAAGTTACTAACTTATAATGCAACTGTATCAGGTCAAATTCTGTAAGTAAGTATATTGAATATATTCTGAATTTCTGTCTGTCTGTATTTTGGCCGCGCAACACGCCGAAGCTATCTACTGAATAAATTCAAATGAATTGTAATTAGCATGATTATAACCTTTCATTTTGCTACGGTCAACATTTTCGTAGCTCTATCAGTTATTATGGAAATCATAAGAAATCTTTTCATGCAACACAGATAACATATCTCCGAAACTATTACTCTTATCGAAATGAACTATAAAACCTACCACCTAATACCACCTAATAACTATAACACCAGCTAGGAACAAAGTTCCTTATATAAATATTAATTTCAAGTTCTAGTCGAGGTAAAAAGAAAATAATTATTCAGGTATACATTTTTTATTATGATTTTTGAAGTCAAACTCCTTTAGCCGCTTTGAGCACTTTTTGGTAGGGAGTAAAAATGTGGATTCGAGGCGTCAACGACATGCATATCGCCGACATGCTCGCGTTGTTACGAAGACAATAATTATTAGATCTTAATATACTACATTCGAAATTAAACTTTAATGCTTCAGTATTAAGGTTTAATTTGGTTTAACATGCTTCGTCGATCCATTGCTCTATTGCATCGTGATTGAAGGACAAGCCTACAAATAAACAAACACACTTTTGTATCACTAACATATTTTATACCTACCAAATATTTTTTATGTATAAAACAAAGTCGTTTCCCGTTGTCTGTCCCTATGTACCTATGCTTAGATCTTTAAAACTACGCAATGGATTTGCATGCGGTTTTTTTTAATAGATAGAGTGATTCAAGAGGATGTTTTATATGTATAATACATGCATAATATAGTAGAGAAACACTGATAATTTTAGAGGTTTCTAATGTGATGTCGTAAATAAACACATTTTTTGCGTTACATTGCAAACGCTGGCTGAACCCTATGAGATAGATCAAAATAATGTACCTACTACAGTATTGTACACATTAAAAAGATCTACAAAAAAGTCCGCGATAGTATATGTCTATCTCTTAGGGATAACCCACAATAACCATTTTTTATTCTTTACTTTTTACTAGAAATAATGGCTTATTTACGAAGCGATTTTAAGCAATACAGCATTAATCCATAACCAATTAAATACATTAAATACATTGTGCATTTAGTATAGATCCATATGGCCCTTTACAGCATGTAATTTAAATTAATATTTTCGAAGATGCATAGCGGTTGCGGCGGCGGTCGGGGGTTATTTAATATCAGCATTTCACCCGTGCGAAGCCGGGGCGAGTCGCTAGTTTATAATAATAATATTATTATTGTAGGTATGATGTACAGACACCGTCAAAGAATTCAAAGAAATTCAAACTGAAAAATTCAAAGAATTGACAAAAACCTAAGTAGGTATAATAACAAAATTCTAAATCAATGTTTTTAACCTTGTTTCGTATGCAACTAAATCTAATT
Organism: Erebia aethiops; assembly: GCA_923060345.2. Classification (NCBI taxonomy): domain Eukaryota; kingdom Metazoa; phylum Arthropoda; class Insecta; order Lepidoptera; family Nymphalidae; genus Erebia; species Erebia aethiops. Next base: position 15,467,822 of record OV281087.1, read on the forward strand.
TTGAAAAATAGGAAAGATCTTAACTTATTTATTTCTAATTTGGACCTAAGTTGTAGGCAACGAGGGTCGAAATTGGTAATATAAATAAAACACTAAAGTCTCGTGTACGTTGCTATACGTAATATCACACTGTTGACGCATATTCAAATTTGAACCTAATTGAAAGCAGTTATAGTTGCAATTGATTTAAGAAAACCATGGCCGATGTGGTGTCAGTGTGTATAAAGTCCAATGAAGTGAGAAGAGAGAGACCGCGCATGCGGCGTTGCCACGCGCGATATTCAAGCGGTAGTAGGTTATTGCATGTACTTTATATCGGTTACAGATTAAAACACTTATTAACAGAAATAAAAGGTTACAGATTGATTCTGTTACAGTTTCGTTTCTGTTTCCGTTATAAGGGTTTCTGTTTTAAAACAGTTTCAAAAAACAGTGTTTAAACCCTTTATTTCGGTTACTGTTTCAGTCCTTGCCCTTCGCAAATCGTCTGCTTGTGATGCAGTTGGAATATAGGTACCTAGTTACCTACTTACTATGAGAATTTTTTTTCAACCAAAAAAATTAAATGTTATGTTAGAAAGTTGTATGAAAGTTTTTGAAGTTAGAGACATGACTTTGCAATGCATGAGGAAATATACCTAATGAAAAAATACGGGACATTAAACTCTTATTCCCAAAATTTTTTTTCGAATAATAACTCCTCAGTTATTAATAAACTTAGACTAGACTCTAGTCTAAGTTTATTAATAACTGATCCTATTAATAACTAATCCTATCCTCTAGCCTAGAGGATAGGATTAACTAGTCCGAGTTTAGTTTCCGATTAAGCTTGAAGTATGCATTTTTTATTAATAAGGGTGTAAGAGTTTGCCGGCTCTTCTCAGTAGAATTCCGAATCAGTGGTAGAGTCAAAACAAGACGTAGGTATCGTTAAATATGCAGTAGTTATGAAATAACATGAAATAACAAAATTTGGGTTAGAAAACGTACCCTATTATTATTATTATTTAAGAGTCTAAATGACTGTATCTAAGAAGGTAATTTTCGTCCAATAAAATTGTTTTTATTGGAGGTCGAGTGAAGCAATTCATTTACATAATTTTAAACGATGCTAACCCAAATTCATAAAATAACCTCTTAAAACATGAAGTACCTACTCCTCAATTTTTCTTTCGACATTTTAATTAAGTATCGTTTTATAACATCAATCGGATTTGCATTCACGCCTGTCGTTTTGGACAGTCTACTTTTCATCGTAGGAAAATTGGTTGAATAATGAATTTGGCTATTTCAGGACCGTTATAGGTTAGGGTTTCCACTTTAAATTGAATCTACTACTTACCTACTAATTTAATTGGTGGTGGACTTACTAATTTCGACAATTGGTGTAGTTAGTACCTAATAATAATATACCTAATACCTAAAATATAAAATACTCTCGTACCTACAGTAGTAGAAATGTTTAGGTACGTATTCGAGACAAAGTAGTTATCAATTTTATTGCTAGCCGTTAGCCAGACGTTTACTGATACTCTACACGTTTCCTTTTCCAGAATATCTAGGTAGGTACCAGTACCTAAATAAAAGATAACTGCAGTCTGGCGTTAGATGGAAGGCTTTCTAGCTAATGGTTCTAAAAATATTTCATTTTAGAATTGTTTTGAGCCCGGACTGCGGCAAGTGACAGTTAAACTGATGTGTTGTGCAATGGGACTGAGATGCGCACATTTATTAAATGGCTTGACTTAAAAATGGAAACAGAGTAGTTCGTAGTTCCAGAATGATAAGTGTGTTAGATTATTGTCACAGTCTAAGCACGTTTAACTTTGGTCATATTTTACGCTTATATAACGTCACAAAGACCAATGTACAAAGTAGGTACAAACTATTAATTGCAATCGTAACGTTATTTGAGTCAAAGTTTTGTACAATATAATTTGAGCTTATAGGTAGATATTAAGTAACTATACATAGATAAATGAAGAGGTTCTTTTCAGCATTTCAACAGTTGACGACTTATTCCACGTTAGAGCGAAGAGCTTTTTATGCATTTAACTGCCGTATTACTACCATCGCATAAAGCAGTATTATTTTTATATTGACATTCTTCGCACTTATTTCGGTATTATTTTAATATTGATATTCTTCACTCTTATTTTAGGGACGTCATAAATCATAATAATATGGTACTCACTCGATTTGTCGAAACATTTAAGGTAGTAAATCCCGGACACGTATCAAATTATTTTGATTATTTTTTGCCTATTTTATGGTAAGTAATTAGTTTAGTTTTGAGCAACAAAAGCGCGCTTTTTGAACCAGTGAGGTGAAAACATTTTTGTCAAATGCCACGCGACGGATTTAAGGCGAGTCACCTCCAAGATTTTAGGAGGTGAGGTGTGGGGTGCCGCCCGCGCGTCTCGCGGTACATTTCTCGTAGAGACTGGCGGGGAAGCGGGCAGCGCGGTATATTCTGAAACCGCTTGGCAACGTTCAAATTCTGGGATTAATTTGAATTAAATAGATATAGGACTTCAGTTTGAAATAAATTTTAGCAGGTTCTCATTAATACTTCAAGAGGAATTTATCCATATAAAAATGATGAGCAAAGTCGAAAATTTTATTAATAAAAAATTCGTTTTAAACTTTTAATTTAGCCTGTTTCAACATTTTTTTTGATCGAGTAAAGTACATCCTATCGTGTAACAAATTAGCACATTCTTTAGACAATATCTTTAAGTGTATCGGATATTTTTTGTAAGACCGTTATTTAATAGTAAATACCGAAAAAATTTGATCTAGCAAACCAGTTTTCACCGCTGAGCTGAGGTGACTCGCCTTAATCAAGAGCTCCGAGTAAATACAAGATACCCTTTAGAATTCAGTCAACTGTTGTTTTGCTCGTAAGACGAATGCAGATCCGTTTGGCACCGCTTAGGTATTTTGATTTATTCTTGAAATCGTAAAGTAATAAGTTAGTAGGTATAAGTTTATCTATTTAAATAATATGCGTACAGATTTTATGTGTTAAGCCTATAATGTTAAGCCCTAATCAACGTACAACTACTGTCCTATAACTTATAGGACAGTAGTTGTACGTTGATGATTAGGCACACACAATATACCTAAAATGGTTGGGGCAGAACGCCTTAATATTATAAAAAAAATAGTAGGTAGGTATATACATCAGTTATGTATAATTTTTAACGTAACAGCAGTTGGCTGTAATGTCGTTCGTGTAATAAACAGTAGGTAGGTACCTTTTGTACATAAAACACATTTATCTATTTCCCGTAACATTTTCAATGGTGAAAATGGCATTAAAATCCAATCAAAGAAAGAAAGAAAGAAAAATCATTTATTCATCTTGTGCCTCATACATATAATCAAACTTTAAATAATTAAGATATGGCTTTTCCACCCACATGGCACAAGATGAAAAGGTCCCGACTCAGCATTGATGCTGCAGGTTTTTAAAACAAATACTGAGCGCTGGTATTCTGCCGGAACCCAAACGAGTGACACGCACGAGCTCAACAGTCTTCGCAGCCGTCTGCAGTAACGGGATGAGTGTGATAAAATAGAATAAAATAAGATATGTTATTTGCGCAGTGAGTGTACCTAGTGTGTAAAACTAAATATTAGAGATAGTGATTTAAAGATAGTAATAAAAAATAGATCAATGAGTATAATAAAATATAATAGGCATATTCTGTGAGTACATATTATAGCAGCTTCAAACCACCAAGCTAAATAACCTGGAACTAGTAAACTTTTAAACGATCAAAAACAACAAACTTCAGTTTGTTGTTTTTGATCGTTTAAAAGTTTCTTTTTTAATGTGCTCTTAAACGCGGGAACTGAGCTTAGATTCCTCAGCGGAGGAGGAATATTGTTCCAGCATTTAGTAGCCAGATATCGAAAACTTCCACGAAAAGCTGCTGATTTATGACGTGGCCAAGTCAGCCTATTTAGTGGCCCTCGAGCATTAAAAGCTGGCGTATGCCAAGATAACCTATTATAAAGATAATCCGGCGTTTTGTTCTTGATAACACCAAACAATAGTGTGCTGAAATGCAGTTTAATACGCGACTTCATATTGAGTATATTGGCATCATTTAAATAGGGAGTCACATGGGTACGGGGAGGAATATAGTAGCAGAATCTAGCACACGCGTTTTGGACTCTTTGAATAAGTCGCATGGAACGTTGAAGTAAGCATGGACCATAAACACTTATGCAATAATTCAGCTTGGATAATATAAGTGTCTCGCACAACTTAGTTCTCAGATCAGTATCGATATAATTTCTTATGTTGTATAAAATCCTAAGTCGATAGAAACAGTTACGGGCCACTTCTTGTACATAATTTTCAAAATGAAGTTTCGCATCTATTGTAAGTCCCAAATTTCGTGCTTCGTAAACTCGTTCTGTGGGAGCTCCACTTATATTTATTTTGACCGTATCAAAGCCAACGTCTAACACTTGCTTTTTGGTTCCCAGAATCAGAAATTTCGACTTTGAAGGATTTAAAACTAATGAGTTTCTCGATGACCATTGACTAATTCGCTCTAGGTCATTGTTAATTAATTCTGTAGCACAGTTAACATCCTTAGGCAAAAAAGACGTATAGATTTGTAGATCATCGGCGTAAAGATGATATTTACAATTTTTTATATTTTTGACTATGTCGGCCGAGTAAAGAATAAAAAGAAGCGGTCCTAAAATAGAGCCCTGAGGCACTCCTCTATCAACTGGTTGAACCACAGAATTAAGGTATGAGCCACCCGCTTGCCGCAAAGAAACTAGTTGTTGTCTATTAATCAGATAACTATGGAACCAGTTTACACTATTTATATCAAACCCATAATAAGAAAGCTTGGATAGGAGAAGGGTGATGTTTATTGAGTCGAATGCTCTAGAGAAGTCTAAAAGAGTTATAATTAGTGGCCATACCCGAGTCTTGAGCAGCTATAATGTTGTTAATAACATCAAGCAAGGCAGTTGAAGTGCTGCGACCCTTCCTAAAACCGGATTGTAGGGACGGTAAAATTTTATGAATTTCTAAGTATTTTTGAACTTGCATATAGACAACCTTTTCTAGCACTTTCGATAAGAATGGCAGAAGACTAATTGGTCGCAACTGTTTGACTTCAGTAGGATTACATACTTTAGGAATAGGGCGTACAACGGCTGTCTTCCATGACTCAGGAAAAACACCTGTAGAAATAGACCTGTTAATTATAGATGTAATACTTTTTAGTGATTGGGGTAGTGTTAATAAAACCATGTCCCTTGATATTTGATCATTCCCGAGTGCATTAGATTTTATGTCAAGAATGATCTTACCAACCTCAGTTTCACTAACTGTAGATAATTTAAAGGTACAGTCACTAAATCTATGGAATTCAAAAAAGGTGAGGTGAGACATGCTTGTATTAGTGGTGCCGGGAACATTTAGAAAGTGTGTATTGATGCTATCAGGATCATTAATTATTGCAATCAGTTTATAAAGTACCTCTTCTGAACCTTCTAAATATCCAGTAGGCAGTTTTATAAGTAGGTAGGTAGGTAGGTAGTATCTATCCTTCAGTTTTCATCCCTGCGCTTTTCGTATGGCTTTTTAATATTTTTTTAGGGAATATCAATTTGGAAGCATTTTGACGTCGCATCGGCTGATAAATTGCCGGACAGATTCGGAAAGTCAATGTCACAAAGCTTTCGATGATTAATCTCGATAGAAACGCAAAATAGATTTATGATTTTGTTTTAGGTAGGTACTTGTACCTTGTACGTCTACATTTATCACCATTTTATACAGATATTCCTGCGCTCATTTTACCTTTGATTATAAACCTTACCTTTACCTAGGTACCAAGTAACGCCTTTAGACTGTCGAATTTTTTAACCGGGCATCTGCGGATCTACAGCCTAAAGGCGTCGCGTGTTCGGAGAAAAAGTAGACCCGCAGATGTGGCGGTTTGGAATTATTTTCAAAGCAGTTTATGATTCGATCCCTTTCAAACTTGGTTAAAAACGAATATGATAGACAAGGACGCAGTAGGAATTTATCTTAAGCGGCACGGGCGTTGGATTTGGATGATAGGGGGGTTCAATCCTTGGACATCCTTGGACGACCTCCCTGGCGCAGTGTTGAGCGCTGTTGCCTTAACGTGCGGAGGTCCCGGGTTCGATCCCCGGCAGGGTCAATTTGGGAATTTATAATTTCTGAAATTTCCCTGGTCTGCTGGTGGGAGGCGTCGGCCGTAGCTATTTATCACCCTACCGGCAAAACGTGCCGCCAAGCGATTAAGCGTTCCGAATCCAGTACGTTGCCGTGTAGAAACCGATTAGGGGTATGGGTTTAATATAACTGCCATGCCTCTAACAGGTTAGCCCGCTACCATCTTAGACTGCATCTTCACTTCCCAACAGGTGAGATCGCAGTCAAGGGCTAACTTGTAGTGGATACTTATTACGCACTTATTACAATTAAATTTCATTTGCTATAATGGTGAAAGAAAACATGGTAAGGAAACCTGCATGCCTGAGAATTCTTCACAATGTACTCAAAGGTGTTTGTAGTCTGCCAATTCGCACTTGGCCAGGGTAGTGAGTAGTGGCCGAAAGTGGTCTGATTCTGCGTGAACGCGTGAATGAAACGAAAAGAAGCTTGTATTCAGTATCTGGGCCGGCAATAGGTTGGGATGATTACTTATTTATCACAGTTGATGCCCGCGACTTCATCCGCGTGGTTTAAGTTTTTTGAAGTGAAAACTTCTTTAGCCGCGTTGAGCACTTTTTGGTAAGTGAAACTTGTGGATTCGCGTCACCGACACCTCGCTGCCCCATGCTCGCGTTGTTACGAACACAAAAGGTCTTAAATATAAATATACTACATTCGTAATTAAACTTTAATGCCTTAGTTTTACCACGTTTTACGGTATAATTTTAATTATTAAAAGTATTAAAAAAAAATTTTTTTTTATTCGATCCGTTGCTCCGTTGCGGCGTGATTGAATGACAAACCAACAAACAAACACACTTTCGCATTTATAATAATAAGCATGTACTTGCCTGTGAGTTAAGAGCGTACATTCTAACTCTCTACCACTACCACCACTACAGCCTATCCGCCATCCCACTGCTGGGTACAGGCCTCTCATAGGAGAGAGGGAATTAGAGCTTAGACCCACCACGCTGCTCCAATGCGGATTGGCGGGCTTTAACGACTATTATCATGGTATAGTGATAATAACCGGGACCGACGGTTTAACGTGATCTCCGAGGCACGGGGGTGAAACACCGCCAACTTCCAACTCCGGGCTGGCACTGAGAATTTCTTAATTGAAAAACCAAATACCTAACAATTTTATGCCCGACCGGGAATCGAACCCAGGACCTCGTGATCCGCAGTCGACTATGCTAACCGCTAGACCAACGAGGCAGTTACTAACTCTCTAAGTCTTAACTAATTTAGAATTTAGAATTCCGGATTATCAATCATTAATTTAGGATTTTTGGTTAAGATTATTTTTCTATAGATATCGACCTGAACAATGACATAGAATAGAAAATCTAAGTCCAACATTTCATAACAAACATCGTTAGAACGATGCTGGTTTAAAGAAAGTCTTGTACCTAGATTCCAGGCATCCTTTTCAACATAGGTAGGTACAAAAGGCTGTATTATATTATGCATCACATGAAAGAATTTGCTACAGACGTAAAGTTTGACTCGGCTAGGCATGTAGACTGCGGGAAACTACAATAGACTAATAAAAACAGAACTCGTAGAGAGACTCCCCTTTTGTGGAGCTGAAGTTGTCGACTTAAGAATTATTCAACGATTCGAAACTGGTTGTTTGTGGCTGGTGCGTGTATTGACAAAATGCTTGAACAGTTTAAAAAGAAGCTATGCTATGTGTTGCAATATCTATGGCAACATTTTGTTGCAGGGAAAAATATTTTTTTTCTTCTGGCGGGCAAAAAATTCGCGTGCACGTATATAGTAATATATACTAGATGATGCCCGCGACTTCGTCCGCGTGGATTAAGGTTTTTTAAATTCCCGCGGGAATTGAAAAAAACCTTAATCCACCTTAATTTTCCGGGATAAAAAGTAGACTATGTCCTTCCCCGGGATACAAATTACAATACAACCTATCCCTGTACCAAATGTCATCAAAATCGGTTGAGTAGATGAGCCGTGAAAGCGTAGCAGACAGACAGACAGACACATTTTCGCATTTATAATAATAGTAAGGAAGTATGGATTTAAGAAGGCGTTTCGCTGGCATTATTTCCTATCCTGCCTGTTGTGCGTTTTCACCCCGTCGAATGCTGGTCGAATCCACTGCTGGACGAAGGTCTCGCATTGATATCTATAGAATACGGTGTTTTGCCGCTAGCTCCCAACGGTTCCCAGCGGCTCCCAGCTACTCGCTTGAGATCGGCCGTCCACCTAATGCGGTTGTCTAACGCTGCGTTTTTCTGTGTACCTACCTAAGCAGCGCCTGCCTACACCGGAAAGCGTAAAAGCCTTTTTCTCTCGTAGGGAAAATTTGTATTTGGGGCCATAGATATTGTTTGTGAATGTGAAGTTAGTAGGTGCATTCATTATCTAGGTACGTACTTAGTAGGTTTATCAATGCGTTAAAGCCACAAGTTTTCATAGGCCGGATAATTCATCAAGGTACCTAAACCTATTGACATCAGCATAACTGAATGCTCAGAGCGGACGTTCCTAAAACCACATACACGCACAATACGTTCCAACCGCACAGGGAAAGCACAAACTAATTTAAATTCTATAATTAGTATAGCCAAAGGCCGAATTTAGTTTGTAAACCCCAATGTTGTACAACAGCACTAAAATGTTTTGTCAGTCCATAAAACATTGTAATTTGTAATTTGACGCATAGTGATAAGGTCTAAATTGATTTGAAGGAGATAATTAAGGAGAGGATTGATTGGACTCTGATTTTGCGTTAGACCCCGTATCAAGCTTAGTAGGTACATACCTACTTAATTAAACTGTCAAACCTTTGTATTTCGTTAATTTCCAGTTTCGGCACTATTAAATATGTTAATTAATTAGACAACGTAGTTAATCTAGCTAAGTAAATAACGTTAACTACAAATGTAGGAATTGAAATTCTCTTGTAAATGGCGTCTGTGTATGGCAAGGTAAATTAAATAGATAAAGTGTATTGAATAATAATTACCACATTATATAACATACCTACTTAATAGTACCTACTCATTCCCCAACGATATTTTAAATGTCATTCCCTATAACCTATCAATGTTTAAATATTATTATAAGATAAGCCATACTTATCTAGTTGTTATTTTGTACTTAGTTAAAATAAAAAGCACGTAGGTGTAAATAAACACGTAAAAGCAAAATATAAAATAAAATAAACGTTTCAAAGTAGTAGGTAAAACATTGATAAAATCTAACATTTATATACGTACCTGTACTAGGTACATTTGGCTTTATAGGTTGAATCACGCATACCGTGCTCTCATGGCGCACGATCAAATTTAAGCATGGTTTAAGTGGGCACAAAAGGAATAAAATTTTATTACACTTACACGGGCCATGCGACGGCCTTATCGATCTCGAAACTTGTTAATTATTTACATTGACCTCAGTGACTTGCTAATTACGCTTTCACTGTGTTAAGCTGGTCGTAGATTACAACAAAAGTCGCTCGAGCCGAACGCTCCGAAATGGAGAAGTTTCATGATGTTGTGAATATCATATTTAACATAACAGAAGTAAAATATAGATTAAAACTAATAAATCAGTAGTTTTTTTTTCAATACCATCAATAAATGACTGAGAAATGACGATTTAAAAGTTTGATTATTTAATGTACACTGATTGCTGTATCTTACTCGAGTGAGAAATTTTGTGAGTGAGTTTTAATACCTAGCCGAGATTTAATACTTTAAAATTATCTTCACACAGTGCTTTTAATTCAATGAAGTCACGTTAAGTCCATTTATTTATTTTATTTAGCTTTATAAAGTCGGTTGATAGGGAAGTATGACGTCACGTCTCCCGTCTTGCAAGCGCAACTTTAAAGTTCCATAACTTTTTCATTTGTTGAGATATTTTAATGATTCTTTCATATTTTTGTTTTATTTTCTCTTAATTTTCATAATAAATTAAAAAAAAATTGGTAAACTTCTCCATATTGCACGGACACTTCCTAATCAAAATCTAGTTTCAGTTGCATGACGAACTAACTGAAAATGCGTGTGACACAGCTAACCAAATCAATTACATCGATAAAATGCCGATGATGTTATCAGAGGTCCTTGGTATCATTTTCAGTGTTGAAAATTGAACTAAATGCGAGTCTTGTTTATCTTATCAGTCATTTCTTTTTCACTGAGAGAAATTACCTGAGATTACTTTTTAATTATCTCTTCCAAGGTGTTGCCATTCAATGGGGAGGACTTTTCCTAACGATTATCTACCGAATCGAAAATCTCGAAAATGACAACCGAAATCTAAAAAGGTCTCTCTGTTTAGAGGAGACATTTCAAATTTATCTGTATTATGCGTTTGCTGCTGCTCTTTAAAACACATAATATGCAAAATGGGTTAAAACGTTTTGTCCTGTTACGCTAGTCTGTGCAGCTTTATATAAAAGTGAGTTACGAGGACTTGTCTGCCAACAAAATTTTTTGGTTCGTAGTGTATTTTCGGTCTTACGCGGCTCGTACGGGGCAGGGCAGTTCTAGTGTGCGACATTATTATACTTTATACGACAAGCGGAGATTACTGAAGTTTGTCTAAAATTGGTCGGTTAATAGACGTTGTTAAAGAAGCTTTTAGTGTAAGAGTGAACTTGCCAGGCATGTTGATGGCTTAAGCTGATGAGTTCAACTTATGCATAGTTTCGAAGTAAGAAATTCACTAAGTAGTTTAGCCTAGAGTAGGTTCTTACTACTTACCTACTTCTTACTTCATAACCTTTTAGAATCCTGTATAAAAAGCGTCAACTTAGACTAGGGGCAGATTGTAAAAAACTTCTGCTCATTTGTCCGCTATTAAAATATGTAAAACTAGTACGTCTATCAGTTTTCTTCCGTAAGTCCTATTTTTGCCACTGGAAATCCTTTAAAGCCATTAGCTTGAACGGGTTATCTTTTAGACAGAAAAATGCAAACATAAGTACCTAATAGTCTAGGCAACGGGGCGGTTCCTTGTACGGAGACCCCTGCATTAAATCCTCAGTCTTTGAAAGCAGGGTTGTAGTAGGTATAGCATGAACCAAAAATTATATAAAAATATCCAAAAAAATATCCATTTGGAAGTTAGTTATTTATACTTACAATTTAATTTTTATGACTGAATGAATGACTGATTTTCTCAATTTCTGTATAAAATAATAGAAGGTAGTATATTTACACTCAAAACCGAAATATCAAACGAAACAATCATGTAGAACATCGATATTTAAATCAATTTTATTATCAAAACTAAACTACGTTTACGCGATAGTATACTTTCCTTCTTTGACAATTGGGTAAGTATAGCATAAAAAAACTTACTTTCTTTCTGAATTTTTATTGCATATTTATAATATACCTGACTCTTTATCATACTGTAAAGTTTACTCGCCTGAGTTGTTGAGTTGAGTAATTATTGTTGGGGCCAACTAGCGTTATTGCCTAGACTATAACAAAATAATAATAGTCTGGACGGTCATCGGTATTTTCCTTATAAATAATGTGAATATTAATGAAATTCTCTGTTCAGATCTAGTGGAAGGCGTCGGCGGTTGATATAGTTACCACTTACCACCCTATGACCCTACTGACAAAGACACAAAGACGTCCAGCACCACGTCCACAAAGCAATATAGCGTACCAGTACGATGCCGTGTAGATAGGATGCCGATTAGAAGTTTAGGTTTAATAAACCACTAGCTGATGCCCGCGACTTCGTCCGCGTGGATTGAGATTGTTGGTTCCCGCGGGAACTATTTTATTTTCCGGGATAAAAATTAGCCCATGTGTTATTCAAGACTCTCAGACATCAGAGAGACGAGAAGATAGATCCTTAAAAAAGAATCTAGCATCTCGCGCAAAAACCCACTGTAAATTTTACATCAACCTATGAACTTGAAGTAATTAAAGTCAGCATTAATTAGAATGCTAAAACAAATAATTCTGGCATCAAAATCCAACTAGAATAAAGTTTCATACTTAAATCAATCAAATTAGCGGGGTCAATTCCTCTATAGGTAACAACCAAATCTTTCCTAACAAGAATTGACATGCGTCCCCAGTACGGTTACTCCGAGTTTTGTCCCCTCGCGGTCGCACCGCGCACGGGTTTTGAAAACATATTTGGGTCTGAGTGATTTGAGAGGAGGGGGGAGTGGGCGTATTCCCCATTACAACCTGCAAAAGCTTCTCCATTGATCACAGTATCGCGTAAAGCCTCAAAAATCCCGCAATTTATTTAGACGGTAACAACAGCCTTTTCGGGGTACATGTACCTATTTATAGAGTATTTATAAATAGAGCTTTTTCTGTTATAATAATTATTAGTTATCTATACTAATATTATAAATGCAAAAGTTTGGATGGATGGATGGATGTATGTTTGTTACTTAATCACGCCAGAACGGCTGAACGGATCTGAATGAAATTTGGCACAGAGATAGACTATAGTCTGGAATAGCATATAGGCTACATTTTATCCCAGAAAATTAAAGAGTTCCCGCTGGAACCAAAAAACCTCAATCCACGCGAACGATGTCGCGGGCATCAGCTAGTTACTTATAACAGCTGTTGTAAATATCTTACTAATATTTAGTGTAAAAGTATGGATGTTTGTATGTTTGTTACTCCTTCACGCCAATGTTTGAACCGATTGGTCTGCTTTGGAATGGGGATAACTTAAACTCTGAATTATTATTAGATCCTGGCAAATTAAAGAGATCCCGCGGGAATCACAAATCCACGCGGACGAAGTCGCATCAGAAAATCAAAGCGTTCACGGGATTTTAAAAGCCCATGCGGATGAAGAAGGGAGTAATTGCGAAAGTGTTTTTTTTGGTTTGTCTTTCAACTACGCTGCCACAGAACAACAGATTGACGTTATTTTTTCATGGATAAGTAAAGTTGGAGATTTTTCCTCGGAAAATCAGAGAGTTATCCCGGGAACCTAAAGCAGAAATACCTAAATCCACGCGGAGAAAGCCATCGGCATCAACTCCAAAACAAACGTCAAGATTTAACTTGTAGGTGAATAAAAAAAACACTCATCCTTACATTTGTTGGCACATAAAGAATGGGTTTGGGATTCAGTGTGGTTAATACCTTATTATTTTTGCATACACCTAATAGTAAAAATGTGATTATACTTAACGCGTATTAAAAGTGTTTTAAAACTTAACAAATAAGAAAAAGATCATTTTCAATTTCTAGGTACCTAACACTTGTGCTTACCTACTCACTTACCACCAGGTAAGTGAGTAGGTAAGCACAAGCATACAGAGGTACCTATACTTGTACGTTGAAAAGTTAGTTTGTTGACTGTACAAAACATCGTAGCACCTTGATTTATTTCGTAGCGTCGCATCGTAGCCTATTTATATAAGCTACGACGCTACGAAAGCTCTATGCATGCAGTTTTTTTTAAAATGAATGGTGGATGTAGAAAATAATAAATCAGGTTCTATTCCAGGGCCAGCTAGGTTGTGCAGCGAGGGTGCTCACAGCGCCACTAATGTGAATCTAATGCTACCCATAAATCGCGTCTACGAGTTCCGGTACACACCCAACACTTCCGGCTCCTCAGTAACGGCATTGGGAATTAGTGACGATTAGTTTAGGCGATAATTTTTCGATCATGACCATAATATACATCCCCTTCTGCTTATAACCGAAACTTATTCCTAACTCTTGTCGCGAAAAGTAAACGTGTCATGCGGCCATCACGTGAAAGAGTAAGAACAATCATGCATTGTTAAAGTCTCAATAATCGGGATGTCTAAAAATAAATTATTTTTTACTGATTATTAGATAGAGGCTATGTGGCAGCTGCCTGGTGACTTTTGAAAATAAATAATATAAACTAGTGGTTCGCCCCGAACTGAGACCTCGCGACGCCATCTATTGACATCAGTGTGAAGTTCTGTTAAAATACTGAAGCTCATTAAAAATTAAATAATTTCGTTTCCTTATAATATTTATCTAATTTTAGTATGTATTGTTCAAGTACAGAATATAATTCAAATAATTGATCAAGTTTCAGGCTCAGCCTTTCAGTAAATTTAGAGTTCTGAGGTCAACTTTGGACGTAAGAAAATCTCCACTTTGAAAGCCCCCCATTTCGTCAGTTCTTGGGGAAAAATTAAAAAAAAAATATTTTTGGACTATATTCATAATTATCTTTAAAATGATATACCACAACCCTATGTAACGCCATAAAAATATTTTACTTCGCATTCGCTTCTATGAGAGCCCCCCTGAAATAAAGATTTTTATAACTTTTTAATCCATATTCGGCTGGAGGCCATCGGTTTACATATTATATTTAAAGCTGAAGTAATTACATTCAGTAATTCAGAAGTTATAATGCTCTGACAGACGGACGGACGGACGGACGGACAAGTGCAAATTCACTCAAGTAGACTCAGAGACCTTCGCTTCGCTCGGTCAATAAAATTTTCGAGATCGGCAAGGTAATACTTATTGCCTGCTAATTGGAAATGTCGGTTTGACACAACCGGTCGGTTTGACCTAAAATTGAAGTAAATACCTAGGTATCTAGTACTAATATATGTATAAGTATACCGTGTCCGTACCTACTTGCAGCGATTTATGCAGGTAGGTCCTTATTTATTGCATGTCTTACTTCCAATGAAATTGTAATGCAGCTGAAAAGACGGCTGCAAAGCTTTCATTTTATTAATGTCGCTTCTTAATCCGTTAAGAGCTAGTTGTCGCAAGATTATCTTAGAATTCCGTTTTGCAACAGAGAGAACGAAGTCCTTAATTGAAGCGCTGCTATTTAATATAAGCAAGTCAAATGAATGTTTAAAGCTTTTACTTAAACAACTCTCAGGACACTTAGCTATGTCTGGGTAGGTACATCGAAAATTATTATGACTGCGGAGATGGTGCTCCATATGTAGAGATATCTATCGTAATCAGGAAGAGAGAAAATTACGCAAATTATTAATTAATTAACATTTAATCGCAGTGCTTGGAACGGATCAAGTAACGTATGTTTCAATAGCTACTCCAGAATCCATAGAGCAAAAATAAAACAACTATTTTGTAGGCTGTATACACGATTAGGGCAATGTTTGCCAATGATCAAAGATTTCTGCCCAGATGTGAGCCATTCAAATGATACCTATTGATACCTACTACTTGAACTGGTTGTTATCTGCTTCTTCTTTTCTACTGACGAAGTATACTAGAATAAAGTTTTTGAAGTGAAAACTTATGTAGCCGCGTTGAGCACTTTTTGGTAGGGGAAAACCTTACGGGTTCGCGAGTCACGACTCAGACATGCTCGCGTTGAGCACTTTTTTTAACTTAGCCCGTACCAAATTCCGATTTTAAGCTTGATAATGTGATGGCACCGGCGTGATCGTCTTGGCTAGTTAAATATCGTGGCTTGTATATGTGAAAAAGAGAAAAAAAATTCTATAAACTTAGAAACGGAAAATAGCACTGCAGAGTTAGTAGCACTTTAGGTATCCGGTCGTCGTATTTGTTGGTTATGATTTACCAGTAAAACTGGTACTTAGCACAGTACGCTGGGTGAACATTGTAAAGCAGACCTAATCAATCCGCCTGAATCATAGTATTCTTTATTGATACCTTAGCGCGAAGTCTATCTTAGAAATGTTTAAATTACAGTTTAGTAACAAGTATATAATTCGAGTTTGCAAATCAGGGCCGGATTGAGTGGTTGCTGTTACATGTATTTCCTTTAAAAAAGGCATCTTAGCTGACCAATGGTAACCGAGCACGGGGAATGGTCCCTACGCCTGCACGAGGCCCTTAATCATTGTTATTTGGGGCAGCAGTCAACCTCCTTTATTGCGCTGAGAAGCGAATTTATTCCCACATCCGCTAGCGGCTGGTACTATCTTTTATGGGCTTATTAGCCCGCCCCTGGTCCATGGACTTTTATTTATTTTATCATTTCATATAGTAAGTTTTATGAATTGGCCAATTCATGGTCGGAGGTCGATCTGCGAGAGGAGTGTGTGTATGGTGTGCTGAACCATTGCTGCCAACTTGTCACCACGCAGCCATGTAGCCGATTACTTTGACTATATTGTCAATCACTGTCAAACATGTTATCAAGATTGATTTGGTTCCCCAATCAACCAAAAGTGCTCCACACTCTGCGAGTACGTCCCTGCTTTCGAAACAATAGTTGTAGCCTGACTCTTTTGTTTTGCGTATGTCCCGTTCGTTTCGCTTTCACTCTCGCTCTCGTCGCTGTAGACCGCCTTCTCGTTCGGATGCTATATACCTATATTAATAAAACCTATTGTTCCCTATTTCTCGCAAATATCTTATGTATATAATTTAGATCTATTTTAACCCTTATGCCAAATTTGAGTAAGTCGGAACCTCTTAGACTGCATTAGGTCGTCTTATCTCATTTGAAAACTTTCTGAGGAGCCGTTATCTGTTCTATTGTATAAAAAGTAGTGAATGGATTTTTGTTTACAACAAAATCTGTTCATAGGCTCGAACTATGAAATTATCCTGTAGACCTAAATTAATTGCGATAACCTATAAAATCTACCTAGTTAATTTCTATAGTATTTAGAATCGTGACTGTAACTTGGACATGTGGGATGAAATTCATTATTGGAGTGTTATCCATAATCTTTAACACAAGTCATTAATGTAATATATTATGATATAAACCATAATTAAAGTTTAGACCAAAATAAACTTCCAATAATAAATCTGTAAGGTAAACTTAACTGTATAATAAAAAGGAATGGTTATGAATATAATTTACTTTTATTTTCCCAAAATTTACTTAATTTGTTTCACTCGACACTGAGTGATAATAAGAAGAGAGACACTGGTTTAAATTATTTACACCGAATTCGAGTGTTTGTGCAAACGTTTACTTCGGTGGAATTTCTCGTTCCTAGGCCATACTAATTTGTAAGGGAAAAGAGAAATCCAAGATAAAAACCCTTACGACCATTTAACCTAAAATACACCTTATACTTTACTATATACACACACGTACACATTTATGAATCATCAGTTCAATAGAAAAAAAAAGCGTTAAGACACACACATAAATTTAGACATTAAATTATATTTACAATGTGTCGACAAGGCTCACGGCTATATACCTTTAATTTGATTAATTCAGTTTATCGGTTCCGATTCTATATCTGATCCGGAGGTATTTTGGATGCAACAACATGTGATTATTTTATATAATCTGGCTCCTACTTTGGTTCTTTTATACAACATTATAAGTAGAAATGCAATACCCATAATTTTCATTATTAATGTAATAATGTCAATGGTTGACCATGTACTTCCTCTATTTTTCCCCGTCATTTCATACATGATATCCAAACTAGTGTCCGGATCCATTTTGACTTCACTTATAATAAATAAGTACTTTATTGAATGATTTAAATTACTAGAATTTACTGTGAGCCTCGTTTATAACACCTTAAGAAAACAAATTGAGTACATTACCAATAATAACAGCAACTCGGCGTCTGTCACTAAAACACTTTACCTAGCCTTATACCTTGAAGTTTAAACAATTTTATATTATTTATATTACACAAAGCTAAGATTAACGCTATGTCAAAACTACTTCTAGACTATTGGCTAGTTGACCGCCCACTCGGAGATACAAGATCAGAATGTAATTTTTTATATTACAAAACTAAGATTAACACTATATCAAAGCTATTACTAGACTATATATAGGTGACTGCTCTCTCGGAGCCTTAGAATCGAAGTGTCGTTCCGCACGCCTCGAGCCAAAGATCTCCCTTCTCTCTCCCTCCATTGGCTCCTTTCTCCCACTGCAAAACACAAATTTCCGCCACAATCAAATGCTCAAACATGATTCGTCAAACAATGACGCGTCAATGTGTTAGCCAATAGTCGAACGCATGGTCACGTTCCCGCTTTAGCATGTTTCGCGCCAATTTTGTGCCACATCTGGTATCTTAAAGTTTTTGTCTTGACGCTTGTCCACGAAAGAAATGCCGCAAAAAAAAACCCCGTCAATTACGTACCTCGCCCTTTTCAAGCGGCTTGTCAGAATTTGGACCTCTTTGTCTCAACCGTAATAACTTACAAAGCTTTATTGAGCTTAGTTAGTGTGAAATTCTATGGTTTATTGCTTCAAAAAAAAAATATCCTAAGCTAACTTTTATAATTTCTAAAGCTCTTGTATTTTCAATAAAAAATTTGACCCTTGGTTTTAAGTCTCTGGCGAAGTTTTACGAGTGTTGCGCTATGTATTTAAAATTCGAAATAATTCATGGAATCGCTAGGAACACATGTAGGGTGTCTACTTCACACTCCCCCAAATAGATTTTTAATACACCTAGTATTCCTATGCCTTAGTTTCTATACTAGTCGTTTGGAAATCTATTTCTCCTCTATACTTTTCCGCTAGTTCTAAATCCTTCCCGCTCATCTATTATATTCTGAACATCGCGATAGCCTATTTAATTCGCATTCCCTCTTTGTTCGCTTAGCCTGGCCTCTCTATTGTTCTTAATGAGACCGGTAACTTCACTCATTTCCTTTTGTTAACACTAATCCCTAGTAGAAACCTATTCCCTTATGTGTTTCCGTAATACCGAAACAGATGAATCGCATTGTAATTTCCTCTAACCTTATCAGTTTGAACATCAATTAAGGTGTATACATTATTGTACGGCACTGCTCCTATTATGTAAGGCCCCTCATAAAGTCGCATGAATTTCTTTGTTAACTTTTTGTCGGCATCCGACTTTGCAAAAGTCTTCAATTTCACTAAGTCGCCTATTTCAAACTGTATTATCTTGTGATTTTTGTTATAATGAAACTCCCTATTCTCTGCCGCCTTTATTATGTTCAACCTTGCTTGCTCCCTAATCTGCTCTAACGACTCCCGTTGTAAACCGGTCCCGTTTGTTTTACCTTTATCAAAATCGGTCGATAGCAGGGTCCGCTTTCCCCAAACTATTTCGTTAGGTGAATAACCAGTTGTAGTGTGTATAACCTGATTATAACAATCTTCTATGTCCGGTAACAAATCTACCCAAGATTGATGTGACTTGTCACAGTACGTTCTGAATAACCTACCTAGTTCCTTATTTACCCTCTCCGTTGAATTTGGTCGTGGGTTTCTAACAGACGTGTGTGTTAGTACAATACCTAACTGGTGAATGCCTGCCTCGAAGACCTTTGAAGTAAAATTCGCGCCTCTGTCCGAGCATAATGTCCTAACTTCAACCTGTTTATGGAACTTTTTCACACATGTTAACGTAGCTTTTCCGCTCGCCTGTCGTAATGGATATAACCTAATTAGCTTGCTATAAGCGTCCTGCATCACAAATATGTATTTGTACCCGAACCGTCCTGTTGGCAATGGTCCATAAATATCACAGAAGACTCGCTCTCCTATTTCTTTTGCTATTACCGTTTTAATCGGTCCCGTATGTGTTTCTAACGCATGTTTTGACTTCTGACATAATTCGCAAGCTCTTACAATTCGACCTATTTTACGAGACATATTTGGGAAATAGTAACGATGCTTCATCAAAGCATATACCTTGTAACGTCCGAAATGTCCTACCTCTTCATGTATGCTAATAATTAAATCTCTTTGTAAGTCCTCGGGGACATATAGTCTTAATCTATCTCCAATTTTATCCGTCCTATATAGAATCCCTTCCTTTGTCGCATAATACCTTGATTCTGGTGTACCTGTTATTTCCATACGCCTAATTATTTCGCTAACAACCTTATCACGCCCTTGATAACTACTTATCTCTCCCCATCTCGCCTGTACCACTCGTCCCAACGACGTTTTGAATAAATTCATCTCAGGCCCCGTAGCCTTATTTGTCAATACATCGGTGGTCCCTTTTATGTGCCGGGATAATACATCCGCAACTGTATTTGATTTACCCTTCACATGTTCTACTGTATAGTCGAATTGACCCATGTAATGCACCCAACGTATCATTCGTGCGCTCAGTAATTTACATGTTTGTAAGAATGTCAAACTCTTATGATCTGTCCTAATCACTAACCGTGCTCCTCTCAAATAAGTTTCAAACTTCGACAAACTAAAGATGATTGCCCACAGTTCCTGTTCTGTAACCGTCCATTTACGCTCTGCCTCCGACAATGACTTACTACAAAATCCTATTATACACTCTTCCCCTACTTCGTTCAATTGATAAACATATCCCGAAACTCCAAGATTACTGCTATCAGTTTGCAGATAATAAATCTCTTTCGGATTTGGATGTACGAGAAGTATTGTGTCTAAGAATAATTTCTTGACTTTCTCGAAACAATCGTTTATTTCTTCCGTCCATGACCATTTGTTATTTTGTTTTAATAGGTCGTAGAGCGGTCTAACCTCTTCGCTATATTTCGAAATAAATCTTCTGAAATAATTTATTAATCCCAAAAATCCCCGTAATTGTTTTATTGTTCGAGGTATGGGAAAATCCAATATGGCATCTACTCGTTCTGGATCCATCCGTACCCCGTTTGTATTCACTATGTGCCCTAACAACTTCACCTCTAGGCATAAAAATCGACACTTTCCTAGCCTACCTGTCAATCCTGCGGTCTCTAATCTGTCTAGTACCTGGTCTAAATGTGCTAAATGTAGTTCTATGTCCCCTGTAGTGAATATGACAATGTCATCTAGATAATTCACGCAAAACTCACGCACTTCTTTTAGTATAATATCCATTGCCCTTGAAAATCCTGCCACAGACGTTTTTAATCCCTGAGGCAGCACACAATAGATATAAGTTCTCCCCATAAAAGAGAACCCTGTATATTTCCTAGAATCCCGATGCAAAGGTATTTGGAAATAAGCATTATTCAAATCAATCAAGCTGATATAATTCACTCCATGAAAAGATTGTAAAATCTCAGATGTGAGTGGTGGTGAACCTGCATCACCTATCATTTTCTTATTAAGTTCGCGCGCGTCTAATAAGAGTCTTATTGACCCATCCCGCTTTTTCGTAAATGTGAGTGGACTACAGTAAGGAGTTGCCTCCTGTCTTATCACACCCAACCTCTCTAATTCCTCCAATTCCTTCTTTACCTGTTCCCTATACGCCAAAGGTACCGGATAGCTGTGCTTTACAAAAGGAGTTTCGTCTACCAACTCAATAATATGCTCGTATCTGCTAGTTAACCCTAATTTGTCCGTAAATACCTCACGATGCTTGTCTAACACAGGCAGTAACAGTTTCTTTTGTTCACTACTTAAACACGAATCATCTAAGTGATAGTCTGTTTGAACTTCACCGTCCGTTCCTATTCTCGATAAGCCAAGTTCTATCGAACTAATATTTTGGTTTAATATTAAATTAATTGTGGTGGCGTTTGCCACTCCCCCAAGCCTTTCTATCTTACATTCCGAATTTAATCTTACGCAACATCTAACGCCTAGGTGTTCGATCGTCAAGGTTCGCTCGCTACCGCAGTTAACTACTCCTTTTACTCGCTCTAACCAATCATACCCTAGTATTAATGACCTGGGTAACCGTCGCATAACCAATACAGGTGCTTCAACTAAAGTACTACCTAACTGAAACTCTATCAGTACTAACCGATTCGTACTCTCACTCCGTGAACCAATTGCTCCCTGTATCTGAATTGCTGGGATCGCGATCTCTGGTAAAATTATGTTTTCCTTTACGATCGAGTCATACAACTCCCTAGTTATTCCGCTAATCTGACTTCCCGTATCGATAAGCGCACTCATGTTTCTACCGTACAATCTCACACATACTTCTGGTAATTTAGGCAAAGAATAGTCAATGTCTACATCGATCGTCTCATCGAGTTCGTGAAACATTGTACACACGTCTAAACCTCGCTTCAAACAACCCTTACATGCGTTATCTATCTCGTCGCATTCTAATATGTTACTAAACTGATTTTCCAATAAGATCCCTATGCTATCAATTTCTGACTGGAAATTATAACCACCGTTGTTCGTTCCGCCTTTCAACGTTCGCTTAATTCCATTTCCGCCGGCCCCTAAAGCTTGTCCCGGTTTCCATCCATTGTTCGTTAGGATCTTATAAGCCAAGCCTATTCTTTCATGTCCCGATATATCTTTATTCCCCGTTCTACACAACACTAAGCTATCGGACCTTACTTGTGTGGGGAAATTTAGTTTTTTGAATTTCCCTCCCCCACATGTTTCGATGAATTAGAGCTTTCGCCCTCCTTTACAAAAGTAATAGCTGGTCTGACTCTTTCAGTTTCGGATAATGTAGGTCTATTAAAATTCGCTCTATAACCTAATCTACCTCGACGATAACCTCGTCCCCTTGTCGAATTACCTCTACTAGCCCAATTGTTAGTTGAAATTGTTGCAACAATGGGACGCGCCACCCGCGACTCATTGTACCTCCGTCCCCTGAATCCACTACCTACAATACCTCCCGCGACTCCCTTTTGTTTCTCGACAATGTTTTGTTCTAGGCTCCTTAGGAATTTCGCTCCATTCATGATGCTAACTTCCTCAGTTCTAGTAAACCATAATCGCTGTATATCTATCGCATAGTGTCGCATAATAGAATTTACTAAATCTCGCTCGCTAAACGCAATAGTCAAAGACTGCATTGATTCGGCTTGTTCGGCAAAGTGCTCAGACATAGTCATTCCTGAATCGCTCGTATAAATTGCATTTATCAACCTATATCTCACAGATTCCTGAATCTGTTCGGTCCAGTAGTTTCGCCTAAAGTCAGCCTCGAAATCTGCGAACGTAACCCAATCCTTTGAGTACAACTCCATAACCTTTCGCGCGTGTCCCGATATACATCCTAGCGCTATATCAATCTCGCGATCCGTTCCATTTACAGCCCTTATATACTTCTTTAATCGTTTTAAAAATGCAATAGGGTTGGTGAAGGGTTTTCCATCAAAATTTGGTTTGCTAACCGATGGTTGTACCACATAAATGTTCCGAGTCTCGGAAGACGCTACACTAGAACTCGTAGACTCTACACTAGATCCCTGCCTTTCGCTTTCATCACCTTCACCTCGTACCACGCTAACCGTATCGTGTGACGTGACACTTGCCCTTTCATTCAATATCGTACTGGGACTCGAACCCAAATTTTGTAATTTCTTCTCGAAATCACTGATTTTTTGTAAAATCAACTCTAATGTCGCTTTCCCTACGGTCACTGTTTGCTCGCTCGTACCTACAACGCTCGCCTCCGGTCCGTTCTCCGCTACCTGCTTCGCACTACGGCCCTTTCTACCTGCTGGCATCGTCTCTAGTTCGACTTAAACCTCTCTATTTGCTATTTTTCGCTAAATTCCCGTTAAATGCTAAATTACTCGTTTTACTTGCGCGACTTTCGTGAACTCGTCAGACAGTTTGTTATTGTAATAATGTAAAACCAATGCAATACTGACACCAGATGTTTGAACTTAGGAGTATATACTGATTTTATGAATTCTTAAATTCAAGAAAATAAATCTAAGATATAAGGCAAGATTAGTATCTCGGTCACTGCGATCAATCTCCCGACGATCCCTGTAAATTTTACATTTATAAGATATACTGCTCATCTCGGCTATTCCTATAAAGAAAAACACATCTCTTATACAATAACATGCACAGTGTGTCTTAACCCTTTCTTTATTTATTTTATGTATATATAAAAATTTTTTTTTTTTTTTTTCCCTTTTTTCAGTCACGATTCCTACGTTGTGTTTATATTTTTTTTTTTTTTTTTTTAAATATAGATCTAGTCATACCGTTATTTCGAATACGTACATAGACCCCTGGTCGCTCGGCAACAAAATTCTGTGACCTACATGGTCACAGATCTGTGACACAGGACATAGATCCTGGTCACGGCACCAAAATTCTGTGATGGCACCGGCGTGATCGTCTTGGCTAGTTAAATATCGTGGCTTGTATATGTGAAAAAGAGAAAAAAAATTCTATAAACTTAGAAACGGAAAATAGCACTGCAGAGTTAGTAGCACTTTAGGTATCCGGTCGTCGTATTTGTTGGTTATGATTTACCAGTAAAACTGGTACTTAGCACAGTACGCTGGGTGAACATTGTAAAGCAGACCTAATCAATCCGCCTGAATCATAGTATTCTTTATTGATACCTTAGCGCGAAGTCTATCTTAGAAATGTTTAAATTACAGTTTAGTAACAAGTATATAATTCGAGTTTGCAAATCAGGGCCGGATTGAGTGGTTGCTGTTACATGTATTTCCTTTAAAAAAGGCATCTTAGCTGACCAATGGTAACCGAGCACGGGGAATGGTCCCTACGCCTGCACGAGGCCCTTAATCATTGTTATTTGGGGCAGCAGTCAACCTCCTTTATTGCGCTGAGAAGCGAATTTATTCCCACATCCGCTAGCGGCTGGTACTATCTTTTATGGGCTTATTAGCCCGCCCCTGGTCCATGGACTTTTATTTATTTTATCATTTCATATAGTAAGTTTTATGAATTGGCCAATTCATGGTCGGAGGTCGATCTGCGAGAGGAGTGTGTGTATGGTGTGCTGAACCATTGCTGCCAACTTGTCACCACGCAGCCATGTAGCCGATTACTTTGACTATATTGTCAATCACTGTCAAACATGTTATCAAGATTGATTTGGTTCCCCAATCAACCAAAAGTGCTCCACACTCTGCGAGTACGTCCCTGCTTTCGAAACAATAGTTGTAGCCTGACTCTTTTGTTTTGCGTATGTCCCGTTCGTTTCGCTTTCACTCTCGCTCTCGTCGCTGTAGACCGCCTTCTCGTTCGGATGCTATATACCTATATTAATAAAACCTATTGTTCCCTATTTCTCGCAAATATCTTATGTATATAATTTAGATCTATTTTAACCCTTATGCCAAATTTGAGTAAGTCGGAACCTCTTAGACTGCATTAGGTCGTCTTATCTCATTTGAAAACTTTCTGAGGAGCCGTTATCTGTTCTATTGTATAAAAAGTAGTGAATGGATTTTTGTTTACAACAAAATCTGTTCATAGGCTCGAACTATGAAATTATCCTGTAGACCTAAATTAATTGCGATAACCTATAAAATCTACCTAGTTAATTTCTATAGTATTTAGAATCGTGACTGTAACTTGGACATGTGGGATGAAATTCATTATTGGAGTGTTATCCATAATCTTTAACACAAGTCATTAATGTAATATATTATGATATAAACCATAATTAAAGTTTAGACCAAAATAAACTTCCAATAATAAATCTGTAAGGTAAACTTAACTGTATAATAAAAAGGAATGGTTATGAATATAATTTACTTTTATTTTCCCAAAATTTACTTAATTTGTTTCACTCGACACTGAGTGATAATAAGAAGAGAGACACTGGTTTAAATTATTTACACCGAATTCGAGTGTTTGTGCAAACGTTTACTTCGGTGGAATTTCTCGTTCCTAGGCCATACTAATTTGTAAGGGAAAAGAGAAATCCAAGATAAAAACCCTTACGACCATTTAACCTAAAATACACCTTATACTTTACTATATACACACACGTACACATTTATGAATCATCAGTTCAATAGAAAAAAAAAGCGTTAAGACACACACATAAATTTAGACATTAAATTATATTTACAATGTGTCGACAAGGCTCACGGCTATATACCTTTAATTTGATTAATTCAGTTTATCGGTTCCGATTCTATATCTGATCCGGAGGTATTTTGGATGCAACAACATGTGATTATTTTATATAATCTGGCTCCTACTTTGGTTCTTTTATACAACATTATAAGTAGAAATGCAATACCCATAATTTTCATTATTAATGTAATAATGTCAATGGTTGACCATGTACTTCCTCTATTTTTCCCCGTCATTTCATACATGATATCCAAACTAGTGTCCGGATCCATTTTGACTTCACTTATAATAAATAAGTACTTTATTGAATGATTTAAATTACTAGAATTTACTGTGAGCCTCGTTTATAACACCTTAAGAAAACAAATTGAGTACATTACCAATAATAACAGCAACTCGGCGTCTGTCACTAAAACACTTTACCTAGCCTTATACCTTGAAGTTTAAACAATTTTATATTATTTATATTACACAAAGCTAAGATTAACGCTATGTCAAAACTACTTCTAGACTATTGGCTAGTTGACCGCCCACTCGGAGATACAAGATCAGAATGTAATTTTTTATATTACAAAACTAAGATTAACACTATATCAAAGCTATTACTAGACTATATATAGGTGACTGCTCTCTCGGAGCCTTAGAATCGAAGTGTCGTTCCGCACGCCTCGAGCCAAAGATCTCCCTTCTCTCTCCCTCCATTGGCTCCTTTCTCCCACTGCAAAACACAAATTTCCGCCACAATCAAATGCTCAAACATGATTCGTCAAACAATGACGCGTCAATGTGTTAGCCAATAGTCGAACGCATGGTCACGTTCCCGCTTTAGCATGTTTCGCGCCAATTTTGTGCCACATCTGGTATCTTAAAGTTTTTGTCTTGACGCTTGTCCACGAAAGAAATGCCGCAAAAAAAAACCCCGTCAATTACGTACCTCGCCCTTTTCAAGCGGCTTGTCAGAATTTGGACCTCTTTGTCTCAACCGTAATAACTTACAAAGCTTTATTGAGCTTAGTTAGTGTGAAATTCTATGGTTTATTGCTTCAAAAAAAAAATATCCTAAGCTAACTTTTATAATTTCTAAAGCTCTTGTATTTTCAATAAAAAATTTGACCCTTGGTTTTAAGTCTCTGGCGAAGTTTTACGAGTGTTGCGCTATGTATTTAAAATTCGAAATAATTCATGGAATCGCTAGGAACACATGTAGGGTGTCTACTTCAATAACATCTAGAGAAAGTTCTAACATCAGATAATATTTTCATAAAACATATTAATTTATATTTACTCACGGCTATGCTATGGCGTATCCGACTTTTGACAGTTTAATTAAATGTTCCCGAGCTATACGAGGGTCTCTAATCAGGGAGGTAACTAATAATTATTGCGTATGGCATTTCAAATCAGAGGAGAGCCTGTTATATTGACGTTGGTTCCCTGTGAACTGAACGGGTACGGGCGCTAATGTGTAACGAAACTTGGCGTTGACATTTTGGGTCCGTGCCGTCACAATCAAAAAGTCCAAGTAGCAAAATGTCACATCAGGGAGACATCATCAAGGCCGCGAGCCGTAGATGTAATGGTTGAAACCGGCAAGCGGTGCAAGTATGCTTCTCTCACCGCACGGCAAACGGAACATATTATTATTTTTGTTCGTATCCTTAGTGAAAAAAGGTGTCGGCCACGGTTACACTAACACAGCACTTATTAATATAAATCTTAAAACTAAGGCTTTAAAATTTAATTACGAATGTACTATATTATTATACTTAACAGACCTTTTGTCTAAAGAAGAACGGAAGAAGAAGTCGGCTCGCGTATTCCACATTTTTACACCCTACCAAAAAGTGCTCAACGCGCCTAAACAAGATTACACTTCAAAAATTCCTGCGCAAAGGATCAGTCATTGCTGCTAAGCGTAAAAATGCACCCGGCATATTTCTTGCTATAAGTTTTATTGTCACGTTTTTAATTAAAAAAAAATTATACTGTCTGTATTAACTTTTTGTTTTCAAAACGTACGTTGTTATGTACCTAGTTAGACACTTATAAAATGTTGATAGAAACTTTTGCAAAGTTTCAGCGAAGCGCTGTTTATTTAATGACCTTACTTTTCTATTTCGAAATGTTTTGTTCCATTTACCTTATTAAGTGGGGGAATGATGGACATGGGATCTTCTAATCATTTAATTGATTAGATTCATAGTAAATAACTAGTGGTCGCCCCGAATTGAGACCTCGCAGCGCCATCTATTGACATCAATGTGAAGTTCTGTTAAAAATATTGAAGCTCATTAAAAATTAAATAATTTCGTTTCCTTACAATATTTATCTAATTTTAGTATTTGTTGTTCAAGTATAGGATATAATTCAAATAACAAGTTTCAGTAGTAGTTTCAATAACCTTTAAGAAAATTTAAAGTTCTGAGGTCAACTTTGGACGTTAGAAAATCTCCACTTTGAAAGCCCCCCATTTCGTCAATTTTAGGGGAAAAAATAAAAAAAATATTTTTGGACTCTATTCTTAATTATCTTTAAAATGATATACCGCAACCCTATGTAACGCTATAAAAAATATTTTACTTCGCATTCGCTTCTATGAGAGCCCCCCTGAAATAAAGATTTTTATAACTTTTTAAGCCATATTCGGCAGGAGGCCATCGGTTTACATATTATATTTAAGATGAAGTAATTACGTTCAGTAATTCAGAAGTAATAATGCTCTGACAGACGGACGGACGGACGGACGGACAAGTGCAAATTCACTCAAGTAGACTCAGAGACCTTCGCTTCGCATATGATGCCCACGACATCACGACAGAAATCACGTGGGAACTCTATGGCTTTTCGGGATCAAGGATATCCTGTCTTTAAAATCGCTTGAATATAGTATAAGCCAATTTTCATATGTTACTGTCGTTGTTATAAGCCGTGTAAAAGTAGCGGTTAAACAGACGGACGAACTATAACAGCCAGCCAGACAAACACTCTTTCGCATTTATAATATTATCTTACATGACTGCAAAACTAATTTCAAATTAAAAAAAATATTAATTATTATTCACTGAGTAGTAAGATACGTATAGTTACAATGTCCACTGCTGGACGAAGGTATCCTGCAAAGATCCCTATAGGTACAGAACACTCAACGCGCTCTTGTACCGCTTAGGTACTTGCTCCAGCTTACCCACGTATTTCTATCCAATGGTAGGGAATCTGAAAGGAATCAGGGAGAAGATTAAGTCTTTTTTTGCACAGCAGCTCCACAACCTCCGAGTTTTGTTTTCAGTAGTTATACAAGCCAATTTCGACCGTATGTCAAAACAAACCGTGTATATAGATGATTTTAGTAAGGTTATCAATAAGACTCGATTCGTCTTAATTCCGTCTGTAAGTATTGGCCTTTAGATACGCAACCTGCACGATGTATCTACTCGTTTTATACATGTGAATCTATACTTCTGAAGAGGTAAAGTATGTATGTTTGTTACTTTGTAGGGGGTAATCTCTGGATCTACTGAACGGATTTTGAAAATTCTGGTACCAATAGAAAGCCACATTATTTGTGAGTGTCATAAGCTATAATATAATTATACCCGAAAAAGGAAAATACTTTTTCGTGGTAAAAACCTCGATCTACGCGGAAGAAGTCGCGGGCATCAGCTAGTCGTTAAATATTTCATACTCCTGCCAACTTCGGCTTCAACAAAATGCGGATTCTTGTCAAGTCTCGTTTTCGTTGGACGTCGCGTAGTACTTATCGTGCACATAAAGTTCTGGAAAGAATGCGTGTCGACTGAATTCATTCGACACGCATTCTTTCCAGAACTTTATGTGCACGATAAACCATTTCATGCGGCATGTGGCTTAGTTGAAAGCAATGTTAATACCATAATGGAGTTCAATGATGTCATGTTAATATTATTTATAATACTTATTATAAATGCGAAAGTGTTTGTTTGTTGGTTTGTCTTTCAATCACGCCGCAACGGAGCAACAAATCGACGTGATTTTTGGCATGGGTATAGTTGAGTACCTGGAGAGTAACATAGGCTACTTTTTATCCCGGGAAATTAAGGGAATAAAAAGAAACTTGAACCACGCGGATGAAGTCGAAGGCATCAGCTAGTAGACCATAAATCAGTGAATATTTTTTTAAATCCATCAATAAATAAATCAACAAATTACTGAGAAATTAATTATTTAAGTTTAAGTATTTAGTGGCCTCTCAATCGAGTGTAACTTAGCCAAAATATAAAATACTAGCAGTCTAGTAGGTAGGTACTAATTACTAACTTAAAAAAGATCTAAACCCACATAAAAGTGCTTTTAGGTCCAATTAAGTCACGCCTGATTACTTTACAGTTTACACCATGTATTCGGTTGTTTAAAGTCAGCCGGTAACGAAATTATTCTTGCAAGCGCATCTTTACAGTTTCATAACTTTTCATTTGTTGAGATATTTTGACGATTCTTTAGTATTTCTATTATATTGGTATACTTGGTACTTGGTTCTTGGTATATTTTACCTTAATTTTTATAATTATAATTAATTATAAAAAGAATTAAGGAACTTCTCCGATATAACAAGTTCTACGCCTATGCCCAGAGTTAATCTAGTGTTCATTAGTTCATTACTATATTACTGGTTAACAACAATATGGTATGTGGTTAGATATGGTAATAATTTAGTTATGTCTTGCCATCCGGAAATGTCTGGTCTCATTATTCATAACGAGTACGTAAATTGGTTTCTACCAATTTACGTACTCGTTATATTTCTATATAAAGGTAGGATACTTATTTATTATCAAGCCATCAATTTGGAAGGAGGATTAAGAAGATGATCATTTATAATTTCAAAATGGCTTGGTGGACTCGTTACAAGGCCCCAGAGGGTCGTATGCTGACACCGTTATTAAAGGTTTATTTTGAAATGAAATATACCATAATGATAAACAGTCCTAAGCGAAAATTAGGTGCCCTCTGCCACGTTTCAGAAGGTTGGAACACAGTTAAGGAGATCTTAATTTAAACCAATCAAGTTGATGCAGTTTTTCTTGGCCTTTCTGTTAGATAGCTACTAGGAGGCATACTTATACGTTCTTATATGCGCATACTATACTAGATACTATGCGCATATAAGAACGCTAAAGCTGGTGGAAATTGGACTCATCACATCACACTTAGGTATAAGACCACAGCGCTCACCGCCCCAACAGGGAGGTCACTAAAAGAAGCAGGAGGCGGAAGCAGAAAGTATCGTATAAAGACTCGAGCAACAAATCTATAAATACTAAGAATGTGTGAGATAGATCTAAACCGAACCAATCCGAACCGAAACCAAACCGAAGAAATGCTAGTGATGATACATTAGAGGTTGGGACTAACAATATTTGCGCAAAGGCGAAATTACAAAGGCAAATGTAACAGCCGATGTGAAAGTGGCTGGAGAAAATGAGAACGTGCTGTATCTACATCGCCGTTAAATTAACTGACAGCTAACCTGTTACCCTGTACATCCAAGGTAGGTTTAAGCAACTTCTTTTCTTATTTTTTTTTTTAGTTACTGTACATCCAAGGTAGGCTTAAGCAACTTTTTTTCTTTTTTTTTTTTTTTTTAGAAAAGTCCCAGAGTGAGGACCGTATATACCTACGTAGGTAAGCGTAGTGTGGAGTACCGTCAAGTAAGGACTGAAACAGTAACTGAATTAAGGGGTTTAAACACTGTTTTTTGAAACTGTTATAAAACAGAAACACTTACGAACAGAAACGATAGGTAACCCAATCAATCTGTATTATCGTTTATTTCTGTTAATAAGTGTTTTTATCTGTAACCCTAATATTTTAGCCTGCTGCCATCTTAGACTGCATCATCACTTACCATCAGGTGAGATCACAGTCAAGGGCTAACTTGTAGTGGATAAAAAAAGGTACATGCCCTAACAAACTGCAGGTTTGACAACGCGTTCTTCTCACTTCATTGATTTTACTCACAATGACACAACATGGCCATGTTATTATATAAAAATAAATTATTTCTGATTATTAAATAGAGGGTCTTCCAAAAGACATTAAATTCACATTCTGGGTTAGTTTTAAGTTTGATAACCATTTTAAAATATAGATTAAAGAAAAAAAAATGCGTTGAAATTTGATGACGTCACTATTGTGATTTTTATACAACTTCCCTATTAGAAGTGCGTTTTTAAGTTTGAGTTGCTGATTTGATTGATTGTCATCATCCCTAATCACTCACTATCACTATCAAACGATTTCGAAAGAATATCGTTGATTGGAAAGACTAAATGCTTACCTATTTACTATTCCATCATTGCTTGTCTTCAAGAGCAAGCTTATTTTACAAAAAAAAAAAAAAAACTCGAAAAATTGTAGCGTGTAACTCTATGGAAATTATATCTAAAGGTAGCTACTGTGAAAGTGGTGAGAGTAAAATATGACAACGTGCGGTATCTTCATCGTGTTGAAATTAACGGGCAGTTAACCTGTTATGCCGCGCGTGCACTTGAAATATATTCGAGGTTCTTCGAAATGAAATATTATTTTGACCAATAAACGACATAAAAGGATTGTATCTTTCTTTATATCTTTAAAAAGCTCTCTCTCTAGAGAGAGGATAAAAACATGAAAAGCATTGTAGAATGCCTAAATGTGAAAGTTTTATCCAAATTACTTCAGCTGGACAGACGGACAGACAGAAAAAGTTTGTTTAAATAACAACATGAGCTTAAAAAATTACTCAAATTCTAATTATATATCAAGTAGATAGATAAAAATTACCAATCAATTCTAAGAAATTGTTTCAAAGTGTTGAATACTGAAACGAATTTATTTTCTGAAATCTGAAGGCAAACATTTTTAATCAACTAATCTAAATAAATATATATTAATTAAGTCTCAAATCTTTTTTATTCAAGTAAGATTTTGGCAAGTGCTTTTGAATCGTCGAAAGAATCTTCCACTGGTTCGGAATGTTCTTTAAATTTGATAGGCGCCATTGAATACGTTCATTCAAATCTTATTGAAATGGAAATCTCAAGATTCTGAACTAATTTTTAACTTATAAAATATATCTACAATTATTTTAACGCGTTCCATAAGCATGACGTAACTACACTATATCTTCCTTTTGGTGAAAAGTACAAGTGTACTTTTACAGACCTGAATTTGAAGCTATAAAATATACATTACAACGGGAAAACTTAAACACGAATACATCACGTTCACTACAAATAAACGCTCGACACAAATGACAGAAAAATGGGGTTAATTAATCATGTATATTTAATTAAGTAAAAGCGTAGTGATGTTTCATCCCGCAATTGTCTGCGGGGAAATCTGTGCGGTGGGTCTGATTCAACAAAACTCTCGCATTATCCTCTGTTACACACATTAGTGTGCGGTTTCTTTTCAACTGTGGATTTAGGCTGTTTTAATTTTCTATTATTATAATTATTTTAATTTTCTAAGCACAAATTGTAATTTTAGAAACTATATAATTATACTTACGTTGCTGAAAACGTTCTTCAGTCGCGATTAATAATTCACATTGAAATTACGAGTTGAAAAAAAACTACGTGTTTTGCCTTTTTCACTGAGTAAGAGTTAACTGGAGTTCTACATACGATAAGCGCTATTATAGGCCGACCGTTTAACTCGCGTATCGCCTGCGTGAAGGGAGCGGGGGGAGATGTTAGCGGATGGGTGAAAGGGATGCGCGGAGCAGAGAGCTTACGTCAAGTGCGGCAGTGCGCTGGCTGTTATTATTATTGACTCCGTGTGTAGCGTTACCCGCCCCCGCTCCCTTCTTACCGCGCAGGCGATACGCGAGTTAAACGATCGCCCTATAGCGTTATTAATGACAGGTAGACTGGTCGACTAATATTTTGACAGAAGTTAAGAATCTTACTTAGGACTTACAGTCCGACAAACTTATATGACCCGGTGACAGCGTCGTTAGTGTCTATGAAAAATAAAACTAACCAGTAGTTTTTGTTTTTATTTTATTTTTCAAAGACACTAACGCGACGCTGTCACCGGGTCATATAAGTCAGTCGGACTATACCTACTTAGTACTTATAGAGGCCGGTCCAGAGCTAAGAATTAATAATACGATACGGAATAGTACGATTGCTAGACACCTTTAAAATAAAGAGGAGATGCTATATTTAAATAATTAAGTAGGTACTCGTACCGTGTGCCGTAGCTATGTCTTTATAACATAATTGAGGAGTCTACTGGGAAATCAGCGCTCCGGGCACGGGTGAGCCTGATTCAACAAAACTTTGCTTTTGTATTATCTTGTAATACGCACTCAATTGAGATACGGAAACCGTTTCCCTAGAAGTTCAGAAGTTATACGAAGAAAATACACAGACACACGTTCTTTACTGTTTGAAGGAGCGCAAAGCAGAAAGTGATCTAGAAGGGAAACCTATACGGAAAATATTGTCATTGACTTTTGAATGGCGGGTGGAGTGTGGACACAAGGCGACTAAACAAAAGGTCGCGTCGTTACCCTTGCACGAAGATGTTTCGCGCGGAAGTTTGTCCTGTCCGATACGGTGTGTGTTTTCGATCTGAAAGTTTGTTTAAGGCGAGTCACCTCCAAGATTTTAGGAGGTGAGGTGTGGGGTGCCGCCCGCGCGTCTCGCGGTACATTTATCGTAGAGACTGGCGGGGAAGCGGGCAGCGCGGTATATTCTGAAACCGCTTGGCAACTTTCAAGTTCTGGGATTAATTTGAATTAAATAGATATAGGACTTCAGTTTGAAATAAATTTTAGCAGGTTCTCATTAATACTTCAAGAGGAATTTATCCATATAAAAATGATGAGCAAAGTCGAAAATTTTATTAATAAAAAATTCGTTTTAAACTTTTAATTTAGCCTGTTTCAAGATTTTTTTTGATCGAGTAAAGTACATCCTATCGTGTAACAAATTAGCACATTCTTTAGACAATATCTTTAAGTGTATCGGATATTTTTTGTAAGACCGTTATTTAATAGTAAATACCGAAAAAATTTGATCTAGCAAACCAGTTTTCACCGCTGAGCTGAGGTGACTCGCCTTAAATTAATGGAGACATTTTGTCATGGGCAGACATAATGCGCAACTTTACACACTATACAACTTTACGACTGAAACCTAATAAATAAAAAAAACAAACAAACGCACAACCTATTAGGGCAAACAAATATACCGGCTCCGTTCCGTCGTGGGTAATAAAATAAAATAAAAATATACATGGGCATGGCAGTTATATTAAACCCATACCCCTTCGGTTTCTACACGGCATCGTACCGGAACGCTAAATCGCTTGGCGGCACGTCTTTGCCGGTAGGGTGGTAACTAGCCACGGCCGAAGCCTCCCACCAGGCCAGACCAGGGAAAATTCAGAAATTATAAATTCCCAAATTGACCCTGCCGGGGATCGAACCCAGGACCTCCGCACGTTAAGGCAACAGCGCTACACACTGCGCCACGGAGGTCGTAATCAGAAACCTATACCTATTCATTCTTATATAATGATGAATAGTTTGGTAATGCTAATAAAATGGTAATGAAATTGCTATGAACACTGGAATTTAAAATAAAAACATTAATGATGTTTTGTTTTTGGTCTAAACCATCGTCGGTGTAAGCTTGTGGTGCTCTGCTAGCTGGCCTCTTTGATTCGCACCAGCCAGTGCCTACGTCTGCGAGCTACGTATTCAAATTCGAATATCGAATCGCTCATTGGAAGAAAGCAGCGTCGAGTGACCGGTGACGCATTCACTCGAGATACGCGGACAAGCGTGGACCTATAGCAATACTGCTAGACGTAGACCCACCTTTCTTTTACCATATTCCTGTACAGTGTAATTATACAATATGTCGCTATCATTATAAATATATCATCGTGTTAGTTATCATCGAGTGTATTATTACAACACCTATACTTAGGAAGTAAGACCTAACTAGGTAGTTGATTGTAGGAGGCAACCAAGTCATAACGCCCTACAAATGGTGACCCCGACGTGATGATGGTGATGAAATATACATATATATATATATATATATATATATTCAAATATTTTATCGGATAGATCCAGAAACATATTCAAACATAATATCTGATATCGGGGAAATAAATGCCGAGACAATGGCAGTAATTTATCCAACAAATTAAACTGTTGTTAGATTTAACCCAGGGCTGTGGTCGCGGCGGCGCTCAGCTCCCACAGTAGCGATGTTATTTATTTCAATGACAATTTAATATTATCCGCATTTATCTTAGGAAACTTTGCTAATAAAATGATAATGAAATTGCTATGAACACTGGATTTAAAATAAAAAGATTAATGATGTTTTTTTTTTGTCTAAACCATCGTCGGTGTAAGCTCAAATATTTTATCGGATAGAAGTAACACGAAATTAAACGGCCATATTTAAAATAGGCCGGCATTTAAAACAGTTGTTATATACTTATAGGACATAATCTTTTGCGAATTATTTTTAGCCATTGTCATAGATTTAAAGCTCTATTTTTACAAATTTTCTAAATAACTGTGTTTAAGTACCTACCTACCTAATGGATTTTCGAGAAATGAAAGGCCAGGAGCAAATTCGCGCTCAGAGGTCTAGATATGATATATTATATTATTTATCTAATTCCTAATTTTTTTTTTATTTATAATAAAAATAATGTAATTAATTAATTAATATAACCTATGACTAATCACAATACATCTAAAAATCTTAAAAATAAATAAATAATAATACATATAATAACTAAAAAATATTATTAAAAGGAGTCCCTTTAGGCAAGGTTCCGAAGATACTGGCAAGATATATTCCTAATTCAAAGTGAACATGGAACGTGTATCAATCAAATTTTTTTATACTATACAGAGTATGAAATATTTGATTTCTTGCGTGAATGAACACGATCAAGATCATCCTAAATCAATTTGAGATTAAATCTGAATTTCATAATGTTTTTCTCTTACGGAAATTCGCCTGGTTGTTAATGTGTCTAAAATTCTTCATCTGTGGGCTTCATTACTTTTTGGCATATTCTATTCTACTTTTCCTACACGTGAACTCCCGATTGTTTTGACTTTTCTTGTACAATGAAGAGTCGTAGAGTAGAACGTATAATTTAACGTAGAGCTTTTGCTACAGTTTTGTGAGTTGTTTGTCACAAGTTTGTTAGAAAAATTCTAGGTTGTTAAGGTAAGAATTTCATTCGTCTTTAACGTAATATCTCTGCCAGAATACTAAAAAACAGTAACGAGATGTAAGAGAGGTAAGGTACGAGCGCTGGAGAGGCGAGCCGGGCGGCAGCACACGCATACATTACTCGCTGAGTGCACTTTCTAACAAATTAAATTTTGATGACTGCTTGTATAACGTTGAAAAAGCAGTCTTTTTATAAGAGTAATTTCTGAAATGCCATTTCGACTGTTTCTCAGCGAAATGAGAAATCGCCGCCGCTTGGATTTTAATATATACGAGATAAATTTTTAGCACTTAAATAGGTACTTACCTACTTAGCACTGGCATTGTAAATAACAAGATCAGTTTAATTAATTTGAGTGGAATGAACTCCGAAAAACTTTGGAATGTTCTAGGCGCAAAAAAAGCACACAAATAGTAGGTACTATTCATGTTTGTAAGTATTTGCTTCTCTCTTCTAAGCTTCTAAATGGATGACAATGTATTCATCATCATTAGAACACTGTATATCTAATAGTAATTAACTTATACTTTACTCATTCATTGGGAAACAAAGACTCAAATAGTAGGATTACTGCGACCACGACAGCATGTATATAGTTCGCGCGCGAGTTGAATGCAGAGTAAATATATGTGTCACCATTAATATAAAACATCATTGGTCACCATACATTTACTCTGCATTCAACTCGCGCGCGAACTGTATCTTTGTTGACGTGACTTAGTATTATTTATGATCATGACATCTGAGTAGACGAAATTAGTGTTATGATAGGTAGGTACCACATAAATTTACTAGTTTATTAGTTATACGACGAAATTTAGTCTGTAATAAGACATAGTATGATAACTCTGCACTCTATATTATGTTACCCCCTCATTGTATGCCTCAAGATTACCCCACCTCATGGTACTTAGTACCTATACTTAAGAGTATGGATTTAAATCATAATACTATTTGCCCAATATTTTATATAGCCAGAAACATACTACCTAAATTCCGATGTGGTATTGGTATTGGAAGTAAGTGTGCTCGACCCATTATGCGGACAAAACCAAGGGCGACTTTTATTAGTGGGAAATAACTACCTTGGTTCATGGAACCGTCGCATGACTGGGGTAGGTAATATTTGGCTGTATTCGTTTAGGAAAATTGCGTTTTACTTAACTACCCGCCGAAAGTCGTGCCCGAATCCGATTACAGGCACGCTTGATAAAGGGCTTGATAACTATCATACGTTTATGTTAACTTATACCGAGTGAGTTTTTTTGATTTGTTGGCGTTTGAGTAATAGCTAAAAATCATTTATTCGTAGACCGATGTTTTGAACCGATATTTGTGACGCAGAAACATAAGACGATACAGGAGGGCGGTTTCCCCATACGTATTAGTCTGTTTTCTCCGTGCATAATTACAAAAGAAAAAAAAAATTGCACCAGAAAATCTATAGGTGTCCGTGCCTTGTCCGTTTTGCTTTTTTCAAAAAAAGCATTTTAAGAATGTGGAACCTTCAAAAATTTTAAAAAATGACCCATATTTTCGCGTCATTATCAGATATCCCGCAAATAAGTTTGACGAATATAAAATTATTCTTGAAAAAAAACGGTTCTTATTTGGAGGAGGAAACAGAAAAATACGAGAGTAAGAATTCGATTGTTTTTCGTAGGTATTATCGGTCCAAGCTGCAGTTGTCCCTATCGGGTGTTATAGGATTCTATTCGAGGAGCAGCGCAACTGCAATATGTATAATTGTTTAATTCTTATTCTCAAAGATTCCCGTTCATGCCATATCCTCTTAACTACAATAAAGTGAATGTGAATTATACGTAAAAAAAAAATCTTTTCGGAAACGCTTGAAATGATCAAGCGTTAGACAGATACACTTTCGCATTTATAATATTACCATGGAAGTAGAAAGTATGGATTCAGGTCTTTATCAAAACCGTATGACGCCACAAGACACTCTCGTTAAAAGGTATGAATTAATAAAGTAAATGAAAAAACAAACATCTCCGGCTATGAAATACAGTTGTTGAAGCTGCAGCCCGCAATTGATCGAAACGGTCAATTCACTCAACAT
The DNA here is from genome assembly GCA_923060345.2 of Erebia aethiops. Classification (NCBI taxonomy): domain Eukaryota; kingdom Metazoa; phylum Arthropoda; class Insecta; order Lepidoptera; family Nymphalidae; genus Erebia; species Erebia aethiops. The sequence continues at coordinate 15,507,031 of OV281087.1, forward strand.
AACGGCTTATGAAGTGGAAAACTTGACAAGTGCGAGCTTAAAATAAGATATATTCGTTCAGTAGGCGCTCATAAAAAGGAGATATCAAACTCAGTCTGGTGTTACACTTTTTCCTATCCGAATAGATCTGAATATGATTATGCAGTACTGCATTTTGAAACTAGTTTTTCCAGACGACATCGTTACTTAAGGTTTAGGTTTTTAAAAATCCATTGGGAAATATCTTTGTGTTTTCATGGCATAAAAAATGTAAAAATGGCATTTGTCGGTGCTCTAGCGGCCTCGGTGGTCTAGCGATTAGCATAGTCGACTGCGGATCACGAGGTCCAGGGTTCGATTCCCGGTCGGGCAAAAAATTGGTATTGGGTTTTTCAATTCAGAAATTCTCAGTGCCAGCCCGGAGTTGGAAGTTGGCGGTGTTTCACCCCCGTGCCTCGGAGAGCACGTTAAGCCGTCGGTCCCGGTTATTATCACTAACATGATAATAGTCGTTAAAGCCCGCCAACCCGCATTGGAGCAGCGTGGTGGGTCTAAGCTCTAATTCCCTCTCTCCTATGAGAGTGGAGGCCTGTGCCCAGCAGTGGGACGTTAATAGGCTGTAGTGGTGGTGGGTGGCATTTGTCGACGTACGTGTAAATAATAATCATTAATTGCGAGCTTAATGCCATGAAGTTTTACAATCACGGCCAGACTCGTCAGATGTATGTGCATGGTATAGGTAATTATATCACTGTAATGATTGAAATATTTGAATAAATAAATATAGCTTTATATTATTGCTAGCGGAACCCTGACTGCCGTTTTAATTACTTAGTATCAGAAGCTGTTCGTAGCAAGCCCGATGCAAATGAAAAAAATAAATACTGCCAATCCGTTTTGTGAAATAATGGGCAAAATTGGTAGGATAAAGTATTATTGTAAAACTTAATGGTCAACTTGCTCGTGTGCAAGTGTGTTGAGCACTTGAAAATCGTGCAATATTTTTCCTTCTCTCTGCGTCGTAGTCCTGATGGCTGGGTGCTATAACTGTATAAGCTTTCCATTTATCACAAGTAAATTACAATAAAGTAATTGATAAAATCCGAAACGAAGTGATTAGCTCAGAGGGCTGGCACGCTGAAGTGGTAGTGGGTTGGTCACGAATGTTGGAGGCCCCATGGACGTTGGAGTCGAAAGGTCCATGAGTGGAGACCGCGTCTTGGTAAACGAAGCGTAGGGCGCCCCCCCAGCAAGGTGGAGCGATGATATCCGGCGGATGGCATCGATTGGATGCGAAAAGCCGAGGAAAGAGCACGTTGGCGCTACTTGAAAGAGGCCTATGTCCAACAGTGGATGCACAATGGCTGATGATGATGATGATAAATTACAATATACCCCGACATATTAAAGTAATATGATACCAATTTCGATTCGATGAGACCTTTGGAAGTTGTTCACAGCCCTGCATCAACTAGAACAGCTGATGATCTTCAAACGGCTGAATGTAAGAATCATATAGCTAAGAATAAGCACTCAAGTCACCTTTAAAAAAAACTAATAAGTGCATCAAAATCTGTTTTAAATCCGTTCGGGAGCTACGATGCCATGGACAGACACAGATAAACACGTTAAACTTATCGCCCCTCCTTTTGCGTCAGGGGTTAAAAACACACCAAATGGCAGAGGTTTTCTTGGGATAATAATGTACATGATTACTAGATCTATCTGCACATTTCCGTCGTAATTTTGGAATATCCGAATAAAGATAAAATCTTTTTTCAATCACGCCGCAATATTAACTATTATATTTTAATCTGTGCGGTAATGTAGCAACAATCAATTATTAAAAACCTAATTCTCATCGAACGAAGTTCCGTACATCATCGTGTAAATAACATTTTTTTCTTCAAAATCAATAATAATATTTATTTATCATTTAAATCCAATAATTTGGGATCGATGTCACTACATATTTACCCGGTTCTACGCACACGAACAGAAAGGAGTCCCTCACACCGGTCAATACTGTTGGATTAACCAGCTTTATACAGCTGATGAATAATTGTGTCCACCCGACCCGGATTAAACCGCTTCCTGCTGATTTAATTGACAATCCCGATATCATTGTTACCCATTGATTGTGTAAATGCGACATTACTAATCCGGTTAGAGTAAAAGCTTTGCTAAGATAATTAAAATTAGTGCGGCTTTGAAAGTTTCCGCAATGTACAAATCGAAGCTTACATCATAGTTGCATATGTGACTGTCACGGTCAGCTACCGTTTTGTGCATGGTCCATCCGTTCTTGAAATGCAGCCTATCTCTGTGCCAAATTTCATCTATATCGGTTATACAGACACACTTTCGGATTTATAGCGTTAGTATGGATTTACATATATCAATACTAGATGATACCCGCGACTTCGTCCGCGTGGATTAAGATTTTTGATTCCCGCGGGAACTCTTTAATTTTCCGGGATAAAAAGCAGCCTATGTCCTTCCCCGGGATACCATCTACCCCTGTACCAAATTTCAGCAAAATCGGGTGAAAAGATGAGCCGGGAAAGAGTAGCAGACAGACAGACAGACAGACAGAAACACTTTCGCATTTATAATATGGATATTACATGACTTCAACTCCTTCAACTCATTGCCGGCTCACTACTGAGCACGAGCCTCCTCTCGAATGAGAAGGGTTTGGCCGTAGTCCACCACGCTGTGGACGTAGATTGGCAGACTCCACACCTTCAGTTCAAGAATATTTATGAAGAACTATCGGGCATGCAGGTTTTCTCACGATGTTATCGTTTGAAGCAAGTGATATTGCGCGCACATAACTCTGAAAAGAAAGATGAGTGTCCAGTTCTCGGGTATCGAACCGGCGACCTTCTATAAGATCATCGGGTGCCTTAACCACTGGGCTATCAATATAGTACGGATAACATATAATTATTCGCTTTCATTTAAAACAATAACCGACTTCAAAACTATACTCAAGTATGACACCAACTTAAACTAAAAAGTAAAAAACATTATCTGGGTATATAATTTGTTTTTTGTTGATTTTCTCAAAAAGCGCTAAATCAATTTCGATAAAATTTATATGGGACCACCTCTGAAGTATGATCTACCAAACAAAAAAGAATCATCATAATTGATTCATAATTGGCGGTATATATGAACATACATGCAAAAAAAACATACAGTCGAATTGAGAACCTCCTCCTTTTTGAAGCAGGTATATATTGTAATTGTTGGCATTTTCTTAATACTTTTTTTTATGCCCTAGCATCCATTGAGTACAGAGACAAGCCGTCTGGCGTCGTTTTTATCGATAAGTTATTAGCGCCCGAGCTCTCAATCACCGCCAGATTTCGTGTCGAGTGATTGATTGATTCCATTTTAATATTATACTCATAAAAATCTATTGAGCGTAACATTTTGATAGAGATTTTTGCTTTGTAATATATAAAAAACTGTCTTTTATTATGAAACCATTAAAATTAACGCAATTTCCGAGTTTTGTGCATCTTATGAGTTTTGAGCAATCAAATATCACTTGCTCTACCAGTTTTTTTTTAATATACAGGCTAGCGTTTGGCTGCAATCAGAAATAATTTGTATAGGAAATCAACATACCCGAGAGTTCTTCGTCATTGTCTGAAAGGTTAACTATTTAGGATTATTAGGATTATATTTAGGATATTTATTAGGATAGATATTGCACTCAAATATTCATAGTTCCGTCCGTGACTTCACTTATATTATTAAGGTTTCCACTCCAAATCAGCGCTGCAGTCGGCTGCAGCATGATGCTGAGATGGAAACCTTTATTTGGTCACATATCACTACTTTATCATACTTCATACTAATATTATAAATGCGAAAGTGTGTCATGTATGTTGGTTTATTGGTTTGTTGGTTTGCCCTTCAATCACGCCGCAACGGAGCAACGGATTGATGTGATTTTTGGCATGGGTATAGTTGAGGAGCTGGAGAGTGACATAGGCTACTTTTTATTCCGGAAAATTAAGGAGTTCCCGCGGGAATCAAAAAACTTAAACCACGCGGACGAAGTCACAGGCATCAGCTAGTATCATTATAATTAGTCTAAAACTCCACGTAGTGCTTAAATAAAAAGCATTTTCTTTCTTTGTTTCTTTCTTTCTTTCAAAGGTGTGTGAAGTTCCGAAGAATCCACACTTTACCAGCGTGGTAAAGTGTGCATACACATGTGTGTGTGTGTACAGCTCTTCTAATTCTGAGAGATGAGATCAGTTGGTGGTTGATGGCAATAATAGGACAATTTGTGCCGTCTATGCTATATCAGTACCACCAGGCCGGCAATAAACTCAGCAGTAACTCTTTAAAGCGTACCTACTCACAAATATTCTTCTACTAAAAAGTTACAACGGATGTGAATAATATATTCTTGATTTCTCACCGGCGAGTCCAGGTGGCATGGCGAGGCGAAACTATAACTGAAAATTGTATGGCAAAATTTCAATTCCCGACCGTCTTTAGTGTGAGAAGTCTGGATGTGCGAGATGAGCATTCACTTAACCATCGGCCATCGGTATTACGCGCGGCTACTTTCCGTCGCGTGCTTTCAATTATCTCCTATAGCACGTTACTTCACGTATACGGATCCTCAAAGGTATACCTTTACCGATATAGATGAAATTTGGCACAGAGATAGGCTGCATTTCAAGAACGGATGGAACATGTACAAAAAAAAACGGTAGCTGACCGTAACAGTCACATACTCGTATAGGCAACTATGATGTAAGCTTCGATTTGTACATTGCGGCAACTTTCAAAGCCGCAATTCCCACCCAGCCGGTCTGAAACCACCTTTATGATGCCTATACATAACATGCAAATTGACAAAGTATAGAACAGTGTTGGAATATCGTGCTCAGGGGCGCTGTAACGACCCTTCCAAGGCTCTGTCATAATGTAATCAATTAACCTGCCTAAGCAAACCTGTCTAACCCATTAATTCATTTAAGTCTTTGGTAAGCAATATATTGAGAAGGTTTAACTAATATCATTAATTACATCTAAAATGTATATACAGGGATCAACATCAACTTGGTCTGGTGGGAGGCTTCGGCCATGGTTAGTTACCGGCAAAGACGTACCGCTAAGTGATTTAGCATTCCGGTACGATTCCGTGTAGAAACTGACCGTCCGGGTTTAATATAACTGCTATACCCCTCAAAGGCTAGCCCGCTACCATCTTAGACTGCATCATCACTTACCATCAGGTGAGATCACAGTCAAGGGTTTACTTGTAGTGGAAAAAAAAACTGGTTTTTGCGGATAACCGCACACTAGCAGTTGTCAGTGAATTCAAATACCCGTGCCACTTAAATAATTTCCCACCGTTCCATAAGATGGGATTTTCCCGACTATTACAATTTTCCTATAGCCTTCTAACCCCATTTCATCCGTTCAGAGGGAATAATTTCCTAGCGGATGCCTATAATACTCCATATGCAATCTTCCAAATAATTATAATTTACTAGCCTACTCGCCCCGATTTTGCTCTGATAAGATTTCTGAAATTCCTTTTTAAAGGGTGGTATAGGGTGGATGGTTAAAATCTAAGGTTAGCTCATTGAACTGCATGTTGAAATTGTTGATATATCAGTATATTGTTCATATCAGTATATATCCAGGAAGGCAATTACTCCTATAACACAGGTTTAATTTAATTTGGCACGGAGATAGATTATAGTCTGGAATAGCACATAGGCTAGTTTTTATCCTGGAAAATTAAAGAGTTCCCGCGGAAACCAAAAAACCTCAATCCACGCGGACGAAGTCGCGGGCATCAGCTAGTATATGTATAAAATGGATTTATCGTATCACATTACTTTCCATAACTTAGAAGGTGCAGTACCTTGCAGCATCAGGTTTTAGGAGTTGGGTCTTGTGTACTTACTTGGTACCTACAATAACAGGTTTATATACGAAACGCCATACAATTTAATGCAATCTTGTATGGAATTGACAAGCGCTTGACAGCTGGCGCTTGTATGATAAAAAATTGCTTGGATATTCGACTTAATCACTAATTAATTAATAATTGTATTATATTAACATTATCTATTAATATTTAATATAATTCTAATTTAATAATTTGACGGAGCACTCAGGTGTCTGAATTCAGGGCCGCTACTCACACTAACTTACACACGAAAAAAAAAAAACACCACTCACAAAATAATAAATATTACTATATATATATCATATTTTCATATAATACATAAATACCACACGAAAAAAAAAATACAACTTTACGACCATCGTGAGTGGCACCTAATTCAGAGCAAAACTCGCATCAAAAAGGTGTCTGACATCATGTCAGAGGATAACTGAGTGCGAAACAATAAGAAAAAAAAAGACAGCTGGCGCTCGAATATTGGACAGAAGCATTCGTTACTTTGCGGAAGTCCATTTTTTTTTAATCGTATGGCATTTAATACGCCTCCTGGTTCGTCGCTCGCTTAGCACCACCCGAAAGTCCATGATAATGAAGAAACAAAGTTTAATTCGCTATAATCCACCAGAGTAGGTAAATAATACAGTGTGTGTATGTGCACTTGTAGCTTGCGTTATTCACAACACTAATCTTTCAAATTAATTCTGAACGTACCTTTCCCCCCGACACCGGAGCATCTCACGTTAACTCAACTGTAAAGTATCTTAGTAAGTATTCGCAAGCTACAAGTGCACATACACACACTGTTACCACACAACTTCTAGTTTTTTCATTAGCTTGCGCTCGATTAATTCGAAATAAATGGTAACTGGTTGTTTACTTTGTCGCAATCGAATACGTATAAAATCTCCCACTCGGTCGATCAAAGACCAAGTTAGTAACAGAGGTTTATAAATTATAGAATTAACAAGTTCGGTAAAAAACACGGTGCATTAGCCGTGCAAAAAGTGATGTCTACGCAAGCACCCTAAATTGCGACCTAGTCTATTAGGTAAAATAAGAATAGTAATTTATTAAAATGCGTCCTTATTTTAATGCGTTGAGATTACCTACTATCTGATGCCCGCGACTTCGTCCACGTGGTTTAAGTTTGTGATTCCCGCGGAAACTCCTTAATTTTCCGGGATAAAAAGTAGCCTATGTCACTCACCAGATCCGCAACTATACCCACGCCAAAGATCACGTTAATCCGTTGCTCCGTTGCGGCGTGATTAAAGGACAAACCAACAAACCAATAAACCGACAAACACACTTTCGCATTTATAATATTAGTATGATTTTGATGATAGCGCTTTTTCAACGACCTCTGCCGATATATTTCAGAAAGCTTTTACCAGTTACCTGAAACAATTGCAAATTTTTATTATTATTATTAAGCCTTTATTGACTTCCTTATCTATGTAACATTATTTTCTTATGACTAAACTTAACTACACAACGTATTCACTTAACCTAATGTTAGTATTGTTATTAGTTAGTATTTAATATTTTAAAGCAATGTTAGTCAGTTAATAGTTAGTGATTGTTAGATACATATAGTTACAAATAATTGTAGGTTCTATTTATATCGTTCTAGATAAGGATCCCTCATTGGGTATAGGCCTCCCCCAGTTTCTGCCATTTAATCCTGTCCTTTGCTTTTTCTATCCATTCTTTCCCGGCTACGGATATCAAATCATCACTCCATCGTGACCTTGGCCTTCCTACACGTCTTTTTCCTTTAGGACCAGGCCATTTAGTTGTTGTAAGGGTCCACCTTTGGTCGTTTGTTCTAGCGAGGTGTCCTGCCCATCTCCATTTTAGCTGTAATGCTCGTTGCAAAGCGTCCGTCAGTTTCGTCTTTTTTCTTATTTCTTTGTTTGCGACTTTATCTATGCGACGTATCTTTAAGATGCTTCTCTCCATGGCTCTTTGACAAACAGCTATCTTATTCTTAATTCTATTGGTGAACACCCAAGTTTGGCTGGCATAAGTTAGTGTAGGAAGAATACATGTATCCATTATGATCCTTTTTATATGCATGTTGTAATCGCCTTTCATAATCTCTTTTTGGGCCCAGTATTTGTTCCAGCTTAAAGTAATTCTTCTGTCTACTTCTTCATCTATATTGGAATCATTAAATGACACTTGTTTTCCCAAATATATATAAGAATTTACGTATTCGATTTCCAGATTATTTAGGTATATTTTCTTAGGGTAACTGTTAGTCATGATTTTAGTTTTACTAATATTCATATGAAGACCGATATCTTTACTTTCTTTATCTAGAGATTGTAACATTTTTTCGAGGTCACTACTGTTTTCGGCAAAAATGGCAATGTCGTCTGCAAACCGCAGATGACTTAGGTAACGTTCTGAGATCTTAATACCTTGTTGTGTCCAATCTAGTTTTTTGAATATGCTTTCCAATACCGCAATAAACAGCTTCGGAGACACGGGGTCTCCTTGTCTGACTCCTCTCTTTATTTGTATCAAATCACCTCTGGTCTCTAGTTTTTGAAACAATTAGTTCTAGAAACAATTGCAAATATATCGTGTCAAATTCAATTCGCAATATACAGTCGCTGTTTTCGATTTAGCTGTATAGTTAAAGAGCCGCGATACTTTCATGAGGGTAAATCAAAATTATTAATACAACAACAAAAATTTTTTTAATAAGTATTACCTATAAAATAAACTATGAACATGGGCATTTTCTTCTCTACGCGCAGTTTTTTTTACTATTTATAAATTCCTTCTCTAAGAATAAATGAGCGTCGACCATGTAACGACAAAGAAGATTACATAGATGTAATCTTCTTTGTCGTTACATGGTCGACGCTCATTTATTCTTAGAGAAGGAATTTATAAATAGTAAAAAAAACTGGCGCTCTTGGCAGAGTGGCTATATTCTTCCATTAGTGCTGTGCCATGCATGATATGCGTCTCACTCCTCTCTGACAGCTGCATTCTTTGAAGATTTAGCTATCACTTGGTCCATGGAATAGCTTGTGCTTGGTCTGTCCACCTCATGGGCTGACTAAAACATTGACTCTAAATAAGTCAATTTATTAAGCCAACACCGTTATCCTTATTTCGCTTAATCTCCTAGCTTCAATTTTGGTCATTATGGTAATCAGAAAAAAAAAAGTTCAATGCCTAAGTTTTTTTAATCCACTACAAGTTAGCCTTTGATGGCGATCTCACCTGATGGTAAGTGATGATGCAATCTAAGATGGTAGCGGGCTAACCTGTTGGGGACATGACAGTTATATTAGACCCATGCCCCTATTCGGTTTCTATACGGCATCGCACCGGAACTCTAAAACTAGCCACGGTAGCCAAGATGGTAACTAGCCACGGTCGACATCACCAGGCCAGACCAGGGAAAATTCAGAAATTATAAATTTCCAAATTGACCCTGCTAAGGATCGAACTCGGGACCTCCGCACGTTAAGACAACAGCGCTCACCACTACGCCAAGGAGTTCGTCAGTTATTTTTAACCGACTTCCAGAAAAGGAGGAGGTTCTCAATTCGCGCGAGTTTTTTTTTTTAATGTATGTCGGTGCATATCTCCGTGGTTTCTGAACCGATTTGAATTTTTTTTCTATCAGTCTTTAGAGGAAGCTCTCGAGGTGGTCCCATAAAAAATTCTGACTCCAAATTCTCAACCCTGACACTAAAAAGTTAAAAATAAAAATTCTTTCCAAAAATCCGACTTCCAACGCCACTGTAAAGTAATAAATAATTTTTATTTCTACCCACTATGTTGAAGTCGGCCGGATATAACAAGGATAAGCAAAGTTGACGCATCAGGCTCGCCCGACTTCAACATAGTGGGTAGAAATAGCGTTGGAAGTCGGTTTTTTGGAAAGAATTTTTATCAAAAGGTAATATTAATTGTGCGTGGTCTCTTAGGCCACATTTGATCGGTCTATTTGAGGAATAACAGGTAGTGCATCAGCGTCCATAGTTGCGACAGGCTAAATGCAGCCGATAGTCGGACTGCAACAGGGATCTGCACTCGGTTGAATTTTTAATAGCGCCAGTTATTTCGGCGCGACGTTCCTAATTAGCTTTCCCAAATAGTGTGTTAGGCAGTGAGATGTTACTAGAGGATATAAAGCCAGTACAAGGGGCTCAACATGAAAAGTGAGCCTTTCTGATATTCTGAAAAGCACTCCGAACAACTGGTAGATTCATGTGACTATATATTGGAGTTTCATGTGTGCTTAGATAATAAAGCTTACTTTAAAAGGACTTTTATGAGACTAACGTGAAATAATTTACAGGTTCAAAGGTTATCCATTGCCATTTAGCTTGGCAATGTTGCAAGCTTGATGGAAACCTTTGGTCTAGGGGCAATTAGATAATATTTATTTATTTTAGAATGTAGGTAAGTATAACTTTTAATTGGTAGATTGTTATTATTTACTGGTATATAAGGTGTCCGACCATTTAAAGTGTATCCCATTGAAATCAAGTAAACTAACACGCAAGTAATCTCGTGATTTCATTGAGATAGATATCAACCTATAGTTCGCGCGCGAGTTGAATGCAGAGTAAATATATGGTGACACATACATTTACTCTGCATTCAACAAGCGCGCAAACTGTATACCTATACGGATCACACAACGTAAGCTTATAACCGAACCTAAAGTCTTTCTATAATCAATTATGTTTACTAGATATCATACTAATATTATAAAAATGCGAAAGTCAGTTTGTTTGTTGGTTTGTCCTTCAATCAAGTCGCAAGAGAGCAATGGATCGACGTGATTTTTCCTAGGGTTATAGCAGAGGACCTGGAGAGTGACATAGGCTAATTTTTATCCCGGAAAATTAAGGATTTCCCGTGGGAATTTAAAAACTTATTCCACGCGGACGAAGTCGCGGCCATCAGCTAGTTGAGAATATTTGTTAACTTACGTCTTTGTTATCATACTTTGGGAACGTTGTATCGTCTTCGTATACGTCTAAGTACGAGGTGTGCTGCTCCACAGGCGAATAAAACCCCGCTAGCGGTTGCATCAGGCAGTCTGTTTAGTTAGGATTATCGAGCCAATTAAGCTAATTTGCCGAGCCTGTCTGCCGTTAATGCCTTTTTACTGAATGCACAGATATAACAGGCTAGTTTGGTTTTATAGGTACCTACGTAATATTTACTTGATTAGTGTTGTTAATGTTGATCGATATAATATAAACTTATGAGAAGAAATCAAGTAGGTAAAGTAAAATAAAAGTGGTTTATTAATTGAAGCACATTTTACGTCGTCGCCTACAACCGATAAACTGCTAGATTTTTTATCCACTACAAGCTAGCTCTTGACTGCGATCTACCTGATGGTAAGTGATGATGCAGTCTAAGATGGTAGCGGGCTAGCCTGTTAGGGGCATGGCAGTTATATTAAACCCATACCCCTTCGGTTTCTACACGGCATCGTACCGGAACGCTAAATCGCTTGGCGGCACGTCTTTGCCGGTAGGGTGGTAACTAGCCACGGCCGAAGCCTCCCACCAGGCCAGACCAGGGAAAATTCAGAAATTCCCAAATTGACCCCGCCGGGGATCGAACCCGGGACCTCCGCACGTTAAGGCAACAGCGCTACACACTGCGCCACGGAGGTCGACAGACCTTGGGACCCCAATGAACTTTGCGAGTTGAATGTGATGATATAGGTACTGATCCGAGACATATCGGGTTCGAGAGGCCCAGTGTCACTTGTGGGCGACGGAGAGAGCTTTGTTAATTAGTAATTACCCTACCCTACCAAAGAAGTGCCATCACACGAGTTATAGCATTCTGCTATGATGCCGTGTAAAAATCGATTACGGTACGGGTTTAATATAACTGCAATACCCGCAACAGGTTAGCCCGCTACGGGCTACCTGCATCTTAGACTACATACCACCAAGTGAGATTGCAGTCAAGTCAATTGCTAATTAGTAGTGGAATAAATAAAACATTAAGTAACAAAAATGGCACATGAAATCCTACTAAATATATTTCAGTAGCATAATATTTTAATCATGGACTCTGTATTAAGTAGTACAGAAATACCTGCCGTTAATTTCGACATGTTTTTGGATTTCAGGATCAACGCGAAATGCTTGAACCTTTGAACGCTATCCTCCCCCGCGTACACCGCAATATTGTGAGCAAACACAAATGATGGTGTAAATTTCACCGTGATTTATTTTGAATAAGTTGCGAAGTTCGCAATATTCCCTCGCTCAATTCAACAATAAATCGGGAACTCCCATGAGCCTCGATTTATAAACATGGACTTTTTAAAAGGTAATGATTGCCTTTACAAATTAATAATTTCCATCCGACTGAAATATTGCGCTGTATTAATACATCCTTAACCGACGTCCTAAAAGGGGTGGATTGTTAATTCGGCACGTATTTATAATTTCTGAATTTTCTTTGGTCTTCTTTCTTGAGAGGCTTCGGCCGTGGCTAGTTACCACCCTACCGGCAAAGACGTACCGCTAAGCGATTTAGCGTTCCGGTACGATGCCGTGTAGAAACCGATAGGGGTATGGGTTTAATATAACTGCAGTCGTACCCCTAACAAGTTAGCCCGCTAGGTACCACAATAGACTGCATCATCACACTCCCATTTCGAAATTACAGTTAATAGGTACTAATTTATTATTTATTTATTTTACTACAAGTTAACCCTTGACTGCGATCTCACATGACGGTAAGTGACGAATGACGACGCCGTTTAAGATGGTAGCGGGCTAACCTGCTAACAGGTTAGGGGGTATGGCACTTATATTAAAGCCATACCCCGTAGTCAGTTTCTACACGGCATCGTACCGGAACGCTAAACCGATTCGCGGTACATCTTTGCCGGTAGAGTGGTAACTAGCCACGGCCGAAGCTTCCCACCAGAATTAATTTTAATCAAAATTTGGGGGAAGAAGGTGGTGTAAAAGGCGATGGATCCAGATCTTACAAGGATAAAAACATGTGAGGTCTGGATCCACAACTTGCTGTTATTACAAATACCTACGATATTTTATTAGTCCTCTAAAAGCCTCTCATGATTTTTTTTTGGTTTGTTTAAAAACATTGTTAATACTTTGTTGGGTATTATGTATTTACTTTTTATAAGAAAGTCAAATATAATTTTATAGCAGATACTTTGAACAACTAATTAAAACTATTAGATAATGAACATAATATAGCTGATGTTAAAGCTAGAGCCCGGAAATCGTTAATGTCAGCATTTCCGTGGAAATCCTGAGTTTAATAGTTTCGTTACGTTAGTTTGAAATTTTACGTTAATTAGAGGATTTCTGAACTTCACCAAAGCACAAATAACAATGATGATCCATTCATCGAAGCTTACTCACTCAGCCCATTACCAGCATACTACCACCAATAGCACCTAGGAAATATGAAGGTAATCCTTGCTGACCTGATCATTGAGGAAAAAAGGTTTGCATCGGACCAACTCATGTACAATTTCCAATATTATTCATATTGAGGCATCGTAAGTTTTACATACACACTGTGATTATGTACTTATAACTGTGATCGTAAAATAATTGCCATGTCCACCCCCACTGATTGCATTCCATCCATCCATCCATCAGCCTGTATGCATCCACTACTGGACATAGGCCTTTTCGAGAGCGCGCCACCAAACACGGTCCTCCGCCTTCCTCATCCACCCGCTTCCCGCCACGTTCTTTAGGTCATCGGACCAGCGAGCTGGAGGTCGTCCTACATTGCGCTTGCCAGTACGTGGTCTCCACTCCAGAACACGAATGCTGTCTTACTTAATAACAATACAATCATAATAATATTATTATGATGGACAGCCATAATTGGTTAGGTAGGGAGTTGGTCCGATGCAAACCTTTTTTCCTCAATGATCAGGTCAGCAAGGATTACCTTCATATTTCCTAGGTGCTATTGGTGGTAGTATGCTGGTAATGGGCTGAGTGAGTAAGCTTCGATGAATGGATTATCATTGTTATTTGTGCCTTGGTGAAGTTCAGTATCATTATGCATATTGTAATTAAACATTTAATCCGATAAGCTAGTGTACTTACCACACTCGCAGCAAAGACTCAAGCAAAGATGTGCCGCCAAGCGATTTAGCGGTCCAGTACGAAACCGATAAAGGTTACGTTATAGATACTGTTTGATATCCCTTACAGATGAGAACACAGTCAAGGGCTGTAGATTAAAAAAATACATAAAAAGTAAGTATTATGTATCAGAGATGAGATAAGTTGCTCAACGTTGGGCAGTGAATAAAGCAGGAAGGTTTTCGGGTTAACTTATAGCCTATGGCAATCACAAATAATGTAGCTTTCTATTGGTATCCGAATTTTCAAAATCCGTTCAGTAGATCCAGAGATTACCCCCTACAACGTCACAAACTCACAAACTTTACCTCTTTATAATATTACTATAGATGGAACATCGATCTGCTAATAGTCATGGCTGTACATATTCTGCAGTACTATTTCCTATTAGATAATATTTTAAGAAGACGTTTTATTAAATTTTCGCCGAGAGCCACAGCTCATGGCAGGAAATTTAATAATCTCGATTAGATTTGCGGTTGGAATACGTTAAAAGGAAATAGCTACAATCTATGCTTTTTAAAATAGCTTTTGCAGGGAAAAATATTCGTTGTAAAACTTAATAAAATATATAAGTTTTCTTGTTTGTTGCCTGTTTCTGTTGTGTTTTTGTGGCGTATAATAAAGTTACATCTTCATTTTCTGGATAATATCTTGATAATATATCCTTTTAATCGGTAAAATCTAGTAAATAATATTAGGGCAAATGGTAAAGGCAATCGTATACCGCAGGGCTTGGAAGGGGATTTAAGTCACGAATTTTACGGCACGCCTGATGACTTCACTTGCATTCTCAACCTTGGGTAGGTATTTCATCGACCTATCACTAATTGACTTTGTAATTTAGGAAGAGACAGTGCACGAAGAACTATACTAACACTACTATTAGGGGTGTAGCATGTACTTACCTACTGATTTAATAACCCAAGCAACAAACTCATTATGAAAGAGAAAAAGTGCCCAGGCCAAGTATGTGTCGAATAAATGGTTAATTTCTTGCTATTTCATAACAGCATGCTTGGCATTCCGAACCAGGTAAAAGTTTTAAAAAGTTCCCTTGTAAAAGTTTATATAAATAAAATCATTTGAATATGAGTAGGTCACGAGTAGGTACTGTTAGGTAGTGTACAAGTCAGTTAAATAAGAGTTAAATATGATTTGTCTATGGCTTATACTTCAGTAATTTAAAAATATAGTAAAAAAAGACCTTCTTGTCTGTGGCTTCGATATGGACGGACAGTGTTTTGGTTCCTGATCTCCTAAAATCGTATTTTTATAAAACTAGGCCACATTATAGGTACCTAATATCAGATCAATGTTTAATGTAGAAAAGCAGGTCGCGTCGTTTCAAAGTGCCTGAAAACAATATTACGTAAGAAAATAAAAAAAAACGAATGAAGGGATATCAAGGGGCATACTATCACAGAACCGTATTGTATTAATGTTTTTGACGTTTGTGTTTAGAATTATAATCCGTATTTTAGAGATGTTATGGTACGTGATATAAAAGTGTCATTTTGAAATAATTCTGCTTTTAAAAGCGATGGAGCATTGCAGCGTAGCAAAATATTCGCCGAGTTCAACGGGCCAGTTCAATAAAACGGCAGTATTTTAAAAATTTAATACAAACCTCTAAGGAGTGAGCGCTCGCCAAAGCGCGTACTCTCTGCACCGTATTTACAGGAATTTATGATTTCATTTGGTGTCGCATATATCAGCGATGTGCCATTTGCATCGGAATGGCCGCGGTTCGTATTGGATTTTCCTTGTTTTACTTACGCCAACGATGTGCTTTAAATAATGAGAATTGATTTCTTTGTTTCTGCTATAACATTACTGAAAGCTGAAAGCTGGATAAGCTTTTTTTTAACCACTACAAGCTAGCCCTTGACTGCGATCTCACCTGATGGTAAATTAAACTTTTGTAGTTCTTCTAGAAGCTTAGTTTGCAAAGTTTTGTATGAGTATTATGCAAATTTTTTAATAAAAATGAACTACGACTGCAAACAACATTTTATTATCAAAATTATGTTACAGTATTATGTCTGTAGCCGACAAAATAAGTCGTTACATTTTTAATTAACTTTTCGTACCGTTATTTAAGCTGTAATAACTTTCATTATTTTAATAATTTTTGTCCAGGTTTGTTTCCCGAGAAACAAAAGAAGAGATTAAAATCTGTTTACTACGGCGAGATTAAAGCCCAATGCATTGTTTTATAAAGTTGTTAAAAAATATAATTAATAACTACAAAATTTTTCAATCATGGGTTTGATTTTTCATACATATTTTTAGTGTTTACTACATAGACCTGTACCACTTGTGGTACTACTGCGTTATTGGACGAATAATTATTCGTTAAAGTATGCGGTTTAATTTTCGAATAACAAGTTTCGATTGTAAAGTGACGATTTTGTCGCAAAGGTATAAAGCCCGATTTTGCGACAAAATCGTCACTTTACAATCGTACATTGTAAAGGCAATATATCCTGAAGATGCTCCGGTATCGGTGTGAAACGTACGTTGAGGGTATTTTTGAGGGTTTATGTGGTTTGGTGAATGTCGCGGGCATCAGGTTCGAGATACGCACAGTACCACATAGATTTGCCTTTCTAGTTTTTTTCATTGTCATGGACTTCCGCAAAGTAACGCCTGCTTCTATCCAATAAAGTTTCATAGTTTGTAAAAAAATATTTTTAAATAAAAAAAAAACCGCCAGTCGGGCGGGTATAACAAGGATAAGCAAAGTTGACGCAAGGCTCGCCCGACTTCTACATAGTGGGTAGAAATAATAATATGTAAATATATCCAATTATTTTTTGCTTTTTAGTTTTTGAAGGCAGTTTTTTTATTTAAAAATAATTTTATTGTTTGCTTTTTAGTGCTGTAAATATAAAAAAAAAAGAAAAATAGGTTCTCGAAAGGTAGACAGACCTGTACCTAATAACTATCTGGGTTCGTGTCCTTATAAAATTTAAGTTCCTTTGATTTCCCCAGGATTCCATCATCAGACCTAATGACCATGGGACCACCTGGAAAGTATAAAAAAATAAATAAATAAATAAGCCATTTATTCCCAAACAAGACATTACATATTCATACAATTTACATTACAATTTAAGTATTATTTATTAGGTATTAATATCAAATATAATTCAGTTATTATGTCAAAATTTTACACAGCTATAAGTCAAGAACTAAAACAATAACATTATAATAAAAAAAGTCATATTAGGTAGGTAAATTAAGTCATAATTATAGGTAAACATATTTATTTGGGTACCCTTTTTTGGGTGTAGGCCTCCTCCATCATGCTCCACTTTGCTCTCTCCGCGGCGAGCCTCGTCCATGTCGGTCCTGCGACATCTATAATGTCGTCCTTCCAGCGGGCACGTGGTCGCCCGCGCGGCCGTGTCTGGTCGCGCGGCCACCAGTGTAATACACGCTCGCTCCACCGACCGTCGCTGCTCCGAGCCACATGTCCAGCCCATCTCCATTTGAGTTTGCATGCGAGCTGCGCTGCGTCAGTTACTTTTGTTATCTTTCGAATATCCTGATTTCGCTGGCGGTCGCTCAACTTGATACCCAACATACTTCTCTCGGCTGCCCTTTGGAATTTTTGAATTTTTTCTATTACACTCTTAGTGAGCGCCCAAGTTTGGCATCCATATAATAGAGATGGGAGGATTGTAGAGTCCATTGCCTTCTTTTTCAGTGATACTGGGATTTTAGACTTAAAAATATGTTTCAATGACCAATATTTTCCCCAAGCAATCTTAATTCTCCTTTCTACTTCTTTTATGGTATGGTCTATGAAAGAAAGGCTTTGGCCGAGGTAGATATACTTTTCCACGTAATTAATCGTTTGTCCTTGAATACTCGTGGTGATTTCTTCGGAGTTCGTCATTATACATGTTTTACTGGGGTTCATTTCTAACCCACATTTACGGCTCTCCTGGTCCAATGTTAGGAGCATGTTATAAAGATCCTTATGGTTTTCACTTATTAGGACTATATCATCGGCGAATCTCAGATGATTCAGGTACTCTCCATTTAGCTTTATTCCTAGATTTTCCCATTTCACTTTTGAAAAGATGTATTCTAGTAGAGCCGTAAATAAATTTGGTGAAATTGGGTCACCTTGCCTAACACCTCTCTTTAACGGGAATGGAGTACCCAGCCGGTCTAATTTGACAGTTGCTCTACTATTATGATATAAAGCTTGCAGCAGATATATGTATTTTGACTCTATCCCTTGCTGTTTTAGGGCTCTCCATAGTGCATCATGTGATATAGAGTCGAAGGCTTTCGAATAATCAATAAATGCTATGTAGAGCGGCAGTTTGTATTCATTGTACCGCTCTATTATTTGAGAAAGTGTAAATATATGATCTGTTGTACTATATTTTGGTCGAAAACCAGCCTGTTCTCTAGGTTGATGTAAATTCAGAGTAGGTCTTAATCTTCTCAAGATGATATTTGTAAATAACTTGTAGACACTTTGTAGTAAACTTATTGGTCTATAGTTTCCAATCTCTGAGGGGTCCCCTTTTTTATATATAAGTGTGATGATGGCATTTTCCCAGTCCTTTGGAATACAACATGAACTCAATATTTCATTAAATATAGGCGTAAGTATGGGGGTTAAAGGTTCAATAATAGCTTTTAAAATATCATTGGTGACTCTATCTTCGCCTGGACTCTTTGAGGACTTTAAGGAAGCGATGCTCGCCCTTATTTCACTTAGTAAAAAAGGTAGTGGGTTTTGACCCGTTTCTGAGTAGTCTGAGATGTCTATGGTTTCAATATCTGGAGAACTTGTTCTATGTTGTATGTCGTATAGGTTTTTGTAGTAGTCTGACGCGATCTCTATCATTTTCTTTCTATTTGTAACTTTATTGCCGTTTTTACACTTTACTGAAGGCATCCATTCTTTGTACATATTTAAGCGTTTATCAGAGCGTTTTATTGAGCATTTTTGTAAAAATTCCTCTTCGATTATTTTATATTTGTAATTAATTTTATTTTTATTTATACTTTTTCTAATTTTTCTGTATAGTTTAGTTAATCGTTTTTTTTCTTTTTTAGTTTTATGTTTTCTATTTTTCAATTCTTCTCTTTCTTTAATCAAATTTTTAAGCTGCGTTGTAAATATAAATTCATTTTCAGATATATTTTTCTTTTTGGGTAATTGTTCTGTACATTTTACTATCTGCTTTATCAAGTCTGTGTATTTCTGCTGCATGCTTTTATTCTCCATAGTATAGTCATTTCTTATGTCATCAAAACATCTTTTTATTTTTTCTCTTTTTGTAGGCGTTAGGTCACGTGCACTCTGCCCAAAGAATTGACGGCTCTTTTTTAGGTTGGACGATATTTTGTAGGTTGCTCTGAGTAGTCTGTGATCCGTAGAGTATGTAGTCCCAATTACCTGGACGTTGGTAATTGCTTTCAGATTTTTTGCCAAGATATAGTCTATTTCATTTCGAGTTTTCCCATCTGGGGAGAGCCAAGTCCAACGTTGTTTGGCTTTCTTCTTAAAAAAGGTGTTTGTGATGTAGAGCTGATTTTGAAGACAATATTGTATAAGAAGTTCACCTCTATCATTCCTCTTACCATATCCCCATTTTCCAACCACTCTACCGTCCTCTGGAATTGTTTGTCCAATTTTGGCATTGAAATCCCCTAGAATTAAGGTATTGAGAGGAGAATTTTCAAGGCTCCTACTTAAGTCGTTATAGAATCTCTGTATCTCTTCTTCTGGGGCTTTTTCTGTAGGTGCATACACTTGGATGCAGGTTATATTCAGGCTTTCAATTTTCATATCCAATCTTACTACTCTATCAGATATAGGAATGAAGTTTATTATTTGTTGTTTCAATATCTTTCGAATCATGAATCCAACTCCATTAAAACCGGCTCTGTCTCCCTTATACATTAATATATATTCGCCATATTCAAGAATTTTCATGTTTTCTTTCTTTATTTCTGACAATCCTAGGATATCCCATTTAATATGCTGGAGGGAGTGTTCTAATTCATTAAGACGTCCGTCTGTAGTGAGAGAGCGTATGTTATAAGTACCACCACCACATAGATTTGCCTTTCTAGTTTTTTTCATTGTCATGGACTTCCGCAAAGTAACGCCTGCTTCTATCCAATAAAGTTTCATAGTTTGTAAAAAAATATTTTTAAATAAAAAAAAAACCGCCAGTCGGGCGGGTATAACAAGGATAAGCAAAGTTGACGCAAGGCTCGCCCGACTTCTACATAGTGGGTAGAAATAATAATATGTAAATATATCCAATTATTTTTTGCTTTTTAGTTTTTGAAGGCAGTTTTTTTATTTAAAAATAATTTTATTGTTTGCTTTTTAGTGCTGTAAATATAAAAAAAAAAGAAAAATAGGTTCTCGAAAGGTAGACAGACCTGTACCTAATAACTATCTGGGTTCGTGTCCTTATAAAATTTAAGTTCCTTTGATTTCCCCAGGATTCCATCATCAGACCTAATGACCATGGGACCACCTGGAAAGTATACACTTTCAAAAAAAAAAGAATTTTCCAAATCGGTCCAGGCGTCTTCGAATAATCGGGGCACATACATAAAAACAAAAAAAAAGATTCCGACGAATTGAGAACCTCCTCCTTTTTTTGAAGTCGGTTAAAAAGGGAAGTAGAAAATGTCAGTTGCTTTTGAACACAGTACCTTCTATGTTATTGTGGTTGTTTTAAGTAAGTCAAGTGGTGAGTGCCTAGCGGTTATGCTTCGGACTCATATTCGGCGGTCTGGTTTTAATTCCAGGCATGTAATCTCTGCATTTTTATAAGCGTTGTAAGCTAGTAAATATCAGTTGTTTTAACTCATTTTCCATAATGTTCTCAAGGGTGAATGAATGAATGAAATACACAATATTGTACACATAACATAAACAATCAGAAACAATAAACAAAAAATACAAGTCGGTTCAATTGGCGGCCTTATCGCTTTTAAGCGATCGCTGCCAGGCAAGCAAGGAATATAACCAGCTATAGAGGTTAATGGGTGTACGTAAAAGTAACAAAAAAAAATCGAGCACTTAACTAACAATATAATATTATTATATATACACACATATTTAAATAAATACCATACAAATAATACACATAACAATACTATATACATAAAAATTCAATATATATAATAAAATATAATACATTCACTTATACCTAAGCATATACCTAGATACGACCAAAATAAGGAGTAAAATAATTAAAAATAGAAGCCACAAGACTTAACGTAGACAGTAAGGTTGGAATTGTTGAACACAGGTAATTTTAGGATTTATGGAGGAAGAAAGTGCGCTTTAATGATGTGTGAGGTCTCAGCAGTAGACTATGGTCATCTATGGCCTTGTTTTTCTAAAAGGAAACACAATATGCTCAGAATAGTAAGCCGACGATAGGTTGAAGATGATGATGATCCAAAAAATATACGTGCAGAAAAACGTGGAAGCTCAGTGAACTGACCAACAATAGAAAAGCGGCAATTCCTAGAACCATAATTTCTGTAGCAATCTTAACGAGCTTTGTGCATCTATTGTTGCAGTTACGATGTTCGTTTTGCACCAATTGCAAGTTGCGACGCAGCGGCGGGCAACCTGTTGTGAAATTTTTAATTAAGTGTGGGGGAGTTGTAGTGAGCTCTCTCTATTCTTTGATATTGCTAGTTTCCCCGTTGTAATGCTGTTATTACTAACTACACGCGATTCTTACTTTATTTTTCTGGTACAACTGCAGTGCTTGTTACAAACAAGATCGTGTCGGCACAACTAGTCGTAATAGGGAAGAAAATAGATTTTTTAAGTTGCGCAATTACCCATTTATTTAGTCTCGCCTTTACAAAAGATAAACACAAGCGTTACAAGCTTGCTTATTACCTTTGTAGAGCTAAAAGAAGTGTCAATTTAGAAGTAGAGTTGTTAATGTACCTAAAACGATCTTTAAGTAAAAGTCTAACGAATAGCATTGGAAAAAGGATACGTAACCGTTTTTAGCTAGTTCTTCGTAGCACTTGATTTTTTGTATAATTGTCTTTGTAGGATAATTTAAGTTCCTAGTGGAAGCACATATTATCTGAATTAATCGATAAACTTTAATATTATATTTATTACAATCCATACTTAGAATAATTAAAACTAAAATAAACATATATACTAAAGTCTAAATATTAAACTAACTAAAATAAATCCTTATATACCTACAAACAAAAAATAAAAATAATACCCTAATCAAACAGACCACCCCTGGTTGCCCCTGGGCCAAAGGTACCAATCAAGCTTGCTGCATTGCTACGCTGAATGGCGATGGATAACCTTTGAACCAGGTAGGAACCAGAACGTGGGTCGCAGCCCCTTTCCCTCAAACAACGGCCGATCGATAAACTACTAATATAATGGGGCTGATTCTGTAGTGCTCAATCTCTAAACTAAACTAAAATTAGAGCATTACAAATATTGCTAACCCTTTCATAATAATTCCTACGGAAAGGGACAGAACTAGATTTAAAGTTGCCATTTTAGTTTAGTTTAGAGATTGTGTTATACAGAATCAGCCCCATTGTATAGGTAAGTAAACAAAGTATCATTTTGTTTGTCATTAACCAATATATGTCCACTGACGGAAGGTTTAATTTAGGGACTCCCACTCGCCGCGGTATGGGCCGCCTGGATCCAGCGACTTCCTACGACTCGCTTTAATGTTGTACCACAGATGTAATAGTACTAAGTTGTACGTTTAGAAGGCGATTCTGCCAATCCAATATAATACCTAATAGTAAATAAGGAATACCTATTATATGTAAAGTAATGATGTAATTCCCACGTCACGTAGCTATCGTTTACAGATTCTGAAGTGTTTTCACCTGCACGTCTTCTACACTAAATATTTAAAATCTACTCACCATCTTGATATCCCGTTTAACATTTAAACTTTGTGCCTCCCATGAGTAAAGTGAGATGTCGGGACAGGTAATACCACAGAATAGGTACGTGAATTGTAGTGCACAAATAGGTGTATGAAATTTGTAAAGTCTAGGTTAGGGGGACGACATTTATCTAACTACTAGCTGATGCCCGCGACTTCGTCCGCGTGGTTTAAGATTTTTTGATTTCCGCGGGAACCCCTTAATTTTCCGGGATAAAAAGTAGCCTATGTCACTCTCCAGGTCCTCAACTATACCCATACCAAAAATCACGCCGATCCATTGCTCCGTTGCGGCGTGATTGAAGGACAAACCAACAAACCAATAAACCAACAAAAAACACACTTTCGCATTTATAATATTAGTATGAAGTATGATATGTACTAAAATAAGTTGCCTTTCCACAGGTTTATTTTTCTCTATATGGTGGAGCTTTATCACGCAGTGTCTATGTCGCTCCGTAAATTACAATCAACCAGTGATGAAGCGCTTGATTTCTTTGGAAAGGCATCCTATAGGGAAAATTAACTGGTAGGTATATTTAGACGTAGCATGCTTAGGCAAAGATGTAGCGCGAACACATATCATGTATCTTCCATTGACAAGTAGGTATGGTTTAGTGTCAGTAGGTACTACTCAGCCTATACAGGAGATAGTACGCTGGGAAACGGTTTGATGTCATAGTTAAGTCCTAATCATCTACTCTCAGTTCGAGAATAGATGATTAGGACCTATATAATATAATTACAAAATCAATATGAATAGGCCTGGTCCCATAAGGATCTGGATGGATCCATTTGTAAGATTACTTAGTTAAATATACTTATAAATAAGTTAAAAAGTTTAGGAGTCCAGAAGTTTTTATTTAGTATTAAATCTCAGCTGTATTACATTGTATTTTGCATGTGAATATAGTTTACTGGGACTTTTGCATTTCAATTTTCTCAACAGGTGAGGCCTTTCGATATACGATCTAACGCGAGTGATAAGTTGCCTCAAGCACATCACTTCCCCGATCCCACGGAAACTGTTGAATTTATAGCTGTGTATTTGATTGGATTGAGATCGGTCGATAGAAATGATTTCAAACATTTTTTTTGGTATGTTTTCCGCCAAAGACATGTTTTTAGTTGAAAATATTTGCAAATATTTTATCCCTATACCTATTTTAGATACTGAAGTTGTGAATTCAATTTTTTACACCTTTACATTCACATTTTAATAACTAGTAAAGGTAACCATGAGTTAACCAAGAAATCGGAATTATGAGTAGGTATTATATATTATTAAAATTTAGTCATATCAAGATAATCAAGATATTATTTATTTATTAATCATTAATCATCATTTCATCGAAACGAAGAATTTGATTTAATTTGTAGTAAATTTTGAAGTAAGGATAAGAGTATGCAATGAATAATATTATTTGAGATCTACCAAACGCCGTGGCCAAAAATTGCGAAGCGCGTTCCGATATCCCGGATATTGGCGGGCCCGGGGCGCCGGAAGCGCCTCCATAACCGTAACTCACGTGTGGCTGCAGTACGGAGTCACGTGCCTGCTAATTTATGCGCTCATGCGCCGATTCATAGCTTTGGATGTGAACTTTAATAGTTCAGAGGACGATGATTACTTTAAAAAAGTTACTACTTGTAGCCCGTTTGTAGCTCAACATCCACCTGCCCTAGGACGATTGATGTTGCTGAATAACTGAGTTATTTTCAACAATACAACAAATTGAAAAATATTAGGAAGTTCTATCCTAACTTAATTACATGTGTTACTGAAACTTTTATTGACTGATTCAGTGAAAGCTTTAATTGGCTTTGTTTATGATAATTTAATGAGTAAACATAATCTCATATATTTGATAAAATATCAATGATATTTAAAGACAATTTCTTTTCGATTTTCTGGTGAAGGCCTATCTCGTGAGAAGAAGAAGAGCTTCTTTTCGGGAGATAGGCGGCTATGCGACTTTTTACACTGTAGACCCTATATCAAAGTGACCGTTGCCGATCAATTGTGATCGGTGCGCCCGCGCCGCCAGGTACAACATCGACTTAGCCGCGATATTTTTCGCCTCCTCCTTTTAAGAGGAATTCTCCCGGCGGTTTCTCCATACAAGAACATTTGTCTGTTTCCTCCGTGGATGATTACAATAGAGAAAATATTTTTGCACCATAAAATCCATATGTGTCCGTGCCATGCTCCTATGTTTTGCTTTTTTCAATAAATTAATAATTTTAAGAACAAGGAACCTTCAAAAGTTGCAAAAAATGGCCCAGTTTTTGCGCCATCATCAGACATCCCGCAAATAAATTTGACAGATATAATTTAAAATAAAAACATACCGGCATAGCCTGAGACCTGCTAAAATTATACTTGAACAAAATAATTAAAATTGGTTCTGTTTTGGAGGAGGAAACAGTAAAATACGAGTAAGAATTTGACTGCTTTTCATAGGTATTATCGGTCCAAGCTGCAGTTGTCCTTATCGGGTGTTATGGAATTCAATTCGAGGAGCAGCGCGACGGCAATATGATTGTTCAATACCTATTTTCAAAGTTTCCCGTTCGTGCCATCCTCCTCCTCATCATCCTCTTAAGTAGGTATATAATTTTAAACTTTCATTAAGTGGATTATAGTTTCTGATTTTGAATTTATGATTTAAATTAGAATTCCATAATTATAATAATTAGGGTTATTTGCTGCTTTCACAAAAGAATTATTCAATATTTGATATTTTTTAGTTATTTTTTTCTTTTAGTTGCCTGGGCTGGAAGAGATTGCTTCTAAGCGTCTACTGTACAGTTTTTTCTATAAAATTTTGTTTTCTTTATGTTGATGTATATTTTCATTTAATTTCACCAATGCCAATAACTTGAAGGCGTCTAATACCAGTTAAGTTAATTAAGTAGGTGCGCTGAACGTTATTGATGACGCGACGCTGATGTTATTGATGATGCCGGCTTCGACAGCTTCACGAACCCTCTGAAATTAGAAGTGGGTTGGCATATGAATAATTAATTCATTCATATTCTTTGTGCGTAACGATTAATGTATTATTGTATGTACCTACCTTTGTGTCGTTTAAACTTTCTTATGTATGAATTAAGAAATAATAATTGTTCTATATTCAATGGAAGTTATAAATTGGAAGTCGTATTCCTCATTACTGTGACCCCTTTCCATTAATCAAATAGTAGGAGTTTTCTTGGGATAATAATGCGGTGGGTCCACGTCCTTCCGCATAATTATTCCTTGCGCATATTTATTTCTACTCTAAGCTCTACCTATCTATACTTACCTATAATCATTGATGTAGAATTTTATGCCTATAATACTTACGACTAACAATGAAACGATTACGTTATTCGTAGACCCATTTATCGTTGAACGCATTTGGATGTAAGATACAGTAACTTCACAAACTTTGTATATAAACTGAAAGCACAAAAATATTCATGCCAAGTTGTTTTCACATGATTCCGTGATAGGACGAGATATCTCTTCGCTTGAGTTCACGAGGGGGCTTCAGTCTGTTTCATAAATGTCAGTGTTCGAGGCTTCACTCCAAATGTGACGGCTGCATGCTATGTCTTAGGGTCCTTTCAAACGAGGCACACGCAAAAATGACACTGGCTACAAATTTGTATTAAGGTGCATAGTTTTGCAGTCACTTTTTTATAGCACTTAGCTTCGCAATGTGCGGTCAATACAGACGAAAACATGATTACAGCTCGTGACTCACATCACTCGCACACAAGCGTAGTAGGTAATACCACAGAATAGGTAATAGGTAATACCACAGAATAGGTAATAGGTAATACCACAGAATAGGTAATAGGTAATACCCCAGAATAGGTACGTTGTAGTAATATTGTTAGTATTCTGTGTATAGCGCAACTTTCACGCACGACCTATGCCTGGCGACATTTTAGTTGTTATGTAGTCCGTCTGATTAGACCCTTATTCTACGGTTTGCTACAAGATACAATTTTGATGTCTTTGGTTTGGTAGTTTATTTAGTTGGGGGACATATATATTTTATTCCAATGAACTTCTGAGCCAGATTTCCCAGGCATACAAAAACTACTAGGTATGTGGAGCCTCACGCATAGCAGAGCGTCTATTGGGCTTCTCCTATAGAGGCTCCGCTACTGGCGTCACACGCCCTCCCAAAGACTACAGTGTATAAAACGCCCTCCCTTTCACATTGTGAAATGTAGTGGGACATGCTTCATAAAGCCTGTACAGACTTTTTATGTGATATTCTGCTATGCTTGCTGAAGTCGTGCTTTGTTTGCCCAGGTCATAACCTTTCATCCAACAGTCCAGAAGTGATAATCTATTCAGTGGGCAATGCAGCATCCAGTGGACATTGTAATATCATTATTATCAGTGCACTATGTAAGCCCCATGTCAATTCGAATGAGGCCTTAGTCATAGTTAGTGAATCTTAGTCACCTTATCATGATATGTGTAAACTCGGTGTGTGTAATTGACTGCCTGAAAATAGGGTAGCTATTTTTAAAATGTCATTTTGTCTTTTTTATCCTCATTTTGTTAAATACATACACATAATAACATAACATAATATATACATAGGTTTTTATAGAGAAATCAGGAGATGTACCAAAAATACACATGGAGAGAAATTAAGAGAAGCATAAAATATACACAAGGATTATAATGTAACTTTTACGTCACAGCAAAAATATCAGAATATATCCAATCTGACACCTTATTTACATACTTACCTTGTCAGAACCGGTTGATTCGATAGTAATTGTAATTCTGTTACAGAATATTTGTCGGATGTAAACGCGTTACGCGAGTGAAAGCTGGCATACATAATACATGAACCTACGAGTATGTAAGGCACTTCTGGTTGACATCGTGTATTATATTCCTTGAAATTAGAGATTAAAAAGGCTTATTACTACCTATTATTATTTGTCAAGTCCTAAAATGATACCATAGTTTATTCAAAGCAAAACATTACCTATAGGCCTTCTTATGTATATGGGGAAGGATATAGGCACAATAAGGATATTGTGTCTATATCCTTATTGTGTTCCAATGCGGGTTGGCGGGCTTTAACGACTATTATCATGTTAGTGATTAGTAACCGGGACCGATGGCTTAACGTGCTCTCCGAGGCACGGGGGTGAAACACCGCCAACTTCCTAACCCCGGGCTAGTACTGAAAATTTCTAGTCAGAAAACCTAACACTTATTATGGCCCGAGCCGGGACTCGAACCCGGGACCTCGTCAGCCACAGTCAGACATGCTAACCACTATACCAACGAGGCAGTTAGATAACTATAGTGGTTAGAAATTAAAAAATCGTATGTAGGATATTTTTGCCGAATGTTACACAGCAAATATCGTAGGTACGTGACTCGAGCACGCTCCAAGCTAATGTGTACTCCGTGCGCACATTTCATAGTTTTATAAAGTAAAATATGGCGAGTTCGTGTTTTTTCTTTAATTTATTTTATAGTTTGCAACAGACATACCTACTTGTATTGCAATGGAGCTACAAAAAGGCTTTATCGAAACATTACAACCGAACCAATATTCACTGAATTTCTACAAAGTAAAATAAAAGTAATGTAGAATTGTTCTATTTTTACATCAAGTCTGCACCAGATTGAAAAATATATATTATACTAGATGCCCGCGACTTCGTCCGCGAGGATTAAGTTTTTGATTCCCGCGGGAACTCCTTAATTTTCCGGGATAAAAGTAACCTAGGTCCTTCCTCGAGATACAACCTATCCCTGTACCAAATTTCATCAAAATCGGTTGTACAGATGGGCCGTGAAAGAATAGCAGACAGACAGATGGACAGACAGACATATAAATCGTATTTATAATATTAGTATGTAAGTATGAATATGGATTCAATCTGATGGTGAATATTTAATTATTATTTTATGGCAGTACACTTTTATAACCATTTTCAAACTCTGATTATATGGCTAGCACAACAAAAGTTGGGGTCTCCGGAAAGTATTGGGTTTGGGTATATACTCGTAATACATATAATTGCCTATTCTAGAAACTTCATTGAGATATTTTATATTATCCACTCAATTTCAGAAAGCGTAACGGTACAAGTACTGCTTTAGGGCGTATTCACGTAGAAAGCAGGTTGCCTGCGCCGATCTACCAGCGCTTATCCGTACTGGTCCGCGCAGGAAGTCTGTAGCGAGTCTCCATGGTGGCAACATAACAGCGCTGATCGGAGCAGGTCGGAACTTGTCGGCCACGTTCGGCGCTGGTTTGACACAAGTATATGGAGACTCGGTACAGACTACCTGCGCGGACCAGTACGGATAAGCGCTGGTAGATCGGCGCAGGCAACCTGCTTTTTACGTGAATACGCCCTTAGATAGGATTTAATCTATTAATGGCGATGTAGATAGATGATGCCTGCGAATATTTTTCGCGAATACTGTGGGATCTAATTAAATTTTCCAGGATAAAAAGTAGCCAAAATGAAAAGCCAGTAGCACCAAAAATCGTGATTGAAGGACAAACTAATAACAACAAAACAAATACAGTTTCGCATAATTATAATTAAGGGCTAGTAATGTTAGTTATCTACCTAGTGAGTTTGTATCTCGTTTCCTAAATACATTTTAGTCCGCGTCTTTGAATAAACATTTTGCAACATTGCGTTTTTCATTTGTAAGGACTATTCGACCGTAATGGCGTATTCAGCTCTTTTCTACGCAACGCTGGCTCCTGATGAATGAAGCGTTGAGACTCGCGTACATTATATAATAGCCCACAATACACAGGTCGTTTTTGACGCAAAATATTTTAAACTAGATGATGCCCGCGACTTCATCCGCGTGGATTAAGGTTTTTTGATTCCCGCGAGAACTGGAGCTTCGAGATGTCGCCATGTCCTTCCCCGGGATACAACCTATCCCTGAGAAATGCAACGAGAATACCGTGCGCTAGCATCTACTGCTATAAACGAAACTAGTTGATGCCCGCGACTTCGTCCGTGTGGATTGTAGGTCTTATTGAGTCCCGTGGGAACTGTTTCTTTTCTCTGGATAATGTAAATAATAATATAATATGTAACTCAACTATATAAAATAAATATATATAAAATAACTGTCTTTTATGTCTTATTTACTTTTGTATATATGAAGATTTTTAACTCATTTTTTTATTTTTCCGTACTATTTTTCAAACATTTTCTTGCATACAAACTTTGTCCTGGCCATTATAAACACAATAAAAAAGAATTAGCCAAATAGGTGCCGCCTTTCTGAAGGCCGCTTACATACATTCAGCGATTGATTTTTTATTTACAAGTATATAGATTAAATTTCCATAAGATTCATGATTACACAAAAAATAATCTTAAAGATTTCTTTTGTGTAATCATAATAAATTGACAATGAAAATGAGCTCAATGGAAAGTAAAAACGTAAATTTTCTCAGCCAATAAAGTCATCATTGCTCGGAAGAGGATCTAACACCTAATTTCCTGATTTCTTTGTTCCTTGTACCGTGATTAATTCGCTTATTGATTTAAGCCGTTTCGAAGAGTGGATTTACCTGTGCGCTACGCGTAATAGATTTACCTACGTTTGTATCTATATATTTTTATTTTTCGTTTTGTTTGTTAACGAAGCGATTTTTTAAGTCTTGCTCAACAAGTGTGTTAGCATAGCAAGTGTGTAGGCATAGCATTTTCGAATTGCTTGGTAATGTACACGAATCGAATATTTTAATGAACCGATATTGAAAAAATTAACTCTAGCTTGGACACATTATTCAAGTGTTGGTGCGGCCACAATAATTGTAATTGAACTTAATGTTAATAATTTTTTAATAACATTAATTTATAAGGTTTTAAATTTTATGCTGTTATACTAATAAATTGAGCCCTAGTTGCTTTAAATAAGGTTATTTATTTATTTAGTAGTATTAGTAATAGTAGTAGTAGTCGTCGTCAACCGATGGACGTCTACTACGCTGGACACGGGGTCTCTTGTTGGGACTACTTGCTACTAGACTGCCGCGAACTTGCGCCGGTCGTGCTGCCTAAGTCCAGAGATTCCCTACGACAACAATACCTAATGGGATATTTACTACATAAATATTCGATTAAAATCAATACCCATACCTAGCAGCAGCAGGGTCGTCACGTTTGCCTTCCTTGCCTGGGTATGGCACGGGGAAAAAAAATTCCCCGGTACCGTCTTTTAAGCCTTGTGTCGGCTAAGGTCTGCCGTCTTGGCTTAAGGAATCGTGGTCTTGGTTTGGTGTTGGGTCCAGGGCCAGCGCCATGAGCGCTATGAGCGAGGGTCATGCCGCCATGCGCGGGTGTGTTATACCTACCACCCTTATCAAACTTTTAAATTTTTTTTGTTGATAAAACTGTAGGTACAGTAACTGCCGCTTTCAATGAGGAGGCACCCTTGGTTTCTATAGCAGGTACTCATTATAAATTAGTCTTATAATTTTAAATATTTCATTCTCGTTACTTATTATGTGTTAGTTGTTAGTTCCATTTTAATTAAATTACCTAAGTACTATAAAAATACCAATCTGGATAAACTAAGCTTACCTATTCTCTAGCTAGTACAATATAACATTAATAAAGTTACCTACTACATTTTAATTCTTTTGTTTTTGGTTTAATTTCCTTTATTTTTATACAACTTTTCTTGGTAAGTACTTTTCCTTTTTTTGTGGCATATTTTTTTTTCGATCCAAAACTATATTATTTTTAATATATTGTTTAAGTGAAGTAAGATGGCAGCACTGTTGGATTTTAGAGAAACATAAATTACTGTTCATTAGAATAAAGGCAAGTCATTTCATTTTCGCTCATTTCCCGCCTGAAACTGTCGCCTAGAGTTCATCTGCCTTTTAAATGTATTCATTTAATTAAGAACCCATTACTTGCTTTTTAATTAAAATATGTTTTATTAATGCATAAAAGTTTTTATTGCGCTAGTAATTTTAAGTATTTTCACTCAAAATATAAGTGTTCCTAGAATAACATTCAAACAAAGTGTAAATAAATAAGTGAGGTCTGAGAGTTCTGTAAGGAAAGTATCATAACATTAATTATAATGAGTACCTACTCATTATTAACAGTACTTACCAAGACTGTTTCTTAAATTTAACTTCTTAAACAATTTTAGGCACAGAAAGTTTTTATTAAATTTTACCACGAGTCTCACTCGGTAGGTGTTGATGCGGTCTGAGATTTAAGTGGCCGTATATAGCTAATATATACGGCCGTATATAGTCCATATATAGCCGTAGTAATACATATTTATTACTAGCTGATGCCCGTGACTCCTTCCGCGTGGATTAAGGTTTTTTGGTTCCCGCGGGAACTCCTTAATTTTCCGGGATAAAAATGTGCTATTCCAGACTATAATCTATCTCTGTGCCAAATTTCATCCAGATCCGTTCAGCCGTTGGGGCGTGATTGAGTAAAAAACATCCATCCATACATCCAAACTTTCGCATTTAATATTAGTATAGATTATATTATAGTATATTAGGTTGTTGGGTGCATGGTTTTGTCGGTAAGGTCAAATTTGCCATGGCTGAAGCCTTTAAACTGACAAGATTTGAGACAGAAAAGGAATAATGAATTCCCAAATTCTGTCGGTAATCGAATCCAGGACATTTCACCGCTGTACAAGGGGGGTCGTTAAAAGTATAACTATTAACTATAAAATACGTAATAGAAATTTAAAAGTTAACAGATACGTATCGAATGTTACAGCAAAACGTGACTACCATAATGTCGAGCTAGCATCGTGCGCTTTAGTTTTCATTTTGATCGCAAAGTTATTAAAACTTAAAATATATTTTAATTTTAATTTGATGACAAATTTTTGATTTGGTGTGGGATTTAGACCTTCACTAAAATATATTGAAAAATAGCAATTATTTCTACGCTTTCCTCCATGGATTTGGCTTTGGACATTGGTAGATCCGATGCGCTGAAAATGCTGCCGTAAGCGCTGCATGAGCCGATTGCAGCAGTGACGTCACCTGCTCAATATTTATGCACCCTTGCCCCGAGCTATGTTAAATTACGGTCAAAACATAGTTAATAATTACTTAACTCTTAATTCAATTCTTAATTCAATTCTTATTAATTCTTCGTGGAAGATATTCTTTTGCGATTTATTTTAAGCCTGTCTACTAATACACAAATAAACTATTCAAGTATGCACTAATAAACTATTTTTAATAAAAATGGCTAATTGATAAACCTTAATTACCTACTTTATAAAATTTTAATACAGGAAAGAGAGCGTCGAGATTGGGAATTCTTAAAATGCTACATATTTTTAAGACCCATCATGTAAGTAGGTATTGTTTTGATAATGTTCTATTATATTTTGCTTATTGTGAGACACAGAATTAGTGTTGTCGGGATTGAAAGAAAAATCAGTAAGTAAGATGGTTCCTCTAAGTCTTCTAAGGTAGTCAGCAAGTTTAGTTTGCCATGCACAGGGGACACAGAAGATATCTTGAATTTCCACAGGCTTTGCCTCAGGATTTCAGCATTTAATGCATAAGTTAATACAACATCGATACGGAGGTTCTCGTTCCGGGGGATTACTTACTCTCGCTAGGAGCAGTATTACTTCAAAATGACAGTTTTATGTCACGTAGCTTGACGTCCCTAAAATAAGGATTATAATTCTAAAACACGAACGTCAACCGTATTAATACAATACAGCTTTCAGCGATAGTCGTATGCACCCTGTATTGTGAGTCTAATATTCCCGCCGCAGTTCATTCATCGGGAATCGGTGATGCGTGAAAAAGAGCTGCATTCGCTGTTCCGGTCGAATAGTTGGTGCCTATGAAAAACTCTCGATTGAAATGTTTATTCAAACTTTTTTATTAAATTTATTAAATTATTATTTATAGAAAAACAGAAAAATCAATGTGTATTTTCCAGCAAGCGCAGTGCAATTATTATTTTGATTTTGTAATTTTGCTGCACTTGTAAGTTGTTACGGTATAGGTATCACTAGTCTACAAAAAAATAAAAACGGTTTGCTCAAGAATACTGTTTTACGTAAATTATAATTTCAAGAAGTGATGCAGAATTGTTTTTGTAGTTTAAATGTTTTATTAAATAAATGCCGCATTACCGGATTGTTGGATTTAAATTTGAACACCGATACAAAATACGTAACATAACATTTTTAAGTCATTAATCACTGGTACTTCAGGCAATAAATTATTCCAAGCGGCTCTTGTTTTGGTCAGATGTAATCCGGGATGAATCCAGAATCTCCATTCTCCAGTATCAATTGAATAATTTAATCACCTCTCGCTGTGGTGCTATCAATCAATTAAATTTAGTAGGCATTTAAAAATTAATCTCTCTCATTGAGGTATTATGTACTATATACATATAATTCAATGATCTCTCTCTCTCTCTGTCGTATTCCTCATTACTGAGGGTCGTGACCCCCTTCCATTAATCAAATAATGGTAGGAGTTTTCTTGTGATAATAATGCGGTGGGTTCCCACGTCCTTCCTATATAGAAATTATCTAATTTATTTTTTAAAACGTCTTGCATATTTACAAATTATTGGGAATTGGGATAATAATATACTGTTACCTATTCTGTGATAATACTTGTAGCTGCAGAGCTTATGAAGTTTATAAAATATGAAAAAAAAACGAAAGTCATAAGATCTTATAAATATTAATATGAGAACTAAGGTTAATTTGAAAATTTAATTCTTCTTTCTAAACCATTGTCACGGGTATTAATGTTAAAAAAGGCTATTATGTAATTTCATAAATTCATTTCAACGAAGGAAAAACTCAAGAGAAAGGATAAAACTTCAAAATAGGACTTCAATATAATTTAAATACATAAAACAAGGATTGTATTGCAAACAAAATGGCTATTAGAATTCTTTTCAGAACCGATTGGGAATTCCGCGTCGTCTCAACAAGGAAATTCCATTTTCCAAACACAGAACTGGGAAAAGACGACACGAACTTAAATACCTTGTAAGCAAACGAAGCGCGATAAGTAAATAACGTTTTCTGCGACGGAATTTCAAAATAAACGGTTGAAATAATTAAGTATTGAAATGTATCTGTTCTTCAAGGTCACGGTTCCATTGGTATTTTTTTACGTGTTGAATTAATTATTGTTGTTTTTGCATTTAGTATAAAGTTGTAAATCTACGTACCTACCGAAATTAATAATTTTCATTGGTCAACTGTGAACCCACTCTATAAACAACAGTTTATAGAGTGGGTTACCCACTCTATAAACAACAGTTTATAGAGTGGGTGACTCTGACTCCTGTAACACAGTTTTTAATACCTCAGGAGGCAGGGTTTTACACTATTGAAATTTTGTAATCAGTTAATTGGCAAATAAAGATTTGAAGAAGAAGAGAAGAAGGCAGAACATCGTTAATGTATTGGTAATAATAATTAATCATTGTCGTCGTGGGCACTTGGTTGTGGTAGGTTGGGCAGTTAGCTCATTGTTGTTGGTGGTGGTGAATTGGTGATGGAGGCGCCGGGGTATAAGGAGGTTAGGTTAGGTTATATAGGTTGAGGTAAGGAAATGTGTGGCAAATTACGAGCAATTAAGAACAGGTAAATAAATGTTTTTCTTTTTCTTTCTTTCTTTCGTACTAATAGAAAAAAAATATGAAACTTTAATAACTGAAATATGAATTTAGGTATGTACTTATTTGTCATTTCCAATCACTATAAAATATAGGTCGTCATCGTCAATCGATAGATACGTCCACTGCAGGACATATTTAGGTATATCACAACGCGGGAGGGTAGTGAATAGTTAGATATCATGTGTATTTATGTTTTCGTTGAACGGAAAAGCGGCCTATTAATTATTATTATTATTTAATGTGATCTTCCTTGACGTGTCTGTCATGTTTGTCAATTTACCAACAGACTTGCATTTACCCATTAATTATATATTCAGGTACCAGAACAATAAATATGTTTTTCACATGATGACACCTTTCCTTTATTAATTTTATGCAAGTCATAAAAAAAACCCTGCAACTTTAATGTCTGTCCGGACATTTTAGCTTACTTTTCTAGAATTAAATACAATTATACCTATTAAACCCTACCTGTATTTAAACATATAATGGTTATAAAGTTGCTAAAAACGTCACATTATTATTAATAGATGCCCCCCAATTTGGCTGGAATGGTGACTCCAATGGAATAAAGAATAACACGTATTTGCTAAATATTAATTTAGCAAATACGTGTTATTCTTTATTAATTTCTTTAAGTAATCTTAATAGATTATTTAAAAAAAATTGGTTACGAATTCGCGAAATTAAGTTAACAAATTCCTCACCGAATTTGCATTCAATTATGATAAAATCTGATGTTGTTTCAAAATGATTTTCCAATTACTCATCCAGCCAGCGCTTATCAGAAAGAATAGATACGGCATGGTACTGAAAAATAGATAGCAGAATAATCAATACATATAACAAACACCTGACCATTATCAGAATCACTGTTTTGAATACGTACGTAACTACGTACGTGTCAGGCATATTTTAATTATCAGAAAATTTCATTACAATAATAAAGTGATTTTCTCTGTAAGGTAAGTGTTTAAGGAGTTTTACTCAGTATTATAAATCATTGCGTTAATATTATTTTTTTGTTATCAATTAACTCTAAGAAATATCCAGTAATTGCTTATCTAACGATTGCGACTTACTTATATTTAATATAATGTACTTCATTTTTGAAACGGATCGCTATATCGCATTTTGGCGATAAACTTTATTAATTATTTCTAATTTCGTCTATTGTAGCATTGGTTAGGCATCCTATATTTTTAAATATTCTCATTATCTACGGTATTATGACTAATTCAATGGTATAATTTTATATTAATCATATATTTTTGTTTACAGTAATGCCACCGCCTCACGCTCTGCCTTGCAGCCCCTATTGTGGCAGCGGACACTGTCTGCCGCATTGTTACTTCCGTAACCATCCCCCTGCACCGCCACATTTGCAGGAATGGAAACCACCACCATACAGTATTCCGCCATCGACGTATCCGGATCCGTACCCGCCTCAGCATCAACCACCGCATTATCCTCCGCAACATCCTCCGCATCATCCACCACATCACCCACCGCATCATCCTCCTCATCACCCACCACATCACCCACCGCACCATCCACCTCATTACCCACATGGTTTTGATCCTATGAAAAGATAGGCTTTGCGGTTTTTGGGTTACATAACTTTTAATGATATGTACTTACTTATTTTTTAATGAAAACTGTTTCCGTATGTCATACTCGCTTGAAAACTTAATTTAAGTATAATATCTAAAAATTATAATATTTTTAATATGTAAATGGACATGGTACTTAAAAACAACAAAATTATATTTACTTCTAAAGCTATTGATTGTTTTTATCTACATAAGCGTTTTATTTACTGACATGACCAGTGAAATAGAAAGTTGCTGGTAGTTAACTACTAGATTGCTGCCTAAGACTGGTGGAATTAAAATGCGAATTTATGACGGTAAACCGTGGAATTCCGCAGGTCTCGAAGGCAATTTACAAAAAATTACTATTACAATTTACATGAGCTAATGTCGTGACACATCATCTGTTCCCTTGATTCTTACAATCTTTTCTTGACTATTTAAAGCAAGTCATTAAAGCTGTCATAAAAAATTATTCATGAGAAAGAGGTTCAACTTTTAATAGTGGGTAAAGAAATTAAGATGGCATTTGCGATTTGCAGTAGTGAAACACAGAATATTCTAATTTCAGAATTCAAAAAACTGGCAAATGAAATAATATCCATAGTAATATTATAAATCAATAAATTTTATCCCGGAAAATTCAAGAGTTCCCGCAGGATTTTTTTTTTTAATCTGTTCAGCCGATTTTGATGAAATTTGGTACAGGGATAGGTTGTATCCCAGGAAAGGACATAGGCTACTTTTTAACCCGAAAAATTCAACAGTTTCCGAGGGAATCAAAACCCTCAATCAACGCGGACGAAGTCGCAGGGATGATCTAGTCAATAAATAAATACAATCTTTAATTATAGAACTAATAACTGAACAAACCCAATGTAAAAATTATATAATTTTTAAAGGCAACGTAAATTATTATAAACTTTGATTTTATTTTTCCTACCATCTATTTTTTTTCCAAATATACATCATTATAAAGATAGAGAGGTTGACAAAGAGGTGGCTACTCGATATTTAGGTATGCTTACTACTCACGTTTACAATCCATATCGTATTATCTAGAATATGAATGATAAAAGTGTAATCAATAAAATAAACACCTAAGCGTTATCAGTGTCAGTTTTGTGTGGACCACTATACAAAAAATTGCAATATTTTAAGTGATATAAGAATTTTTGGAGCTTCACTATCACGTTTTACTAAGTAACCTACTATCTAAGGTATTTTTTATTGTTTTTTTCTGAGTTAGGTTTTGTAAAGAAGGCGATTGGAATAATTTATAATAGAACTGTAATTGAAATATTCCTGTATTAACTACATGATTTTTTAATTTTTTTTAATTGGATCTATGTAAAAATTTAACTTTTTTCGATCTGTCCGTCTGTTTCTCTGTCAGATATTTCGTAGATAAAAAAATTAAAATTGCTAAGCATTGGTTATGATATGACATACGAGATCAGGTTCAGGAGGTTAAATAAGAAGGATATTGTGTGATAGGGTATTAAATGGTTTAACAGAATTTCTCAACGTTGATACTGATTACTGATATATTAGATTAAGATGCAGCAGGCGATTTAGCGATGCCATTAAGAGAATGGATTCACATTTCACAGGAACATTCTTCAAAACATGGCCGCTCATATACAGCCTATAGAAGTTCAAATATATCATAATGAATAGCATCTTATTAACAAAACGATTATTGTGTATTTTCAGTATGCCACCACCACAAAGTCTACCGTGCGGTCCGTACTGTGGCAACGGATACTGCGCATCGCACTGCTATTTCAAAAACATGCCACCCACACCATCACACGAGCAGCAATGGAAACCGCCACCATACAGCGAGCCACCACCATCTTCGCGGAACACTAATACAGCAGATAGACCAGTAATTTGCCCTCCTGGACCCCAGCACCGTCAGCCCTCACCGGGATTCCCACATCCACCCATGCAACCACCTCACCAACGGCCACCTTATCCTCGACCTCCATATTACCGCCCGCAACCACCGAATGGTGATCCATTTCCACCTGTCCATCGTCCACTGTGAACTTAGGAACGTACTTAGGAATGTCTCGAAAGGAAGAAACATAAATGCAACAAGTACCTATAATTGATATCCACGTCTAAGTTCATATTCTAGTCTAATTTTATGCAGTTTTTATTTTTATTGTTTATTACTGTTAGCTGTATAAATACTAGACTAGAAATACGTATTCTACATTTATACCTGCTTTCAAATTATGTTATTTTTATTTCTATTACATTATTCTAACTTGGATGGATAAATAAATGTTGATTGTTGTTTGTTGATTGATTGATGTCGTATATGCCGAGTACGTATATATAATGTACTCTGTGCCGAGTACTTTGTCTATCACAGTAAAATAAACCCTACATTATAGAAAGTTTTTTATTTTCTATGCTTATTTTAGGTAAATACTTATTATACTTATTAAGTAAATACTTTTTGACGTATGCTCAATAATTATTTAGTTATTCCCGCTAGAGTGGCATAGCTGGGATAAAAACAGCGTTCTTATTAAGAAAGTTTTTCCCTATAACAAGATTACGTACGCCAGATGTGTTGGATAGCATTTGGTACAAGTAACACGGGAGTAGCGGCCTGACCTGTATACTAAATAGAGGCTATCAATACTGAATTAAAACTACTGCATTTGCTAGCTGTATTTACTTTGCTTCTTTACTTTATTTAGTTAGTAGGTATTAAGTCGCTAATAATACGTTCATTGGCAATCAGACGTTTACCTACGAGTATCTTATAAGACTGATAAAATATGTCAGTGTCTAAATGGAGTGCGCTAACCAGCTCGTAGGTATGAAGGCAAAAAATAAATATGACTAGCCGATACCTGCGACTTCGTCTGCGTTAATTGAGGTTTTTCGGTTCACGCGGGAACTTTTTAATTTTCCGGGATGAAAAGAAGCTGTTATTCCAGACTATCTCCAATCAATCTCTGTGCCAAATTTTATCAAGATCCGTTCAGCCGTTGTGGCGTGATTGAGTAGGTAACAAACATCCATCCATCCATCAATACATCTATCCATCCATCCATCCAAACTTTCGCATTTATAATATTAGTATAGAAGTATAGATTGAAACACAAAAAGTTAGATAGGTTCGGAAACTTAAAACGACATTTAAAAACATGCAAAAAAGTTCGTGAAAATTTGTAGCCGTTAAATAATTCACGTTTACAACCATCAAGAGCTATCAATCGGAGCACGGGCGTATAAATAGTGAGCACGTGACGTCATTGCCGCAGTCGGTGCGTGCAGCGTGAGTTACGGTTATGGCGCCGCTTCCGGTGCCTCGTGCCCGTCAATATCCGGACTTTTGCAAGTAACTTTGTTTTTTGATTGGCAATATCTAAAAGAAAAATTACTTAACTACAAGGTTTTTACATTGGCATGTCGGAATTTAAATTTTAAAGAATAATATCGACTCAAGAATTGCTTATGTATAACTTGATAAGAAACTTAATAATTAATAGTTTGTAAATGTATATTCATACATACCTATATGTATGAAAAGTTTGACTTCTAAATTAGTAGACAGAAACTAGTCTTCGCCCTGCGACTTCGCACAGCTGGGGAAACATTAGTTGTGATGTGAAATTCAACGTTTAAAGACCCAACGGTTTGAGATAATTATGTATAACTCGTGTTACAAGCAGGCAGGATACTCGTTGAAATAATACCTACACACAGATGATGCTTCGTATTGTATAATTCCACGTACACTTGTTTTATGCGTTTAATACTTGTAAGGCGATTTAGTTAAACCGGAATACCAGTCACAATTATACTGGCGACAATAATGATTACACTTTCACTAACAGATAAAGTTAGGTTGAATTAATTATTAGTTTGAATTATACTAATATTATAAAAGTGTGTTTGTTTGTTGGTTCCTTCAATTACGCCGCAACGAAGCAACGGATCGACGTTATTTTTGGCATGGGTATAGTTGAGGACCTGGAGAGTGACATCGGCTACTTTTTATCCCGGAAAATTAAGGAGTTCTCGCGCGCATCGGCTAGTTAATTATATTGGTTAGTGCTGATGTAAAACGCAGGTCAAGGCTTGGTTGGTTGGCATAGAAATGGTGAAGCGGCTCTAACCTGGGTCGTCTCTACTACGTACCAAGTATACTAATAATTGAATGCTTG
The DNA here is from genome assembly GCA_923060345.2 of Erebia aethiops. Lineage (NCBI taxonomy): Eukaryota > Metazoa > Arthropoda > Insecta > Lepidoptera > Nymphalidae > Erebia > Erebia aethiops. Next base: position 15,548,557 of record OV281087.1, read on the forward strand.
ATCCCTCTTCGGTTGAGTCAGATTTTCCGTCCCATAGGGCAATGAGAGTAAGGGAATATAAAGTGCACCTGTGTTTGGCTAATCTTTCTGGAGATTGGCCGCCGTGGCGGAATTAAGTCTGGGGGGACATTATTAATAGATTCTTTGACTATTAAGAAGAAGACATGTGCACATCGATCCATCTGCATTGCTATACATTCTGCACCTGAAGTAAATAAAAAGCTTAAAAAGATAAAGTATGCCTGGTTGGAGGCTTCGGCCGTGGCTAGTTACCACCCTACCGGCAAAGACGTGCCGCCAAGCGATTTAGCGTTCCGGTACGATGCCGTGTAGAAACCGATGGGGTATGGGTTTAATATAACTGCCATGCCCCTAACAGGTTAGCCCGCTACCATCTTAGACTGCATCATCACTTACCATTAGGTGAGATCGCAGTCAAGGGCTAGCTTGTAGAGGAAAAAAAAAAAAGTATTCGTAGTGCTTTCTGATAGTTCATTTCTACTTTCGTATCGATAAACTCTAACAAATTCAATAGTTTCGAGGCGGAATACATGCCGATGCTCGACTTGGAACCACTTATCACTGGCATCAGCTCGTAAATCGAGTTCTTAACTGTTGAACATCACGACAAGACCCGTCTTTTAACATGCTATTTCAGAAATGTTACGTGAACAGGTACGTATCACTAAGTAAGCTCACGCTAGAGACCTAGAATTCTTCGTCGTAGTCATCGATTCGTCTACGCATCACACTAATCGCGTCATTTATGTCGCATTCGAGTCTAGATTCTCATTCACGTCTAATTTGCTGGTGACTGAACGACCAATGAGTATCGGTATATGCCTGCTTCGCAAAAAAACATGAAACAACTTTTACCATAGATTGTTTTAACATAATTTAAGATAATTAATTTTCTAGATCAACCCAAGGGGGTAAAAAAAGGGGATGAAAGTTTTTGTGTGATGACGTCGGCAAAAAAGCTTAAGCCCCAGAAAATAAAAATATAAAAGAAAATACAGAGATTTACGGAGTCTATAGAAACTGAAATTAACGCAAGTATTATAAATGCGAAACTTTGGATGGAATGGATAGAGGTTTGTTACTCAATCACGCTAAAACGGCTGAACGGGTCTGGATGAAATTTGGCACAGAAATAGATTATAGTCTGGAATAGCACATAGGCTACTTTTTATTCCGGAATATTAAAGAGTTCCCGCGGGAACCAAAAAACCTCAATCCACACGGACGAAGTCGCGGGCATCAGCTAGTTTAATATTATAAATACGAAAGTGTGTTACTAAAATACTAACAATACAGTACCAAGTTAAAGTAATAGGTACACGTAATTTCCCTTAGTAGTACTGGTACTTAATAAAAAATTTACAACAGGTTGTTCTTCGTTGCATTTATGCAAAGCCGAGTTTGCCTCAACAACAATAGCGTCACAAAGCTTACATAAAATACGGTTCGTTGTTTTTAGAAAGCTTACTTTAAATTTAAGTATTTTTATTAGATATTAAGAAGTTTTTACTTCAAGCATGGATTATCATCTAATTGCTGCACTCCGAGTCGCTTGATCTTTACTTAAGGAACATCCTCAGTTAAGACTTTGTATTTAAATCTGTAGGGGAGCGGGGGGCTAGTTGTAACAATTTTTCGTTTCTTGGCTGTGGAAGCTTACTTGTTGGGTATTTAGGAAATACAGCAGTACTGTTCGAATGAGCTATTATTCACTTATCGATTTCAAATAGGTAAAATTTTGATCAAACCTGTGACGAATTCTTGTAAAAATGGCTTAGAAAAAAAAGTGGCGAGCGTTACAACTTACCCCGTAATTGGGGCTAGTTGTAACAAGCTTGGGCAACCCTGTAATAACTAGCCCCCCGCTCCCCTAATAAGAAGTTCCTTAAGTAATTAGATTCCTTAAGTATTTAGATTAAGTCACTCTGAGTGCTGCAGTAAAAAGCACTTCATAATATATGTATTTTATTGGGTATTGAAAATTATCTCACACACACACATCGCTGTATGCGACAACGAAATGAAATCATAAATTGTTGTTAATAAGTGTGGAGTATTGAATCTGAATATTATCACTTCTCGTGTGGTTCTGCTTTCATAATATTACCAACTTATTTTATGTTTTCTATAGGTATCAATAAATATAACGTCGACGTTATATTCATTCGTTCGATACGAACGTTCGACCGGGTCCACAAAATATACGAACCACACTAGCAATCATAGAAGTAAGTGGCTAACTATTTCGACATAATAACGTGTTTGTTAATAATACTCGTAGCTAACTGGCTGCGATAAATAAAACTTTATTGCTGGTAATTCAAGCCTCGGTGACGATAAATATTTTATGCAACGTCTAAACCCTAATTTTATCGCCCGTTTTCATCAATTTTCCTCAAAAGCTCTATTTATCTAATTTGTATTCAAATATATAGAAACTAGAGCGTTTGCTTTTCTATTGTGTTTGAAATAACTTTCAAATTTTAATGAAACGTTTTATAAGCTTTTAACTTTTATCTAGGTATCTTTGCCTTTTTCATAAAAAAGAGTCTTTAAAATGATTTAAATTTACTATATAATATTATATTAAATATATAATATACTATATTAAATTTTAAAAATTTACGTTCGGATTAATTTCACTTGAGAGGTCAGATTTCATTAAACTATTAAGTAAATATCAAATAAACTAAAACATCAAACCGTTTATTGACGTTTATTTTCGAGCATACCGCTCAGCAATTTTAAAATAGTTAATTTCTCCTTTTTAACGAAGAAGGAATGAGTACGAGTTGACTCACATACATTTACAGGGAAGAGCTGCTGAGTGCGTTGAAATCACGAGGTTGACATCACATCTACTTGCAAGAACCGTTTTCATTCAACGTTTCAAATTCGAGTAACACTTGAGGTGTGCTTGCTCTTCCAGTGTTTGTATTTCCCACGAGTCTCTCTTTCTCTCTTTGCGTCGTATTCGTCATAACTGAGGGTCATTACCGGTTTCCATTAATCACATAATGGTAGGAGTTTTCTAGGGATAATAATGTGGTGGGTTCCCACGTCGTTCCGCATAGAAGTCGACTTAGAGTATTAAACTTTTAAAAGTAGGTTTTCGTAAAGATTATGATCAGATGTTATTAATAATAACCGGACTGAGGGCTTAACGTGCTCTCTGAGGCACGGAGGAATCGAAAAGGCCAAATTTCAACCTCCAAATTCAGTCAGACATCCAGTTATAGACTTGGGTCAACGTTGCTTATCAATCGCAATCCATAATGTATGGACGTGTTTTTGTTCTACATACAGTGTCAGTATGTCCTACCTACACTGCTCTACCGCAGAACTGGTCGTGATGAATTTCGGGACAAACATAACTTACATCCTGTACACGGACATAAAGACGTTTAATGCCAGAAAAATCTGAGCTTTCACTAGATTTTTAAATCCACTCCACGCAGACTTAGTTGCAGACATCAGCTAGTAAAAAATAAAATAAAAGTGTCACGAACGTAGAAGTCACTCGCTTAAACGACTCAAATCAGTAAGGGAGGTAATTACTGTGCGAGAGGTAAAGAAATCAGGAAATAAGGTGTTCGAGATTCTTCCCGAGCCCCGACTCCCGCCCTACAGTTCGCTCATTGACCGGAACTCGAATATTGTCGTTTTTTAACTTTCCATTATAACGCTCACTTTTTATCATATTTTTCTTTAACGAGTTTATGATTGCTTTAACAAAGTGAAATGTATTCGGTCACAAGAGATGCACTACGCGGAATTTCTTTAAGGATTGGATTTTTAGATAACGCCGCATGACTAGGTATTAAAATACTAGGCATTAAAAACCGAGCTAACTCACACTCATGTTTTATTAAGCACTGTTCATAACCAATCATTAAATATATTTTAAATAATTGACTATAAAATATAATAATATGACGACCTCCGTGGCGCAGTGTGTAGCGCTGTTGCCTTAACGTGCGGAGGTCCCGGGTTCGATCCCCGGCAGGATCAATTTAGGAATTTATAATTTCTGAATTTTCCCTGGTCTGGCCTGGTGGGAGGCTTCGGCCGTGGCTAGTTACCACCCTACCGGCAAAGTCGTGTGCCGCCAAGCGATTTAGCGTTCCGGTACGATGCCGTGTAGAAACCGAAGGGGTGTGGGTTTAATATAACTACCATGCCCCTAACAGGTTAGCCCGCTACCATCATAGACTGCATCATCACTTACCATCAGGTGTGATCGCAGTCAGGGGCTAGCTTGTAGTGGATTAAAAAAAAATAATAATATGTAGGTATTAACTATAGTATACAACATTTTATCATACGTGTTTAAATAAATATTTCAATCGAGAGGGTTTCATTGGTTGCAACTGGCAACTGCCGACTATTGGACCGAAACAGGGCATTACTCTTTTTTTTACACAGCGCTGATTTCGGATGAATGAACTGCGAGAATATTCTCGTAGCAGATCACAATAATAGTTGCCCCGTATATGATACGATGTAGGTACCTAATATTTATTATCCATACTAATATTACAAATGCGAAAGTGTGTCTGCCTGTACTTATGTCTTTAAATAAATTTTTGTACAGGGATCGATTGTATCCCAGGGAATACTACTTTTTATCCCGGAAAATTCAAGAGTTCCCGCGGGAATCACGCGGACGAAGTCGCGGGCATCATCTTAATAATTAATAATAATCCGTTCTGAGATAGCAATCCTACGACTATCTACTTGGATTTGGTTGATAGAAAATTAATCCTCTTTTTCACATGTTTTCGTACGAAATAATTAGAAACTTAAATTAAAATTAATACAATGGCTCTGGCAAACAAATGGAAGGGCGGATAGATTTGGCGAAAAAATGAATATGTTAACCTTAAACGGAAGGGCTTCAAAAGTTGGTACATCTACAAGTTGAAAAAAAAGTTTTGCGCCTTTATTCGGAGACATTACATACAGAAAAAACACAAAAATAGCCATAAAAGTTTCTATCCAGCGAAGAAGCAATAACAAAATACTTTATGAAAGTTGCCGGTTTTATTGTGCCGCAGTAAAATTTGCTTCTGGAATCGAACTACAACACACTTTGGAAACGGTCGTAAAGTGATCCAGTGCCGGTCACACATTTTCATGAATAAAACGTTTCTATATCTGCTACAGAACAGGCGTGCTGCGAGTTGTTAAAATATGTACTACGGTTTTTGGATATTTGATTTTTCTGTTTACGATTCCTTCAGAAGCGTGTCGGCGTGTTCTCATTTTCTAAATACCACCACCACTACCACTCCAGCCCATTAATCTCCCACTGGTAGGCACAGGCCTTCACTCTCACAGGAAATTAGAGGGAATTAGAGTTTAGACCCACCACGCTGCTCCAATGCGGGTTGGAGGGCTTTAACGACTATTATCATGTTAGTGATAATAACCGGAACCGACGGCTTAAAGTACTCTCCGAATCACGGGTGTGAAGCAACGCCAACTTCCTAACTCCGGGCTAGTACTGAGAACTTCTAGTCAGAAAAACCCAACATTTAATTATGACCCGACCCGGTACTCGAACCCATTACCTCGACGGCCGCATTCCAAAAGTTATGGCAGAGATGATCACTGTGACGTTGATGCTGCTCGGATTGTACTGCTAAGCCCTGCGGTTTCTTTAAAGGGCTATATGCATCGTCTACATGAGCCCTATATGCATAGTTAAAAAATAAAATAGAGTTTACAATATTCTCTAAATCCTAACGATAAATCGATTAATATTATTTATCAAGAAATTAAATAAAAGAAACGAATTGTAAGTGTGTTCACGGACAAAATAAGTAAATTGACTAGATATGGATGATTTTTGAAATAAAAAGTTGAAAACTTCTCTAAAGGCGCGTTGAACACTTTTTGGTAGGGGGTAAACTTTCGGATTCGCGTCACTGACATGCTCCGCGCCGACATGCTCGCGTTATTACGAAGACAAAAGGTCTTAAATATAAATATACTAAATTCGTAATTAAACTTTAATACCTTAGTTTTTAGGTTTATATTTGTATTTTTTTTTCGAACGCTACCTATCTTCTTCTACCTGCTAACTTATGATCAGTGCAGAGGTGTACCTAGCTCTAAAACTCTACAATAGATACAACGCGACCAAGCCAACTAGGCACCAAGAGTATATTACGTCACGCGGGTTTCGGGTTCCGAGTTAGCTTGGTTGAGTAGTATACGTCTGTAAAGTCAGTGTTCTATTGGCAATCCTTTAACTAATCTATTATCACGATTTTCGATTCTTAGGAGTATGGTCCGTGTGTTCATGTACTTAGTGCTTATATACTAGGTAAATCCATACTCTGTGTCTATCTGTCTGTCTGCTATCTATTCAATCGATTTTGATGAAATTTGGTACAGGGATAGGTTGTATCCTAGAAAAGGATATAGGCCTCTTTTTATCCCGGAAAATTCAAAACTTCCCGCGCGGGAATCGAAATAACTTAGTCCACCCGAACGAAGTTGCGGACATCATCTAGTTTAGTAAGTAATAAAAACGTAAAAAAATATAAGTATTTACTATTTGCAAATAAGCTTTGCGAACTATGTAGGCAATCATATTTCGTGACTAAAACTAGTTCAGAAATCTTAGCCCAGCATAAAGATGCCGGAAGTATGTCAGCTAGTAAGAGTTGCCGGATATTGAATAGAAAGAGCACAATGTCAAGTAGAAAATATTTTATGAAAAGGCTACAGCTACCCACAACTAGTGCGCGACCACTCTAGTCTCAGACGCATTTTATGGCGAAACCACAATACCGATAGGACAGGATAAAACTCAGCGTGAAACTTTTAAAACTTATAACTTAGAATTTTAGTATTAAAATTTGAAAATAATATTAAATTTTCAAACGCCAATATAAATATGCATATTTAAAAAAAATACTTCACAGCATGTCGGTGTCGGGAAGATTTTAAACCATAAGATTTTCCCTTACCAAAAAGTGCTCAACGCGGAAAAATAAGTTTTCACTTCAAAAAGTGCACGTTTAACGTTTCAGTACTTATAGCTAACTGTAAAATTATAATTTAACGCATATCATGCTACCTAAATGTAAGTACATTTATAGACCATAATTTTCTTAGATTTAACTTGAGCGCGAATTCGTGCAGCTGAAGCTATGAGGTGTCAGCTTGAATTCGGTTTGTCTGTGAAATGAACACGTCTGGGTCGTCGCGTATATTCCTGGAATAGCTTCGCGCGACAGGTCGGGCGGAAATAAGCTACTCCGCTCACTTAAGCTTCAACATGATGACGTCTTATAGTTTTAATTTTGGATTAAAGTTTTGTCACTTTTATAAGAATTACTCACTTTTGCCCGCGACTTTGCGGGAAAAATCAATAAAATAAGGTTCATAAAATTCCCATACAAACTTTCATGGGGATGAATGTTGTATATTTATATGTGTCTACCCCCCAAAGAGGTAAATAGGGGTATTTACCTCTCTGGGGGTGGCATTTTTAAAAACTATGAATTACGTATTTGTTCACTTTTAACCAAACACCCAAATACCAAGTTTCACGGATATAATTAAAAAAATCAAACAAACTTGACTCTCATACAAACCTTCATACTCAAGGAACGTTCTTTGAAAATGTCAAATAACATTCCGGGTTTTAAATTAATTGGACCTCATACTGAGGGTTATGGTGTCTGTAATTTCTGAACTACAAAACCTTGAAATATTTACGGGATAATCTCCAAAGTATATCTTTCTAATAAAAAAAGATAGAATTAAATCGGACTAAGCGTTAATGAATTAATTCTACCTATTCGTTTAAAACACACGATTAAGTCTCAATTAAAATTCCAGCAATGAATTAGTTTTGCTTATAATGTGTCCTTAAAATTTAGATCCTGTAGAAAAAAATCATAAATCTAAGCGGACAAAACAAAAATAGTATAGATATAATTAAAAATCTGATTTTATAAGCGATTGATCAATGTATTCTCTTAAAATATATATAAAATAAATAAAAAATTACTTTCTTTTGTGTGAATAAACATTATTCGAATTGGAGTTTTCATTGACGACAGCTATTCGACCGGAACGGCGCATTCAGCGCTTTAGCACGCTACACTGGTTCCCGATGAGTGAACTGTGCCGGGAATATTAGAATCACGTACTACACTACACTGTGCACTAAGCTACACTGTGTTGTGTGGGTCGAGCTTACGGGACACCGAGGTGAGAGCAACGTGTTTGTAAACACTTTTGTTGTTTGTGGTACAACTGTTAAGATAAGACATCACTGTGCAATATCAAAATGAATGCATGCATGCATTAAGTTCAAGTTTAAATAAAATATTATTCTCATATTTCAACGTTTACATTTTAACGTTTATTATTCATATTTGACAAGGTAACAAGGCGGTGAATAGTTTTCATAAAGTACCTATTACATTACAAATAGAAGTCGATTAATTATTTTTGTATCCGCAATATTTATGTAGCATATGGACAACGAATAGAACCGACGTTATATTAAACGAAATGCTACGCGGAGCTCTGGGCCCTGCAGGCATAACGTGGCAAGAATACAGAAAATATTAGGCCTAAACCATAAAAGGCAACTATTAGGCGCAAGACGCATACACGGAGTAGAGTATCACTGACGCAAAGAAGAGTGACTTCTATATTTTACGCAACTATGTATAACGCAAACAAACCTTAATCACAGACTAAATAATTAAAGTAACAACGCTGTGATTGATTTCTGCCTGCAGAACTCTTATTCGATAATAAAATGGTCTACCATGGTGCGTTAAAGAGTGTTAGTGCCGGAAAATTCTAAATTGAAGGGAAATTCAGTCACTTTGATATTATTTGTGCAGCGGAACGTGTTATAGTCTTGCCCTAAAAAGGATATAAGGGCGACAGCACAGTACGGATAAAGTCCGCGAGTTCAAATTTATATGGGGCTGCACAGATATACAAGGTATAAAATTTTTACCCTACGAAGTTGGCGTTTTGTGCACCATCACTGCACGACGCGCTCGGTCTGCACTGGCGCTAACTCGCGTAGTATTTGATAAAGAAATACAGAGAATATACAAAAATAATTTATGGATGTCGCCACTTTTATTGCCTGGCAGTAAAATTTGAATCCGGAGTCGAACTACACGCTTTGGAAACGGTCGTAAAGTGATCCTGTGGCGGTCACACGTTTTCATGAATAAACCGATAGTATCTAGAATACAGGCATGTAAGAAAAACGCGGTGTTGTACATTTTTAAAACCGTAAGAAGCTCTCTGATACCTATTGGATTTCTCTACTTGCAGTTCCTGGTAAAGTATCCCAAGAGATATCTAGTTGTACAACTTTACTTTGTTGTTGTACTTCATGAATATTTTTGATTGTATAATTGTATGCAACAACACCTAATAGGATTTAATATTAATAATAGCGTAAGTGATTCTGCATCGTGCAGAATGGGATAGCGTATGTAACTTCAGGAGTTCGTAAGAATAATACATGCTATGCCGTGCATGCTTAAGGACTTTTTAACGTCGTATAAGTTACTCAATATCGCAGTTGGTTATCATCAAACGATAGACAATTAAATAAACTAAAAACTGCTTGACAATTAAATAAACTGTTCCTACAAAATGTAATTTGTATTATAGAGGCTACCACACGCCGAGGAATCCTTGCGCTTTTTTTTTTAAATCAACTACAAGTTCACCTGATGGTAAGTGATGATGCTGTCTAAGATTGTAGCGGGCTAACCTGTTAGGGCAGTTATATTAAACCCATGCCCCTAATCGGTTTCTACAGGGCATTGCAACGGAACGCGAAATCGCTTGGCGGTACGTTTTTGCCGGTAGGGTGGTAACTAGCAACGGCCGAAGCCTCCCACCAGACCAGAGAAAATTCAGAAATTGTAAATTCTCAAATTGACCCTGCCGGGAATCGAACCCAGGACCTCCCACGTTAAGGCAACAGCGCTCAACACTGCGCCAGGGAGGTCGTCAAAATCGTCAAAGTCGTCGTCATTTGAGGAGGGCGCTGCTTGCTCCCTGCGGTTTGCTTGATGTCGATATTTTTATTGGGAAAGTCGCTTCACTGCACTTCCAGATTGGAGGTCATATACCTAATATCCGTTCTACGAAATTCAGATATTGCGGGCACTGTTATATAGATGACCGAAATAGGCGTGAAAAATTAAATATTTAAATGTGAGAGTGCAGATTCGTGTTGCAGTAGCGTGCTGTCAAGGCTTGCATTCGGCTTGTCGGCGAAACGAACATGTCTGGGTCGTCGCGTATTCCTGGAATAACGTCGAACAGCACCGACGGAAATAAGCTACTTCGCTCAACTAAGTTTGGACGTGTCTGAATGTCTGATGGCTTTCAGTTTAGAGTATGGATAAAATAGAATTATGCTCTTTTGACTTCCACTTCTATTTGTGCCTTTGAGAGTATGATATTTAAATATAAAGTATCTATATTCTGAATATACTCGTAAATCTATATTTCGCTGCGATTAGATTACTGAAAGCAACGACTAAGGACCGGCGCACATCTGGCGAGGCGCAGCGCAGAGTATTTAATTGCCAAACCATTATCGACTTTGGCGACCCTGAAATAAAATCAAAAATCAATTGATACAACTTGTTGACACGTTCGCATCGGAGCGACTTGATACGAAAGGTCGTAGGAATTTCTATATTATTTCTACACTAGCAGAATCGATAATGGTTTGATAGTGAAAAATACTCTGCGCTGCGCTTGCCAGATATGCAGCCGGCCTTAAAGCGCAATGCTCACGCGTAAAAAGTAGTGGAGCCGATGCGCACGTATGTACTTTTTACCCCTGATAGAAAATTATACTATGCTTTTTTACTTTGCCAGGTACTAAAAAAATTCTACATCAATGTTTGCCATAGAGGATACCATATAATTTTGGTTAATTGATGAAAGTGTGAAAGTGATCGACACATAATATAGCTTTCTACGTATTATATCTTTCAATTGACCTTCTTAAGATGGTTTAGTGTAGTTGATTGCCTACCGATAAGATTGCCTGATTATACCTAATACCTAAAGTTTAATACCCAAAATTGTATATTGTTATTTTTACCCGTGGTGTGATTGTATAAAATGTAAATGTATTTTACAACCACAGCCTGTCTTGTGAAGGGTTTTCGCTTTATTATACCTCGAAGTATTTAGGAAGTATACATACAATATGTATGTTTATAAATCATCTAGGTGTTAGGACGCTAACACCTAGATGATTTATAAACAAACGTAAAGAAAAGATTTGGAGGGTGGTGGAGTCACGTTCCGACAATATTCACTGGGGGGAAATGTACCAACAATGTCGCTGTACCATAATACACCTACAGTACTAGAAAAAATATGATCATAAAAACCCGGAGCAAGAGATTTTGTGAAGGGTCAAATTTTTAAGTACTTATAATTTTTTTTTAAATTTTGATTAAGCTTGATAGCGTGCTTTTTACAGTACACCAAGTTTAGCAAATATTACAGTAAGAATTTCCGTATTGCATTTTGTAAAGAAATTTTAGAAATAGCTCCTGTTGTCTCAACAAATGCGTAGCCGTAGACGGTCACGTAGCACATGCTACGTCTTACAACGATAGCAAAACTACAATACCAAGCTAAGTACGAAAGTGGAATGCAAATAAACTGTTATCAAGTCCACTAATCTTTAGTTTCGGAACTTTAAATCCATGCATATAAATATTGTCTTTATATTGTATTCAATAAAAAAAAACGTAAACAATTTTACCAATGTTATTTTATTTAACACAAGTTAATGTGACGTTAAATGCAAGGACAATTAATTACTGTACGAGAAAGCAAAAATGCATTAAAATACGCCAGATTAAAAGAGCAGGGAGCAAATAAGTGAATGCTAGAAAATAAAGAGCACAGGAAGGAGGAAGCAGGCGAAAAACGACGCTATCTGGAAGGCAAACTAATCTTTTTTTATGTTTGGCCGGCTCTCGAATGGTGAAGCAAGCCGCTGAACTTGGATGTTTTAATTACAGCCCTATGGAGAAATACTGCATTTTACTAAGGCTTATTTTAACACATTCGACATCGCATGAGTGCTTATCTGGAATGGTTTACAGTATCAACCATATTACTTAAAGGTCACTTAAGTACTCCTATACTGACTAATTAATTATTGATCAATAATTAGTTAGTTATTTTTATTTTTCTCTCCTCTTTATTTATATTTTTTATTTGCTCTTTTGTTTATATTGTCTAGTTGTGCTTTTTTTGATTTTGTTAAAATTTGTTTGTTAGTGTTAGGTTATTAGGTTTACAAGTGCATATTTTTAGATACAACTTAAATATTATGTATAGAGCGCCAACTCGCCAACAAACTGGCCCACCAGTTTGGCGAGATATATATTATGTAAAAATTGTTGTATCCATTAGAAATAAATAAATTAAAAAAAAAAAAAAAAAACTTTATAAAAACATGTGTTTAGTGTTTTGTAACGTTCTATCTTACTTCTTATCTTACTAATATTATAAATGTGAAAGTTTGGATGGATGTATGGATGTTTGTTACTCAATCACGCGCCAACGGCTGAACGGATCTCGCTGAAATTTGGCACAGAGATAGATTATAGCCTGGAATAGCACATAGGCTTTTTATCCCGGAAAATTAAAGAGTTCCCGCGGGAACCAAATAACCTCAAACCACGCAGACGAAGTCGCGGGCATTCGCTAGTTTATTATGTTTATTTCGCATTTGACAGTGCAAGATGTTATTTTAAAGATTTTTTACAAAGTTAAAGTATTATTAAAGGGTTGTTAAAGTAATCTAATATATATATTGAAGTTTTTTTTTTTTTAATTTTTTTATTTCGATAAATCTGCGTACGGTATAGCGCCGTTGCTAAGGTGTATTACAAATGGACTAAGTTAGTAACACTTCGATTCTACAAAAGTCAGACATTTTGAAAATACTTATTCCATGAGTCCAGTATGATATCATTCTCAAATAGAAATTACAAGTTCACCCCGCACTTATTTATCAGCGGCAACTACTAGGTATAAGAAAAATGTGATATTCATTGTACAATTTAGTTCCCAGTTTCCACAATCGTACTCACGAAGCTCTATGTTATTGACACGATATAAAATAAAAACAGAAATCGCTTTATGGAACGCCGAGGAGAATAGAAACAAACATTGGTCGAGCGGTTAGATAGAAAAAAGTACAAAACAACTCAATAGAACTTTGCTTTTTGTGTAGTTCAATATCGGAACGAAGTAGGTACATTTCGTTAGACCAGCCTTTTTGTTATGTTATAGGAATAGTTAGTTTTATTCTTACTTCTTTTACTTCGCTGGCTGATGGTATATTACAATTAATATACCAATTGCACCAATGTGCACAACTTGTTATTTTCACTTGCTTAAATGTCACTTTCAATTATAAACATTGCGCTATTTTTAGAGAAATTATCTTTTTTTATTCGACAGTCTTACAGAGTATGATGTCAACGCTTTGGTTTTTTTTATTTCATTATAGACCACACCTGATGGGAAGTGATGATGCTGCCTAAGATGGGACGCGTTTGCCTGGAAGATGTTTACTTAATCTTGATTTAAAGATATCCGGTTGAAAATATAGATAGGCTGCTGAAAATTTTCCAGAATCGATAAATAGACGTTGATTTTTCCACGATAACAAAATGTAAATAATTTTAAACGGCAGCGGTCCGTAAACATTTCCCTCCATAATTTTATTAATAAAATTCACGAAGGAGGCACGACGGACGCAGAAAGATATAAAGCAGTAGATATCCTACGTTTATTTTAAGAAAAAACTGAATGTTGAATATAATTTGTTTCATAAATACCCAAATGATTTTAATTCAAGTTTCTGATTGCCTGTTAAGCCTTTTCCTTTTCAATAGTTTAAACTCGTCCATGTACTTTGCAATAAACGGGAAAAAATCCCAATTAAATTGATCGTAAATTGCCAAAGAGCATGGTAATTACATTCTTGTACTTTTTTGCGAAGATAATACCCTGAGAATATTACTCTCCGCACGGCAGTCGTTATTAGAGAGTATTGCAAATTAATTACACTGCCATGCCTTTTTAGCAGAACAGGCGAGAGCGTGGCGCGCAATCGGCTGCCCTAATTACAGCCAGTAAAAACTAATTGCCAGCGGGTGAGTACTGCCATATTGCCGGCCTAAGCTTCGTCTTATCTATATGAATATACATCAGGATATTCGGTACAATTATACCGATGGAATAATGTTAATATCATATTATGCTTTATTATTATTGATTATATAATATATATATATTGATATAGCTTCCTGGACCATTTGCAGTGGTCTTGTAAGTCTAGAGATCTGCATTTAGAGTTAGAAGTTGACTTACAGAATTCAAGTATTTTTAGATGTTGATTAAGAATTTAAAAGCCATCCAAGTCGAAGTCAGTTAATCAATAACGGCTTTATTCTACAAGTTTTGATTAAGAGCTAGGTATATGAATTGAGTACTAACTTACGGTACGCCAGGTGTATTTATACAAAGTTTAGGATAACTCTTCAAGCGCGAAAGTTTGTGCAAAGGTCAACATAATCCCACAGAAATGTTAAAATAACTTCATTATACATATGGGATGTTGTAAAAATAAATACCCTAGCTTTTGCAATAGTTTAAAAATACATTGCCATTTCGCTGGTCACCTCAAGGGTGACTAAATTTATATCCAACTTCTCCGTGTCAATCTATCTTTTGGTGAAAATATTAAATGATACACGAACCGTGGTAGTACGTGGCGTATACGCACTGTTCGCTACGTGTGACGTCACGCATGCCCTGACCGCTACCTCACACCATCTGCTCTTTACTCTTAGCACCTTAGTATTCTGAACATTGTTGTACGACTCCCGAAATTGTAAGATAGTTAATATAACTCCCAATTAAAACAAATATAAATCATCAATTCACATATAAGCATTCTGCCCTTTTAATAGTATCAGAATGACCGCGAACCGTGTTGGTACGTGAAGTCTGTATACTTTGTACGGCTCGCGTGTTTTGTAGGTATTCGGACTTTGACGTCACGTTTTCCTCCACCGCCGCCGCGACGCGGACTGCTGCCCAGTATGTTGAACTTTGCCGTTCTATGTAAAACCACAGAATAGGTAATAGTACGGTAAAACCTCCCGAAATTGAAGAATTTCAATAACATTTTAATTTTAAGAATGTACAAAAATAAATGCTTTAAGAAGTTCTGTAATCAAAATATTAATTTTTATATTCATAGACATAAATAAAATAAAAATAAATTATATGAATTCATATTCATATTATAAATATTTGCATTTCAACATATAAAAAAGACTATTCTTTATTATTAAATTTCAATCTCTTCGTCATTCCAGTGAATGATATTTTACGTATAAAAATTGATAGGTAATATGACTACAAGCATTCATCTCTATTCATAGTACTGGAGATACTGCAAATCGGGTTGGTCTGTATATGTCACCGTAAAATTGTACAAACCGTTAGATTATAATCTAACTAGCGAGATTGTAAACTGTCGAAAGATTACATTTTAACGCATTATTTTTCGGTATATTGTAATCTGTTAGTATTTTAACCCGATAAAACATGCCTAACCTAAACTAAATATTTAAAAAATTGACACTCAGAACATTGAACGGTTCACAATCTTTCGACAGTTTACAATATATCGAGAAAAAAACATACGCGCCGAATTGAGAACCTCCTTCCTTTTTGGAAGTCCGTTAATAAAAAGCGTTAAATTACAGTCTAACGGTTTTTACAATTTTACGGAGACATATACAGTTCTAATCTCCTCGCCACATGTTTAGTATTCGTACTATAAACGTCACGTTTGACCCGACCGCCAGCTGCTCTCAGTATCCTGAACTTTGGATGTTTGATGTACGTTTACTGAAATTGAATGTTGTAATGTTACTTACTCTTCAATGTTAAGTTTTGAAAGTTTTGATATGAGACCATTGATATGAGTTTTTTTATTAAATTCAAGTGTGTGTTTCCGTCTAACAACCTTAAATCCCATAGTGATCCCATTGATCAGATAGAAGTGCTCGTGTTTAATCATCCATCGAGTTTAATTTTAGCCGCTTCTCAAGGGGCGTGCAATTGCCATCGCATCGCCATCGCACATCGTTAGAGTTCGTGATCGTACACATAATAACGAAGTATATACTTACCTAACTATTATGTAATTTGTGTTAGAACCTCGTACTATTCCTGCAACGGCTATAGCACATGTGTAGGTCCTTCATCTTGTCTCAGACATATATTTTCCTTAGGAGCTAATAAGGAAACTATACTTCTGAGACTTCTATTACTCCTTGGTCCAAGTTTGTGAATTCTATCATCCTTTAATGTTCATTTGGATACCCACACGAGGGGGGCAATTAAGGGAGACAGGAGTCCGGAGCCCAAAAGGCGAACAGCTTTGGCCGCACCTGGCAATTTCGCCAAGAGGCAAGGGCACGTTCACCCAGGGCATTGGGCTAGTATGTGTGCTCTTAATCAAGTAATGTACTAACTAAAATCAAAAAAGTAACTTCGGGTGATTTCTTGTGCAATGTGCACACGGTCTAAACGCATTTCAATCCGACTTCCTAATTCAGCGGCTTGCTTCACAATTCGAGAGCCGACCAAACATGTAAGCCAAGCTAGGTTTGCTTTCCATTTAACTTCGCTTTTGAACAATTTTACTCCTTTTCCATTTTTGTGCTTTCACCCATTTTGTTTGCAAATCCTCTCTACTCGAACTTTACTCAAAGGGTTGAAACTTGAGTTAGTATCAAATCTGTACTTATAAAACTGCATTATGAAATTATGTAATTAGGTTATAATTATGAGTGATACTCACCATCGATTTACTAGAAACCGCTATTAGCTTGTAACAGCGTCATATCGTGTGCGCAAGGTGCAGGAATCCTTTGTGGGGTCGAGTGTACGCTTTTATAACATGGTTCCCAAAGAGTATCTAGATTTGCCCATTACATACATTTAAAGAATGTGTTAAACAGCATTTGTTAAGTCGAGGTTATTACACGATCGATGATTTTCTGAATGACAAAGTTGCATGGAAGCAACCGGGCTCGCATCCAGTGACCCACAAGTCAGTGTAATACTTGTAACGTAATGTATATGTTGTATTGTTACTTATTGTAACCTTTTTCTTTTTTAAGAAAAGGGCAACTGCTGAGTTTCTTGCCGGCTCTTCTCAGTAGAATCAGCTTTCCGAACCGGTGGTAGAGTCTTGACGTATCATAAGTGACACAAGTTGTTCTACATGAAATAAATAAATCAAATTAAGTTAGGTATTTAAGAGTGTTGTGCTGGTTTCAATCACGCTGCAACGTGGGAAAGATCAACGTGTATTTTTATGGGCTTGAGGGGTACTAAAATTCTACATCAATGTACAGGATAATTTTATCCCGGAAAATAACCATTTCCATGGGATACATACTTATTACATACATATTCAAAGCTTAATCACCGTGGATATAGAGTAGATTAAGTAAAAAAAGGTTTAAAACTATTCGAGATTTTGGAGAAGGTTTGGAATTCCAGAGTAAGATATTTACTTTACTTAATATAGCCATAAAAATGATTTTGTATGTTTAAAATCTGAAAATTTAATGTAAAAGTAATATTATTCGTAGGTACGACATGGTGAAATGACGATATAACGGAGGTTAAACCGAGCACCAGTTTGTGCAGTTTAATGTAAACAATTCGAGTTTGTAGAAGCCGCAGTAGTTGAGACGAAGCTACGTAGCAGGTGCTACAACTTATGATAATATCGAATTATACATTTTAAGGCCCACTTGTACAAGGTATCTTAAATTGATTTATTTATATATTTTAATGCTGTCCCTTTTTGGCAACTACAATATGCATTTGCTAAAATGGGACAGCAGTGGCGTGCACAGGATTTGAAGCTGGGGTAGGCATTAGTTGGTCAGATAACCTAATTACTAGCTTTTTTGATGATAAATATGCTTTGACTTATTTCCATTTAGGTAAGCAGTGCTTTTATGCCTCTGTGAACTGCACGCCACTGTGGGACAGCATTATACAAAATTTAATTAAATATTAACATTAACTAAATCAGTATTAGTATCAGTATCTTATTTAACTAAATCAGTTTAAATGTCCTTGTGCAAGCGGCCCAATTAGGTATATTTTAAGCCTAATGAAAAAGTTAGTAATGTGACCCCTCCTTCATTCAATTTTTTTTTTAAATCTAAAGCGATAACTGGTGAATGTGTTGCGTGTTTCATCTCAGTCACTTCTCTATAATAACAAGTGATCATAGTAGATATTGTATACGTTTATCCATACTATCCATACTATTTAATATTATAATTGCGGAAGTGTGTCTGTCAGTCTGTCTGCTACGCTTTCACGGCCCATCTGTTTAACGGATTTGGATGAAATTCGGTATATAGTGGTCGCTTACATCCCGGGGAAGGATATAGGCTAATTCTAATCCCGGAAAATTAAAGAGTTCCCGCGGGAACAAAAAAACCTCAGTCCACGCAGACGAAGTCGCGAGCACGAGCAAGTTTACTTAAAAAATAAATTACTTAAACCCACATGAAATTAATGAATTCATTGAGTTCGTTTCTTCAATAGTTACCTACCTATTTCGGCTTTAGTTACATTTTCTTGTAATTATTTTACCGGTGAATTTCCCTAAAGCCTTTCAATGAAAATGAGATGGATTTCGAGGTTGATTTTGAAGAAATAGAATTAATGTTAGCCACATTCACCCAGTGCGGTTGTGGTCACACTGACCGCAGTTTATGCTGTATCCGGTTATGTAACCATGATTGTGGTTGTGTTTATAAGGCATATTAATACTACAGGTGGTTCTTGAAATCTTTTCAGCCTTTGAAAAAGATTAATTTAACATAATAAATGTGCGTATACACCTTCGTGAATAACTACATGTGATGGACATGAATATTGAGTCTGGATAAAAACATGAAACATCAAACAGGCTCATAAAATATAATTATTCTTAATCAAATCACTTCATTTTTGTAGACAAATAAAATTAAACGCGTTACAGTTTTTCAGACTGTCTGGGCAGTTCATTACGAGAGGATTACCGGCTCAACTCAGCTCGGAGAGATTCGAATTTCACACAGACACAAAAAGGCGCTCTATGTAATCACAGTAATTTTATGTTTAATATTCACTGAAAGCGTACTTATAAGATCGTGCGCCATCACTCCTAATTCCACAAGGTCGTTGTGCAAAGTCGAGGTCGGGGCTGGTTCGTAGTTCAGTTTGATAATATTAGTGATTTCTTAATTATTATAGCACAAGACTTTACATGTGTCATGTTTTTCTAGTTCTATATTCTGCGGTACGACATTCGCAATAAATAATAGGCCATATAGGACTTGAATCCAGGGCCTTAAAATAAATTAATTAAAAAAAGAATGGTATTCTGATGGCCAATCAGTGTGCTTCCCGCCAATTGAGCACGAAGGACAAAAATAACAAAAACTGCTTATTAAAAATATTGTACAAGATAATTAAATTACTATAAGAATAATATATAAAGGATACGAATAATATATAAATACTATAATATATAAAGGAATCAAGTTATAAACGAACATTAGGTTTGGTCTATCAAACATGTTTGGTGGTGTAAAGCTTTAATCTCAGCCAAGATTTCCACCGAAATACCGACCAATAAGCCGCATTTCAACATATCATACGCGTTGAAAATGAAAAGGGCCAGAAATTCCTCCCACCATTCATCACCATCACCACGAGGTCAAAGTAAATTTACCTATCTATAAAACAACGAGCTCTGGTTATAAATTAGCTCTTTAAAGGCTACAGTGTAATCAGACGGTCGGGACAATTTGTTGTTTGCAACAATTGGCTTAGCGGCCTAACTTGTCTCCGAGAGATTTGAGTGTCGGGCAGACGCGATGGCACGAATACACTTTATATTTTATAGGAGCTATTTAACAATACACAAGACTCTTATAATAAATTCTGTTTAGGATTATGCATAATATTTGGCGAGAGGCAAGGATAAGGAGGCAAGACGTGATATTTCGTATATCTATCTCCATGTGTAACGAATGTGTAGGCAGGATGTGTTATCATGTGTAGGTATGTACGGACTATTATAGATAGAGATACGATACGTTTTGCGGAAGGTAAGGTCTCTTTTTTGGCAAATCATCAGAATATATAGTTTGGTTTGTTTATATAGTACTAGCAGATGCCCGCGACTTCGTCCGCGTGAAATAAGTTTTTTAAATTCCCACGGGAACTCCCTAATTTTTCGGGTTAGTAGCCTATGATGGTACCAATGTAAGCAGAATTTTCAAAATCGGTTCTGTAGATCGAGAGATTACCCCCTACAACGTCACAAACTCACAAACTTTATAATATTAGTCCTCTTTATACTAACAGTATAGAATATAGATGTTGTTTATGTAGTAGTATAGTTTGACGACCTCCGTGGCGCAGTGCGCTGATGTCTTAACGTGCAGAGACTCTGGGTTCGATCTCCGGCAGGGTCAATTCGGGAATTTATAATTTCAGAATTTTCCCTGATCTGGCCTGGTGGGAGCACGGAATAGATAAAGGTATTTTTTCTATGGGTGGGAAGCTTCGGCCGTTTCCAGTTACCACCCTATCGGCAAAGACGTGCCGCCAAGCGATTTAGCGTTCCGGTACGATGTCGTGTAGAAACCGGGGTATGGGTTTAATATAACTGCTATACCCGTAACAGGTTAGCCCGCTACCATCTTAGACTGCATCATCACTTACCATCAGGTGAGATTTCAGTCAAGGTCTAACTTGTATTTGAAAAAATAAAAAGAAATCTCATTCAAATATTGCTTAAAAAACTAGCGCTCAATACTGTAGGAAGCTCCTAATGATGATAAATAAACGCTTGAAACTGGTTTAAAGTAGCTCTTTAGCGTCCACAGCTTAATCAGGCCGTCAGGACAGTTTGTTACCTGCAACGAGAGGATTACAGGATCAACCCGTCCCAGAGATGCCTTTTATATTATTATGAATTTCATCCGCTATAGTCTTACTATATTATTGGAAAGTTTGGATGGATGTATGAATGAAGAATGTATGGATGTATGGATGTATGGATGTTTGTTACTCAATCACGCCCCAACAGCTTAACGGATCTGGCTGAAATTTGGCACAGGGATAGATTATAGTCTGGAATAGCACATAGGCTACTTTATATATAAAGTCGCGGGAACTCTTTAATTTTCCGGGATATATCCGGGAAAATTAAAGAGTTCCCGCGGGAATAAAAAAACCTCAAACCACGCAGACGAAGTCGCGGGCAGTCGCTAGTTGACAATAATTTCGTTGACATATTATATTTATTTATTCTGATTTAACTAACAGTAGGTAATTACACATGGCAAGGTAAAAAATTAATGTTATTAATTCCCTACATAAATGGTTCACAAGTAAACATAATGAAAATATTAAAAGAAGGTGACTGTATTGTATGGTGCCGTTTTAAAAATTGAAATTGGTGGCATACAGCCTTATTAGCTATTGTCAGTGTCACTCTGGATAACGTATGGATTTTAACGATACCTTAAATATATATAAATAATATGTTCAGGCATTTATACATTATGTTGTAATAATATACCTACATACCATGAAAAAATAAACTCGGAAAACATTAAAATCTTTTTTTTGAGCAGTCGTGTAAAAAAAAATCCGTCACTGTTAATGCCATCGACTTGGAATAGTTGGAGGGGAACCACGATTTGTTCTGACGCGCTAGTATGTGCAAATTCATATAAAAGTATGTTATTTTCTTTTTCGCCAGTAAATTTTGTTTAGTCCTTTTTTGTCTGTTTTCGCTATTAAATGAAAAATTTAAAATATTTTATGGTTAAACCTTTACAACAATAACAATGTTTACTATTTCTCATAAACGAGTAAAATCCACAATATAATAAAGTCCACACGGGTCTCGCCGACATTTTATTACTTGGGTGTAATTTAATTTGCTGGAACACAGGAGGACATGCCGTTCTCATAACCAGGTGGCCAGATTTACGGCGATGCACTATCTATGTTATAAAGGCGGGGACCTCTTTCATTTAACGAGGATTGTCTAGTATTACGATACAAAACCTTTACTCAGAGAAATTTTAATCTAAATGAAATTTACTTGATTTTTATGATATTTTGCACAGAGAAAAGGTTTATAATAATTGTATAACTTTCTTACGCTGCATAAGCGATATGCTTTTTTAAAAATCGGTTTGTAAAAATCTGGAATATACCTACCTTATATTTTTTGGTATATTCACTCGACGATTCAAAAGCACTTATCATAAGTTTATTTGAATAAAAAAATATGAGTTTGAGTTTGAGTGGTAGTCGTGAGAAAGACCGACTGAACTAACGTTGGAAATTGTTATCGAATAGCCCTACGTAAGTAAGTTTGTCCCCGCGAACAGACTTTTAATCAATTAACGAGTAACTAACGTAGATTTATCTACGTACTTAATTTGCTGACTCAGTCACCCAGGATCATTCCTCTGATACTAAAAGTTGCCACTCATATTTTCTGTTCATTTTTCTTGGTTGATTATTCTAGACAGTAAAATTTTACGTAATTTTTACCCAAACTAAAACGCATATTAATTCAATTACAGATACCGAGTAGGTATCTACCAGACCTACTGCACTCATGTGTGGTTGCTTTGACCGCATTTTGTGTAGTCTGCGGTTATGTATAATGATGCCATTGACAACTATCACCACATGCTTGCATTCACTGCCGTGCCGCAAATAGTTAAGTAATTAAATAATACTAGTTGATGCCCACGACTTCACCTGCGTGGATTAAGTTTTTTTGGTTCCCGCAAGAACTTCTTAATTTTCCGGGATAAAAATTACCCTATATGCTAATCCAGACTATAATCTATCTCTGTGCCAAATGTCATGTAAATCCGTTTTGCCGTTCTGGCATGATTGAGTAACAAACACCCATCCATGGATCCATGGATGGATGGATCGATGGGTGTAATATTATAATATTAGCCATAAGTATAGAGTTTAGATTCTGTCTTAAACAATTAATTACGCTCCTTTATTCAAATTATAAAATAAGCACTTTCTGCGGGTCTATTTAAAAGCCTATAGGTATCTAGAGACAGATATGGAGACAGTAAAGTTTGCTAATTTTATTCAAGTGTGCACCAAAATAGTGTACAGGGTGGTTAAGGGGTGTTATTTTGGTAGAGGCCAGTGAGGCTACTGACATTCGAAACTCAAAACAAAAATTACAATTTATTTAGAGACAAAAAAAAACCTCGTCTTTCTGTCTTGGGTTGTCACCTACAAAACTGCTTCGCGCTCCATATCCTTGGCCACAGTTGTCCATCACGTGGCTGCAGGCCGCCGTCTTCGTCTCGTGTTCTACTAATTACCTATATGCTAATTATATGCTATATATAGTTTAAACTATATAGTAATTATAATATAATATATAATTCGCGATTCTCTTAATATAAGTATTAGTTATATATTAGTTTATTCATTAATTCAGTCCAGTACTTCATTTCAGTCCAATACTGAAAGTGCAATTTACGACCGTACCTAATCAAAACATTTCCCTGTAGCGGTTTGCTTCGCAGTTCAAGAGTTGACCAAACATGTAAACAAAGACCGGTTTCGTTTGCGTTCCCGTTAATCTTGCTTTCCGCCCGTTTCCTCTCTCCACTGATTTTTTTACTTTCACTCGATTTGCTAGCGCTTTTGCTTTTTAAGCCTGACTTTGGATATCTATCAACGATTCTAGGCACACGACGAGCACCTTCTATAAAAAAAAAACTAGCGAACAAGGCTCAAGCACTTGAGGTCGTTGGGATGGTACGACTATGATGCAGCTGTACGATGATATGCCAGTCAGTCAGTTTCAGCGATTATATCGATTTGAAATATTATAAAATATATGGAAGATATATTGTTTATGGAGGCTAGTAGTAATTGTGTCAGTAGATCAACGCAGTTGGATTTGTAAACACGAAATTCTTGCGAAATAAATAAGCCATAATTTATTCCCAAAAAAATAAAAAAGAGGTCATTGTTACCTACATAGTATGTTGTTACAAGCCATGATTGGTTTAGCATTTCTTTAACTCTACTTAATTTAATTAAAACAAGAGTAAGTAAAAAAACCTTATATGTATTTAATTCAATAAATTTTCTTGACTCATGAAATCAAATACAAACTTACCATTTTTCTAGCTTCATTGGGTTTCTTTATGACTTTATGAATAAGAAGATAATAACAATGAATATCCTCGTAATAATATAAATTGTTGGAGCGTCTAGGGAGCGCTTAAAAAGACGTGGGCGCTGATTGGTCCACGTATCAAAATTGTCAATTTGGAATCGGCCATATTTTTTCGCAACGTCATTCGCAAATTCGCAATTATAGAATCGTTACGCATTTCTCTCGTTTTTCAAACTATGTAAATTTTAAACTCTGGTAGCTGATTAAATACATATTATCAAGCACAGTATATCATTCAGAAGCGCAAACATAAATTATAATATAAATAATATAAATATAAATTATAATATCATACTGATTAATATTCAACATCCTCTAGGCAGGGCCAAATTATAATATTACTAGCTAATGCCCGCGACTTCGTCCGCGTGGATTGAGGTTTTTGGTTCCCGCGGGAATAAAAAGTAGCCTATGCTATGTATTATTCCAGAATATAATCTATCTTTGTGCCAAATTTCATCCGGATTCGTTCAGCCGTTTTGGCGTGATTGAGTAACAAACATCCATTAATCCATACATCCAAACTTTCGCATTTATAATATTTAGTATATAAATTATTATTAAGTATGAATTTTCACGGATCCGCTATCGTCCTTTTGCATATTATAGGTAAATTTCAGCCAAAACTCTCGCCGATATTGGAAACTATTATATTAGTTTAGATGCATTGATTGGGCACTCTCTAACTACTGTTGAAGTGAATTGCGGTTAAGTTGAATGAGAATGGGTATCGGATCTTAAGCTTTTACGTTAACTTGGCTTTTAGGTTGAGATTTAACGTGGTTAACAGTAGTGCCTGTTTTACGGGGCCTTTCGTTGGTACGATAACTTTTATGGAGGATTGTTCTTTCAGTATCTGTGTTGGATCAACTAATAATAGTAGATTGTTCATCAAGGTACTAAAATGAGCCATTTCGTACGAGATGTTTAACTTCCCGAGCGTAGCGAGGAATGTTATAGAAACGAGTAGAATGGCTTTTAGGCCCGTGGTAAACCCTCTACTTTTCACTTCGATTGCGAAAAAATAAAATAAACGATTTTTAATAATTATTTTTATGCCTTTCTGTTATATTTTTATATTAGGAGTAAGGTCTTTATTTTTACTTGATGATATTAACAAATAAATAGTCACTTAGTTCACTTTACCTGCATTTACCTTGTACATATTATGTATTATGTTTTGAAATGGATTAATAATTATAATTATCATCCATAAAACATCCATTTAAATAAATGTAATAATTACAGCAAAAAAATCTATGATTTCGCGGCAAACTGCAGTATTTACCAACTTTATTTTTTTCCGTATCGTTAGCAAGAAGTAATTTTTAAAAAACCAGTAGTATCATAGACAAAGATCTGTAGGATAATGGTAGGATACGATGGGTAACATTGACATTCAACGACATAAATGTTTTGGGTGTTGATATAGTAACCATAGACTAAAAATTATGGATAACCGCATGTGGATACCACGCATACCGTAAAGAGGATAGTACGGCAATTATTTTAAAAAAATACTTTAATCCCTAGACCCTAAATGCTTAATTTAGTCCGCCTACGCTAAGCTATAATGACACCTTTTTAGAGCATGAGAGGTGAAAAATAAATTATACCTATTCTAAATCTTTCATTGGATACTTTGATTACTTATTGCGTCAAACATTGAACGAAGCAACATTGCCTTTCTTATCGCCACTAAGTCAGTAGTTTAGCGAAACCGAAAAACTGACAGAAATACCGAGAGGAGGATAGACAACTAAAGACGCAAAGTTAAATTGGAGATGAAATACGAGCATTATAAACATAGATCAAAGCTTAGTACTTGCCCTCAAAATATCTTACAGCATTTTTCCAAGACACATGCAATACTTCCCAGAAGCGCAGAAGTATATTATGACAGTGAAAATGGGTTGCTTTGATGTGGATTAAATACATGAAACGTCTTTAACACCTAATCTTAAGCATCTCTCAAACGTCGAAGTGACAAAGTTAATTTAGATTTATACCAGGGATCAATTTTTATTTGCGGCTGCCTTCGACTTTCATGTAAATATTTTGGTGTAAATTCTAATCAACGTCATTGTGGATTACTTGATGAGATCACGTTAAGCCAGCGTACTTTAGTAGCGGCCGAAATAGAGTTATTTCTTTGATAAAAAAATACTTTTTCTTTGGATTAAATTAAAATCATGCTCTAATAATCCTTTAAATAAATAACATAAATAAATAAAAGTTTATTGACTGACACAAGCAAATTACACAATAGGGATGATGCCTATATCAAAAATAAATTATTTCTAACTGATTATAAATAAAGGGTCTTCCAAAAGACCTAAAATTCACATCCCTAATTACCACACATAGTTTTAAGTTTGATAACCATTTTAAAATATAGATTAAAGATTAGAAATTTGATGACGTCACAACTATAAATTACATACAACTTCCATACTAGAAGTGCGTTTTTAAGTTTGATAAAGTGTTGCTGGTTTGATTGAGTTGTCATCATCCCTATTTTAATCAAATAAATATTATAAATGCGAAAGTTTGGATGGATGGATGTTTGTTACTCAATCACGCCCGAAAAGCATTTCGGCTCCGTTCAGCCGAACGGATCTGGATGAAATTTAGCACATAGATAGATTATAGTCTGGAATAGCACAGCTACTTTTTATCTCGGAAAATTAAAGAGTTCCCTCGGGAACCAAAAAACCTCAATCCACGCGGACGAAGCCGCGGGCATCAGCTATAGTATGTATAATCTGTGGTCTATGGTGATGTTCTTTAAATGACATTGTCTATGTTTTTCGTATTACATGATTACAACACCGAGTAAACAAAGATTTGCAAAAAACACAAGTCACATACAAACCTGCCACGCGCTGCCACACCAAGCAAGCAATAACAAATGTGTTGTGTAAAAGTTAGTAATGTTAATAGTGGGGTTATGGTGATGATGATCATAGAATACTGTGTGTTTTTATGTCTTGCATTACGCAAAACCCTAGTGAGCAGAGTTGATTTTGTTTATAGTAGTTCGTATTACGTGATGTAAAAGTTATAATAGCACCTGACAGACCATCATACTAATCATATCATACTAATATTATAAATGCGAAAGTGTGTTTGTTTGTTGGTTTATTGGTTTGTTGGTTTGTCCTTCAATCACGCCGCAACGGAGCAACGGATCAACGTGATTTTTGGCATGGGGATAGTTGAGGACCTGGAGAGTGACATAGGCTACCTTTTATCCCAAAAAATCAGTTCCCGCGGGAATCAAAAAAACTTAAACCACGCGGACGGAGTCGCGGGCATCAGCTAGTATTTCATACATATGCGAAAGTCAGTTTGTTGGTTTGTCCTTCAATCACGCTGCAACGGAGCAACGGATCGACGTGATTTTTGGCATGGGTATAGTTGAAGACCTGGAGAGTGACATAAGCTACTTTTATCCCGGAAAATTGAGGAGTTCCCGCGGGAATCCAAAAAATCTTATTCCACGCGGACGAAGTCGCGGGCTACAGCTAGTCAGTTATAATGAGAATGATAGCTAGAAAAGTCTTTGAAACACGTTTCAAAAATGCGCGAAATGTTACAAGAGTTGAAATGAATGCAGCGAGACTGCAAGTGGCTGTAATTAGTAGATGTAATTGGGTCAGCTGACATTCACGGCGTTTCCTCAGGATCAGCTTGAGTTGGAGCTCCGTGTACCTTTTACTGCGGAGAAATTGTATCAATGATGCAGACTTAGTGAAGATTTCAGACAAGCTATTCACAGATCTTTGTGAATTATTTAAGAGTTAATAATAAATAATTGCGGGACCGGTAGCGATTCTATACCCCACTGTCGTGACTCGTGGCTTAAGAGTGCCTTTAGTTAAGCTTGCTACTACATAAAGCATAAAATACGGTTATTAAGAAAATAATAAGCAGACAGAAGTTGAACACATAGGGCGGCAATATTACTGAACAGTGATCTCTGCTAAAGAGATGAACTGTATTGGTGTTCATAATAAGATTCAGATTCATTTATTTGCATTCAACGTGAACAATGATGTGCAATGATGAACAATAGGTAGTTATAGGTTCGAAATTATTATTATTATTTTACGGTAGGTAATAATGTCAAATAAACTCATTATAATGAAATAAATAACATACTTGTACTTACTCAAAAACATAATAACGTTTTCAATTTCTTGGGGCGAATAGTGCGTTCTTTCTGCGCTCCAGTGTAGATAATAAGCTCGAAATACCCCTCAGTCGAACAGAATTTTATGGCAATTCGTTCACTGAAAGCTGTGCCAAGTACTGGAACTCTCTTCCTGCTGAAATCCGTCAATCTAAGTCAATTAATATTTTTAAAAGTCGTTTGAAGAATTTTTACCTATCTCAGTAGTTATATAGTCATTTTATGTGTATTGTTTAATATTTTATATTTATTTATATATACATATTTGTATATCTTAGCTTATGTTTGTTAAACTTATGTACGTAAGTATGTATGTTTTGTATGTAGGTAGTATTGTATGTAGCTGATATTTATAGTACATTTTATTTTTAGTTTGCGCACCATCCCGTTTCTATATTCTTCTCCTTTCTCCAAAGGTTGTTGTTATTGTCTTTTTCATATCCTTTTACTTGAATGCAATAAATATTTAAATAATAATAATAATATCTATTTTACTCAGGAAAGGAATAGATTTGGTTAATTTCACACGAAACTAAATAAGTGCAGGCGTACAAACACTGACAGTGAGAATGAAAGTTTGAACTGTTTAAAAAATACTTTTAAGTGGGTCTAGTTTTATCGTACTGAAAGCATGTAGAACCAACAACCAAGTAGTTACTAATTACTACAGAGAATTTTAAAGAAACGGCGCACTGAATGCAAAAATGGTGTCAGTAGTTCAACGGGAGCGGAAAAACAAAGTCTTACAAACTAAATATACAACATTAAACGTTCCTATTTACGGGATCCATTCCTTCTCTTTATACACTTCTTATTTTTCAATCTAGAGCATAAATATAATTAAGGATTTAGGAACTATCCTAAAAGTAGAGTTACTCTACTCTTGGTAAGTACTATCGTTTATGAAATATCTATTATTTAATATACTTTTTTCGCTGACCTAGATACCTACCTAATTAAGGGTTTTGGTATCAGATACTACAAGCTGCCAGTCATGCCTGTTCTGCGCTAATTAAGTTTTCTGAGGGATTGAAGTCCATCCAGCCATACCTGGGAAGTCGAGAGTCGATGTCGGCTCATTAATCCAATCTAAATCAAATTTGTCTAGGAGTCCAAGTATTAATTACAAGCAAGTGGAGTCATACTAGAGTGAACGAGTGAACGAGCCGGACTGATTTATCAATTTTTAATTAAATTTATCTTATTATTAATTTAATATACTTCTGCGCTTTCTTTTTCTGTACCGTCACTTTTACCAACCAATTAATCAGTTCTTTATTGAATTCTGTCTCAATATTTACAGATTCCATTTTTGATATTGTGCTACCGCTAAGCATTTTGTTGGGTATAAGGGAATTTCGCAATATTAGATTTATACGACAAAAGACGAATTCATGGATATTAAACATCATGAATCACGATGTTAAAGTACAGACTACAGACATACAGAGATTTATGTTCCCTCAAATCTGGCACAATCTTGACGTGTTATTATTTTGTATTAATGGTAATCGCACATTTGCATTGCGAACTAGCATCATACTATGCATGCCTTTCCTGAGCTAGCTATTTTTCTGTTTTCCCACGGCGTTCCCTCAGGTTTTTAAATATTTACTTACTGGGCGTTTTTTCAAGTACTTATGGTGACCTTCCCCCGCGCCTGTTTAATACGGGGTGTGCTGAAAATGGAATAATTTCGCATCATGTGCAGTACGGCCGAGGACCTTAAGAAAATACGTTGGTACTTGCCTCTATTGCTGTACGACATACTGGGCGATCAGCATTATTCTTCCCGGGATGTCTGTACAAACGAGTCGAGGTTTTCTTAGTAGCAAATAAACCATTAATTATCACACTAATCGTATAATTTTACGATACGGGTGAATTTGGTCTTACTTTTTCAGGTCAGTAATAAATATTAGCCATTGCGACACATATACAAGTTTAATTTAATTTCGCAAAAGGAAGTTGTGAGCTAAATATTCTGGCCTTTAAACTTTCATGTCAAAACTTTGTGAATTGCGTTAAACAGTAGATATGATGCGGTCGCTTTTGATGTCTCCTCGGCTCATAATTTATCTACAACATTCATGCTTTAGCGTTAGTTTGTTTATGGTTCTCTTTTTGTTTTGCGTGTGATAAAAATGCTTTGACGGGCGTGAGCTAGCCATGAATGTATGTTAATGTTTTATATATACATACATAGGTAGGTACCAACTTAATATTATTTTCAGCTTGCACGCTATACGCGGCTTCGCGAAGTAAGTATACGTTGTACTTGTGCATGGGCTTTCAATGTTAATAGTTTAGTTTTTCTTAATTTAAAAATTTAATTAACTGTATATTTTTTACAGTTTTTTTCTTTTAGATGATTTAGCTTAATATGGTAATATAACTATAATATTATGTATATCGCTAATTGTACTATCGGGAAGCGGTGATATGGCGATACGAAGTATCAAAGAAAACCTTACCATAACAGTAGGTATGTGAAACGCACCACCACTGCGCCCATTGATGTAGAATTTTAGTACCTACCTGCGCCAGTCAAAACCTTATACTTGTGTAGGTAGTAACCTTATACTATACCTCTTACTATAGCTATGCATCTGGTCAAATAATATAGTATACTTACTTAGAATCCCTACGCGTCAAGGGTGGATATAAGCTCCAGAAATTGAAAAGATCTCCTTTAAAAATATATACATGTATTTTCATTTAAAAACCTAAAACTATTTTCTGCTACAATTCAGTAAGCAGTATTTCTCAGAATGTACAATAAGGGTGAAATATATCCCGTTTGATGTGGGATGGATGTGGGCATAATTTGTGAAAACATCTGGAAAATGTCTGTCACACGTCGAAGCCACTAAAATGATACGCGATTTGCCATAGATCAGTGTTCTGTAAGTGTTTAGCTTTAGAAAATATTTGTAGAAACAGTCATGTATAAAAGATTACGTAACGTATTAGTGAATACTTGATTACTAATTTTAAACTAGATGATGCCTGTTACTTTGTCCGGTTGATTTTAGGATTTTCAAAAACCCAGTGGTAACTCTCTTAAATTCCGAGATCAAAAGTATACTAATTAAGCAAACTAGGAAGTTAAGCTATCTTTGTAACAAATTTCATCACAATCGGTCAAAAAGATGAGCCATGATAAGATGAGATACCTGCAAACAGGGGCGGCCTTAACCATTGCGAGGCTCTGGGCGGTAGATATTTGCGAGGCGCATAAGCTTTGTGGAGTATAGTCCATTCACGTTTTTTTACCTTTCGCAGTTGACAGCATCTCAGACCAATAAATAGAATAGATAGTGGATTGTCTATTTAGTTTGTCATTACTTTGGATCTTACTAGCTCACTTCCGATTACTATGTGGGTCTTTTTCTACTTGGAATGTAGCGCGAGGGCGCCAGGCCCCTGCAAGAGCGAGGCCCCGATCGGTTGCCCTGCTTGTCACCCCTTAATGCCACTAATGCCCACAGATAGACAGACACAAAGACACACCTTCGCACGTATAATTTTAGTAGGTACCTATGGATAATTAATATTTGTATGTGTAATATAATAATCACCCGTGGGCCAGGGGCGCGAGCACTGTAGACTTTTCGATTCTCGGTAGGCAATCCATACTAATAATCCATACTGATATTATGAACGCAAAAGTGTGCCTGTCTGTCTGCTACAATTTAACGCCCTTCTGTTCAACTGATTTTGATGAAATTTTACACAGAGGTTGTATTTCGAGGAAAGACATAAGCTACTTTTTACCCCGGAAATTTAGACGTGGACGTTACCCACGTGGACGAAGTGGAGGGCATCAGGCAAAATGCCCTATGTGAGGTTCCTTCGCTAGTATCTAAAGTTGCCATAGTGCTTTATATTACATTGAAGAATTATGAAAATTGAATTAGAATTGTCAGGTTCAGCATACCTTCAGAAGTAGTTTAATTAAAACGGAATGCATACACAGAAATAGATTTAACAAGTGTCCGAACTGTGTCGAGACAAATTGCGTTGAGCAAAGTCCGTTAAAGTTGCGTCTCGGGGGAAGAGGCAGATCTATGTAGCGGTTCTCTCCTTTGTTTCCCGGTATACAGTCACGTTTACCTAACCTAAAACCTAATTGAGGGTAACAGAGCAGACGGACTGGTTTTAAATTAAAATACAAAATTAACACGCATATATTTTTTTTAATTAGCAATCCATAGAAATAGAAAAAAGACTCGTTGTGTAGCAGCTTTCTTTTTGTAAAGTAAGGAAAGAAGTCTGCTATCGATAGTGGCTTGCGGTGTGACGTGACGACTTCATACAGTTGAAGCTACACCTGGACCTTGTACTTTTGTAATCGAAATCGACGGCACCTAGCATGGCTTATATTTTTATCAACTTTTACTCAGCTTATTTACCATGTTGTTAAAGTTGTTACAGTAAAGAGTATAAACGCGTTCAAGCTACTTTTTCTCCTCTCCACTAAGACACGTGGGTCACAGAGGCACGCTGCGCGAGAATCCAGCCTCCAGCTTCATCATTAAGGTACAGCCTCGACATGTACGACGCGGCAGCCCTACTTGACATGTACGACGCGGCGTGCCTCTGTAGTGAGGATACCCACTAGATCTAGACCTTTAGAGGTACTAGGTACTCACCGCCGCAAGTTGCCGCGCTGCGACACGACGGTCTCCGGTCCGTCGCCATGCGCCGACCTCGACTCTACTCGCCATGCTCGGTCTGCTGGTCCTTAGATTGAGGTATTGTTTTCCTTGTAGGGGAAAGCCCCTCCACCAAATCATATTAAAACTAGTAGTAAGCATTCGTTCTAGTAATTTGTGTCTAAGCTAAGGGTACGATTTAAACTTGCGTTCTCTCAGATTTCAAACCATCCTCTTTACCGTTGAGCTATAATTTAAATCATACTATAATAATATAATAAGATAAATAATAATCTAAAAAATATGTTCGTTTGTTGGTTTGGACTTTGAAGAACCGGATCGACATAATTTTTTGCATGGATTTAAGTTACAATCCTCAAGGAAATCGGAAAATTAAAGAGAGAGAGATTAAAGAGATCTTACACGTGGGCATAGACGCGCGCATTATCTAGTTATAAAATATTATATACATTTACCATCGAGTAAAGTCCCTTTAATTAATTCGTAGCCAACTTAACTTTACATGGCAAAATGTTGTTTTAGTCACAAGCTACGTAAGTTTGGAACTAATGTGATATTAACGTCACTCCACTAATTGCCTCAGGCTAGAATGGGGTCACACTAACTTGGGATTGTTTAAATAATTACAGACTAGTAGTTCGCGGCTTATTCAGACCAGTTCGGCTCGGTCCTAATTAAAAGCAATCCTAGAGGATTAAGCGCTATTCATACCATTTGAACCATAACGATTTAGCCGAAAGCGTATAAAGCTGACTAAGTATTTACAGCATCAAATCTTGGTCGTTTCTTCAGTACATAGCATATGCATTGGACTCCAGTAGGTACAGAGATAGGGACAGGATTGATAAAGATAGGTGCACAAGGCACGCCTAATGACACCCATATCAGCAACTAAAGCCCTGTCCTACGTCAGTGACATACACGAGAGCGCAACTCGATACGACGCGCATTTCTGAAACGGATAGGTATGAAATTGCACTACTACATATGCTTCATTCCCACGCACACACATGCACGGATAAGCTGCGTTGGATCAACTTGTATCGATACTTCGATATAATATTATTATTTATTGTTTTATCTATTTTTCACTTCCAGACTGGGCTCGTTTCGTAAGTATATAAATTCATACAGTGGACGGATGCCTATGCACAAATGATAGACTTGGCTACGATGACAGTAATAGTGGTCAGTAGCACCTTGAACTATACGATCCCTCATAGATTTATTATATTATACTATGATGATGCCCGCGACTTCGTTCGCCTGGATTAAGATTTTTGATTCCCGCGGGAATTCTTTAATTTTCCTGGATCTTTCTGTCTGTCTGCTACGTTTTCACGGCCCATCTGTTCAACCGATTTTGATGAAATTTGGTAACGGTTCCTTGAGGTTTTTGTAGCATACAGGTAGGACGTAGGAACTTAGGTTTTTATTAAATATCTTTTAGTTCAAGGCACATTACAGCTGTTCACTTTGTAACCAGTAGAGCTAAAATTTATATTTCAAACTTGACTCGTTAGAATTTTCGCCAGTTCGCCTTGAGCTTTTACCTACTCACTCGTGCTAATTCGCAGAACTGGTCGCAGTATAATAGCAAAGTTGAAATAATACTCGTAGTTGTACTTGGACCAAACTACAACTACCTACATCTATTATTTCTATTTCTTAGGCAAGTTAGGAAGAAGGAGAACTATTACCAAATTAATTGGTAATAGTCGACACACAACAAACCTTCAGTAGGTAGGTAGATCTGCGTGGGCTACCGCTATACGTGGATGATGCCCACATATTCAAAGAAATCAATTTCGCCCATTAACTATTAGTAGTCTGTGCTATTACGAATGTCATCGTCGTCTCAAACAATACACATGACATACACTGCTGGATCATTTCGACAGGAGACGGTCTTATGCCGCTTGCGTCCAGTAGTGTCCAATGACTCGCGTGAGAACGTCCGGTCAGGCTGCGCTTTTCAGTGTGAGGCCGTTGGGTCATTCAAGCTATTTGGGAGTTCGGACCCCAACGCATTTCTGTTCTAGGCGAGCTATGTTGGTTACTCTTATTCTCCTACAGATCTTCTTATTACCGATTTGATCACGTAGTGGATCAGTTACTTAATTTTTGCTTTATAAATTAGTAGAATTTAAAGTTCACTAACTCATTACTCACTTAGTCTCTATTTCATTACCTTACTTGCCACTTTGATACTTACTTACTTTGTTACAATTGCCATTGAAGCAGCATTCTGATCTCCTTTAGCTACAAGTAGGTATATTAATTGTTTTCCATTTCCTCGAAACCCACGTTCTCTAGAAACTTAACGCTACAGCTATTCGATTAATTTAAAATTGGTTGATATTTGATTAGGTATTATACTTATTTAATACTGTATAGTATAGTGTAATGACGGATCATGAATATTTGGTTTAACAGAAATGTTAGTAATTTTTTAGTAAAGAACTTGTTACAAATGATAAGGAAACACTGGAATTTATTTGTCACATATGTTTATTCCCAATCTTTGGACCCTATAATGCTTTATAACTAATTATAACATAAATACAACACTGCCACAAATTAATAATTATTATAGCTGAAGTAAGTTTTGATAGCGCTCACGCCCACAAATTTAACGTCTTCATTGTAAAACCAATTCTTAGACACAACATCTTTAGATTCTCTCAGAAACTCGTTTTACAAGATGACGTATAAAAGCAGTAAATCTACAAAGCAATTTTCTAAGCTCAACCGTCAATAACATAATTATTTCTAATTTCAGATATCCTAAACTATATACCTAGTATTAATAATATTTTAAGAATCGAATAATATAATACGAAGATTGATATAAAAGAATAAGAGCATGATAGCTCTTTAAAAATATTCCAGTAAAATGTCTTTGGGTGTAAATAGAATAGGGCAAAGTAGAAACTCGGAAGTTTAATACAATCGTCGAAGAATTACTAAGTTTGTTCGGGTTTCTGTTTGGAGACTTGATTGATCGCAACTGCGAGGGGATATCGGATGAATGAAAACTTCGATTGAGGATGAGCTCAAATTTATTTGAATTAACAATGACGTCTCCAATGCCACAATAGTCCATGAAGTAAGAAAAGAAAATCAATGAACATCTATAAAAGTTGTAATAATGGTAATATAATTAAGCTAAATTTATCACTATTTTTACAATGTCATTATGTTTTTTTTTCTTAAACCACAATAACACTTTACCTTTGCTCTAAAAGCTTTAAATAATCCAAGTCACACAAATCTAACAATTAATTACTAACTATATACTTTTTATGGTTTAATTTGCTCGATATACAAATAAGTTTTCAGTAACACACTAGTTCTTGTCACCGAAAAATAAATAAACAAACAAGTTCATTAATACTGAATACGAAGCGAACTGCTAAAAATATTTTGGTAATTAAGCCATATTAGTCATTAGCCTATATTATTACATTAACATATATAACAATTACATAATAAAATAAAAAAGATCTATTGCGGTAAGTTAAACAAATTGCGCGACAATACTCGGGTACTATACGTAACGATTCATATTTCCAAAACTAACCGCCATTATTAATAATTGTTCAACGTACGAAAACAACACTTAGTATTTATTTGATACTCCGAACGATTATTTTGTTTTATGCTATTCATATGTATCTCTTAGATTAGTATTTAATTATTTATTAAGGGGCACAGAATTGATATGTTTCCGGTACACGGCGTTTGTTTGATACCGCTTCACTTAACCTAACTTGCAAGGCGATACTACACCGCTACTCTATCCTATCACATGCGGGCCTATGTCACGCGGCCGCAGCCGACACTCCCGAAAACAATCTACTCGATTCGACGATACGATACGAATTCAACGGAACGCCCACCGGACCCACTGTTCTTCTATGTAACGTAATACCCAAGCGAAAATATTTGAAGACGAAAATGCCAAGCGCAAGACCTGGCAACGAAAACTCGACACCGATTTAGCGTGACATACAGCCGATTGCATTATACAAGTAGTTAGACGAGGATACTGAATAAAAGTCTCTATGAAACCGCTTTTTTAACTCTAATTACACATTAATATTACACGTTGATATGTATCGAGTAGTCCCGCAAATGACGTAGCCGTGTCCGCAGCCACTGGACGTCTCTTACTCGCTAGCTACGGTTGGACGGAATCGTGGCGACGCCGGCGACCCGCGCGCTCTCGCTCTATCGACTAGCATTCACTTACCGTGTGGATGCACCTTTACACTACATGGTAAAGCTGAATGGCAGCCGAACAAAACCTAAACGAATGTTTAGCTCAGTGGTAACTTTAGACAGGTCTTTTATGTGACGTTCTTTCCCTCAGTGACTCCATGGGTACAAGATTTAACCTTCATCGACCAACGACCAACGAAATTATTTTCCTTCTTTTAATATACCAGACGTTAATTTAATTTACTAGGGCACTTCTTGTGCTCTTGAAATATTATCCCAAAATAATTGACCTTTTTTTGATTAAAGACAATAAAATAATATTGGAGTAAAGTTACCACCGCGCTTGATAAATAATAGAGTAGAAACTTTAGTTTATAAACCTTTCGTTGTATTTACCGCGCTCAGGGCCGCCGGGCGCCGGGGGTATGGGAGATCTCTACTTCACTATTACACAATTACTTACATACGAATTAGTATTATATATTATTATATTACCGAATTAAAAAAGTAATAAACACTGACTTAGCTTAATTATTAAAAAACCGACATTGAAACACGAATACGACAGAAACCGAGAATTTTGTTTGATTATTATTTTAGGATTTGATGTGAAATTATATCAATTGAACATATTTGTAATAAATAGTTCATTATATGTATAATAGTTATTAGCTAACAAATTTAACTAAAGCCGACTTCACTGGCAATATTTATTTATTAAATATCTAAAAATATTATTAAAATTGAATATTTGATTTAAATAAACATAGTCGTAAGAAAGTATATAGTTATATGATGGATAAATACATAACTCTTATAAATGTTTGCGCCAGAGAACGTCAAATTAGAGAGCTAAGGATCTCTGTACTTAATAAAAATATTTTATTTATTAAAACTTCTCGCCAGTATGCGAGCCAACAAATAGTGTTTGGTACGGTCTGAGGTTAGTATTAAAATTATGTATATTTTTCATCTTTGGTCTATACGCCATGACGCTCGGTACATCTTGAAATTTACAGCCACTATAAATAACGTATAAAATTTTGCTAAGTCAAAAATTGACATATTTCTATATATTGACTAAGAGATTTTCATAAGAATTTCACATGCGGATTTTCCGGCCTCTGAACGACAATCTCGTGAATAACTCCTTTGATATCTGTCGCGTCAAGATTTCAACCCGAATATCAGAAACCTTATAATAATAGCCTAAGCGGGGATAATTTTTTTTTCATTTTTTTTGTATAATTTTTACATGTTTACATCAGCAGAATACGTTTCTAGATACCTATAATATAAACATTAAGAATTCATTTTTGGTTTATTGCTATGTCGCATTGAAATATACTTAACGTTACCACTTTCGACCGAATGGGTAACTAGCATTGATTTCCACGTGACCGACTTATTACGATACAGCGAGTTGCATTCTTGCGACCAATATGCTTACTCTGAGTTTTTACATAGCAAATTCGATTGATCGTATTGAGCGTTAGATTACATTAGCGTTAAAGTAAAATGAACCTTAACTGCATTGGTTTAGAGCTCATTTCATCATTTCGTGTATTCATTCACATACCTACTGAATTTGTGAAAAAGCAAGAGCTTTTGGGTCCATTTTACTTTGACGCTAATGTGATCGAACGTTCAATACGATCAATCGAATTTGCAATGTAAAAACTCACAGTAAGCACACAGATACCTATTGAATATTCAATCTGAATACCTACTGCATTCATTCTAGATTGATTAGTCCAAAGAACCAACCAAACAAGCGTATAAGCGCTACGCTGACTTGCGGTTTCGTAGCAAGCTACGAGCTACGAGCAAGTACGTAGGCTATTTTGCATTGCGCTGTCTCGTAGCAAATCTTTCGCCCAGTACGAAGCCTAAGTAATTCTGCACGCGATAGTCAACTAGCTAAAAATAAAAAATATATTAAATCTTCCATTGGATTAAACCTAACACAGTAAATTTAACGTCATTACACTGTTTCAATATTATGTATGAATAACTTTTCAATTAATATTAATGTAACTATGCTGATCCTCTACAATAAATACCCTTATCTAGTTATATAATAATCACCTAACGATTACACAATTAAAGTAACTACTAAATTTTAAATTAGTACATTACCAAAAAGCTCGTCAAAGCATGCAAATAGAATATTGTTTCACTATTCAGCATGGCGCGTTCGCCATTTATTAATATTAATAATAATTAATTAATATAATGATTACATAATATAGTTATTTTACTCTCATAAGGCCAAGGCTAAATTCTCGCAACAAGACTGACCCGTACTCGACTCCGTCGCATCGTACACTTTTAATGATATGAAATGTTATCCCTAACGACAACCTACGAGTTTATGTAACTTACTAATAAAGTTTTATACAAAACTTACATACGTCTAATGTATGAAAGAAATGTGATTTAAGTCTCAATACTATAAAAAATAGTAGTGAGAGACCTCATATAAATCAAATTACCTACCAGAATTTTGATAAATGGGATTTAGTTATTGAAAAAAAATCGCAAGGTATAAGACATAAAGCCGGTGATACACATGTACCAGTGCACTAAATGAAAGCGTTTTATTGCTACTTAAAAAGCGCACTAGCCATTTCCTTTTGTAAATATGAAACCGCGACATGTGAGTGGTGGAAAACGGAGAAGGTCCAAAGAACACAAGGTCAAAGTACCTTCTTATAAAAACAAATGACATAAGTCGATGAACAAATTCGTAGTTAGAAGATTTGGGTTAAAATAGTGTTACCTACATTAAATATTAGCCATTAACAGGCTAGATCGTAATTTTAGTAGATTAATACTGATATCTGCTCTTTAGCATATTAAAAAAAATCGACTGTTAGGCTACTGGCACGTGCATTACGGCATTACGGTGTGATAAAAGAGGAGAAACGATCCGAGTGAGAAGAGCGAATACGATGCGAAGCGAAGCGAGCGCGTCGCGATCAGTAATGTGCACTTCACGAGCGACACCGAGGGCGGCTCCTATCGCTTCAACTAGTTACAAGTTTACAATTATTGCAATTTTAATTTACTCATTTACAGATAGAAAGGATCGTAAGACCAACACTAGAGTGCCAGCGCTTTAACGAGTGATTGAACAATATAAAAATTACTAAAAAAGCATTAGGTAAATATAATTTGAGATAGTCATGAAAATTCATTTAAATATGCTAATATTATCGAGACTAAAACAAAAGTATCGTTATTATTACATACAACTTCATTTAAAATCATTCAACTTGAAATATTTTCAACAAAACGTAATCTTTCTATGAAGGGCACCTTTGGTTTTTAGCTTATTCGAATGAGATATCCTAGAGTGATTAATTTCTGATATTACACTATATCCATAACAAATCCTCTCTGGTGTACTACGCATCGGCCGCGCAGAAACAAATGTACAAACTTCACCATACAATAAGTTAAATGTAAATAAATCTTATATTACATAATTAAAATGAATTATTAAATAAACGCGATATACAATAAAATGATATTATTCAAATAATATTTTCATCGAGAACGGTAAACAATATAACTGGAATGTTAATAATAATAATAATTTTATGCTAAATTTGGTATCAACAAAATACACCACCCCCGACATTAATCGAGGAGAAAACAAAAATTGAGAGATGAGAGCTGATATACCGTTTTTAAAACTGTACCCTTAGTACAACTTTGCAAATCTCTACAATATTTGTACAGCACGAACTCTGACACAAAAAAGGAGTTTTAAATTAATGTCATAGTTTTTCGTCAACCTAAATATTTGAGACATGCAAAGTAGTGCTGAGCCTACTAGTGTTGATGGTTGTACTCTTGATCCGTCGCTAGTACAGCGGATACGCGTCGCAGCAAGGCAGAGCTCTCTCTCCCGGCGGTGGTCCACTGCCGATGCGCTGCCGAGGATCAAGATAGCGCGTCCCTCAGTTCGCTGGTTGTCAAGTGCCGAGTGCCACGAACGAACTAATGCTGTTCGCCCTCTTCTCCGCCTTTGGCTCCCTGACAAACAAACTCAATATTAGACTTACGAGTAAATTAACATTTTAAGGCCTATTGCGCATTATCAGAAAATGTCTTTTGTCCTATGAGTAATGTCTTACAATTCGTATGCGCGTGTCTGATCTGACACAGGAAAAAATATCTTGTAATCTGTATGGTCTCATGCGTCTCATACAACAACCATTACGACTGAATTTATTAAGACATTATTCATAAGACACAAGAAATTTTCTCATAATGCGCAACAGGCCTTAGTCATCAAAAAATTTACATTTATCAAAACACTAATAGGTATATGTCATCAGGCTATTAGATCTATTGTGCATGGGTGCAAGGTGATTTAAACACAGTTTGAAATTTGAAACCCATACGATATTTGATATTTTTCTACCATGAGTTTGGTTTCATGTATGGGATCCAAAATATTATAAAGATACTACACGGTTTCTATGATTATATTAAATTTCGATATAGATTGTAAATTACTCATTAACACAGCTTAGATAAACTATGGTGCCTTATCAAAATTCAAATATTGCCTTAATTTGAATACTCATTAAACTACAGCAGCGGGTATGATCATTCGGCAAATATGGGATCTATTATTTTATCGAATATGTAGACAGCTACATATTCGTAACTACTGCTACAGCTCCCACGCTTCGTATAGTTACACAGAGGAGTATTTATTACTATTTAGATAAATATAACTAAAGGCGTCGCGGTTCTTCAATGTCGTCTATTCTTGGCATTTAACTCAGACCTTCTAACAGAAAATCAATATTTGACAAGGTACTACTATTATTTATTTTTACACTAATTGTAGTATCACATATCTCCAATTGATGTATTGTATGATATGTCAATAGAGATATGTGATATATCTTTTTGTCTTTGACAACACCCGACGCCACACGAACCTATGCCACGCCGTTATAATTCTCAGATAACACGCGTTAAGCTCAGGAGTTGGAGCACATTGTTAACGCACAACGCGTGTTGGTTAGCACTTAACCGACCGACGTAGATCTGGATCAAAGTTTTGTTCGAAGTATTTACTTGGATTCGATTTGAGTCACAAAGCGCACGACACGTAGCGTGGGATCGTGGAGTGGGTGTTGCCACGAATTTGCGGTATATAAAGTAGAAACCCGTGTGGTATCGTGGTAAAGAAGAGTGCGCGTGCATACTTCATGTGCGAGTATCCAGCCGTTGTGTGCCAACTTATGCCTCGCGTATTCGAGGTGGATGGCCCCCTCTGAGCTGAGGAGCAGCGCGCCCTGCAGACGGGCCATGGCGGTGGCTGCGTCGCTCGGGGTGAGGAAGTCCACGAACGCGACCGGGCCGGAGCCGCCGCCGCTACCGCCCGTCAGAAGCCGCAGCCGCGAGAAACCCCCACAGCTGTTACCACCATACTCAGATATGTCCGCACTAGTACCTCTATCGTCCGACGTCTGTTTGTCTTTGTTCTAAGTTCAGGCATAGACAGATACAACGCGCGACTGCGACGTTTCCAACAGGCTTCTACAAGTCGTATAACATAAGGAACTGCATGTAGGCGTTCACAGTGCAAAGGCATGGAGTTTCTGCTCTGCAAAGCGACGTACTTGACACAGATCCTCGTCTCATGGATCGTAGAAACTGTCGTACTTCTGCCGTCGCTCTTTGCATCTGACCATTCCTTCATGTGAATGACGACCGTATAAAATTTTGTTTCTTTTGACTTCAATGTTATGTTTTTTCGCGTCAAAAAGAGTATACATTCAGGTTTAAAGCTGTTGTGTCTAATATGCAAATAAATTTTGAAAAGGGATCGTATGTCTCCGTGTTAAAGCCAGAACTAAATAAAAAAGATATTCTTTGATATTTTCACTGAGTTCTTAAAGTTTTGTAGCTCAAAGTTTGCCATTATAAATACCGTAAGAAACTTTAGGTGCAATGGACAGTTCATACATTTGTGATGTTCGTGCTGATAGCATACGACTAGTGTGTTATAGTGTAGATAGATGTTCGACTGTCATGCTTGAAGTGGTACAAGTGCAGGCATATTTTGACCCGAGAGCCCCTATGAAATTTTGTAGATGTGCTTGATAAAAACTGAATTTTTTTAATTTTCGGTATGACGGCGTGTAGAAAAAGATTAGGAGTTTTATATAACTCTTAACTATACCCCTACTAACTTCTCTTCTTTCTTTCTTCTCTTCTACCAGGTTAGTCCGCTTAAATCTAAATCCACCCCTTACAGTTGAGATCGCAGGTCATGGCCTAACTTGACGTAGTAGATTAAAAACGGTAATTTTAATGGGCTACCTACATTAAAGGAATTTCGAAATACCTGGCAATGGTACCACCAAAGACCAGCTTTGCCTTGACAAGGCAGCGCAAACCACTTGTCGTATAGTGCGCGGATTTTATCAAACACCTCTTCGAAACTTCTTATGAACTTCTTAAGGGCCAAATATATTTCACACAAACCGATAAAATTTATCGCTTTTATCAGGTGGTGTGAAATTGATTAGAAACATAAATAATTCTCAACAATGGACGACTTTGTGATATTTGGTGTGACATGCACTGTGGAGAATACACATTTATTATAACCTAGTTAATAACAACGTAATTCATTGATACAGACGATACAATATTATATTGAACTTATGATCATGCAGACACATAACTGTGTTAATTATTATATTCGGTTCGACTGGAAATTTGGACTAAAATAAGTACTCATTGAAAAAAAAAAATTTTTTTTCTTCAAACTAGAATGTGAAAATTATTATAAGTAACATAATAGAACAAACAGGCTTGCTGTTATTTTATGTAGATTATGTAAAAATAGTATATCTTCATTCTCTGTAGAAACTGGTTGACACATCTTGGTAAAGTTCAAACCGAGAGCCTAGGAACTCAGGATTTCGTTGTAAGGTTGCATTTGCAGAAATCCTTTCTTAGTCACGTAAGGAAATTATGTACGAGATCTACCAGAATTATTCTTGAGGTCAGAATAGGTCAGGTTTAATATCTTGAATAGTATCGACCTCTCAAAAACATTATCTATTTGAGAAAACATTGGCATCACGCCCGAAACCACGTTACGTGGCTAGTGTTAACACAAACAACGTGTTGACAATGTCTGAGAATAACAAAAGTTAAAATTGATTTGACAGGTTGGGATGTTTGCGTATTTCATATGTAGTTTATTTTATCTTAATGATCACATATAGCCAGTAAG
This sequence comes from Erebia aethiops, assembly GCA_923060345.2. Taxonomy (NCBI): domain Eukaryota; kingdom Metazoa; phylum Arthropoda; class Insecta; order Lepidoptera; family Nymphalidae; genus Erebia; species Erebia aethiops. The sequence continues at coordinate 15,593,373 of OV281087.1, forward strand.
TTAGATTAATGTGATTTTCCAGTCGAATCCGATAAGAAGGTTTTGGGACATACCTGCTAAATATCTCCTTGAGCTCATGTTCGGAGACGAACTGGCCAAGGTTGGCGACGAATAGCGTGGAGCAGGGCGGTGCAGAGTGGCCGGGGTGGGCGGGGTGCGCGGGGTGCGAGGGCGGCGCGGGCGCGTGGCCCGGCACCGCGGCGCCCGGCGACCCCAGCGCCGGCGCCGGGAGTACGCACGCGCCTAGCGTCAGGGGGGTCTGCGCCATACAAAAATTCAATTAGGTAAATTGGTAAGTCAATGTAGGTAAAACTAAAACACACTACGAGCTTTTTTGTGTGTGGCGGTAAAATATCCACGTAACTAACATCACGCCCATTAGGCTCGCCAAGTCTAGTAGAATCAAATCGCAATAGCACGCCACCTATACACATATATTTACTATGAAACTGAGTCTATTGCAGCGGCGCGCTCGGCGTACCGAATTGCGCTGAGTAAGTAGGGTCATACGGAACAAATGCGACTGGATTCCATTCGACGACCAACATAAAAGAATCCACGACGAAAGGCGCTACTTGTGAGCAAACGCTCACAAGTAGTTCACAAGTACTAGTTTTGAAGCGGTTGACAGCGCAATTATTGGCTTAGGTCCATCGAGAAGACCTTTCGCCATCTCTGCCGACTTTATACAGAAGATAATAAATAGTAAGCCTACGTACTAGAGTCCCGTATTCCAGATAGGCTTCGATCATCGTAGAATACCCCTTCATCCGAGGAAGAACGATAAATAAGAGTTATTTCATAAGCTAATACTTTGAAATGAAAACTTACGTGGTGTGGCCTATCGGCGGCAGCTAGTCAGAGATAAGAACGCACGGGCGCCATTTGCGGGTGAATGGCGGGGTGAACTAGCCCGTGCGACAAAGTCTGCAGTTCTCCTCCGTATGCCAGCGGATGATGCCACAGCTCAGCGCCTCCGCCGGGGAAGAACGGACTGGCTAAGTCTGTATATTCAACGCATGAATACAGTTAATATCATCAGAAATCCACCATGCACTCCAAAAAACTAGTAACACGCCGTGTCACCCCATGCCACGCTAACCGTTTCCCTGTCGCACATTTCTAATTATTTTAAAAGTCTTCAGTAAACTTTTGGCATGGACTTATGGAAAATAAAGTTGCGGACATTTTAGGCATATATTTTTACGGTAATATGCCTAGTTTTTGAATAAGAAAAATCTAGTAAGTATTTTCCTTTATCAAAAATTAGGATAGTGCAATAAAAAATATGTCTGAAATGTTCGCAATTTAACTTTTAATGGCTTGGTTTGGCCACACGTATATACTGAAACTATTACAAAAGTTTTAAAATTTAGAATTCAGCTGTCATCTGTCAGAGCATTTCATTTGACAAGTGACAGTGTAACGTTCCGTTACTACCTAAGCGAGAAAGAGAGGAACCTAGGCTACTCTGCCGTGCTGCCTTCAACTGTAGTATTTCTTGCTAGTGTAATACGGAATGGCACGTCGGATCTCGCTGGTGTTTCTGACCATAGCAAATAATAGCGTGGCGTAGAGTGGCGTAGCGTGTTATGAGTGTATAAATATAATAACGTAATTTAAAGAATTGTATCACATTGTATTAAATTATTTAGATTACGTAGAGTAAAGATTTATTTACATTGTGCAAAACATGTTTTCACGCTTAGTAAGGGTTAATTCATCATAGTTACACCAGACTAGTGATGTGGAGCTAATGATGCAATGTCATGAAAACACGTGACTAGAGAGTACAATATAGTGGTAGATAACCCGACAGATCGATTGGTAGGTTGTAGCTTCGCAGAGCTAGGCTTTGCGTGGTAGGTACGTGTAAGCGATTACGGAGGCCCTAGTGTAACTCTTCAAGTAATCTACCATGACACGTCCACGTATCTAATTTGCCGTACAGTATGTACAGGCAAACGTGATTTTACATGGATACATTTTTGGGACTAATGTCACGTTTTTATACTTGAAAACTTACACTAGGGTTTAGATACTTGCCCAAATTTGCGTTTGCTCGACACGCCATCGCTCTTACATAAATACATTTAAAAGCATAAACTAAGTATATTATATAATAGATTTTATGTATGTAAAGAAGTGTTTTGAGAGTTTAGCGAATAATTAATTACTGAGAAATAATGAACCACGATCACCAGTTTCATTAAGGATGGAAGGAACTACTACTATTATAAAGGACGTGAAATTGTGAAACTTTAAGTCCTGAGTGTATCTAAATAGTTTGGGTTCAGTATCCTCAGTGGTAAAGTAGTGAGGCGAATTATTTAAGGCTTAGACTTATAACGCGCGATTGCAACTCGTGCAATGCCGATCTAGTTGACGTATACAAGGAATATAACAAAAACACATTATACACGTAATATGAAGGTCTTAGAACTTCATATCACATGTTTCTTGAATAACTTATCATTCAATAAACTATGTAAGTATATATTACTCAAGGAACTTAAATATACGAGTACATATTCCCTATATTATGTTCATGTTTATTTAAGTTCCTTGAATTACAAACCGAACAGGGTTCGGCTTGTACTTGACGTTCTGTTGTGTCTGTCTAGGTCTTAAGCCCTTGGAGATATTAGAAGGTGGAATGTTATTTCTCACGAGTCACGAGTCAAAGTCCAACAAACAAACGATCGAGCAAGCGCCGGGGGTGGTGTGTGCGTCGGCGGTACTTACGTCCAGTGAGTGGGTGCATCAATGCAGGGTGTGTAGCTGGCGCGGCGGTGGCAACTGCCGGCTTCGGCTTGCTGACCTTCGTGTTGCTTTTAGCGAACTCCAGCCGAATCGTTTGCGGCATGTCGGGGTCGAACCGGACGCCCTGCTGTGAACAGCCGCGAGCGGTGCGGCGCTCCGATATAATGACGATGGAAGATCGGTTTACGCGCCCCCATGGACTTTGGGCCCATTGTGGTGACGGGGGCATTTATCCGCAATTGAACGGCAAGGGTGAATAGGCAAATTTTTTTAAAAACTGTTTTTAAAACTAAACTCGTAAAGAAGAACGCCCATCTCAATTATAAAGAGTAATTTTTGGGCATCCCAAAAATTATGTTTGGAGGTTGATGTTTCGCAACTGATATTGAATTTGACTTTCCAGCTGCCCGCGCCTGCTTAGATGCTGGAACACTGTGCGGGGGTGTGACATCAAATCTGTCAAACAGTGACATGCAGTTGCGTATATACACGCTAACCTAATCGATTTGACTCCAATATCCGGGATTGAGAGCTTAGCAGCTCCGACTTGATGACTCAACGTGGTCTATTCGATATGTGCATGGGTTTAGCATAACTTACGATGCGGTTACTCGAGTCAGGAAAATGTTATTCCAAGTCTACAATGAGAATATTAACTATATAGTGCTTATTGGCTGTGTTTGAGGCATGTGATGAGAAGAGATTTAGTAACACCGTGCGCTGTCTTGTCTTTAGTATTTACATAATATAGCGTATTTACTTCAGTGTTAAACTAACTCGGTATATTGCACTATATTGTGAAATTTTTGTTAAATTTTAAGTGTTCATTAAGCAATCCATTGAGTTTTTTAGGCGTAATATTGAGTGGTTATGATATAGTTTATAATAGTATTACAATTAAATCTTAGAAAAATCAATACTTTGTAATCATTCAGATTATTGCTAATTTAATATGTTAGTAGGTAAAATCGAATTAGCCTTTTACAATAATTTTATATAATCAAAGGTAAATGTATAATATGAATTAATTATACTTGGGTGTTTATATAAACTATTATGCATGTGACGGTACCAACCTGAAGATCTTGCTTAGCCGCCTCAGCGCCAGCCCGGGTATGAAATGTGACGAATCCGACTGGCTGCAATTTCACATTAATTCATTACTATACAAAATATTATATTATAGCTCCTCTGTAGGCTATCAAATTAAAGGAATGAATTTAGTCGGCAAATTTAGGTACTATTATAGGTGGATTAATAGTTACAAAATATGATATTGTATATTCTACCAAAACTGTTGTCTGGTATCGAATTGAACTTAAAATACCTGCTAAAATAATAATACTGACCGCTTTGAGGTAATATGTATGTGTTATACAAACACCTCGGATTTTCTATTGATATGTCTTTGCAAAATACTATTTACTTTATAAAAGTAAACAGATACTTATATAAATAGATAAATAATAATGCATATCAATAAAGATTTTGCAAGCAGTTAAAAATAACTAGCTCAGCTTTATATTAAATATATTTAGTTATATACTTACAGATGCAGTCTTTCCATTTTTGCTTGTAACCTTCAACAGCGAACCCTCATATCCCTAAAAAGAAAACACAATGCTTTACAAAAAAGCTTTGAGCGAACACATAAAAGGTGATTACGGAAAATTTATACACCAATTTTCTTTTATAGGTATAATCATGACATAGTAAATCAGTTTCGACGGAATTAAATCGCTTATCATTGCAGCGAAATGGTGTAGTTTCGTACCAGACACCGATACACATAGGCACGCGATCAAAAAACCTCGGTTTAACTTCAGGTGTTCCGATCGTACCAGGCGTGCCAGCCAAGAATCGAATAATCCCCCCTATCGGTAGGCAGGATCGATTCAATTCGAATATTACGTCCCCGGGCATGACATTTGATATTTATGACGCAGTAATCCATATCGATGTATCGAGAATCGCGTGACGGGTAGGCGACGTATTGTATTGTAAAGAAAATACAGGGGATCATTTTGACGTACCCACTGGGTTATTATGTGGGCGAATTCATGTGGGATAAAAATACGATGCCAAGGCAATATTACTCGTTATATAAAAATTAAAATGTTTAAGAATTCATAAGTTAATAAGTTCATTCCATTTTTCAAACGTTACTAAAATCCTTTAGTATAAGGTTGTAGGCATAAATACCACACAATAAATAACTTGCTCTAATCGAAGAAATATAGTTGTGTAAGATTTTTTTGGATAGGAAGAATATTCCAAACCAGTAGGTACAGTGATAGATTTTGTTGATTATGCAAACCAATTGATTCAAGTTTATTTGTGAAAAACGTTTTTTTATGTAATGTTGCATTTATTGATGTTTAAGTAAACTGTATCGACTTACTTCATATGCTCGAAACAGTAGATAGAGTTCGCGTGGTTTTGCATCCATGGGCAGCCCACTCACGAACAATGTCCGCACCTGAAAATAAATGAATAAATTTAATATCAAATCGTTTAATTTATTTATTAACTGTACCTACATGTTTACTTAATTTTCTAAAGAAAACCACTTTTCAAATAATTTTATAATACTGTGAATACATTTTTGCCGATTTAAGCGAATATATTTACAATGAATATCATAGTATGGATATACTCGTAAATCCCTATAAGCCCACAGGAAGTTAAAATTGAAAACATTAAAAATGGTCGTATTCAAGAAAGACATTCAAGTTTCCGTTACACAAGAAAAAGGAAACATAAAAATTTTCCTTCAATGAAAATATTCCCTTTGAAATTAGCTACAAGTTATTGTCCTTTCCATTTGCAAACAAAGGCAAAACATTTATCACGGACCGACTCAAAGCGGGCATGGGCTCATTCAGCGGCTTTCAGTCGTCGATTCCTTTGGTTTTGTAAAAGGTTTCAGCATATTAATTAGACGGCTCCATTTAGGGCGACCGCACACGCAAACCTTATAAAATCAGTAACTAGCGACTTAAACGCATTTCATTTTGATACTGCTATCACGTAAAACTTAATAGATGCTATTAAAATGTTAATGCTGTACACATTTGATTGATATAGCTCATAGCACTAGTCTTGGTGGTTAGTAATAGAATTGTGATGCCATTTTTTTTATACTTAAAGGCAAAGATTAGCTAAGTAATAAAAGGTAACTATCGCACTATAGACGCGTGATTATTGACCGACTTTCAAAAAGAAGAAGGAGGAGGCTCAATTCGGCGCGTATGTTTGTTTTCATTACTACGATCGATAAGAAAAAGTTTTGGTAGACTGTAGTCGTAAAATGCTTACATAAACGTTTTGATGTAAACAGCAATGATGGAAATCAGGTATATGTTACAAGGATATCACTTATTACAATATAGCCTGGGGTCAAGCCCGTTTACTTATTAGAAGATTACTAATCGCTTTTGATTTGTAGGTAGGGCATCTTCTTCTTCTTCTAGTTTTAATAACATTGTGGGGGTTAATGAAAAACATCTCATGAGGGTGCGAATCAAAAGAATTGCTTCGTAGTACCTACATGATGTGTTTGTGGAGCGTCGACTCGACGTAGGAGCACGCTGAGTTATTCTGCCGTTACTTTGCGGTTACCGATATTTAAAAAAAAAGATACGCGCCGAATTGAGAACCTCCTCCTTTTTGGAAGTCGGTTTTAAAATAAAGTGTGCTTTGACTCTAAAAGTTTGAGCGTACCTACTAATTCGACGGGTCCATTTAATGATATAAAACACGGCTCGTAATGGCGTCGCGATTTGGCGCGTGCGGCTAATGGAGATTAATTGCAGGCAGCGCGGCCAGTGCCGCCATCTTGTTGTGCATTTTATTTAAGCGTCTGAGTTTCACTTTTACGAGGCGCTCTCCTGTCTCAAGGGCGAGAACATCTGTGGAGTTTGTTTACCTTTAATTTATTAGTACTTCGCTAAATTAAGTGTCTATTCTACTATCGACTTCAGTAGGCAAGCCCTTTTTAACTTGAGTATCTCAGTGTTTTATGTTAACTACCTGCATTAAATAAGCAGATTTCGGTAAAGTTGTAGTTATCAAGTACCTATTCTACTATCGACTTTTGTAGACGGTTCTATTTAACTTGAGAATCTCACTGGTTTATGTTAACTATCAGCATAGAATAAGCAGATTTCGATAAAGTTGTAGTAATTCTTATACAACTAAAATATTCCTTCGCTGTGCTTCAAATCTATTGCCTTTGAAGAAAGTGTTCCTACCTAGATTTAATTTATCTGTAATACAATTAGTTATAATAAATAATTGAATACTAACCTAACTGTAGGTAGGTACCTAGGTATATAAACTTAAATATAAACCGTGTAATTTCGATAGCTACCTAACGACGAGGACAAATTTAATTCAAAATTTTATGACACCTTATGGCTCTTGCGGCCAGGGCATCGGAGCCCCTCATATATATTTTATCGCTTCCGTCGCCGGTCAGAAGCAGAATGTCGGACCTTTATGTCGGCTATTTTCCGGTCGAACGCACGGGAATTCCCCGTATATGGACGATACGTGATATTTTTACTTTGGCAATCTAATATTATACTCGAGGAGCACTTTTGTGCGATGATAATTTAATATCTGCGTTTGGAAAAGGGCAAAGAAGACGTTCCGTTGGGAAACTGTGGCAACTGGCAAACTTTTTTCTTGGTAGATTCAAGTTACTTTTTTATTGTTGACATGTGAGTTGTGACTCGCGGGTACTAATATTACAGTGAATCAAATATCAATGTTGGCAATCTATCTATCTATCTATCTATCTATCTATCTACCTATCTATCTTAATGCTTCCTATTCCGCACTGTCTATTGAACTAAACTAAAGGATGAGGAGAATTAGGTGTAATAGTAATTGGCGACGCATTTTGCAGTGGCAAAGTACCGGTGACTTCGTAGTCATCCCAAGTCATTACGAAGCCAGCGTCTGGCCTACATTGCTTAGCAGTCAATAGGCAATGCAGTATTCAACAGGTGTTTAAGGTAATTTTCTCAAAGTGAGTGCGACGACTCTCCTAAACGTAAATAAAAAATAATTGTTGAAGTTAACGACTGAGTAGTACCTAGAGGTGGTAGAAACGTTGACGGTAAAAAACCCTAATCTATCGCATAAACCTATACACATATGTGTTGCACACAGACACAGAGAAAATACCCCATAAAATCATAGGTGTTCTCCTAAAGTCGAAATAAGGGTAGAAAAGTTCACAGAAAAGGTGCTAAAATCATAGAAAACAACGTCAAACGCAGTGTCCACATATTTCAACCGGGCCGGGGCGTCCAGTGGCCGGTCACTCTGAAACGCCCCTACACGTCGCCCATTACACGCTCCGTTGCGCTTGAATCCCTCCCTGCGCTGCTATTGAGTTATGTTTCATATTCGTGTTCCTCAGGAAGAGGGATGATTTTCAGTAACTCAGTAGGTACGAGTATATACAAGGTTTTTCAACTTTTTCTCTTTTTGGTAAGTTGTTACACATTAAATAAAAATGATGCCGCTGGATTTATAGTACACAGTCAAGTAAATAGGTAGATTTAGTTAGTCGAATTTGGTAAGAAAAAATGTATCATAAAAATAATTAAACATTCAAATAAACCGGATTTCGAAATAGAGTAAGTAGCAAGGGGAAACTATTGTATGTACTGCTACAGTTAAGAATAATTTATCATTTATGTAGTTATTGCAATCCATTGTCAAGTGGAAACTTGTTATAAAGATTTTTTTTACATCTAACGCCATCATTTTATTGCGCACGTTTCATGTAGTTAAAAGCCACTAAATCAACGTAATAAATATTTCTGTTTGCGAAAACGTGAGACGATTAAGTGTATTTACATTAAGAGCTTATCTCAATTTCACGCCTTTTCGACTTCAAAAGCGAAACGAATATTAAGATCTGTCTAAAGGAGCAGATACGATCTACGCCTGACATTATTGCGACGAACAACTTTATAGAATAACAGGTAAGTACATATTTGTAAAAACGTGGTGAAGTGTGAACGAATTGTTTACTCTTCCTACCCGCATTTTTTCCATTGTTCGATCAAAAGTCGTGATTACTTTTGCGGATGTCTTATTTCTTATTTCTTCTTCTTCTACCCCTCTCGTATTCCTTTCTCTTCTTTGTTGTCTCGCTGAACGGTAACTCTAAAGTGACTCCATTGTTCTTACTACGAATTCACGAAATCATTTTGCAAAAATCTTGTAAACAATACGCTTACTCTGTAACAGTATCAAAATCTTGTAAACAGTACGCTTACGCTTACTCTTAAAGTAAAATGAAACTTAACTGCATTGGTTTAGAGCTCATTTCATCATTTCGTGTATTTATTCACAGCCAGCGCTCCAAACGCTGAATTTGTGACTTTAAAGCAAGAGCTTTTAGGTCTATTTTACTTTGACGATAATGTGATCGAACGTTCAATACGATCAATCGAATTTGCAATGTAAAAACTCAGAGTAGAATCACAACTTGACATGGAGGTTTCCTTGGTTACCGTAACATTCATTTTAGTTACGTGACAATACCTATTTGAGCGAGACTTAAAGGATTTGGAGAGGTACAAACTTAAAATCGTCACATTATTTGAATGTACACTTTTCAGCATGTAATTAACTCACTCTACCTTAAACTGACGCGCTCGAGTTTTTCGATGATCGATTTTATTTATTTAATATTTTGATCTGCTGTCCTAGACAGACCCACCAATATACAGGGCTCAAATATGGTGAAGGTACTCTACAGGGTCCAAAGAACCCCCCTTCATATTAATCTGCCGCGCTGGAGTAAATCCAAAAATCCCCTCTTGGGCTCCCCTACCATACTTACTGTACAGAATAAAGTTTGCCAACTCTCGGCGTGCAGTATAACGTGCGCCCCGGTGGAATAGAAACCGACAATTTGCTCTACGGTTTATGAATTATTTTACTTGCACACGACGACGTTAGGACGGTGGAATTTCGAATTCTTCTTGTGCATATAATATGTGAAACATAACAAAGAGCCGGTCAGAGGAAACATCTAATAAAAATCTGCTGGTTACAATGCCTTGCATTTTATTTTAGCCACAATAACTAGGGCAACCGTAGTATGTACATATTACATGATTAAAAATTTAAAGGAAGATTTTTTAAACAGAATATTTTAATGCTGCTAAATACAGGATGTGCCACAGCTATATTATAACATCTAACGCGGCTCGTAGAAGTTGGATTTTTTATTTATTTATAGACTAGCACTTGGATGCAATTAGACTGTACAATACAGGAGACTAACATTGGATACGTGTTGCTATTAAGTCATTGTGTTACAGGGACGTATTTGAAAAACTGTTGATGAATTCCAATGATTCATTCATCAAATTTATATGTATTAAAGTGAAACCTGATAAAAATAGCTGTAATTATCATGTCTGTCCTTGCATTAAAAGAACGTTGTTAACTTCAAATAACCTGAGATTTAAGCATCAAAAGCAGAGGCGGTTTCACGTAGCGATTCACGCTGAGCCATAGCATTGTTAGAGCCAAGACACTGAGCATTCGATCATGAATGAGCAGTCAAAGTGATGCAAACAAACGTCTCAGTGCATAACCATCGCGGATGAGCCCGTTCAAACGTTTCGATTTAGTGTACTGGACATGACTATGACCTGTCTACTTGGACATGACTTCAACCACGTAAATTCGGTTAAACCTCAGCTAGTGGCGCAGTATTCGGAGCCCGGGTAGGCATTGGTTACCTACGTAGTCGTAGATACATACTTTCAGGCAGTGAACGATGAAAATTATGTATAGAGCTTTTTAACTAGGGTAAGCAATACCTTTATTTCTCTATGTCCTGCACGCCACTGACCTTAGCTCAGTTTCAATTTAGGACCTACTGGTATTTTCTACAATTTAATTATATTTAATTATTTATTGCATGATTGTGAAATGTTACGATAAGTAGATACATTTCACAATCTGCCGTGAAAAATAAACAGCTTTTAAAGTTGCAAGGCCTAATAAATGTCAAAATTTTAAGATTAGAATACAAGAGCAAAACATAACAAAATAAACAATTTGAAATATAACCTGTGAAGTTTAGAATACCTTTACTACCATTAACGAAATATCAAAAGTGGTCTATTCAAATGACACTAGTTTAAAACATAATAATGAGAAAATTTTAATATGAGTAGATATAGAGTATCTATTATGATAGCTTGGCTTAAAATTAATCAAGTTTCCAGGGGCGATTTATAATGAGAAGGGTCGTGTGATTTACCGATGTCACTTTATTATGAGGCGCAAAATTTACCCACTACATTCATTATACATAAAATAATTGTCTCAATTATTCAATACGATAAGCATACCCAAGCCGATTGGTTAGAATTAAAATTTGCATATCTTCCTTCTATATCTCCTTTCTCTTTTTCTCCTATACATTACCTATGACCTACACTGCCCTGATAAGCCGAAAAGCGCTAACTCAATCAGAGTAAGTTTTGAGAAAAACGACTTTTTGTGAATGGATTTTTCCCACCTTCAAACGGGGGTTAAAACTAATATTTTTAAAACTGTTAAAACTTATATACACGTATTTTTGACCCTAGATATAACTGACATACCTAAATTATCCATAAATGGCACCATTATACCTATTTTGTGAGATACCGCTATTTTGATTAAAAAGAAAGGCTTCAAAAATTGAGATACTGCTTTTAGTCTTATTCTGCTCATAGAAAGTTCCATACAAAATGATTTTTTTTTCATATTTGATGAAAATACCTAATAAATTTGTAATAAAACTTCATATAATATTTTTTTAACAACTTTATTAAATGTAGCAGCAAATTACAAAAAAAAGTTAAAGCAATTCATTTGCTTTCTATGAAATAAAATTAATCAAAAGTTGGTAGTCCCCGCCAAAAAGACATTCTATTAGCAGGTATTAAACTGGAAAGAGATTTTAAATTTTTGTTTTGTTTGACATATTCCTGCTGGTACTGTTTTTTTAGTTGGGGATAGAAGTTTGTCTAATTTTAAGAATTTTGTACCTATAATGCTAGCCGTAGTGGGTTCATTATCGAAACCAGTTCTGTACCTAATGTCAAAACTTCCACTTCAACAATGTCACTAATGTAAGGTCGTGGTGACAACCGGGAAAGTTTGTATTGGGTCGTATAGTCTTGCCACTCATAAAAATCTTTTATTGTCATTTTTTTGCTTATCTCTGCGGAATTAGAAATACTGTATTTAATAAAGTTTTCCTTATTTTAAACACACCATAAAACAAATTTGCTTCCTTCCGCAAACAAAACAAACTAAGAAATAATCGTTACTTATGTTTATCTTCATGTCACGACACGCTCTATTGTGAAATGTAAGTGAGTGTAATCCTTATTACTAAAGATATTAAAGTCAATTTTAATTACCTACAGTATACTCAGGTATAGCCGTATCTCAAACCTTAGCGAACTTTTGATTAACATTTTTTAAGCGTTTCTAGCCTATGTCAATATATGGCTATTTGGCTTCATAAAAACGACATGCCGTCAAATCTCTTAGTAATTTAAGGAAAAATTGAGATATAAAAAAACTTCTTAGTGGTTTATTTTAATGTTTTAAATTAGATATCGCTATTTGGCTTATACCATTAGATGCGAAATTATTCTAGCTATTGAATGGTATAAAAAAAACTAAAAGGGCGTATCTCAGAGATAGCGCCTTTCGGCTTAGCAGGGCAGTACACCTGTCCAAAACGTCCTTGTGGCGACCTCAGTCTACCGGTCAATCTATTATTCAACGCGCGCGCATGAACTGCATCTCTCGCATTTCAAAAACACGTTAATTAATGGCCATCGACTAATTCGTTAAATATCTCCTATCGCATAAAAACTCTCAACAAATTGTGGTGTGATCCTCTACCTGAAAAATCCAGAAGAAAGTGCTGTGCAGTGAAAGTAAGGACGGTGAAAGACACGTACGTTTATTTTCCCTTTCTTTTCCTTTATCTTTCCTAAGTGCTTTTTTCTTCTGTCTTATTTAATTAGTTCCTATAGGTATTTACAGTCCTACCTATCGAAGTCTATCAATAATTTTTTACGCTAAATTCATACCATAATTTTTTGGTCATTCGATCACGGATTGGCTATATTTTTCGTGATTTTCATGCGCCTCCGCCTTTGACGTGTCAATGCCCGCCATTATTAATAAGTTACATATTAACTTATACTTCAATATTTAATTAAATAATTAGTGAAATAAGCATAATAAGTTATTTTATGTACATTATTTCATAATTATATCGCGTTATAACGATATTTTATATGTATTTTATACCTTATTTAACGTATTTATTTGAAATCAAGCATAATAAGTTATTTTATGTATATTATTTCATAATTATATCGCTCCATAACGCTATTTTATATGTATTTATACGTTATTTCAACTAAGTAATCTTAACAAGGAACCATTCATTTGTTTATCTCGCAAAGAAAATATTATCTTTAAATACAACGCCACTTAGGTGATACGTTTATATTAGGCTCAAGAATAAGTTATTTTCTTCTATAATTCGCTCCCGCAAACCTAATTATTAAATGTAAACTTGTGGCATTGTTAACATTCTTTAGCAAAGTTATAAATAGACACGTCATACGAATCCACAATCTTATTTACCTAAAGTTGCGCTCGATGCCCGTGTCGCTTGTCCAGTGCATTTGTATTAAGTTATAGCTGACCTACCTTCGCTCGGTAAACGCGCGTCCGCTCGCTGTGTTATTACATTCAATCAACATTTGCGATAATATTTAACCTTCTTTATAGAGTAAGAGGTTGTGTATTTGTTGTAATTAATTTCTTTCTACTAAGTTTATACTTAGTAGTTCAAATATAAGGTTTTATTAATAACGCCAATTATAATATTCTATTGATATCGTTTATTAAGTAACATACACTTTAGTATTCAAAATGAGTAAGGGTGAACAGTCTTCGCCTAAGTACAATAAAGATGAAAATAATATGTTACTTCTTGAGTCAAAACGGGACGTAATATTCTCCCGTATGCAATGTATATATGATACAGCTTTGCAGGTAAATGCTGACCCCAGCAAAATACCATCATTATTAATGCAGGCTTCGAACTTAGACACGTTACGCAAAGAGTTCGAATTAAATCTAGATCTATATAATACTGCGCTTATAAAAGTAAATCCAAAAGCAAAGATTAGCTACCAGTCCTGGACTTCCTTTGAAGAAATGTTTTGTTACGTTAAACAAATATTAGAAATTAACTCAAGTAGTAATAATAGAAACTCAGATAAGTTTAATCCGCCTTCAATCTCTAGTTACCCTACGGTCAAATCTCGACTCCCCCCTATTGATTTGCTGGAATTTTCCGGAGATCAGAAACAATGGTCTTTGTTTTATCAACAGTTTAAAAACTTGATACACGATAACCCTAACCTATCTAACAATGAAAAGGTGTTTTATTTAGTTGGAAAATTGAAAGATAAGGCCTCGTCTGTTTGTGCAGGGTTGACTGTATCGGGTGAAAATTACCATATTATTTGGAAGGCCTTAATCGAGAAATATGATGATCCTCGCTCCTTGGCTAGCTCGTATTTTAATCAGATATTAAACTTTAAGTCTTTAAATAATAATACCGCCGCTGGTCTTGAATCGTTTTTGAACAATTTCAACTCCTCTGTTGATGCATTAAAACAATTAAAGTTAAATGATCTGACTGACTTTATGTTATTACATCTCGCGCTTCAAAAACTTGATTCAGATACAGTAAAGCTTTTCGAAATTACTTACCGTAAAGAGAAAATCCCTTCTTATGAAAGTTTAGTCGAATTTGTTAAGGAACAAAGTAAGGTTCTGTCTAGAGGGAATAATTTTAAACAGTCAGATTCCCACGCTGGGAATAAATCTCACTCTAAAAATTCGCCTGTTGTTAAATTAACTAAATCTTTCGTTAATACCGAGGATAACTCTAAATCGACCAGTAATAAATGCGTATTATGTAAAAATGAAAAACATAATCACTTGTATAAGTGTCAGAATTTTATGAAATTGACACCACAAGAGAGATTTGAAATAGTGAAGAAGAATTCTTATTGTGGGAATTGTTTGAGCACTATTCATAGGACTTCTTCCTGTTCTTCTCCACGCAATTGCAGTCATTGTAATCAGAGGCATTCTTCTCTGCTATGCTTCGCCCACGCTACTAAATCTAATTGTAGTGTCGTAGTTAATAATACTACGGCACAAAACGCACCGCACTTTTGTCCTCTATCGCTACCCGCTAATCAGGCAGAATGTAAAGTTATGCCTATCGCTAATGAATCATATTCTCCCGCTTATTTGCCAGTTGCTGAATCTGCTGAGCAAACAGCTCAAATTGAGCACTCTTCTCAATCGCCAATTGGCGCACACGCTTCCTTATGCACCATATCACGTGATTTTCACGACCGCTCTTATACTACCTTATTAGGTACCGCAAAAATAAAAGTTATTGATAAATTCAATCGCACTCACTTCTTGCGTTGCCTTGTTGATCCTGGCTCGCAAAGTGATTATATTTCGCAAAGTGATTTTATAAGGCTTGTTGCAAGAGATTATTGTTACCTGTCTATACGCAAAGTCGATTTTCTGAAGTTCAAGGAATAGGCGGAGCTTCTCAAAAGATACTTGGGATCTCCGACTTTAAATTCAAATCTCGATTTGACGACGCAAAGGAATATTCTATACGCCCTCTAGTGGTGGAAAAAATTACTTCTCAGCTACCTAATACCCAAGTTGATGTGTCAGCGTTAAATAGTTTTATTAAAGATATTCCTCTAGCTGATGATAGTTTTTCTGAACCAGGAAGTATAGATTTATTAATTGGAGTAAAACTTTATTGCGATATTTTGCTTTTTAATAAAATTTCAGGTAGCAATAACTCCTTGTCAGCCATAGAGACCACGCTAGGTTATGTTATCATGGGTGACGCACCTATTGCTTCCCAGCTTCCGCATACTTCTGCTTTTTGCGCTCTCAGTCGCGATCCTCTTGATAATATGTTAGAAAAGTTTTGGAAGATGGAGGAAGTACCACAACAAAAGTTCTTGAGTCCCGACGAACAGGAATGTGAGGCTATTTATACTAAAACAACTACTCGCAATACTGATGGCAGTTTCTCTGTAGATCTTCCTTTCAAAGAAAGTTCTGATAAATTAGGAAATTCATATATTGCAGCCAAGAGAAGATTTCTATTACTTGAAAAGAAATTCGAAAAATCTCCTGACTTGCGGGTAAAGTATAATGAAGTTATTCAGGATTATTTAGATAAAGGAATTATTTCTAAGGTTTCTCCTGAGGAAAGTACCTCGCCTGGTTTTTATTTACCTCACAGACCTGTTATACGCAACGACAAGAGCACTAAAATTAGAATAGTTCTAGATGCTTCTATGAAATCGGACTCGGGTACCTCTCTAAATGATATTTTACATACAGGTTGTAACTTACAAGCTGAAATCTTTAATATTTTAATAAATGTTCGTTTATATAAAATCGCTTTTTTCGCCGATGTAAGGCAAATGTATTTATGCATTGAAGTTCATCAACCGCATCGCAAATTTCAACGAATCTTGTATAGATTCTCTAGTAATGAACCACTAGACACTTTTGAATTTAATCGAGTCACCTTCGGATTGCGCCCCTCGCCCTTTTTAGCACTTCGTACTCTTCGCGAAGTAGCTAAACAAGAGAGAGGGAGATGGCCTGCTGCTGCTGAGATCATCGAAAGAGATGTTTATATGGATGATCTCGCTTCCTCTGCCTCTTCGGTTTCTGAGGCAGTAGAGATAGCTGAGCAGTTAATCCAGATATTTAAATCTGGAGGATTCGACTTGATTAAATGGACTAGCAATTCTCCTGAACTGTTACGTCACATACCGCAAACGCACAGGCAATCTGAAGGTATATCTTTTGATGATGAACACACTTTTAAAATTTTAGGTCTTCATTGGTTTCCCGCTCATGACTCTTTGACATTTTTTGTATCTCAACCCTCGCTAACTTGGACTAAACGTACCATTTTATCAGTAACCGCTCAACTCTACGATGTCCTAGGACTCGTAGGTCCTGTCATTCTTTATGCTAAATTGATTATGAAAGAATTATGGATTTTAAAATTGACTTGGGACGAGGCACCCCCCTCTCATATTTTAGAAATTTGGAAACAATACATTTCTGAATTACCGCTTCTTTCGGAATTTAAAATCCCGAGACATTTAGGCGTGGAAAAAGAATCGCAAGTTTCTTTACTGGCTTTTGCTGATGCCAGTGAAAAAGCTTATGGTTGCGTGATTTATACGCATGTAACCAACGGTACTGAAAAACCCGTAGTTTCGTTGGTTTGTTCAAAGTCTCGAGTCTCATCGCCTTCTAATTTAGTCACGCTGGCTAGATTAGAGCTAAACGCCCTTGTTTTACTCGCAAAATTAGTTCACACCGTTTATGATACGTTTACGTCGCGCCATTCTATTGATAATATTTACGTATTCTCTGACTCTACGGTTGCCTTGTGTTGGTTAAAGTCATCGCCACACAGATTTCAAACTTACGTCGCGAATCGTATATCACAATTTCAGACACTTTTGTCAACCGATTGTCTTTATCATATCCCTGGAATTGAGAATCCTGCGGATTGTATCTCTCGTGGCCTTTTACCTTCGCAATTATTAAAGCATGATCTTTGGTTCAATGGACCTTCTTGGGCGTCCTTACCCGCTGAGCAGTGGCCCATTCACAAATTCTCACCTACCTCTAGCTCCTCTTTACCTGAACAGAAAACTTCATCGCTACTTGCTCAACATGTTGATGAAAATCCGTTATTGACCTTGAGTACGAAGTTTTCCTCTTGGACTAAATACCTTAGATCGCTGGTGTACGTATTAAGATTTATTAAAAAATTACCCAAAGGAAACACCATCACTGCTGATGATTTAAATATCGCGGAGTCTAAGATAATTGAAGTTGTTCAGAAGGCAAATTTCGCCGAGGACTTGGAAAAATTAAAAAAGGGGCTCTCTTGTTCTCGAGGTATTCAAAAATTGCACCCGTTTCTTCGTGAAAACATAGTTCATGTTGGTGGTCGCTTGAATTACTCGTCATTGGATTATTTTCATAAGCACCCTATTTTGCTGCCTAGAAAAGGACATGTTATTGATTTATTAATTGATCATTATCACCGCGAAAACCTTCATGCAGGTCCTCAAGTTTTACTGTCCTTAACTAGGCAGAAATATTGGATTCTGTCCGCTAGACGCGCCATAAAACAACGCATTCATAAATGCATTAAATGCTATAGGTTAAATCCTAAGCCTACCTATCCCGTTATGGCTGATTTGCCGCCATGTCGTTTAGAGCAGGCTAACGCTTTCACGCATACAGGAGTGGACTATGCCGGTCCTCTATATATAACATTAACTAGAGGACGAGGAATTCGTAAACAAAAAGCATATCTTTGTTTGTTCATATGCCTAGTAACGAAGGCTGTTTATTTAGAACTTGCGCCTGATTTGAGCTCGGCTTCTTTCTTAAATGTGTATAAAAGATTTATATCTAGAGCTGGAGCATCTTGTAAATTCCTTTACAGTGACAACGGTACTAATTTTGTTTCCTCTAAAGGATATTTTAATGAATTATTCACATTATTAAAAAGTGATGAATATTTTAAAGAATTTAGTCACGAACTCGCTAAACATCGTATTTATTGGAAGAATAGTCCGCCAACCGGCAGCCATTTTGGAGGAATATTCGAATCCAATATTAAATCCGCGAAATCTATTCTTTTTAGGGTTATAGGGAGCCAGATTCTAACTTATGAAGAAATGCTCACTGTGATCACGCAAATAGAAGCTATATTAAATAGCAGACCGCTATACGCCTTAAGTACAGATCCTTCTGAGCCTTCTGCACTCACCCCTGCACATTTTCTAAATAAAATTCCTCTAGAATTTTTACCTGCTCCGAATCTCAGTGGAGAACGAGAGCAATTATTGAGTAGATTCATGCTGTTGGACTCTTTAGTTCAATCCTTTTGGAAACGTTTTAGATCAGAGTATTTGCACACATTGCAAACCAGGGAAAAGTGGAATACTATTTCTCAGACGGTCAAAGAAGGAACTGTAGTTTTAATAAATGTTGATAATGCCCCTCCTTTACAATGGCCATTGGGCATTATAACTCGCTTACTACCTGGCAAAGATGGCACGGCCAGAGTTGCTGAGGTAAAGACGAAGAATGGTTACTTTATAAGACCTATGGTCAAACTTTGCCCTCTACCTAATCAGTAAGGATAATTAACATTTAAATAATTATATATCTTACTAATATTAATACTATAGTAATATATTTAATCGCTCTTATTAAGTTAATCGCTTTACTATCTATAAATAATATATAAGTAATCTATTTTCTTGAGTAAATATATAAAATATATTTAGTTACTCTTTTTACTCTATAATTGCGAGCTTGACAGCTCACAGGCGGGGGCATGGTTAGAATTAAAATTTGCATATCTTCCTTCTATATCTCCTTTCTCTTTTTCTCCTATACATTACCTATGACCTACACCTGTCCAAAACGTCCTTGTGGCGACCTCAGTCTACCGGTCAATCTATTATTCAACGCGCGCGCATGAACTGCATCTCTCGCATTTCAAAAACACGTTAATTAATGGCCATCGACTAATTCGTTAAATATCTCCTATCGCATAAAAACTCTCAACAAATTGTGGTGTGATCCTCTACCTGAAAAATCCAGAAGAAAGTGCTGTGCAGTGAAAGTAAGGACGGTGAAAGACACGTACGTTTATTTTCCCTTTCTTTTCCTTTATCTTTCCTAAGTGCTTTTTTCTTCTGTCTTATTTAATTAGTTCCTATAGGTATTTACAGTCCTACCTATCGAAGTCTATCAATAATTTTTTACGCTAAATTCATACCACCGATCTCTCTTTGATTTATACGGGGAAATGCTTTCGAGCTTCTCAGCAAATATCAAATTAATCCACATCATTGAGTGTTTATAAGACGAGATAAAGTAGGTAAACCGTTGAATTATAAATTATAAAATTAAAACCCGTTTGCTACTTCATTCCTTTGACGAACTATTAATATTCATAACTCCACATTAATATTTTATTAATGTGAAAGTGTGTATGTCTGTCTGCCTGACATTTTCACGGTCCATTCGTTTAACCGATTTTGATTTGTCCTCATATATTTTTACTGAAGTACTACTTTAATTATCGTTTTCATCGTGTGGATAGTCAGTAAAGCACCACCTCAAGCACAGAATTCTATCTATAACTACTTCAAGTTTCAAGGTACAGCACCTTGGTCTACATAGAGTATTAAGAAAACGAACCAAGAATATACTAATAGATAGATACTTACTTATAACATAATGTACATAATACATAAAGACTGCTAAAATAAATATCTCATCAAAAGTTAGAATAACATTAAATGCTTGAGGCTTTAATGATTGAAGATCTTAACTCTTAAAAATAATAGGATTTTTAGATCTTCCTTCATCTCAGAAGTTTTTAACAGCATCTTACTGTTGCCATGCTTCTTTACAGCAATACCTATAAAAAATTGGCACAGTTTTTGCATGTCATAAAAATTCTTTTGAGTGTTAAAAATAATATTGTCATAGCTCGTCGAACTGATGAAATTGCTGAAGTGAATGACCTTTCTTGTAGAGACTTAACTAGAACCGAATAATAACTACGAGTCAGTTTGTGACTATAATATGAATTTGTTTATCTCATGTAGGACATACTTGTGTCACATATAATGGTACGTCTTGTATTGAATCTACCATCCGAAGGCAGTTTCTGAAAAGATCCGACAGAAATTCAGAAGTTGCTCTTTGCAACAAGCTAAATGTTATAATGAGTAGAATACAATGCATAAGTAATTTCCTCAATATAGTTTTATGACAATATCTTGTGGGCTGTTGAATAAAAAGTCAATTGCTTCTGTACAAATTTGTTACTATGAAATCCATCAGCTGAAAATATTATCATTTGTTTTGACTGAAATGTTTTTTAGGTGTGATATAAAGTGGATAATAAAAATAAATGTGCATTTGTTGGCCAACGTTTCAACCTATCCATCCTAAAAAAATGTTCATGCAGAGGACGTCATTCAACAGAGAGCTATAAATAGGTAAAAAAAAAAACTAAAAATGGATAAAGGTGTATTCACACGATCGATCGCACAGCGTGCATCCGAAGTGAGTGAAGCGGAAACGCCCGGGGCAGTGCACAGCGAATTTATCATACCTACGCTTACACGTATGTACATGTATTAGGCTTGGTTTAGACGGGAAGTTTTCACCTGAATGATTTTTTTGTTATGTCGGAATATGAACTCAAAATTGTGAAATCTTATACATTACTAGATGCCCGCGACTTCGTCCGCGTGGATTAGGATTATGGTGCATTAGGGTAACTCCTTAATTTTCCGGCATAAAAAGTAGCCTATGTCCTTCCTGTAACAAACTTCATCAAACTCGGTTGAAAAGATGGGCCGTTAAAGCGTAGCAGACAGACAGACGGACACACTTTCGCATTAACAATATTAGCATGGATTGCTAAGAAAAATGCCTGAGTAAGAGCCTAGTTTCTAAGACCTCGCCTTCCTATTTTTCTATAGGTAGGTACTTAAATGTTTGTGGATTTCTTCTTGATTGCAAATTCACTCCTTCAAATTATAGAATGTCCTTACTTAATGGTACTCTCAATTTATAAGGCAGCTTCGAGATAGATAAGCGTGCTCTACCTTACCTTAGCTTATCAACAGGTGTGATATTCAGAAGGAATTCAAAGTAGATATACCTATGCGAAACGATCCGTATCTGAACGCAGCCTTACTGTTCACTTTCAACGTGCAAATATTATCTGTACACACAAGCGATAGATATCGGCAGTGATGGTCACGGTGCAGCGATTTGGCGCTAATAAAACAAAAAATGTTGAAATGATAGTTATTTTACAATTCAGTTATCTCTGCGCCCTATTTAAAATTCGAGGTGAATTCTGGGATTAATCTAGAGAACTAGGGATTAGCTGAAAAATTTACGTACTCAGAGCGCAAGCTTTTAGTTTAGTTTGAGGGAAAATGAGTAAAATACCAGGTGTTAAAACCATAAAATATATATAATATTATTGATATTGAATTCAAAAAGAAGTGGTCATTCCATTTAACAAAAAAGCACCATCCTCACATCATGCTCGACGGTTTTGTTGTGAATAAAATACCTTGTGAAATTGTTCATAAAATTCATCCTATAACATTATTATAGTTAGTTTTTGTATGTTACGCTTTGACGGCCCATCTTTTCAAGCGATTTTGATGAGATTTGATACAGACACACGTGGAAGACACCCGATGAAGGACATAATACGCTACTTTTCATCCCGGAAAGAGTTTCCGCGGAAATAGAAAAAACTTAAACCAGGCGGATGGACTCAAGGGCAACAGCTATTAAGAATATTTATAAACCAATATGACATGATTAGTTAACTTAATAGAATTTCTTGAATTATTATCTTTAATAAATAGATCTGAAGAGGTAGATAACACCAAAATGATAGTAAACATTAGATATTATGCTGCCTTGTTGTATTTCTTTGTGAGAATTTGAAATACACGAAAATGCTGTCCAGAGTAAAACATTAATCGAATCAGGGCCGCCCTCGTCGCATCTATTGACAGTGGGTTATTGTTGCTCAACGACAATAAAAAAGCAACAAAGGATCCCCCGCATTCGAAACAACAAAACAAAAATGAATCGAAATTAAATGTCAGCGAGCTGGCACCGCTGAAAAATGATAAGCAAAGAATCATTTCACTTCAGCGGGCGAAGAAATGCACAAACAACTTATTCCGTTCAGTGTTTTTTAGCAATTCGGTACGTAAAATGTTAACGAGAGAAAGTAAAGTAGGTATTTGTTACAGATATGGTTTTCTGTAA
The DNA here is from genome assembly GCA_923060345.2 of Erebia aethiops. Lineage (NCBI taxonomy): Eukaryota > Metazoa > Arthropoda > Insecta > Lepidoptera > Nymphalidae > Erebia > Erebia aethiops. The sequence continues at coordinate 15,616,203 of OV281087.1, forward strand.
TTTTGTGTTCACGTTGTTTAAAAATGACGATGGAATTTTCCATAATACTTCAGAGTAGCCCAGGAATATTCCCTTTACATTTCAAATCTCTACACTCACGGTAGACACTAGATACACCGGTGTGTAGGCTGTGCGTTTTTTGTCAGTTAGTCAGTCGACAGTCACGGTAGTGTTTTTACGTTATTTTATATGACGCATTAGTAATATGAGTATCACGGTGAGTAGGTTATTTAAATCAATTAGTAGGAGAAAATTTTTGACGTAATATGCCAACAAAATAAGTATAGTACACGTAGTACATCACAACGAAATACTTAGCGATAAATTGCGACAATTATTTTGTCCCAGGGTCACTAAGTAGGCAGTTGTGATAACTTAATTTTTATCAGACTAACAAACTGATTAATTGGGATATAAAATACAAACACAATTCGTATTCTGTTATAACGAGCTTTATAGCGGATAGGAGCTTCGATGTTTGTAAACCGTGATTACAAATTTACATCAGACAACTCTGAAATTCAAATGCGCGACACGATAACCGAGCATTTCGGTAAACGAGATTTTATTGTGAATGGAAAGTAAAACGAAATTTGAAAATTCTCCAACCATCTGGATATGTTAGGATGGGTTCACACCTGATCTTTTTAGGCGAACAATAGCACGTAGGTATGATCATTAAGTCAAACGTATATTATATTGTTACCATGATAATATAAGCTCGATCATCCAACCACCGAACACGATCGTGTAACTGATGATATTACAGTGATCTATATATACAGTATACCAGAACACGATTCGCACCGATAAGCGACGGTGATTTCAATTTTTTCGTCCAATTTCGTCTAGTTACCAGTTATGATTGCGTCGTGAAAGATCAGGGTGTGGATCTAGCCTTATGGAGGTTTCAGATTTGATGGAACGGCTCGTCTTTGGCTGGTAATAAAATATTGACTCGGGAAACTTCGATATGAAGCGTTCAAAGTTTGGGGAGTAAATTTTTCTCAGGGCGTCAATGTCAGCGCCAATAATTTAAACTTTCACAAGAGACTAATAGATTTTGGCAGTGATGGGGCCAAATAAAGCGAAATTGTTAGATAATAATTGACAACTTGTTTTAAAGTTTTGGCATTTTGGCAGATCGCTACTTGTGTTTCTAAACCTGTCAAATCTTTAATTTGTATTAGTATAAGTTTAGTTTAAACTAAGTATAAAATTGTAGTGTTGGTCAATAAACTTTTATTTATTTATTTAAATCATTCAGTTTTTTCAACATTGGCTTATAATTGTTTTTCTTAGTAGAGGTGTGGTAGATTCGACGGTTTTACTCACGACCGCCGTGTCACGGGATACGTTCACAACAAAAGTCTATGAACTTTGAAAATACTTAATTATGCCACAACCCACAAGTCACCACTTCGTTTATAGGTACGTCACCTTAAAATTTGTCACTGTGTGTTGCACGCATTTCATTTTTGATAAGGAAGATAAATATAATAAAAAAAGTGTAGGCTTTTGAAATATTAATACAAAGGACCGGCCCCTGCCAGATCCGATACTACGTCTCACTAAAATATAACAGTCTGTTCACCCTTACCCTCCATTACCCCTAACTTATTGCAGGTACCTAACACTGATGGGATAAAACTTTACTTTTATCCCTCATAAAGTAAAAATAATCGCCTTTTCGCCGTACCCCCGGAGCGAGGTAAAAGCCCGTGTCTTTTTAATTTTACGGATTTGTGTAATTTGACACTGGATTAATTGTGGGCCACGGTGTAATTAGGAACATTGCTATTTTGACTGTGCTTTATCCTGTGTAAATTATAGGTAAATATAAAAAATGCCCTAACTAGATGGGCGTACGATATCGAACTGGTATAACGGAGACGTTTGATCATTCCCCTCAAGAACGTTGAAAGTGTATCCATCGGTAGAGACAACGACAATACTGAAACTGCTTAAAACTCACGAATTATTATGTAACTTTATTGCTGGTTTGTCTTCAAACACTCATATTTTTTAATTCAAATAAACTTATTACAAGTGCTTTTGAATCGTCGAGTGAATCTACCACTGGTTCGGAATGCCATTCCTACCGAGAAGAACCAGCAAAAAACTCGGTGGCTGCTTTTTTTAAATAATTAATTTACATTTATTATTCAATAAATCAAGATCAAAGATACGGGATTTTAAAATTATAAATTACCATGAATAAATTTGGAGGAGACTGTTGGGTCTAATAAAAACTTATTTAAGTTCTATGTAAGGCCGCCAGACCAACCAGAATCTTACATACTACTATAGAGTAGGTATATCTACAAACTATACAATGCTATAGAGTATAGAAAAATAAAGTTTACTTTGTAGGCATAAAGTAAACTAAAATATCAAGACAAAAGACGTTGCGATTCCGGTAATCACGTACCCGTCCGATCCGAGGCAGCGATCGAGGTGGATTGAGATATTTCTAATTTTTCGGTCGACCGGCACCGCAGTACCGTCGGAGAAATAGATAAAACAAACGCAAGTAGACTGGAAAAGGAGAAACGAGGGTTAAATCGTGAAAAGTAGCGCTGTTTGTGACGACTTAAATCATTGTTTAACGGGACCTTGTTTTACTAGAATGTGTTTTTACGCATTGTTTTGTGTGTGATTATCAGGCCGAGTCTAAACTTTTGTGCGAAAATAAGCCTTTGCTTTTCTTTTTTGTGGTTGATATTACTTCTTAGATTTCAGTGAATAGGATTTTTGGGAAAAGTAATTTGCCGTTCTCGTTTAAGTATCTGAATGTAATTTTTATTATATTATCAAATTCGAAATTTGCGCAATACAAGGCGCGAGTGAAACTGAGGAAGATAATTATACCTATGTGTAATATTAGCAGCATTTTGTAGCTTTAGTTATAAAGTTTATAATACACGCTCCAATATGCCGTTCGCCCTCCCAAATTATGCTGTTCTGCCTGACAGAAGGGTAGTGTGTGTGTGTATCTGCGTATGTGTTGATGATAGACACACACTTGACCACTATTACCCTGATGGGCAGTTACGATGTGGCAAAAGATGAGACGCGTTTCCTTAGAAAATGCCAAATCACTCTTGCGTTTGTGTGTGTCTGTTTAATACTTACCTTAAGTTTACTTTTTGCGTGCTCCTCTGATGATAAATTAAGAAGAAAAGCACGCAAATAGCCAACAAATTTAAATAGAGCACTAAAATCTTAGTGAAAGACAAAAAATATAGGTAGGCATGTCTAACTGGACATAAGGGGAAAATTCCTCACAGTTTATATTTTAAAAGCTAAAGCGTAAAGAGCCCGAACAGGGATATAACCGACCACCTGCTCAACTGAGATAGGGATCATAATGTTAATTTAATTAAAGGACTAATCTAAATTGCAGACGACCCGACACTCCGACGCCCATTAAAGGGATATTTCGACTGTCGGAGAAAGTTGCTGAATACATTTTGGAAAACAAGAAAGGTAAAAAAGTTATTGCGAAAGTTACGATATTTTAATTAAAATTGGCTATTTATTTTACCCGGCTTTGTTGGATGAGATATTGCTCGTAATTTGATACTGTAGGTACTTACTTTTTCTTTTCAGAGTCATATATTTATTTATTTGCGTTCATGTTCAAAATATCTTTACATGTTACACAGTTACGGGTGCAACAGGTGTATTATAATAAAAGTATAAAATATTTTATGAGTATGGTACTCTATCCAGGAGAATATTTTTAACCCTCGACGCAAAAAGAGAGGGGTGCTATAAGTGTAACGTGTCTGTTTGTGCATCTGTCTGTGGTATGGTATAGCGCCCAAACGGATGAACCGATTTTCGTTTAGTTTTTTTGTGTCATAGATAATTTTATCCCGAGTGTTCTTAGCCATGTTTCATAAAAATCTGTTCATCCGTCTGAAGAGCATCAGCTTTTTAGTAAAATGGTAAAATGGAACCCTTATGGTGCGACTTTCTCCGTCTGTCTGTCCGTCCGTCACACTCGATTATTTCAGTAACTACCGAAGCTATCAACATGAAATTTGGAATAGTTGTGTATATTAGTGGCCCAAAGACACTGGAATTAAAAAAAATTGGAAATTATTTTTGTTCTTATTTAAAAAGGGGGGAAAATCGGAGGGTTGAAATTTAAAAGTGAGATATCTGTACTGTGTGAGGTATCATATGAAAGGGTTTACTTTGTACATTTTAAAACAGATTTTTAATTATTTTTAGTTATGATCGTTTTTGATTTATCGGGGAAAATGTCTAAAAAAATACCGTTCCCCCCCCTTATCTCCGGAGTTTACCAATCGAAAAATTTGAAATAATTATGGTCAATAGGAATTTACGTATATTTTACAGGAAAACTATATCCAATGCTATAACTAGCATAGTTTTTTTGATATTAACAATAAACCTCTACAAAACAAAGTTAGTCTTTCGGTTCATTAACAAAGGTAATTATTTATTAATAATGGTACGGAACCCTTCGTGCGCGAGTCCGACTCGCACTTGCCCGGTTTTTTTTCTTATTCTGTTACTTCCATATTATGTCGGGGGTTGTTTTAAATTCGTAATTTATACTTGTAAAGTTGTTTATTGAGTAAAATGTAGTATGTAATTTTTGACAAAAGCAGACTATGTCAAAAATTATATATATCATGTTAGGTTATATCAGGATATTAAATAGGCGCAAAAAAATGACCCGACGGAAGTCAGATATTGGAAAAAACAACACGGCTGCGCCAGCCTGAGGGGTGCAATGAACCCGTTGTTATCGATATGCATTTCACCCCTATTTTTACTTAACAACGAAAGGGTTGTTATGGGTCTAGAAGTCTATGCGTTTAAGCATTGGATTATATTTATCACTAGCTTATGCCCGCGACTTCGTCCGCGTGGAATAAGTTTTTTGGATTCCCGGGGAACTCCTCAATTTTCCGGGATAAAAAGTAGCCTATGTCACTCTCCAGGTCCTCAACTATATCCATGCTAAAAATCGCGTCGATCCGTTGCTCTGTTGCAGCGTGATTGAAGGACAAACCAACAAACCAACAAACAAACTGACTTTCGCATTTATAATATTAGTATGATTCGAGGTCGTTGCGTGTAAGTTTTTGTACTTGAGTTTATTCATGTATTTGTCGCTCAATTGTGTCTCTTAATTATGAGAAAATTTAACCTAATTAGGTTAAATTTTGATTGTGTCGCATAGCATAACAAGCTAAGTATCAAATAAAATGTCACAATAATTATACATTCCGTTAATAATCTTATCTTACTAATATTATAAATGGGAATGTTTGGATGGATGGATGTTACTCAATAACGCCCCAAAGGCTGAACGGATTTGGCAGAAATTTGGCACAGCGATAGATTATAGTCTGGAATAGCACATAGGCTACTTTTATCGCGGAAAATTAAAGAGTTCCCGCGGGAACCAAAACCTCAAACCACGCAGACGAAGCCGCGGGCATTCGCTAGTATCATATAACATAATAAAGAGATACTTAATAAATATTAAAACGTGGAAATATTTTTAAAACGAAAAGGTTTTGGACTTATTCCTTATGTATTATATTCCTATTGGTATTCCTTATGTTTATGTTCCATATTGTGGTCGATCCCACGAAAAGAAATACTCAATAACTAACCAAACTGTACATATTATAAAAAAAAGTGTAGATTCGTGCTTTGAAAGCCCCTGGAAACGCTGAATTATTACTTCAAGTTCCGATTTGAATATACAACTCAACACGATTATTTATTTTGTTTATTTCTCAGAATTTAAAAACGAAACGGACGCGCAAAGTTTAATTAAACGGTAAGAAGGTACATAGTTATCTTAATAGCAGACAGCCAGTTTAATTTCTATTAAAAGGGGTTCGGAGTTTCTTGCAAGAAGAAAAAGTTTCCGAGATAAGATGCCTTTGCATCTTTATCAACGCGAAACAGGACGAAAGCGCCGAGAAAGTTGGGAGCTAGCGGGAAAGAGACGATTAATCATAATCTTGTTTTTTCTCTTTCTATGTTTGACTTCTGACACTATAAAGTTTACAAAGAAGAAATTTCCGTAAAAATGACGCTGAAATGAATATAAAGTGCGCTCTAGAATAGTAAAAGAATAAACTTCATTTTGATGTGAGAGTATTCGTTAGTTTACCTGTCTGTTTTGCGTTACTTATTAGAATACATGTCAAGCTTAAAATAAGGAAGCAAGCATGAAATAACCCTTTATTTGGGGGTACAAACACAGAAAGAAAAGCAAATGGAAATTAATTACATACTACAACCTTAGGGCTAACTTGTAGTGGTTTTTTTTTTTTTTTAATTGCTTCAAAATCTACTTGAGCTATTGAAAATGCGAATTCGCGTCGATGCGAAGACAGACGGACATACTTTCACATTTATAATAATAGTATAGAAGTAGGGATTACTATATCTATTTTGTACTAGCTGATGCCCGCGACTACGTACGCGTGGATCGAGGTTTTGTGGTTCCCGCGGGAACTCTTTAATTTTCCGGGATAAAAAGTAGCCTATGTGTTATTCCAGACTATAATCTATCTCTGTGCCAAATTTCATCCAGATCCGTTCAGCTGTTGGGGCGTGATTGAGTAACAAACATCCATCCATACATCCATACATCCATACCGACATCCATACATCCAAACTTTCGCATTTATAATATTAGTAAGATAAGATAAAATATTCTGAATTCAGTTAGTAAATAATATATGTTCAATACATAAAATGTACAAAATATAAAAAGTTGGATTTCGTTAAATATGCAAACCGTACAAAACGCAAGATGTACAAAAAGCTAGGTAGTAAAATAGTAAAAAATTATCATAATATAGCTCAATGTTCCGAAAGACAGTCGAAAGTTAAAATCTTAACGACTACCGATCCTTGTGATCAAATTCCGCGTCATTTTGAGTCATTCTCATTACCTTATTTATGATTCTAGTACATAAATTAATAATTATAATGAATTTTCCTGCTAACCTGTGTTTTTCCACCTCAGTCCGTCTAACTTCTAGAGCTATGTCCGCGTAGCTTTCCACTACAGCCCATTAACGTCCCACTGCTGGGCACAGGCCTCAACTCTCATAGGAGAGAGGGAATTAGAGCTTAGACCCGCCACGCTGCTCCAATGCGGGTTGGCGGGCTTTAACGACTATTATCATGTTAGTGATAATAACCGGGACCGACGGCTTAACGTGCTCTCCGAGGCACAGGGGTGGAACACCGCCAACTTCCAACTCCGGGCTGGCACTGAGAATTTCTTAATTGAAAAACCCAATACCTACAATTTTTATGCCCGACCGGGAATCGAACCCAGGACTTCGTGATCCGCAGTCAACTAAGCTAACCGCTAGACCAACGAGGCAGTCACCGTGTAGATTTATATCATTGATATTCTCTAAAAACATGATATTTTCTTATATAAACTGTTCGCTTCTTTCTTTACTATATGGGACAGGAACACACGAGTGTCTTCCGCAGATAGGTTTAAATATCGAGACCTTATTTCTAGCTTCGATTCAGGTGACGCCAGCACCACCTCTAAGGCATCTGTTTGCTATATGTATTTTGTGAACAATTAAAAAAATACGACCGCTCTGCCGTAGCCCGTATTGAATTACCTTTGGAATCTTATTCACATTTTTATTAAATGATATTTTTTTGTTAATCACTGGATATTGAACTATAGGTGTTATATATTTTTGAAATCTACTCATCATTTTTAGATGATGATTATATAGTTAATCTTATTTTAGAAAAATTTTTTTCAACTTTAGTCTTTAATGCGGGACCATGGTCACCCCATTAATTTTTTTTTTTATTTTACTAGCCTATGTCACCCGGAATAAGCTAGGGTTTCTAACGATACCTCATTTATCAAAAATTTTAATAAATGAGGTATCGTTAGAATCTTTAGAAATTTTGATTTAAAATCAATATTATAGGCGTATAGAAGTTATGGTAGAATATACAAACTCACATACATACATACATGAACCCTGAAAACAATATACTCCTTTTTTCAGGCAGTCGTATAAAAATAATATGTAAGAAAGCAGCAGAGAATTTTGACTTCTCGAGATAAGAGATAGCTCACGTACTCAATATCAATTGTAGTCAGTTGGGGCGATCGATTATAGCTCCAGTGTTCCGCCCAAATTATGTTCAATGGATAATTAATCGTTTCTGTTCACTCCAATAACAATAGCCCCCTGTAATCGGTATGATAGCAACGATACCCTCGCGTTCAGATAGGCATGTCCCAATTACTATTTCAGATCACTCTGAAAGATAAATATGAAATTTGTGTATTGTACTAACCTGTCCCGACTGAATTTTTAATTTCACTTAGCCGGATTGCTCCATATTGACTTTACTGAAATTGAGTATACCTACTATGGTTTAGTTAAAAGCATAATATAATAAAAACCTATTATTCATTGACCTAATGTTTGTGTTCAGTATATTGTGACTGTGGTTCCACAGAAATATTGACGAAAATTTTAGATGTACTCAAATAATGTTTTTCAACAAAGAGTACCTAAGCCATTTGATAAAATCTTGCACTGTAAACATAAATAACAAAAGACCTTCGTCGGGATAAAACAAAATTTAAAGGACAACCTAAACAATTACCGCTAATTGGTTATTTTGCAGGGCCTTAGATAATAAGCTGCGGGCTTTTTCCCGATTCCCCTCGCTCTCAACCCCTTTCACTAAATTTGGTACCCGGAGAAGGAGTGCCGCGAAACTATTGGCAATAAACATTGGGAAACAAGTGGGTTTGTCTCATCTCGTTTGAAATTCAAATCCTCTGCAGGTGAGGATACGGTCGGTCCCAACTTGCTGTACAGTTTAGATTTCCTAGCCGCAATTCAATTTAACGCCGGAACTTACAACAGCAAGGTAGTTTGCAAAGTGGCTTATGAAATAGAATCGTCTGTTGTATTTACAAAGGATGCTTTAAGCTTGTTTGTAGCCTAAAAGACTCCGGGAGACATAAGAATTTCAAACTTACTCGCATTCTTTTGAGATTAAATTTTACCTTAGCGGAGTGCATCTTGCTTACAAGCTTTTTGTACTACTTACCAACTACTTTTTTATTTGTTACTAATGTACCAACTCTCCAAGAATATCTTCTTCAAATAGCAAGAGTAAACCAATTTTTAAAACAATGTTATGATACAAACTCATAATTCGATCCCTCAAGTAATAGTCTAACTCTTACCGTCAAAGCGATTCCAAAAGATCAGAGCTGCTATTATTGATATAGGTTTTATGTTATGTAACAGTCAGTTAAGTTGCTGTTTCTTCATTCGGTTTATATTCGACTCGTTTACAACTAATTACAGTTTTAAATAATTACTTGCTCACGAAAATTTTATACTTACGATAAACATTTCAAATGTTCGTATCGATTTCATTATAGCTTGAAGAAAGCATTCCATATTTTCGTAAAATATTATTATTTATACCCCAAATTGATGATATTCTGTATCGAACAAAACATCCAGCCGAGTTAATATCTGCACGGATTTCATAACGCAATCTTTAAAAAATGCTACTACGGCAGGAGTTCACGAAATGAAAGCCGATACGTGAATAATTGAGCGAGCATAAAGGAAAATAGCAATAAATAACGTTCCCATAAGAGCGATTAAATTCTTTATTCTCGACGAAATAAAGAAAGGGAAATTCTAGCTCGAGACGTCTACATTTGCGGCCATTTTTCACAACTCTACAGACGCCAGATATTTTACTTTACTTTGGGCCAATGGTTAAGCTGACACAGATGGATCATGATCGATAGACACGTATTTTGCGTATATTTTAATATTGAGTTTCGTTATCCGCGGATTTTATTCCGGAAAAGGTTTGCATGAAAGTAGGTACGTAAAATATTGTATTTTATAATTCGTTTGAAATAGGAACATTAAAGCTAAATAGATGAAGAATCCATACTGTTATAAATGCAAAAGTGTGTCTGTCGGTTTGTCTGTCTGTCTGATACTTTTTTACGGCCCGCGACTTCGTCGTTTTTGATTCCCGCGAAAAAGTTCCCGCAAATTTCATCAAAATCGGTTAAACAGATGGACCGTGAATGCGTAGCAGACAGGCTTTCGCATTTATAATATTTGTATGGATTTCAACTATATGTTCAGATATGTTATGAATAATTCATTTAGCTACATGAAGGCCTTTGCATTTAAATATGTTGCATGACAAATAGCTGCTGCAAAGTTGCAAACATGAAACATGCTTGAAAGAACAAGATACAAAAATATAATAAGCATCAGTCAAAAACGTTGTCATACAGAAAAAAATATACAAAAATTATCATAAAGACATTGGAACGAATTCTTAGAATTTTAATCGAAATTGAATCGATAAGAGTAGATACAATCAATCCGAACACGCAGAAAATCGAACTGGAACCATCCAATCGTGGTAAATCTCGAATTCCGAGTACGCAGCTAAGGAGTCGGTCCCGACCGAATCCCTGATTTAAATTGCAAATGTCCCTCGGGAACGAGCGACTCCCGCGATATGCTAATCATAGTCAAGCTAAGGATTATCCCTGTTTACACTCAACAAACTCACTTAATTTCGCACTGACAGGCATCTTGTCATATTTACTACTTGCAGTATTTAAAGTTGGACAGCTGAGTCACAGACTGTGTTCTAGAGCTGTCGAAACTAATAAGGGAAAATTAAAAAATAATGAAGAGACAGCCAAAACTTCCCATTACTATAACCAAGGCCCAGAGGCCAAATTAGAAAGTATAGATTATTTTGGAAACTTTCTCCTTTATAAGCAAAAAATCAAATATGAAAAACAAGAACAGGTATTCAAGAAATCAAAAAAAAAAATTAAACCAAATTTAAAATGATATCATTATCTATCAATAAAAGACTTCACATAAACTTTAAAGAAAATGTACGTTTAATTATTATAAAAACCGCACAGCGCACTCGAATGTCGATTTCATAGTAAGATAATAATATTATCATAATTGGGTCAACAATCATTGAACATGAAAGGACTTGCGACCTCTTTGAAAACTTTTGCAAACATTTCTGTTTTATCAGCATTAAGAATTGTGTCAATGTTACAATTCTCAATTTTGCGAAGAAACTCGCCGACACCTTTAAAGATGTCATCGCCACTTAAGTGTTCATCTTTTGGGTATAATTAACACTTGCTAGCTTCTTAAGAAACTTGTACCTTCCGAGCGTTTGTTAGCTCTTAATTTTCCATGATATTATTAGGATTTAAGGAAATTCGAAGTAGAAGCTGATTCACAATTTACTTGAAATGGACAAAGTTCAGTTTGCAGGACTAAAGTCCAAATTATGACTAAAATATTTTGCAATACAGTTATATACTTAATGTCAATATATTACACCATTTTAAACAATAATATGATAAAGTTAAAACGGATGCACAAACTAAGTACCTACACAAACTGTACGATTCATCATTTTCCAGCAAAAATTTAGATTCTAAGCAAATATTTAGATTCAAGAGCATGCAATAAGTGCGACGGAGACGTAGTAAAGTCGACCAGAGTTGGCACTAATACGAATTTATGTCGATGGACTCGCCCGGCCCGCTTCGATCCCTTAACAGCCTATTACACAAAGTGAGCCCCAATTTTAAAAAACTTAGTATTTTATGAAGCAAGGTAAAGAATATTTCTCCTTAAAGTAATAAAACGTCCATTAAAAATAAATAATGTGATCGAAATAAAAGCATTTTTTCGAGGAGATTGCGACCTTTAGGAAAAAGAAATAATGGGAAAACGCGAAGTTATAGTCGCAGATGTCACAAAAAGTAAACATTTATTAACGCGTAATCTGCTAGACACGACAAATAACAAGCCAAGAAACTTTCCCGTTTAACTTATATATCGAGTTTGGAGGGGAAATCTTAGAAATTTACATGATAAAGGCCCGAAGGAGGAGTTCTTCCGAGCATCTCGGTGTCTTCTAACAAGGGACTGGAATGTTTGAGGTATCTGACGCAAGCATGTGAAATGCGAGAGGCACATTCAAATTGAAATCGCGCACACGCTTACGTTGTATTATTGAATTAATCTTCAGGTACATTGCAGGTAAATGTGAAAATTGTATTAATGTTAACAGAATAATTATTGTACGTAACTGATTTTGAAAGACGTTTAATTTTACGAAGGAAAAAAATAGCTTATGAAAATCTATTTGTACCTACTCAGGTCTCAGATACATAAGCTTAAGCAAACAAATAAAAATTAAGATATGCAAAATGCATGAGATATTTTTGAGCAATATTGTACTTGTATTGTAATTGTACAGAAACAATATACATAGATCATAAGGAATCCTTTGAAAAATAATTAATAATTTCTTGTGACTTGTTTACCTCTATAGTACAGTCACACGTCTCTTTACAAATTCATTCACTTGACTAAAAGCGAAAATATACCCGTTATAGAAAACACGATGCTTTTATGATTTACGAAAAAATTATTACAAACTAGCTGATGCCCGCGACTTCATCTGCGTGGAATAAGTTTTTTTAATTCCCACGGGAACTCCTTGATTTTCTGGGATAAAAAGCCCATATCACTCTCTAGGTTCTCAACTATACCCATGCAAAAAATCACGTCAATCCGTTCCTCTGTTGCGGCGCGATTGAAGGACAAACAAACACACTTTCGCATGTATAATTTTAGTATGATAGGTTAGCTACTAGAATACTTAAAATGTTAGGATCTCTGGAGGACCTTCTTAAGGCGACAAAGTTCGTGATATGCGGTCGTATAATTAGTAATTCACACCACTTCGTCGGTACCCAAAATATTTCCCTCACCCGCTTTACTGTGCGGCACAGCGATTGAATTAAACTTTAGCACGTTTGTTGTGGTTCGAGGTCGGGATCGGTTTGGCTCGATTCTGTGCAGCTGCGATTAAACTGACAATACTAGTTCAGCGTTTATTAGTTTTGGCTATCGATGTTTTTTGTTTACTAGCGATTGGGTGACTATATATTTTACAGGATTTATATTAGAGATCCGAATACATTTTGAATAATTTCAAATTTCGGGGTAACTAGGTGACACCTTTACCTTGACTTTGTAATATATAAGGGTGGCCTTATTGATTGTAGCTTTTCTTCATAAAACCTGCGATAAATTTACTTCCAGGATTTTTTGATCTAGCTCTATTGGTATCTCTGAATGTTAGAGCGCTAGGAACCGGACGGGACAAAATTTCTTCGCGAAACATCCGCGTGAGGGGGTATGAAGGATTACAGTCGCGCTAGTCTATAAATGTGGATCCATATAAAACTGAGTAACGCGCACTTCTTGTCTTGTTAATTTTTTGTGTATTTTCTCACTTAAGAAGTGACTAAACGTTGCGTCAGGTGATAGAAATTGTCAATATTAATGGCAGCGCGAGTGATAATAATTAACACTGCCTCGTCTCTCCCCTTGTGTGTGTTTCCACTCGACACTCCCCCACAACAACAGCAAGGCACGGCGAACTTAACTTCAAAACACTGGTTATGTTGCAAAGCTCATTTTATCGTGTTATGTGCAGCTGCGTTTGAACTACTAATGTTTGTACAGTGTTTATTAGTTTTGCTTTCGATCTTTTTATTACTGTAGAATAGCAAACTTTTATATATTTTACGAACAAAATAAAGAGCTCCATCTAATAGGCATCCACTTTACTCTCAAAAATTTTGTTTAGACTTCTGCGTTTCGTCACAGAATAGATAATAGTACGGTTTCGCGTTTATTTTTATTATCTTAATCGAAAACAGTACATGTAATGATTACATATATCAATGCCACGGCGCCGTCAACCGCCATTGGGATTACCATCTACCTCTATTCAAATCAGGTAGTACCAGTGACCCCATTAACTTTAGACCTATTTCTGTACTACCCACTTTCAGTAAAATATTTGAAAAATTAATATTAATTCAATTGCTTAATCATTTTTGTAATAATGACTTACTACCCAGTAAACAGTTTCGATTTACACGGGGTCGCTCAACAATCGATGCTGGTGCTGAGCTAATTCAAAATATATTCGAAGCCTGGGAGGAGTCACGTGATGCACTTGGCGTTTTATGTGATTTATCCAAGGCTTTTGATTGTGTTGATCACGAAACATTAGTCAGAAAACTGCACCATTATGGAATTAGGGGTGTAGCACTGGATATGATGAATTCCTACTTAAAAAGTAGGATACAAAAGGTAGACGTCAATGGAAAGCGGTCTTCCGGATCGATTGTAAAAATGGGGGTTCCACAAGGTTAAATTTTAGTGCCTTTTCTATTTCTCATTTACATTAACGATCTTCCTTATCTTGTCAAGGATAATCATGGGATAGTATTGTTTGCTGATGATACATCACTTTTGTTTAAAATAATTCGTTACGAAATAACTCTTGACGAAGTAAAAAATTCTCTCACTATAGTGGTTTGAAGCTAATAACCTACTCCTCAATGGAAAAAAGACAAAGTGTATCAAATTTACATTACCTAATGTCAAACAGGTAAAATCCACTGTACAACTTGATCATGAGGAATTAGATTTAGTGGATACCGTTGTTTTTCTCGAAATAACGTTAGATGCTAAACTCCAACGGGGCCATCACATAAATGACTTATCGAACAGGCTTAGTTCTGCTGCATACGCGGTTAAAAAGATTCACCAGCTGTTGACAGAAATAGAAACGGCGAGATTAGTTTATTTTGGTTACTTTCACAGCATTATGTCATATGGTATATTATTATGGGGTAATGCTGCTGATATTAATTCTGTTTTTGTGCTGCAGAAGAGGGCTGTTCGAGCCATATATAATATGGGACCAAGAGAGTCACTAAGAGATAAATTTAAAGAAATTAATATTATGACAGTGCACAACCAATATATATTTGAAAATTTAGTATACGTGCATAAACACATTGATAAATTCAAGAAGAGAAGTGATTGTCATAATGTCAATACTAGAAATAAAAATAAGCTTGTAATGCCTGCTTCTAGGCTTAGTAAAATTAGCAATTCATTTGTTGGAAACAGTGTCCGCTTCTACAATAAGCTCCCAGAAGACAAGTTGAAGATGTCTCTGAATAAGTTCAAAGTTAATTTAAAACGTAAACTCATTAAAAAATCTTATTACCATGTAAAGGATTATTTAAATGACAAGGAAGCTTGGCAATGATTTTCTCTAATGGCCCTGATAGTTCCTTAGTTAAGATGATTGTGAAATGGTGATGATGATAAATAAAATAATTAAAAAAAAAAAAAAACCCGCTGAGTTTGTTGTGAGCTCTTCTCAGACCAGGGTGCGTTTGGAACCCTCGTAGCTTTAGTTTAAGGTGTCGTACTGTCGTAATCACCATTATATTGTTACTCGTATATGTTATAAATAACCGAACGTCAATAAGTGTAGTATACCTACCTAAATTGAATAAACGTTCTTTGACTCTATGACGAGATTATAGAACGCTAGTTTGTTCACAACTACAGATGCACTCTTTATACCCTCGATTTCATTCCCTGATAGTACAACAATATTTCGACACAATCGAAGGGAGATCAGAGGTGCGATTGTGTAAGAATTACCGATCAAATCGTCAAAGTTAGGCATCAAAGTAAAATAAACCATAACAGCATTGAATTAGAGCTCAATTTCGTGTCTCCATTCTCATACGTTTAGGTATGTACGATACCTTAAGCGGATGAGAATGGATACACGAAATTGAGCTCTAATTCACTGCTGTTATAGTTTATTTTACTTTGACGCCGAACTTTGACGATTTGATCGGCAACTTTTAAACAATCGGAGGGTAGGTGCAAGATCGATTTACCGATCTACGATGCATACATTACCAACCAAGCTCCGGTCTAATACTGAGAATTTCTTGATAAAAAAACCGTAACTAATTTTTACTCGACCCCACAACATAATCCGTTAATGTGATATGGTCTAATTAACTTTAATACGTTAACAAGATTTCACGTTGTCAGTATTAAAATATTTTGTAGCGGAAGGCTCATGTCAAACGCAAAAGTTTGCGATGTGCGGCCGCATGTGTGGTAATTAACACGTCGTTACTCCTTCAAACACGTCAGCTTGTTCCTCTCCGGCCAAAAACACCCTCAATGCTGGGAAAAGTAACGAAAATAACGTTAAATTTTTGAAATGAAGTCGTGTGAATGTTAAATTCTGACATAATTTGAATTGCGTTTTTGCTTATTAGTTTTTGTTATGCTTTTTTTCTGTCTTTATTTTCGATATAATGGATATTTTTAATGACTAATAAAGTGGTTATTTTTTTTGACGTGATACCATAGACATAGGATTTTTTCGCTACGCGTGATACAGAATTTTTGATGTTAAGAGGCCGGGGAACTCCGCTCGCAACTTCTATTCGAACCGCAAATATAAATTTGCCCGTATATTGCTATCTCTATTTGGCTGATGAAACATGATCGCGTGCAAGCGCGATAGCAAAAGAAGTAAAAGACAACAGAAGCGTACAGAATTTGTTATACATTTAGTCTTATTCCGTGAATACCAAAAATGATGAATAAAAAATTTTTGTGTTTTTAACTTCGTGTTGTTATTCTGTAACTTGACAATATAAGCTATGTTCCTGATCAATTAGTACGTGAGATATCGTTGGTTTTAATATGAAACAAATAAGGAGAAACATAACATGCAAAACGCAATGTGCTTACAAGAGTAACCAAGCTATACATAAAATTGGTTTGTACACTCACGAAAGAGGCTGTTCTAAGTAGATAAGTACATAAATAATTTGATAAATTGAGGTCCTTCGTTGGGCGCCAAAAATGCAATGTAGGAGTGGGGGCAGTAATTAGCATTGCTGTTCTTCACTCCGCTATGTGTTCCCATCCACCCACTGGTCCACCCTCAGTCCCCCGCTTAGAGAATTAAACTTCAACGCGGCTGTGGTTCGAAGCTGAGGTTTTGTCGCGTTTTGTGCAACTGCGATTAAACCGGCAATATTTGCTTGCGTTTATTAGTTTTGCCCTAGACCTTTTTGTTTGTGTCGACTTGTAAACCACAAGCTTTCAAGTAAATTGTATCAACGTATTGTATATTTTATAAGTATTTGACAGTTATTGTTTTACAAGGTTATTACAACAAAGTATTGTAAGTAGCTTATGTAACACTTAAATATCATATTCATTTCAGTCAATATTTATGTTAATTTTTTTAAAATATGTTACTGTTATCTACTCTTATCTTTATAAATGGTTTTTGATTTTGATTACGCCACTGTAAATTTTTGGCCACCAATAGGTAATTAATGTCAAATTGAGTTGAAGAAAACATTTTGGACACTTGTGCAACACATTTTGTGTTTGATAAACTTATGGCCTACTAGCTAATGCCCGCAACTTCGTCCGCGTGGATTGAGTTTTTTCGGTTCCCGCGGGAACACTTTAATTTTCCGGGATAAAAAGTAGCCTATGTGTTATTCCAGACTATAATCTATCTCTGTGCCAAATTTCATCCAGATCCGTTCAGCCGTTGGGGCGTGATTGACTAACATACATTATTACATCCATCCAAACTTTCGCATTTAAGAAGTAAGACTAAAAATACATAGTAGTTAAAAGGGCTGACTCAAAATGTTCCAAGTTTGTCCCAGTTAATCGTGTAAGAGCATTTTGTAGGCTGCGATAATTACGTGTCCGCAAGTGTCGTAATTATCACTGCCTGGTCTCAAGCTCAACTCTCACCCCCGTATGTTTCCTTCCGCCCGCAATCCCATCCCACGACGTTAGGCTCTGAGAATAAATTTAACTTTAGAACGAATATTGTTGAGCGTAGTTTCTGACGACGAAATCTGTTCCGTTTTGTGCAGTTGTGATTAAAATGCTTATATTCATTTGGCGTTTATCGGGGTTTCATAAACTTTTTTGATAAAATTAAATTAACTTACATTTACAATATAAAAATGTCTCGGTTTTGATTTCTAGTTAAGTTAATTTGAGAATAAATAACTTCTCAATAAGCTGAGGTAGCAATAAGGTGAGCTTAGTATGGCGGGGGGCTTTGGTCTTGACTAGTTATCACTAACAGAAGAGCCGTGCCGCTAAGCGATTTACGCTCGAGCGCTTTCCCCACGAAACAAATAAAAAAAATTAAGTGGTTATCAACCTAATTTAATGAAAAGAATCAGTAAATTAGTTTGTTTCGGCACAAAGCAGTATGGATTTAATAAATACAAGCTCACTTTCATTTTAAACTGCTACATCATTCATTAGTCACTACGTTTATAAACATGTGATATCGTAGTCGAAGTGCTAGATTACCATTGAATATAAAATATAAAGTCAGTCATAAAATCTAGCTCATAGACATTTATGTAGGTATTTTTTTAATCCACTACAAGTTAGCCCTTGACTGCGATCTCACCTGATGGTAAGTGATGATGCAGTCTAAGATAGC
Source organism: Erebia aethiops (assembly GCA_923060345.2). Lineage (NCBI taxonomy): Eukaryota > Metazoa > Arthropoda > Insecta > Lepidoptera > Nymphalidae > Erebia > Erebia aethiops. Next base: position 15,634,725 of record OV281087.1, read on the forward strand.
GGTAGCGGGATAACCTGTTGGGGGCATAGCAGTTATAATAAACCCATATCCCTAGTCGGTTTCTACACGGCATGGGACCAAAACGCTAAATTGCTTGGCGGCACGTCTTTGCCGGTAGGGTGGTAACTAGCCACAGCCGAAGTCTTCTACCAGGCCAGACCAGGGAACATTCAGAAATTATAAATTCCCAAATCGACACTGCTGGGGATCGAACACGGGACCTCCGCACGTTAAGACAACAGCGCTCAGCACTGCGCCACGAAGGTTGTCAAAAGGCATTATCTTGTTTTGCTTTCGCTTTTGATACTTAACGCGCCAAAACTTACCTAACATTTTCTATTGGTTTTTAAAAATCAAATTTAATTGGGTATTTAACTACTAGTGAAACAAATTATTTTTTAGTGATTATTAAATAAAGGATCTCCCAAAACTCGTAATATCCACGTCCCCTGCTAGTTTTGTGTTGAATAGCAATTTTAAACTGTCGATAAAAGTAAAAAAGTGCGTCGAACTTTGATGGCGTCACAATTCAAAATTCCATACAAAATCCCATAATAAGCACGCGTTTTGACGTTTGAAAAGTATTTATTTATAGTAGACTTGACTAGTTGTCAAATACCCAATTGCTTTGTAATTTCGATTTAACTAAATAACCACATTGTAAGGTCCAAAGTACATGCATGTTGCACATCGACTCTTGTGAAACATCACACATTCTCAATTCTCGTGTACAGCGAGGAATGCACCACGATTGAATTAAACTTCGGTAGATTGTTGCAAATCACAACCGAGGTCGGTTTTATCGCCTTTTGTGCAGTTGCGATTAAACTAGCAATAGGTACTATTTGTTCCACGTTAATTAGTTTCGCTATCCATTTCAAATCATACCATATTGATTAAATTACGCTAACGTTAGACCATACATGATATATGTATATGATTAAATATTAATTTTAAGTAGTTGAACTACGAAATTTTATTTAACATTTAACTTATCCAAATTAAAAATAAATATAATTAAACATTAAACATTATTTTATCATTATATTTCGTTAAATCCACCTACGAAAATTACACGCCTGACGATTCAAATTGACATGAAGTCGTAAAACCCAAATTATGAATGAACACAAAACCGGATTTCTGAGTGTAAAAGTAAAAATAATATAAACTCAACTAACGAGGTGATGACTGATGAGCACAAAACAGAAAAGCAAGAAAACAGAATTAAAAAGACTCAGTTCTTTTAGCCCGCGCTACATAGAGCTCAATGTCAACAGTTATAAGTCTCCACATACAATGAACCCCGAAACAAGTAGTGTAGAGCACTAGGTAGACTGGTAGAGCAACTAGCAAGGTAGAGTAGGAGGGTGGGCGAGCTACGTAGAGCACAATTAGCGCACGCGACTCAACACGGCTTGAGTTTTAACAACGCTCAGAACACTCGGCATCATTCACACGAGATGCCTCTACCTCGGAACACCGTATACCTCTATACCGACCTTAATATTCATTTATAGGTTTTTTGTGGTTTTTAGGTGGATTTTTTAGATTTTATTTTAATCCTGAATAGAAAACGGTTGAATTCCCGTCCAGTTTTTCGTCGTTGAATGCCCGACTAGTTTATAACCTGCCCGGGGCCCTTAGCCATGAGATTTTTGGTGCAAAGCATTCGGATGCCACGCGAGATAGGTAATGTTTTTATATATAACTAGCTGATTCCCGTGACTTCGTCCGCGTGGATTGAGGGTTTTTGGTTCCCGCGGAAATTCTTTAATTTTCCGGGATAAAAAGTAGCCTATGTGTTATTATTCCTTTCTAAAATTTATCTCTGTGTCAAATTTCATCCAGATCCGTTCAGCCTTTTAGGCGTGATTGAGTAACAAACATCCATCCATACATCCATACATCCAAACTTTCACATTTTTTATAATATTTATTTGATTAGTAATTAGTATAGATTAGTGAATAAATTAGTAATATTAGTGATTAGTATTCTAGCTAACTTACTATGCATCGTATTTGTTTTGGTACTTTAAAAAGAAACCCTATTTGTAGTAGGTAAAAAGTTTTTAAATATATCTTTTATAACATAATAATCTTCTTATAAAACGTTTGAAAAATAAATTTCAAAGTTTAAATCCCCTGTATACAAATACAGCGAAGCCGTTAAAATTTCACTTCAACTTGTCGTAATTTCTGTGGCTTCTTATCCCTAGGGAACGCCGCCGAGTCCCTCACAAAATTCTTCTTTTATAATAACATCCCGTAATTTTATTTGCACGAAAGGTTTGGTTGAAAGAAAAATAAAAAGATTATTTTTATTACTGACGTAAATAGAATTAAATCGGCTTTTAAGACATTAACAAGTTACCCTAACGTAACCTTCGTAAATATTGTATGAAGTTCTCCATATGCATTAGGCTGCCTTTTCACCAAAGATGTCATTCATGAAAAATGAAAGGGGGGATTCTTTTTAAGGGTTCCTCGCCACGCATATTTACCTAAAATCCCTGATGAAAAGGCAGCCTTATCCTTTTGAAGGTTCGGTACCCAAATTGATAAAAAGGAGCTCTTACGGTGCGACCATGTCCATCTGTCCATCCGTCTGGCTTATAAAACTTTAGAATTCGTTCTCAAACACTAAAGCACAAAATAAAATACTACGCGGTAATTTTCAAAATGTTTATTCTGCCGCAAACTGAAGCACACACGTGAATATTATACATGCATTAGTTAATGTAACTGAAGGAGCTTTAGCCCAAGCAGCCTCCAAATAGGTCGAGATCTGTACAGTAGAGCTGCAGAGTAATGAACACATAGAGACGCATTATATGTATATAGAATCAAATATCCAACGAGTCGTTGTTTACTTTTAATTTATCCATTTATTTGCTTGTGTGCTTACAAAAATCGTATGGTCCTTGTCAAAAAAGATTTTTGACTATTAAAGTAGATATTATCTTTGCTTAATTGCGCTGCTACAGGACTGTAGCTGTACGGTAAATGCAGCAACATTTCTCTAAAAACCGGAACATACGCACGCAAAACAAACATATGAGAGAAGTTATTAAACATACTCGTGTTCCTAGTAAAAGCTACATAATAAAACTAAATGAATACCACAGTTGGTGCGTTCATAATAAGCAAAGCCCTTTATGAGTAGAAAAGAGTTTCCAGCTTTTATACAAACAGTAAAGGCTGTATGTAAATCTGCTATGAAGTTTAAAAAAAACATGATGCATGCTTACAAAGGGGTGGGGCTTTCTTAGTTTGACGCTTTAATGGTGCATTAACCAAGCTTAATTTAGATGATTAGATGTTTACGTAAACAATATAATTTACACAATTTGAATTTGGACAGCATTTCCTTATGTGTTTGTCTGTTTCTTCTGTCCGTCACGGCTCGAAAGCTGAACTTTAAGCAATTTTAAGGAACTTTGACACATAGATGACTTATTAAACTCCCTGGAGACGGACATAGAATAAAACTATTGTCACAGAAAATGAATTTAAATAACCGAAATCACTCGGCCAAAACCGCTATAGTATCTACTAGTACTTCAAAACATGATTTTACTTCACAATATATAGTTGTCATATCAATTTTTAGCACTCTACAAATTTAGCTAGACTCTAGAAATTAACTGTACCTACTATTCTACAATCGAACATTACATATCTACGAGTACCATAAAAAAGTGAATGTATAGTTACATTCCAATTGTTCGGAACTGTATAAAGTCCCCCATATTTTAAGATATATGTCAAAGCGAAATGATGTATAACCAATTTTGCTGCCAAGAATATGGCATTTGCGTCAACTTGAATTCAGTCCAATTGTCATCGCTTTCGAGTGAAACTCGTTTTATTCTAAGTTATTATACACTTAACAAAAATAATCCTGGAAAGAGTTTCCAGATAACCCCTAATCTCCAAAATGGCAAACTTTTCGTGACCCTTTACACATCTGCTTCATCCATTTGAGTACCCTCATCCTGAGCAGGCTAAATACCTCGGCTCATCCACCTGTCATCTTTAAACGGCTAAGGCTCTATAGATCTAAAATAGAACCGAACGAATATTATAGCTTGGCACAATTGACCTAAATTCCAAGCAAGCCTTGGTAGCCTGCAGTTAAGGCACTCTGTTACCTCTTAACTTCAGGCTACTTCTAAGAAGAATAGGAAGCTTCGGAAAATATGATGCAGTGCACAAATTAATGCTTCAGAACATCTAAAGACTATTCTGCGTCAGCATGAGCCATTGGTACTTACTTATACTTTGAATATGGATATTATAGAAAACCTCGACCGCATTTTAAAAATATTACATGACATGTCACGTGGAAAATAAAACCAGGTATTGCGTTCCACGAAGGTGTATCATTATAGCTGGAAACGTCACTAACTAGTAGCCGCGTGAACCGTAGTTGACAAGTGTAGGACGCGTGTCGAGTCTTCTTTGCCTCCACTCAACTCGACCTACGCCTTCAGGCGGCTTTATAAGCCGCCCTTACCGTGCCCTCCCCTCTCGAGTACTCATTACGGCTTTCTTAATTGCGCTGATAAAAATGTATCGGTTTTACAGCTGTAGTTAGGACGGCTAAGAAGGCTAATCCTACTTTATAATATGAAAAATAAAAGTGTGGTTGTTTGATGGTGTTTAGTTTTTTGGTTTTTTGGTGAAATGAATAATAATTTTTTGAATGCAGGTTATATTTAAAGACATGGCATAGGCTACGTTTTCGTCACGGAAAATTTAAGAATTTCCACGGGATTTTAATAAATCTAAATCCGCGTGAAATTCATGGTAAAAGTTTTGGGTCAGATTTCTGTAATTAGATAATTTTTTAACGATCTCCTTGGGCCAGTGGTATGCAACGCAATTTAACTAGAATTGACCCGTTCGTTTCCCAGGAGAGTCAATAAATTAGGAATTATTTTGATTTTTAGACAATGATTATTTCAGTAGTTAGATATTGCGTACCTTCATGCAAATTGTCAGTATTATAAAATTGTATCTATAACATACTATGAAATTGTTTAAAAAGAGTATCTAGTTACGAGTTTTACGTACGTTTCTGAATTTTTCAAGCTCGTACATTGGTACGAGCTTGAAAAATTCAGAATCGAAATTGGGTCGCATGTAGGAGCCATCTTCTATCGTCGTCGCTAGTTAAATTTTAAATTTCTAGTTCGATATTGACACGATATATTTACTAGGCCGTACCGTGTGGAATTTTTATTAGTTTTACCTTGAATCTTTCATAATGCGATGGAAATATAGAAGCGTCCGACAATCATTAAATATAGGGATGTCATTTATCGTGAAACTGGACTCAATACGTTGTGTAGTTTGATCATTTATCATCATGACTATTATAATCATCACCATCATCAACCCATCATCGGCCCACTACTGGGTGCCTTTCAGAAGGAGAATATCATCTAAACAAGTAAAAAATTAAGCGTCTGTTTATAATTTTCAGTTCAGTCTAGAGTGACTGACTTGAGCCGATTTTGACGGTAATTTCTCAGGTTAAAGAACTGATAGTACTTGTAACGTAGAAAAAACGATTCCTTAAATATTTTTTGTTAACCCTGAAAAATAGTCAATAATATCTAATGAACTTATTATTGACGATATATCTTGCCTTTTTTATATATCATAAGATTTGGAGCATTACCATATTATACAATCCATATAATATGCGGCATAATTCAATGCACAGTAATCTCAATAATGTAGGTACTATAACATTCCAAGAATTGTAAGAACGGCCCGCCCTCTAACGGATTCAAATAGCTCCTTTAGCATTAATAATAACGATGTTAGAGGAAATTTTCATACACTTTTATGATAGTTCTACTAGTTCCGTCCCTTTGTAAATATAATATGAGATAATCAATAACTATCATATTGATATAGAATAGTCCCTTACATTATGTAGGCATCCCTTTTAGGTAACCAGGTACCATTTATGTTTAAAGTTATAAAGAGGAGTATTTTAGCTGTTGACTTAGAAAAGCCATAGTTTTGTAAGTTTTTGAAGAAATAAGAACTAGAGGTTAATTAAACACATATTTACATCAAGAATATGCGCTTATCCATTAACTTTTTATAATCAGATCTGTTGGTGAGTGATGGAGCAGCCTAAAGGGGAGCGGGCATACAGTAGCAGATTCAAGAATTGGAAGCAGAGAGTTAGAATACTTTATGCGCTTCCAGTTTAACCTAGAATCCCTATATAACGAAATAGAAAACTTAGTTTACCAGTATACTAATTATTAGAAACTCTCTAAAGGACACGTGGTCCGACTCTCAACAATTTTCATAAAGGCAACACAACACGTAGATCTGTTTCCATTAGTTGCCGTTCCAAAATTAACAGGTCTCCGTCGGGATAACAAAGTTAGGAATATCCCTTCACTTCCATGTCCCCACTATTTAACTATTAAAGTGGATTGGAACTAAGGTATTCATGAGTAGGCGAGCACCTCACCCATTTTACGAGCGGTTGCCGTATTGAATCTAAAAGGTTATTCGGACCCCTTCCTTGAAATATCACGCAAGGCTGTTACGTAATTTGGAACACATGCAGTATGCTACGAGCTCGATATCTATCTACTAGGTAATGTAAGGATTTTTCATAAGATTTTACAGCATACATACACTGGCGAGATGTTTAAATGGCGATAGTCATATACCAGAGTCCAGAAGGATACCCTTAAGAGCAACGTCTGCGAAAGTAGGTACCTGTGGTAGGTACCTAAGCAAATTAGCCAGATCCGTGCCCACCAACTAGGTCGAAGAAATTCTTATGAGTAATTAGAGGTCAGTTTTGCTAGTGTGAGTAGTCATATTAAGTTTCTAGTTAGTTATAGTAAAAAAAAATACATAAGCTTCTTGTCTAAACTCACTTAACCTATACAAATCTTCGTTTAAGGCGAAAACACACTACGGACAAATCAATATTTGTCCGTGTGAAAATTTCGCATCATTCATTCTCACACTAGTCAACAGGATAAAACACGGACGTTTTCATGTCCAGCCCGTAGTGTGTTATCGATCTTAGAGTATATCTGCTCATTATTCTGTTACGTGACCTATATTTGTGGTTCCTTCGCTCTTGGCATACGCAACATTCTAACCCTGTAACCAATTTCTATCCCGCATTAAATACGTTGACGTCTAAATCGAGCTTTGAACCAATTAGAGGGCTCGCATACAAATTGGCAGGTCGTGTTGACAGTTGCCACGTTGCGTTGGCAGTCTAGCTCTAGAAATCAGGTGCATATATCCACGTCCATGGACATTTAATCACCTCCTTTGATGTGTCAGAAAATAATCGTAAAGCTATTTCCGAGGCCGAAGTGACGAGTTCAAACGCCGTTTGAGTTGAGATTAATGTTTCAATAACATACCGCTTACCGGTGTCAATCATACGGGATATCGTGGTTTGCTTACCTGAAACGAAACAAGTTATTATTAGAAAATGATTGTTCTCTTTTACTTAGAGCCTCCTTTTTAAAATATGAGTGGCAAATAGCATTGATTGACACGCGCCGTGGTCTGAAAAGAGCCCAAAACAAACACAGCCGGGTTTTTATTATTTTTATTATCACCATCTCACAACTGTCTACAATTGTAAGATTCAAAGTCGCCCGTTTTATAAGCTGGTCTGCTTTCTGCCAATCTCCAATCCGCATTCTGTAGAGCTTACAAATAAAATATTGTGATAGGGCTGGCCCGCTGCAGTACAACTGCATAATACACCCTAATGCAGCGTTCGTGCAGACACGATGAGTATAGGTACCTACTATGATACTTGGTACGTGCCTGAATGTTTACTTCTTTACTAACTTGAAGATCACTTTGAAAATACATTTTTATTGGTCAACTACTTAGTTAGTTAGTTGTATTTCCCTAATAATAAATAACAAATAATTTAATTACATTTCCTTTCCATTAGTAACATAAAAGGAGGGCCATATTATTATTAATGGAAAGGGGTCACGACCCTCAGCGATGAGGAACACGATGCAAAGAAGGAGGGAGAGAGTTAACCTGCCCCGGTCTCCTCGACCTCACTTGGGTTAAATTTCTGGAAATCCTCTCTTAGTCTTAGTTAGGGTCTGCGTTAATAAGATACACGCAACATATTCAGTTATTAGGTTTGAAGTATATTATGCCGTGTTTATTTGTCAGTCAGTCCAACATAAGCCGATGGGTCACAGAATGTGGGAACATAAACGAGTATCCTACTGTAACAAGTGGGATGAAATAACTAGTGAAATTAGCCGGCCAAGTTCGACCAATTCGACAGCACGAGGGAACACCCCACTGGCGGAATAGCCACACGTGAAATTGACCAGTTCATGAAAATGGAATGCAATTTAGAAATCTCCCGCATTCCGAATGCGTTCTAGTTGATAACGAATGAAAATGGTTCTCCATAATTTATAATGCATGATTTACGCAATGCGTTTCAGAAATTGCCCACAAATCGCAATCCGAAGTAAGTAAGGCATGCGTTTTAGAAATCATCTTATAACCCAAATGCCTAACGACCGATGTTGACTTAGCATGCACCAACTTTATTTCACTAAAGATCATAGCATAGCATAAGTGGCAGGAAGCGGGTGGATAAGGAAGACGGAGGACCGTGTTTTGTGGCGCGCTCTCAAAAAGGCTATGTCCAGCAGTGGACACATTCATGCTGATGGATGGATGGATGAATAGCAGATTACTTTCAAGTATTATTGGTCCAATGTTTCGAAACTATATTTATCGAAGCTCTACCCTGACCTAGAACTTGGCTGACTGAAAACCTCTACAACAGATAAATTTATTGCGAAAATGAGATATTGTACCGAAGCAACGTATTGTCTATATATCAAGGCAGAAGTTCAGTGTTGCAGGAAGCAACTGTCCGCGGCTGGATTTATCTCGAGACAAATTGCGCTCCTACACTAGTACTAGTATCGCATTCAAGAACACTACTTTTTAGATACCATCAATCTATTATAAACTTTACTGACTTGAAATTAAGTGCTGTTTTTATTTAAAGTCACGTGTACATTTACACAAATAAGATATTTATCAGGGTCGAAAATTATCTCCCCCAATAAATACACATAAACGGCAACAATAAAAACCAATGCGAAATTAATTGGATGTTTCGCGTTCCTTGACATCATTAGCATTCCGTCGTCATCATTAATCGTATCGATACTGGTTGGTCATTAGTAAAATCATAATTTAAGCATTGGGTTCACGCTCTAAATAAAAGTTCCATGGCATGCCGTTTGGAATATGCATGCCCGGTTTTGTATTACCAACTACGCGTTACGTTTAACCTAGGTTTAAAATTGATGTTTTGACAGATGTTATGTAGTAACTCTGTCAACTTTTCAAATTTAATCCTAGGTTAGACGTTATTCAGAGTTGGTAAAATCGACACTTAATCGTATAGCTATAACGACTACTAAAGGCGTACGCAACGCATTTTGTCTATGATAATTACTGTGACGTCATCGGCACAAGTCAGTCGCATCGAGCGCCTCGTAAAAAAACTTTGACTTTAACGGGATTCCGCATTACAAATACATCTATATATATTCGGGTCTAGTGTCTACTGGTGATTTATTTTAAGAAGTTATCTTTAAGATAATGTGGATGTTTGTTACTCAATCACGCCAGAACGATTAAACGGATCTGGATGAAATTTGGTTCAAATATAGATAATAGTCTAGAATAACACATATGCTACTCTTTGTCCCGGAAAATTTAAGAGCTCCCGCGGGAAGCAACGTAACCTCAATCCACGCAGAGTCGCGGGCATCAGCTAGTGGTGAAATATAATTTAGTTACTAAAATACTTACCTATATTTATTCTGTGCCCAGAAACACGTTAACAAATTCCTTGCAAACACATTGAGTAATTAGCAAAGACTACAGAGTAACGGTTTCCGCATCACGGAGACAACATTGTTAGCTGCCATTAGCGACTTTAGATCCCAGCTTATGTAATACCTCAAAAACGACAGCTTTGTCACAAGACAAATTACCTCATCTTAGGTTTGTTTGTACTTTAATAATAGCTTATATTTATTTAGGTACATTCTGATTTCGGCGGTGTTCGGTATTGCACACTTGTGAGTAGGGTTGCCACCCGTGCTTTATAATAAAGTATTGTACGTTATTTCTGGTAATTATACTCTATACTTTATGAGAACAATAAAGTACGCGAAAATACTTTATTTCGTATGATTTGATTTTTCTGGGATGAAAAAAGCTTGGTCGTAAGCATTTTTGCGTAAAACGGAACGTTATCGTTTGGTGCCGAATCTATAGCACAATATTACCGTGCCTATAGGTCGCCAACGACACTTGAACGCTCGTTGTTGATAATTTTTGAACGCAACCTACCCTCAAATGTCAACATTATCAATGTCATTGTCAAAACTTCTTTTTTTGATCTCTTTTTTTTTTGGGTTTTTATTATTTGTTTGTTTTGTTTAAAGTGGTTGGAATGCAAAGAATACGATTGATCGGTTCTATAGATTTACGTTACAGTAAATAATGGACAAGGACAACTTCCGTAAACAAACTACTTCGTGTACACCTACAGAACGTAATTTTTAATAACGATAGTGAAACGGATCAAATAGGTAGTGAATAATATGTTACACCGAAAAAATGTGTCAAAAAAATGATACGATAAAACAAAAATAAACGAAAAGCAATAAAAAAAAGATTTTAAACATAATAATAAAGAAAAAAAAATTGTACTTTATTTTGACACAAAAAAAAGGTTGCATCCCTACTTGTGAGTATCATTTGAGTATGGGGTACACATCTAGAAATAAGCTCACTTTTTACACGTAGGTAAAACTAATGAATGTGCCACAAAAATCATACTATTATAATAAATGAAAAAGTGTGTTTGTTTGTTGGTTTGTAACGCAACGGGTAGAAGTGATTTTTGCATGCTATACTTTTATCCCAGAGAATTAAGGAGCTGCCGCGGTATAAAACTTAAACCACGCGGAAAAGTCGCGGGCATTAGCTAGTGCACTACATAAGGTCTAGCGCATTAGCGATTATTACATTAATCGAAACATAGGACGAAGTTTAATAGGCCCCTTATAATTTTGTCCTGGTCGTTTGTGCTGACATGTTCTGCTCTAGTGGAATTATCCTCGTTTGTTTAGTTATTCTACTCGGTTACAGAGTTTCGACAATAAAATAGGTATTATACTACCATAATATATACGAAAACCTCCTTGGAAGTACATTATCCATACATATAGGTACTAATATTATAAATGCGAAATCCCTGTCTGTTACTTTTTCACGGCCCACGGCCGGCGACGGATTTTAACGAAGTTTGGTATAGAGATAGGTTGCATGACGCATTATGCATATGCGTCATGCAAGCTATCTCTATACCATGCATAATGGATATAGGCCTTATCCCTGAAAATCAGAGAGTTTTTACGGGAATGTATAAATAACATATTATAAATCCATGCATTATCTTGGGTATTAATAATATGAAACAAGTCATTTCTCCATTATGAATTCTAAAATAAGTAACCTTTCAGTATAGACATTCAAGTAACTAAAATAGTTCAATTTAAAATCTTGTTATAATAACTTATTCGAACGACAGATTGTCTCCAGACAACTCGCCTTATTTTAGGGGAGATTGTTTGAACGTTTAATTATCGCTCTATGTATTTAGGTACATTGTAATTTAGGCCGGCGTTAAACCCGTGTCGGTTCGGGACGAGACAAGACGCTCGCGTCTTGGCGTTTGACAGGTGTTCCGCACGGTCGGATTTATCCTTAGATAAATTGGGTCGGTTTCACTCGCGTGTACTCGAGCTACATGAAATGTTTATTCATTTAAAACCTACTAGTTTATCCTTGTAATTTCGTCCTCGAATATTTTGCGAGATAAAATGTAGCCTAAGCATTAATTCAGGTTCTAAGCCATCTCCATTCCCAGCCATTGTGGTGTGAAGGAGTAAAAAACATCCACCACCACCATCACAGCTCATTAACGTCTCAGTAATAGTCGGGACTATAGCCGTACGGGGGTGACTCACCGCCAACTTCCAACTCCGGGCTGGCACTGAGAATTTCTTATCTGAAAAATCCAATACCTTCCTAAAAATTTTTATGCCAGACCGGTAATCGAACCCAGGACCTCGTGATCCGCAGTCGACTATGCTAACCACTAGACCAACGAGGCAAAGAGCATCCAGACATATAATAAACGTATGAAATAACTTCATTCCTAACAATTAGAAATGCTATGGAAGTTCGAAAGTAATCAGTTGTGGGTAGTTATATATGGAACAACATCTAGTAGGTATGCACTGAGCAGTGTCGACGTCATCCACCCATTAGCTTTATCAACAACGCCGTCGATGCAATTTCCATTTACCTGAATGAATATAATGGTGATGAAACGTCAACATGCACTCTTCCAATTGTAATTACAATATTTTGTTTGCGAATTGCAAAACGTTTATTAACAGCTGACACCTCGTCGTTATCTTCAGAATTGATAGATGTCCCTTGCTGGACATCAATTCTCTCTCCGCGCGTCGTATTCCCCATTGCTTAGGGTCGTGACCCCTCACTATTAATCACATAACGGTAGGGGTTTTCAATAATGCTGTGGGTTTCCAAGTCCTTCCAAATTGCTTTACGCTATTAATATCACTACCAATTGGTAGACCGGGAACTTAGGTGCTCTTCAAAGCACGGATGAAACTAAAAGGCCAAATTCGGACTACCTACTATAATTGTTGATTCAGCCGCTTGTGTCCAGCGCAGTGGTTTCTAGAGATTCAATAATAATGCCATCTGTCCACCTCATTAGGGAGGTCTACCAATACTACGCTTTCCGGAGCGGGGTTGCTAAACTGACGGTCATATATCAACGTACAACCACAGAATAGGTAATAGGTACAACTCAGATCATTTGGTCTACATACTTGAGGCTTTGTGTGTAGATTTTCTTTATAATGGACGTCAGCTTCTTATCTTACGTATCTTACATAAGTATTCAAATATAAAAAAAGAGAAACAATTCCATAACATATTAAGTATATAATAATTATAGAAACCCTTTATTTTGGATAGTATATCCGATAAATTTCGATTCCGAATATCATCCGTGTAATTGCAAAATCTTTTGCCCTGGGGTCAATCGAAACCGGCCAAACAAACTATACCGTAATATAAATAGCACACGCCACACGATATGTGTTTCGATAATCTGTTAATTAAAATCGACTACGATAATTATCGCTCACATCATCAATTTAAATTTTGTTTGCATATGAATGCTTGCTCTGAAAAAACACGAATCGGTTGCTGGGCAATTATTTTGATAAAGTGCAGTAAATAATAAATTGTGATTTAATTAACTCGAGTATCGACGATTGAAAGCATTATTTAATTATTTTGTTGTGTTTTGCCATAAACTTATTGTGTTTCACAACAGCTAACTTTTATATTTCAATGATAAGTATTAGTATACTATGTAAATCGGCAGCGTGAAAATTATGAGGCTCATTTTCATTTTCATAAAAAAATCGGGGCGCGGTTAATTTTTGGAGTTAAATATTTTTCATTGGTTTACAACATTCTGAATGCATGAGATTTGAAAATGAATTTACCAAATAAATAACATTTCCTACTTCAATTATAATAAATGCGTGTTTGTTGAATTGTCTTTTAATCACGCTGCGATGTATTAAATTAAATTCAATTCAAATAATGTTTATTCAATATAGGTAGGTACACTACACTTATTGACGTCAAGTTACATATAAAATATAATGGTGATAATCAGTAACGGTATCCGTAGCAACGGATCGATGTGGTTTTGCACGTATGTAGAAAAAGACCTGTAGGGATCCAGGCTACTTTTTATCTTGAAAATCAAAGGATAACACTGGAATTTAAAAAATCTAAATCCACTCCGATGAAGTTGTGGGCATCGTCTAGTGTTTTAATCAGTGTTGAAATCCACGTTCTCATATAGAGCAAGATCTAATATATTTTTCTAAAAATAAAACCTTAACACGGCTCCTACATTAAAGGGAAAAAATGCCAAGAGTAATGGCCTACATTTTTTAATGTCATGGACTAAAAAAGGTCTTATTTAAAGGGATGTAAACATAGCCCCTTCTTGGGATAACATGTAAGGAATGTTGGGAGGTCGCAGCTGCTCTGTTTTTTTGCATTGTCAGTATGAATCTCATGAATAATTCCATTATTCATTGTTTTATTTGGATAATTTTAACCATGGCCTGAATTGAAGGAGGGAGAACTAATGAAAATAACGCAGATAATATTAGTCAAAGAGCAAAATGATCTTAACTCGTACTGAAACGACAGTTGTTTAGCGTGCCAATACGATGCTGTGTATCAGATCAGAGGTATGAGTATAACTGCTATTAGATACTCTACCACGTTCGCCCGGTATCATTTATACGACTGCCTGAAAAAAGGAGTATATTGTTTTCAGGGTTCATGTATGTATGTATGTGAGTTTGTATATTCCACCATAACTTCTATACGCTTGAACCGATTTTGATAAATGAGATATCGTTAGAATCCCTAGCTTATTCCGGATGACATAGGTTAGTAAAATTAAAAAAAAAATTGATGGGGTGACCATGGTCCCGCATTAAAGACTGAAATTGAAAAAAAAAATTAGTAAATAAGATTAACTATATAATTATCATCTAGAAAATGATGAGTAGATTCCAAAAATATATAACACTATAGTTCAATATCCAGTGATTCACAAAAAAGTATAATTTAATAAAAATGTGAATAAGATTCCAAAGGTAATTCAATACGGGCTACGGCAGAGCAGTCGTATTTTTTAATAATTTAAATTATATTCACTTGTTTAATCCCTTACAAGTAAGCGTTGTCAAGAGCTAAATTGTAGGGGATTCGATTAAAAGTTTAATATGGGTTAAGTACAAAATTAAAGAATTAAATTTAAAGAATGTATTGTGCGCGTTAAGCAGAAACAGAAATAAATCAAATAATTAAAAATGAAATTGAAAAATTTCACAATAAACGTGTAAGTTGTAATAACTAAACTTTCTAACACCTCGTAGAAATTACGTGCCAACGGAACTACGTGAAACTGTATTAATTTTGATTGTAGCTGTATCACAGGACACGAAACCTTGTTGATTAAATTTAACGTCCTGCGGGAGGAAGTTTGTTATGGAGCGTGTCAAAGATTTAATTGCGATTGTAGACATCTGGGTGTGCAAAACAAATAGGGAAACGGCTTTCAATCCTTCACACGTAAATTAGTAAACGGATTATTAAACCGTTTATTATTAATGAAACATTAAAATTAACGTTCTTAACAAGATGGAAAAGAAAATATTTGACTTAAAACGTATGTTGTAACATAATATTACGATGATATTTAGTTGTTTATATTTTGGATTTTGCTTTTTGCAATTCCCGTGAGAAATCTTTAATTTACCCTATATCTTTTCCCGGGATGCAACCTACCCCTGTGCTAAATTTCGTCAATATAGGGTGAATATATATACGTCGTTAAAAATCATTGATAAAATTAGCATATGTCGGGTACCTAACTATAATGTCCTTATATTTAAGTAAGTATACGTATTTTTTTAAAGATGGAGATATTCCAGAATACGCGCAGCGGCTGGATATGGACCACTGAACAACACCTTTTTAGGCCTATATTTACGCATTGCCTAGCTAGTCACATAACGAAAGCGGTCACGGCAACAGCCTTAGTGCGCACATTCCGGAGTCTGCCAAATCATCCCGTGTTTTATTTCTATCCTCGACAGTCATCACACTCAACCATAGATGCCCACTGCTGGACATAGATCTCCTGCATGGACTTCTATACGCCGCGATCTTGCGTCGCCTGCATCCAGCGGCTCACTGCGACTCGTCTGATGTCGTCCGTCTAACATATGGGGGGTCTGCCAACGCTGCGCTTTCCTGTGCGAGGTCGCCACTCCAGCACTTTGGGACCCCAACGTCCATCGGTTTTTTGAAATATAATAATATAATATATGTGCCACTTCAGCTTCGCAACACGTCGAGCAATGTCGGTTACTTTAGTTCTTCTGCGGATCTCCTCATTTCTGATTTGATCGAGCAGAGAAAACCCGAGCATCGCTCTCTCCATCGCCCGCTGAGTGACCCTGACCTTTCTTACCTCCTCTTCCTACAGTATGAATCGATACATTTCGTTCAAAAATCAATTTAAAACGTAAGTTTATAAAACTTACCGTGGTAAAAGTTAATTAGAACTTTTAAGCATATTCTTAAAAAGCATTGTTCAGCACGTGCACTAGATGATGCGAGGTAATGGGCGGTGCTCGACGCGAGGCGGTCGGGAGATGCGATCTGCATACATTACCCTAACGCCTCTTAGTTTTGACACCTGCTCTCAGCGTATGAAAATGCGGCCGAGATGGATGGCGAAAACATGTCGCGAATAAAGACTGTTTCAAACTTTAGATTTATGAAAAGTATTATTACTTTTTTGTTTTAGAGCTTCTGGCTAAGTGATCCTGGTAAGTATACTGGTAACTGGTATATATATGCGCCCGAGTGACAGGTGAATTTTCGCTCAAAACTTTATTCAAATTAATTAAATGATATAGGTATGGGTTCATCTAGTCTAGAAGACCTGCTTTACAGACTCTGTTTAAACTTCTAGTCTGTTACTACCTATAGTATCACCAGTTAGAAAAGCAACTAGTAATTTACAATTTGATATGTGTAACTATTTATTTCTAGGATTATTACTATTCAACAACTATTCAACCACAATTGGGTATTTGACTACTTCTTCTTCTTCTCCTTTTCCCACGCTATGTGGGGTCGGCACCACATAAATAAATAAATAATAAATAATCCTTTATTTAGCCAACAAAAAAAATTACATCTAAGTGAAACATACATGAAGTGCCACAGCTCTCATGGAACCAAGACGACAACCAAGATTTAAGCCAACCTTGGTTCCACGAGACCCGGGCACTCACTTAAACAAACTTAGAAACTATAAGTATTTAATTGGCTAAACGAGGCGCTGCCTCAGCTTAATGCTGCAGCCATGTTTTCTTCTTCCACTCACTTCTGTTATCCGTCAACCTGTATTTGACTACTATTCAAATAAATTATTTTTTAGTCATTATTAAATAGAGGATCTCCCAAAAGTAGTTACATATCCACGTCCCTGATAGTTTTATGTTGAATAACCATTTTAAGCAATCGATTAAAGTAAGAAAGTGCGTCGAACTTTAATGACGTCACATTTAAGAATTTAATAAAAATCCCATACTTAGGACGCGTTTTGATATTTAAAAAAAAGTCGCTAATTTGACTATTAGTCAAATACCCAATTGTATGTATGTACAAAATATAAAATTCATATGTTTGTTTGTTTTTTATTTAAATAATCTTTTACAAGTGCTTTTGAATCGTCAAGTGAATCTACGAATGGTTCGGACAGATTTTCAAAATCTTTCAATTTAAAATCAAACAGTTTAGTGTTTTAAACGAAGCAGTGTTTTAGTTTTGACAGCAGCTTTCTCCGGGCGTAAAATACGGCAAAGATAGATGGCGCAAACTTGTCGTGAATAAGCCAGTCGTTACAGCCGCGGCACGCGAAGAATTATATCTCCAGAGAAATACCTACTAAAATGTATGAAATACAAAAGCGAATGTTAGGTATTACTACTTGCCTACAGTGAAAATGTAAAAATGTACCATTCCATCAAATGTTTCAAGGTATTTGGCTAATTGTCATAGTCATAGTCATAATATATTTGAGCACGTTAAGCCGTCGGTCCTGCGCCTGATCTCTCTCCGGTCGTGTCGGATCTTCCGTCCCATCGGGCTATGAGATTAAAGGAACAGAGAGTGCACCTGTGTATGCGCACACACTTGTGCACTATATTATCTCCCGCGCAGATGGCTAATCTCTGTGGAGATTGGCCGCTGTGGTCGAAATTCGATCGGGAGGACATTATTATATTTATTCGATTTTATCCAGTTAGGTACTTACAAAATATGATGATTATAAACAGTTTACAGTACGTTCCAAACGCGCCCTGGTCTGAGGAGAGCCCACAGCAAACTCAGTCGGGTTTTTTTTTATTATCACCATCTCACAAATATAGTATCGTAAATTACTTAACTTAGTGCTGCGAAACTGTTTTTGTAGTGATGTACCTATACCTACTTACTGAGATTTGTACAATGTCCTATTCTTTCCGCCGTGTTGCAATTAAAATAATCTGTTATGGTAAATTGTAGTGGTCCTGTTTTTTTATCCCATTAAGATTTACTTCTATCCCCTTAAGATACCTTTAGGGTCAATCGGGTAAAAGTTGACGTGACGGGTATTTATAAAATGATTAAAAGCTTTCGTAGTATCCATACTATATCCATACTAATATTATAAATGCGAAAGTGTTTCTGTCTGTCTGTCTATCTGTCTGTCTGCTACGCTTTCACGGCCCATCTGTTCAACCGATTTTGATGAAATTTGGTATTGGGATAGTTTGTATCCCGGGGAAGGACATAGGCTACTTTTTATCCCGGAAAATTAAAGAGTTCCCGCGGGAACCAAAAACCTTAATACACGCGGACGAAGTCGCGGGCATCATCTAGTAATATTATAAATGCGAAAGTGTGTCTGTCTGTCTGCTACGCTTTCACGGTCCGTCCGTTCAATTGATTTTGATGAAATTTGGTACAAGGATAGTTTGTATCCCGGGGAAGGACATAGGCTATTTTTATCCCGGAAAATTAAGGAGTTCCCGTGGGAATAAAAAGTTAATCCACGCTGAATAAGTCGCGGGCATCGACTACTTTTGTATAAAAAGCAGCGCGTTCGTTTTTGACAGCAGCTTTCTACCAGCGTGAAACGTGGGAAGATAGATGGTTCAAACTTATCATGAATAAGGCAGTTGTTACAACCGCGTTGTTCGAAGAATTATATCTCCGCCGGCGCGCCGGAAAATGCTAAAATGTATGGAATGGGAGGCGAATGTAACTTACTGAATATTTCAGAACGTGAATAAATTCCATTTTCCGGCTGCTTAAGCTATTAGGCTCGGTGTTTGTGTTCGAACAAACAATATAGATCATAAAAGATGAGTTTGTTACTAAGGGATCATTTTCATTGTTCGAAAACTCGGAGACATCCCGCCGGCAGAATGACTAAGCGCAAAACAGACAGGGAACGGGAGCGGGTCGGGCGCGTCGTCAGCGAAAGTGTCACCCGCCACGCGCCCGACTTCTGTGTGATGTCGTCCATATAAATACAAGGAATTTAACCCGCCGCGCACCCGATCCGGCCCGCGCCCGAACCGTGCCCGTTCCCTGTGTGTTTTGCGCTTAGTCATTCTGCCGGCGGGATATCTCCGAGTTTTCGAGTTTTTAAATACAAAAAATATATGCTGGGTTGCGATGCCATCAGATTTTACTCTTCACCCTAAATGCGTTTCCTAACGCTTATGGAGAATGAGCTTTGAATACAATATTATATTCCTTAATATTTCAAAGATAAAAATTCTCCATTATGTCTTTGCGATTAAATACTCTTCTCTTCACTTAATATTTTAAAATGCCGTACACCTTAAGATCTGAGGGTTATAATTAAGAAAATACGTCTTTTAAGTTCAAAAGAATCTCTCCCCCTCCGTCGTTAAACTTAAGAATATTATATTAATGTATTGATAAGCCAGCAAGTAGAGAAATTCAAGGGCCATGTTATATTAAAGCGGACGGAATACAAAGCGGGGGAAGTTTAAACGCTGAAGTTGGACGAGGGTTGTCGCGTCACGAAACATTTTAATAATGCACGCGCTCGTTCGGTATGAAAATTAGCTGAAAGCTGATCTAGTGTTGTGACACCGGTTGGTTTATAGACGACCCTGAATGTAGACAACAAGAACTACCGCTTGTATAATTATTTATTACCTATTATTTAATCCATACTTCCATAGTATCCATCCTAAAAAATCTTTATTGACAAGGACCATAGGATTTTTGTAAGCACACAAGCAAATAAATGGATAAATTAAAAGTAAACAACGACTTGTTGGATATTTTTTTCTATATATAATGCGTCTCTGTGTGTTCATTACTCTGCAGCTCTACTGTTATTATACAATACTTACTATGCTATACTATTATACTATACTATAATATATACTATCTATACTTCTATACCTTACTAATATATAAATGCGAAAGTTTGGATGGACGGATGTATGGATGTATGGATGGATGTTTGTTACTCAATCACGTCGGAACGGCTGAACGGATCTGGATGAATTTTGGCACAGAGATAGATTATAGTTTGAAATAACACATAGGCTACTTTTTATCCCGGAAAATTAAAGAGTTCCCGCGGGAACCGAAACACCTCAATCAACGCGGCCGAAGTCGCGGGCATTAGCTAGTAATATTAAAAATGCGAAAATGTGTCTGCCTGTCTGCTACGCTTTCACGGCCCATCTATTCAACCGATTTTGATGAAGTTTAGTATAGCGGTAGGTTACATCCCGGGGAAAGACATAGGCTATATCCCGACAAATTAAGAAGTTCCCTCGGGAATTTTTATACTAGATGATGCCCGCGACTTCGTCCGCGTGGATTAAGGTTTTTGATTCCTTCCCCGGGATACAAACTATCCCCAAACCAAAATTTCATCAAAATCGGTTGAACGGTTGGGCCGTGAAAGCGTAGCAGACAGACAGACAGACACACTTTCGCATTTATAATATTATATAGTAAAAATATAGTAAATATAGTACAGTAATATAGTATGGAAGTATGGATACTTTTCGACAAATAAATTTCAAAGAGAATATAATTGCTTGTGATACAAAATCATGAAACTAGGAATCCGTTTATTATAAAATATTTCATACAGTTAATTCAATGTAGTAAATAAAGCTGATAATAATGACAAATAAGTCGTAATACCACATTATGTAAGGGATACGCCCGTTTCAATTTTTCTCTATCCCATGCGTATCTCATATAAAGATCTGCAACCAATCGCGAAAAATATCTTTATGCTATCGAGGCGATACGTGACTTGATTTTTGAAGTGCCCGCAACCGGTTCACATCGTATGTATCCCTATAAAAAGATCCTTGTATTACCTTTAACGTACCAGAAATGTGCATCTACTAACTATTTAACTATTACCTATATGAAAAATAATAAGGCACGTCGAATAAAACAAATATAGGAAACAACAGCTTTATAGAAAACTCTCTTATTTTCTCCCTGGTGACTAAGTTTTTATTAAATACCAAGCCTAGGTGCCTACCAAGTTTGCAAGTTAGTTCTACTAGAAGATTGAAAAATAATATACGGAATAAATACGAGTACTTAATTAGGTACTCGTATTATTTAATAATTTAAATTTTCACCAAATTAATTATGAGAAGGCAAGTATTTAAACAAATCTTTATGATCTATAATTATATTATGCACCACTTACATATTGGTAAATGCGAAAATCTATCTGTATTAATAGTAATCTGAGACAGCTAGAATCCTGTAGACAGACAGACAAACAATCCATGCTTGCGAAGTTGCGGGCATCAGCTAGTTAAACATATTTGTTAATACTTCACTGCCGCAGGGCTAGCAAAATGCGGAGAAAGTCAAGAACGCCTCATATTAAAATATTCATGAATCGAGCAATTCAATTTGTTGTCGCAACCCCCAGGCTCTTAAAATGGTATTAATTCTATACAATAATAAATTTAATTATAATGATCACGAAAACTGAAGACGGATACTGAGGAAACAAGGTAGACAGCTGTATGTTAAAACTGACTAAACAAATTTAAATTTGAAGGCTGTCGCTCCAATTCTTGGGCATTCTTTGGCATTATTTATATTTTGGTACTAGCTGATGCCCGCGACTTCGTCCGCGTGGTTTAAGTTTTTTGTTATTCCCGCGGGAACTCCTTAATTTTCCGGGATAAAAAGTTGCCTATGTCACTCTCCAGGTCCTCAACTATACCCATGCCAAAAATCACGTCAATCCGTTGCTCCGTTGCGGCGTGATTGAAAGACAAACCAACAAAACAATAAACCAACAAAACAACAAACCAACTTTTTTTTTAAAAAGATATCTGTGGTGTGGTGAATATCGCGGGCTATGAGTGCGGTGCACTGTACCACATAGACCTATTGTCGCGGATTACAACGAATTAAATTCCTAGTTCCTTATTACATATTATATATTTTGACTTAAATGCGAAAGTGTCTGTTTGTTGGTCTGTCTACTATGCCATAATTTTGACGGTCATTTTGGGAATCTTGATGATATTCTAATTTATGTTCAAGCACTTTGGGTGAACATCTAAAGGATCGCTGTGCAAAAAGGTCGCAAATGACAGTATCAATTCGCACGCGGCCATTTCACGAGTAGGTAACACGACATCGGGGCATGACGTTAAAAATTTTCCGGGTTCTTTAACGGGTTTCATTCATAACTCACGGCCGAGTGGAGCCATCGAATATTTCAAGTTGTACCCACCCCCATAAATTCCGGGCGTCGGGTTGCCAAATTAGGCGCGAGAAACGTCGACTTATTCCCCCCCATTACCTCGGGCGTAAAGGTGCTTTTACACGGGGGGTATCCTAATGTTCATTGCTATTTATCTAGTTGAATCAGAGTAAGGTTTCTTTTTTTTTTTTTTTTTTAATCTATTTTATTAAAGAGGGTTTGTTCAATATTGAGCATGACACCCTCATAGGAACAAAATCATTGCTTCACTGTCTACGCTTAACATATGTTTTATAAATCTCGTACAGCGCCCTGGCCTCCTCTGATAAGGGGTAAGCCAGGACACTGTTACATACAGACAAATCCCTCAAATCAATATTAAACCTAGCCTTAAAATGAAATCTATCCAACTCGATTCGGACACATTCGACCAAGACATGGTATACATCCTCAATTACGTCGCATTCAGTACATTTGGGCGAGTCGGATTTACCTACGAGGTATGCAAATCCGTTCAGGGGAATGTGTCCGGAACGTAGTCTTAAAGCAACTACAATGTTGCTTCTATTTAATTTTACACCAGCAAACCATGGCGACCGAGGAAGGGATGGCTGGATAGTTTTATACCAAATGCCTTTGATAAGTGATCTCTGGTCAAAATGCTCTTTCCACATACTAAAATATCTCTCTTTCATTAAAAAAATTAAATCACTAAAATAAGGTAGGCCATCAAAAAATAATTCAGAATTCAGTGCTTCCTTGGCAAGATTATCGACCTCCTCATTGCCCGGCAAACCTATGTGAGAAGGGATCCATTGTAAACATACGTTCTTTTTATCAGATAAGATCTTAAGGATTGATTTTATGATGCTATATGCTATTGGTACCCCACGAAAGACAGTTTTAGTACACTTCAAAAGATGTTGGAGGGCGCTCTTCGAGTCCGTAAAAATCACATAGTTGCCAGGCGCAAGAGAGTCGATATGGTTGTACTTTACACCAAATTAAATCTATCAGAGATAAATACTGAAAATGAGGAGTATGATATTATCCTTTCATTAATTCACTAGTTGACTCGCCCCGGCTTCGCACAGGTAAGCTTACCAGTTCTATAGCATTTGTAAGCTCTTATAGACAATCTATATCTATGTGTATACATGTGTATCTATGTGTGCTACACACTAAATTTCCTTCATGCAATATTTGAAATGATGTTGGATACCGAATCCATGAAAAAAAAACAAGCATTAATCGATTACAGAGAAAAGATGCGGATAACGATCTTTTTCATACTATTTACACTTTTTTTTTTAATCCACTATAAGTTAGCCCTTGACTGCGATAAACTAAACTTCAGCTCTTGAAGAATTATACTCATGTAGGCACGTAGATAACGGTGAAGAGGAAAATCTATAGAACTTAGTACCTACTATTACAAATAACTTATAGTAGTAGGTACTAATAGAGCATTATAAGTCACTATAAAGCACTAATTATCTTTAACGACCCCGCAAATGGGTTCAAAGTAACCGGGATAACTCCCTATCGTCCTATAATTTGGTTCCGAGTATTTAAATAGGTGCACGATTCACGATAGTCTAAATGCAGTACGGTACGTGTGCTAGCGCCTTAAGTGGAGCGCACCTACTCGTTCTCATGACTGAAAACTTTTCACGTACTGTCGCAGGTGCTTTCAGCATTACTACTTTGAAATTGAACTTGCAATTTTAGAGTTTTGTTGTCCCAATACGTGGCGCTTTAGCAAACCGTTTCAAAGTTTTATTGTTTGAGATAGGTACTCTTTATAACAATAATACAAGCAAATGCTTTTGAACCCGTACTTATGTTAAGAAAATTGGTGGGTATTTGACAAAAAGTCAAATCAGTAACTTTTTTAAAACTTCAAAACGAGTATGGGTTTTATATGCAACTAGCTGATGCCCGCGACTTCGTCCGCGTGGTTTGCTTTTTCCCGCGGGAACTCCTTAATTTTCCGGGATAAAAAGTAGCCTATGTCACTCTCCAAGTGCTCAACTATACCCATGGCAAAAATCACGTCGATCCGTTGTTCCGTTACGACATGACTGAAGGACAAACCAACAAACCAATAAACCAAAAAACAAACACTTTCGCATTTATAATATTAGTATGATTCTGAAAGTGACGTCGACGCACTTTTTTACTTTCATCGATTGTTTAAAATGGTTATTCAACATAAACTATCAGGGGACGTGGATATTACGACTTGGATCCTCTATTTAATAATCACAAAAAAATAATTTATTTGAATAGTAGTCAATTATACCATAGTCATAGTCATAGTCATTTATTTATTAAATATAGGTACACTGTAGATACACTTATTTTCGTCTAAAAATTACATAACTACTTAAAAAGCATGATGGTGATAATGGGTAACGGTACCCATTTCAGTTTACAGATAAATTGAAAAACTAAAATTGATTGCTAAGTAGCGTCTCTCCTCTTTTTTGGATAAATACGAGGGCTTTTAGGTTGAGCGGAAATTATACGTTATTTTTTAATTCAGGGAAGGCAATTAAATACTCGTTGATGTAGGTACCTACTCAGGATTATAACCATGCCGAAATCACTAGGTATACCTAATATAGATTAAGTATTCGGAATGGACAGACATTTTGGAGTTGATTCAGCAAAATCTCTAAACTTAACTAAAATGACAGCATTAAAAATATTGCTAACCCTTTCAAATACTCCCTGCGGAAAGGGACAGAACTAGATTATAGCTGTCATTTTAGTTTAGTTTAGAGATTGTGTTATAGAATTGGCCACAATATCTTCGGTTATTAGGTTTGTTATACATAAAAGCTGCATCAATCATTTTTATTAATCTCAATAATCGTTGCTACCACAACTAAACCACCACCATACCAACACTACCACAGTTTTTTTACGACAACTAAAATTAAATGACTCATCTAAATAAGTAAGTGTTATTGTTATATAGCCCTCGAAGTAATCAGTCAACAAAAAGCAAAATGACCTCGTACGATATACTAATACTCGTACCTTCAAAATCGAGCAAAAACTAGACAATAATATGAATGAAAAACACGGAAAATCTACATGAAATTGCCCGCTGACCTTCCACGTTCAATTCAAATTATTATAAAGCAGGTCACAAGCGAACACAAACACATTAATGCCAACAATCGACCAAACTTCCGGCCAATTTACTTTATGTGTAAGCCATTATAATAATTGGTTCAGTTTCAAACTTAACCGAGCGGGATATGGAATGAAACAATTGGCTCGTATAACCACGTATAGCAATAACTTTGATCTGCATATTGTGGTAATTGAAACTTGGTATGATATGTGTGATAACTTTGTGTTAAATCCATATACAAGTAGGTCTTAACTCTTAGCTGACTGCGGTCTACGGTGAAGCAAGGGATGGCTGTTTGTTGTATACAACATTCTATGTATATATATATTTTGTGTCTATTTTGTTTCATTTTGTGTTCATTCTATGTATATATATATTCTATATATATATATATATTTTGTGTTTTAAGCTTTTGTACATTTTTCCGGTAGTAAATATGAATAGCTACAGAATTTTTAGATATACCGCCGTTCCAAGCCAATTTCGAAACTAAGGTTTCACCTGTTTTATCATTTTACAATAGAAACTGCACATATTACATAAATCGGTATAAAATGTAACAATACAAATTGAATGTACTTAGTCCCGACTTAAAATAAATCTTAGGCGTCGGTAGGTTTACAATAACGGTGTTTCTCTGCAAAAAATGTTATTAATTCCATTAAGCATCACAGTTAATACCAAAGTCGTAGCCAACACGTTGAATAATCGAAGTGGCATAAGGGTGTAATCACAATGGATTGTAATCTAACGAAAAGCTATATAATTATTACATAATGATAATGGAGATATCAAAATAATAGGTAATTTTGTATTAACTAAATTTACAAGTAAAATAGTAAGGTAGGTAGGTAATGAAATTACCCTTTTCATTCAAAATTATTAAAAACTCGAATTCTTGGCCTAACTGTTATTAAAACAAAGTTCAGTTGAAGAAAAGAAGAGTCCAAATTCCAGGAAATATTTTTAGACAAGATTCATCGTCCCGAAAACCATCAACGCAATGAAATTTAAAAAACATCAAAGTACTTACCTATCATTAAAAATTTACGCAAATGAATATCAGCTCTCATTGGGCATCGAATACACCGTACACAAATTATTATTTATTGACACAGCTGTAGGGTCGTTTCACATTGATTGGTATTGTAGCGTTTGTCGAATTTAATTTTATCTCTCCCACACCGTTCGCAATAATAAAATTCACGCGAAGGACCACGATCAACCAATATGCATTCGAATAATTTTGCTGATGATACTTACCTAATAATATTATGAAATTTTCTAGGATAAACTGTGCACTTAAAAATATTTTTGTCAACATACTTATTCATATTATAGTTACAAATCAATTTAAAAGTGCCTCAAAAATGTAAGACATTCTTGATGCACTATAAATGCCTAAAAGTAGGAAACGATTCGTATGGGTACTAGCCGAGAGCACTACTTTTAGACCTGTAAGTTAAATTTAGGTAGGCGCCATTAGGTGATAGTTTTTTAATTTGAGAGCGCTTAACTGCAATCACACTAAAGATTAGGTGATGATACGATACAGGAGGTAGAGCAGACATACCTAGAAATTGCCTATTAACTCTTTAATTATTGTTGTAAAAAAACCCATCACATAAAAAATACGCAAATTAATTCCAGTATCGGGCACCGCGACCATCAAATTAAAATTTCGCCACAGCAATAGGGCCGTACACACATTGACGGGTAATTCACCGAGTAATTCAGGAAATTTAATTTTATCTCGGACAAACCGCGCCGCGATTATTCATACGGAGCACAGCGCGATACGTTATTATAATTGTACGTTATGATCGTTTTAGGGAAAGTAAAAATTTATAGGACAGAAATAATAATAATCAATGCAAATATTTTTATAATATTACAATATTCTTTTAATTATTTTGGCTGTAGATGACATAAAAATTGAAATAAAATTTAGAAATAAAAATAGAATAGAGCAACGGTTCGACGTGATTTTTTGCATGGGTATAGTTGTGAGTGACAGTCTACTTTTTAATCCGGAAATATAAGGTGTTTCCGCGGGAATAAAAAAGCTTTCACCGTAATAATTTACAAAAACAAATAAATAAATTAAAAATACTTGGCCGTAAGTTTATAATAGGAATGTATTTGTGTATATTTATATAAGTGTTTTAAATAATAACATAGAAAAATTGAGCACCACGACCATTTCGCTAAATATTTGCCACAACAATAGGGCCGTGTGCACAATGACGGGTAATTTAGCGAGTAATTCGGGAAATTTCATTTTATCTCGGACTAACCACTCACAATAATTCACGGGAAGAACCGCAGACCGCCGGGAATGCCATAAGATAATAAATGGTAAAGCAAAATTTTGCTACTTTATAAATGTGTTGTATTCGTTTGGATTCATTAGAAGTCGTAGCAGTTCCTTTTTTTTTAAACTCGCATAAATGCGGAAGTGTAGATAGTTACGATAGCCCACCATAAAATAAAAGTAAATTGTACACAAAAGAAATAAAAAAACAAATAATGGATACGGCACAACAGGCGGCCTTATCGCTTAAATAGCGATCTCTTCCAGGCAACCTTAGGGCAGAGGAAACTTTTAAAAGAAAGCGGGAGGGGTGTACTGAGACATAATCATACTAATATTATAAATGCGAAAGTCAGTTTGTTTGTTGGTTTGTTGGTTTGTTGGTTTGTTGGTTTGTCCTTCAATCACGCTGCAACGGAGCAACGGATCGACGTGATTTTTGGCATGGGTATAGTTGAGGACCTGGAGAGTGACATAGGCTACTTTTTATCCCAGAAAATTGAGGAGTTCCCGAGGGAATCAAAAAAAACTTATTCCACGCGGACGAAGTCGCGGGCATCAGCTAGTAATTAATAATAAATAAATATTTTATACATAAAAACACAGGTATGTAAAATGTAAAAATATATAGGATAAACACACAGTATAAAAATAATATGGTAATAGACGACAGATGCATAAATAGATTATAATGATAGATAATATTGTTTCAATTTAGTTTTGAAGATAGGAAGACCATAACTATCATTGTTCCATGAAAATGCCTATCGTTAGGTAGTTATATGTGACCATTGACCATGACCATATTTCCTGGAAAATCAAGAAATGCACCGGAAATTTTAAATATAAGTATATCCACGCAGCCGAAGTAGTATTATTTAGTTCAAGAACATTGTTATATTTCAATACTACCTGATGCCCGCGACTTCGTCCGCGTGGAATAAGTTTTTTAAATTCTCACGGGAACTCCTCAATTTTCCGGATAAAAATTTGCCTATGTCAGTCTCCAGGTCCTCAACTATACCCATGCAAAAAATCACGTCGATCCGTTGCTTCGTTGCAGCGCGATTGAAGGACAAACCAACAAACCAATAAACCAACAAACCAACAATCAACACACTTTCGCATATATGATATGATATGATTTACTAAACAAGTACAAGTAAAAAAAAATATTGGTGCTTGGGAGGAAGTCATCAAACACAAAGGTAACAAATCCTCGAAACGAAGTTCGAAGGCGGAATGTTAAACTTTACATTTAATACGGTAGACTGAACGGGGCAATAGAATTAATTCAATCTCAAAACTTTGAATTCGGCTTCAAACACGATTGTTCCTATTCACAACGCCGAAATAAGGGAGACCTCAAAGGGTAACAACAACAATCCTCGGCATAATTGATAGATAAGGGTGATTAAGACCCTGACCTCTATTATTTTGACGACCTCTCAGGTGCAGGTGTGAGCGCTTTGACACTATAGTAGAAAGCCCCAAGAGTTCTGTCCTCTGGACTTCGCCTTCGATAATTCGGCTGATATTAGTTAGCCTTCAGCCCTACAGGCAAAGCAGTATCAGCGAATTATTGTAACGGTAAAATGACGGGATGAAGTCGATTAGGGGGAGGATTTAATATCCTACCATATCCCCTATATAGGTAGCTCGGACTTCCGTCTTAAACTAGGTACATTGTTACTATAGGGTGAGATTACAGCTAAGCAATTATAAACTTATGCGAATAAATTCAAAGGTTCGTGTAATCATTCTCGTTGAATTCACTTCTGTAATTAGGAAGACGATGCAGAGATAAAGATTGCATAAAGGCCTAGAATTTAGCCCCACTTCAGAGGCGCGGCGCGGCGCGGCACGTAGCGGCGATTATTTTTAGTACAATAGGCATGATGACTGATTTTGAAAAATGGTCAGATTAAGTTCGGAAGTACTTATCTACTATTTCGAAAAAATATCTTATTTCAGCAGAAGAGGTTTGGTAGATAAAATTGGCGTTTGAAATTTAAATTTTAAAATTCACGCCAAAACGCTCGCGCCGTGCATCTGCAGTGGGGCTGGACCTTTAGAAAGTGTTCTTGTACGCTAAATAAAGCTTTTCTAAATATTCAATAGGTAAAAATTATTTAGAGACAGCGCAGTCTGTGGAAATCATAAGCCAAATTACGGCCGTATTCCCCAAATGTCTCCCTCAATAACATCCATAAAGTCTCTCTTTCTTATAAGTTATTAAAAAAATACTGCTCAAATTGGTAACAATTGTCAGAAATCGTTCAAATTTTCACGTCCAATTAAAAATTTTCTTTCAAAAATTTTCGTGGATTTCTCCCATGTATTTTTGGTATGTTTTAATAAAGTTTCGGCTTATTTTATGAGTCGAAAATTATTTGATAAAATCAGTAATTATATTCTACTAGCTGATGCCCGCGACTTCGTACGCGTGGATCGAGGTTTTGTGGTTCCCGCGGGAACTCTTTAATTTTCCGGAATAAAAAGTAGCCTATGTGTTATTCCAGACTATAATCTATCTCTGTGCCAAATTTCATCCAGATCCGTTCAGCTGTTGGGGCGTGATTGAGTAACAAACATCCATCCATACATCCATACCGACATCCATACATCCAAACTTTCGCATTTATAATATTAGTAAGATTCTACTCAAACTCAAACTCAAACTCAAACAACGTTTATTCAATTTAGGTAGGTATACTACACTTATTGACGTTCGGTTATTTGTAACATATACGATTAACAATATAATGGTGATAACGACAGTACGACATCTTAAACTAAAGCTACGAGGGTTCCAAACGCGCCCTGGTCTGAGAAGAGCCCACAACAAACTCAGCCGGGTCTTTTTTTTTTTTTTCATTATCACCATTTCACAATCATCTTAAAACTAAGGAACTATCAGGGCCATTAGAGAAAATCATTGCCAAGCTTCCTTGTCATTTAAATAATCCTTTACATGGTAATAAGATTTTTTAATGAGTTTACGTTTTACATTAACTTTGAACTTATTCAGAGACATCTTCAACATGTCTTCTGGGAGCTTATTGTAGAAGCGGACACTGTTTCCAACAAATGAATTGCTAATTTTACTAAGCCTAGAAGCAGGCATTACAAGCTTATTTTTATTTCTAGTATTGAAATTATGACAATCACTTTTCTTCTTGAATTTATCAATGTGTTTATGCATGTATACTAAATTTTCAAATATATATTGATTGTGCACTGTCATAATATTAATTTCTTTAAATTTATCTCTTAGTGACTCTCTTGGTCCCATATTATATATGGCTCGAACAGCCCTCTTCTGCAGCACAAAAACAGAATTAATATCAGCAGCATTACCCCATAATAATATACCATATGACATAACGCTGTGAAAGTAACCAAAATAAACTAATCTCGCCGTTTCTATATCTGTCAACTGATGAATCTTTTTAACCGCGTATGCAGCAGAACTAAGCCTGTTCGATAAGTCATCTATGTGACTCACTAATTTATGAAGTTTCTCTTGAAAATCTACGTTACAATTTGTCTATAAATCATATAAAACTATCGACTAAAACTTGTACCTGAGAAACATTAACTTACTCAAACATCCAACCAACCTGGAATTCAAACTCCGAACCACTCCAAACACCTAAAGCTTAAGTGCTTAAAGCTTTAGCTTTGGACCATCGGGGCATTGCATTTTTAAACTTACACTGCACTGAAAAGTATAAGAGATGACTGTAAAACTTCGTAAAGAAGGTAAAATTAAATTGTTGAAATTAAAGTGATATACCTTCAACAAACACAGTTATTAAAATCTTGTCAAAAGAAACAAGTACACGACTTTTTTTTTTATGAAGAAACCAAATATGACCTCTATAAAATATACTTTGAAAACTCTGTTCTGGGTGTAGAGATTAAACTAAAAATCATCAAATTGAAGAATGAAGATAATGCCTTTAATTTCATTTTAGCCGTGCCTCGTCATCGTAAGATAAGAGCGAGTCAAGACATGCAAAAACGCAGATGCAAATCGCAGGATTCCGCCGTGTCTGAACCAACCTTAAAAGCAAGGGCCGTAACAATTTATCCGCCATAACAAACAGGAAAAAGAAGTCGTTCCTCGGGGCATTATTCCACAGTTTTTCTTGCAGGCGGCCGCAAAATAAGAGTTTACTTTAACTACTCCTATAAAAAAGTATCGACTTTATTTGTCAGTGCTTCATTTTAATATTTCAGTTACGGAAAATTGAGCTGTATCCGATCCAATTAGCGAGAGTTTGTTTTGCATTTCCCTTGCACCTCGGCAAAGAGGACTTGCTGGCGTTATAGAGCGAGAGATGGGAGCCAATTTTTAGATGAATCGAATACATGAAAAAGTTCCATTTTGACATGTGATCGTATAATTGAGCACGAGGCGCGTCGATTGCATGTGTGTTTGTATAGCTTTTGTTATTTGTTGCGTTTTATTATTTTTACAAAATACATCATTGACACCATTCATGGTAATAATATATCACATAATTAAGTTAGCGGCTGCCTTCACTTTTGATGTCAAATTTTTGCCTGGTTCATTCTTATTTGTTATTGTTATCTCGGATAAAAAGTAAGATATGCTTATGTCCGAGTTGTGAGGACTTGATAAGGGATCTCATAACCAAATTTTATTCGAAATCGATTTAGCGGATATACTCTAAAAACACACACAGATACACACTTTCGCATTAAATTATATTGGATAATTACTGCTCACAAACGATAGCAAAAATATATATTATAAACAGTATTAATTAATTTTAGACCTAGATTTAAAAAAATGTCTCTTAGGCTACAATAAAACCGGCACAATTCGGATCACGTCACGGCGGAATTATCTCGCTACGGCAGCGACGATCAATTACCCTGACAACGGCCCACGTGGAAAAAGGACGGAACGCTTTTCTAAGGAGGGTTTTATTTGTAGGTCTCTTATACTACCGACGTAGTTGTGCGCCTCTACAATTCTAATTTTCTTCTGCTTCGATTTTATTTGTTCTATATCTATATTTTCAATGCTAAAATGATTTGTAATAATAATGACAGAAACTATGACATATTTTTAAGTTTATTATACCTTATAGGCTGCAACAGACGCACGAAACAAACGTAATTATAAGTTAGTACATTATTGAATACGGAAAAAAATTACAAGAAGACAAATGAAGAATAGATTAAGGTAGGGTGGTAACGGCCAAAGACCAGGGAAAATTCAGAAATTAACCCTGCCAGGGATGGAACCTCCGCACCAAACTTTACTTTCTGCTACGTAGTCCATTATTCATCTTTCTTAAGTATGAAATACATTTGACTATGTACATCTCTAAGTCGGTATCTACTACTTATACTTACTCAACTTTAATTAAATGCGTGTCAGCTGTCTAGAAAATATATTATGAGAACTTCAGACCAATAAACAATAAGCAATGTAAGAAGGTATGACAATAACAGAACAGAGCAGCGTGAAGTAATTTCAATTTGAAAGCAAAACGAGCAATTAATTGAAATACATATACCTACAACTTGCCTCAGGTACGTTGTTTTGTCACTGTCGTAGGATTACAATTGTGATATAAATTGTACTCTAACAACAATCCCTGTATGTAGGTAGTTACTTGTGTGTTGCGAAAATTAACGGAAATTGCTATTGATGACGTCATGTTTGATACCATCTGGGGTATTATTAATTAATTATTTTGCTTATCGTCGTGGGAATCACACGCCTATTGTTATAAACGCTATTTAAGGTATGTAAAGTTCATTAGTTATAAATAAGTACAACTTGAGCAAGTTAATTGTGTTACATTTTTGTACTTAACTTACAAACTTACTTAACTTACAAAAGATTTTTGCCTAAATAATGTGCTCTCTAGATAGGTACCAAAAACCTAAAATGTTGTTTTTTTATGTGTATTAAAAACTACATTTTAACTTTTGGCCTGAAGGATAGAGTGCCGTCGCTATAGGGAAGCGAGAGAAAAATCCCTGCCGTAGTAGTGTATTTCTATGTTATATAGTATTTTAAGATTGCATTTTATTTTATATTGTTTTTATTTTTCAAGTACTGTATTTTAAGATATGGGCCTTGTTGTCTGAAATAAATGAAAATAAAAAAATAAATGAGTAATAGAATTTATTACAAGCATTGGAGTATCTACTATACCTATGTATAAATTAAAACGTCGAATACCTCGTCATTTTTGCGAGTTACAACAAAACCCGCAAGTGCCAGGAGGCAGACAATAAAACAAAGACACGGATGAGATCCAGTCAGTACGAAATAATCTCGTAGAAACGCAGATCAATTTGGGGCGCACGGAATTAGGGGCCCGCTGGTAAACCATCAAATTGGTGAAGATTTACGAGGGTGAATTTGGAGCCGCTTTAATTGTTGATGCTAGGTATTTGTTTAGGCAAGCACTCTTCGGGGCTGAATGCTAACAATGCCCGATTTTGTTTTATGACCTTTATCGATGATGCTTGCATTTGATTCTGCGTTCGATGCAAATTGTTATTCCTCAATTTAGTCCGTCTGTTTGTTTGACTTTTAATAAAATGACAATATTGATTCAACAGTATCAACTTTATATTTCAATGGGAAAACAATGGCATATTTCAATCAACGTGCACGTCATCGTTCCAAGATTTATTTATTACAAAAATGCCTATTTTACTCTACATAAGTATTACAATATAACTTATTAGCTGATGCTTGCGACTTCGGATTGATGTTTTTTGGTTCCCGCGGGAACTTTGTAATTTTCCGGGATAAAAAGTATCATAATTATGTGTTATTACAGACTATAATCTATCTTTGTGCCAAATTTCATCCAGATCCGTTTTGCTGTTCTGGAGTGATTGAGAAACAAACCATCCATTCAAACTTTCACATTTATTATAATACTAGATGATCCGCGTGGATTAAGGTTTTGATTCCCGCGGGAACTCATGAATTTTCCGGCATAAAAAGACACAGGACAAAATACACTTTCGGATTTATAATATTTGCTAGATTATAGGTAGGTACATTAACATCCAAAAGGACCACAATATTATGTTTAAACACATTGTGGCAGTAATTATCGTCTAAGCATAGATTCGTAATAATTATTATTATTATGATTATCCGTAATAGGACAGTTTAATGGAGCGTTAAACGAGAGAAGATTAATTATAGAAAGTAATATTCGAACTGAGGAATGTACGGGATTAGTTTCTCTTTACACAATATTGTAACAGATTATGTTTTTAGGATTAGTTTTAACAGCTCAATTTGTAACATAAAAAAGGTATTCTTAAATCTTCTCTTCATTCAGAGAAACATTGTCATTTTTGTCTTAACGTGGGAGGTCCCGGGTTCGATTCCCGGCAGGGTCAATTTGGGATTTTATAATTTCTTAATTTTCTCTGGTCTGGTCTGGTGGGAGCTTCGGCCGTTACCACCCTTCCGGCAAAGACGTACAGCCAAGCGGTTAAGCGTTCCGGTACGATGCCGTGAGGAAACCGAATAGGGGTATGGGTTTAATAAAACTGCCATGCCCCAAACAGGTTAGCCCGCTACCATCTTAGACTGCATCATCAGGTGAGATCGCAGTCAAGGGCTAACTTGTAGGGGATGAAAAAAAAGCGAGGGTAGGCATTGAAAAAATGAAAATGAAATGAAAAGGAAATCATTTAAAAGTAATTACCATGATCTATTCTCCTATTGCAAAATCATGCCAATACATGATAAAGTTAAATACACAATACTACTGGAAAACTTCTTTAATATAAATCTACAAAAACTAATAAAGCACCCGTTAGGAACACGCAGTGTGTCAAACGCCAAACTAATGATTCCTCGAGCTAACAACTTGTACGGTAGGCAGACCCTAGATTGTCTGGTGCCGAAATTATTGAACAGCCTGCCGTACAAGCTGAAGCAGGAAATTAACTTGAAAAACATTAAGGGCAAACTCAAAACATTTTTCTTGCAAAACTTGTGAATTACTTGCAAAATTCAACACGTAATCGGAACATCCTGTCTAAACTTTATTCAATTGCTGTAGACTGTGGTGCGAAACCGGTTCGACGAACCGAATACTGTGTTCCCCGCGCAAAACTGTTACTTACTTTTACCTGTATTATTTATTTACCCTCACTATTCATTGTCTATTTTCTCTTTTTAATGTAAACGTATATTATTTATAGTATATAATATAATATCTACAACTGTGCACATAGCATTCGAAATTCAGAGCGCTGCGACGAATGCCGGTGTACGGATAAACCCTATAGGGTTTTTGAGACACCGCGATCAACATTATGTTAATGTACTTTTAAAATGTATTTTATATTTAAATAAATAAATAAAATAAATTTATTTCACGTAGGACAACTTGGTTATTAACCTATTCTACTACTACTACTGGTACTATTTTCAGGCAGGGCATGATGAAAAATAAACATTAGCTTTTTCAACCGGGGTAAGCTATGCTTTTATGCATCTATGTATGTGCACGCCATTGGATGGAATGCCAGGACGTCTGCCGTATAGAAATATTTCTCCTAACAGGATAGGTACCTACGCCTGGATCGCAATCTTGGTAATAGAATTCTTTGTTGCACTCAGCAGACGGACATTCCACAGGTGCTCGTACAAAACAGCTACGAGAATACAAGGTCATAAAATAGCAATCTATACAGGTAGCGTTACAATGCACTCGTATCGGGTATCTAGCAATATAAAGTTTATCGATTGAAAACTAAAAAGATTTTTAGTTTCAGTATTTGTATTATTTTAACGTTTAAACGTTTATCGTGAGAGATATTCATTATAAATATACACTTTTCCGACATAACACGTGAGTGTATCCGGTTTGTTATGTATATTTATATTATTGAGTTACTTAATGTTAGTACATAAATGATCTCAAGAGTGTATAATTGTATATAGTCTATATATAGTATAGTGTGACTGTCAATTCACACTTACCCCAGGGGGACTGAGGCTTTTTTAACCCTACTAATTCTGAAAGATCCGTGCGCGTGCAACAATAGAAGCGATTTTATTCAACGTTGCTGATACGAAACGCCAAGGAACGGCATACCAGCGTTCGTGTTTTGTGTCACATATTACGCAAGTACTTCAAGCCAAGAGTCAAATATTGGACAGAAGCATACAATCGTGCATTGGCGAGTCAGCATCTCCTGATGCTCCGGTGTCGGAGTGAAACGTGCGTTGAGAGTAATTTAGAAGATTTCTGTGGTGTGGTGATATCGCGGGCTATAAATGCAAAATACACGCTGTACCACATATTTAGATTTACCTATTGTCGCGGTTAATAGCGAATTAAACTTCTAGTTCCTTCATTAAGGGTCAAAAAGGCATCTCCTAGGAGCTTCGCAAACGCGCTGCGCAACCTCACCGTTGCTTTCCATAAGGCAAAATTATCTACAAGCGCCAGCTTATCTTGGAATAACAAAAAAGTATGGATGAAAATCGAATTATGGAAATCTTCAATTAATCTTAAGATTATGATCCCAGAGTATCAATTAATTTCTTGTCAAGGGACGTGTTGCGGCATGCGATATCTCCGAACTAAATGCGAAAACGCCGCTATTACGAACCGAAGCCGACCCTACGGCACTATTAAGAATTCAGCAAACGAATTGGGGACATCGAATCGACAAAATTGTGCCCGACTCATCTTTTCTTACATCTTGTATTTTCTGTCCCAACAGGCGGATATTTTAATTTTTTTCCCTGCGTCTCGAACCCCCGGCACGAGGGAAACGGTCGCTGTTTTGATCTATGGCTCACAAAACAGAGTAATATTTATGCCGTTTGGAATGTTTTGGAGTACATGTGGTCAATATAGCTCGTATACAAATCGTATATGAAAGAATGAGCCCTGAATGAACATTATGAACGAACTTCGCATTTTGCTATTGTGTCAAATTTGTAGTTTTCCCGATACCCATACTGACGTGCTCAAACGACAGAATTCACTAAGTTGAAAAAATACATTAGCCTAGGTCTTTGGATGCACTATTGTGCAATACTTCGAGCAATAAACTAAATTGCAACTAAAACAATACATGTTTGTATTATTATCTTGTGCTTCTATATTTCTGTCTCAAGGGTATAAAAAGCTATTTTATATCTCAAGTACACATATAACAATAATAAAATATGTCCTTACTAAGGCCACATAAGGGGTATAAACTTTGTAAACTCACACGCCTCAGGGGCTCACACATCTTGAAACTGTGGGAAATGCATTACCTGGAACAACATAAACAATCTGTTAAGCCTGTAGGTATAAGCTTTCTTTGGGAAATAGCACAGTACTCAATGGGGCTGATTCTGTAGTGCACAATCTCTAAACTAAACTAAAATTAGAGCATTACAAATATTGCTAACCCTTTCATAATACTTCCTACGGAAAGGGACGAACTAGATATAAAGCTGCCATTTTAGTTTAGTTTAGAGATTGTGATACAGAATCAGCCCCATTATCAAATATAAATTTTATCACAAAACTCGTAAAATCGACACAATATTAAGAGCTTTTATTTTGTGGAAAGGTATCAACTTAACAGTTATAAACATTTGCTAATCATATTATAATGGATAGGTTTTTCAACTTCACGAAAGTTTTTGACTCGCTTTCACCATGAGCTTATTATATACTAGCTGATGCCCGCGACTTCGTTTAAGTTTTTTTTTATTCCCGCGGAAACTCCTTTATTTTCTCGGATAAAAAGTTGCTTATGTCACTCTCCAGGTCCTCAACTATACCCATGCAAAAAATCACGTCGATCTATTGCTCCGTTGCAGCGTGATTGAAGGACTAACCAACAAACCAATACACCAACAAACCAATAAACAAACACACTTTCGCATTTATAATATTAGTATGAAGTCACCGTAAGATTGTAAAAACCGTTAGATTAAGATAAGATAAGATAAGATAAGTTTATTTCATAAATATAGTGTGGGACAACTAAATAACATTTATAGCCTTACACCTAGGATAAAACTAATATAGTTGATATACATTCTAAATATTATTGTGCACCTGTTCTCCGAACTAGTTAAAACTGTGTCTCGGAAAATTGATTGTAATCTAACTAGCGATATTGTAAACTGTCGATTTCCAACCTATTCGGTATTTAGAAGTTAAATGTAACTGCCATGCCCCTAACAGATGGTGGTTAGCCCGCTAGCATCTTAGACTGCATCATCACTTACCATCAGGTGAGATCGCAGTCAAGGACTCATGAACTCCTGGCTTATCGACCAGTGTTATTATTAGTATGGTATTTATTTTATTTAAAAACCTCCATATTTTGTATTAATAACCACGGATATTTAAAGCAAGACCGAAAACACATTATGGACCGGACAAGAAAAAACGTCCGCGCGAAACATCCGCGTAGAAGAGGACCGACGTTTTAACCTCTGGTGTGAGTTTTCATACAAAAGTGACCCGCTACCAATTTTTTTTGTCCGTAGTGTGTTCTCACCCTAGAAAGGTGTTTAAAAGAATCAAAATGAACTTCTTATCTTGAAAAGGGCACGTGCGAGCACCGCGTAAGCCGCAAGAGCACAAGGCCTATTGACCTGCAGGCTGCAACACATTGACCCGCCTCATATCAGAGCACCTTCCATGATCGGGATCAAGTGGCTTAATTGTCTGCCGCACGGATGTGTCAAGGAGGCCCTACTCGTATAGGGTATGATATTATCTACGTCTCTGTTTGGAATCCATACACTAATATTATAAATGCGAAATTATGTATTTTATTAGCACGTTTTTGCCGTACTTCGGTACAGAGTTTGGACATTCCGGGATAAAAAGTAGTCTACTTTTTATCCCGGATTATATAGGTATACATATATTTATAAGTTTTTAATTGGATTTTTAAAAACCCTAAAATTCTATTTAAGTATTCTAAAGTTATCATTAGCGAAATTCAAATTCAAATGATTTTTACTTAATCAAATAAACTAAGTACAAGACGTGCTTTTAAATTGAATTATCTAGATGAATGGCTAAGCGTCTTATTTTGACAACTTCATGATAGATATTCATGTATAGTCCCACGAAATTATCTGACCTCAACGTAGGTAGTACATATGAAAAATTAAATAAAAAAACAGAAACTTAACAGGCATAAAAAATTGTTCCAATTTTGGCCACCGGGTCAGATAAGTTTGTGGAACTTTAACTCGAGCATCAAGCATTTCAATTATATAGGTAGTAATTAAGTACTTTTTCAACGGGAACCTAGTAAAAGCACAGCCGGAAATACTTTCGTTCTTTATGAATAACTAGCTGATGCCCGCGACTTCGTACGCGTGGATGTTTTGTGGTTCCCGCTGGAACTCTTCAATTTTTCGAGATAAAAATTAGCTTATGTGTTATTCCAGACTATAATCTATCTCTGTGCCAAATTTCATCCAGATCCGTTCAGCCGTTGGGGCGTGATTGAGTTACAAACATCCATACGTCCATACATCCAAATTTTCGCATTTATAATATCAGTAAGATAGTAGTAGTTGTAATAGTTAGAATTTTGTCTTCAGGGTCAGATGTACTTTTACCAAATAACCTTAAAAGCACTGAAAGTTCATGGTCTTTGCTTAATTTGTTTACACCTTTTCTTTTCAGGAGGTGCACATATAACAGCATTTTCCATGATTATTGTGTGAAAACAATTTTCTAAAACATAGCATGAGTAAATATACAAATGTATGCTCAGCATTGAAGTGGAAGATAGAATACATTACGTCCCAAAACACAAAGGGTATTCGTAAATCTCGGAAGGTAAACATTAAGTGATCGAGCAAATGGATTTGGGGCCTGATAATCTGTATATATGTGTGAAGTAAAAAGTCTTAAAAATGATTTGTTTTAAGTGTTGGGAAATATATTTTATTTTAAGGCTCTACATTCGCAGTGTGATTTTGGGTTGTAGTGTTTCATTTCAAAGGATATCGTCCATTTGTAAATATTAATTATGTAATGAAAACCTTCTTTTATGAATTTCAAAAAGTAATGTAGGTATAAATCATAGCTCAACGATTTCATTACACGTTTGAACGCTCAAAAGAGCATAAATACATAAAAAGTACACAAAACAATTTCCAGAAAATGAAACGATTAGAGCAACAAAGCGGAACATAAATTCTTCTGTTGCTGCAAAAGAAGTTACCTTTATTAATGTTTCGTTCACTCAATTCCATTACTAGCACAAAGGGCGGTAAAAAATTGCGTCTAGAGTTATTCTGCTGGCACAATGCGAAAATTGGCAACAAAAACGACCTACATGATGTGGTGTCAACAAAGATAATGTATATCGCGATATCGGGGTGTCACCGAAGCTATTGTTGCCCTAAACACGGCCCTGATCCCGGGATCGTCAACCCTTGGCTCGTTTGTCCGGGATATCCTTCGGCAAACATCAACGAAACCCGAGATTCACTAGACCTCACTCGAGAGTATTGTTGAATCGCCGCAGGGTGTAAAAATATAAATAAATATATTGCGCCCTCGCCTTATATTCGCTGTTATTGTCGACGCTGTTTTGTTATTGCTTCGTATTGTTTTTGCTTTCTGCGAAATTGCAAATCCCGTCACGTGTTGTTTGAATGATAATAGTATGTTGTGAAAAATTGTATCACAGATTATTACACGGTTGTTACGATTGTGAACCATACTTGTTCGACTAAAAAGTACAAAACCCTTTGAGTTAGTGTATAGTGACTACCTAGTGATAGTGTAGTGAAGTGCTGTCTAAAATACCACATGAAACAAAGTGTCTATTTGCAACAAGAAAGACTAAGATACGTCATTGGACAATTTCTTAGTACATTAGTAATTAACTTATATAAACTTAGGTTAAAGAAAAATTACTTCTTAGTCAAATAGTTTGGCTAGATTGTAATTATATTGAGCACCCTATATTGGTACTCAATAATAGCAAAAAAAAAACTTGTTATACATATTTTTGTTCTTATTTAATTCTGTAATATTTCTGTTGAAGCTAAAATGAGCATACGAATAAATTTGCAGTTCGTAGCTCCACAGTACTTACTAACATTACATAGGAATAGGAAATCGCCTTCAAAAGCATTACAAAATGAACTCATTCATTGAACAAAATTTTATGAAGTTAAAGCAAGTAGCTCTCCAAATATGCACATTCAGCAAGGGAACCTGAACTTGTGTCACAAAGTAACATAAGTGTGCTCAAAGGCGATACTCAGGATCGAGTCTTCAATTCTGAAAAGACGACAGAGGAAACTTCCACGGAAACATCCAATAAAGAGTGCTAGAGCACCTAAAAACTTTGCCTCATGTCGACCTATCGATCGCGGAGCCAAAACGACTTGTCCCAACTTCGATATTAGTTCGCGCGTGATCGATTTCGCCGGACCAGTTTGACAGTTACGATGGTGACAGATGACGCCTCTGCCATAACGCGCCGGTGATTTGTCTTTGACTTTCAGTCTTCCCGTTGCAGCGACGCGCGCGATGGTCTGAAATTAAATTGCGAATTATGAGTTCAAGCCAAGCATCTTAACGCGTGTTAACTGAAGCAAGGTGCTTAGGTGTTGGGTGTGGGTTAGGTTCTGGTTGGGTTGCGAAATAGGCTTGCGCTTGACATCATGCTTAGTGTAAAGCAATGAAGAATTGAAAATCTAAATTAAATCTAAAACAAAATTATAAATTTGATCTAACAATTGCGTTTAAGATTATGCCTCCCTAGACCCAGTTTAAGGGTGCCTATGCTCAATCTTATTTTCATCAAATATTTCAAACCCTATTGTTGTGGCTATATAAGAAACAGGACGCAATGAAAATATTTGAGAAAATTTCAGCGAAATGTTTTATCTAGGGTGACTAAACAGTCCTAGCCTTATTGTATAGCAATAATTACATTAGCGTCGTGGTGGGGAGTTCTGCGGCAGTTTACTCCGCAGCAAAGTGTTAAACGCCTTTAGTGTCATTCCAGTGATTAATTTGTGTCGGGCCTGTCGTGCTAATGGCCTAAAATAATTTAGTGGGCGACGCTGCTTTATTTATTATCAGGCCATAGTATGGCGGGCCTCGGAAAATACCTCATCGTTAATCTATTGGAATCCCATAATATTTATCTTCGAACATACACTCTGCCATCACTTATGTGGAATT
Source organism: Erebia aethiops (assembly GCA_923060345.2). NCBI lineage: Eukaryota > Metazoa > Arthropoda > Insecta > Lepidoptera > Nymphalidae > Erebia > Erebia aethiops. The sequence goes on from OV281087.1 coordinate 15,678,014, forward strand.
TTCTAAAATTTTTGGAAATCTACGCTAAGAAGAAAACATACAAGCTAAAAAGTGTCTGACCTCTCTAAAGTTGAGAATTCGAGCATATGTCAGTCTTTTTATCTCTACAATAACTATGGAAAGAAAAAAGTTCTGCATTTTTATATAAAATGTTATACTTAGTCCAAAGCAGAAAAATATTATTTGTAAATCCATACTAATATTATAAATGCGAAAGTGTGTCTGTCTGTCTGTCGGCTACTCTTTCACGGCCCATCTGTTCTACCGATTTCGATGAACTTACAGGGATGAGTTGTATCAATGGAAGGACATTATAGGCTTCCTACTGTTTATTCCGGGAAATGAAAGAGTTATCGCCGGAATCAAAAATCTTACTCCACGCGGACGAAGTCGCGGGCATCATCTAGTCACTAAATATATTTATTACAATGCCTTCCTTTAACAGATTCATAAATAAAATATGGAGCGAGCTTGACCTTGCCTAAGAGATTCTTAGTCTATATCATTTACCTATAACATTATTTTGTGGAAGATTATACTCGTAACATTGGGCTGATTCTGACACAATCTCTAAACTAAACTAAAATGGCAGCTTTAAATCTAGTTCTGTCTCTTTCCGTAGGAAGTATTACGAAAGGGTTAGCAATATTTGTAATGCTCTAATTTTAGTTTAGTTTAGAGATTGTGCACTACAGAATCAGCCCCAAATCATTTAATAAAGTTTGAATATTAGATACGTATTATTGGCCGTATTATACGTTAGTTTGTTTATAGGTTTAACGTAAGCATATTGTTAGAGCTTCATTTGTATTTTACTAATGATTTTGATTACATGAGCATAATACACGTGTTCAAACTGATTAGGTAAACAGTAAATACGTTTATGCTAATATCAGGGTTCGGAATTTGTTTGCATATTGTTATTGTGTTTATCAGTTTAAATAATGGTGGTTATCGATTAATTATAACCACATTATAATAATTTGGTAAATATCTACCTACTTAAGACTATTTTCCTGTATAATATTCTAGCTAGCTACCTGCTACGTGTTTTACAGCTACTGTATTTAATATTAATTACGAGATGAAGTCCGCGACTTCATCCGGGTGGACTAAGTTTGTTTATAAAAGCCGGTCGGATTTTCCGGGATAAAAAGGGTATGTAGCATATGTAGCCTTTGAGATGCGAAATTACCTTCATATAAATTCCGTCAAAATCTACTCATGAGTGGATCGGCCGTGACAAGGCGATAGACAAATATGCAGATAGATAAACACACTTTCGCATTTCTAGTATTAGAATGGCTCTATAGCTATAGACTTTTTTATTTACAAGTAAAAACAGCATGAGTAGTTGGTAGTACTGTGAATGAAACACTGTTACAGACTTGCTACACTCATTGCATGCACTGAATTAATGAAAAAATTTTCAAATCGGTTAGAAACCACGGAGATATGCACCGACATACATTAAAAAAAAAAATACGCGCCGAATTGAGAACCTCCTCCTTTTTTGGAAGTCGGTTAAAAATAGCAACATTCTGCGCGGAAACAAAACGAAATAGATGAAGAGATCCGTCTCAAACTTTACCGTTTGACTTCAAAAGGCATTCTGGTTTTGGCCTCATAATGGAACTCTTTTGACTGGCTAAACAACAAACTCGAGGTCGATTCGGCATCACGCAACTTGGAAGTGAAAAGCCGATGGAATACGATATATACCTTGTCTGATTTAGAAACTTGAGCCTAAATCGGTCGACTTGCCATCAACTTTCGGAGGGCACGCAACAATGGCCCGGAAAACAAAGAGGCTTTATGAAATATTCCGTGGATTCTGTGATTATACTGTAAAGGTCAAATTAATTATTTATTTGATATCGCTTCGGAATATGATACTATGGAATGTGTATTGAAAGCGCCTTTGTTTGGCTAGGATCCTCATTGTCTTATTATACTACTGGTTATATGGTATGGGTTTAATATAACAGCTGCCATACCTCTAATAGATTAGCCCGCTACTATCTTATACTACATCGTCACGTACAGCGATGAGATCGCAGAAAAGGGCTAACTTGTAGCGGAATAAAAAAAGGTTCCACTAAATACTTCGCCAAACTAAGCTTGAAGTCCAGAAGTGGTAGCTAATTGATCTTATGGTAAACATAGTTCTACGATAAAAAGACGAAAATCACACATCATCTTGTCGTGATAAATAAAATGCGAAAAAAAAGAAAAATGGCCCCACATTCCAGCAGACGCAAGTACCTATTCCGTAGGTATTCCTTTTGTATCATAAGTATTCCTGTTTTTTCCTTTTTCCCGATGAAAAAGAGGCCACTAATCCGGCATTACGTGAACGATGACTGTCGAATTGAGTGGGCACATAAATAAATACAGTTTGGAATTACAGGATTTACTCTGTATTGTCTCCTGTATATGGACGACCTCCGTGGCGCAGTGTGTAGCGCTGTTGCCTTAACGTGCGGAGGTCTCGGGTTCGATCCCCGACAGGGTCAATTTAGGAATTTATAATTTCTGAATTTTCCCTGGTCTGGCCTGGTGGGAGGCTTCGGCCGTGGCTAGTTACCACCCTACCGGCAAAGACGTGCCGCCAAGCGATTTAGAGTTCCGGTACGATGCCGTGTAGAAACCGAAGGGGTGTGGGTTTGATATAACTGCCATGCCCCTAACAGGTTAGCCCGCTACCATCTTAGACTGCATCATCACTTACCATCAGGTGTGATCGCAGTCAAGGGCTAGCTTGTAATGGATAAAAAAAAAATGTATAGGTTTTAATTCCTGTATATGTATGTGGGCGGGGCACATAGTTCGGAGAACCGATGGACGTTGGGGTTCCAAGGTGCTGGAAAGGCGACCCCGCACTGGAAGGTGCAGCGTCGGCGGACCCCCCACACGGTGGACGGACGACATCAAGAGAGTCGCAGGGAGTAGCTGGATCCAGGCGGCGCAAGACCGTGGCTTGTGGAGGACCCTACAGGAGACCTATGTCCAGCAGTGGACGTCCATCGGTTGACGACGACGACGACGACGATATGTATAGGTTTTAATACAATATGTCGAGGCCTAATGTAGATGAGGAGCTTTTTCATCATGTTCCATAGCTTTGAGTCGATACTCAAACCGATGTTTATATGGAGGTTCGCGTATCAAACGTGTACCAAATACATATGTTGTGATGAACAACATTCGTAGGCATATTGCCCCCGTGTCATATCAGGGAGACAGCATGAAGGCGGGGAGCCGCAGCAGAAAAGGCTGAAACATCATTCTTGTCAACATTCCACGCGGGCATGATTTAGGTATAATATCCTAGTAATAAGTAGGTAATAGGCTAGGCTTTAAGTTCTATTATATTGTTTTTGTATCAAATAAAAGTTATTTAATGATTATATAAATTGTTTTACTTTTGTTCACAAAGGTTTACACTTCACAATAAAGTTTTAATTAACAAAATCTTACATATTATTTCTTTAGTCGACATCTTGGTAGTCGCCACTCGCACCAAAAAACTTATTTTGATGTAGATTACATGAAGAAAAATTTGTGATGAATAGGAATGTGATACGTCATTCTGATTTAATTTCATGACGTAGGTCGCACCTTTGCAACTCGCACGACAAGTATAAATGGATGCAAATGTGGATTGTGGATCGCCAGAAGTTGAACTGCAGTAATATCTATTTATGAGCAGCTTATCCTTGTAAACAATTATTTAACCTGAGTAAATACGTTGCTGTACAAATAACGAGACTATGAAAAACGAGAGAAATGTATTTGCAACACTCGTTACGAAAAATGCCTCGACCCTTGAAGGGCTTAGCGGGGTTTGTGTAGATCGATGCCTCCGTCCGCGATGGCTTACTTTCAACTTGTAACAATAAGGAATGGAGGAATTTCACACACGTAGAGTAGGTAGTTAGGTAAAGTAGGTGTTCCTATATCAATACAAACAAATTGGTCAATATAATTGGTGACTCGACTCGATGAATATTGCCTCACGGCGTACCTACCTGTCATGCCTCAGGCTGAGACAGTATCTACACTTCACAGCGCCTGCCTTCTAGTTCAATACTAGGTAAGTTTTATATCAGCCGAAGCATTATGACACACTGGTATACCTACACAAATTAAGTCGATTAGGAACTAGGTACACTAACCTATTCAGTAATTCAAAAGAAATTATAAATATATGCTTCCTAAAATTCTCGAAGATCTCCCATCGTTTCTACAATATAATAGCATAGAAAAAAAACATATTTATATATGAAAGTGTAAAAGATATTTATTAAGTAAATAATGATAATACTTACTAACTAATTCAATAACCTAATATAGAACATAATATATATTATTTGTCTGTGTAACTGATAAGTACATCCAAATATTCTTAATTATTATTATATGTACTAGTTTATTAAGGCGAACTCGCCATCCTCACCATAAACGTCAAGTTTTTTAGAGGATGGCTCCGATATTAAGATTTGTAAATTGTAAAGTTTGTTTTGATCAATAAATTAATAAAAAAAAAGTAAAAAAAATTGTACCGAACTCCACAGTCGAACAATATGGAAATCGCAGGAAAAGAGCCTATACAAAAAACGTATATACATGTCAGATGCCCTCCCGGTTCCCTAACTAGATAGATTAATCTAGTTGCTCTGTCGATGTGGCAAACTGCCCTGTGGCCCTAATAGAGTTGCTGTATGGGAATTTGGTCTCTAGTGGACGTAGTGCTTCAGATACTGACGCAATTAGGTCACACCATCCCCTTTATTGGGTATACCTAAGTACCATAATTCAATCAATTCAACCCATACGTGAGTCTCATAGTCTTATGATTAACTATACGCGTCGTATTTCGCACTACTTGGAGTAGTGATCCCTTCCATCTATGGTACGAATTTTATTGCAATTATAAAGTCGATCACCCATTGAATTAACTACCTAAATAGGTCATCATTGCTTACCTGTAACGCTGCGCGCTGACCCGAATTGAGTTCATTACTTTCATACCGGATAGATTTAATAATATTTTAATTAAATTAATTCAACCGATATCATATGCCAGTCACATAAATACAAATAATCCAATATAATACGCAACCACACATAAAATAGAGCCAGTGATAACAGTAAACGTGATGTAATAAAATAAAATCGATATGCCATGGGATTCCAAACACCTGCAGGCCGATGTCACCTAGCGACCGGGCACAAACACAGCTATGGTACACGCCCAAATTACTCCATAGCGTAAAATATAGCCAATGGTGTACGTTTGAAATACATCAAAGAACTGCCATGGAAGCTAATAGCGCTTATTAAAATAATTAGAAAATTGTGCTGTTTTATTAGATACAGTTTTGCACGCCCTGCAATCTATATGTCAGGTGTTTAAATTCACTTTGCTACACGAAATTAATATTAATGCTGAAATAATATTAATTTTAATATAATATAAAATTTATGCTGAAAAAAAAAAAGTTTTTATTACGCCCACCTGATGCTTATGCCGGCTTATATAAACTGTTACTGTACCAAATTATGAGGCTATCTTGAACTATATAAGAGGGCTGGATGCTTTAGGGTACCTTGTATAACTACAGGGCAATACAAAATTACGCGATGAAGGTAAAATGCTAATGACAATAAAAGGCGGAAAAAACCTAGTCCCATTAAAAGCCACACGTCGACCAAACCACAAAAAGACAATTACTTTGCCCTGTGAAGCCAGTAAGGGTTCTCCCCAAACCGAATTGCCGAACATTTTACTCTACTTTACCTAAACCGCTACCGCAATAGCGAGTAATTTGTCTTTCAAAAAGGTATGCAATGTATTTGGATTTAATTGAACTACATAGTAGGTGTAGTGCGTTCAATACAAATGTTAATAGATTGATGATGATTATTATGTTTCTGTTGTTTAGTCGTGATCGCGCGTTGGTCTAGCGGTAAGCATAGTCGACTGCGGATCACGAGGTCCTGGGTTCGATTCCCGGTCGGGCATAAAAATTGTTAGGTATTGGGTTTTTCAATTAAGAAATTCTCAGTGCCACCCTGGTGTTGGAAGTTGGCGGTGTTTCACCCGCGTGCCTCGGAGAGCACGTTAAGCAGTCGGTCCCGGTTATTATCATTAACATGATTATAGTCGTTAAAGCCCGCAAACCCGCATTGGAGCTGCGTGGTGGGTCTAAGCTCTAATTCCCTCTCTCCTATGAGAGTGGAGGCCTGTGCCCAGCAGTGGGATATTAATAGGCTGTAGTGGTGGTAGTGGTGGTTGTTTAGTGCTGTGAGAAAAGTGTACCTACATAAGTAGCTCGATAGGAAATATGCTTTTTTGGACTCCCTGGCTGGATGATCCGCGATTTAAGGCCCCAGAAGAATTGCGAAGAGGTGTAGGATAGTTATGAATGACAGCTACCAGTATTGGAAGCTAAGACTATCTTCGAGTCACTAACTAACCCTGTTACTAAACTAACTTATGGATTTAGGTTGTTGAAAAATCCCATAGGAACTACTTTTTGTGTTTTTTTTTCTGTATCTGTGTACAAATATATAAACCATTATTTTGGAATATTTTAACAGTTATTAATCCCTCTACGATTAGAAAGCTTCATAAAAAAAATAACTATTTGATTTTCTGGGGCAAAAAGTTATTTCATCAAATCGAGGATATGCGTATAATAGGAGTGAATGATAGGTTGACGGATAACAGAAGTGAGTGGAAGAAGAAAACATGTTGTGCCGACTCCACGTAGCGTGGGACAAGGACAGGAAGAAGAAGAGTTTGAACAGATGGGCGTTGAAAGCGTAGCAGTAAAAAAAAAACATACGCGCCGAATTGAGAATTTCCTCCTTTTTTGGAACTCGGTTGAAAATAGTATGAATTCGACTACTGTCGAGTCAACGTAGTAAGTAACTTATTTAAATTCTCACTTTCCCGACTCTACGTTTCCTCCAAGATACGATACTATAGACTTTGCTATAGAAGGAGATAAACATACCTGCCTTAATTAATTCTCAACAGCGCTTACAATCGTAGTTATAACCCACACTAGAACATCATGGTGATTCCGTATGTAATTATAGTATGTAAGGTACTGGATGAAAATGATCTACGGAATAAGTTGTAGTTATTCCGTAGATCATTTTCATCCAATACCTTTCAATACATTTCTTTAATCCACAAAATAACCAAAGATATTTCCTTTATGTATAAAAGGAACTGAATAAAACAGCCGAAAGGGAACGAACGATACAAATGTTGTATACACGTTTTCTCGGTAGCTATTGATCACGTTAATTCGTAGCGTCCCCGGAGGAAATAAAATAAGAATATTGGCATTTAGTAGAAAATAAGTAGAGATACGAAAGAATGTAGTGAGTTATAATAAGTAATACTTTTCGGACAGGTATTGTGTAATGATAACGATAGGTATGTTATTAACGACTACGCGATTGTATTTCTAAAAAGAAAAGACGATAACATACATAGGTACATATAGAAATGTTAAGAAGTTATTCGTACATCAAATCCGCTTATGTGTTACTGAAAATTGTGTTTTGATTGTTGTGAGATATATTTGTTTTTCAATAAATTATACTAATATTATAAATGCGAAAGTGTGTTTGTTTGTTGGTTTATCCTTCAATCACGCCGCAACGGAGCAACGGATCGACCAGATTTTTGGCATGGGTATAGCTGAGGTCCTGTAGAATGACATAGGCTACTTTTAATCCCAGAAAATTATTCCCGCGGGAATCGAAAAATCGTAAACCACGCGGACGAAGTCGCGGGCATCAGCGACGAGCGGAAGTATTTATTATATCATAAGGACTATAGGGAAACTGAATCTCTAGATCAAAAATGTAATAATACAAATTTGCTTGGTAAATATAATCCGTAAAATGGAAGCAGTCGTATTAAAAGGATCTAAGTAATTATAATCTGATATTATAATTACGTAGCCCGCGGATGAATCGTACACATTGTAGGTGATACAAAGCCTCCATAGCTTATCTATGAGGTTGTGTCAGCTTAATGCCAGAATACACAAGATTAGATGTCGTGCTAAGCCAGGTTGACAGGGGACATGCAAACCTGTCCATTTTGTGCGAAATCCTACTAAGACATACCTACTACGGAAATAATTTGTCACAATATAACCTAGTTACTTAATACCAAAATTAAATTCTTTATTCAACGCTAATAAATACGGCCAATGCAATGTATAGATGGAAAAATTATTACAGAATATGTAAGGGTACGGTTCTTCTTCGTGTCCTGGGATAATTGCCTAAATAATTAATAATAAATTAATAATAAATTGCCTTAATAAATCCGCACTTGGACGTAGGCATCCGCTGTGCGGTAGGGTAGGGTTATACGACTTGACAAATAAGAGAAACCCTAAGTCCCAAATCATTTAAAGGGTCACAAAAAAACTTTGATTAACCAATGAATAAATAATCATTCCGAATAAAGTTAGGTATTTTACTGGTCTACTTGCAAAACCTCCTAGCAATATTTATTGCTTTTAAATTTACGGCGAACCGTTACGCTTTTAGGTCAACCAGAATAATCGAACACAAACAAGAATCTTTTTAGCTTATCGGTACATAAACTTAACTCAAGAATAAATCACGGGGAAACTTCGTTCGAAACAGTGGACCGCGGGGAAAGTACGTTATTTTCATAAGGGGAAAAACAATAACTGAGGGCGCAAAACGAGGGCCGTTTTTAAGGCCCATAAATCAAAATACGGACAATATTTTCGGTACAACGCCGGGCGAGGACTTTCAGTAGGGGATTTTTTGGGGCACGATAGGATTAGTGTTGCCTTTACGATTCACCACTACTTCCTTTTGTTGCTTTATCGAAGCGCTCGTAAAACGGTGTGATACGAGACTACGACATTGTGTAGCTACGAACTGTGACTACACGGCTTTATGTTCTTTGTGAAAGTTTATTGCCTTCTTTATTTCTAAAACGACCTATTTGTATACGAATTACTTTTATTGATAAGAGGTTTGCGGTTGACCAGGGATATACCTGATGCAGTTGAATTTTAGTAACCCTATATTTTTGATAGGATATAGGACAAAAATTTCTCTGATAAACTACTTTATTTTATATTGAGGAGTCGTGTAAAGGAATTACCTTTCTAATATGCTATATAAAATATTTAAGTGTTTTCTTTTGTATGTAGGTTTATGTACCAATTATTAGTTATTACAATAACATATATGTATTATTAATTATACAATTACATATATGTATAGTTTAAGTAGTATATTATTATTGCATGTTCATTATTATTGTTGCACTTTCCCACTCCTTTTTAAGGTTCGCTAAGAAATGGGTTGCCTGGAGGAGATCACTTTCAGTGATAAGACCGCCCTTGCGCACGCGTTGTTTTCTGTTTTTTTTAGGGTTCCGTACCAAAATGGTAAAATGGAACCCTTATGGTGCGACTTTCTCCGTCTGTCTGTCTGTCTGTCTGTCCGTCCGTCACACTCTATTATTTCAGTAACTACCGAAGCTATCGACATGAAATTTGGAATAGTTGTGTATATTAGTGGCCCAAAGACACTGGAATTAAAAAAAATTGGAAATTATTTTTGTTCTTATTTAAAAAGGGAGGAAAATCGGAGGGTTGAAATTTAAAAGTGAGATAACTGTACTGTGTGGGGTATCATATGAAAGGGTTTACTTTGTACATTCTAAAACAGATTTTTAATTATTTTTAGTCATGATAGTTTTTGATTTATCGGGGAAAAAGTCTAAAAAAATACCGTTCCCCCCCCCTTATCTCCGGAGTTTACCAATCGAAAAATCTGAAATAATTATGGTCAATAGGAATTTATGTATATTTTACAGGAAAACTATAGCCAATGCTCTAACTAGCATAGTTTTTTGATATTAACAGTAGGTAAACCTCTACAAACAAAGTTAGTTTTGCGGTTCATTAACAAAGGTAATTATTACCGTTTTACATCTTTGGTCGTTACAGTTTTCAGTACGGAACCCTCGGTGCGCGAGTCCGACTCGCACTTGGCCGGTTTTTTTTTGTTTATATATAAGTTATTCTGTGATTAGTGTGGCAATAAAGAATTTATCTATCTATCTACTTTTACTGGTTTAAAGTTGTGTTACTCGTCTCTCAATGCCGTAAAATTATTAAGATGATTTTCAAACTGCCATTTCTGTGCATTCTAGAACTAGCGAATAAGCAAGAGATTTATTGGTAGGAGCCAGAGTAGGCCTGGGACAATAAAAAGGACGGGACATACTTATTATCTGCACAGAAAAAAAGGAAAGTAAAATTTCCACTTGCACAAATTCACTGGCAACACATTAGTTCCTCGTTCCAGTTTAAAAGCAATTAGTTTTAACACCCTATTGTGTAAGAAAATTACTTTCCCTTCTATCCTGACTTTAAAATAATTTAATCTGCATACAAGATTTGCTTTGTTAAACGTCAGCCCATTGCAATGATTCAATGTGTGTAACACGGTTCTCGCTTTAGGAGCATGGCTGCAGGCACCAACGGAATGAGATTCTTCCTTTGTGCCCTCATATTTCATTCACCTTCCTCTGCACGCACCCATCATATATAAACCAGCGTAATACTCAACCCTACTCTCCTAGGATTAAAGTCCATTTCATAATGCACTGCACCTAACAAGTAACTATGCAGTGAACGTAGGAAATTTTGCTTTCAGGAAATTCGGTTTTAGAGAGCGGATAGCAAAACAGATAATTTAGTGTAAATCGATTAACAGGGAGCGGAGCACGTTGTTTAATATCCACGATCCCGTTAAATTGGAATTTAAGCGGCGCTTAACTTTCTACCCTCACTTACTTAAATAGCCGCATTTTTCTGCGGTTAATGTAACAAGCTAATATGTACAGAGCAGCTACTAAGCGTCGTTTGTTTATTCGAGCTGCCTTGAAATAGTGCAAGAAAATGTTATGTCTGCGCCCTGAAGAAATGAAGGATAAGCAATTATTAGTAGCGACTTAGTCTGAATTAAAGAAAATACGCTCTCTAAAATAATGGTAATAAGGAGGAGAATGGTAATGGTGAATAAAACCCAATCAAATCCTTCCAGATTCATTCGTTCTAGATTTTTACATTCTATAGGGGAAGACATACTTATGTTTTAAACTTAAAAGTGGATCTTCCTGTCCGCCTGTCCGTCGATGTGCTACGCTTTCAGGTCACATCTGATCAATACTGAAATATTAAATATCTGAAATTATTCCTATACGGACATTCCTGACGAACATCAATTACTATTTGCAATATGGAAACTATGTAGGTAAACACTCATAAATAATTTTCATTTCATTTAAACGTTTACCGCATACAAATTCCCTGGTCTGGCCTGGTGGGAGGCTTCGGCCGTGGCTAGTTACCACCCTACCGGCAAAAGACGTGCCGCCAAGCGATTTAGCGTTCGGGTACGACGCCGTGTAGAAACCGAATAAGGGTATGGGTTTAATATAACTGCCATGCCCCTAACAGGTTAGTCCGCTACCATCTTGGACTGCATCATCACTTGTAGTGTATAAAACAAAAAAATCGTACATCAATTCTTTCTTATCATCAATATCAAGACCCAAAGAATCCACTCCTCGTTATGACATGACAAATTGGCAACATTTTTTTCTCGGAAGCTTCGGGAATTAGCGTGATCAATTGCGTTCTTCGGCACGTCTTAACGCCTCTTTGCTCCCCCTAACTTGATATACCGTCGTCTCTGTCGTCTCTTTCCAACCAATATAAAGGCTTGGGCAGGCCAAACGCGATTACAATGCCGCCTCACGTCATAACAGCAGGAACTGAATCCATATATCATATCATATCATCATCATCATCATCATAATATTATAAATACGAGAGTGTGTTTGTTTGTTGGTTTATTGGTTTGTTGGTTTGTCCTTCAATCACGCCGCAACGAAGCAACGGATCGGCGTGATTTTTGGTATGGGTATAGTTGAGGACCTGGAGAGTGACATAGGCAAGGAGTTCCCGTAGGAATCAAAAAAACTTAAACCACGCGGACGAAGTCGCGGGCATCAGCTAGTAAGTAATATTACAAATACGAATGTGGTATCTGTCAGCATCTCTTTCTGTCTGCTACGCTTTCATGGCTTTCATGGATAGGTTGCATCCCGGGAAAGGACAGGTATTTTTTTATTATTATGCATAATCAAAGAGTTCCTACGGGATTTTTGCAAAACCTAAATGTAAAAGTAGAGGTCGCGGGCATTATCAAAATTGTAAATAGTTTGCAATACTTAATCGTTCAATCAGCCTGCAAGCGTCCACTGCTGGCCTTTTCGAGTGGTTAGAACATATTGATTTATTTAGTATTTTATTTGGATGGAGCTATGGATTAAGCTATTGGACTTAAGTTGCTGTAGTTCTTTGTTACCTTCAAAAAAGCACGCTGAACAAGCTTTCGCCACGCTTAGTATCTGAATGAGCCTTTAAAGACAAAAGACCTTCGTATAGGCAAATCTACTCACCTAAAGAGGGATTTCCCCGTACCTATAGCATTTTATACACAAAAGTCGTTCAGACTAGGATTATCGGTGAGTAATGGCGGTTCTAACGGCTAAATAGGCATTAGTTCCCTCAATTTGAAATAGCTTTAAAACTGAACTTTCACGATAGGGCTTCTTGTTTAAGTATGAAGAGACAGAGGTAGAGGACGCTTTTTCCGTCGCGCATTGATTTGTTTAGTCAATCTTTAGCTCGTAGACAGCTAAATGCAGCACAACCATTATACCCATGCACAGAAATATCCCATCAGCATATCAACAGTAGCCTTTTTACGCGAAACGAACTGTACAATCGCTTTTGTGCTTAGAATCTTCAGTGATATACCTCATTTTAATACGGAGAGAATCAACCACTTCCGGACCATTGTCTCGAAATCTGCCACTGACAATTATGAGGCCGCAGTTACGGATCGCAGGGGTCCCAGGAGCCTAGATAACGCAATTACGTCCCGTTACTAAGCGACAGCCATTATTCATCGCTAAGACCCTGTATTCATCAGAAAACGTGGAACATGGTGATATTTAGAAGTATTTGCGGATGCCACTGCAGATGCGTGTAACTTCTCTTCATTGTTATTAATGGATACTTTTTCTATATTTCTTTTCCATTCGCATAATAATTACTTATATCATTATAAGAAAGAAGAATAATACTTATGATGAAGTACGTGTTTCACGCTAAGCGAATACGAAGAAACATAATATTTCTATTTCAAGAACTTTCTAAATACTCAATTTTTTCATGAAAAATTCTTGGTGTTTATAGTACCACATTTTTTTATTAATTGATGATTTTTTTCACGATTTACTCATGGCTCGCTGCATCTGTAAATCTATGAGTTTTTTGCAATAATTTTATGAAAGAAATGGAAAGCAAGGCATTTATTAATAAATAAAATTTCACTCGTAGATAAGTAAATAAGCTAAGACGTAACGAGACAAGTCGTTAAGGGAGTTTTCTGTTCATGCCCCGTGAAGCTTGGAGAACAATAAAAACATGTGAAATAAGGTTAGAAAGCGAGCAGAATGGATGTAATAAAGAAATAGCTTCGGAGAAACGGCCTTTACGTGAATAATTTGGTGCTTTCGTCCTTGGTGCACAATGGGAGCTACACTTCCGAAGAGAATGAAAATATTCATATTTTTCCATTCGTGCATGAGGCAAAAGAGAATACGTACATTTTATATTAACATTTGCAAGCCATTAAAATCCTACTACATTTATAAAAAATGTATCCGTTAGTCGGTAGTGGAGTCGCAGCACATACATTTTTAAATTTTAATGTTTTTAGTGGAGATCATTGTATTTAAACTAATGTATTAGCATAGGTATCCGTACTAATATTTTAAATGCGAAAGTGTTTTTGTTTGTTGGTTTGTCATTCAATAATTTTTATGCTTCCGTACCCAAAAGGTGCCAACGGGACCCTATTAGGTACTCCGCTATCCATCCGTCCGTCTGTCTGTCAGCTGGTGGTCAGCGGGCTGTATCTTAGGAACTGATATAGCTAGACAGTTCAAATTTTCAAATAATTGTATTTTTTTACCACTATAACAACAAATAATAAAAATCTAATTAAATTTAAAAAAAAGTCCCCCATACTAGAAACATGAACCGTGATAGTGAAATTTTCAAAGAGTGAGTATTGATAAAAGAGTGAGACTATAGCAGTTATAACAGCAAATAATGAAAAAAAAGAAGTTAAAAATTAAAAAGGGTTCCCCCAGCCCTACGGAACGGAACCATTCGTGTACAAGACCAACTCGCACTTTTCCGGTTTTTGAAGTGAAACTTCTTTAGAATTGTTGTGACACCAAAAAGAGACAAACATTTATAGGATAAAGCCTGCGAGGGAATGAGATAGAAAACAAGTTATATTTATCTCAATACCTCGTAGTCTTCTTTTCTGTAGTTTCATTTCTGCCGTGTGTGAATTGCACACACACATTTTTTTTGTATGGTTATAGTTGAGGACCTAAGATTAGATGGGCTAAACTTTTTCACTCGGACGAAGACGCGGGTATCATATAATAATAAATAAATAATGTACGTGATGAGTGATGACATATAATATTATGATTCAATTTAGTATTTTTAATTATACATACGTGCAAAATACCAACTTGATTTAAACTAGAAAATATTTCAGGTTCTTTGGACACCAATATTTTTCTTATCAGCGGAGGGTGGGTCCTGCCTCGCTAGCAACAAGGTGAAATTTATCGCGGGCGCCTTGTTAGCTTGTAAATGTATAGCAGCTTGTTAGGGGTCTTATCAAATGTTACGTAATAAACCTAATGAGAAAACGCTTGCCGCAATTCCTTAAAGTAACGTGACAATATTTTGCTTGGAAATGTCAGAAATTGGGCAAATCTTAATATATAAAACAAAGTCGAGTTTGTTCGAACAAGTCTAGAACGGCTGGACCAATTTTCATGGTTTTGTTGTATTTGTCTCCGTCCCGAATAGTAGAATAACTATTAAAAATTTTGGAAAATTAACGAAAAAATAAAATAAAAGAAAAACACTTTCCATTTATTTTCCCATACAAAAAACCACACGGACGAAGTCGTGGGCATCAGCTAGTTAACAATAAAAACTGATCTGCCTAGATAAAGTTTTATAATACCTTTTACTGATAACGCACTTACTTTTGTCTAGTATTCAATGGCAACCTTAAGTTCAGACCCGTTTCTTGTAATAATCCTATTTTATTTTGTAGTAAAACACTTTTAGCGAACAAAGTAAACTTTACAACTTTGTTAAAAATGATATTCATGTAACACACATAATGTTACTTCATAACAGTTATAGTTACAATAATGCTAAGTATACGGTAAAAGTAGCATTATTAATGTGATAATTAATGGATTATTAAATGATAAAATGATTTATTTATTTCACGTAGGACAACTTTTGCCACCTTTGACAAGTCAAGACTTTACCACCGGTTCGAAGAAATGATTATTCTGAGAAGAGCCGGCAAGAAACTATATAGTAGTGAATAACTATAAGAATTTAGAGAAGTGATAAACATCCATAAACATGCGTAAGTACGCTCCATATTGATTCCCTCCCATGCCATTATGGATGTCTTGACCAGCATACCGCTCAAACGTGTTACATTATCTTCAACACACACTCAAGTGCTCTCTATCTATTGAATTCTCGTAAACTAATATTCCCTTGAGACGCCACGACTTCTCAGTTTCGCTGATAAATGCAACCTTAATCAATCCTAAGCTTCCAGCATCCATTGTTGGCGTAGACATGTCGGTTCTATATTCTATGTTCAAATCAACACAGACGGAATTAGTAGCAGTGTTATGGGTCCATGCATACAGTATGTTTGTAAATTCCTGCTAGCCGTGTTAATTCTGTCTGCCTACGCTCATAATGCTGTTGAGCTAGCAACAATGACGATTACTACATTCAGTTCATAGAATAATTAAACCTCTAGAATCAATGCCAGCGTGTAACCGAAAGGGATAGGTAATAATAGGTAAAACGCTGCAATGCACCAAGCACAATAAGTGCTCTAAGAACAAAACAAACTAAGCCCGTGACACGCAAAAAGGGATAGAAAAATCATATTTTTTTCTCATTCTATCTTGGGTAACATCCCAACACTGCATCTCTTTCATGTGGGAGTGAAAAGGAGATATGGCTTCGTCTATATAACTCTCTCTGTTAATAGTTAATATAAATCTATATCTAATGCGAATCGTACTTGACATAATTAATTAATCAGCAACTGCAAGAAGCTTACTATGTATCTTCTAAGTATTTTTTAATGCAAATAACGGATAAACGGATAGTTGTATGTAACCTTTGCCTAATCAAAAATAAACATAAATATAAAGTAGGTTCATAATTATGTATTTATATTTTTCTCCAGTATGTTTGCCGCTAATACTCAAATAGGAAATCAGATAATTTCTATACAACACAAGGTTTAGGCGTGAGTTAAGATAGTGAGAACGCCATATATCGGCAATGAAGAAAACCTTTCTTAATAAATTCTGTTTATTATAATAATATCATAATAATATTCATTCCAATTCACGGCTGAGAATTGCTTTATTTCTGGCCTGGGCAGTAATGAACTTTTAACGAAACCACGAAGTGACAGCCTGCTGTTTACACAGGTTTTGATTTGTTAAAATTACGGAATAGGTAAAATGTGAAACTATAAAAATGCTAGGTACCTAAGTTCTTATCAACTTATTAGTCTATAAACAGTATTACTCGTATTATAATATAGTCCACAAACTTATCTGACCAGGGTGACAGCGTCGCTAGTGTCTATTAAAAAAAAAAAAAACTAAACAGGCATACAAATTACTATATCACATACCATATTACATATTTATATAGAGTGACAAGGCATTCGCCAACTACAGAACAGAACTATACCTACCTATTAAATTAGGTATCATAATTACAAACTAGGAGTCCACACAAATTGTAGATCACCTCAATCTGTCGGGGACAGCGTAACTGAATTGATGAAAGCGGCCGACCGTCTAGCCCTGTTATAACCTGTCGTTCACATAACTGATAGGATTATATCAAGCTAATAGCATCTTGGAAACTTGCGGAATTGCATTTTCTTCTATTATCCAAAGTTTTATAACAAGGTTCTTGCTATTTTAAAGAAAAACTCAGATACTGTAAAGTTTTACAGCTCAGCTTAAAACCATTTAAGGGTTCTACATCAAAGTGATACAAAAGGAACTTATTGTGCGACTTACATGTATGTATAGGTGTTTATTTTTTTATCCCACTGCAACGACCATCATCTACGACAGAAATTGATATTAATTATTGTAGATGCAGTATGCAGTAAGTGGACAGATGGATTACGCAGGTACTGAGTGGGCATGGAGTGTTCAGCACCTACCTACATGTTATTGGGAAAGCTATAAGTGAGGAGTGCCCATACTGCGGTGAGAAAGATACTCCGCAACATGCAACACTTGAGAGTGCCGCATGTTTGAAGAGGAGAGAAACCTAGCTGCTGGTAATGAGGACAAGCTAAGCCCAAAAAATATGATAGGTAGAATGTTAAAGAGTGAAGAAGAGTGGACAAAATATGCGAAATTGATGAGACATATTATGAAAACGCGAGAAGATGACGAATGGGACAGACAGAGAACTACAGTCTAAGAAAAACAGCTGCCTTCCTGATGCAATGCTTTGTGCAGTACCGGCAAGTGTGAGCGGAGAAATCGGAGAACGGAGGAGGTTTTTAGTCCGTAGGTTACTGCACAACACCTGCAGTAAAGTCGGGCATGCCAGTTGACGGTATCCATGAGGATTTTCCTCCTCCAAGGAAAAAAAAAAGATGCAGTAAAGAATGGAAGTGGACTTGACTTGAAGGGTGTGATAGTTTTAATAAACCCATATACCTATCCTTCCTCGATTTATACGCACTTTTGTCACTTAACGATGCGGCAAAAGTAAAAGCCACGACAGAATCCTAATAGCAGATATACTTTCTGTTATCTTAATTAGTGAATAGATTATTTACTGATTCAATGATTAAATATAAGACTTATAAAGAAAGACCCCCCCCCCTGAATTATTAAATCGAAATTTCACGAACTTTCTAACTTTCTACAACTAAACTCCGTCGTCTCACGTCACCGCATCGAATAAAATAAAGAAAACCAATTTCACTGGAGTAATGAAGGCAGAAACCCCACCGTTCACGTTATTGTAAGCGAAGTACTAAGTTGGTTTTTGCTCGTCTCTTTTTATAAATTTTGTAACAAAAACGTCAACCGGAATTTATTCTATCACAAGGTTTACAAATATAACATTATGAATAACTCGCTTGCTCGCGGTTTCTTCTTCAGTTCATTACCACAAGCGTAACAAAAGCCAATGAGAGTTGATATCACTCTCATCGTGGTCAGGCTGCTCAAATAACGGTTGCGTTTTTGTTCACGAACGAAGTGAACTTAGTTGT
This sequence comes from Erebia aethiops, assembly GCA_923060345.2. Classification (NCBI taxonomy): domain Eukaryota; kingdom Metazoa; phylum Arthropoda; class Insecta; order Lepidoptera; family Nymphalidae; genus Erebia; species Erebia aethiops. The sequence goes on from OV281087.1 coordinate 15,696,584, forward strand.
CAAACCTAAGTAAACTTTAATGTGATGATACAAACTCGCAACGCTGTATTATATCCAATCAATTTTGTATGCAATTCTCTATTATCAATAAAGACAATTCACGTTAATTTGCTTTGATAAATTGAGTACCTACCCCTTGTTTAAGTATTCGCTTTTAGTACTTTGGTACATCATGTCACTAAATATATCACACGAACGCGTGATTCTAAGTTTTTTGAAATTCCCACGGGAACTCTCTGTGCTTTCGAAAGTAACATATAATATTATGTCCGTCCCCAAGATGCAACCTGTATCTGTACCAAATATCATCAAAATTGTGTCAACACGTAACAGACAGATACATATATCATATAATATATGATATCACATAATATATGATATGACATAATAGATGATATCACATATATGGATAGATTTATATAGGATAAATTTTTGACGATCTCCCTGGCGCAGTGTTCAGTGCTGTTTTCTTAACGTGGTAGGTCGCGGGTTCGTTACCCCGCTACCATCTTAGACTGTCATGTCATCACTAATTAGCATCAGGGGAGATCGCAGTCAAGGGCTAAATTGTAGAGGAATAAAAAAACACATCGCACTTTTAATATTAGTGTGGATATGGATTTGTACAAAGAGATCCTCGACTTCCATCTACAAAATAAGCTTGTGTGTTGAGGGATTAAAAAAAAGAAAAGAAAATTGTGTACTGAGCCGAGAACATTGCTAGAGGATACGTCAAACAAGTTCGATTATGTTAGTTCAGAATCGTTACAAAGTACGCAGCCGGAAACGAGATGGGGTCGTGTCGGAATTAAACAAAAGAGAGCCGAGAGCAAAGAGGGGATCTGGATTGATTGGGTTTTCCTCCTTTTTTCCTAACACAATAAACAGGTAAGTTACGAGTGTAATACTCTGGCATTTTTGCATGTCTATTTCTGGACGGATCTGAATTTTCGTGAATATTTCATTTCGGTCAATGGTTTCCTCGTTAGTATGTAAAATTTCGGTACAAGAGTTCTATTGTACGCTCGGAGCGAGCGCAGTTTCAGTGAGTTTCGAATTCACCGAGATACTTAGGAAGATTTACCTTAAACCATAAGATTTTTCCAAATTAAAAAGCTTGTTACACGTGAATACCCCCGCTAATGATCTAGAATTTTAAAGGGGAAAAGAGATAAACCTATTTTTATTATCCTCATAGCATCTGGATTTAATTGAGCTAACCAATAACCTGTTCAATAAAATTGAATACTCAAAGAACAATACATAAAATTTTTGCTCAGATATTAATTGAGCATCGCTGTCGTGGTCAGCCAACTAGTTTTGTACGTCATCACCTCATTTGTACAGTGAACTCTGAACTCAAAACTCTAGACATCTGGCAGTGGGGTCTATCTAATAGTCCTTTATGTAAATAGAAAGAATAGTAAGCACCGTGTCAAGTGTTTGCGTACAAGGTAAAGGATACCAAGCATTTCTGTAGAGCCATTACACATAGCGAAGTAAAAGAAGAAAGAATCTCCGTAGTATCTGAAAACACAAAGCCCGTTGGAAGTTGAAAAACTAAACATCAAAGCGAAAGCCGTCCGAACTGTTGTATCTACACTCCGTCAGTTGGGGCAGTTAATTGTTTGCGGGGTCAGGCTGGGGGCACACACTGTATACTGTATTCTATAGACTGTGATGTACTGTGAGGGTGTCGGAAGTACGAAACAACAGGAAGCTTTCACTGACATTGAAAGCTTTAGAAATTGTATTGGTGATTGAGAGAGTCATTTATTTTAGTCAAATACTCTATTAAAAGAAGTTAACTTTTACACAACTGTGAACTATGGAACAACTTTAAGTACAATCTTAGTTGGTACGCAGAAAACCATTGGTCAAGTTGACCAATATCACTACTGTGATGATAAAATAGTTGACAGAATTGTAATTGGTAATATACGAAAGAATTATTTCATTTGCGAAAAGACCTGGGACGCCTCCGCATTAATATCACTAGAAAATTGACTGGTTTCATCCCTAACATGAAGTGATTAATGGAAAGTGGTCATGAGTCACGACCATCAGCCATGAGTAATACAACGCAAATGCAGAATTCATACTAGACCGTGCCGCATCCGTGTGCCAAGTAGAATGGGCTATTTGACCACGACATATTACAGCTTGTGCACGGTATACCTAAGCTAAATCATGATGCAGACTTCACACAGCCTAGCACATCAAGCTAAATTCAATAGCTGCATAGAGTTTCAAGTTAATTGGGCCTTGCACTACGGGATAGCGCCTCGTTATGTCGACGCAACTCAGGTACCTCGCGTGATTGTATTACTATTATCTAGTTACTGGAGAGTTTGAAAAACCGGAGTCAAAGTTTATGTTCAAACGTTAGAGGAATAATATTTACTACTTACAGCTATGACCGGTACTTACATCATGTTGAGTGACTTAGTTTCGACTTAGGTACTACTGCATTAATGGTGATGTCGAAATTTTTGAATTGCTTACCTGGAACAAAAGCAAGTAATTAATTAATTGTCACTTATTTCATCTATATATATAAAAATGAAACCCGTTTTCCTTGGTCACGGCATCACGCGTGAATGGCTGGACCGATTTCACTAATTCTTTTTTTGTTGTATTTGTTATTATTAGGAGAAGGTTCTCACGGAAAAAAATATTAAGAAAATCTCTCAGAAATATTGAAAAATATACATTTAATTTTGCATACTAAGGCGGTACGAAGTTCGCCGGGTCAGCTAGTACTAAATAAATTAATAATATTTTATTTGCAGGAATATGGGTACAGATATATAGGTGTTAAAATATTATTTCCCTTGCATATTCTTCCATATAATGGTGCACAAACAGCACACCATTAGGTACGAGCATGAAATTATATGAATTGAATTAAAATTCAAACTAATATTAAAGGAATGCGAAAGTGTGTCTGTTTGTCGTTGGTTTTTATGGCCCATCTGTTTAACCAAATTTGTTGAAATTTGGTACAGAGATATTTTACATTCCAGGGAAGGTAATATATCTAATTAGTGATCCTACTTCCTAGTGTAATACTTGTAACATTTTACGTTATTTATGTGTTATATTGTTTACTTATTGCAATCTTTTTCTTTTTTAAGAAAAGAGCAACTGCTGAGTTTCTTGCCCGCTCTTCTCAGTAGAACAACTCTCCGCACGCGGTGGTAGAGTCAACGTATCATAACTGACACAAGTTGTCCTACATGAAATAAATAAATAATTTATCATTTATCATTTGTCTCAGGGTCTTTAAAAAATCAACGCGGATGAAGTCGCGGGCATCAGTCAAGTTATTCGTATTTGGGAGGCCACATACTCATACTGCTGCCATTTCTCGTAATAGGTAAATATCTTAATTCAATGATCTTAGCCCTGAAATCTAAACAACACGGGACGGAAAACGCGAGGCAAGACGTGAAAATGAAGTCGTGCGAAGAAACTTTATGAAGCACGTGTAAGTTCGGTCTGTGCGACAGTATTCCCACTACTCAAACACAAGCATATTATATTTCTCGTGGATTTGCTATCGACAAAACGTTGCAAAAGACACGAAAATTCGTAGTTATAATCATGCATATAGACTGCAAGACAAGAAAAAAGAAATTGCATGTTCCTTCCTTTTTCGACATGTAACATCGAGTACATTAAAAATACGAAAAAGTATGGAACTACATTATTACAATAAGCGCAAAAAATAAGTCATGGAAATCATATCGCAATATTGATGCAGAGGAACATTTTGTTTATCCAAAAAGCGGGCATAAATTCAATAGTTTCGTATCTCTCGATACCCGTGATCCCTAGTGAACAGTGTGTCAGTTGATTGGACATGTGACAACGGGCCGGCGTGAGTGGATTGATTCCCTCCCCCCCACCACCACTCCACGCCCCGCTCATCTCGTGGATTCCGCGACAAATGTTATTTACTGGAAGCTGGAACTATTTCTTGCGATTATTGACCCCGTTCCGCGAGTGTGGAGATATTATTGCTTAGGATGATGGGCTGTACCATGCAGTTATTCATTTGAGTTATATTATATTATTTAGGTTTCTAATATGATCATATTTCGCTGGTTAAATTTAGGAATTTCTAATTTTAGGCTACTTTTTATCCCGGAACAGTAAGGAGTTCCCGCAGGAACCAAAAATCCTCAATCCACGCGGACATAGTCGCGGGCGTCAGCTAGTATGTATATAGTTTACCTACATTGCTTTATGAGATTTTCAACAAAACCCATAAAGCTATGGTAGAATATTTAAAAAATGTCATATCGTAGTCAACTTTACCGTTCACAGTTAAGGGTTGACTCGTCACTTTAAAAAATACAAATCACTAAGTACACAAACTGACCAATAAATTTGAAATTCTGACAGGATCTATATATATAAAAATGAAACCCGTTTTCCTTGGTCACGGCATCACGCGTGAATGGCTGGACCGATTTCACCAATTCTTTTTTTGTCGTATTTGTTATTATTAGGAGAAGGTTCTTACGGAAAAAAATATTAAGAAAATCTCTCAGAAATATTGAAAAATATACATTTAATTTTGCATACTAAGGCGGTACGAAGTTCGCCGGGTCAGCTAGTTCCTTATACAACATCTGTGAAAACATCATATTTGTTCGTCAGATAAGATTAACTTGGCGATTGTGAAACAGGCTCTTACCTTATTAGGTAAATTGTTATTAAATGTTGAATAGATCTATCTATCTTATTCATTTAACAGAAATTTAAAGAAAAAAGCTTTACCCATTACTTTGTGCATAAAAAAATCTAAAACAAGGTTGTAATAAATTTTCCGTAGCAAAACACCGCTCAGGCACTTAACATCGTATGAATAAAAGATCTCAGAAATAACATTACATACTTGTGACATAATAAATAAGCTAGTAAAAGAAAACCATTTTTCAAAGACGATGACGCGCAAAAAGCTTACATAGGAAAACTTTTATTCAAGTATTTTGACTCACTGGATATGTCATAATTATGCCTAGGTAAGTATATAAGTATAATATCGGAGTAGCCCTGATATGGCTAATTGAACGTGACTAAATAATATAACCTACACTAATATTATTAACTTACTTTTTACAGCCTTTGTCGAAATTCGGTACAGAGTTAGCCGGTAACTTAGTACCAACGTGTACAGACTTTCTCTACGCATAGACGTATAAAAAGATATAGTATGCCACATAAAAAATCACAAGAGGCACTAGGCGTAAACGTAACGAATTTTTAATAACTACTGGAAAATTTGTGTTTTTTTTTTAATCCACTACAAGCTAGCCCTTGACTGCGATCACACCTGATGGTAAGTGATGATGCAGTCTAAGATGGTAGCGGGCTAACCTGTTAGGGGCATGGCAGTTATATCAAACCCACACCCTTCGGTTTCTACACGGCATCGTACCGGAACGCTAAATCGCTTGGCGGCACGTCTTTGCCGGTAGGGTGGTAACAAGCCACGGCCGAAGCCTCCCACCAGGCAAAATCAAGTGTGACATAAATCAAGAATCGGTTGAAAAAGAGGCATCAAATAAATGCTGACTTGATCGGCAGAAATCAACGAACTTTATCGTTCCGAATTGATAAAAAATGTAGCTCTTGCGTCCCTTTCTGGTTTTCTCGTTGTATGTGATCAGTGGATAACCTTAAATTCAGCTTGAATGCGGGCATTTTTAAACGTTCCTAATATAGGCACCAGACAATCTTTTCAAAGTGAATGGAAGAAGCAAAGCGTAACTTGCGTGACCAGAGCTTCTTCCACATTATTTATTATGGAAGAGACGTGACGGGTGCTCTAATTCACTCCCCAACGCAATTTTGGCTCCACCAGCCGATGGATCAAAATAGATTGTTTGATGTATTGTCGAATCATAGTGACAAGCAATTTTCGTCGATGTTCAATGTAAGAATTTGATAGGTACTGGTATCTACGACATAAGTAAGTAGATAGTATATTATTTTGTCAACGAAGTTACGTGAACAATGTTGGATGGAAGCAGGTATTTTTTTGGGAAAAGTCATGATATGCTAGTTATTTTTCTCTATAAAATAGTGGATACAGCAAGGCAGTAGCTGGATGGGGAAGTCTGAGGTTCGGTTGAGGTCTCAGAAAGGAAGGCCTATGTCCAACAATAGATTCTACTGGCAGATGATGGTCATAAATAAGTATAAGTCCAGCAAGAAATCAATAAAAAGCACCACCACGCAAACAACACATCCTTCAAAACATAATATATTCACACTATACTACGACACTGGAGCATCCTCAATATATGTAGATTAAATAACAATGCACGATTGCAGTTATTTGGCAGATGCAAGTTCGTAGAGTAGGTCATAATATCAGTAGGTCGTAAAGAATGATTAAGCAAATGAAGCTTGCTCTCATGTTAGCCATAAAAAGTAAAATAAAACAAAATGTGGGGGACTTATGAACTTTTATTCAACCAGCTCAATTAAACCTACGCTTGGTAAAACTGATGTCTAAAATTAAAACAAAGTTCAGTCCGACTGCATCTTTCAATTTCAACGCGAAAAGAGTTGAAAATTTAATTTGAATTTCTGACTCCGCTCACGAAAAGTTTGCTAGTCAGCTTATATCTACATTCTACCACCGATTCTACATCAAAATGCAAAGTTTTCATAGTATTATCACAATTGTATGATATTAAAGACCAATCTAGTTGAGTAGCGGCACGGAATATGTGCCGAACGCCATAATATTGCAAATGCTACTCTAACTTTTTTATTTGTATTTGTGGTATGGGCAACTTTACTTTGGTAGTTCTACGACTAGTGTTTAATGCTACCAGCTCTCCTTCAAAAATCATAGGCTTAGGGTCAATGTATGTTTTTATATACACTGAGAACATAGAGTCATCCGATTTCCACAATTCCTAGACAGTCGTCGCGTCTCGACGGCGCCTTTAAGACGTACGAAGAATTCAAGACCCACACCATTCTCAATTTTCGCAAGGAATATTCAAAAATAGACGCCCCTTCACCTCCCCCTCGGAAGTAATGTTGCTAACTTTGTAAACGGTTTTATTGAATTTCATACTTCGTGGAATTTTATTGAAGAGGTCACAATTTCCTCCCTATATTGCTTCTTTAGTATCGAGAATATGAGTTTTATTACGTTTCATATCTTATCAGTTGCTTTCTTTATACCAGGAATACTGAAAAGGATAATATAATGTGTTTTGTGTGTGTGTGTGTGTTTTTGAATGAAATAGAGATTTCCGATTGATTACAAAAAGTGTATGTAAGAAAAGTTACCACAGAAAGTGGTTTAAATATTTCCATTATTTTCCATGACGATTGTCCTATCAAATCGTAATTGTATTAAGTTCTATCCATCCACTTAAAAGAGGGCATTGTTAGTTTTGAGTCGCTTTCTTTTGCAATTTTTACCCTCGACGAAACGGAGACGGTATATGTGTTTGCCCTAAGAGGTTGTGTGTTTGTTTGTTTGTGCACTTTTTTGTTACCAATTTTCTCAAAAAGTACTGGGCCGATTGAGATGCGGTTTTTTGCATTTTAGATGTGTAAAGCTTGTGAGAAGGTTCTTAGAAATATTTTAGGACCATAGACAACCGAGCTGAGCTGTAGTCTATGATTTTAATTTTTCAATATGTTACCATTTTTCACAAAAAGTACTGGGCCGATTGAGATGCGGTTTCTTGCATTACATATATTTAGCTTGTACCTAGATGCTGCCCAGGGTCTCATAATGGAGCCAGGAGGTGGTCATGGAAATTCCTTAAGTTCTCATCGTAAACCCGTCGTATTTTTAACACTTATTTATGAGAATATAAAATTTAACACTATTTGACACCTCTGCTCATTAATAAGCACAAGTTTTATCTCGGAATGAGAAGGGTTTGGCCATAGTCCACCACGCTGGTCAAAAAAACTACTGAGCCGGCAAGTATGCAGTTTTGTGTTTTAGATATTATTTTATTTAGTATACTTTTGCTAAGTTCTAATGTTGTTTCAATGGAGCTCTGCAGTTCGTCGTGGGTTTTTTTTTAATTTTAAATTTTATTACTTGTTTTATTAAGTAAAAGCCTTCTTATAGCTAAATACTCGTATACAGTATACGAAATAAAATTTCCTAAGCGGCAATCACGTAGTTATTAGCAGAGTTGCCCGCATACATATTCATGGTCCCCGGAGCGGACCTATTTATTCCGTGCGCGCGACTTCCTAATTAGAAAATATGGTCACCCTGGCAACACTTATCAGAGTGACCACACTCTCACCGTGTTTGTTTAGGACTGTTTTCCAAATGGACATGAGAATATTTTCCTGCTGAGTTTCCTTCGCAATTTGCCAGTGGCGATGCTGAACTGGTGGATTTGTTTATTGAATAAAAGATCGAATGTTTTTTCCCCGACACAAGATGTAGTGCTACGGGTTTTTTCCATGGCAATAGTAGTATTATGATAGTTCTACTATACGAGTACCTATATCCTACTAAGTTTAGTTATCAGGGTTTCAAGTTACTTTTATATAATAAGCTTTGGATTATGTACCTATGCGTTGTTTTAATAAAGAATTCATTGTTCATAGATAAGACCACATACATACGGGTAAGTATCTTTATTTAAGACGTATCTTACTAGAGAAGTCGTACTACTGACTGCCGCCAGATAGTTAAAGACTGAATTTACAAATATACTGTAAAAATAGCTGATTGCAATTGGTTCTATGCCTTACATAGATTTCAGTAAAATACTTGAAAGACAACCTTAAATTGTATAGAAAACTTGTATAAGGCAAAACTTCAATTATTGCAAGTATACCATGTTTGTATTTACAGTTAGTAGGTACGATATCAAATCATTCGACTTGGTACTCAAAGCATAAATTTTCCCATCAGACTTCGCCAAAGTGTGTCTACGAAATTTATCAAGCAGCTTGATAGATTTCGATACTTCATTAGGTACGCTCTAATAGCAAAACTAACTGAAGCGGTAAATGTTCCACGTTAAACATTTAAGTACATTTATTTAGGTAAATTACATAGCAGCCTGCTTCGGATAATAATTTACAAAGTGAGTTTTCTTCATTACCATTTATCACCAGTCTCTTTTGTAATCCACTACACGACGTTATTCACTAGGCTGCGATTTCACCTAGTGGTAAGTGATAATGCAGTCTAAGATAGTAGCGGGCTAACCTGTTAGAGGTATGGCATTTTTTTCAAAAGAGCAACCACCGTGTAGCTCGCTGTTTCTTCTAGGTAGTAATGGCATTTCGAACCAGTGGTAGATTCACTCGACGATTGAAAAGCACTTGTAAAAGTTTATTTGAATAAAAAAAAATTGCATTTGTTATATTAAGTCCCTATAAAATCAAGATTCGATAAGAGAGCGAAGTAAGTAAGTAAGTAAAAACACTTTATTACAGACAAACAATTAACAAAACAGAGATAAAACTAATCATGATATAATTTACAACTTGTTGCGGTGTAAAGGCGGCCTTATCACTAAGAGTGATCTCTTCCAGGCAACCTTTATGAAAGGAGATCGGTTGCATGTTGACAGGGTGGTGCACAGCGAAGTGTTTTTAATATAGTTACAGAGCTAAAAAAGCTTGGTACTGCCATGTTTAAGATGGAATGCAGTCTAATAGTCTAGTAGTAGGATAGGTTTGGCAGTGGTTACGACTTACGACCTATGTACAACAAATTGGCTTTAATGGGTCCGTACTGGGACGTACGCTTCAATGATTGCGTTACCGGCTTTACGTGTCGTTGTGGTAAAAGTTTCCTACAACAGGAGAAACTTAGATTTAGGTACAATGCAGAATACGTGCGTATTAAAGCGCTGCATGCATGCCAGGAAATAATACTGAAAGCGCGAGTACTTGTGTAAGAATTGTAATACAAGGAACCATGTGGCACTCACACGCATTTCGCTTTTCTATGTCGCACTTCTTCTATAATATGCTTCTAAAGTATAGAAGACAATGAGAGCCTAGTAGCTTAGACGTCGGCCCTAAATTAGGTGGTCGGGGGTTCAATGATCAAAAACATCGTGAAGAAACCTGGCATGCCTGAGATTTCCTCATCAAAATGTTCTCAAAGATGCGTTAAGTTTGCTAAACTGCTCATGGTCAGCGTGGTGGACTATGGCCAAACCATTCTCATTCTGAAAGGCGGTGTAAGATGACGATGTGTTGAGATGATGATGAAAAAAATAAAAAAAAAATTAATCTATATTATGTGTTGAGATACTCAAACCAACAAAAATTAAAATGTTATTGAGATTCTACCGGAAGTAGGCTGCTCTATTCTCTATCGAGACACCTTATAAACAACGCAAAGTCAGCTATAAATATCACTGAAATACATTAAAGACAAACAGCTCAGCTCACTTACAGTACACCCCCCAATTCCCGGAGTGATACTCTATAGTATTTTAAGAGTTCACCCAGTCTTGATACTTAAAGGTAACTTATTTTTACTAGTATTTTTTTTTCATAATTTAAAAGAATGTATAAGACCACACCTAATTTTTCAAAGACAATCTCAGTTAACAACTTTTCTGTGATCGAAGAAATCACTCGATAGGTTTTTGGATAACTTTTGGCCTAGTATTAAAAGTTAACTTACATTACAGTTTTCAGCAATATTTTACTCAGTAAACCAATTCAATAGCCCAGCTTAACGACTGATTACATAATTGTATTTACCATAATATTTTTTATCATTTTATGTTAACATCTAAACCAATATACCTCACTCATTAAAAAAGAATGAAATATATGAAATTAATGAATGACTATGATATTAACATGTTGCCTTCTAGAAAGACTACCGATCCGTGTATGCTTTTGATGTCTAAAGTTACGATTTGTTGTGTGTGTGGTGACAAGGAAGACGGATTGTGGAAGATCAAAAGTCAATTAAAAGCTTGTGTGATATATGAGGAAATGTTCGTTGGCTCCAAAAATAAGCCCGGGCTTATATTTGAACTAGTTTCTCATATCATTTCTCTATAGTTATTGGTTATTAAAACTCATAACTGACATTATTTTCTATATGGGTATTAGGTACCTATCTTAACTTAGAACGAAAAATATGCACAACATCGATGCTTGAAATATGGATTTTCTTAATCAATACAAAATGGAAACCCAATCAAATAGGTGTCTCATTTTCATAAGCTCGCATTGTTTAATAATGACAATACGACAACAAAGAAAAGAGGCTTTAAGACGCCTTACAACACGGACTAAGTCAGCAACAAATATCAGAGAACTAGCCCAAGACAAACGGCTTGGCTCGACACTTAAGATACACCCCCAATTCCCGAAGCGCCCACTCGATACCCTGTATCGACTTAAGCTGGTCTTGATATTGAGAGACGACTTATTTTAATAATATGTACCTTTTTTTTTGTCACACCACGAAAAGAACATAATATACGTACTACTAGTTCCTATAACGTGGCTTCTTGTAAACTAGTTTGATCCATTTCTGTGTTGATTCTACAGAACAGAAACATTTACTTAATAACTTGGTCCCATAATACTATTTGGAGAATCTATTATTATATTTACCCATTTTTGTGATATAAAAATAGCAATCTTCACTTATTTTTTTTACATCGTCATCCTCTAAATGCGGTCAACATTAAATAATATTACTATACCTATTGTATTATTATTCTTACCTAGTAAATGTATCCAATTAAAATAATCTGTGTTCGAATTGAGATAACGCCAACACACGGCTATTCGTTAAAAGCTTAATTGGTTATTCAGCTGTTAATTAAACGTAGCCCCAAAAGCGTAAAACAAAAAGTTCGTAGTTACTTGGTTTGGTGAAAATGTAAAAAAAGAAAAATTACTTAATGAACGTCCTCCCTGCTTAGTAAATACAGAGTCACAATTTGAATAATACCGACATAAATTGAGACTATGAAATCCAGTTTCATAGGGTAGGAAGTGAACAGCGATCAAAACCTTCCAATCGCGCTATGCGGAAGTTAAGCTATAAAAGAATCCGCAAGAAACTCCCAATAATCGCGCACTACATCTTTGGCAACACGAAAACCAACAATGTGTATTTACACACACACGCTCGCGTCGCCTTGGCAACCGTGACGATCCCTCGGGAAGCAATAACTCGCGCCTGGTTAATAGGATGTCGCCAAAATTAGGGAAAGCACCCGGTCTCTTAGCTCTTAGATTACATGGTGGGAAATGCGGAAAATTACTTAAATACTTGATAGCACCGTTTCAGCCCGCCCTATAAATATTTACCTTACTAGGTACGTTCCAGCCATAAACCGAAGTTCGTTAACGTACAAAGTTTGAATTAGGTAACAACCTGAGAGTAAACACATGTTACACTGAAAGCATTTTATGGTCATTCATACACTGTTGGGTTTAAAATGTTGTCCATTAAACGAAACGGACAGTTATTGCTTCAAATATTTTATAGGTTCCTAACGCCTGACTAAAATAGTGCAGCAAAGGAATATCATAGTGATTACACTATTTCATCGTTTAAAAATGAGTTCGTCTTAGTTAATGCTTAAAAATAGATCTCATGCTGAATACTCATTTTCAAATGCATCACCATTCATCGATGACTACCTATCAGATGAGATTAGTCAAGGAAATAACTTGAAACAGAATTTTTATAAAAACTAGGTACCGAATAACACTTATTAATCAGCACGGAAATGCAGCCAGCAATTTAATTTCTGTCGGGCATGACCTACATTATCTAATTTAATAAGGCTAAGTAGTAAAAAAAATACGGGTTATCTTCGAAATTGGTTAGAAATATGTATGTTTCACTTAGATGTAATTTTTTTGGCTGAATAAAAGATTATTTTATTTATTTATTTAAATACCTAAGTTTTACGTAATCAATAGTATTTTTCCGTTTTGATTCGCTATAATAAGCCAAAACAGACAAATCTATTTTGTACAGCCGTGTAGCTTGCACTTGTAGCTTGTGATATTCGCTTCCCAATAAGCCAGCAATACGCACTGGCACTACACCACACCACACAAATCTTCTAAATTATTTTCGTACGTTTCATTCCGACACCGGAGCATCTGCAGCAGATGATATATGATAAGATAAATGATTTATTTATTTCACATAGGACAACTCTCAAGTCAAGACTCTACCACCGGTTCGGAAAGATGATTCCACTGAGAAGAGCCGGCAAGAAACTCAGCACTCAGCAGTTGCTCTTTTCTAAAAAAAGAAAGAGATTGCAATATTTTAAGCTATACAATACATACGTAACATTACAAGTATAAGGCTGCCTTTCCACCAGAGATGTGCTACGTTGTTAAGCTACGGATGTGTGTCAAAACCCACCAATAGGAGCGCTTGATTTTCATACCTTAGATCGCTAGATATTAGATCCAGCGCTCCTATTGGCGGGTTTGACACACATCCGTAGCTTAGCAACGTAGCACATCTCTGGTGGAAAGACACCCTTACACTGAATTGTGGGTCACTGGATGCGAGGCCGGTTGCTTCCATGCCGCTTGTTGACTCGACAATGCACGATTGTAAAGTGACGATCGTGTCGAAAGTACATTATTAAGAGACTACATTATCATAGTCGATTCATCGGTCTAATACCTCGGACCTAATCGGACCTCCAGTCGACTTTTCGACTTCAGCAACTGCCGCTTATCCTACAACATTTCGGCTTACTGATAGTTTGGGCTGTGCCAGTGACACGCAGTTCCCCAAATTCTAGAAAATCGCGAGTGATTGCGAACTGTTCCACCTTGGGAAAACAGAGAACAGGAGTACGTATATGAGGCTGACTGTCAAAATTCGTTAGTCAGATAGGCATCCAAAGATGAGGAAGATGAGATGAGATGAGAAGTGTTACTGATTGATAGTGATAACGTATCTAGTTCCTGAAGGTATACGTTACAATTTGAATTATCAAATAGCTATATATCTCAAGGAACTTAGGAAGTTTCCGAATCCTACCTAATTACAGTTTCGTTTCTATTGAAGGCACGATGGATTAATTTCAGCGTCTCGAGATCCGTCTCTTGCAGTCGCATTCACGGTTTGCGACAAAGAGCTGTCGTGTAACTAGAGCAACCATCACCTGCAAAATTTAGCTGGGCTGGTAAATTCACAACTCAATCTTTTTGTCATTCATTAAATTGGCGTGGGGACTGCGATTTCTCTGTCGTTCAATAATATTGCTCTTTTATATTAGGTATATTATAAACTAGATGATGCCCGCGTCTGCGTGGATTAAGATTTTCTGATTCCCGTGGGAACTCTTTAATTTTCCGGGATAAAAAGTAGCCTATGTCCTTCCCCAGGATACAACCTACCCCTGTACCAAATTTCATCAAAATCGGTTGAACGGATGAGCCGTGAAAGCGTAGCAGACAGACAGACAGACACACTTTCGCATTTATAATATTAGTATGGAAGTATTTATTAAACGTACAATTAAATATAAAGCATGTTGGTTCTCTCTGCAACGAAGTCCTTGCCCAAGAAATTACACTCGTGCGAAAACCGGGTTGGGTTAGTAACCAACTATAATTTATTTTTTAGTAGGTTACTAAATTTGGTTTCTAAGCTTGGTGAATGAGATCTGCTGCTCTATAATCTAACTCAATGATTTGAGCCATTGGATTGCAAGAATACTCGTCGGTTCGAGAGTAAGTTTCCATTGAAACTTGCCTCGAGATGGGATATAGTTTGACAAGGCGTTTGTGGCTAAATTATATCCATTTGAGAAAATCAAAGCAATCCAAACGGGCTACTCCTACTATAGCTGTTGCTATTTGTTACTTACATTCCTTGTAAGTAGGTATGCGTATAACTTGTAAGTTGTATGTAGTCACAGCAAAATTTATTTTACTTACAGAGATTTAAATTCAGATTAAAAAAAAAACTTGTTTTAAATATCTATATTTTTGATAAAAAGTTGCCGTCACCTTTATGATTTTTAACATCTCAAAACATTGATGTAGAATTTTAGTACCTATACTATTTCAATGTCTCAAAATCACGTCGATATGCAGGGCGATTATGTAAAACCTGCATCAATCATTGTTACAGTGTCAATGGTTTTGATTGGCTGAATTTATGGTATTTTTGCTGCGTCAATAGATTAGACTAGTAATTAGTGCACTATAACCAATTAACATTTTTCAAATATGTGTTGCGATTTCCATTATATCTAACAAGTTTTTTTTCTGCTTTACTTTTTAAATTAAGTGATAACAGTGATTCAAGTTAAATTAAAATATTAAAAAAGCTATTATGACAAATAGTTAATAGTGTGCTTGCTAAATGTGTACATGTGTGTGTGTGTGTGTGTGTACATCGTATGTGCTACCAAACATATCATTGCAAGTTTGCAACATATGTAATGTTGTGAACTAAATCTGTAATAACAATTCTTTCTGTATCTGAGATAGGTAGGTATCTATGGAAAAGATTGCGTAAAATTAATCTCTTTTCCCTAATCGCGTCTCAATTAGCCATAGAATTACAAAAACTGTTCCAAAAAGTAATTAATCTTTGTTTATAACTTGTTATTGATGAGTTTCGGTGAAAGGCTAATGAAAATCCGAGTTAGACGAAGTCAAGGTTCAACCCTTTTATTGATTCTTGTATAAAAAAGTGTTTTATGGCATGTTTCCTCTCAGCTTTCGTTCGGGACAGGAAGGAAAGGCGCTCTCCTTTGATAAAGTGAAAAATACCATCTTGGGAACAAGTAACATGTTTACCCTAAGGGATCACAAGTCACAACTAGGTCGTAATATTTGCTTAAAAGGTTTTTGTAGACTGAAGTTTTATTCAAATAAGATATAATATATACTTACTTGTCACAAAATATACAGGCTACTCCTTTCTATAGTAGGAGCTTAAAAGCCATTAGACAAAAAAGGTAGTCAGTCAAATGAAAAAAGAGAGTGTGATGTTACTATGAGATGGGGATAATAAAAAGTTACCTACCCGGCTGAGTTAATCATGGGCTTGTATCAGACGAAGATGTGTTCGGAATATGTATATTTTAAGTAACCAAAATTAATTACATCCTTATATATTACTTATTTTATTCTAGTTGTAAAATTAAAAATTAAGTAGCTTGTATATTATTTTTATCGTGTAATCTTTTTCATTCATTTCAATAAATAACATTTGACTTTGACTTTTAAATCATCAAAATACACAGCATAAAAAGAAAAGAAAGCGCCTCACAAAATCTTTCTACACCTGTTGAAAAAAAAAATCTTTAGTGACGCAGAGGCAGACTCGTCATCAAAAGCACTTGAGCGGGGTCGCGTGTTAACAATGTGCCCGCCCCTCACCCTTTGACCTGCCTTCTTTGTCGTGAGGGCAGATGAGATGACATCACACTATAACCACGTATGTACATGTTTGAAAGACTGCTACATAGTCACATTGACAATTTCACCGCGCGTTTGAGGAAACTGCTGAAATTGCACTAGAGGCTGGAATTCGTAAACATTGGATCGATCACTAACAACGTTAAATACGAAACTCGTATAATATTTTAATTGAAATTTTTTGACTAAAACTCGAGGAAGGCCGAGGCGCCGTTGGCGCGACGAACTCGATGCCTTTATGGAGGACTGGCCACAAACATCTATGGATCGAGATAAATGGAAGGAGGAACGGGAGGCCTTTTCCCAATATTGGGACACTACAGGCTGCAAATAAAATTAAAAAATAGAGTGTCGATGGTCGGTACAGTTAAAGTGTCGGTATATAGATTTAGTAGAGTATAAGCAACCGGTTTAAGTATAGGTAAGTTTGTAGACTTTAGGGCATGTAAATTTTACTGAACCGCTCGTTCATGCGTTCAGTGTGAAAGTGATCTTATACTAGAATCTTACGGAGAACGCGAACTTAAGAAATAATTGTCGCATGTTAATGGTAAGCTGAGAGAGCGTCTTTAGGGCTCAGTTCCTTGGGGAGTTTTATACGTCAGTAAAGTCACTTTTTTGTGTGAAATATGCTATAGCGGTTTTAATGGGTCGTACGTGGCGCGTGTAAAGTGACGAGATCTGATTTCGATACTGAGAAGGTTGAAGCTGGATCCTATTATAGTATATGGCTTTTCTTTATGTCATGATTCATGAAACACGTCTTTTCATACAAGTTTTGTCCAGTTTGATGCCCCAAATTACAGTTTCGATCATGTTAAAGATTTAGATCATTTATCATCTAGAGTCTAGGTCAACAAAAATAGCGAAACATACATAAAAGTGGCGGTGGAAGAATCATGTTCCAGCTGTCAACAGTCAAATAAAAAACCAACAATACCCACTACTACTATACTAACAAACAAACTATTCATTAAATTAATATTGGCAAAAAACTCACAAAATCACATTTTAACCAACCCTTTGACCCAATGGAAAGTGATGACAAAGTCTAAGCCTCTGAAATGGAACACGTTGGCCTTAATATTCCTATATTATATTCTCTCTTCAACCCAAGTACTCAGGTTTAAGTGGCTGACAAGAGAGACGTGGCAAATGCAAATTTTCACACCCCAGCAATAGGTACTACTTAGTTATCTACCTGAGTTCACTATATTATTAATTAAATAATTTTAATGATAGAATTCTCATTACGTTTACAACAAATCTCAAGTAGGTAGAAAAGGTCAAAAGTTTCGTGTTTTCCTCGTTAAGCTCTCGAAACTTCGGAAAAGCAATATTACTTAAAGTATAAAGCTTTGAAGTCGCGTCTTACGTATTGTTATCTTGTATTAGGGTATAAAGTATAAACTAATAGAGACAGCGACATAGTAAAGCTTTACTGAACGGTTCACAATCTTTCGACAGTTTACAATCTATCGAGATAAAAAGCGTTAGATTACAATCTAACGGTTTTTACAATTTTACGGTGACATATATATAAGCCTTAATACGAAGGTAAAGGCACGATTTTTTCATTTTTACCATAGTAGACCTATTTTCAACAGAAATGCAAACCATACCGGCATATTTATTAAGCAACAAGAATACGTCCACATTTCACTATACACGGGTTCTGTGAAACACACGTCAAGAAGTCAAGAGCCATTGCTGACTTGCCGCTCAGTAAACAGCGCGGAGCATTTATACCGATTTATAGTAATTTACGTCCATTTTACGCGTTTTCACAACTGGCACGCATTTCAATAAAACACCTGAATATGTTTTTAAAGCAATAAATATCGATACTTTAGCCTCAGACGAAAACTATATTCAATTCATTGGTAACAATGATGATAAAGCGTGATATTTTATTTAGATATTTGGTGCTTAATTTCTATGAACGAATCTTCATTTTTTGTTAATGCAAAAGATATCTGAGTACTTAAGAGGCCGGTTCGCGCCGCTCGCAACTTCTATTCGAACCGCAAATATAAATTTGCCGGTATATTGCTATCTCTATTTCACTGATGACACATGATCGCGTTCAAGCGAGATAGCAATATGAGCTTACAGAATTTGTTATACATTTAGTCTTGTTCCGTGAATACCAAAAATGATGAATGAAAACTTATCGTGCTTTTTACTTCGTTTTGTTATTCTGTAACTTGACAATATAGGCTATGCTGCTGACCAATTAATACGTAAGATATCGTTGGTTTTAATATGAAACAAATAAGAGGGAAACATGTCCATCTTGTCGTAAAAATATGCAAAACGCAATTCATTTACATTTCATTTTAGGAAAGTATTTTGAAAACATATAAATCCAGGGGACTAGATAAATACAATTTGAATCCAAATAAACTCTCATTTTGGTGGAAATGTTCTCGAATTATTAATTATTTTGGTATTACGTTTGTATGGGCAATTCATTCTCCGCTGGCACCTTAAGCAATTAATAGCAAATGCTGTGATTTCGAAGAGAGTTGTCTCATATTCCGTCTTATGTTTAATTTTGATATTATTGAGGTTTTAAGCCCATTAACGTCTCACTGTTGGGCCCAGGTCTGTACTTTTGAGGTTTATTTTGACGTTTCTGTTTTATTGATATTAACATTTTTGTGCAGAACTTAGATGAAAGTTTACGAGTATATCGGAAATTTTTTCGATAATTCATTACCTACCGCCATGATAAATGTTCCACGCCGTTTTCCCATTGAAATCGAGCCCTTTTTACTTCGACGGTGATACGCAAAAACGGGTTAAAAGGGACCGGGAGTACGAACGGATGATATATTAATCAGGGATAGATTGTCCCTGTTCGTAGACGGATGCCTATTGAGGTATTGTCGTGTGACTCTACGTCGTGTATGTGTGTGTCGTGAATAACGTTACTATTCTACCTTGATTCTACCTACTGAAAGTTTTGATATTATACTGGGCGGTAGACAGATAGTAGGTAGGAGATAGAGAGAATACTGAGTATAGTTTCTATGATCTGTGAGAAAGAGAGCTTATAGGCCTATTAAACTGCACTTTTCACAGGGAGGGTTTACCTTGAATCAGTGTAGTGTAATAAGACTTAGGGAGAAAGGGTCCCTGATGTGGTCCTTATTGCTTTGTAATAAGCGACGCCAAAACTAGCGGCAGTGCAGTGTAATAGGCCTATTACTTTTATTTTGTGGCATGAGAAAATAACCATGGAGACCATCGATATAGATAGAGTATTATTATTTTGAAATACGGGTAGAATGCTCTGCTTTAGGGTGCTAGGTTCCAAAGCTACGGATGCGTGTCAAACCCACCAATAGGAGCGCTTGATCTCCATAGATCAAAATCTTAATCAAATGTTTTTTCATTCAAATAAACTATTACAAGTACTTTTGAATCGACAAGCGAATCTACCGATGGTTCGGAATGCCATTCCTACCGAGAAGAACCAGCAAGAAACTCGGTGATTGCTCTTTTTAAATAATTCATTTACAATTATTATATCAATGTGTACATAAGTAACCGCTGTCCTTAGCGATCAAATCCATGTTCCTCTATCATTTACATAATCTTCAACAGTATAAATAAGCTTTTTTCAGGAGCATACTTTCAAATGGATTTCTTAAATTTGTGTATAGGCAAGTCCAAAATAGGTTGTGGAACTTTGTTACAGCATAGCATCGCTAGATGTATGATGAAGCGCTCCTATTGATGGTTAGCAACGTTGCGCATCTGTGGTGGAAAGGCAGCCTTAGTTTAAAATGACACCCATGAAATATTATTAAGGATTCCTCAGCGAAAGAAGACTATATGGGTGACATATTGGAGGCTCATTTGCTACTATTCTATGAGCAGTTTAGTGCTTCAGCGATTTCGATATACCGCATAATGTTTATCTCTGTCAGTTTTAACTTTAAAATACTTTTAAAGCTTTACGTATTTCATAAATACCGCCATTCCGACATCCGCAGTCAAATATCGGCAGCGTGCAGATATGTCGGTGAAAATAAATCACGGATGCACAAAACTTCATCCCGAGCGAGTGCCATCGAACCATGTCAACTGCACGTCGAACGCACGACCTTTATAGCTCTCGAGGATGCATGATAATGCAAGCACAAATCACTTGTTTGAACACGTGTGAAGGAAAATACGCAGGAAAATGAGATAGCATAAATCAATATGATTACATTAGGTACACAGCTAATGAGGGCAATTATACTGTTAAATTTATTAACTTAACAATATTAAATACCGTAACTGAAAACTATAATTAACAATGGAATAATATTAAAACGAGTCACCACCGTGAGAAACTAGTAGGTGTTATTTTAATAACAAGAGTAAGGTTCCAACTACACAGGCTACACATTGGGCTTAACAACTCTACTTATTGGGTCTAAACACCAGTCACAAGATACTAAGTATATTCTACATTCAAAAACTATATGTTGCCGTCTCGACACGCGAAAATTAAAGTTTTCCCGCGGGAACCGAAAAACCCCCATCCACGCGGACGAAGTTGCGGTCATCACAGCTTGTAAATTATATGTTCTTAACATCAGGTACTAGTTGGTTGGTGCTGCACAATACCCCGAGCGAAACCCATCGATAACACGTCAACAACACATCGTCGGCACGAGCTCTAAGCCCCAAATACATGTCTGACAGCAAATTCGTGACGGATGTGCAGACATGTCAGCAATATCCAGCGACTACAATGCAGCTATGTAAGCAGATCGATAAGAGTATATATAAAATTAACCAATGTTTTATAATACAACCAGAACTGCTACAAAAATCCATACTTCCATACTAACATTATAAATGCGAAAATGTGTCTGTCTGCTATGCTTTCACGGCCCATCTGTTCAATCGATTTTGATGAAATTTGGTACAGAGATAGGCTGTTTAGGTTAATAGGCTAATTAAGGAAAATTAAGGAGTTCCCGCGGATATTTCAAAAACTTAATCCACGCGGACGCGGGCATCATCTAGTATATTTATATCCTTGTTTGTATGCCAAACCGAATACATATTATACTACCTATCTTATCGTGGGTTAGGTTAAACTGTTAAACGAGGAAATTAAAACAAAAAAAAAACATATTTAAACTTGGACGAATAAAACTTTAAAACAAAATTTATCACGAGCTACTTATTAATTTCAAATTTAAAAAAGTGATACTCATGAGACGAAATAAAATCCAGTTTATTTCTTCCTGTTGAAAATTCGCACATCGTATACATTACATAATACCGTGCCGCGTGGAATTATAATTGTACATTCCATATTACGTTCTATTGGTTCTATCTCGTATAGGCATCGCTCATTAGTGCATATTGATGCAACCAAACCACTGCCTTAATTGAAAATGTAATCAGCCTGATTATACATATTTTACGAAACTAATTAATAGGGAAATACCTATTGCAATACTAAATCTACCTCGATACGCATATTTGTAGTTTACGAGAACAGAAAACCCGTAGAAAGTGGTAACTTATAGCTGTGCACCTACTTATTTGTGTTTCCGATGCTCAAATAACTTCTATATAAGTAGTATAGATTTACATTTAAGTTTTTTAGAATTTGTACAATAAGCATGTAGGATGACCATCTCAACTAAAATTATACCAGGATGTTGGGTATCCTAGAAGCCCATAATGGAGATTTCAGCATCTTTAATATTAAGTTTCAATTAATTAAATTTGTTAACTGAAACTTAATATCAAAGATTAAGTATGTATTATAGATTTAATACTTAATTGTATTTTGATTAGTGAAAATTGCCGATGAATTCATATTATTGGAATGTTTGGTAAAGGGCAAAATCACTGAACGAAACCGCAGCTCACACCTTAATGACGATATTGATTATATGACGATATTGATTGCGTTGAGCACGAGACGCTTTTAGTTAAGTTGAGCTACTATGGAGTCAAAGACACTGCGCTTGGCCTCATTGCATCCTACCTCAGTAATCGCATTCAAACAGTATGTGTCAACGATGTGAAGTCATCCGGATCAGCCTCACTAATGGGTGTCCCTCAAGGCTCCATTTTGGGTCCCTTCATGTTCCTAGTGTACATCAATGATTTGCCATATTTTGTCCGTAACACTTGTGATATTGTACTATTTGCTGATGATACGTCCTTGATTTTTAAAGTTGATAGACATAAGGAAAACTTTGACGACGTAAATACTGCAATTTCTCAAGTCACGAACTGGTTTACGGTTAACAATCTACTTTTAAATACAAAAAAAACTAAATGTGTCGAGTTCGCATTGCCGAATGCCAGATCCACAAGTGATATTAAACTAATGGTAAATAACGACATGTTGAAAATAGAAGATACTACTGTGTTCCTGGGGGTGACCTTAGACGCAAAGCTTCAATGGGGCACCCATATATCAACACTTGCTGGCAAGCTTAGTTCTGCTGCTTACGCTGTCAGAAAGATTCGACAGTTAACTGACATCGAAACTGCCAGGATCGTATATTTTGCTTATTTCCATAGCATTATGTCTTACGGAATCTTACTGTGGGGTAAAGCGGCAGATATTCAAAAAATTTTTGTACTACAAAAAAGGGCAATACGAGCAATTTATAATTTAAAACCGCGTGATTCACTTAGAGAGAAATTTAAAGAAATTGGTATTCTAACAGTAGCCTCGCAATATATTTACAGTAATATAATTTTTGTAAAACAGCACATCCATAATTATAAAAAAAAATGCGATCTGCACGATAGGCCAACTAGAGGCCGTAATAAGCTCGTGACTCCATCGCTCCGCCTCAAAAAAGTCAGAAGGTCATTCGTGGGAATGGGCATTATTTTCTATAACAAAGTTCCACAACCTATTTTGGACTTGCCAATAAATAAATTTAAGAAATCCATTAAAAGTATGCTCCTGAAAAAAGCTTATTATACTGTTGAAGATTATGTAAATGATAGAGGAGCATGGATTTGATCGCTCCAGCAATGCTGGGGACAGCGGTTACTGATTATAAATTAGTGTTTGAATATTAGTATTCAATTCGATGCTTTGATACGGGTAGACTGGGTATGTCACGCTCTCTTTAAACATTTCTGTGGTGGTGTCGTGTGGTGCGGGTTGTTACGTTCCCTCAAATATGGTCGAGCGAAGCAATGGCTGGATCATGCGTCATGCTCGTGAACGGGTGCCACCGGCGGGAATGGGGCTACTTTCTGTCTGCCCGTCTTTGACATGAATTGAATAAACAAATTTAAGAAATCCATTAAAAGTATGCTCCTGAAAAAAGCTTATTATACTGTTGAAGATTATGTAAATGATAGAGGAGCATGGATTTGATCGCTCCAGCAATACTAGGGACAGCGGTTACTTATGTACACATTGATATAGTAATTGTAAATGAATTATTTAAAAAGAGCAACCACCGAGTTTCTTGCTGGTTCTTCTCGGTAGGAATGGCATTCCGAACCAGTGGTAGATTCACTTGACGATTTAAAAGTACTTGTAAAAGTTTATTTGAATAAAAAAATA
Source organism: Erebia aethiops (assembly GCA_923060345.2). Taxonomy (NCBI): domain Eukaryota; kingdom Metazoa; phylum Arthropoda; class Insecta; order Lepidoptera; family Nymphalidae; genus Erebia; species Erebia aethiops. Next base: position 15,720,576 of record OV281087.1, read on the forward strand.
TTTGATTTGATTTGATTTGATAAGGAATGGTATGACTGTGTGGTCTGTGATACCATACAAAAAAGTATCCAACAAATAACTACGTGCTATGCTGTCACCGAGATTTTATGCTAGAGAAATATCAATAAGCCTGCACGTGGACACAGCCTGCACTACTTGGGCCACTACCACATCACCATAGAAATGGAAATCCGCTTTTAAGATATCACCCATTTCTACAGCGTCGAAAATTCCAAGACGATTCCTAGAAAATCCAATAGAATGGTGATCCTAGCTATACATACGCGCAATGCAAGCGCATCGGATTACACGCGGCGACCGGCGTATTAGCAAGCCTCGCGTACAAGGCGACGCGTGCCAACAGTTCAATGCACTAGGCATCCATTCTTATAGACGTTCGGCGTGTCTGACTGGAAAAATGTACCTTCGAGTTTTCGCATTTGCATCGTAATCCTTAGCAAGTAAATGTTGTTTTAATGTTGATTGATTCAGTTGTTTTTATCAACCGGGAGCAACCTACCCTATTGGATCGCGCTTGCCTAGAACATACCTATTCGCTCTTGCCTTGAAGGTACTTAAGTGATACGAATTATATTACTTAGGAAGTATTATAATTCCCTCGGCTTCGCCTCGTCCTTACAGTTAAAATTTCCTCAGCTTCGCCTCGTCCTTACAATATTGCTCAGTTGTAAATGCTTTATTTCCGGCCTGGGCAGTAATGTTGTATTACCTTACAGGAAAATTGGGAAGTTATAATGGACTAGGCTAAGTCAGGTTCTATAGTAGAACAATGCAAGCTTAAGGATTATCGCATCATATTATCATTATCAGGTTCAGAATCTTTAAATCGTAACAGCTCATTACTGATCTGTCTATGTTAACCGCGGCTACCATATAAAACGGACGCCAAAGATGTTAATAAAATCACGAAAACCTACCAACTTTAAATAAAATCTAATATGTAATAATGGCGATCCTAGAAAAACAATCAATTAGCATAACAAGATGCTTGGCATGCTATAAAGACGCCATTAGTCTTAGCGCCTGACACATTGTTATTTAAACAATAAATAAGTACTTACAACAATGAATGTAATTCATTATGTTATGTTAATAGATGGAAACCTGTAGTAGAGTTAAAATCCTATGTATGAAATAAACAACTTTGATTTTAAGTTCATTTTTCACAAGGATAAATAATAATTTGAAACAATATAACTGATAAGTGTAACTAATTTTGACGTTCGGTAGCTTGCATCCTTGATACGGACATAGGCCAATTACTTTATATCTTGAAAAAATCCAAAGAGAGCAGAGTTTCACCGGATTGAAAAAAATCCATGCAGAACAAGTCACGGGTATCATTTAGTAGTTACTTAAACATATTATTTTTCGCTGATATGGAAACTACCCAAACTGGAACAGTTTGTAAAGCAGCATTCACGAAAGGAAAATTCACCGACTTCATTACCTAATGGAACAACTCAAGAAAATTGCTCCAACTCGTCGTTATAGACGTAGCTTGAATTTGATCTACTCGGTAATCAAATTCAAATAGGTTAAAATAATGGCTGGAAGTCGATTTCGGGGATATCAGCTGTGGTACTCTGTCAAATGGAAAGCGGAATTTATGGGAGACGGGGGCGTGGCGAGAATTTTCCACTGTGAACGACAGCTTCAGAAGCGGTCTCTCTACTAACGTAAGCAAATTGTTGGCAATTTGAAATCGGAAAATAAGCTTTAGGTATTTATATGAATCACTGTAGACTGCAAAGACAATTTATTGAACGATCATAGTAAGAACTCAAAAGTATTTGAAAGTAAAGATTTAATTAAGATATTTTGAAATGAGTAAGTATGATATTCTCCCATTAGGATTCTAAAAGGAAATTTTTAATTATTTTGGTAAGTACCATAGATTTATTATTGGGTTCGCATAATAAATCTATGGTAAGTACATAAATAATTTATTGTTTATCTAAATACGTTAATTATAATAATGCATGGCATGTAGCTTACGGATGCGGATATTAAATAATTGAATACAATGGGTAAGCAACTGCGAACCAAATTGGTGACTGGATGTGTTGCCACGTAGACTGAATGGTCACCCGAAACCATTGGATGGATCTAGGAGCATTAGGTATTTCTTCAAGATAATCCTACTTTGATGCTATGAACGGACGGCCACTACCTTCGGTATTGAGGAATGATAATATGATGCAGAGATAACTTTTTAACCGCCCAACTCGCTCACTACAACGCCTTTTAAGGTGGCTCCGGAGGGCGAATTGCCCATACAAACGTAATACCAAAATAATTTGTAATTCGGGAATATTTCCACCATATTATGCGATTATTAAGATTGAACTTGTATTTATCTAGGTCCCTGGATAATTATTTTTTCAAAATACTTCCAAAAATTAAATATGCACATTGCGTTTTGCATGTTTTTACGACATAAATAACATGTTTTCTCCTTATTTGTTTCATATTAAAACCAACGATATCTCACTTAATAATTGATCAGGAACATAGCTTATATTGTCAAGTCACAGAATAACAACACGAAGGTAAAAACACACCAATTTTTCATTTATAATTTTTGGTATTTACGGAACAAGACTATATGTACGAGTATAACAAATTCTGTACGCTCATATTGCTATCGGGCTTGCACGCGATCATGTGTCATCAGCCAAATGGAGATAGCAATATACCGGCAAATTTGTATTTGCGGTTCGAATGGAAGTTGCGAGCGGCGTTCCCCGGCCTCTTAACTAAAATATTTTTGAAGGCACAGCCATAGGGCTTCCCGAAACATTCATGTCCGTTAACGATCTTAATTAAATAAAAAGCTCACTCTATCGATCTATCAGCAGCCATGGCAATATCGATAACCGATAGCACACAAGCTAAAATTATTGGGTGCCAACATTTTAAAACCATTAAAAAAAATACTGAATAAACCGGCTTAAATATTAGGTAACTTACGAGTTACGACACATCGAAAAGTAATCGTATAAAAAACTAATCCCAATATACCCTATAACAAATAAGAATTAGGATTAAGACGCTGAGTAATTAATTAAAAAAATAACTAACTCGTGAAAATTGAAAAATAGCATCCAAAAAGTCATATAAATAGAAATGTATTTCATTTTCTTGTATCACTAAAAATTTCTTTACAGTGAGATGAGATGGGATAGTCTGATACAGAAATGAGCGTCTGCCAGAATATCAATAATATTACGTAAAGGACTCTAAAATAAATTCTTGAACATAGAGATAATATATTACTAGAGTAGGTAGCAATTTTGATGGATTATTATAAATCTGACCGATGCGTGCTTTTTAGGGTTTCATAACTGAAATGAAGTAGTTTCATCCGCGCTGGATCTGATTGTCGTATTTTGAAGTAAAAACTTCTTTTTTGGTAGGGGGTAAAAATGTGGAAACGCGAGACCGACACCGTTCTCCTTAAGACAAAAGGTCTTAAATATAAAAACTATAGTACATTCGTAATTAAACTTTAATGCCTTAGTTTTAAGGTTTATATTTTGATTGTTTTAAAAGTGCTGTGCTGTTATTTTAAATATTCGTTTTCACTTCTATCGGCAGTCCCTTTGACTGCAAATATTTTTTATTTGACACAGCTCTTGTAATAATGTATCAAGAGAAAAGGAGATAGATGTGTACTTTAAAATGTTAATTACATCCAAGCATACGTTTTCGTAATCAAAAATGAATCGGTGGGGTGTTTGTTGGTCCTGTCAAGTATAATATGACGTTAGCTGTGCGGAGATAGAATTGTACTTTAAAAGTTAATTACTTCGAAGCTTACTCAAAAATGAATCGGTGGGGTGTTTATTGGACCTGACAGGTATATTACGACGTTAGCTGCTCCATGGTCAAACTCAATGCTTGAACAAATATATCAGTAGTATATGATCGCAATCGACGTATTCCTGTCATCGTGCCTACAATTAGAGTAGGCGAAACTCTATATTTCTATGCTGAATAAGTCTCCGTTTATGATTTGTATTATAAAATATAATAATTTGCCTACTCGTTAATCAGTGATATGACTTGAAAAATGTAAATGCAGAGGTGGAGTTTAAACATACCAATAAAGCGTAGATTAAAATACTATAAGAAATCTGTCTGATGCCTGTACTAAGTGATATCTCAGCACGATATTCTTTTTCTTAGTACGGGTACTTTTTGAATCTGCCCTAGATTTATAAACCTACATACTGTAAAAACTAATAAGTGCTAAAGGAAGCGATATTAGAGAAAATCCATGTTTAAACTAATGTGCACGATTCCTACCATATTATAGATTGCGACTTTAGGCACCATTAACATTAATTAGAACGAACCTAATTTTCGAGTCCAAAAATATTATTATAATTAATAATAAATAAACAGTACTTTGGATACTAAACAGTAAACACAATATAGCAAAGCATTTATGACTTCCTGTGTCGTCGGCGTGAGGCGTGACCGAAATGTACCGAAAACCATCAAAATACTGGACTGGAATAAACTCTAAAAATACGTGTGACGAATATCGGCTGCGAAGCGCCTAGAATTCTCATTATAATTAGTTCATAACAAATTCTTATAATATTTGGCCTTATTATAATTATGACAATCAACGACGGCCCAAGGCTACGGCGCTTTGCCGCTTTTATTTTTGCGCAATGTTTTGGCCGGGAGCACATTGGCTATAGCGTCTAGAGTAGAAGCTAAAGTTACTCTATGGCAGCCACGAGTATGAAATATTCATGTGCTTCCGTTTGGAGTTAAGAAGCGAACCCTTCAAACGTCTCGATGAAAGCCTAAAAACTAGTAAAAACCGGAAAGTAAGCTCAGCTAAATGCAAACTAAAAAGAAGCAAACCATATAAAAACATTTTATTAAGCTTCGATATCTTAGAATTCTTTGCAGACAGTAAATTCATTTTGGCGTTTTGGTGTTTCAATCAACACAGTGGGTGTTTTGATACATACCTACTACGTAGATACAAAAGTGCCTATATTCAGAAAGCTTTCCATTTGATAATGTTGTCAAAGCTTTCACAGAAGCAGCTTACGAAAAGAAAAACACATGTTGATAAAATTTTCCACTTGTTAGCCAGGTGTTTTCTTTTTCCAAACGTTGCTTTATGTATCCAAATTCATTCAATCAAAGTATGCAAATTCCAAAGTGAACTATATTGTATTTTTTATAAAATTTTGAAAGTCGAAGTTCATAGGTAATTACAATGAATTATCTTCCACACATGTAAATATATTTTTTGTTATAGAAAACAGCTAAAGAATGTTCTCGGACTAACATTTACAAAAGTGTGACTATCAGTAATTTACTAATCTAAGTATTTGTTATATTTTTAAATTTAATTTAATTAATCATCCACTTTCTTTGTTTTGACGGAAAATATATTTAGCTAATAAAATATGTATGGGTGTAGTATGTTTGTCCAATGATGTAAGGTGTACACGAGAAATATTTCTGCAATACAAAAACCCGTCTGGTATGTGCAGATAGCATCAGGCATCACATAATCAAGTGCAGCATTGCGTATATTATACGCAGCGTATGCGGCTGTATACGTTCTACTCGTATAGACGCGACGCGGTGAATCATGCACGCCATCATGTCACGTTGCGACCTCGAATATAACAGATAGACGTGCACCTAAGCTCCTAAAATTGTCGATAGAAATATTATTAGGTATATTTTCACAATCTAACTCAGCGTTCTGTGTGCTGTAGAAAATAGAAATGTATTTCTCAGCTTTATCCGTGGTGATTACATTAATAGGATTAAGATTTTTTAAGCCCCGACGTAAACAGCTGGGTTCTAAGAGTTTAACTTATGTTTCTGTCTGTAGTATCGAGGCTTCCAAACGGATGAACACATATTGATATAGTTTTTACTTGAACGAGAGTGTAACTTTGATTTAAGAAAACCTGTTCAGCTGTTTGAAGTTCGTCAGATCCTTTCTAGTGTCGGGGATTTTTAAATTTTGGATTGATTAGTTATGCCAAAAGTTATTTCCAATCTCGATTGATTACTATAGTAATCTTTCTAGTTTATATGCAAATCAATGAATGAATAAAAACATTGCTAAAGCATATTTTGTAAATATAAGCAAGCACTAAACTAAATAGTTAAGCAGTCACGTAAGACAAATTAATGTACTAGACAAAATGTTTAAATACCAAATTAGGTACTGCAGTTATTTATTTCACGAGTGCTGACTTGTTGAGTGCGAGACTTGAGTGATTGAATCGCAATATACGCAAACTACTGAGTAGTTCACATCACAATAAAGTATACGACATTACCAATAAACTTCGTCGTCGGTAACAGTAGCACCGTTTAAAATGTACTATTAAATACATTGCTGCAATTGCACGATTTCCGTGAGACGGTTATTAAACGTCAGCGGCGGCATCGTCACAGCATTTAATTCTGCACAGTATTATTCTAAACACGACGTTTATGTGTATACTCATGAATTTAAATTTACGACATTTTCAGTGCACTTTCCGTAATGGATTGTTCTAATTTATTTTATTTTGCTAATGAAACCATTTTTTGTCTTTGTTTTGTTTTAACATATTTTTTTTGTATTGGTTTATAAATGCCATTTTGATGAAGCTTAAAGTTTCAAAGAGTTTTTTGAATAAGACTTTTGATAATCTTGAATTCCTACAGGAAGTGTGATTAGTCATATCGATGCATTTTTGCAGAGTGCGCGAGTACATCACTAGCGTTATGCTAATCTGTGGCTCGGATGTCATCTTACGCAACAGGCGACCGCAGCGAGTGTGTACGCGGCTTAACTCGGCACTAGTTAATGCCCCACTTCGAGTTTTAACCACTGTCATCCGTAAATGCAGAAGTACGAGACTGGAATAATTTTCCGATAAGTCGCGAGTGACAAATGAGGGTCTTTTGTTTGGCGGGACTATTTCTTTAGGGGATTGATCACATTATTGTCTTAAACCAAAACATTGCCGTCAAAATAACGTGACTTAATGACTGCTGTAACATTTGCTTGTTTTGCTAAAGACAGACCTTCCAGTGTTTCCAAATATTTCTGACTTTGATGGAAAATATTAACATTATGGAAAACTGGATTATAGCTAAGACTTGGTCCATATCGATTTAGGTCGTATAACGATCTCGTGGAAACTCTTTGATTTTCCGAAATAAAAAGATAATGTTCCATCCGCGTCCCAGGGAGACAATCTACCTCAGTAGACAGCATGAAATTTCGTCAACATTGGTTGAACAATATGGGCCGTGAAAACGTAGCAGCAGATGATAGGTGTTAGTATGGATTTGCGCTGTCATAATATAAAATTCAAGTTTATCTTCAGCCTGTATACTGTGTAGGATTTAGGAATAATAAATTATTGTGTTGCATATAAAAGTCAGGTGCTTAGGGGTGAAACAAGACGATTCCAGACGAGGGTGAGGTTGCCTGCCTGAGCGAAGCGAGGGCTTGCATCACCCGAAATCTGCAATCGTGTATCATCCCGTAGCGCACACACTATTATTCATATAATCTGCATTAAAAGTGTAAGTTTTTTTTTAATTGTAGGTATTTCTTATTTATTTTAGTTGCCAGGTTGTTGTTTACAAATATTATATCTATCAGTTTAGTTGATGGGTAAAACGACAATTCAAAAGGTTTGTAATAAACAAAAGATACTCTGACAGGATTGAAAAGTGGGCTGCTACGTCGTTCGGCGGGTAGAAAACAATCACTTTCTGCCCTGGGGCAGAACTTTATGACGTATTCGTCTGAAATTGACTAGTTTCGGGTGGCTCAACAGGCATTAAAACTCGCATTTTCAATGCAGGTTATATGAAAAAATACAAAACTCAACAACGGTTTGAAAAACTCTTGTTATTCCATTTTAAACGAATCACTGGATACGAATGAAAATTAAATTTTCACCTGCATAGTTCGTGTTTGGGATTTGAACTCGGCTATTTTTGATCCTTGTAAATTAAATAGCTTACCGAGAGTAAATATAAACAATGAATTTACGTGCACACATATATATTGTTGTGTAAGAAGATATGTGTGAAGTTAATTCGAGTCTACATTTGTACAGAAAATCCTATCATAAACAAGGCTTCTCACCTGGTGTTTTGCGTTAAGTGTTGAGGTTTTGAACGATTTGACTAACGATTTATCGATAAACATTTTTATTCCAAGTATTTTTTTTTTTGAAAATTCTATATTAGATATTGTAAATAAACTCGATAAACAAAGCAACAATGATTATTAACTTACACTACGTTTTGATTTGAAGATACGAGTTTTGATTTTTATAAAATAATAATAAGGGCTTTAATTAGGTTTAAATACAATAAGCGTATTTTAAAACACGACATTTACCAACTCGTAATAATCTCCTAACTCCTTCCAACTCAAGGTACTGTGATTCTAAGGAAAAAATCGCGAGGGCGTAATATGAAAATCTTTCTGAATTCGTGCTCAAAGTTTATACATATAGCTCTTTTATGAATCGATGAATTATTGATAGCGTATTCATGAGCGTAGGAAACAAAAACAAGTCATTAAAGTTATTCAAGAAAAACATGAAAATTAAATTAAAATCCATTTGCTTTGCTCGTAACTAAAGCCGTCATAATCTCTTCGTGGTGTTTATTCTTCATGCGAAATTAATTTTCTAACAGTTTGTTTTTGATGTTGGTCTTTAGAGAGCGCGTGGAATTTGCTCGAACTCATTGTATGTATTATGGATTGGTTGTAAGACATTGTGTGCTCATTGCATAATATTTTACAAGGGTATAATAATAATGAAATTTACCTAGATGGGATACTTTGATACTTAAATGATGCTATTTATAGGTTTAATTTTTTATTAAATAATAATTTCAGTACCGACTATAATTTTGATAGACTACTTACCTAAATTATTTATCTATTTCGCTAAACAGTACTTTTTGCTCCAGAATAATATGAGTTAGTTTATTTGTTTATTAAAGACAGATTGTCAAAGTATAAGAACCTATTAATAATTATGTAAAAGTATTAATATATTATGGGAGATAAGAATAAGTAAGTATAATAAGGGAATATAATAAGTAAGTATAACTTTACTAAAAAGTTCTTCTCATTCGGCAAGTATTCTACTACTAGAAGTAAATAAGCTAAACCTCATAAAAAGACGTGTTTCGCATAAGCAGTTTACTCACTTGGACTAGTACATTATTATTAATGCGTCATCTGCTTTATGCTGATTTTAATAAGCCAAGGTCCCAAAGCTCAGCCTATAACGGTTCAACATGTTGACCGTGCCCCGTAAAACCCCTAATAAATACTAACTAAGTATAACAGAGAATGATCAGCATAAACAGGCTTTTCAAATCATTAACCCACCACACCTTGACAATAAAGCGGGACGCGGCGGAAGCGAGCAGTTCGGGCCAGGCCCTACTTCCTGTGGTCGCGCGCCGCTGAATGCAAATAAACGATCGGCCGGCGAGGCGCGGCGCGTGCGCTGACATGTGACGAGAGGTATATGAGCTTATTGGGTGCGCTGCTGGTGATTGAATGCCGATTCATTTGACGTACTCGTCATTCCTATTCTTTTATACTGATAAATCTATGCTTACTGGAAAGCTGTATGGGCCCAGTAACCTACATCTATTTGATACCTATAGGGTACTCTCTACTTTCAATAATATGTGACAACGTGTCTACATAGTTATATCCAAGATAAGTTATCTACGTAGATATTTTTAATAAAAAAAAAATACATACATATATTATGAGTATGTATAGTGAGAAAACGAGCAGGCGGTTCAGTTGACGATTAAGTGATTACCGCCGCCCATGAACAATTGCAGCACCAGAGGAACTGCCAAATGCCAATGCGTTGCTGGCTTTTGATATATTTATTTATTCGCCCTTTGAAGAGCCCCATATTATAATTAAGAGGGAACACAGAAGATGGAAGCTGGTTCCACAATTTGCAGGTACGTGGCAGAAATTACCTGGAATAACGGGAGGTGGAAGAAGACCAGGCACCCAGATTATGAGGATGAAATTTGTTCCTCCGAAGAAGGGTGTGACTGGAGAGCACGGAATATTTATTATAAATTGTAAATGCTAAAATAACTCTTTATATAAAGAAACCGTGACCATCCTTAAAAGTTTTCAATTATTTATTACGTAAATTCTAAAAGTGTAATTTCATGTCGAATTACTGAGTGAAATAACACTGCTGCTGTTGATATTAAAAATATATCTTGGTATTATATTTATGCAAAATTTTAACACAACGTACATTATTCTCCAATAGGTATACAGTTAGTTGCTGTGTTCACAGGTAACACAACCAAGCGAAGACAGATGCCGCGTGTATGGTCAAACGCTAAACAGAAAAAAAATGGTCTAAATACTACATTGGTGATTGAGATTGTACCTAGTCTAATTCGAGAAATTAATTGCAAAACGAAACTGAATCCTTTTTCTTGTAATGCAAATAATAGAACCAGTAAGTAAATCACAGAAGTTTTTTAGCTTAAGAAAAGCTTTAAGTGGTTTTAGGTAGACGTGGTTAATAAAGCACGTAGCACAAAAGCAAAGCATTTTTTTTCCATAGCACGGACAGCATGCTATCCGAGGAGCCTCTATGCTGCTACGGTGCTATGACGCGCGAGCGTGCGCGGACCATCGTAGTTCGTTTCGATCGTTGCACTAGTAGCGCCCGTAGCGGCACCCGCCTCCCGGTAGCGCGCTGGCCGACAGGCGTAACGCGCTGCTGTGAGCGTAAGTCATATGCTGTCATGCGTGCTATAGCATAGCATATTTAAAAGCATGCTAAATTTACGATTTATAGCCTGCAGCGTGCCATGGTTTTATAGCAGTTTTGAACAACTCTAGTTTGAGGTTTGATTCTACTTTTTATGGACTGTATCGGATGGAAATGATCCACAGCGGTCACGATCGGACATCCGTACTTACTGTACTGTGATGGCTATAGGGTACTGGGTAGGTACCGTTAGTTAGCGGTGCAATGAATTTTTTATCCCCCATTATTGCCTTGCTCGGTTCTTTGTCCGTTCATTTTAATTGCATACATGGACTACTAAGACGTGTGCCCGCCGATATATTGACATTATTAACCCGGATTCTATGGGCTAATGTTCTTCGAGTCCATATTTGTGTATGTTTAAAAGCATCGATAAATTATAATTATAGTTAGGTACGCTCACGTATAAAATATCGACACGTAATTATTATGCCTAAGCAAGTATAAAGTAGAAGTAGGTATGCTATGGAATGAGGACCTATTAACTACCTACAAACTAGCTTTTATAGTAGTGTAGGTAATAGACCTACAAACTAATATAAAATAGCATGTTAGCATGACAAAATCTTTAAAAAAAACATTGTTAAATTGTTTGAAATGAACAACAAAATGCAACAAATAATATCAACTCTTTCAAATTATCATTATTTATTAGGTATCATAGTAACATTACATATAAACACGAAAGTATGGTTTATTGGTTTGTCCTTCAATCACGCTGCAACAGAGCAATGAATCGGTGTGATTATTTGCATGGATAAGTTGAAGACCTGGAGAGTGACGTAAACTACTTTTTATCCCGGAAAATCAAAGATATCCCCCAGGAATTTACTTAACCACGCGAACGAATTCGCGGGCATCAGCTAGTAACTATATTATATCTAATTATAACGAAATGACTATTATTTGAGAATGCATTGTCTTTTTTAATCTTATCTTATTATATCTCGATGATATCTTCGCTACAAAACAAGTAACAAGTACTTAGTAGGTACAAGACAAATTACTGACCGAGATAATCTAGCTGCAAAAAATAGCCTCACTGGGATAACCATTTAGGCATAATGTAGGTCGGGACATTTCACTGAACTTTTAATTAATTGTTGTATCGATGTAACCTATTATTTTTAATAAAGGGGGTCTATTTATGGACTTTCAGCAATTTAAATCCAAAGAAATATACAAGGTCGAGCGAACATAATGCAGATTTCAAAATATAATTGAGTTCTCTATATGTCTCTATACCTCTATACCTATTTATATGAAATAAGTATCTACTATGTTTCAGTAGGTTAAACTAGCTGAAATAAAAAAAATATTACAAAAAGTAGGTTGCGTGAAACTATTAAAAGTAAGTTTTTTAGTACGCTTTAGAGTTTAGATAATACTAAGCCCTTGACTGCTTTACCTAATGGTAATTGGTGGTACAGTTTAAGATGGTAGTGGGCTAACCTGTTAGGGAGATGGCAGTTCTATTTTACCCTTACCCGTTAGCAGGGACGGCCTTAGCCATTGCGAGGCTCTGGGCGGTAGATACTCGTATTTGCGAGACCTGAAATTTAAATACACATTGACTTTTTCTACTTGGGCTGTCGCGCTGTTGAGCGCGAGGCCCTTGCAAGAGCGAGTCCCCGGGCGGTTGCCATGCTTGCCACTCCCTAAGGCCGCCACTCCCTAAGGCCGCCACTGCCCGTTGGGATTTGGGACCTATCCCGCTCGTGACCGATCACATGGAAACCTTACTCAATAAAGACATGGGATTGCGTGTAAGAATCCAGCTCAGAACAATAGTCGGCCTTGGGCGCTGTAATCATCGCTGGACGAACAATAGAGGTGGTCCGCATCGCGGTCGGACGTCGGATTGAATGAAATTGTAGGAAAACAATTCGGTAGCCGCATTTCCCTCAACGAATGCAGATTTATTACTAACTTAATAGAACGATTTCTTTAGTCTTTAAATGGACATTTTCTTTGTATTATAACCTGAATGAAAGAATAACGGGCATTTGCAGACTATTAACTACATTATTTATTAACTAAAATTCTCTCTCTCTCTCTCTCATTCGTTGTACATACCTAAGTAACTCGGGACTATCGCCTTTTAACGCATAGATTTATGTAGTATTATGTACGACATCATTTTGCTACCGATTGCGAATGGATAGCTGTGATACGTAGTGCGTATACGCATGGCTGGTTTGTGGCTCGTCCGTGTTACAAAAGTGTCACGATGTAGCACGATCCGTCACCCGATACATAAAAATGTTCATAATATTAATATGTATTATGTATTTCGACGACCTCCGTGGCGCAGTTTTGAGCGCTGTAGTCTTAACGTGCGGAGGTTCCGTGCCGTGGTTTAATGCCGAGTAGAAACCGAATAGGGGGTAAGGGGTATGGGTTTAATATAACTGCCATGCCCCTAACAGTTTAGCCCGCTACCATCTTAGACTGCATGATCAGTTACCATCAGGTGAGATCGCAGTCAAGGGCTAACTTGTAGTGGATAAAAAAATGTAGCAAAAATTGTTCTCTTATCCGACTCATCATACTGTTACTTGCCTGACCTCTAAAAAGCCAGAGAACTTTAAAAATAGTACGTGGCAAGTTTACCTATTACATTTTAAAGACACTCGAGTGAGTACAGAGTGCTATTACGTTTATCTGCGCTCACGCAGGCCCTCAAATAACAGTAATTTTATTCAATGTCGTGAGAAACTCCGATGAGTAAACCACCGATCTAGTTCCCAGTTAATCTTAACAACGATCGTTAACGCCTGTCGGTAAACCGCGATTATAGTTTATTGTATTGTAAAAATACTTCAATGCATTTTATATACACAATAGGTACGTATCTACTACTAGGTAGGTAAACGTAAATTTGTGCCGCGTTTTTTTAAAATTCCACTAAAAGTTAGCCTTTGACAGCTATCTCACTTGGTGGTAAGTGATGTTGCAGTTATGATAGTAGAGGGCTTACCCTTTTAGGGACATGACAATAATAAACCCATACCCCTAATCGGTTTCTAAACGGCATCGTACCGAAACGCTACATAGTTTGGCGACATGTCATCGCCGGTAGGGTGGAAATTAGCCACGGCCGAAGCCTCCCAAAAGACCGAAAATTATCGGAATGTTTTATCAACTGTCCGATTGTGGCTTGCCGTAAAATAAAGTACCTCTCTCTCTCTCTCTTTGCGTCGTACTCCTCATTACAGAGGATCGTGACCCCTTTCCATTAATCACATTTCCATTGTGACGTTGTAGGGGGTAATCTCTGGATCTACTGAACCGATTTTGTTTTCTTGTACCAATAGAAACCCAGCTATATATTAACCTGAAAAATTAGGGTGTTCCAGTGGGAATTTCAAAAACATATTTGAAGTCGCAGGCATCTGCTAGTTAGGTATATAAGCAGCATTTAATTTGACTGCTTACTGCGAATAATAAAACCTATGATTACGTAAATCAGAGTGTGCATGGTCATGTATGCAAAACTACAGACCAGTTCCAATCAGAAACTTAATCAGTCGGCTTACAAAACCGACACGGTGCAATCCTATCCCCGTTGAAACGGAGACCACTCCGATAGTTGCTGTAAGTGAAACCGTATACTATGCAACTTCCGTCCACAATATGTTAGATATCCGATGACCGGCCGGGTAAGGCACGGCGTTGAGTTGCGGTTGAGCACGTCGATCTAACTTACAGCCAAACGTTTTCCACATCCTATGGCGTACTTACGCCTACCACCCAGAGCAAATTGGCGATCGAATCGACCCTATGCTACAAGTTATTTTCAAAATTAGGTATTTGACAACTAGTCAAATCAGGTACTTTTTTCCAAAATTCAAAACGTGCGTTTAGTATACCTAATAGGATTTTGTATGAAACGCACTTTTTTACTTTGATCGACAATTTAAAATGGTTGTAAAACATAAAATAATTGACAGGAGACGTGGATAATAAAAAATAATTTATTTAACTATTGTTTCAAATTACACCGTTATTTTTCGTCGCGATATTATTATTATGATGTAAGTACCTACTACGTAATTATAAGTGGAGTGGATTTGTGGAACCAGGTAAAACAATACCCCTTTTATAAATGCGCGATTTTGTACGTAGCAACATATACGTCGAATCGCGTCGTTTCGTCTTAGCGACAATAAACGTTGAACCAAAAAAAATTGATTAAAAATTTTAATTTGGCTAACCGGCCAGACACGGAGCAGAGATTCAGTGTGCAAGTGATATTATTATAAGTTTAAATTATTATAAGGTATAAATGCGCCTGAACAGACTTCATATTGAAAATCCCAAGTAATAAAGAAATTATTACCATTATCATAAAATTAAACATTCGTACTCATTTGAGCAAATTGTCGCCTCCATAAAACGCCAGGCCACACTTTTTACCGTTCTCCATTATAATAACACTGTGTTCGTAAAATTCCCAGTCCTCCCTTTAATAAGGTCTCCAGCGATGGAGCAAAAACAAGATGGGGATAATACTGCCATAACTAGATAACTTCTAAGAGAGTTACGAAAGCCTAATAAAAAATACATAACTGAGTGCCGGCGGCAAGTTAACAGGGACGTTTGCCGTTACAAAGTCTCGAGGGAACAATATAAGAATGGTACAACGCTTGCAGCGGTAGAAGGAAAATCGATCGGAGAAAATGTCAAACCTTGTAGTCCTAAACTAGATCACACCGGTCATTTTGCGCTATATCAAAAATAACAAGTTTTTCAAAATAACTTTATAGCAGCTTAACAAATGCTACATATCTACCTAGGAATTAAGTGATGATTTTTTCCCCACAAAGAGAGGCTTACCGGTTCACCGTATCTGCATTGAAAATAAGTTGTCTTACCTGCAAAAAGAAAATAGGTATTAAAAGCTAATAATTGGAAACGACAGTAAATTCAGGTACACAGTTAATCATATCTACTAAAAGTATATAATATGTATACTTAATACTTACCTATAGTGTTTTCTATGGTTTAAATTAACAGACAAATCAACAAGTTCCTTAAATTATATTATTAATAACCTTACTAAAGGAAATAATACGTTATGTTACTTAAATAGTTCTGAGTTCTGCATAATCCTTGCGTAGATATACGATTAGTACATTTACTTATGAAGACATGTGTTTATATTATTATAAACGAATTTTGATGAAAACCAATTACGGCTGCATTGAGACTTAGGTATATCAACAAATTAGAGTATTTAGATGTGAAGATAATTTTATTTGAGCAAATGCTATATCAATTATTATCATCCAGTCGTAAAATATCAGGGATTGTACACACACAACGCGCAAAGGAAAAGCGTCAAACGTAAAAGTTCTAGGTAAGGCCTAAAATATTTAGCAAAGGTGTTAAAAGTTGAATACTTAGGTCCAATTGCGCAAGGCCGTTAAGCGTGTAGGTATAAGTTAAATTTTCTATACCCATCTATTTCATGTCAACCCCATACTAAACTTATGAAAAGCGACAGCATAAAAAAATAACTAAATCAGCTCAGACAGTGTTGTGCAAGTCGGCCTACTCAAAAATATAGATATTTCTTTTTTTTATCCACTACAAGCTAGCCCTTGACTGCGATCTCACCTGATTGCTTGATTGATTGATTAATTTTTATGTTGCTAAAAATGTAGCGATTTTTTTCTTCATAACAATACCAATTTTAATTTCCATTGAGATATTTATCGCAATCAGAAATAACAAATATGCCGGATCAAAGGGTGCTCCAAAATTTTCAAACAACCTTGGTGCTTGTTTATCTTGGCTGCAATGGGCCGTCGATGCGTTACTAATTTAGTAGATTATTATTTATACAATGTGTGACGCAAACGTATGTTCATTTAGAACACCTTTTGATGAGAACCAATCGGCTGCATTCCGGTTAATATCAACAAATTGCATGCGCTCTGTTTAGGTATTATTAATAGGTGTGTTTGTGTGAGTGAGACATACTTAAGTACCTCCAAGGCAAGAGTGAATAGGCATCTTCTAGGCAAGCGCGTTCCAACCATCATTGCTTTGCACTAAGCATGATTGTCGTCAAGCGCAAGCCTATTTCGCAATAAAAAAAAGGTACAGGATACTATAGTTCTTATCCCCTAAGATAATATGATATAGACATCCAAGTTAAACTTTACTTTAATTTTTTATTTCAAAATATTAAAATGGGAACCATAATATAAATTATAATATTCGAAATTATGAGCAAATGATCGGTTGATATTATTATCAATTTAAAGTATACTCGTACATACTGAGCCCATTGGGTATTTGATTACTAGTAAAATAAATATTTTTTGTGATTATTAAATAAAGGATCTCCCAAAAGTCGTAATATCCACGTCCCCTGCTAGTTTTATTTTGAATAACCATTTTAAACTATCTATTAAAGTAAAAAAAGTGCGTCGAACTTTGATGACGTCACAACTTAAAATTTCATACAAAATCCATACTAAGCACGCATTTTGCACGCAAAAAAGTTGCTGATTTGACTAGCTGTCAAACACCCAATTCTGTTACAAACCATCTCTAAACTAAACTAAAATGACAACTCTGTTTATATTACTACCTATCGCTTTCATAATACTCCCTGCGGAAAGGGGCAGCAGTAGAATTGGAGCTATCATTTTAGTTTAGAGATTGTGTACAGACTAATACAGGTACAGAATTGGCCACATTAACTACTTATCTTTATTCAAAATGACTATTTTTTAGGAAATAGTAATATCTATTTAAACGTGATCTAGTCATTTTGATTGAAAAAATCTACTATAGGTTAATTCAACTTTTACTTGAGCCAGCTTGTCTTCTTCTTCTTATAGACGACATCGCCCATAGAAGAATAATTATTGGTGGAAGAGGTCACGACCCTCAGTAATGGGGAATACGTAAGGAGGAGGAACTTTCACTTCTCACCTACTGTTTTTTAATTAGTGTCAAAACTTATTTTGACTTTTATTCAATGTCAACATCGGGACACGGCGAATTCATTTCTATCGCGAAACAAAAACGAAGGAAACAAGAGTGACTGTAAAATTTCAACGGTGGCTGTTTACGTCCGACCTGTTTTTTACGAGCCTGTTAACTGTTGATTATTTTTAAACATCTGCGTTACAAACTGTAAACTACATTGTTCGCGGTCTCAGCGCTAAGGTGACACTTACGTGGTAAATATTTTCTTTGAAAAATATTTTTATAGGATTTAATTTTTAAATTCTATTTACTTAAGTACTATTTAAAAAAATCCTTAAGTACTCCTGAACTAATATAAAAATGTAATAAAGTGTGTGTGTTTCAAAATTCAAAATTCAAATGTTTTTTATTCAAATAGACATTTTACAAATGCTTATGAATAGTCGAATGAATCTACCACTGGTTCGGAATACCGTTCCTACCGAGAAGAACCAGCAAGAAACTCGGTGGTTGCTCTTTTGAAAAAATAAAGTATATCTACAATTGCATTAATCTAAAGAAACATAAGTAACAGCAGTCCTGAGCATTGCTGGAGCGAGTCAAATCCATGCGCTTTTATCATTTATATAATCTTCGACAGTATAATATTATATAAGTTTGAAAGCTTGTCATTCAATCACGCTGCAATGAGCATAGTTATACTACTGAAGAGTTACATAGGCTTAAAACCAAAATACACGAAGTCGCACGAAAAAGACGTAGAAGAATACACGAAGAAGACAAAGTTGCAGGCGTCATCTAGTCGCATACTTTAAAAGAACACAATGACAACATAATGAATTCAATAGACCTAAGTACTTAGCTGAAAATTGAATGAACTCTTTACTCTGTTGCTTATGAGAAGACTTAAGTAAATAAATCAAAACTGAAGCATCATCTTAGTTATATTTCCGTACCCAAAAAGCTATTTCGGTGTCAAAGTTCTTCACGATCGTCTAATCCGTGAAAAGGTACAGACATAAATACACTTTCCATTTATAGTTAGTAGGTTATTGGCTAGAATAGATAAATCATTTATAAAGTCATTGAATCAATCAGTATTTAATAAATATAAAGAAACCAGCACTACCAGTTCACATTAGGTAATTGTTGATTTGCTGCGCGACAAATTTCCTTCTTTCTCCGCCCCAACTAAGAGCACGGAAGCTTTAATCGCCTCCAGCGTCGATACATTTTAAATCGGAATAAAACGAGCAAAACAAATCGATCTCTATCGTAACGGGAGCAAATCGTTCTAAAGACTAGAACTAAAGACGTTCTCGTCTCTCGAAAGCGGAATGCTGGGCACCGAGCGATTGGAAATACTTGCCTGAACTTCGGACTAAAAAAGTTAATTGACATATCTTTTTGTCACTGCAATATCCCGTTGCAGAGAATGATCTTCCAATTCTACGGAGTCTAGATTGAGACGTTCATTTTGGCATGTTTTTGCGAGAAAAAAGTAACTTACAGATCATTTCGATACGGACGTTTGTGATAAGTTCAGGTATATTATTGAAGAATTGAAAAATATCTATTGAGATGTTACTGCGATGGTCGGATGAAAGGACGTCTACTCGAATCGTAAAAACAAAGCTTCAGAGACTAGAAATTGAATGTTTCGTCGTTGAATAATAAATCAAAAGCCGGCTCTTCTGTATACTGATATCAAAGGGATCTTCAAAGATTTCACTTAACACTTTTTAAATGCCCGTCTAAATAAAAGATAAGTGTAAAATTTTATTACACATAATAATCAGTCGCCAAACATAGGACTTACAGAATATTTATGAGATTTTCATGCTTTCAGACTAAATTCGCAAAGCTGAATAATACCTATTAAGTACCTAAGGATTTCAAATATTATTTTAACTAAGCATTTACGCAAGAAAACAATCTAGGTTTACATACCGGCGGAAAGTAAACCTACGTGATTTCCATCGAAGATCAGCCCGCACATATAGATCTAGATTATACAGTCTGAAAGAATACAGGGACTGGGACACTAGAAAGGAATGTTTCCTTTCGAATACCAAACAAAAATAAGCTTGCTTGCCTTTTACATAACATTCCTTGGCAACAGAACAGTTGCATACTTGTCCGAAGCACATAGCATAACCAAGCGACATGGACGTGTACCATGACGCCATGACGGGCGCGCGAGCGTACTCGCGCACGCTTGGCCGCTAATGCAGGCATGCCTTGCCATCGGTAAATGCCTTTGTTTCCATTCGATAAACATTCAATATTTATTTAGCACATATTTTCTTTGTTCTAGCATTATCCTGTAAGATACATTTTCTTCTTCTTAGTTCGATTTTGGCTTTAATTTATGCTAAGACAGCACAAAGATACATTTTAAGTATTACTCTAGTTTCACATTTTTGACATTTTTGTGAGCGCGAATTATTATCTCCCGGAAACGTCTTTAATTAGATTAACTACTACCCTAGTTGATCAATATTTAATAACGATGTTATTGTGTCAAAAATGATCATTTCATCAATGATCAACATTTCATCAATATGTGAGTTGTGATCGCTATCCCGGAGTTCTTGGATACTTTTATTTCTCCCTAAAGAAAAGCACTAAATTAAAGACTTATACAATTCACTATCATCAATAATCATTATACTCATCTCAATTGTCAATCCATCATCGGCTCACTATACGGATTATAATAAAAAAATGGTTAAAGAATTTTATTCTAAATAGCTCAATGAGAACTTATCTTACATAATCTTTAGGTACCTAATATTAGCGTTAGGATCAAGTCCTTTTCTAGGCCTGAGGCCAAAGACCACTTGGCTGGCTTCATTGATGTAGAATTTTAATGGCTGGCTTAGTTTGAATTGTCAGACTTCACCAACCTTTGAGTACAATAAGTAGAAATCTTAGGGACATGCAGGTTCCCTCGCTATGTTTTTCTTCACCGCTATAGAAAGTGAAATTCAATTGCTTATAACGCACATACCTATTAAAAAGTAAGACGTGCCCGAGTATCGAAGCCCGGGACGCCGAAGCCACCCCGAATTCCTTAACAAATAATTATTGTAAAATATGAGAGAGTATTATAAAAACAAAAGCCGATGCTAAGAAGTGAAGAACTTTACGTGCAACGCGTGCAGGACTTGAAGAAACTGAGTAATTAAACTTTCAAAACCAGAAATGAACCGTAAATTTCTAAGAAACTTCGGCGTGTTCGTTGATCAACTTGAATATAGTTATCTTGTTTTTCATGCTTTGTTATAGAAACCTGAACCATAGGTATCGTGTTTGAAATACTTATTTATTTAGTTTTGGGTTGGCTTTAAGAAGCTTTGGGAATTTATGATTCCTACATTTTCTCAGGTGGGAGGCTTTGGCTGTGGCCAGTTACTACCTTACCGGTAAAGACATGCTGCAAGGCAATTAAGCGTCCCGTAATATTGTATCATCACAGTAAAGGGCTAGCTTGTAGTAGAATTTTAAAATATTCAAAAGTTTGAGTAGTAGTAATTTTGGCTCACTTTTGTCGATGAGCGTTCCATTATTTATTTTATAGAAACTTCACAAACAGCTGGAGGCCATGATTACATTTTCGCGTCACTGTCAACCCCAAACAAAGACAACGCGAGAAAATCATCAGTCATTATCAAACAGAAGAACAATAAAACACCGAGTCACGGTCGTTAGCTGAATTTAACTAAGGGACCTATCCCAGAGCATGCAAAATTTAATACAAAACTTTTACCCGACTAAGAGACGCACAGCGTTAGGTATGTTTTTATCAGTCTTCCACTAAAAGTTACCTAACCCTTAACTGTGATCTCATCTGGTGTTAAGTAGTAATGCAGACTAAGATGGTAGTGGGCTAGCCTGTTAGGGGTATGGCAGTTATATTAAACCTATACCCCTAAACGGTTTCCACACGGTATCGCACGAAACGCTAAATCGCTCGGCAGCCCGTCTCAGCCAGTCGGGTGTCCTCTAATATTTAAGATTAAATAAAAATAAAAATAACTTCTACAAAGTATCAATTCATAAACATCGAGATTGATCAGTTGGAACACCGGGTTCATAATATAATTTTCATGGGAACGAAATCTGTGGTGGTATCTATATACCTATTATATCCATAGAAAATCGATTCAGAAGAAGTGTTTAACTAAAAATTCCATCGCAAGATTTAACAAAAATACGAAAGTGAAACAATTATTTAGTTTAGTAAAACTGTACTAAAATACAAATTTTTAAACCTACCTTTTTCAATATTATTCGCCGAATCTATCATCCGTATTTTCTTACATAAAAGGATTATTCAGTAGCATAACGGATACGTATAGAATTATAGATTTCAATACAAAACCTACGTAAGTAAATATAATCAGTTCTCGATACCAATTCAAAATTCAAATTCAAAATTCAAAATGATTTTTATTCAAATAAACTTTTACAAGTACTTTTGAATCGTCAAGTGAATCTACCACTGGTTCGGAATGCCATTCCTACCGAGAAGAACCAGCAAGAAACTCGGCGGTTGCTCTTTATCAATAGATACTTGATTTAAGTTGGTAGTACAAAAACTGCTAATCACATAATATTATCAACAAAAACGTGCATTTTTTCAACGGGTTTATTTTATTTCTTACTTATTCAACACATAACTAAACATAATAGTGCAATTACATGATGATTTGGGCATTTCACTTGTTGCTATGATAGTCGAAATATTTAAGTGATATTGGTCCTTTTTTTTGTAAAGCTTCTTTATTAATCGTCGCGTACTGGCATCACTTTAGCGAAACGAGAAAAGATGTTGAGCAATAATGATCTGTGTGGTTTCTGAAATAAGCTTGAGGTTTGAATGAAGACGGTATAAAGAGAGTGGTTGTGGCGAAGAGACCATTAGAGCAAATGACTTTACTACGAGCGTTGCTGACACTGCCCAAGACCCGTGTGGACCGTTATATTCTAAGAGATTTTCGTGACGAGATCGTCGCTTCAAGTAATTGCTAGGCACAAGCAACGCTACCGTTCCGGCCAGTGGTATAAAAAATCCAATTTAATCAACATTATACAGTGTTAAAAAAAACGGTTCACAGTATTATTTTTACGTAAAATAAACTGCAATCAAATTGTCATTAACAGATCTCGATAAAATCAACATTTCCTTTGCAGTTTATTATTGTTTTTTTAAAACCTGAATGGTCTATATTTACATCATTTGTTGATACGACCGGGACTTTCACTTAGAGTTTTTTTAAAAGAGTGATTAGAAATTCTTTACAAGGTGTATTTCTAATCAGGCTTTACAAACAACAATCAAAATGATTCGTTTATTCAAATGCAAACGAATAATGACTTCCTATCAGCGTTCACACAAAGCGTGCGAACGTGTTATAATTTCCGCCACATGTTCAAAAGTTATATACCTATACGAATTATGTATCCTTTATTTGGGACAACCAAAATATATGTGTATATTTTTAAAATTAAAGAAAACAAACACATAATTGAGCACATTGCGTGTAAAAATTATGATTGAAATAACTAATTCAAGTACACTATGTTTAACAACCATCGATACATTGTCTTGCCTTAAAGGCACAGTGATCATCTTGAATCACGAACACAACAAAGCAACAATAACTAGTTTTGAAGTCGTGCTTCAAAAAACGACAACACATGATTCATTGGAGCACTTTCTAAACTCACTATTCTTTTAGATCCAGCGCAAACTTAAGACAAAAAGTCGCTACAAAAACCTGTATGATTAAAAAAGTCTGAGGAAAAAGGAAAGTAGCGGGAGCAACAAAAAAGTTATGACTGGTATTGTTAAATTGTACTTTTTAGTTCACTTCAAAAAACGAAAACTAGAAAAGAGCATTTAACAAATTTTAGGTATAAGTCAGGATTTTTATCGTATTTTTATAGGATAGTTATTTAATACATTCGAGTACATTTTGACGTAAATTTGTTGGCTGAAATACAAAATGTTGAAACATTCAATACATTTTTCTGATGTCATGTAGTTTTATTTATAACTAGATGATTCCCGCGACTTCGTCCGCGTGGATTAAGATTTTGATTCCCACGGGAACTCTTTAATTTTCCAGGATAAAAAATAGCCTATGTCCTTCCCCGGGATACCACCTACCCCTGTACCAAATTTTAGCAAAATCGGTTGAAAAGATGGGCCGGGAAAGCGTAGCAGACAGACAGACAGACAGACAGACAGACAGACAGAAACACTTTCACATTTATAATATTAGTATGGATTTTTGTGTAACTATTTGCTAAAGAACATTAATTAACATTGTGCCTACAATTTTCTTTGTCGATTATTTTCCTTTTACCGTTATAGTCGCTATTTTATTTGATTGAATCTAATTGAATTTTATAGAAAAGCTCATTGGATTGAATATTGGATGTAATACTTGGCTATAAAAATATTTATTTTCGTGCGATCAGGTGTGCCGGGAATAACTCCGCAAAACAGTGAGAAGCTGGCCGAGGACCTGGCTCTGTACGTGACGCGCAGAGAGACGGCCATGGAGAAGAACCGCGCGGCCGCCGCAGTGGAGGAGGCCCCACGGGCTCTCGCAGCCCACTTACCACCACAAACTGAGGCTGGCCAGAGCTGATGTCGCTAGAGTTACTAAGGTTACTTTACAAAAGTTAGACTTTTGAAAAATAACCTTAGTAACTAGTAAACTACACACGTTTAAGAATTTTGACGTTTTAGACCATTGATGTAGAATTTTTTTTAGTATTAGACCAATCTTTTAAAATTTTTAAATTCCTGAATAAGGTGACGTTGTTTTTCGTAGACGCCAAAAAGCCCAACGCACCCATCACGCGTCGTGTACTTTATACTTAACATTAACATTATCCAAAGATATAAATTATCAACGAACAGGTTTTCAAGTAAGTAATATAAATAAAATCGTAAATTATTTTTTATTAAAAGGTTTGAGATACATAAACAACGTAAATTATGTTTTTGTACAGATACCATCCTGTCAAGTACACATTATGCTTGCGATCTACCAGCTTGTTATTTAAAATCAACTTTAAACTCTGCTATTTTAAACCAAACATACTCAATTTTGATCCTTCTAACTAACCGCGTTCCAATTATCATTTAGTAATTGTAGCTTAACCGGTATAATCGTAATGTGTTGTGACTAGATCAACCAAGTGACAATAGTGTTACTACATCCAGCGTGTGAACAGGTCGTTGCACCGCAAGTTCAGGCGATAGTAGATAAGGAACAATCAACATGCGCCGAACAAACAAAGGACGCACTGTTTTGCTTTATTTTGCAATGGGAATATTTGCCGTAGACGCTTTTCCGGTTCCCATTCAAGAAACTAAAAGCAAATTCAGTTTGGAGCAACGTATATTTTTACCCACGAGTCGACCGTGATATATTTGTTTGTTTACGCTCAGTGACAGCCTCATGGTGGGAATAATATGAATGAAAGAATGAAATAAATCGTTACGAAACAACTCTTGACGAAGTAAACAATTCTCTCACTAAAGTGGTACAGTGGTTTGAAGCTAATAACCTACTCCTCAATGGAAAAAAGACAAAGTGTATCAAATTTACATTACCTAATGTCAAACAGGTAAAAACCACTGTACAACTTGATCATGAGGAATTAGATTTAGTGGATACCGCTGTTTTTCTCGGAATAACGTTAGATGCTAAACTCCAATGGGGCCATCACATAGATGACTTATCGAACAGGCTTAGTTCTGCTGCATACGCGGTTAAAAAGATTCGCCAGTTGACAGATATAGAAACGGCGAGATTAGTTTATTTTGGTTACTTTCACAGCGTTATGTCATATGGTATATTATTATGGGGTAATGCTGCTGATATTAAGTCTGTTTTTGTGCTGCAGAAGAGGGCTGTTCGAGCCATATATAATATGGGACCAAGAGAGTCACTAAGAGATAAATTTAAAGAAATTAAAATCAATACTAGAAATTAAAAATAAGCTTGTAATGCCTGCTTCTAGGCTTAGTAAAATTAGCAATTCATTTGTTGGAAACAGTGTCCGCTTCTACAATAAGCTCCCAGAAGACATGTTGAAGATGTCTCTGAATAAGTTCAAAGTTAATGTAAAACGTAAACTCATTAAAAAATCTTATTACCATGTAAAGGATTATTTAAATGACAAGGAAGCTTGGCAATGATTTTCTCTAATGGCCCTGATAGTTCCTTAGTTTTAAGATGATTGTGAAATGGTGATAATGAAAAAAAAAAAAAGACCCGGCTGAGTTTGTTGTGGGCTCTTCTCAGACCAGGGCGCGTTTGGAACCCTCGTAGCTTTAGTTTAAGATGTCGTACTGTCGTTATCACCATTATATTGTTAATCGTATATGTTACAAATAACCGAACGTCAATAAGTGTAGTATACCTACCTAAATTGAATAAACGTTCTTTGAGTTTGAGTTTGAGTTTGAAAGTTCTGGAAGATAAAATCTTGGGTTGGAGTGTAAACATTATTTCTCCTCATCACTTCCGAAGACGGATATTAAAGAAGACCGGCAGCCGTCTGAATAAAACAGAAAAGGGTCTTAAAATAAACACGTTTACATTTGTATGTACACATAATGTAATTTGTATGTTGTTTACATAATATCGATTTAAATACTTGCGATCCTTTTTCTAAAAAGTGTAAGCGTACATGTAAATTGTAGCTGAAAAATAAAAGTCAAGCTTTTCAGTCTAGGCAACGGGGCGGTTTGTTGTATGGAAACCCCCGCATTAAATCCTCAGTCGTTGAAACTTGGCAGGGTTGTAGTAAGGCATAAACGAAAACTAATCCAAAAATATAAAAATAAATATTTTAGGAAGTTAGGTATTTATACTTAAAACTTAATTTTTATGATTGAATATTTTCTCGATTTTTTTAAAAATAATAGTATGTAGTATATTTGCACTCAAAACCGAAATATCAAACGAAATAATCTTGCAGAACATCGATATCTGAACCGATTTTATTATCAAACCTAAACTGCGTTTACGCGATAGTGTACCTTCCTGCTTCAACAATTGGGTATAGCATAAAAACCTTACTTCCTTTCTGAAGTTTTATTGGATATTTATAATATGGGTTTAACTCATGACACTTTATCATAGTGTAAAGTTTCGTCGCCTGAGAAATTATTGTTGGGGTCAACTAGCCTTATTGCCTAGGCTATCCATTGCATTGCTTTGCCTGTTCTAAACGTAACACTGCTCATTAGTAAGTGTTTGTGAGAAAAGTTAAGTATCCGAGTAGTGACGTTAAATTAACGAATATCGATTAAGAAATTAAGAGGTATGTTTAAAATAAATTTCAATGCAGAGTTTTTTTTTTATTGTGTTTTGAGATGCGTCAATGGCTGTTCAAAGGTCTTGAAAACAGCACATTATTTTTACAAGCATTCATTATGTCACCGTTTGATGGATACACTGCTTTTAAAAACACCCTTTTACGCTACACAGGGCCTTAAATACCTATTTTAAACTTCGTCTGCCTAGTTTCGTTGATAGTTTGATAATATTATGTGTGTTAATTTTATTATATTTTGTTATTATGACAAAGAAGATAAATAAGCTAAAATAAATGAATGAGGCCGACTTTTATTAATTAAAACCAGTTTACTTCAAACAATTATTCTCATAAAATTTTAGTAATAAACTTGTAAATTATTTCACAAAAAATATTTAACCTTGTTTCATAAAATTATTATAGGTCGTTCGTGATTACATTCACTATGATTAGCAGTTAACTTCACAGCTCCCTGTCGTGATAACTGATAACTAAAGTTTCTCACGCGAACTATTAAACATAATTGCTTTGATCGATGATTCTATAATTTGATGTACGAACTTACTAAATAATAATTACATAAAAAAATTAAAAAAAAATCATGTTTTATATACTTCCTAACAAGAAACACGTCTATCACTTCGCTATTGATAAGAATAATCACAATTTTTTATTTTCTATTCTATAAAATATATTAGTTGTTTAAATTCAACATCAAAAAATTTATATCGATAAAAATATCGACCTATATATTCCGCCGGGACACCGGGACAGCACTACCGGATTGCAGCGCAACGTTTACAAACAACAACGGCTGCGAACGAGTGAATACATAGGAATAGTCATGAATGCTCTTAGTTTCAACACACGTGGAGAACAGCCATCTTACACAGGGCCTAGAGAGTAATTTGAAGTATAGTGCAGGTTCTGATTTAGTACGTGTTCACGCACAGCAAGCGGGCGCGGGTACGGTGGCGGGCGCGAGTTAATAATTTAGCTATCTAACTTGCACACTGGGATTTTAGGACAGTAGCTTTAACTATTAGCTGATGCCCGCGACTTCGTCTGCGTGGATTGAGGTTTTTTGGAACTCTCTAATTTTCCGGGATACAAAGTAGCCTATGTGTTATGCCAGACTATTAATTCTAACTCTGTACCAAATTTCAGCCAGATCCGATCAGCCTTTCTGGCGTGATTGAGTAACAAACATCCATCCATCCAAACTTTCGCATTTATAATATTAGTATAGATGTAGATCATAGCTTTTATAATTTTGGCATTGAATACGAAACATGGCTTATAATTACATCCAGAAGATATGCAGTGGGGATTTTTAAAACACAGGAAAAATTTTTTTACTAAGTTAATCAGGTATTATGATAATAACATGAATAAGAGACTTACCTAACTTATATTTCCCATGAATAAAAATGCGACGTTACAACTTATATTTATGTGAATAAATGTGACATCAACAAGAAAAATCATGTCAAAATAAAACATTCTTACTTAAATTTATATAACTTTTTTGTTATTTTGGGGCCCTCGTCAGCCGAATTAATCAAAATAATCACACACACACATTTGTAATAACTTTAAAAAAAATACAAGGCCATTACGATGTATCGTAATTTCGTAATACCTACCACTACATAATACCTACCATAATAATATGCATAGGTAACTACATAGTTGCTATTCTTATTTAATTCGACTGGTATTATGTTATTACTACAATAAGCTTTTATGGTCTTATTTACATTTTGATTGTTATGCCTAGTAAAGGTGGTGGCAGTGATGCAAAGGAGATAAGTACAGTTACCTACTCAGTAAGTAATATGACCCGGGATCGATTCTCTGACGTGACAAATTCAAGAAACTATTTTTAGAAATATGACAGTTTTATAGATTTTTTCTACCAGCGCGGTGGTAGAGTGACCATGAAATAAAAAATTCAATTTCATTCATTAAAATCACGTCGGTCATTCATTCGAAATTTCCAGTATAGAATATAGAAAACAAATAGTTTGTATATAAAGCTAGCAATAGCCCTTTTTAAGCTTTTATAACTTACTAGCGGTCGCCTGCGGCCTACAATTTCTGATTTCCTATGAGATTATTAAATTTTCCCGCTGCAAAAAGTCTATCTAGAGAGGCTTTATATAGCTTATGCAGGTTTTTATTATTTAAAACTTATAACCGAAATGCTTTCTACAAATACAGGGCTTTCATACAAATTTTCAACCCCCATTTCACCCTTTTTGGGGTGGGTTTTCGTAAAATTGCTTATACAGGTTATTTTTGACCGCGCGAAGCGAAGGTCTCTGAGTCTACTTGGGTGAATTGGCACTTGTCCGTCCGTCCGTCCGTCCGTCCGTCCGTCTGTCAGAGCATTATAACTTCTGAATTACTGAACATAATTACTTCAACTTTAAATATAATATGTAAACCAATGGCCTCCCGCCGAATATGGCTTAAAAAATAATAAAAATCTTTATTTCAGGGGGGCTCGCATAGAAGCGAATGCGAAATAAAATATTTTTGTAAATTTACATAGGGTTGCGGTATATCATTTTAAAGACAATTAGGAATAGAGTCCAAAAATATATTTTTTTAAATTTTTCCCCCAAAATTGACGAAATGGGGGGCTTTCAAAGTGGAGATTTTCTAACGTCCAAAGATGACCTCAGAACTCTAAATTTTCTGAGCCTGAAACTTGATCAATTATTTCAATTATATCCTGTACTTGAACAACAAATACTAAAATTAGATAAATATTGTAAGGAAACGGAATTATTTAATTTTTAATGAGCTTCAGTATTTTTAACAGAACTTCACATTTATGTCAATAGATGGCGCCGCGAGGTCTCAGTTCGGGGCGAACCACTAGTTATTTAAAACTAATAACCTTAATCCCGATTTTCAAGACTCTAACTTCAAAAACTTAGAACCTTCATGGAACCTTCCAACCCCCATTTCACCCCCTTTGGGGTGGATTTTCGTTAAACTGCTTAAACAGATTTTTATTATTTTTAACTATTAACTTAAATGACAATTTTCATGTCTTTAACTTCAATAACAAAGGACTTTGATACAAACTTTCAAACCCCATTTCAACCCCTTAGGGGTGAATTTTCTCAAAACCGTTTCTTAGCTGATGTCTACACCATAGAAGGAACCTACCTTCCAAATTTCAAGTCTGTGTGTTTTATAGTTCCTGAGATCTCGTGATGAGTGAGTGACCTTTCGCTTTTATATTATATTCGTATATAGATTTATAAAATAAAAAACCACGAGAAAGCATTGTGGCACTAAATGTGATCGTGTTATTTTATTGCTAATATAGATAGATACACAATAATAACGCTGTCACGTATCTTGTCGCGGTTCTGTGTTTTAAATCGTTTGTAATAAATATCAAACATCTCGCGTTTTTTTTCACACCTGAGTCCAGTTGGAGAGTGTCCAAGAATCCGGACAGAAATATTTTAATTCGTTTAATTCAACAACTCCGATATGATAGCCTTCATCGATATTTGACCGTTAAATCTTAAAATTTATAAATGAGAAAGTGTGTCTGTCTATTTGTCTGTTTGGGAGTTCGAACCTTTTTACTACTTAACCGCTGAATCTATCTAATTGAAGCGTTTAATTGTCGATGAAAAAAGTTCATCTTTAGAATTCATACAATTTGTACATAACAAACAAAATTAAAACGTACAGTGAAACGTTATCTGCATTTTAGGTTAGACTAGTTGATGCCCGCGACTTCGTCCGCGTGGATTATGGGTTTTCGGTTCCCGCGGGAACTCTTTAATTTTCCGGGATAAAAAGTATAGCCTATGTTTTATTCCAGAGTAGGTATAATCTATCTCTATGCCAAACATCGAGATCCGTTCAACTGTTCTGGCGTGATTGAGTAACAAACATCCATCCATTCATCCATCGATCCATCCAACCATCCGACCAAACTTTCGCATTTATAATATTAGTATACATATAATATTATTGTGAGTGATAAAGTGTGTCCAGAATCACCCATGAGACGACTGTCGGACACTCTATGTAACGAGGGCTGAATACTAAATACAAACGAGGCTTCCTAAGTACTATCAAAATTATGCGCAAATTGGCGCTCCAGCTTTATCTCGCAGAGAAATATGGACTGCTAGCCTATTACACACAAGAGAAACTATGTGTTGCAAATACATACACTTATAATAGCCCTTTAACATTAAAATAAACAGCATCATAATATAAATAAAACAATAAAAACTGCATAAATTAAAGAATCATTTTTGTGAACAACAGTTTGCTTGGTTAAAGAGATATACGTACAACCTACTCGTACTAATATGATCATTATGGCGAAAGTGTGTAAGTTTGTTGGTTTGTCCTTCAATCACGCTACATAGGAGCCACATCCCAGGTAGCATTATGACGTCGTCGACCTTAGTAAGACGTCAGTCTAAGGTCATTTTAGAGTCGGTCCTACATTAGTCATTTTAAGATGTCGTAATGACGTTCTTTTAAGGTCAGTCCTACATTGGTCATTTTAAGATGTCGTAATGACGTTCTTTTAAAGTCAGTCCAACATTGGTCATTTTAAGATGTCGTAATGACATCATTTCAAGGTCAGTCCTATGTTGATCATTTCAAGACTTTGTACTGACGTCGTGTTTAGGTAAACTAAGAATTGCGAATGTACCTATAATGAATTTTTGTCAAAAATTTGCTGATGGTATTTTGTTTGCTGTACTGGTATTGTCATCCAATCTACACGTAATACTTACTATCCATAAAATACTAACCTATTAACATTGCAAGAACGTCTAATAAAAAACTTGGCATTTTGTACAAGCCTAAGGCATCGTCAGTTATTACCAAATTAGGGTTTTTTCCCGATTTTGGGGGAAATATTAAATCTAATGAGAAAAATCTTAGTAATAAGAAATCTTAGAAACACAAATCCTTTCCAATCGTGCCAATTATTACAAAACTATAGGAACATGAAAAGCACATATTTACAATTATATTTCGTTTCGCTTCATTTTTCAGATAATAATTATTAAGTATTACATGTAGTCCTTCTATTGTGCAGCCACTCTTTCGCGCTTTTAGCACTACTACTCCTGGTGGGACGATACGAAACTCATATACCAAATTTCAGATTAAGCGTTTAAAAAGGCTACGATTGATCCGATTGCAATGAAATTTTGCATTCAGAGTGTTTCATACCTATTTTGAATTTCTTAATGTTGTTTTTTTTAATGACGGCCGTTATTATTTCTCTCTTTAGGTATATTTACACTTTTATTCTAACTATATTGACCTTTGCAAATGGCACAATAAAAATATTGCTGTAGGAATTTGCAAGAAGATAGTTCTTGTGATATTTTTCCAAAACGTTTAAATATGGAGAATTTAAGTGGTTCTTCTGCCAAAAAAAATACTCTGTACTGGCAACTCTTTCACACTAAACAAAGAGAAGGCGCGAATGTCAAGTCAACTGTCAACTGTTTCAGTTACTATTTAGTATTTACTAATGCCGTTTGATGCCGTTACCGTAAGTGTAAAACTTTTTACTTTTTACATACATAAAAATATGTACACCGTTATTCAGTTTTCGGCCAGTGAAGGTGGAACTGTATTTCTAGCCAAGGACACTTGGCTTACACCACGTAAAACGGAGGTTTATTGGCCTCCAACTAAACAAAGCAAGTCATTCAATAAATTATTAGAGGACGACGCTTCTCCTGATACAAAAAATTGGAAACTCTATGGGGTAAGTACAAAGAGTTTTTTATGAGACAGGTTAGTACTTAGTACATTCACCAGTGTTGTTAGGGCCCCGGGACAATCACTTTTTGTACACCTTATCTCACTAGTTCAGTACTGATACCTACGTATTCTGATTTATAAGGCGTTCCCTAAAGTGCAATCTATGTGGTGGGCCCAAATTACGACAATTAGGCAGGTACCTGTGTTCAACAGTGAATGACATGATGATTGTCTGCTTTAAAATAATACTGACATAATTAAGTCGGTACATCCTAACCATATCTGAAAGTGGTGCAGTCCAGAAGTGCACCCATGTGAACTATACATTCAGACTCCTGGTACCTAGTACTAGTTATTATTCTGTGCTCCTGGCATTTTATTCAAAATAGGATACTTAAATATAATATGTTATTGAACGTTATAATTCTATTGCAAATATTATGGGACAGTCAATAACGAGTCAGTCTCTTAGTGAGAATCTACAACCACTTGTAAAAAAACTGGGGTAACTGTTGGTAGAAGTGGTAAGTAATGCAAAGGATCTAACTATCTTTAAAAAGGTTATACATTAACATCAAGTGTTGAGGTCAAGATATATGCATTAATATCGGTCAAATTATCATCATTAAGCTTAACATACGTAAGCTTTTTTGTCATTTTTGATCTCTTTACTTATCAAATTTCAGCCTATTATTAAGTTCAGTTGTTTCAGCATTTATTATTATAAATCTGAATGTTATTATTATAATATAATAGTGAGGTATTATTATAATTATATAATTGATTTACAGATATGAGACCACAATGGTCAAATGAGGCTGACCTCTCGCTTAAGGAGACCACTCCGGAAATACAATGTAAATATTCTTAAAGTATTTATTATTTGTTGTTAAAATTTAAAAATACTTCATCTACATGTATTATCCAACATCCAAATATGCTTAAAGTGATACTCATATTGTGAACTTGGAGCTTCGTCCGTGTGGTAGTTGTTTATATGTGTAATTTTGTTTATGTATCTTCTCTAGGTACCATGCCATTCTTGTATGCGGATGCACCCTTGGTACTTCTGAACTGATAATTTTTGAGGGTATTTCATTCTTAAGGCTAGCATACCTATGCCCCTTAGCGGGCTGGATGGGGTTTATGGTTATACCGCTGTTGCTCAGTCGCCAGAGCTCCATTTGTTATGTAGCAGGGATCTCCATGATATGTGTAATTTTGTTTGTATGCCTATCATAAATATATTTAATTTGTTTATTGCACTTTCAGCCAAATCAGTTCAGTAGTTTCACCGTGATTGATAGACAAATAAACAAACATACAAACAATTTCGCATTTTAAATATTATTATGAAGTTTATGTATTTAAATATTGTTGTATTACTTATGTATATATAATATCATATATATATAAAATTCTCATGTCACAGTGTTTAGTTTATGATTTTTTTTATGTATATTTAGTAGGTATGAGAATGGATCGTAAAAAATATTTCATACCGCTTTTTCTATTTTTATGGAAAATGGCAGAACGTTTGCTGGGTCAGCTAGTATTATTGTTATATAAATATATAGTGGTAATTTTTTATACAGATAACAAGGACGAACAGCTCAAAGAATTACACTTGTCGCTCAATGAGACCCCTTCTTTGAACCTGGACTTTTCTACTAAAAGTAGGGAGCTAATGGGTAAGTTATGTAAACTGCAGGCCCATGGCAAAAATTATGTTTAATAATAAATTTTATGTTTCATACTTTATGTGCGTTTTTCAGTTTTGGAAAAAGAAACTGGACTGCTGGCTGATATAGTTACAAATGACCCTTCTCAGTCACATCTTAAACCATGGGACAGTACACCCGCATCTCCATCAGGAATCAGTAAACTAACAGGTATCTTATTTTCATTAGTTACTAAACTATGACCATAGTTGATTTTTTGGATATTTTTAAGCTTCATAGTCTAACAAAAGAAACATAATACATGATTTTAAAATCTGTTGATTGTGATTTATATAATACCAAGTTTTTATACAGCGTACCAATCCAAAGTGTTGTCTTTATTGTCCATAATAAGGACACAGAATGAACAACTGATCAATATGTTAAATAGACCAGGCAAAGGAGCAACCCAACTTAAACCAGAATTCATATTCCCATTAACAAATGAAGAAGATGTGGTCAACACGGAGGCTTTGTTGATCAATAAGGATCATTATGATAATCTGGTATGATAATAATAAATAACAGTCATATTTCAGTCCATTGTGAATAATGTGTAAAATGTCATCGTAGACCATACAAATGACTGTTATTTCAGGTAAACCATTTAAAGATTATATAGGAGGGCGTGAGTTTTCATCGAAGGCGTATCGGATCCTCAAATTCATATTTAAAGATGAACTAGCAGCTAAATATAACTTCTACGGGAAACGATCTACTAAGAAACCGTTTTGTCAACTTCGCCTAAAAATGCTATTGTTGGTAAGTTAAAATTTATATCTATGTAACTATATTACTTATTACTTTATTTATATATATGCATGTATATAGAGTGATCCTAACGCTCACACACGCACGTACGCGTGCATACACACACACGTGCACGCACGTACAGCGTGCACAACTCACATGGCACACATACATACACGCTCGCACACACATGCACGCGCACACACACACACACACCGATCAATCTGATGCCACCATAATAAAAAATAATTGAATTATTATTTCATAATAAAAAAACTATAACTATATTAAACTAATAACTAATTATACTTGTTCCCATACAAGCAATTTTTTTCTTTACATGTGTGGTTGTGTAAAAAAGGAACTTATTCGTTTGACGATAAAGTCGTCAGTAATTAACAACCGTTTATTATACTTATTGACTAGCTGTAAAGAAATCTGATCTTAATTTGAAAATATTTTTTAGAAAGTGTAACCTCTACAACATCGGCTACTGAGAAGGATGTTGAAGATAGTATCAAGACTTGGTTAAAGCATGCTCCTGAAAGAATGAATTATAGAAGAAAAAAGATAGATCAGTAAAATGTCGAAAATAAGAAACAAAAAGAAGACCATAGTTGGGGATAGGCAGTTAATGAGAAGAGCAAATGAAAGTACTTTATCTGAAATATCTTCTGTGGAAAACAGTTATTTTAATAATTTTTCATCTATTGCATCAAATCCTTTGCTTTCACAGAGTATTTTTCCCGATTTTACTAGCACTAATATTATTATTATTATTAATAAATGTCTGTAATTTAATACTGTGACTTTTTTTAGCAGCCTGTCTTCTCAGTAAGTCACATTTATGTAGGTTTTATAACGTATTAATAAATCGTACTTAATCTAAGGCCGCTTTTAGGTACGTATTTGAAGTGATGTCCTGATTGTCCTTAAGTTCACATTTAACTGTGGGTTTCACTTTGGTGTTACCCCGCACTTAAGTATATAGCACTATTACTCAGGACAATACTTCAAGTCCGTACTCAACAGCGATCTTAGATTTAACATAACTTCATTTAAGTACGATTTAATACGGGCCTAACTAGGTCAGTATTGGATGTCCTATAGACGTCGTAAACTGACGTTTAATACGAGCCTAACTAGGTCAATATTGGATGTCCTATAGACGTCGTAAACTGACGTTTAATACGGCCCTAACTAGGTCAGTATTGGATGTCCTATAGACGTCGTAAACTGACTTTTAATACGGCCCTAACTAGGTCAGTATTGGATGTCCTATAGACGTCGTAAACTGACGTTTAATACGGCCCTAACTAGGTCAGTATTGGATGTCCTATAGACGTCGTAAACTGACGTCTTAACGATGTGACAAACTGACGTCAAAGTAGGGTCTCACCGACGTCGTGGTATGACGTCAGTTACGTCGTGCGCTGACGTCACAATGACGTCAAAATGCTACCTGGGATATCTGCATTTTTTACATGCATAGATATAGTTAGTGACATAACATGTTGCGTATTATCCCGGTACCCGTGCGGGAAATTAAAGAGCCAATAAGTATGGAAGGAATGTTTGAAAAACAAAAATCCACGCAGCATAGTCGTGACATCATCTAAGCATAATATTTAAAAGAACTTTTTTTATTTGTGATAACTAAATTTAGAAAAAAAAATTAGAGGAGTAAAATATAATATATGTACCTATCGCTTTTCCCTGCCTCATTTTATGCAGCGCGACATAATTTTACGACTATTATCATAAAAAGAGCCCGATAATCGCGTAAATGTACGTGCCCGGTTCGGAACGAGTTGATGTTATACAATATATTATACCGACCAGCGTAAATAAATGTACAGTGTGACGTCGACCTTGGTGTTTTCAGTAGATTCTGTTTGAATATCGAAACGACTGACTATACTGACAGTAATATATAATTAAACTTGATACTGTCGATTACCGTGCCTCGCAAAGCACGTTAAGCCGTCGGTCCTGGTTATTATCACTAACGTGATAATAGTCTTTAAAGCCAGCCAACCCGCATTGGAGCAGCGTGGTGGGTCTTAGATCTAGTTCCCTCTCTCCTATGAGAGTGGAGGCCTGTGCCCAGCAGTGAGACGTTAGCGATGCGGGTTGGCGGGCTTTAACGACCATTATCATCTTAGTGATAATAACAGGAACCGACGGCTTAACGTGCACTCCGAGGCAAGGGGGTGAAACACCGCCTACTTCCTAAATCCGGGCTAGTACTGAGAATTTCTAGTTAAAAAAACCCAACACATTATGGCCCGACCCAGGACTCGAACCCGGGACCTCGTCAGCCGCAGTCAAACATACTAACCACCAGACCAACGAGGCAATTGTGGTAAAGTCAGTCGACACTTTATTGACTTTCTGACACCGTAAGGGTAGTATCCTCTTAGAAGATGGTGACGCAAGAATAACCAATTTACCCAGACCGGATTCAAATACGATACTGGAGACAAAGTTCAAAAATAGATAAATGGTAATAGATAACAATTTAAATACCTACATCAGAAGGTATACATGTGTAATTATTCATAGTTTATTTCTTCCCGTTGACCTATAATAATAAACTAAAATGTCGTGTGCGTAATATTATAACACATGATTCATAACATTATACTTAACGATTGCAAAATATGTAGAAATAAAATCAGTAAATCACTCGGTAATTATACTAAGTACACCCAACGGCGAATGCTCAGTTAAAATAAACCTAGCGAATGTGTTTATTTACTGCAGCATACTAAGTCGATTGTAAATATAAAATCATTAGAGTTCTGGATTTTAATATGCTAGTTCTATGCAGTTTTTTTACTCTTACTCTTTAATTTTCCGGGATAAAAAGTAGCCTATGTGCTATTCCAGACTATAATCTATCTCTGTGCCAAATTTCAGCCAGATCCGTTCAGCCGTTGGGGCGTGATTGAGTAACAAACATCCATACATCCGTCCAAACTTTCGCATTTATAATACCTACTAGCTGATGCCCGCGACTTCGCCCGCGTGGAAAGAGGTTTTTTGGTTCACGCGGGAACTCTTTAATTTTTCGGGAAAAAGTAGCCTATGTGTTATTCCAGACTATTATAATAATATCTCTGTGCCAAATCTCATTCAGATCCGTTCAGCTGTTCTCGCTTTATTGAGTAACAAACATCCATTCATTCTGAATCCATCCATACATCCATCCATCCAAACTTTGGCATTTATAATAGATATAGATACATAACCATGGGCATTAGGTACTTATCTTTATCAACATAGTGAGATACTACTTTAGTTACCTGATATATAGTTATATGTTTGAATGTATTAGTTCCATATAAAATCCTTTCGGTTCCCGTAAAAAATCCGATTTCGCCATGACCGTACCAACTTAATGCCGACGCAACATATTTAATTTATTGCGCAAGTACTTAAAAATAACTCAGACGGAATCCGCAATTTTGTATAATATCATACGCTTCGGAGTTCGGTATTACATAAAAAATATAAAAAGCATCTGCTCTGAATCGTTCGGGACCGCGGCAGATGCCCGACATCAAGACATTACGGAGGGTAATCCGGCTCACACGGTTTACGAAAAACGATCGGTTGTATCCGTATCGATACTATGATATTATTATACGATACGTATACGATAAAACTCTATAATATCGTTGCGATAATGTTTTGCACATTTTCCTCGTAGTACGTCAGATACAGAACTAGTAACTATAGATCCACCGCCCTATTTTAGTATTTCAATGGTCTCGGACCGTTAAATGATAGATATGACTGATAATTGATTGATAATTATTATAGAATTAGAATTATTTTAAAAATTATAATTAAATTCTAAATGATAAATGCTAATTACATAAATGAGTGGCACGCGTGCTGGAATGAAAAGTAGGTTAATTGCTGATGGAGCAAATTGTACGGTTGGACTGTGGACCGTACACAAGAGGACTGTCACAAAAAAAAAATGTTAGTCATCGGTCCAAAACTTGACTTATATGTTATGACTAAACACCTCAGGATTGCCTTTAGTAGGTAAAACCTAGAAGTGGTGGAAATTCAGGCATTGACTATAAAATACCTGTCTATACTAAAGTTTGTATGGATGGATGTGTGTTACTCAATCACGCCAGAAAGGCTGAACGGATCTGGATTAAATGTCACAGGGATAGATTATTGTCTGGAATAACACAAAGACTTTTTATGGAA
The DNA here is from genome assembly GCA_923060345.2 of Erebia aethiops. NCBI lineage: Eukaryota > Metazoa > Arthropoda > Insecta > Lepidoptera > Nymphalidae > Erebia > Erebia aethiops. The sequence goes on from OV281087.1 coordinate 15,760,234, forward strand.
AATTAAAGAGTTCCTTACCCACGCGGACGAAGTCGTGGGCATCAGCTAGCAGGCACTATTATATTTAGTATAATAATGCCACCGGGACGCGCTAGTGAACATGAAATACCGCTGCTATTAACGTAATAATATTCTAGCAACAGTTCCTAAATTATTTCCAAAGTGCCAATTCTGACAATGTTTACGATATTAATATTTAGATTTGCATTTTATTATTTTGATTCAGAATATTAGATATTATTTATGTTGAGTTTTATTCGCGATAAAAATACGCTCAATTTACGCTCTAAATTGCTTTCGAAACCACAGTCAGCATTCGTTAGCTTTCATATTATTAGTTACACAGTTTCACAGTTTTACTTGCGTAAATAATACAACACACGCAGTACACTCTGTAGTAGAATGATACGTTCTTAATCTGCGAAAAAGATGCAGGTACCTAATAATATCACTAAATCTACTCCATTAGTTTGCAAGAAATGTGAACCAAAAAAATATATACCTATTACCTACTTTACAATATTTCTACGGCTTTCACGATCCCTGCGATAAGAACCTACAAGTGAACTTTTCACTATTCAATAACTATTTACATCGCCCGTCGGGAATAAAGATTGCCTAAGACTTCAAAGCCGAACAATTCAAAGACAAATGGTCGTGGATCTCCTTTGTAAAACATCCAAATCCAATCTTATATTTCAGGGAAAGTGATTTGTCAGACATAAGAAATAACGTTGCTTTGTCTCTACTTCTCACAATCTCAATACGAATTGATATAAAATTCATCTCAATATTTTATTACGCGTACGATCTTCGACGGTATAATCTTACTGAGATTAAAACATCATATTTTTGTTATATAACAACTGTTTCAGGAAAATTTTTGAATTACAACATCTATACTACTTAATATTGTAAATGCGAAAGTTTGGATGGATCGAAGGATGGATGGATGGATGGATGAATAGATGTTATTGTTACTCAATCACGCCAAAACGGATGAACGGATCAGTATTTAATTTGGCACAGAGATGGAGTATAGTCTGGAATAACACATACTTTTTATCCCGGAAGATGAAAGAGTAACGGGAACCCATAAACCTCCATCCACGCGGATGAATTCGCAGGCATCAGATAGTAATATCATATACTTAAATAACAGTTTTATAACAATTTTATTTCTATCTTTCCTACTTCCTGTAGATACTTACGCTATAATATGAAGGAAGCGTATAATTGACAAAAAAATGTTAAGTAGGTATATATAAATAAGCACTTTTCGTCCGCGTGGGAAAGGATACGCGTTTTTTGATTCCCGCGGGAACTCTTTTATTTTCCGGGATAAAAAGTTAGCCTATTTCCTTCCCCGGGATACAACGTACTTACCCCTGTACCAAATTTCAAGAAAATCGGTTGAAGAGATGGGCCGTGAAAGCGTAGCAGACAGACAGACGGACGGACAGATTTCGCATTTACAATATTAACATTAAGTATGTGTAATACCTGGAATTCTACATACTCACGTATGCCACTGCGCTAAGAATTAAAGGACACTTGAAGAAAAATAACCCCCTGACACTTCTAATCTCATCTCCTAAGTATATATACAGAAATAGCAGATTGTATTATAAGGGAGCAATATAATATTAGGGCGCTTTTTTGAATCCAGAACGAAGTGTGGGATTCTAGAGTAGAATTCCGAGCGTAGCTCGGTATATAATACATGGGATGAAAAAAAAATCGTCCAAGTTCAGACATATACGAATTACTTATCTCAACTTTACCAGTGTGCGCGCGGCCTACGAGCCAGCAACACGTTATATTAAATCATGTCGTGATTACTATCATGTGTTTGCAGATATAACTAGATTTACAGATTAAACTATCGCAGATTCGAAAGCAAGAGAAAATTTAACGGTTTTTAACGCTCCATATCTTGGCAATTAGTTAGTTAGCAAAAACTAAACAAAAACATGACTTTTCACGTGTACGGAATTGTTATTAGGACGATTACTTGGAATGGGCTCTCTTTTAGCACATAATTATATAATACAACCCCTTTTAAGACGATTTTTATCAGTGCAATTTTGAAATTCTCAGTGTTCTTCTGCCTTATTAAATTTAACCGTATGTTGACAACTACCTTATTTTTTATTTTTAGAATAGGCAGATAGTTCACGTAATTATACCATCGAAACCCGCAGACTGGTCGTGATATCTACACATTCTAAAGAAAAATATACTTATTTAAGTAGGTAGGTACCTGTAGAGACCATAGACTTATTTATTCTTTTAAACGATAAGAATTCAGAACAATATTTACTAGAGACATTACCAATGTTTGCGGCTAGGTTAAATTGCTAAGGGCATAAAATATAATAAAGTTCCCACATAAATCGTTCACTTATTATGTGATTACCCGACGCAATACGCGTAAGCTATGCGGCAACCGTATCAAGGTTAATGCGACTCCACCTGCGGTAACTGCTGAGCGTTGAACCAAACACGGGGCGGGCAATGTTGCGCGTCGCGCTCGGCTTACGAACTTCTCAGAAACTCCGCCGTCTGACGCAATTCCGGTCATGATCCCGACTTGTGCGCTCCAAATTCAAAACTCTTGGAGCTAATTTCCGAACGCCACTTTGTTCTTTATTCAATTTCCGATATTCGCTTTATTACGAACGAGAATTCGATTCCTATTCTGCCCCGCCGTCTCAAAGGCATACTAAACGTTAAGCGCGCTTTATTGAAATATTTCGATTGCTTAGCTCATTGCTAACGGCTCTCATTAAAAGCTGAGCGTATATTAACATGGAACGCTACAAATCTAATTAAAATTCTTGACGTAAACAACTTTAAATAGCAGTAAGCGTAACTTTCGAGAGAAAAACATGACGAGTGAATCTGAGTTTTATTAAACAGATTCTTACAGACATACTCTACCTACCTAATTACATCTATAAAGAACTTCAACTAACACGAGGTCATAGTGGTAATGGTACGTACATAAATCTGGATAATTTGAGATGTCATTAAGAAGCGAGTTAAAACAGACCACCATTTTAGACTTGACCAGTATAATCAGATCTGTGTACAACCCAAAAGCCCAGCAGCAATTAAATCAACAAAAAAATTGAAGGATCTTATATCTAGGAAACACAATAAATAAATGGAGTTGACTAATTTAAACAGATGACTTCGGGATCAGTTTTAAAGGTATCTTTATTAATAAGATTATCGATATTCTGAAGCGATAAGAAAAAATGTGTTACCCTGCCTACCCCTCGGTTCCCCCTTTTCCTTCTTCCCGCGTCCCCCTCCCGTCACAACAGCCATCGCGGGCGAATATTAAATTTGCTCCGTCAGAAAGCCATGAGCACGTCACATTATTATGACTGTTGTTCCATTGACTGATGGCGTACTATGTTCACGGTTCACGCCAGTATTGCCGATTGGAATTTTTCGTTTTTTACATTATTCCTTATACATTCCAAATCATATTATCGTAGATATATCACCGGACAGTTTTATAATAGCTATTTATGCAACTGTATCGTAATGAGGGTCATTTTAATTCGAGTGCTGTTTTTTGATACGAGGCTTGCCGAGTATCAAAATAGGATAGTACGAGAATTAAAATGACTAATTACGTACAGTTGCATACAAGATTTTATCTACGACAAGGACGTCTTTATAATTTTTTACTTTGTAAATTAATAAAAAAGTCAAATCAATTGACTGGTTGGGAAAGTGCCAGAACCCAGAGCCGCTAAGCTATAGGTATCCTATTTATGAAGATAACCATATCGATACAGCTAGGACTCATAACGATACAGCTCCCATACAACGAACTGTATCGTTATGAGAAGCAAACACGAAAGAGGGTTCAATTCGATATAGTTGTCAAATTCGAAATTGGAACTTTTCGATGCTGGAGTAGATAAATAAATTAATTGAGGGATGTACGAGTAGGTACCTAGTCACGGTGTAAGTCCCCATGCGGAATGATAGAAAAGTTGAGAAACGAAAATAGCTTAAGACAGCTTCTTTTAATAGGTGTCAATTGGCTTTTTGTAATATCTTTCCATAGAAAATAACAAACTTATCTACGCGACAACGTAGGCCCCGTGCCAGCTATATCATAGCTGGATCAGCTACTTTTTCATACTGTCAAGTCGCGTCACGTCTTAAAGAGTCGCGTTGTCGCGTTTGTCGCTGACATAGGCCTTAAATTTTTGGTATTTACGTGTTCACAGTAAAAAAATTAAGAGCATAACTTATTGCGTTTTTCCAAGAAGTAACGAGTTTACCATCAAAGAAAATATCTATTTTAGAGAACTAGCATCTAGATTTCTAGAATGTTCTCGATATATATATATACGTAGTCGTAAACAAACTTGGGAATTCCCGTATAAATAAATAGACCCGAAGGGCAAATCTACTATTCCAACGCATACCTATCCACATTTAAAAAAGCAATAAAACTAAATTAAACTCTGTCCACAGTGAATAACGTATTTCAAGCATTTTATATCTAAAGCGATAAAAATAACAAATAACTAGGTACTTATTACAAAGCTTTTTGTTTTATTTCGCAACTCAAACTTTAGAACAACTATTTACTCCGGGCTATGAGTATTTACGAGTATAATAATCAAAAGTTACTGATAATATTATAAATGCCAAAGTATGTCTGTTTGTCTGTAACCTTATTACGGCTAATCTGTTTGCCTGGTGGGAGACTGGAGCCGTGGCTAGGTTACCACCCTACCGGCAAAGACGTGCCGCCAAGCGATTTAGCGTTCCGGTACGATGTCGTGTAGAAACCGATAGGGGTATGGGTTAATTATTATAACTACCATGCCCCTAACAGCCGCCCGCTAGCCCGCTACCATCTTAGACTGCATCGTCACTTACCATCAGGTGAGGTCTGGAAATGGATTAAAAAAAACTGTCTAAAAGATCTAAATTTTGGTACACAGTTGGTGTCATCCCGAGCAAGGCTACATTATTTTTAACCTTCTTCCAAAAAAGGAGGAGGTTTTCAATTTGGCGCGTATTTTTTTATCTCCCCTGATAAAAATCCCCTATCCCTGAAATCGAAGAGTTTCCATTCTCATGACATTTTTCAAAAACCCAAACCTATGCATATGAATTCAGGGGCATCTAGTTTCACCCGCGAAGATTTAATAATTTGTTGAAATGAGTGGTCGACGACATAGAAATGAAAATCGTTTATTTAAAAAAAATATCTCATAAATAATAAGAAATGGTTTTCACAAAATAGACTGATACTCGAAACGACTTGAATGTAAAACGACGAATCCTGAGATTAACTCTAAATAGCTCGTGGATCATAGTTATAAGAATAAACTATGATATTAGACCCAGAGCCCGCATGTAAATGCTTGTATTAAAAAAATATATTGGAACGTAAAATATTATTCAAACGTGATATCTAGAATCAAGATTTAATCAATTATCTATTGTCTTAAATTCGATGAAAGTACCTTGAATCAATCTAGGAATTTAAGTAATTGTCTTGTTTTCCATTCATCTACATTTTGTAGAAGTTGCGTACGCTCCGTACTCCAATTAGGGGCGACCGAGGTAAGAATTCCAGACAGGCAACTATACCTTTCAGAGTTGCATATTACTATAACTATGATGTTCGTTTTGAGCAATTGAATATGAACGAAAATTTGTGAGGTACCCTGCATGCAAGAGAGATCTCCATAATATCCTATACGTAAGTATGTGAAGTGCAGACCTGCACTTGGCCAGCGAGATGTACTATGGATCCACATTTTGAGAAGAGTCCAGTTGCGGTCAATAATGGGCCGGCGATGAGTTGAGACGATGGATTCTAATAATGTCATATTAAAATTTTAAATTGTTTTTGCAGATATCTTACAGCCGTCTCTCATACTACTGGCTGGTAGCTAATCACCAGACACACTGTAATAACCGTGATTAATTACATCTGTCAATGTGCTAAGTGACTGTGTATGAAGAGCAGTCCCGACCACTTAATGTACAAAAAAATAAAACCAAACTAAAATTGTACTCTCAGTATTTATGTTGTGAACTCGTTGAAATAACGCTGTTGCTAAAACACATCAGAAGTATTGTCACACTAGCTTAGGACACTGACAAAAAAGAAAGAAAGCTCGAAGCCCTAATTCAAAATCAGGTATAGGTATTAAAAGTACTGATGGAGTCATCAATCTATCTATATACATAAAAATCAATTGCTGTTCGTTTGTCTCGCTAAAACTTGAGAACGGCTGGGCCGATTTAGCTGAGTGCAGGGAAGGTTTAAACGGTGAGAAAATATGGCAAAATTAGTTACTTACGACGCGCGGACGAAGTCGCGGGCATCAACTAGTATTTATTTATTATTCGGCGAACCTGCCTTTCGAATAAAGATTATTATAGATAGGTATGACCAAATAGCCGTATACCGCCGAGATCGGCTGAATATGTACTATGTAGGGATTCGTTTTAATAGAAACTAAGGGATTTGAAGCCAAGAGAATCCTCAACTGAAACTGATGATGTGATTAAAGTCGAAGTCAAAGAATGTTTATTCAATTTAGGTAGGTATACTACACTTATTGACGTCCGGATTAAATTAAAATAATATATATCTGTAAACCATATTCTGATTAGTCTTTTGGAAGCGTAGCGTCATTTTGATAACAACTTAAACACAGATTTATTTACATCGCAATAAGGTAAAAATTTAAATAATAAAAACAAAACAAGCAGGAGAACTGTGCGCGCCGCAACCACCTCTATGTCAAAATAATAAAGCTCAATTTGTAATTTTGTCACAAAAGACGCTGCGCCCAGCTCTACTCCATTCTGGAGTACCTAGCGCGTTGCGCCAAACTGATCTGTTGAATTACATTTAAAGCTTGACATTAAATAAGTGCACACACTCATTATGGATTGTGTGACAGTGTTCTAACTGTAGACCGTCTGTTACTTCGCAATTAGGGACTAAAAGACTAAAAAAAACAGTGTGAAAAAAATAAAAAGTGCATGCCCCGACAGATGTTGGCGCAGCGGCGCTGAGCGATGACGACAGGTGCATCGCTAGGACAGGGTTGGCACGGGGCACTTTTTCTAAAGGCCTCCTGTTAGTCCACATACCTATACCTACATAAAAACTCAGAATACTTCTGAGAATAAAACATGCTTTTTTCTGGAGTTTATCAAAACACGTTTTAAATTACATCGTTTAAAATATCTCTCATTTAATGATGAACGCTTAGTAACTATGATCAATATTAAAATATTGTCAATATACACCGTTATTGTATGCACAAACTAGAATTATTTAGTGCATTTGCAACACTAAACAGCATAGGCATTAGTCGACTTTGGTTTAAACTAATTGAATGGATAATAATGAGCTTAGTTTTGAATATGAAATTAATATTTAAATACTCACAATTATTATTATTCGAACAGTAAATTTAATACCTACTCGAATTCAATAAATTAATGGAAACAATGAGGGAGGATGATTTATACACCTATTTGTTATTCCATGATCGTACAGTCCCTTACAAGTCTATAGAACGAACAATTAGGCAAGCCAAGCAATTATGACTAATCACTAGGTATAGTTTATCAAACGATATACAGGGAATTCTGACAAATGTTCATGGAGATTTGTTAAATAATCCCGGGATCGGCGCCGAACACTCAAAGTTTCAAATCATTTTCTTTTTAAAAATTACATATGTAAATAAGTATCCTTACGTCTATGAAGACATAAAGTATTATTGTTCTGTGGACCATAGAGTTTGAATATGTCAAATAAAAGGCGGACTTATGTCACTGTCAGTCACAGAGCCCGCCTTTTATTTGACATATCCAAACTCTATGGTCCACAGAACAATAATACCTTATGTCTTCATAGACGTAAGGATACTTATTTACACATATTCAGTCACACTATAAATTGACGAAAATGGGGTATATAACTGATGAATTACTGTAGGTACTATTAATATTGCTACTAAGTAGTAAAACACCACTCGGCTGGTGATGATATGTAAATTATTATAGTATGCTTTCAGACGTCCTTATTCATTACAACCCCCCTCGTAATCAACCTTGACATCAAACCAAGTTTTTTGTCGGTTCTTCTCAGTACAATCTGCTTTAAGAACCGATAGTAAAGTTTTGACATATCATAATTAGTGATTAGTGGCACAAGTAATAAATCATTAATCGCGGAATAAATCATTTCATTTCAAACATTGCATTGGCTCAAAATAAAAGCAACTGCTAGGTGACAACCCTAGTCAAATGATTGACCTATTGGCAGCAGGCAAGACGGTTAAGCGTGCACTAATCGACCTACAAATCGGACATTATCTTTTGCCTTTAGTTTAAATAAATAACTGATCGCAGATTCCAAAATAGCTCATTTAATTTTAGCATTTTGTGTTATTTCCTTTTTTTTTTTCGTATGAATTCGTGGATTTTTCTACGAAACTATTCACGTGCCACAAAAATTCATTTGAGAGTTCATTATTGACTGTGTTGTTATTATCTATAACTAAATGTCACAAGTAAGTAAAGAAAAGTCATAAAGAAAGGAAACAGGGAATAATCATGTAACGTTATGAAGTTGCTTTTTTTTTTATTCCACTACAAGTTAGCCCTTGACTGCGATCTCACCTGATGGTAAGTGATGATGCAGTCTAAGATGGTAGCGGGCTAACCTGGTAGGGGGATGGCAGTTATAATAAACCCATACACCTAGTCGGTTTCTACACCGCATCGTACGCTATATCGCTTGGCGGTACGTCTATGCCGGTAGGGTAGTAACTAGCCACGGCCGAGGCCTCCCACCAGTCGACAATTTTTTGTATATCATTTCTACTGACAAACTGCTAGGATTATTAAACATGCAAATTTGAATTTACATGTTAGAATAAAAAGGGATTAAAACTGATTTATAATAATTTGTCAAGGTATTTTCACAACATGCGCTAACTTTGAAGCGAAATTCCTAAGTTCGTCTAAAAATCCGCTAACTTATAGCACGAAGCGATCCCGAGTCCCGACAAACACAGACATTCCGCAAGTCCGGCTTACGGCAACCGGCCAGCCCCGTTTCCACCGACCGTCGCGTTGTTTAATTCCATTAGGGCACCCCTTTTATCTCCACCACTTTTATCTTCCACTATTGGATTACTGAACGAAATGCCGTGGAAAAGACACACGCAATTCGCCTTTGCCATTACTTCATCTCTTGTTAAATAATAGCCTTTTGCAGGCTGCAGCCGCTGATGCTTGCGGCTGCCACTTGTTTTTTACACGAGAACATTGTGTTTAAGTTTAATTTAACTTGTGTTGCATTCTTATTTGAGTTCCGTTTCGAGTATTAAAACTATGTAAAAGACACTTTAAACGTTTTACATTAAATAAGTAATAAAGTGTTTGGAAAACTTTTTATCGCATGTTACAAGTCTTGACTCACTCACTCACTGACTGACTAATTTTCATCTAGGTAAAACTTTCGGACCTAGAAAGATGAAATCCTCTTCCGGGACAAAAAAGCCGGTGTTCTCGAGATTCTCAAGAGAGATAAGATGCGGACGGTTTATAGTGTTTGTGTAAGAAATTTGAAAAATGGCCCTGTAACCCTAGTGACTGAATGACCTTTCAACTAGAAATTCTGTGCGTCAAAAACACAAAAATCATTATTCTACTTCAGTAAAGGTGGCTTGCTACGAAGCGCTAGATTATTTTCTTGTTTGTTTGTTATGAAGTCTTTATTGTCCATTAAATACAATGTACAAAGTCGAACTTAATACCTAGAGGTGTTCTCTTCCAGTTAAGCTTTGGTAGTGGGGCTTTGGTAGGGTTGAAAGACAGTGCGTATAATATACAGAGAAAAGTTGGGGAAACAAGAAACATATTTAGGTAGTAGGTTTTAATAGTCTTGCCAATAATTTTCAAAGTTTAATTTTAGTAGCAGTGGAATCTCCGCAAATCTTTGGGAATGTTTGTTCAGGGGCCATACTGTCAACTCTTAAAGCCATATTGTTAAATTATTAGTGAATTTCGTGTTTTAGAATTATAATCCTTATTTTAGGAACGTCAAGGTACGTGACATCAAACTGTCATTTCAAGATGTGATAGTGAAACTCACTGTTCAGCCCGATTAGGCTACGTAAGTAACGTAACTAATCATACTTACTAATATTATAAATTCGAAAGTGTGTTTGTTTGATGGTTCGTTGGTTTGTCCTTCAATCACGCCTCAACAAAGCAACGGATCGACGTGATTTTTTGCATGGGTACAGTTGAGGACCTGGAGAGTGACATAGGCTACTTTTTATCCCGGAAAATTAAGGAGTCCCCGTGGGAATTAAAAAAAACTTATTCCACGCGGACGAAGTTGCGGGCATCAGCTAGTTTCTAATATGTTTGGTTAACGACACTTTCCGAGTTTCGCTATACCCAACAAATTTCGTCGACTGCGCGGAATAGTTGGTCTGGCAACTTGGCCCTCAGATATTAATCAATAGCCCACAGTATGGCCACACAGAAATTTATGGCGATAATGAACTATGTTTAAACTATTTCGCACTAGCTGATGGCTGCGACTTCGTCCGCGTGGTTTAAGTTTTTTGTATTCCCGCGGGATCTCCTTAATTTTCCGGGTTAAAAAGTAGCCTATATATATATATATATATAAAAGTAGTATATGTAGCTCCAGGTCCTGATCCATATCCATGCCAAAAATCACGTCGATCCGTTGCTCCGTTGCGGCGTGATTGAAGGACAAACCAATAAACCAACAAACACACTTTCGCATTTATAATATTAGTATGATTATATCATCGCTACAAGTACTTGCTTTTAATTGTATTTTGCATAATTGACCAGTCTATACTCTCTACTCAGTTTATATCTCTAGTTAATAATAGCTATTTATGCAACTGTATCGTAATGAGGGTCATTTTAATTCGAGTGCTGTTTTTTGATACGAGGCTTGCCGAGTATCAAAATAGTATAGTACGAGAATTAAAATGACTAATTACGTACAGTTGCATACAAGATTTTATCTACGACAAGGACGTCTTTATAATTTTTTACTTTGTAAATTAATAAAAAAGTCAAATCAATTGACTGGTTGGGAAAGTGCCAGAACCCAGAGCCGCTAAGCTATAGGTATCCTATTTATGAAGATAACTATATCGATACAGCTACGACTCATAACGATACAGCTCCCATACAACGAACTGTATCGTTATGAGAAGCAAACACGAAAGAGGGTTCAATTCGATATAGTTGTCAAATTCGAAATTGGAACTTTTCGATGCTGGAGTAGATAAAGATAAATTGCGACACATACAACGCTTACCTATATTCGTTTTGAATAACAATTATCTTTTGCATTGAATCTCTTAAGGTGCCAGCGGAGGGGGAATTGCCCATACAAACGTAATACCAAAATAATTTGTAATTCGAGAATATTTCCACCATATTATGCGGTTATTAAGATTGAACTTGTATTTATCTAGGTCCCTGGATAATTATTTTTTCAAAATACTTTCCCAAAATTAAATGTAAGCACATTGCGTTTTGCATGTTTTTACGACATAAATGACAATATGTGTTCTCCTTATTTGTTTCATATTAAAACCAACGATATCTCACGTACTAATTGATCAGGAACATAGCCTATATTTTCCAGTTACAGAATAATAACACGAAGTTAAAAACAAATTTTCATTCATAATTTTTGGTATTCACGGAACAAGACTAAATGTATAACAAATGCTGTACGCTCATATTGCTATCTCGCTTGTACGCGATCATGTGTCATCAGCCAAATAGAGATAGCAATATACCGGCAAATTTATATTTGCGGTTCGAATAGAAGTTGCGAGCGGCGCGAACCAGCCTCTTAAGTTTCGATTGGAACATGGATGATGAATTCCTTAGCATCAATGCAGTAACAATGTCCATTTTTATCACCATTCATCATAATCCAATTTTTCATGTCTATAACCATACTAATATTTATATGTTATATCCATACTAATATTTTAAATGCGAAAGTGTGTCTGTCTGTCTGCTACGCTTTCACGGCCCACCCGTTCAACCGATTTTGATGAAATTTGGTATAGAGATAGTATGTATGATGTATCCCGGGGAAGGGTATACGTATACGGGGTACTTTTTATCCCGGAAAACTAAGGAGTTCCCGCGGGAATCGGAAAAACCTAATCCACGCGTACGAAGTCGCGGGCATCATCTAGACTTTTATTTAATGGAAGTCGTTTTAAGAATTACTCTCACTGGTTTGCATACCTATGCAGATATATCCAAATCGGTTATTTTCATAATTTCATATTTCATACTACACGAGTATCTCTGTACGACCGGGAAGTTCATAAAGTTCTTGTAAGGAACATGCTCATTCGTAAACTATAAAGTTCTAAAGCAGGAACCAACATAACTTGTTGTTCCCCAAGGAAGCCGGTAAGTTAGATTAGTACGCCAAGGCCCCTCATAATATGGTGTAGGTATTTTTATCAATATTATTAATGGTAGCCTTATTTAAATTATAACCTTCCTGTTTAACAATGTTTGACAACAAATTTCCCAACATTCAATCAAAACTACGAACAATTTTTTTTTAAAGTCAAGTGAAAAATCTCGACAAAATTACATGACTGACTAAAGATTAAGGGCTGCGTTTCGAAATACTTACACTAACCTAACCTAACATCGGCTATAAAATTCTACGAATAAAAATCGATTCCTAATTATATTACGGCAAATGCCCAAGGTAAACGACCTACTGCAATAGATGTATCCACAGATAGAGTCTATCTCTACTTAGTGAAATGTACCTATTTGATGCAGGAACTCAGCAGTATTACGGCTTCACTTCCAATTTAAAGTAGCACGAGACACACGCAATCAAGTGTTATAAAGTATCAGGTAACCAAAAAGTATGGTCATGCTAATATCCTCATCCACCTGGTTGAATTATTTTATTATTAATAATACGGTAATTTGGTAGTTATACCTGGAAAGTTTCTCGGGAGTTTTGAAAATTGGTGTATTTTATAGATTTCGACGAATCCGAATCTTCACTTTGCCACCTAGTATATTTGCCGCTCGCGCCGCCATATTGGAAAAATAGCGCCCAAAAACTGTTTTTGGCGCATTCCAATATACAATCCCAATACACCAATTTTCAATAACCGAAAAACTTTCCAGGTAACCCCCTTTTTGAGCACCAAATTACCGTGTAACTAAATATAGAATTGAGTAACGATTTTCGATGTGCATTCTTAGTGCAATGGCTGTGGACATACAAAGAGAGAATGCGCGTGCGACGTGTTTAGCGAGCATTAGCACTTAGGGTTGGTACAAACAACTAATCTACATCAATTAATAATTGAACCACTTTTATCTACATTTTTTTACATGTAAGGCAGTATCAGCAGTAAATGTTAATGTATACGGTCATCAACGTATACATTAACATTTAACACATGCACTTTATTTATAAAGAATACTTTATGTTAATTGAAGTAAAGATTAATTACACTTACATCCCTACTTAATTATGAGGGAGATATTCAGTATATGAGGCTGAATAATTAAATCAAATTAGGCAAATTTTATTCTCATGTTCATAATAAGTTCTTTTTTTAACCTAAAAATATTATTTCGATCAGCCTAAAAAATAATGATACAAGAATTACTAATTGATGAGTGTATGATGGTGTGTAACTATACGTATCTTACTATTCAGGGGAAAATAATTTATTATTAAAAAAAAAAAAAAAAAAAAAAAAAAAAAATATATATATATTATAATGATAAAATAATAGTAAAATAATATTAAAACAATAATACAATAATAGTACATACTATATATATGTACATAGTATATATGATCTAATCGAGGGTGCATGGAAACTTACTAATGAGCTTCCCGGCGTCCGGTCCACTCGGCATGTGTACTATGCATACTGTTTGTGGTGTTTGTAGTCTCATTGAAATTGAGTCAAAATTTTGTGATGATAGTGAACATGCTCGCTCGTTGTACCAATATTGTATTGCATACATACTAGTTGTTGGATGCAATCTGGTAAGGGAGCCTTAGTACTTGTACTTCGTGAACCTGGCTGGAGAGCGTCCGACGATATTCAATCTGCCTATGGTGGATTTATAACATATTTAAATATAACATATTACATATAAACCCATAACATACAATTATCATTGCAGGTTGAGTTGGGCCTGTAGAATATATCACTCGCTCCGGCGATGCATCGGCACGGCTGGTTCTGTCTTGATGTTTACCTCGGTAGGACGTCAAGATGGGATAGGTTGTTGTTGAACCAGAGAGCTTGCTTTCTGTGCGTAGTACACTTCGTGTACATTTCTATGTTCTACAGTACGTCTGATTTTACCATGCGATTTTATTGTAACAACATACCTATTATATGCAATTACTATGTTCGCTATGGTCGAACGATAACTAATTATTGTATAAAATTACTACGATGTTCGCTATGATCGAACGATTACTAATCATGGTTGATAGGACTCTGTTTACTACTACCAATATCAAACTTACTTTCAAACAATGTTCTACTACCCATGATGGTTGCGCGCTATATTTGATTAATATACTAATACTGAAGGTTGCATCACGCCTGTGGATTCTGTTTCGTTGCGGCGAACATCCCTGCAGTGCGCCTGGTGTATCCTTGAAACCTATTACAGGTATATGTGGGATTACACCACTTTAAAAATGTAATTACCCAGCTTTATGCTGACATAAGTGGAACGCACCACTCTAAAGTACGCTCGTGTACGTTGCGCCATTTCGCGGTTGATGCCTAGTGGTTGTGGGGGGAGGCTTGTTGGCTTTTGGTATTTTATGAGGCTTATTGGCCCATGTTCCCATGTATCGATATGCCTTTTGGAATACCAAGGGTGGGAAGAAGTCTACCGTTGGTGGCGGGGTGGAGCCATTCCAACCATCATATATTTTGTTAGTTAAAGTATATGATGCCAAACAAAGCACCTTCCTTTATAAAAGGAAGATGCTTGCCACTAGGGATAATTAGCTTCACCACTGTGTGACCTTATGGAATCTTATGGAACAACTTAAATGTATGTTACATAAGATAGAAATCGAAACTCTGAGTAACTATCCATATATAAGGTCAACTCTCTTGATTTTAAATATATTTCGCATAGAAATATAATATGATTGATCCTATACATAAGACTGACTTATTGTGTATGTTAAGAGGCAAACATAAATCTGGCTTGCTGTGTATGTTAAGAGGCAAAACATTAAAACGAACAAAGCGCAGTATACTTGAACAGGATCGTATAGCAAAAATACACTTCTAAATGTGTGTCATGGTTGTATACTATTTAGATACTCGAACACGTTAAATATAAAACTCTCATATAAAACGTGTGTCATAGTTGTATACTAGTTCTATACTCGATCACGTAACAAAGTACTTGCCTTCACTTTGTTGATTTATACTTGATCATTTTTACAACTTTTCTATAACTCGAACGCGTAATTTAAGCCAGTCTTATGTAAACTGAAATTCATTGAAATCAGTTCTTAAACTAGTCGTTGGGTTGATTGAATTCGAAGCTTCTGAAACTCTAAAAGAACTTGGGTTATTATGTTCGCAACGATGATGAGGGTTTACTGCTAGATGATTCATGAGCCATTACAAAGAACCATTGAATTTTATTTGTAGAGAGAGGTATAGATTCTTAGGGACCCCGTCAGGTTAGTTACAATATGATGCAGTGACCAGGATACTTGGTTCAAGGCAAGTTATCTCATGGGTCCCGGTTAAAGTAAATTAGGTAATCTAAAAGTAGGCGAAAGCCTACAATATGTTGACCGTGAAATGGAAAGAGTCAGAGGAAGATTTCGAGTTCAAATAGACCTAACGGCTTGTTAGTAAGAGGTTGTATGGAAGGTGATATGAAGCAACACAAGATAGAGGACGTACAAATGTCTTATGGACAGGGGGTTGTGTGATGTTGTATGGAAAGTGGAAGGAGCAACACGAGATAGAGGATGTGTAAATGTCTTATGGACAGGGGGTTGTGGTGTCTATGTGTGAGGTATAACAAATACAAATTTTAAAATTGGGAGAGTGTGTCTGTTAAGCGTTGACGAATAATTAGAGTGAATGAAGTGTAATATAGGAAAATGTAAGTTTTATGAGTAAAGCTTTGAAGGGCTGAATTGAACTGAAGAGTTATAGAACAAGAATTCTTTGTAGTAATTAGTTGTCTAAATAAATTTGGAACTTATTTACGACGACCAAAGGTAGTTATAAAAACAGATCATAAAGTTTTATTATATGTAAAAACATGGAAATTGTTTAATAGTAAAGTCACACGTTGGCTGTATTATTTAAAACAAATTAATTTTGAAATAGAACATTATCAGGCAAGGATAATTTGTTTGCTGATATCTTATCCAGGTATCCAGCCGATAGTTATAAAATGCAAGAAGAAAATTCTATTATGCCCGGAATTTACTATTTAAGTAAATAACATGCTTAATTCAAAGCTTAGAACAAAGCTTAGAACTTTGCCTCAATTGCAAAAAAGGAGATATAGAAACACAAAATGTTATTAGTGGATATAGTGTGCTCATTATGAAAATAGAATAATATAATGGCATAGTGTATTTTAGAACTAACCAAGGAGATAGAGTTATTTGTCAAATTATTTACAAGGAGTTGTTAGAAAGAAAGAAAGAGCGGTTATTTGTAACTACAATACAATAATTATAGTAGAAAGGAATGTGACAGAAATACGAGTTATATAATCCAAAAATGGACTTCACTCAGCATTTTACTGTGACTATGGTGAGAGCACAAGCACAGCAGTGGTCTTCCGGGAATCCACAAGTTTCAGATGATTTATAGTAGAAATAAAATTACTTACGAAAAAGAAGTTAGGAAATTCAAAATCGGTTATTGTAACGTAACAAAGCTAAACAAGCTGTTAAACAAATTCATATAGAAATGGGTCATAGCATCATCAGTGGCCGAGTCCATACTATATACATTGTGAGTAGACAGGTAAGGAGGATTTTGCACAGAATCACAGAAATATAATTTGAGTTACAATCACGTTAATTTTATGGTTTGCTTCCAACTAACACTCCACCGAACACGTAGCTTAAATCGCGCGATGTAAATTGATTTCTTCGCGATTCACCACGCGCGAGTCGCTAGCGCTCGGAATTCTTCCGGAGTGACAAAAAGCGTTAGTTGTCAAATCCCACAGAATAAAGACGAATGTCGGATGCGCTCCGTGTCGTTCTAAAAAATATCGACGCACCATTATATATAAAAGACTAGTTTTTGAAAGTTTGTCGCCACTAACCGTTGCAACGTGCATTACCATGAACAGGCAACCTGCTCCTGGATTGGATACGCTTGGGAATCGTGGCACGTTACATTGCTGTCGCTTTTTTTTTCCTCCATCATCCATTTGAGGCAGATGGATCTACTAAGGAAGAGACATGAATATTGAAAAGGTACTTAGTGCAACTATCATCAAAAACATTGCATTTAAAGGTTATGTTTTGAAATCGGTTATAATCTTCTGATAACAAGAGTATTTGGGAAAATATACTGCTTTGGTCATCAATGTATAACATGATAAGCTCTAATTACGATGTATTTTAAATTCATGCTTTTAATTTAATTAATGTTAGAAAACTACATAGTGAGTACACACCTACAGCCAACGCTGCTCGCCATGAAAGAACAAATTTCAAAATGGCAGACGCAGAATAAAATGATTAATGAATAATGAATGCTAACTTCAATTGTCAAATCTGTCACTTTTGTTTACGTCGACTATGGACCGTATTATACTCGCTTCTCATCTTCATACTATATGATATATCCTTTATTATTTACTAGCTGACCCGGCGAACTTCGTACCGCCTTGGTATGAGGACTTTATGAATCTTTAATTATAGATGATGTAGGTGAAATTGTTATGGCTGACTTATAAAGAAAATTATTAGTAATATTATTCGGGTGTATATATATACTGATAGTACAAGAGTCTTTTAGTAAATTTATAAAATTATATGTATTATGAAAAGCCACGGGTCAGTCTTGTTTAACAAAACTGAAGCTTTTTAGTAAAATAAAAGTTGTTGTGACTTATAATGGTTCTCAATTCATAAGTAGGGCATTTAAGGAACGTTTAGTCTCTTGGAATTAAGACGATACACACTACATTGAGGAAACCAGGGTTTAACGCCAGTGAACGAGATAATAAAGAGTTAGGAAGATAGATTGTTTAGAACTTATTGCCATAAAAATCATAAAATTTGAGTAGGGAAAAGAATTATATAATAATACGTTACATGATAGGATAGTTTATACACCAAATGAAGTTCTAAACCGGAAAAGTAAAAGATTAAAAATTGATAAGTGTTTGAAATAGACACAAAATAACATGAGTGTAGGTGATATACGTAGACAAGTTAGGTTAAATTTAAAAGAAGCAAGTCATTAAAGAAACGAGAAATATGATAAACATCGTAAATTATTAAATTCCAAGTAGGAGATTTAGTGAAAATTGGAAAAATATAAATAATTCTAAGGAGCAAAAGTGAACATGTTAGCAAGGTAAATATATGTGTATTGAAAGAATTGTAGTTGAAAGAGAAATAAGAGTAAGCAAAAGTTGGAGTGTTGTGAAGTAGAACAAAAGCGAGGGTGTAAGCATATGCTCAGGTTGCTTAATGTAAAAGTGAGCAAGTTCTAGACTTATTAAGAGGAAAACGATGCAATTAGACGTATTAGATAACAAGGATATATAATTATGTCATAAGATCATAAATCATCGAAGGGTGGTCGATGATCGTCAAATGGTTAGGATACTATGTAGTGATATTTTGCTACTCATATATATTAGGGAAAAGGCAATAGAATTAGGAGTAGAATAGTTAGTAGGGCTCAACATATGAGATAGGGGATTATCAAGTTTGGGAAGTGTAGAGAATGTGTCATGTTTGACAACAAAAAGCTGTATTTACGTCATAAAATCATAAAATCGGGGGGGTTGCCGATGGTTGTCTAATAAAAACACTTATGAAGATGTCATAATTAAAAGAAATAGGAAAACAGTCAGAATACTGATCTTAAGCTTTGTATTATTTAATGACGTATGAGTGAATAAAAGGATGGATTGGGAAAAGCAAAATGAAAGAATTGAAGGAAGGTTAGGGTAAGTAGTAGCTATGCTACAAAAGCTATTGATGTGATTATGACACGTGTCATCAACGAAAATTAATAGGTAATGGTTTGAATACGTGAATTGTAGAAGGAAGAATAGGAAATAGAGTAGTCATGATAATTGTAGGTTATAAAGATGAAGATAGGATTAGACAAGATTAAAGCTGTTATGAAATTGTAGACGCTGGAGGTTGCGATGTCCGTACTTATAAATTATTAGAAAGAGTTCTTTAGTATAGTAAATTCTGTTCTGCATGCTGCATAGAACAACTATTTACACGCATCACAGAATTTAGGGGGTTGAATGTAACTATACGTATCTTACTATTCAGGGGAAAATAATTTATTATTAAAAAAAAAAAAAAAAAAAAAAAAAAAAAAAAAAAAAAAAAAAAAAAAAAAAAATATATATATATTATAATGATAAAATAATAGTAAAATAATATTAAAACAATAATACAATAATAGTACATACTATATATATGTACATAGTATATATGATCTAATCGAGGGTGCATGGAAACTTACTAATGAGCTTCCCGGCGTCCGGTCCACTCGGCATGTGTACTATGCATACTGTTTGTGGTGTTTGTAGTCTCATTGAAATTGAGTCAAAATTTTGTGATGATAGTGAACATGCTCGCTCGTTGTACCAATATTGTATTGCATACATACTAGTTGTTGGATGCAATCTGGTAAGGGAGCCTTAGTACTTGTACTTCGTGAACCTGGCTGGAGAGCGTCCGACGATATTCAATCTGCCTATGGTGGATTTATAACATATTTAAATATAACATATTACATATAAACCCATAACATACAATTATCATTGCAGGTTGAGTTGGGCCTGTAGAATATATCACTCGCTCCGGCGATGCATCGGCACGGCTGGTTCTGTCTTGATGTTTACCTCGGTAGGACGTCAAGATGGGATAGGTTGTTGTTGAACCAGAGAGCTTGCTTTCTGTGCGTAGTACACTTCGTGTACATTTCTATGTTCTACAGTACGTCTGATTTTACCATGCGATTTTATTGTAACAACATACCTATTATATGCAATTACTATGTTCGCTATGGTCGAACGATAACTAATTATTGTATAAAATTACTACGATGTTCGCTATGATCGAACGATTACTAATCATGGTTGATAGGACTCTGTTTACTACTACCAATATCAAACTTACTTTCAAACAATGTTCTACTACCCATGATGGTTGCGCGCTATATTTGATTAATATACTAATACTGAAGGTTGCATCACGCCTGTGGATTCTGTTTCGTTGCGGCGAACATCCCTGCAGTGCGCCTGGTGTATCCTTGAAACCTATTACAGGTATATGTGGGATTACACCACTTTAAAAATGTAATTACCCAGCTTTATGCTGACATAAGTGGAACGCACCACTCTAAAGTACGCTCGTGTACGTTGCGCCATTTCGCGGTTGATGCCTAGTGGTTGTGGGGGGAGGCTTGTTGGCTTTTGGTATTTTATGAGGCTTATTGGCCCATGTTCCCATGTATCGATATGCCTTTTGGAATACCAAGGGTGGGAAGAAGTCTACCGTTGGTGGCGGGGTGGAGCCATTCCAACCATCATATATTTTGTTAGTTAAAGTATATGATGCCAAACAAAGCACCTTCCTTTATAAAAGGAAGATGCTTGCCACTAGGGATAATTAGCTTCACCACTGTGTGACCTTATGGAATCTTATGGAACAACTTAAATGTATGTTACATAAGATAGAAATCGAAACTCTGAGTAACTATCCATATATAAGGTCAACTCTCTTGATTTTAAATATATTTCGCATAGAAATATAATATGATTGATCCTATACATAAGACTGACTTATTGTGTATGTTAAGAGGCAAACATAAATCTGGCTTGCTGTGTATGTTAAGAGGCAAAACATTAAAACGAACAAAGCGCAGTATACTTGAACAGGATCGTATAGCAAAAATACACTTCTAAATGTGTGTCATGGTTGTATACTATTTAGATACTCGAACACGTTAAATATAAAACTCTCATATAAAACGTGTGTCATAGTTGTATACTAGTTCTATACTCGATCACGTAACAAAGTACTTGCCTTCACTTTGTTGATTTATACTTGATCATTTTTACAACTTTTCTATAACTCGAACGCGTAATTTAAGCCAGTCTTATGTAAACTGAAATTCATTGAAATCAGTTCTTAAACTAGTCGTTGGGTTGATTGAATTCGAAGCTTCTGAAACTCTAAAAGAACTTGGGTTATTATGTTCGCAACGATGATGAGGGTTTACTGCTAGATGATTCATGAGCCATTACAAAGAACCATTGAATTTTATTTGTAGAGAGAGGTATAGATTCTTAGGGACCCCGTCAGGTTAGTTACAGGTGCCAGTGTTAGTGACGCCATGCTGAGCCAGTAACTTTCTAAGATTGTGAAATACAATGCATAAAATCTTATTCTTGTCCCTTCATTCTTCGGTCAAAGTGAAAAATAAATTTGGTTGTAGGTAAACTACTAAAATTCATATCCTTATGACATGTTGTGCAAATAAATCATAAGGTATTTACTTCATTACTATTATCGTAATGTGCCTATATGTTTTTTTTTAATATGCTCTTTTCGCAGCCCTGGAATAGTGCCACGCGTTCCGTTCTTACTACCATATTCAAACTGGCCACTCGCTTTCTTGCGCCGGCGCACCGAATTGCATTGACTTAATTACTAGCATGCAAGTGCTGACATGTTTAAACGATTTTAGCAGTAAAAGGAAACGTAGCCTACTTACATTAAATAATAATGAAATAGACTCGTGTACCATGATGCTTATCAATAAAGTCCGATAAAAATCTACCAAGCTCAATTACATCAAACGAGTTGCAGGTACGAGTAGCTTCTTCATCAAAATGAAGTAGCTGTTGCGCACAGTAGCAAATAGACTTAAATCCGCCTCGACGACAATGGAGAAAGAATAAAATAACGTCATAGAGTCATTCAAATTCTAGAAGAAAATTATAATAATAAAAACGCGTATCAAAAACATAGCAAGAGTTGTAGATAAGTTGCATCGCTACAAAGTATTCAGCTAAGAAAATATGAATCATATCATATAGAGACGGGGAGTTTTTTAGATAGTCATCTTTATATAACAATAGCAGCATAAGCTTCGATAAGAATAAATTATTGCTTTTTGTTTGATAAAATTTGTAACAAAGCCGTTTGGCCAAATCTAAAGGCCGTTTGATTAATCGTAAAACGGGACGCGACCAAAATGGAAAACGTTATTGGCATACCAACGTAACAATTAATGGGAGCGCCACTCCTGTGACGTAGACGTTTTAAAACGCTTTGTGATCGCTCTAGTAGAGACGGAATTGGAAGCGGGGAGATAATCAGAGGCCCAATTGTCTAAGCAAATCGTAATCATTTGACAGCTTAAAACGTATTATTCGAACTGTTTAAGGAGTTCATACATGCTTTTTGACGTGCAGGCATCTATGAACTCCTTAAACATGTTGCATTATCCGTTTGACAAACGTTTACGATTTCTTTACAATCGGGGATCAGATGTCATAAAGTGATGTACCACAATAATATTATTTTTATTTATTTTATTTTATTTATTTACATCTAATCAGAACGGCAATGGCACTTACACTAACCAGATGATTTTTAATATGACAGATAATATGAGTATAACACTCACATTGTGAGTAGGACGCGGCTGTACTCGCTACTTTTGTTGGTGTATGCCCGACCGACTACTCACTCGTTGGACACAAACTGACACAATCGGACGTGGGCATAACCGTGTAATGGGCAAAATATTTTTGATGAGTAAAATATTTTAAGTAATTTTAAAATAGCATTTAACATTCATTTTCGTCAATTATTGTGTAAGTAAAAAATTTCAAGATAATTATTAACCTGCAGTTGTTATTAAACTACACTACACAACACTGCAGTGTTGTGTAGTGTAGTGTAATGTAGTGTAGTCACTATATCATAGAATCACGTCATAAAGTAAGTACTTTTTTGCTATTGCAATTCAATTCATAATACAAAAGGTATAACAATAATTGTCTCCACAAATTCGTGATTTAATTAAATCAGTTTATAACCATAATTTAATCTACAACAGTATCCCGACTCCATTTAGACTCCGGCAGGAAAAAAAGCGCAATATAATTAAAACACAAATGAAATAATGTCGGGCCCTTTCATTACTGTCTGTATAATTTCACTCTGAAATTTCGTAATAAAAAATGTGCTACATTTTCATTGACTTCAATGGAGGTCTCATAGAGAGCTCGGTCTATTACAGCCACATCCAATTTCCATCTATATGAAATGAAATGACATACCGCTTAATGTTGCAGCGTCATGCACTCTATAATCTCCCTGGCTGTGTGCAGTGGTCGGACCTCCAATCGGTGCTGATTGAAACGTAGAGATTTGTGCTTGCCCCGCACTTTGGTTGTTTGCAACGGATTTACTTATAAAGTACCTAGGTATCTAAGGTTCACTGCAAATATTTTCTTCAAAGCTAAACTTATATCCAACTAAGTTTTATACTTAAGGCTCACTTTTCAATCGCAAACGATTTTGATAGGACTTTTACAAGTTCTAGATCTAGACTTCTTTTTTTTATCCACTACAAGTTAGCCCTTGATACGATCTGTCCTGATGGTAAGTGATGATGAAGTCTAAGATTGTAGCGGGCTAACCTGTTAGGGGCATGGCAGTTATAATTAACCCATAATCCTAATCGGGTTCTGCACGATATTGTACGGGAACGCTAAATCGCTTGGCGGCACGTCTTTGCCAGTAGCGTGGTAAATAGCCACGGCCGCAGCCTCCCACCAGGCCAAAACTTCTTATTCCGGAATCTGTTTGACAAAATGCCACTTGCGCTACAAATTACGTATAATATAAACCGGTTCCACTTTAGAATATTATACTATCGGAGGTTTGTTCAGAACCTTTTCGAATTGAACAAGATATCCACCAGATATTCACTCTAATCGCTGAAAACAATCGGGATTCCGCTCAAACTCGTGCAGAAACATTGAGAGCGTTTAAAATCTGCAAGGTGTCGTTTAAGTGGCGGATAATTTATTCCACATCGAGGAAATACCGATAAACCCGTCTCGTTCCCGAGACACCCCTCTAATCCTTTGATGGATTCTTCCTCCAGACGGCAAATACCGGAAAAGTGCACTCTTTCATGCGGATGAATAACAGAAAAACCTATCTTTGAGATGTCATATGAAGTCCGCGTTCCTGAAAATATTTTCATCTCATCTGTTAGAACGTTACAAAACTTGTCGGATAAATTCGCAAACCAGGACTATTTCACATGGGTGACGTGTAGTATTTCCTAACGTGCGAAATATATCTATCTATCAGGGTTAGTTTATAGACTAACCTGAAAACTGCTCTAACCTATTTGCTGCTAACTGGCAACTTATCGTAGTTATGCATCCTTGTAAATTGCCATTCGGTATTTACCATAGAGATAAAATTTCAAACTTCATTACAGCATAAACTTAAAAATGTAATTAACACTTTGAAATTAACTAAGTAATGGAAGTTCAACTAATTTAAAACGTACCGCATAAATGGGGTTCACGCACGTTGCGCGGCACCTCACTGACGGAATTGGCCAATCGACGCTTTTCCCGCCGAGTCGATGACCTAGCGGGCCAATTGCAACGTGAACGTTCTGATCTACTGCTCGTCAACCGAAACAAATCGCCGATATTCCATTCCTTTTTTCCACGTCACGGTTGTTGTCGTTTTGGTTATCACGCGAACTGTTCTATTCAGTTTGCATCGCTTTGGTGAAATTGGATTCCACAACCCACAGTAACACAGCGCTACGGAATTTTGTTATTAGAAATGTGGATTTGTATCCGTGTATTGCTACGAAATAAATTATTTAAGGCGCTTCGCAATTTACTGCGATCGATATCACAGGGTATTAACGCGTGGTCTGTAAAAGACGTTACGCTCCAAGTTCATACAGACGCTCGTGTGCGCCATAGCGTAGCGATCTAACAGTGTCTGCCATAATTATCATAGCGGCACCGAGATAATAATTATGCATCGCATACTATAAATAACGAAGGATTAACAATGCTACGAGGCTGTAAGATGCATGTGGTGGACGACAGCCAAAAGTCAGCGAAGCGAGTAATATGAACCAAGCCCACCCTGCGATTAACAATTTGGTGGGCAGATTGTTAGCGACGACAAGATTTCGCGCAATCAATTTTGTGTAACTAGCCATAACCAGAAAAGGATTTATGAGTAGATTTGCAGATATTATATCACTCGAATTCTCAGAGGGACAGAACTAATAAAACTAAAACACAGCTATTCCGATTGAAACGTTAAAGTTTTGGTAGCAAACTCAAGAAACGTTTCCAGAGGCGGCCGAAAAGCAAATACACCGTCATCAAAGACAGACATTGTGTTATGAAAACAAGCAACCGAGAGCAAACACAAACATGCGAAACAATTGATGAGAGCAGGGGGGACGAGGGGGGGCTCGTTACATGTGTATTCATTTCTTGATGAGGAATTTCTTCACTCGTAAAAATATCAACCCACATGTTTGTATTGTTTCGTTGTTTTGACTCACCTTTATCACATGTATTTATATCTAGGGGATAAAAGAAAATGCATTTTTTTATCACCCTTCTTAGAACATTTAAAATTGATGGCGATCACATCAAGTGGATTGAATCTCATTAGAGGAGTATTTATTATCTGGCGAATGGCTTTTTCGCTTTAAAACTGCTGTAAATTCATGTATTTTAAACTAATTCTGTCGTTGTCCAAACACAAATTTACGTTAACCGATCTGAATCCTAAATTATTATTCATAGGTATGAAAATAAAGATTTCATTAGATAGATAATGTTTAATAGATAATGATTTAGTCCACCTGGATTTATGTATTTTTTTAATCCGTATGAATTCTTTAATTTTTCGGGATAAATCTAAGTTGCTTATGTCCGTCTCAAGGATAAAAGTTATCCCTGTACCCGATTTCTTTAGAATTGGCTTATAGAATGAGCCATGAAAAGGTAACACATCAGATGGACAGCTACACACTTATTTTAGTAATTAATTTAACCTTATTAAAAGAAAGTAGAGAAAGATATAAACGTATTCCAAAAGCCAAGGTTCTTGTTACTGGGGAAAAAAACTTTGTTGTCTATTCTACAATATTGGTCTTTTTATCGAGTCCATTTGGCCGGGACTACTCTTTTTAATACGTGCTTTAATTTTATGTGCCTGTATCTACGGGATTACGGCTTAATTGAGGTTTTTCGTTCTCGAGCCCTCGTTAATACCACTCAGTACGTAACAGAATTGCTCCAAGAGATATTTGTTTTCATTCTGACCAATTACACGATGTAGGACTTTGGTTTCAACTGAATTGTTATGTTAATATTCGAGATATTGCAATTTTATGCAGAAATTGATGTTGTAACTTTTTGATATTCCAGGATAAAAAGTGGCCTTTGTCCATTTCGTAGATGATCTCTTTACCAAATTTTGTCAAAATCGGCTAAGCGTGAAAAAGACAGATAAACAGACGGACACATAGACACGTTTCAGAATTTAAAAAGTAGGTGTGACTGTCACAAACATATATGTAACCAAGATAAAGTACAATAAAATTATGGAAATTATAAAAATATCAATGAAGGTGAAGAATCTTAAAGTTTTTCTTAACAAGACAATGAGAACAACATTCTTCTACAAAAAATGGCCACAATCTATTCTGAATGATGTATCAGTGGTGGTATAAGTGGTGGATTGTTACGAAGGCAAACTGAGGAACAAAGAATGTAACAATTTAACAGAGTGTTAGAATCTTTAATATATTGGAGTGACATGTCCTTCATGCATTATCCAATTATTTAAATGGCTATTAAAAACCGCATACAATGTAAAGAAGCAATATAGTATAGTGAACGATTAAGAAACTCTCGTAAAAGTGGTCGTAACTGTTAATACGATAATTCAGCCCGCCCTAATAGCAGGAGAGGCCACAAACAAAACAACATAATAGTGCGTAAATCTACGTAAATCTGCGAGGTGATTTTTATAGCCTGAAGCGTATAATGAAAATATTCGATCGTTGAAGTCGGTTTGATTGTTTTCGCGCCGTTAATGATTGTCAGTGCTACGTCGATGCTCCCAATCGAGTTATTTTGTTGGCGTTAAAATCATCGGGCTGTAATTTTAACGCATCAGTCAAACAGACTTTTTGACGAACCAATTTGGTAGTATTTTAACTTTTGCAGTGATTCAGCACAGATATCTGTTATCTGGGATATCATTTGATTTTGGTAATTTCAATTAATGGATTTTTTTAACTACTTATTCATCATACCATTCTTTTTATTTATACTACTACTACTATTTTTTATTTAAACTATTCATGCAACAGAATGTTGACTATGCTACACTCGCATTAGGTGACCCAATCGAGCAAAAACCTTTGTATCAATTTAATAAAAATAAAACCGGCCAAGTGCGAGTCGGACTCACGCACCGAGGGTTCCGTACTGAAAACTGTAACGACCAAAGATGTAAAACGGTAATAATTACCTTTGTTAATGAACCGCAAAACTAACTTTGTTTGTAGAGGTTTACTGTTAATATCAAAAAAACTATGCTAGTTAGAGCATTGGCTATAGTTTTCCTGTAAAATATACATAAATTCCTATTGACCATAATTATTTCAGATTTTTCGATTGGTAAACTCCGGAGATAAGGGGGGGGAACGGTATTTTTTTAGACTTTTTCCCCGATAAATCAAAAACTATCATGACTAAAAATAATTAAAAATCTGTTTTAGAATGTACAAAGTAAACCCTTTCATATGATACCCCACACAGTACAGTTATCTCACTTTAAAATTTCAACCCTCCGATTTTCCTCCCTTTTTAAATAAGAACAAAAATAATTTCCAATTTTTTTTAATTTCAGTGTCTTTGGGCACTAATATACACAACTATTCCAAATTTCATGTCGATAGCTTCGGTAGTTACTGAAATAATCGAGTGTGACGGACGGACAGACAGACAGACAGACGGAGAAAGTCGCACCATAAGGGTTCCATTTTACCATTTTGGTACGGAACCCTAAAAATATCACGTTAATTTCAATTACTGTTAAAGTCACCGTCATCGGTAAATTCTTTATCTATTCCGTAGGTAAATTATACTCATTTGAGCTATTACTACGTATAATAATAATATGTGAACACATTATACTATATGTATATACTTACATTGCGAGTATATAGGAGTAAGATACGTTAGTAAATAGTAAATACCTACCTATTAAACTCTGTCATGTAAAAAAGAAAACACACCTAAATGTCAGTCCACAAACGTAAACATGCTCAATCCAATACGAAGCTTCTAATGTAAGCCAAAAGCTAAAGTACTAAAACACTAAGAAAGAGGACACGTGGAGTTCAAAGACAGAAACGTTCTAGAGCCAATCTCCTCAGAACGCTATAAATTTTTACTAAAACAAACATACGCGGCCGAACAAACAAACAAGTTGGCGCATGCGCCACGGAATGACCTTATGAACCTGCGATTACGTTTGAATTTGAAATAAAGTACCAGAACCAGTAGGTATCTAGTACGTTACAACGTAAACGAATTTTCATATTTCCACATCCACTGCACAGTGCATACATAAACTTATTAGGAACGAGATGTTTCCGTTTTACATGAAGAAGTATTTTTCTCTAATAAATATTATTCCATTATTGTTTTATGTAGGTTTTTGTTGTTTTCAATGCGATTTGAATTCTTGTGACGCAGTTTTACAAAATATATAATTGAATTTAAATAATAATAATGGTTAAAATAGTATGATCCCACACTATATTTCAGTGGAGTTAATAAATCAAGAGATGATATTACACAGGCACTGTTAACTTATGCATGAATGCGTGACTGATGATTTTAAAATGTTTAATATATTATTATGTCACCGTAAAATTGTAAAAACCGTTAGATTGTAATCTAACGCTTTTTATCTCAATAGATTGTAAACTGTCGAAAGATTGTGAACCGTTCAATGTTCTGAGCAACAATTTTTGAAATTATTTATTGTATTTACGTTTTCTTGTCTCTTTCATGTAGGTTAGATTAGGTTCTATGGGGTTAATATACGTAACAGAGTACAATCTACCGAAAAATAATGCGTTAAATTGTAATCTTTCGAGAGTTAACAATCTCGCTAGTGATTATAATCTAATGGCTTTTACAATTTTACGGTGACATATACATAGTAATTTGTTTGGAATGAACAGGAAAGAACGAAAACGCATGTTCGTGCGGTGATTTATTATGTTCCAGCACGTGGACGGATCTTGTCCTTGGGGTTTGTTTTTCATTTGGACCTAGGTTTAAACGTAGGTAGCGTGCATAGAGTCGATCAGCGCACAGCAGTTGAAAATAACTAATCATTGTATCTAAGTGCTTGTTCACGTTTACAAGCGGGTGCCGTTGCTATAACGTACGTAGTTAAACTGGTTATTGTATTATTATTATCAACTGTATGATTTTGTAGCTGTAATTTGTACGTATTATGCGTATACATATAAGTGAGCAACTTCAAGCACGTACAAATCATAGGTTTGCTTTGTAAACATTGTGTACTCCAGCATCGCCGCAACCTCCCTCCATACGGAGGGAAGTTCTTCATAAAGTTCTTAAATACAAATAGTTGTATTTAAGAACTTTATGAAGAATCAGCGATTTAGATAATTATACCATACAGATAGATAGATAAATACTTTATTGCACACATGAAAGAAGAATACAAAGAAGTTAACTATAAACTAGGTATGCAAAGGCGGCCTTATTGCTTACTGAGTAATCTCAACCAGGCAACCTTTGGTGAGAGGATAAAACAAGATGTGTAGGATAGGATAGATAATAGATAAAAGCACTTCACACACACCAGTAGTGTAATAATCGTTTATGTTAGGTATACATAATACGGAAACTTATTAAATGTAGACGCATAATACCTATCACAGAACAAATGCACGAGGAAGGTAACGATTATTTTATAAATGAGGACCATTAACGATAGAAGGTTGTGGTGATTATGAAAACGACATTTCGGCATGCTAGAGCTCATAGAATATAGGCAACGTAAATCATTTACCTACTGAAAGAAAACATGCAATAGAATCATTTATGTTACAGATAAAATACAAACGAGGTTATTCTGAACACAGATAAGTAAAACGATGTTACTTAAGCTTAATATGATTTGAAAAGGAAAATATTCATTCAAAAGTCCAATATAATAATAATGCAAGGGAGAATAAATTTGCATGTTTGATTCACATACCTAATAGGAAAAAGAACTACTTAATTCTATAATATTGTAAAATGATTGTAATTAAAAACTAGTGATAAATTTAATCGTAATGATGATGTGTAACGCATAAGTTGATTTAACTCGACACGCATTTCGTAGCAAGGAGCGAGGTACCGTACTGCAAATGCGTTCCTACAATTAATCATCATTTATTATAATATAAGAAACAACACATCAGTCAAAGCCTCCAAAGCAGTGAAAGTGAGGTTTGGACGATCTCCGTGGCGCAGTGTGTAGCGCTGTTGCCTTAACGTGCGGAGGTCTCGGGTTCGATCCCCGGCAGGGTCAATTTAGGAATTTATAATTTCTGAATTTTCCCTGGTCTGGCCTGGTGGGAGGCTTCGGCCGTGGCTAGTTACCAAAGCAAAGACGTGCCGCCAAGCGATTTAGCGTTCCGGTACGATGCCGTGTAGAAACCGAAGGGGTGTGGGTTTAATATAACTGCCATGCCCCTAACAGGTTAGCCCGCTACCATCTTAGACTGCATCATCACTTACCATCAGTGTGATTGCAGTCAAGGGCAAGCTTGTAGTGGATAAAAAAAAAGCCGATGTTATATTTATTTACTACTATTACCTATTCTGTGGTTATATCAACAAAATATGGGTCTAACATCACGACCGGTCTCCAGCACAATGATTCAAACAACAATGGAACTGGTGCACAGAATGAATGGAAAAATATGTCAAAATGAGCCTGAAAAGGCTATTATTAAAAAGTATTATTTAGTAGCGACCAGTCCGCAGTCTGGTTAGCCTATAGCAGTACTTTAAGAGGTAGCCTTTGTTTTTGCTGGTCATCTAGCCGTCCAATAGCGATTGCTCCACAATTATTTGTACATTTGCCATACAATACGACTACGGAAAGTGCACGTAATGTTTTGCCTATTTATCTTTTATGTAGGAGTGGAAATGATAGATGTAAAAGTCAGCCTTACCAATTATGTTACAGCACGAAACGATCTTAGTAAGGCTAAAAATATTCTCCTCTTTATTCGAATTTATTAGCGGGTGCTCTTGTTTACCCTTCTGTAGGTATGTGCAAAATGCTAGGTGCTACTAAGAAGAAATCGGAAACGCTTACTGGTTTTGAAAAGCAATATAACACTTTCATTATTGTAGTAGCAGAATAATTCTAGTATAATATACATAAGTAATCAAGAAAATAATTATATTTGCACCTAACGTATCGTTACGTCATGATTCCTTGGCACGCGCGACATTGGAGATAAGAATCTTTAGATAGCTAAGTAGGTACTAGGTACATCGTACAGCCATTTTCTTTCTGCACGTATCTTACGAGTATAAAACCGGTATCAGGTGCCTCTCAGCACTTAATGTAATAATCCCACTGTAAGCGTGCATCAATATCGCTTAATACTTGTAGACCTTGGGATCACCCACACTTTAGCTCAATGCCTAGGTAAGACGGGTTAGCTATAGGGCTGTCGTTCGCATATCATACAAATTATCGATAAAATATCTTTAACATTGATCAAGTTTGTACAGTTTAAAGAAAATGAAATAAAATAAATATTCCCAATATTGCCCAGTACGTTATTATATGCAATGTCGTTAAATGTCGTCCTAAAATGTAAGCAATTAGGATAAGGTTTGGGAAAGCTTGTTGTATCGGAACAGATTCTGATACTCACAATATTCACGAGATTTCTTTTTAGAGGTAAGCTTTGTAAGCTTTACCTTTGTCCACTTTTTTCTATTAGTTTTTAAGACGATATTTTGTACAAAAATAATAAATAAATATATCGAGTTATGATAAAACAATAGTCTTCTTAATGATTTTTCTTAAAATAAGAATAAAAATATTAGATAAGTATGATTTATGCAGAATGGACTAGTCGTCCATTCTAAGCGCGCGTTTCACAGCGCGTTGTCCTGAAGTGTAAATACTTTCCTATTCAAAAAGAAGTGGCAGCACTGGCAGCCCTAACGAGTTTGGTCGGGGATATTAATTTCACCGCATTATAATCCCTATTATTTGAGCAGCAAGGACTACAGCTGAGTTTTAACGAGGCAGGATGTACACGGATAACTAGTCATCTCGTTTTACAATGGTAGGATGCGTCAGCTGCGTTCACTGAGCGAATTAACTACGCTGTTTACATTTTATAGACAATGCTGTGAGCTAAAAATATAAAATTGCAAAATGATGTTAAGTAGCTATATAGAACATAAAAAGTATGAGCAGATTACGTTGCGTTTAAAATTTTAATGATGATGACTTCTGTCCTAGGTTCTTCGTTTTTGCTGCCTTGTAAAGTGTAGTCTACTTGTTAATTGGATACCTACGCATCGATGAAGTGAAGACGATCAAAAGACTTCGA
Source organism: Erebia aethiops (assembly GCA_923060345.2). Classification (NCBI taxonomy): domain Eukaryota; kingdom Metazoa; phylum Arthropoda; class Insecta; order Lepidoptera; family Nymphalidae; genus Erebia; species Erebia aethiops. The sequence goes on from OV281087.1 coordinate 15,793,341, forward strand.
AGGCAAAGTTTGATCTTATTCGCAACTCCAAAATTGTTGGTTGTGTATATTACTTAATACTGAAAACTGATATCCATACTTCATTGCTGTCTCTTTACTCGTTTCTATAAGCCTTCAGTCTTAAGGAATAAGGTTTGTCGAATCAGCGATACTTAAGCCTTAAGTATGATTTGACCACACCATCCTCTCCCATCCTATCTATTATATTTATAGGTAATAGACCTCGGATTCTCTGAGCCAGAAATGGTAAGAATAGTTGACCGAGCGAAGCGAAGGTCTCTGAGTCTACTTGGGTGAATTGGCACTTGTCCGTCCGTCCGTCCGTCCGTCCGTCCGTCCGTCTGTCAGAGCATTATAACTTCTGAATTACTGAACGCAATTACTTCAGCTTTAAATATAATATGTAAACCAATGGCCTCCCGCCGAATATGGCTTAAAAAATAATAAAAATCTTTATTTCAGGGGGGCTCTCATAGAAGCGAATGCGAAGTAAAATATTTTTTATAAAGTTACATAGGGTTGCGGTATATCATTTTAAAGATAATTAGGAATAGAGTCCAAAAATATTTTTTTTTTAATTTTTCCCCCAAAATTGACGAAATGGGGGGCTTTCAAAGTGGTGATTTTCTAACGTCCAAAGATGACCTCAGAACTCTAAATTTTCTGAAAGGATGAGCCTGAAACTTGATCAATTATATCAATTATATCCTGTGCTTGAACAACAAATACTAAAATTAGATAAATATTGTAAGGAAACGGAATTATTTAATTTTTAATGAGCTTCAGTATTTTTAACAGAACTTCACATTTATGTCAATAGATGGCGCCGCGAGGTCTTAGTTCGGGGCGAACCACTAGTTTTAATAAACCCACATACCATACTCTACTAACTTAGCGGTAGGTACATTTTTTTTTCGGTAGGTTACACCAACCTAGCCCATTAAAGAGGAATCCTGGAGACTTAAAGAGGATAATTTTACCACCTACAACGATTTTTAAATTAAGAAGCGGGATTTAAATGTGACAACGAACCACCCTAACCCTTTCCTAGACATTGTCTTTAAAATTCATTATTCGACGGCTGTTAAATAATAAGTGCCCTCATGACAGGCGACATGCCGGGTACAAAACAAGTAACATTTAATATTTCCACGTGTCGGGGGAGTTTATCGTCTGAAGGGGGATCGGCAGGTGAGTCGGCATATGCCCTCTATAAATGCCAACGACCCTTGGCCGACGGGAGCGTAAAATATACTGCATTGATATTCTAAATATTATAACAGATGATGTATTTAATATAAATACAGGTTAATGGATTCCTTTTCGGGATAATAATATAGTAATCACTATATCATACCCACTTCGAGAAACACTAAAAAAAAATAGGGAAATTCTTTCATTTCACCAATGATTGACTATGCCAATTAGGTATTCTAATATTTTACAAGTAGCTAGGTTGTCGTTATGCCTATTATATGAATATATTTTAATTTTAAGAGGTAAGTACAATATTGGTAAACAAGAAAAGCTTAATAATGTTGCTATAAGGTACAACAAATATGATAAACCCTTTGCGTAAAAAATGAGTCAACCCTTATGTCACCCGAATACGCAATTAAGCGAAGTTTTACGTCGCATATCTATTTATAATATGGTTGCACTATAACTAGAAAATATTGTGAATATAATATTCAACTAGCTAATGTCCGCGGCTTTGTCCGCGTGAATTTAGGTTTTTTAGTTACCGCGGGAACTCTTTGATTTTCCAGGATAAAAAGCCTATGTGTTATTCCAGACTATAATCTATCTCTGTGCCAAATTTCATCCAGATCCGTTCAGTCGTTGGGGCGTGATTGAGTAACAAACATCTATCCATTCATCCATACATCCATGCATCCAAACATTCGCATTTATAATATTAGAAGTAGATATTTTGTTAAAGTTTCTATCGTCTGTTGGATTTCTAAATCCCCTTCCACAAACAAAAAAAAACATAGGGTAGAAATTCCAATTAGGTAATAGCATTACACAGGAGATCATTAACCTGATATTTAACCCCTGTCAGTGCCAAATGTCGTACTTGGAAAGGTCAGATAAAAAAAACCTTATAAGGGGAGCATGCCAAATATCGTTCATAAATGCAAAGGTTTTTCGGAAGCCAAGTTTCAATATCGGCGAAACTATTATTGGGGCTTTTTATTTTACAAAACCTTTGATTAGTTTGACGTTTATTGGTCGTTTTATGGGTTTCGATTGCGTTTAGTTTCGGCTATTGAGTGCAAAGTCAATAGAGTCAATATATTTGTGAAAAAGTTAGAAAACCCTAGTTTTTCGCTATATTTTGTAGTGGTATTGGGCACTTCTTCGATTTCATGTCAAAATCGACCGATGTAAAAAAAAATTTTTTTTCTTGAGTTATTGTTTTTTTAAGTTGACCATGGCAAAGGGGTACCTTCATTTATCACAGTGATGAGGAAGGCCTCTCACCAGGATCTGATTCTCTTGGAGATATAAAGTAATTGGTAATTATTATGATCATGGTAATGATAAACTGTGACATGGTAATGAGTTCCGTGACACGGTAATTAGAATATGCACATGGTAATTTGGTAATGATAATGGTGATGAGTAATATGAATAAAACATAAGTTTTTGTGTTATAAAAATCCGAATATGTCTATAAGAAAATGTGGAAAAATACAGAAATAAAACTGAAAGAACAATGATAATATTATCTTACTATCTAACAAAGGTATCGCTTACTTATCAAAAGTCCTCGTAATTGATGAATCAAATGTGTCAATCACGATTCGCAAAACACAAAAATCAGACACGATGACAAGATAAATAGATTCACTAATCTTCTTATCCAATATATAGTAAACTAGAGTAAACGTCTAAGTATATAATTAATATTATCAAAATAACTCTATATATCTGCACATAATCTTTTTAAAATGGCATGCTAAACATAATCATACAAAGTTTGATAAACAAAAGTTAGTCTTGTTGACGAGATAAACAAATTCAGTAATCTTCCTATCAAACCTACCTAGGTAAATAGCGAGAATAATCGTCTTAGTATACTATAAATAAATAATATTAAAAGAAGCTCAAAGTTATTTTAAAATAACATGCTTTAGTTACCAACATGAGAAAAATTATAAACAAAAGTCAATCAGTCAGTCAAAATATTTGAACATAAAACGGTTCAGTTAAGTTCTCATACAATAAATAGTTGTATAGAGTAGATGTCTAAGTAAATAATAAATAGTACCAAAATTACACTCTGAACTCAAAGTAATTTTAAAATAAATGTTTCAATAATTGTTACATGATCATTGATTATATAAAAATTTAAAAACAAAAGTCTTCTTAACCACATTAAAAGATAGAACAACAAAGTTTTTTAAAAAATAAGTTAACGGGTGTCTCAGTGCTGACTAGCACCAAAATAACTCTGAACTAAAAACCATATAAAAAAATAACATAATATTTTAATAAAAAAATAATGATCATATACAAACAGAAAAACAAAAGTCTATCTCGTCGACAGAATCAATAGATTTAACAAAGTCGAAGCATAAAACCGGGTTTGTCTCGTTTATTAGTTTATTTACTTAAAACTATTTAAAAAAAAGACAAGCTCCAAATAAAAACAATATGAACCTAACTATCCTATTAAACATTTTGTATATGTTCAAGGTACTTTATCAAAGACCTCCTGCTGGTTTTTTTATTATAACCACTAGAAATTTATTCAGACCGTAATATTTTTCCATAAATAAGTAAATAAATTAATAATATTCTCTTTTGTCTCGCTGACATTTCGGCATCTAGTAAATTTTTTTCTTCTTCTTTTCTTTTTAAGTATCCCTCCCTAAAGTACTCCCTTTCCCAAAACGTATCAAAAATATTCCAATTATCATTCAACACAGATCATTTATAATTTTTTATTTAAATGCTACTTCAAGTAACCCCTTAACTGTGATCATCTGGAGGTAAGTGATGAATGCAGTCTAAGATGGTTGCAAGTTTACCTGGTATAGGGGTAAGGGGGTAGTCATCATCATCATCATCAACCGACAGACGTCCACTGCTGGACATAGGCCTCTTGCAAGGATTTCCACACGCCGCGGTCTTGCGCCGCCTGGAACCAGCGACTCCCTGCAACTCGCCTGATGTCGTCCGACCCGCGAGTAGCGGGTCTGCCAACGCTGCGCTTCCCAGTGGCCATTCCAGCACTTTGGGACCCCAACGTCTGTCGGTTCTTCTAACTATGTGCCCCGCCCATTGCCACTACAGCTTCGCAACGCGATGAGCAATGTCGGTTACTTTCGTTCTTAGGCGAATCTCCTCATTCCTGATTTGATCGCGCAAAGAAACCCCGAGCATCGCTCTCTCCATCGCTTAACCTTGAGCTTTCTTATGAGGCCCATAGTTAGCGACCAAGTCTCGCATCCATAGATCATCACTGGCAACACGCACTGTTCGAAGACTTTGGTCTTCAGGCACTGAGGAATCTTGGACGAGAAAACATCTCGAAGCTTCCCGAACGCTGCCTATCCGAGTTGGATTCGGCGGCCCACCTCTTTCTCGAAATTGGACCTAACTGACCCGTATATATACTCGTCTACAATTTCGAGTGCAGAACTCTCAACGATTACTGGGTGGAGCGGAACATGAGCATTAGACATGATTTTCGTCTTACTCATGTTCATTTTAAGGCCCACCTGTTGTGAAATTCTACTGAGGTCATTTAACATTGTATTAAGGTCTCTGCCATGATGACTATATCATCGGCAAACCGAAGGTGAGTGGTGTACTCGCCATTGACGTTAATGCCAAATCTGTTCCAATCCAGAAGCTTAAAGACGTCTTCCAACGCGGCGGTGAAGAGCTTCGGGGAGATTACATCCCCCTGTCGCACTCCTCGCTGTAGTTGGATTGGCCTCGTAGTCTGGTTCTGTATACGAACTGACATTGTGGCGTTTTCGTACAAACATTTCAGCACTTGGATATACCGGTAGTCTATCCGGCATCTCTGCAGCGACCGTGATACAGCCCAAGTTTCCAACGAATCGGAGGCTTTCTCATAGTCCACAAACGCTAAGCATAGTGGCTGGTTATACTCTTCCGTCTTCTGTATAATCTACCACAGCGTGTGAATATGGTCTATGGTATTAAAGCCTTTTCGGAATCCGGCTTGTTCAGGAGGCTGGAAGTCGTCGAAACTTCGAGCGAGACGATTCGTAATGACTCTCGAGAACAACTTATAGACACGGCTCAGCAGCGAGATGGGTCTATAATTCTTCAGCAAGGTATTGTCACCTTTTTTGAAGAACAGAACCACCACCCTCCTGTGTCATGCCTGTGGCGTTATGCCCTCGTGAATGAAGGAATTGAACAATCGCTGAAGGACCTTAAGTATCGGTTTTCCACCCGCTTTCAGGAGTTCTGCTGTGATTCCATCCTCACCTTGTGCCTTGTTGTCCTTAAGTTGCTTGAGAGCCACATTAATCTCGTAAAGGCTGACGTCCGGGATATCTTCGGTATAGTGTAGGGTCAATTTGGCTCTGGCATCTCTAGCCAAATCGCCAACAGGCTTAAACTTAAGGGGGTGGTATTAAACTTAAATCGCTAATCAGTTTCTAAGCTGCATTGTAACGGGACGCATTTGATTACGTGATTTATCATATGGTACGTCTTTTCCGGTAGAGGGGTGGGTGGTAACAAGCCGGAGACCATTTTAAAGATTACAAAACGCCAGATTTTCCTCTGCCGGGAATCGAACCCAGGATCACCCGTTTTTGAGACCGAAGCATTCACCACAGCGCCAGGAAAGTCGTCCAATCCTAGAAGTTCCCATACATTAAGGCACTAATCTAATTACCTGACCAAAGCCTAATTACCATGTACGCAAAATGGTCATGGTAATAATGGTAATTAGAATCATGGTAATTAGGATTGGTTAGTATTTAAATTTTTACTTGATAAGTAAACATAGTATTTTTTTTTAATGTGCTTTTTTAGAGAGTAAAACATACTTAAAATATTTAAAAAATACAAATATGTAAAGGTGGTAACTACTTACGGTATGGTGAGAGTTCTATGAATGAGGGTTATAAGTTGACAAAGTGAAATTTCCGTTGGAGAATGCGAAATATTTTTGTAACCCGCCGAAGAACACATCTCCGCTTGGCACGAATTGCTCAAGGCTACTGATTTTGTACGTAAGACGCGACGACGATGCGGCTTGTATGGATTTGTGGGTAGATACGATAGTGTTTGCATTAGATCACATGAATGATTAAAAAGTCGTGGGACAGACTTTAGTCACTAGTAAAAAAATAATTCAATGACTTAATCTCACGCTGCTGTTGTTATTTTAAACATCAATTATTCATTATTGAAATATATTTTTTTGAGAATTTTTAATCCACTATATAATTTAAATAAATAGGTTTGTTACTTGCGACATGAGCAGTGGGACAGTCATGGTGGTTAGAAATTGGAGGTTTAAATTTTTTTTAAAGATGGATCTGTCCTCTTTTATGTTCTTTTTCTTGATGGAGGGTATAGAGGACACTGTCTAGTGTCTACAAAAAAAAATTGCATAAGCCAGAGTTAGTTTTAACCTACGTTCTCCAGCTTGGGACATGCTTTTTACCACATTTGGGAGAAGCATCCTATTCCATATCCACATAATTAATAAAAATGTTGAAAAAATGTTAAACCTACATAGACAATATTGCAAAATTTTAAGAAAGTTCAAGTAAGTACGTACGTACTTACGTACTTAACAATGCCTATTTAAGTACATAAGACATAATATTCTGATAGTTACATAGTTAAGATGATTTGTGAGATGGTTATAGTGAAAAAAAAACCGGCTGAGTTTGTTGTGGGCTCGTCTCAGACCAGAGCGCGTTTGGAACCCTCGTAGCTTTAGTTTTAAGATACCGTAACTACACACGCTATTCCCTTTACACTTTCACAGATACGATCGAGAGGGCACACTAGGCGGCAAGATAAAAAGCCGTCCCCTATCGTGAACGTTTTGTCTTGTCCGGTCCGTATTTGATCCTTAAAGGAGGCGTAAATACGACAGTGTATATATGTATGTATGTATATACTTTATTGTACACCACGAATATACAAAAACAACATGTTACAAACAAGAAAACAACAATAAGTAGGTACAATAAGGCGATCTTATCGCTAAGCAGCAATTTCGCGAGAAAATGAAAAAGAAGATAAAGGGAGGTGGTGCAAAAATAATAATAAACTTGAATACTAATAGCTAAATAAACTAACCAATACCATACCAATACAATATTATGATAAACTAATATATACAAAAAAAAATAATAGACATACATAAACTAAATAGACATTCCAATAAATAGGTACATAAATAAGTATAAGAAAGAAAACAATAAAATAAAATAATATGTCGTTACTAAATGATAACAAAGAGATAAGTAATCATTTTTAACGTCAATTTTAAACTTATGGGTTTTAGTACGATGAATATGTGAGGGAAGTTCATTCCATAGACTAGTGGCCCTGAGTGCGAATGAACTTTGGAAATATTTAGTCAGATGCGTAGGCACCTCAAGAATAAGTGTGTATCTGGGGTAAAATATTAACGCAGCCAAGATGCACCAGTATGTTTGTTATTGTTAACAGTGTTTGCTTTACATCAGTTAACTTCAAATTAACACTCGCTGAGTCTTGTCGCACGCAAACACGTGAAGTTGTGTGTTGAGATTATTGTGTTGAGTTTATGCCGTTCCCGACGAAATATTCAAAACCACACGCGTTTCAAGCGAAGCATAATCTAACTGTTTGAATGGCTGAGCAAGTAATTGTAACATTGTCGTTTTAGTAAAACTTAGTAAGTATACTAATATTATAAATGCGAAAGTTTGGATGGATGAATGGATAGATCGGAAGAAGTCGGGGGCATCAGCTAGACTATAATAAATTATGTTATTATTAATTATCAGTTTATTAAAACAAAAGTTGTTCCCACAGCTATTTAGTCAACTAGATAATACACTACATTCGAAAAACAATAGAACAACAAAAAACACTATAATATAACAACCATGCTCGCACTAACTGAATTAATAACCGCGGGCAGTGCGAAAAAAATATGGCGGCAAAAACATACGAAAACTTCGCGCATTTCATATCAGCCGGATGGTAGCGGGCATTAATTAATAACTTAGTGAAGGTAGGTACTAAAGTTTAACACTGGGGTAGGAAGTTCCGGTTGAATCCCGCGGCTCGCCCGCAAGCTCTTCCGGCCGTGGGTCCGACATGATTCCATACGCGAATTATAATTATTTTCACAATTTTGTCCAAAAATAAAGACTTGGCATTACCATTCAGCGAATTCTGTACAAGAATCGCAACATTGTTTTCATTGTATTAACAAAAATAGCGCTAACATCACAGAACCAAATTCTATACTAACATTATAAATGCGAAAGTTTGGATGGTTGGATGGATGTTTGTTACTCGATCACCCCAGAACGGCGGAACGGATCTGGACGAAATTTGGCACAGACATAGATTATAGTCTGGAATAACACATAGGCTACTTTTTATCTCGGAATAGGTATTAAAGAGTTCCCTCGCGACCCGAAAAACATAAGGTACTTAAAATTATTTAATTATTCTCTAGTTTTTAACTAATAAAATAAAGCGCAACATTCATTAGTCACTCTGGATTCCGTAAGATAAATGAACACTGGTTTCTTGTCTTGCGTTATGTAACGAATATCCTGTATTTACGATAAATGAACGTCCGCTTTTAATAATGTATATCAGTAGGTCTCAGCCTTGGTATATAAAACTTAGCACGGTGAATTGCAAACTTCCGAGCTAATTAACAACATAAAAAAGCTTTACGATTCAATAAAAAGATAAATGAACGAATTCACACGACTAATAGACGCTAATATATCTTTCAAGGAGAACTACTATATTATGATTAATAGTTAAAATATGACAAAGATATCTTTTGTCTATTTAAGCGCCGGTATAAATTGTATAATTATATTTTTGAATGTACATCGGTAGGTACTAGGTACATATCGCAAGTTGTATACCACATAATATTAAGTAATTGTATGAGGCATTATATAATTATCTTTTTTAATAATGCTAGAAACGACGAGAAATTACACTTATGCAGGCTACACATCATCAAGTAAGTATTATCGTCCAATTTACATCAAGCAGTAAGGCAGTCTTGATAACTTGATGGTGTCAGTTTACATGACAAGCATATCTAATATTATATTGCGCGAATGGCAGATTCGATCCAGCCTTAAGCCATCATGTAAATTCATGATGCACTGGATCGTGTGTGAGGGCCATTATAGCTTTTGTAAAAGCTTGATGAGTATACTACGTAACAACATACATAATATACTATGCGAGCATTAAAAATTTATATGTATCCGATTTTGAAAATACGTTGTCAGGTTTTAAGCCGCGAGGAAAATTTTATATGAAACATTTTAAAAGCTCCGTTATTTTTCTCATACAATTTTGATTAAATGAGTGTATGTAGTTACATAACATAGTATGTTATTATAATGTTGGAAGTGCATTGGTATCGTGGGAGCCCGTTCGCTTGCGGTTAGAATCGCAACGCGTCGGTCATTCGACCTCAAGTGTGCACTGATTAACGGACATTTCTAGTTCTAAAGTTAGTTTTCCTATATCTATTGACTTATGTTTTTTTATGTTACTGTTCGAATTCGGCATAATCGAACGTATTGTAATGAGCAATACTGGAGACAAAACCCCACAACATTATTTCGAAGAATGAAAATTAAATTAAAAAAAAAATGTGTGTGCCACCTCTGACGCACGACTGGAGTTTACTTTTTACGAACGATTATAAAATATATAGATGAGTAAATAAGGGTAAATGAAGGAATTTTTATATTACTAAAAGCATGCTTGGTACATTTATTTATATGAATTATAAAATTTATATTCATCATAATCAAAAAGTCAATAACGTAACGGAGAAAGTTTGATTTTACTCTCCATAAATTTTCATACTGCTGAGCTTATGAAAATCGATTCTAAAGGAGGTTAACTCCAAAAATTTGAAAATTTACGTCATAAGTAAGTAGTTGGACTATGTCCAGTTAATTTGCAGTGTCATTAGCAGTTACACTGAAGTATTCCTATCCTAGTCACAGCTGACGTCCCGGCAAAACTTCTTACTAATATTATAAATGCGAAAGTTTGGATGTATGGATGTCGGTATGGATGTATGGATGGATGTTTGTTACTCAATCACGCCCGAACGGCTGAACGGATCTGGATGAAATTTGGCACAGAGATAGATTATAGTCTGGAATAACACATAGGCTACTTTTTATCCCGGAAAATTAAAGAGTTCCCGCGGGAACCACAAAACCTCGATCCACGCGTACGAAGTCGCGGGCGTCAGCTAGTAATCAAATATGAAAGAACCACGCACCAGGTGAAGGGTGGCAGGTGCTTCTGATATTCTTTATCTCTCTCGCCCCTCCATATATCTGGTATCTACCTCCCGCACTATTGCTGTTTTATTATTATTTTTTACCGCGATATTACTTTTTGTTGGGGAGATATGCATCGGGTTGTTATACGGGGTGTTATTTGACTTTTCATCTGTTCCCGTCATGCATTTCAAAAAATTGGCTTTTGAGTTAGTTGGTCCTATTGTCTTTTTGCCTCGTTCCAGTTTTGCTTCGTAGTTTACGCTTGTGTCGAGTACCTCTATTCGTAGATATGACAATCTAACAAATAAGTTGTTGCATTCAACCCCTTTTGCGACTTCAAAAATGGAATTTTTAATTTGGTGCGTATGTTTATGTTTGCACGAGTAGGTACTTAGTGCTTACCGATATTAATTCCGCCGATATGTCTGCTTCATTTTAATTTTGATTTATCCCCTGACATATCAAAAATATTGCTATACTTTGTAGTGGCATATGAAGTTAATTTGAATAGCTTTTAAAACGTATTTTTAAAAGCGTCCACACTAATTATTAGAAAATTTACAAGCTTTTTGGGCTTAGGTACATTTAAGTGGTTCTTGATTGATATGTTACTTAGTAGGTATTGTAGGAATCTCTACAAAGTATAAAAATGCTCTCTTTAAATTGTTTTTTCAGTGATGAACAGAAAATAGAAACTCTATTCTAAGCACAAAAGGTTTTGCTCCTCTAATGTATCTTACTGATGATCGGTGCAAGCTTTTAACATGGATTATTTAATAGTTTCCTTTTTATTGTACCGTTACTACATTTTTACCTATTACTTTTATGTAACAAACTTAACATTAAAATACATACGGTACCCATAAAAAAGCAAGAGAGGACTCTGAATTCTGGATTCTGAAATAGGTTCCAGAATCTTACTTTACTACACAGAGCTTACCCCTTTTTATACCTACCTAGTACAAATAATTTTAAGAAAACCAGTGAACCAGTCTTTTAAGAATTTCGTATCGTAAAGCTCAGTCAGAGGACTAAAAAGCTTGATCGATTATCTGCATAGCTTCAAATAATGATTTTCAAAATTCTAAAACATGCGATCGAGCGTTTATAACATTTTGATTTTCTGAATAAAACTTCCGTTTTTATTATATCCCAAGTATTACACCAAGGTTATTCTTTGGACTATAGAACACTATAAAATATAAATTTCCAACAGTTAAACACAAACTAAAAGCCCGGATTAATCAACAGCAAAGTACATTAGGGAAAACAAAGGATAGCTTCATTATTGAGGTACCTATCTAACTTTGTTTCAAACAACCAGTAAAGGCTCTATAGATAATGTGGGCGATAAGTTATCAGCGGATCAATAAATCATAATGCATGTTTTGTAACCCTGCGTGCTTCACAGTAGATAGATATTATACAAGATAATATTATGGTAATGTGTGGACTGTGGGTTGAAATATTATTTTGGCGCTTCGATGGTGTTATTAGAATAGTAATTACCTACTACCACTAGTAATAGACTACGTGTGGCACTAATAAAAGCCATAAAACAAAATAAGAAGAAGTAGGTACTACTCGTATTATACTACGGCGCACTGCGATGGGCTGCGACTCTACTCGTTCTACTCTAACTTTTTTTTTTTTTTAATCCACTACAAGCTAGCCCTTGACTGCGATCTCACCTGATGGTAAGTGATGATGCAGTCTAAGATGGTAGCGGGCTAACTTGTTAGGGGCATGGCAGTTATATTAAACCCATACCCCTTCGGTTTCTACACAGCATCGTACCGCAACATCGTACGGCACATCTTTGCCGGTAGGGTGGTAACTAGCCACGGCCGAAGCCTCCCACCAGGCCAGGCCAGACACTTCTACTCGTTTTGCTTCATTGAAACGTATTTTTACAGTTTCTTGTATTACAACTTAAAAAAGCCCGATTGGACACTGCTGTCGCATCGCATCTCATTTGTCCAAACTTTAATTGTTTTGCACCCATACTGTGTCGCCCGCGCCGTTCCAACGCTACGAAAGCAATATTGCATCAATTCCTAATGAAACTATGTTGATAGAGAGTAATTTGCTTATCGGATGTCGTCATTTTTTTTTATTACAGTTAGGTTTCTCGTAAATATTATGTTCCACAAGTTTTCAACTTTTCAATTCCGAGTTCGTGTTTGCTTGTGCAAAACAAGATCTAATTGATTGCTTTATAATATTTGACTCTACGTTCCAACTTCCACCAAGATAAAATGAAATTTATGAATAGACGGGTTAATTTTATATTTAAAAGTAAGTATATAAATTGTATTCATTGCGTATTGGCTTCGCATGGCTTATTCACATTTCAATAAATAAATATGTTAAAGCAGTGCAAAATGCCAGCGCTTTAATTAGTATTTTCACAAGAGTACCAACCTCTAAGAAATATAACTGAATAAGTAGTTATAATACGTTTTGTATGCACTATGCTGTACTGAGATATATTTCGTTGTACCTACAGAGCTGTTCCAATTACAAAAAATGAAATTAAAAATTATGAAAATGTAATAGAAAATGAATGAAATGAATTATGAATACAAAAAGAAAAGGTGTTTTGAAACCACTAGCTGCGAATAAAAAATTAGAGAATAAAATATTACATAGATGAAAAAGGTAGTTACCTTCTCGACCGTTTGTCACGAAAATAAAGCTCTCACAAACATTAGAATCTATTAGGTATGTATGAAAGATTAGACAGTATTTTTTGTGTGTCAACCAACACTGTCATAAAGGTGGACAGTTGGACACGTCACTTGCATTTTATATTATGACTGCGTATGAAATATCGCCCCTGTTAATGTGGTGATCGCGTGCGAACACACCCTTGCGTAAACAGCTCCGCGGTATGACCACACCTTTATACGCAACATTAATAACTATGTAGGAGTGCAGTAAAAGCACTGCTTAAAAGCCCTTTCGAATACCGCATTAAGCATACACCGCAATAGCGCTTTTAAAATATGATGGCTCTTTACCTATATATTATCCAGTCAAAGACCAAGTACCAGAATTGCTATGCCAAGTGACATCGAGCAATAGGACTTGCAGAAGTTAGCTTTGGCATGACAGTATTGCGTAACCACAAGAATACAGAATCTACTAGTATTTTTTTCTGTGTGTGTATCATTCGTGCAAGAAATTGATAAAGTTAGGTAAATTTCAATAAAAACTTGCTTAAATTGACATAGCAACCATTTTTATCTAACTGGACTGTGAGGTGGACAACACATGAACACTAGTAAAACTAAATAGGTATTTGTCCTCCTTGGAATACCTATAGGCAAACCTACTTGACCCTGGGTCCGTTTAAATATTTTCTGTTGACTATAATACCTACATTTAACAGAAACACAAATCGTCAGAAATTTTCGGTGGAAATTTTACACGTAAACAATTTGTACCTATTTGTTTCACTGAACTGGAGTTGTGGTTTGAAAGAAGGGCTTTTAGGATGTAGGTACTATAAATATTTATATACATTTCGGTCTATTTATAGAAACAGAGAGGGTGGTTTGAGAGATTCTAAACATTTCATTAATATCTGTAAAGGTTTTTCATTCATATTTAGTTTAATTAAAATAATCTAATATGACTTCCATAAAAACATGATCAATGCGACTTCTTCCGCCCGGATAAAGGTTTTTCAAAAATTCCGTATGGGTCGGTTGTTTCTGCGTCGTAAGTAGTAGGTACATAAAAACGGAATGTGATTGGTAGTTAAATTAATTACCTAATTCTAGAGAAGTACCTAAAATAACGGCTTACATAATACTTGCAAGCAAACTACATGCTTGTAGTAGTAGGCTTAATTTCAATTGGAGGTTGAGATTGAGACACAAACACAAACGACTAAGGTATTTACCTATAGAAATTTCTAGAATAGTTGCTTCAAAGCAATAGACTAGGCTAAGTCAAACAATGCCTTGGCTCTCTAGCTAAGGAAACAATAGATCTATAAGATTGATTCTAGTAACTCTAATGTAAACACTTTTATTGCGAACGCTGAGCTTGCCGCTAAGACTGAGTCACTTTCCCATTGGGAATTGGAACTGGAGTAATGGAATGCTACTTTTGTGATAAATAATAGAAAGCTTGCAGATGCTCGCATAAAAGATCTATAATAATCATCGATATGTAGGTACTAGATGGACCCTTTCATAGAATAAAATTGGGCGTCCGACCGGTAGAGCGCGCTCCACACCTGTATAAGCCTGTCCTTGTCCCCGCCATAGCGCTGTCCCGGTTTTCAGTCTAGATGGCGTTAGTAAAATACGGCCACATTCTTCACATTCTTAGTTTGACAAGGCCCGTCTGTGTAAATTGAGGCCGTTGATAATAATATTATGATTCTAGTATAATATAGTTCAGCTCTAGGTGAAAATGTAGCGTCAAATCGAATTTGGACTTACAAAATGCTAGTTATACTAGCTAGGTAAAATAATCCACGCTAATATTATAAATGCGATAGTGTGTCTGACTGTCTAGTATCTGCTACGCTTTAACGGCCCAACCTTTCAACCGATTTTGATTAAAATTGCTAGAGAGATAGGCTACTATTTATCCCGGAGAATTAAGGTGTTCCCGGGGGAAAAGAAAAAAGAAGAAGTCGCGGGTATCATATACTTATAAAAGTTAGTTATTGACCGAGCGAAGCGAAGGTCTCTGAGTCTACTTGGGTGAATTGGCACTTGTCCGTCCGTCCGTCCGTCCGTCCGTCCGTCCGTCCGTCCGTCTGTCAGAGCATTATAACTTCTGAATTACTGAACGCAATTACTTCAGCTTTAAATATAATATGTAAACCAATGGCCTCCCGCCGAATATGGCTTAAAAAATAATAAAAATCTTTATTTCAGGGGGGCTCTCATAGAAGCGAATGCGAAGTAAAATATTTTTTAAAAAGTTACATAGGGTTGTGGTATATCATTTTAAAGATAATTAGGAATAGAGTCCAAAAATATTTTTTTTTTAATTTTTCCCCCAAAATTGATGAAATGGGGGGCTTTCAAAGTGGTGATTTTCTAACGTCCAAAGATGACCTCAGAACTCTAAATTTTCTGAAAGGATGAGCCTGAAACTTGATCAATTATTTCAATTATATCCTGTACTTGAACAACAAATACTAAAATTAGATAAATATTGTAAGGAAACGGAATTATTTAATTTTTAATGAGCTTCAGTATTTTTAACAGAACTTCACATTTATGTCAATAGATGGCGCCGCGAGGTCTTAGTTCGGGGCGAACCACTAGTATTTGACCGAGCGAAGCGAAGGTCTCTGAGTCTACTTGAGTGAATTTGCACTTGTCCGTCCGTCCGTCCGTCTGTCAGAGCATTATAACTTCTGAATTACTGAGCGTAATTACTTCAGCTTTAAATATAATATGTAAACCAATGGCCTCCAGCCGAATATGGCTTAAAAAGTTATAAAAATCTTTATTTCAGGGGGGCTCTCATAGAAGCGAATGCGAAGTAAAATATTTTTATAGCGTTACATAAGGTTGCGGTATATCATTTTAAAGATAATTAGGAATAGAGTCCAAAAATATTTTTTATTTAATTTTTCCTCTAAAATTGACGAAATGGTGGGCTTTCAAAGTGGAGATTTTCTAACGTCCAAAGCTGACCTCAGAACTCTAAATTTTCTGAAAGGCTGAGCCTGAAACATTATCAATTATTTGAATTATTTCCTTTACTTGAACAACAAATACTAAAATAAGATAAATATTATAAGGAAACGAAATTATTTAATTTTTAATGAGCTTCAGTATTTTTAACAGAACTTCACAATGATGTCAAAAGATGGCGACGCGAGGTCTTAGTTCCGGGTGAACCACTAGTCTAATTACATCTTAATTTCAATTTAAGGGTGTTTTGCTCTAGACGAAAATCTAGCGTAAAATCGATTTTTTTATTATAATATGCGGAAGAGGATATCATCAGATTTGGATCTGTCTATCAAAAGGTTAATTTGGAAATTGTGTGCAACAGAATAATTAGAATAATAATAAAAACATACATAATAATTAGAATAATAATACAAACATAACAACAGAATAATAATAAAAACATACTGTCGAAAATAGGTCAAGTATCAATTAATTACCTATCATTTTATTACATTATTTACTTAACACTAATAATTAATTTATCTAAAATACAGGTACCTACCTGCTTGCTACGTAATGTCAAATTCAATGAGAAACGGAAGTCACCTATTATGTCACTTCCTTCATTTAAAAGTAATATTTAGCACTATTGTAAACACAAACGCGATGTAGGTACTTAAAAAGTGAAACATGTTTCTTACATTGTAAATAATATTATAGGTAAGAGTACACCCACTTGATGGGCTGCTATTCCGAAATAATATTGATTCTAAACATCCAAATATTTCTTTCTATATATTTTTTTAATTTAGGTATGTACTTAATATCAATTGTCATGGTTATTGGTAACTAGCTATGATTTCGTAAATATAACTTAACATCTTTCTTATGAGACCCGAATGAAACAGTTTCCCAGTTTTTCATGAAAAAACCCTGTATCACAAAAAAGAGGTTGCATTTATAAATAGGTACTTATATATACCTATTATAATAAGCAAGATAATAAATAGCGAAACAGTATGCTCACTCATGCGTTCTTGGAAATAATTTATCTCATTTGTTTTACACTGTAACACAAGTAGTGCTTTAATAGCGTATTAGATAGAGCATTATAAGGTCAAACAGATGGAATTCTAAACAGTGGAGTCGTTTCTCACTATTGTCGATTATATCGTCAATCACTATATCACTAAGAATTGGGACAAGCTGAAAAACGCAGAAATTAAAAGAATCACAAGCAGCAGAATCAGTAAAAGAAAGAAAGAAAGAAAATATATCAAGTGCTATACGGTGATTCTTCGAAAGCGCAATCAGCATGCTGCACAATCTTTAAACTAAAATGGCATTTCTATTTTTATTGCTATCCCGTTCATAATACTTCCTACGGAAAGGGGCAGCACTAGGTTTAGACCTGTCATTTTAGTTT
Source organism: Erebia aethiops (assembly GCA_923060345.2). Lineage (NCBI taxonomy): Eukaryota > Metazoa > Arthropoda > Insecta > Lepidoptera > Nymphalidae > Erebia > Erebia aethiops. The sequence goes on from OV281087.1 coordinate 15,810,941, forward strand.
AGAGATTGTGTTAAACAGAATTGGCCCCAGTGTGTAATTTTTACTGTTACATACTTTAACCGAGTGTATTGGCCGAGTAGGCATGTTTTTCCAATGTACCTATCAACTATCTATAGTCCTCACGCGAGCTCCGAGGAATCCTATGGAATGTTAAAGTTTAAAGTGCAAAACAATACTGCTATCGCAAAATTACACGCGTCAAGCTCGAAACTAGTGCTGGGAGCGACGATCGGGGGTGGCGTACAGCCGACGTATCTTCAGATCCCGATTCCTCGAAGCTCGTGCGCGGACTATACCTATAGGGCTGTAACAAAGAGTCTCAGAGATTGCATTTTCGTAAAAATTAGTCATTAGCTGCCATAATTTCGAGAACAGAACACACGTGGACAAACAACAATCGCGCGTCACCGTCAGCAGACTCCCAGAGCGAATGCATTGTTACTGCGTATTGTGTGGTATTGTCTTGTGCAATATTACTGAAATCGCTTGCGAAACGCTTATACGGCACGTCCGTCCGGCTGTTTGTACTTTTAACAAGAGAGCTGATGGCTGAAAAGATTACAATATATTTACTAAGGATGCCGAAAAAAATTGAATAACTAAAAACTTCGATATTTATTTAAATATAAATGCATGATGCCGATGATGATGTCGACGCGATCCACTCTGCAGGTGTATCTACAAGATATGGATTGTCAGAAGTTTGTATAGTGTAGAACTTGGTTGCATGGAAGAGATTGCTTCAAAAGGATAAGGCCGCCAATTATATCTACGAGATCGAATTTAATTTTTATATTACAATACATAATATTTCATTCATTTCTTCATTTATCAATGAGTATAGGCTATCAATTTTCGTTTCAGGTTTATTAAAATTGAAAAGATTTAACGTCTAAGATTTCACTTCTCAGCCTTTTATTGGATACAGCTGCCTCAGTTTGCTACTCTGTACTATAAAACGTCGAAGCTCAAAACTCCTCCGCGAGTCGGTTCCTTTCAAAATATTTTTTTCAATAGCTATCTCACCAAAGCGCGTTAAAACTCTAGCAGCTTCATATGCGCCATAGACAAAGATATTCTGGGGTGACGTTTGTGTCCCGTTATACAATTTTTATCTTCCTAATAGTACTTAAGCCCTACATAAGCTCAAAATCTTTATTACCTATCACGACGAGCTATTCATACAACGAAACTTCCACCAACTCCCTTGCTACTTTGCATTGTCATTTGTCACGTGTTATGGAATCCGTCAATGAGCCGGGTTGGTCATTTCGCTGAATAATGCTGTGTTAACGTCACACAATTGTAACAATACGAGTATGTTGTCACATATTTTGATGGCTGTCCATTTAGTTAGCACTACGTTATTGCTATAATAGCAAACTATAATTATACCTCTAACAGTCACATTGTAACATTATATTAACTTTTACGTTCGTTACGCGTTCTAATTCGCGTCCGGCCGTCTCGTTTTACCAAGTTTGAGGCATAACAACAACTATAAATTAATTTTCCTAACTTAAAATAAATACGTGTACCTATAGTATAATTTTCCTTTATACGTTTGACCAAGGTTCCCAAGTCCCCCCCAACCCACCTATCTAGTTATGCTTTAGTTATATTTATCTACACTAATGTTATAACATTCTACTTATGTTTCCAATACTTGACTTATAATTACTACTGTTATAGCGCAGATAACAAAACACTCAATTTAAGCAATTTCACATGATGGTATAATATCCACATCGATATCGTAAAATCTCATTATAACATCAATAAAACGCGACCAATTAACCTGGCGAGCCTTATGTCAAAATCCTCATACAAGTTGTATAAAATTTTGATATTAGGCTGACTTTTGAAAACAGTTGGGTTATACGTGAAAACTTCGTCGAAACTACTAAACTTACATACACAAAACTCTTTGGTAAGATCTTGTGCCAATTAAATAAAAAATGAACAGCGCGCGCTCGCTCCTGATTGGCCCTGCGCGCGCAGCTGCGCTCTTATTGGTTAGATTTTAATGGCGGCAAGTTCACTGTGACAATACACGTACGCGTGAATTTAATGTTTCGCAATGTGTTTTGTTTTTAAAATACAAATTAAAAGTTAAAAATGGATAGCGACGATGATATTTGTACGCCTCCGGATATTCTAGAATTGGCAACAAAAGTAACTCACAATCTTTTGCCAGAAAAATCTAGAAAATTATATGAAAAAGAATATAATAACTTTTTGGCATTGAAGATCGAAAAGAAAACTACATCATTTTCTGAAAATGTCATTCTTGCGTATCTCAAAGAACTCTCGGACAAATTCAAGCCATCTTCTATGTGGGCTAAATATTCTATGCTCAAGTCCACACTGAGTATCTACAACAATATTGATATCACGAAGTATTCAAAAGTCATAGCGTTCCTGAAACGCAGTTCAGAAGGACACAAGGAAAAAAAGTCCTTGACGTTCACATCAGGTCAAATAAAGATGTTCCTGGAAGATTCACCAGATATTTTGTATCTTTTTGAAAAGGTAAGTGTATTTTAGTTCTGTTATTTAATCTACCTAGTACTTACGTACTACACACGCAAGTTATCTAGACACTCCGTTTAAGCGCTTTGTGTATAAATTTGGTAGTAGGTAGGTACCTACACTTTACTACTTCATAAATCATAGTTTTTGCCTTGGCTATGTACCTCAAGCTTATTATATCGTTTATTGTTACAGGTTGCACTAATCTTCGGCATAATGTAATTATAAATATTCCGACTCCGTCTACGAGCTCTACTGCTTGCCCCGCGGCCGCGACAGCTGCTGGATCAATAATTAACATTAACTTTCAAAATTGTACCGTCCAAAATTTGAACAATTATTATAAATAAACTATTGTCAGCTTTTACTCTTGTTGTTTGATAAATTGCATTAGTGAAGATAAAGTAATGTATGCAACTGCATATAACACGGGTATTAAAACACTCGTTACTATTATGAAACTCGCTGCGCTCGTTTCATAAACTCACACTCGTGTTTTAATACCCTTCATTATATGACAGTTGCATAAACTACTATTATTTCATTCAACATCTTTTTGTTAATCACATAGATCCTAGTAACACGTCCTGTGACGAACTTCATTAGAAAAGGTTTATGTTTCAATAATATTCCGTAAGTGTTATTACGGAATATATATATGTTAAAATAGGTACATTACCATGCTCGCTGAGTCCATCGTACATTCGAAATGGTTAACAGCAATTTTTTCTTACCTGAAAATAAAAAGAAATATTGCTTTAAAAATAATTTTCTGCAAAAAGTTGTCGATTTCTTGCGGATGAATCGAAAACGGTTATTTATTTAACTCTTGACCATGATTACTGATGGGTTCGTCAGATTAATGTTTTTCATTTTCTGGAATAAAAGGATGCAATCTATAGTTTTGAGCTCGATCAAACCAAGTACCATTTTTTCCACTATAAGTTAGCCCTTGACTGCGATCTCACCTGATGGTAAGTGATGATGCAGTCTAAAATGGTAGCGGGCTAACCTGTTAGGGGTATGGCAGTTATTTTAAACTCATACCCCTAGTCAGTTTCTACACGGCATCGTACCGGATCGCTTAATCGCTTGGCGGGTCATTGCCGGTAGCCTCCCAGCAGACTAGACCAGAGTAAACTCACAAATTATAAATTCCCAAATTGACCCTGCCGGGAATCGAACCCACGTTAAGGCGACAGCGCGCAACGCTGCTCCAGGGAGGTCGCTTAGACGGACACACTTTTGCTATTTTCGCATTGGTTCAAGATTATGGCATGAGCCACTATGACACCAAATATCATTTCAATTTAACCCGTTGTCTATCAAACGAAAGCCGAACACGATCACACGCTAGCCGTCGGATATTTTGTCGCGAGTGAATCCGAAATGAGGCAAGTAAGCAATTACGCGCCCATATTCAGGCTCCATTACACGCTTGCGGGAGATTTTGTAAATGCTGCCAATAGAATAACACAATATGATTGGATGGAATGCCTAAATATCATTCTAAAAATAAAATAATATAATATTTGTGCTATTAATGTTAATAAGCAGGTAATTATTGTCAATATGTATTTATTAGAAGAACTCTGAATGATATAGAGCGGAGCGAAATCTCCTGACACAGGTAATTAATTCCAGCCCCAATGAGATCCATTTGTATTTTCATGAAAATTAGTAATTTGTGTAACGTTTATGCACATTTAGTTAAACTATACTTACTAGATGATGCCTGTGACTTACAATACTAAAAAATTATCTGCTGGTTGGTACAGATTATTTTCCTCAAAATCGGTTAAACTAATGGGCCGTGAAAGGACACATCAGACAGACAGATACATTTTTAATATTAGTATGGAATCAATATCGGCTTAGTTGAACCTTTTTCCACTCATTCACATAATGTATTAAGTACTACTAAGTGCTAAGTTATTATTTACTAGATGATGCCCGCGACTTCGCCCGCGTGGTTAAGTATTTTCGATTCCCGTAGGAACTCCTTAATTTTCCGGGATAAAAAGTAGCCTATGTCGTTCTCCGGGATACAACTTATCACTGTACCAATAAATTTCATCAAAATCGATTGAAAAAATGGGCCGGGAAAGCGTAGCAGACAGACAGGTGGACAGACAGACAGAAACACTTTCACATTTATAATATTACTATGGATAGCATGGATTGTATTTATTAAGTGCTAAGTTACTCTACTAAACAATGAATGTGGTGGATTTCACATTGGTAAATTCATGCTGGAACGAACGCAACGTAAACATGAATGATAGAGTCATAAACATAAGATACGTAGGCCAGAGATCCGTGGCTTGTTTCTGGGAATAGTGAATTCAAGTTAGGATAACCGAATACGATAAGTAGTTACGATCTCTCTGTGTACCTATATCATAACCAATTTACGAGAATAGACCGTCGAAATGTCGCCCCATTTCCCGAAATAGGCAAATAAGTAATATTCCAAGGTATTTCGGCTGTATTACAAGCAACAGAAAATGTTAGTGTACGGCTGAAAATAGTCAAACTTTTAACGGCCGTAAAGCTTTTTTGAATGCCCGTAAATGTGGAATTATTTTGAAATATAATATGTATTTTTACTCGTAAATATATAATGGAAAACTGCGTCTCAATGAGAGAGTCGGCTTTTGTTTCCGAGTAATACAATTTAAACAGATAATTCAACATTTAAAATAATCAGTAAAGTATAGTATTGAATAATTCAATAAAGTACATCAGTCAAAAATAATTTCACATTACAACTTACTGCAGGGTAATGCTGCAATCATTAACATTATAAAGGAAGCCGGTCTTAGAGCATGCCATCGAATTAGGAACGAGTAAGCAAATCGCTTCGTACGAGTCCGCAAAATTTCGACTGCGTAAGGGTGCAGACCTTGTCGATGCCTTGCGGTTCGATGATAAAAAGGTAACGGAGGAACCAGATCGAATAGATCTTGAGCACAAAATGTGATTTTAATCATTAGTCATTAGTCGTTACTAAGTAAATGCTGTATGGAAGCGAAATCCATGTGATCAAACCGTTGTAAACAAAACAAATAACAATACGTGGGATTCTAAGAACAAGTGACCATTTTAGGACACAACAAAGCTCCTACATTGTTGTTACAAACACAGGCGCATATAATCAGTGTGCTATATATAGTTTTTATAATACTTATAAAAGCAAATATGTTACAATAGGTGTTTAAACTTCAACCATTACAAATTTGCCTATTATGTAATTTACTCGTAAATTAATTGAGAATTTCTAAGAATTGTTGTATTTGAATTTGAATTTTGAATTAAGCTTAAACAGGTGATTCACGTTAAAATATTTTCCAAAGAATGATGATAAAAAAGCACAGAATCTATGCTAATATTATTAAGAAGTCGGTTAAAAAGAGGTAAAGTTTGTGAGTTTGTGACGTTGTAGGGGGTAATCTCTGGATCTACAGAACCGATTTTGAAAATTCTGGTACCAATAGGAAGCCACATTATTTGTGAGTGTCATAGGCTATATATTAACCCGAAAAATTAGGGAGTTCCCGTGGGAATTTAAACAACTTATTTCACGCGGACTAAGTCGCGGGCATCTATAGTAGGTAATAGAAATGAAAATATAAGACGCGGAAGGACGTGGGAAGTTGGGAACCTACCGCATTATTATCCCAAGAAGACTGCTATCATCAAGTGTCGTACGCCGAATACAACACATTTTACCACTAGCTTCGGTGAACGAATTCGGCGAACATATCAACGGATTTTCCAACAGCATTCTTGTTGACTATCACTCGCCAAACGCGTTGGGCCAATGTGAGCTAGAGGCTTAAGAATCTATCAAAAACACAACAAGTCGCAACCGAACACCTGCAAACCCCGATTATATCACAACCGACCTTGATCACCCGTTGCGGGAGCTATAATTCCGATTGTAATTCATCGTACATGCCGTTACTTGCACAATGTATATTATTATAAGCCGCCTAGAGCTAGAACATATTGATAACATCTACTGTTATGATATTACGAAACAAACACGCAGCGGTAATAATAAAAATAGGATCATAAAATTGCCAGCGGAATTATTTAGGAGAGTTTGAGGGTTCCTACAAGCTAGATCGTAGTAGCGTGATTGAGTATAGTGCATTCAATATTAACTGGCGTCTTTCCACTTGAACCTAAACAATAGGGGTAATAAACCAAACACTCATAGAGCCCATTCATTTTCAAAGAAGCAGTTTCGGCCTTATCTATTTTGTTGCAAACCAACCAGTGTTGATACTTTTGAATAATCATAGAATAATTTAAAAATTATTTGCAATTATTTGCAGAAAAACCATGAACAATTCTGACTATATTATCCATTACAAAATTATCAATTTTGTTTAACGCTATTTTAGCTCTTTTCCAAGGGGAAGTAATTGGTCCATCTGAAATAATTAGCTGTATCGTTCGCACTGATACTTTTGTCAAGCGGGAAGTTTCTTTCAGAGCACCTTTCTCACTCTGAACTGCAATTAAATTAAAATAAACATTCAAGAGAATTATTTGTGCATCACGACTTAGATGCTTGTTGAACACATTCGGCTTATCGTCTTTATTATTTTGACATGGCACAGTGGAAGGTGATTTCACCCAAGGACGAAACATATCGGAAGACGTAATATTCCCACTGAACTAATCTCTTCAAAGTTTAAAAAAACAACTGAGCGGTATTTCTATTTGATTATATTATTTAAAGGAAGATAACATAGGGAAAGTATCAAAAACGTTTGAAACACCGTTTGAACGCCGCATGTGTTTTGCAATACAAAGAATTCACCCGCCACGACTTAATCCTATTGTTATTGCTAATGACGGTCTCAAGTGGAAAGACGCCAGTTAATATTGAATGCACTATAACAAACTTCCATACATCCATCTAAACTTTCGCATTTATAATATCAGAAAAATTAAAGGTATAGTCTGCAAATCCAAACTTGACCAGCACCGTAGACCCGTCTTAATTCTGAGGTAAACCATCCTCATTCAGGGGGAAGATGATAATTGTAATGAGTTCTAAGGTACTAAGGATGATGCCCGCGATTTCGTCCGCGTGGATTAAGATTTTTTGATTCCCGCGTGAACTCTTTCATTTTCCGAGATAAAAAGTAGCCTATGTCCTTCACCTGGATTAAAAATATTTCTGTACCAAATTTACCACTTACCACTACTGACGGCACTGCGACGAGCGCTGGGGGTCTCGACAATGCGCATGTTTGTGTGAGTGAGCCTGTTTCGAACGTTTCTAGGTAGTTACCATACTGGTTGCATCTGTTTACTGTGTATTTATGCTCAATTTATTTCACCTCGAGTCGTAAACACAGTTTCAGTTTAACGATATGCGAATACATTTTGGCTATACAGTTGACGAAGGTTAAAATGTACAAGGTAACAGATATTAACGCGATAAAGGATGGTGCAACCGCTGAACGTAAACCGCGAAGCTGTATATAAAGTTTAGATTTTATAGCGTCATAACACCCTGTATTATCATAGCCTCGTATTAAAGATGTGTCATCGTAATTCATATCTTTATAAATTAAAGGCAAAGATTTTGAGAAAGATTAACGGAATCTTTAAAAATCTAAATCTAAGCGGATGAAATGGCGTCAAAAAATAAAATAAGTTATAAGTATCGTTTTATAGGAGCAACTTCGTACTGCCCGGTAATTTTATAAACATAATATATTTACCTAGCTCAAACCACTGAGTCTAGAAACTTGTTTTCATATCATGCTATTTCTTGTTCATACTGCATTGTGATCGTATATCAATGATTGTTATTAGTAGAATATAAAGTAGGTACTAACTAAAACTATTTATTTTCCCAAAACTTGGAAGGATTCCCAAATAATTATATTGCATTGATTTCGTCGAAGTTTCAAAATAAAGGCGATGAAAGGAGTGAAGTATATTCTGTTGAATATCCAGAATGCCATAAACAAAGCCTACCTTTCGGTTCGCTACGATTATTTATAAACAATATTTTCTCAATAAAGTGGTGAACTATTTTATGGATCCCTTGTCTCGAGGGCGTGAGCCCACAATTTCACCAACAAAACACATAAGGGATCGCATTTACATAATAAGCCGTGCCCGCATAGGGAACGCGCCGATATCTTATTGAGATTTTCTTTATTATTTCACCTCATACAATCCCCGTTAAAATTTTGTTCTTTTAAGCAAATAAAGCGATAACAATGAGGATTTTATACTTTTATTAAGATTATTATTTATGAAAATTTCCAGAAAATATTTCTTCTGTTTACATTCAGTAACACGAGTAGCTGATGTATGACCTCGGCTTTCTTTGAGTGGGTCTGTGTACATGAGGAAGATATATTATGTTGACTTAGATATGGCAGATGACCCCTGGGCAAGAAATGTTTCTTTTTCGATTCCCAGAAATCATGAGCACGGAGGTGGCAGGCCAAAATTACTTGGTTAAAGACCTGATTTAGGCGATACAATGTTAAGTTTTAAAGAAATCGAAAGGAGGGCTGTGTTAATGTGTGGGATAGTACAGGTTAAATAACATAAAATTAGGTAGGTAATTAAATATTAAAAATTAAATAATTACAAACTTTTCCAGTCAACAAAGCTCCAATATTATGAATCAGAAATAATGAAACCATTGGGCAGTTCGGCGTTCTATTTCTTGAATTTAACAGTAATTTCTCTGGAAAGGTCCTGATGAGAGCATAAAATAAAACGAAATGGTCAGTCGGCATCCAGCGACACAGCGTTGGTCGGTCGCCAACTGTCGGCAGACATCGATATTGGTCCGAGAGCCCGTGAAAATTTCCGAGGAAGTGCTTGATAAAAGCTGTCGCTTCTTCTCTCTTACATTGATGAGATAAATAGGAAGAGGTAAATTGTAGGACCTGCGACTCTTAAGGGTTTTCAATTTTACAAAAAACGGAAAGATAATAACCGGCGAGTAAATACTGAAAAAACTGAAGCGCATAGACTGATACAGGTCAAAAATATTTACTTATAAAAGATGAAGGGAATGTAAAACAAAGTAAAGAGTCCGTCAAATCTTAAACAGTGACAGGCGTGCTTAAATTCATTTGTGGCAAATGGTACAATTTATATACTTGCTACATCACCTGTTTCACGTTATGATGTAACAATTGTAGATACTAACGACAATCTGAAATATAATGCCGATCCACTAAAATTTTAAGACAACCATGGACTAGTTGATATATCTAGTTTTGTTAAGCACTCGCTGTATCCAAAATATTACTTTCTATTATCAAGCACCGTCTCAAAATTTTCTATGGACTCTCAGCCCAATAGGTACGACCGACCACATGAAATAACATAATTTTGTGCAATTCCAACCTTTACGCCATCTGATATAAGATCTACCGGTATACATGTCTACTGTACGTAGTATCGGTGCATCGTTAGGAACTGCACACATAACAGATTACTGAACCACGTTCTTTGAGTCGCTATCGGTAAATAAGCTGATTAGATGCACCGCCTGCATATCGCTCCCGCTCGGAATATAATTTATAGCAAATCCTTAGGTTATGATGATGGGAATTTGATACCATGATGACATATTGTTACGTAGCATTGTAATTAGTTGTATCGACACTTTTAACCTTTTTGTTCTTGATTCCATAGAGTAAAATTATACATTTGCAGCTTAATACTATGAACAACGTATGGTTAAAGTATGCTGCTTTCTTCAATACAGATAAATAATGTTATATATATCTTAATGTACTGAACCATCGATTATAGTCGAAGTGATTACCTAGAATGGAATATTTTAAACTTTTTAATTTACTTAAGTAAACATAATTAAGATTCTACCTGATAAACGATACTGCTAGGAATGGTAAAAAGCCATTGGGGTTTTGACTAAGGACTCTCTGAAGACCTAAGGATTGCCTGAGACCTCTAGGACCCGTATTAATACTTAAACCTACATCAGCTGAGAACACGTACTCAAGTAAATATCGGTCAATCTATAAGACCGTACTTGTGAACCAGTTCTAAGCTGATTGATGTACGTTTATTAATACGGGCCTAGGAGCAATGATTTTTCAGTTTCTTACCTGTTTTTACTAAAAAAAGGTCTTAACTACCAACATTAAAATTTTAATGGGACGCAAATCGCGCGAACAGTAAAACGACAGCAATACACGCGTGGCTTAATTAATCGAACTGGTCACCGTTTGTTTTATTTCACAACGCCACCAATTACAGTTAATTGGCACTTCCTATGCTTTGGGGTGAAAATAGCACACGCAGTTATTAGAGGATAAAAATAAATTGTAAAATTTCACAACACGCAGTTGTTACTAACGTACTTACTAGCAGAAACAAGGAATTAAGGCTTGGTCAGACAAAATAGATGCAACGCGCGGCGGAATTATGTTGAGGTTCCTCAGAATTTGTAATACAAGGAACCGTATTAATCCAGGTATTAACACATCGAAAAGAACGTAGGTGCCGTTCTACCAGTGCTATGTGCAGTTCCATCTACATTAAGTAATACTTTAATACTAATCTTACTAATATTATAAATGCGAAAGTTTGGATGTATGGATGTATGGATGTATGGATGGATGTTTGTTACTCAATCACGCCCCAACAGCTGAACGGATCTGGATGGAATTTGGCCAAGAGATAGATTATAGTCTGGAATAACACATAGGCTTCTTTTTATCCCGGAAAATTAAAGAGTTCCCGCGGGAACCACAAAACCTCGATCCACGCGTACGAAGTTATATTACTAATTACTTTACTTTACTAATATTATAAATGCGAAAGTTTGGATGTATGGATGTCGGTATGGATGTATGGATGTATGGATGGATGTTTGTTACTCAATCACGCCCCAACAGCTCAACGGATCTGGATGAAATTTGGCACAGAGATAGATTATAGTCTGGAATAACACATAGGCTACTTTTTATCCCGGAAAATTAAAGAGTTCCCGCGGGAACCACAAAACCTCGATCCACGCGTACGAAGTCGCGGGCATCAGCTAGTAATATTATAAATGCGAAAGTTTGGATGGATGGATGTTTGTTACTCAATCACGCCAGAAGGGCAGAACGGATCTGGATGAAATTTGGCACAGAGATAAATTATAGTCTGGAATAACACATAGGCTACTTTTTAACCCGGAAAATTAAAGAGTTCCCGCGGGAACCGAAACACCTCAAGCCACGCGAACGAAGTCGCGGGCATTAGCTAGTGATGGATATAAAGCACTACAACTGTTGCAGATATAATATTATTCATCCCACGGCATGAAGAACGACTTTAAAAAAAATAAAGAGGCCACTGAAAAAGATCAGCCTTGGGGCGCCTGAAACCTCAGATGTGCACCGAGGTTGCGTGTCTGAAACGTAGCATATAAGCTGAGTGGCCTATCTGGCCTACTGTCGTAATTTTTTCTTTCTTTTATTTCGTCATAAATCGTACATCATCTTATGCAGGCAGGTTCAGCCATGATGTTTCCTTGCGGCTGTGGTCGCGTGTTGTGTATGTCCAGACCTTAAACTCAATTTGTACAGCTTTGTGTTCAAAATGTAGGGAAGCATTATGGAGGTTTAATTATTTCCGTTGGAATACTATATAGTGTATGTAAGTAGACTAAATCTATTGCTAAGAATGGCTCTTATGAACATATTAACACGTAGAAGTAAAAATCCATCTGATCTTCATGCAAAAATTTTGTTATTGGAATTAAGTTCTTAAAACATAACTATGACAAGATTGTAATTTTTGATAAATTTAACTTGATTCGAAGTGCCAATATTTCTTTCATGACTCTGCAACGCAGATGAATTCTCTCTGCAACGCAATTTCTTTCGTTGTAATACATATTTGAAAGTAGTTTCGGTAGAAAGAAACCTTGCTTGGAATGAAAACATTCGAGTAATGTATAAGGCAGCCATGATCCAGTAGAGCTACTTGTAAGAAAACATAAATAACAATACAATGAGACTCGGCAGTGGGACGCACTTGGTGAGACGCGTTGCGTTGAATTTTAATGACGTTCGAGACAAACTTCTAGTGCTCCCTATAAGTATAGCTGGTACGTACCTACTGTTGACTTCTGGCATCCGTAACGTAACACACAACATAGGCATTTAGAGTGATACTTAACATGTTGAGAGAAGTTAATTAAATGACAACGAGCTGAATGAATACGAAATGAATATGAGCAGCTGTGTTTGAGTTCAACTCAAACTCAACTCAAACTGTGCCGCATGTATTCAGCGGCTTCCTGCCGCCCATGGATTGGTCTGTGATGCAGCTTTCAAACGACATCGGAGGGTCCACCAATACAGTGGCGTGCACATCATAGAGGCGTAAAAGCACTGCTTACCCTATTTTTTGCCATTTTGACCAGCCAGTAAATAGGTTCTTACCAAAATGCCTGCCCAGGCTTCAAATCTTGTGCACGCCACTGCCAATACTGCCGTTCCGGTGCGTGGTCGCTATTCTAACCTAAACTATACACATGTACCTTCATCGCTTCATCCCTACCGTCTACATGAATATCGGAAATTGGAATATGAATGATGCCGCCGTGGATTGTGATTTCAGCTTCACATATCGTCGAAATATGTCCGGGTCATCCTTCTCATTTAATTTGTTCCCGAAGAGATACACACATGGCTCTTGCTTTATAGCTCACTGAGTGATTTTGAATTTTACTCGCAACTCTATGTAATATAATTTATATCCCACTAAAGAAAAAACGTGTTAAAAATTTTACTTATTATCCAGTCAGTACGCAAAGTCCCTTCATATTGTATGCGACGCGGCGCTTTAAATCATAACACCTTTTGTGGCCGTCGACGGCCGCACGCGCGCCGGATGATCTCTGGATAAAGCTTAATGCTGGTCGTATTACGTTTGTTTCCTACTACTTTAATTATTATCTCTTTGTTATAAGCTAGAAATGATATTTAATTTAAAACTAAGGCACAATTTTATGGAATAAACATTAAGTACTTACTTACTTTTTTTACAGACTGCGGTATGACGTTATGAAAGTATTCGACACGTTTCTCTTCCACGTTCCAACTAAGACTTTATTTACCTACCTTAATAGTTACCTGCAGTTAAATCTTTATATGGGTAAGATTTTGCATACGTCAGTTCAAACAAAATTCTTGATACTAATAATATTTTTAAATTTCGCAAATTATTACTCTTATTTTATGTAAGTATATGTAGTAATTATTTTAAATAAAATAAATTATGCGATCAGTGTTATCCAGCGTTTAGTTTCTTTGTTCTCGAAAGCCGGTTGATACGCAAAGCCCCCTCATATTGTATTCGATGTAAATGTGAGCACCTTTTTTGGACAGTGACTTCCGCACGACACTACCGGATAATCATGAAACCCATCTGGGATTGAAATCTATTCAATGACAACGACTAAACTACTAGCTGTAGTCACCGGCCTCACTTGGGTTGGGTGGAATTTCTGATAATCTTTTCATAATTGCGAGCTACACGACAATTTTATCGTATTCGTGTAACATTGATATAGGGAAGAATAGAACAAGTTTTTTGAGATTTTTCAAAAAAAAGTCCTCAACATAAAGCCAAAATTATGACGGGTCTGTCCACCAGAATGATAACTTTGATATATTTATGTACCTACTACCTACGTACTAAAGAAACTGCGGAAGTTTCATTTCAACTTTTAAGCCGGTTTTTTGGGGGATGCCCCGTCGCTCACGTCTGCAGGAGTTACCTTCTACCTCCCTGCACGTGTCCCCTGGGTGGTGCTAAACGAGCGACGAACTTGCAGGCGAAATAAGCGTTCTTTTTATAAAAACGCTTATTATGTACCAAACGCCATACGATTAAATAAATTTCAACTTTTTCTAATCAGAATTCCGACGTGCGACCGTGTGAACATGCTTGAGATATAACTTTTTTATAATAATATTTTATTTCAAAAGGCGAATTATCGCGTTTTAATCTATTTGTTAGGAATGACATAAAACCTTTTCGTATTATCAAAAATCAATAAAATATATCCAAAAGTTACAGATGTTAAATCAAACTATGTCCGCCGGTAGATGAGTACGTGAGATTTAATTTATAGGGCGGATTCGGGATTCCGATCCTGGTGTGAAACCGACAACGAATTAACATCACAATTCACAACTGGGGGACTTATTAAACTTATGTGTCATTTGTGACTTTTACTGCCACCTTACTGGATTATATATTTATGAAAAGGTTACAATATGTTATTGATTGATTTCTAACTAGATTATGTGCTTTATACACGCTGACCTACGCGATTTCGTTCAGGTTAGCACACTCTACAATGTTGCTATCGCGTGTTACAATGTTTTAGAAAATTGACCTCGTTGCATGTATGGATAACATACCCGTACGAACTTTTAACATACCTGCGTTCTTACTTCTTACTCTTGTGTAGTTTATACACGATACAACGTTTAGACTAGTAGAACAGTGCCATGATGTTTTGCGGTGTACTTAGTACCTATAGGTACCTACTTATTAGCGTCAACCGACTCTATAAAATTGATGTGGTATATTTGGATAAGGGCTCTTTTTACCTCGCTTCTCCTAAATATTTCATTTCATTTGTGGTTCAGTTAGTGATGATCACTTCATAGGCTTGGCTTCTCCTAAATATTTCATTTCATTTGTCATGATCACTTCATAGGCTTGATCTCCAAAAATAGACCTGAATTTATCACAGACTATCCTTCTTATTTAGCGAATTCAGTCGAAAAATATTCAGCGGTTTCACTTCCTACACTGGCTCAATGACTTTAAGAGGATCTTCGCCTAGTATACTGACATTCTTTCCTATCTTGCGCAACTTCATGCCAATTGGATATTGTGAAGGCTTGTCTTTACACACTTCATCCAACTCCAACAGCGGTAACATCCAACGATAACAGCTGTTATCACGTTAGTATAAGCTCTCATCACGTTACGATCCTCTCCCATCCTCTCTGTGTCTAATCCAGCGGAGTCTCATCGGTTTGGTCTCTCTAATTAAATATATTGGGTTCGATCACTATAATATAGGTCCTCTACCTCTTGGTTTTTCTTTGTTTACAAACGTTTCATAAATATCATGTAGCATTAATGCGCTGATTATAAAAATGATGCATTTACATATAAAACAATCCATTTCATACTGAATAATCAACAGCCGTTGCCCGTTACCAATTAGTACCTATCCGAGGTGCATATTGATTATTGAATCATCATCAATAGCACAGGGCCATCACAGGGCCTTGGTTATCTAGGTCCCACATAGGATGACCAAATTGACCGCATAAACCGATCAAATATGTATCCAATATGCTAATACAGCAATGCGAGTATAGTAAGTACGGTCCAATTGGACCGGTATATCAATCGGTAGTACTGGCTGAGCAACACTAACCAACACCAAAATCGAACACGGGCTTTCGGTGGTCGGATGCACTGTACTGTGCACATTGAATCATTATCCGTATTTACTACACGACCGATGTTACATATTAATATATTATGTGATCACGTATGTAATTCAAATTAATATTATAATTGCGAAAGTGCTCTCCCTCTCTGTCTGCCTTTTACCTTTTCACGACCCATCTTTTAAACAAATTTCGACGTGTGGTATAGGGATAATATGCGTCTCAAATAAAATGAAATAGTCGCCATGGCATTTTTCAAAAACCGAAATCATACGGAAGAATTCTTGGGTATTATCTAGAGGCCGTAGTATCCCTTGGGGGTTGTCTCGTGGTTTATAATACGAATTTCTTAGATACTTTAATCGTAAGATGATAGAGATAGTTCCGATTTGGATTACGTTCATTATAAAACTTGTCACACTATACGATCATCTAAATCGAATACGATACCATGTTGCAATAAAGTTGCTCATGCGCATTCAAATGATCGCATTGGATAAGAAATAACTACAAGTGCTCCGGTTACACAATAGGTATCTATTATAAAGTAGTGAGTTTAGTGTAACAAATTTTATATCTTACGAGTAAATATAAGATATAGGTAATAAAACCAAAAATATAATAAAACTAAAATTACTCTGGACAATAAAAACATAATTATTGCATTCAATGGTCAAAGTAACTATACAACCAAATTAATTTGGTAACCCATTTCTGTGTGTTGTATCTACGTAAATTTCAGACAAATATATTGTACTACAATACTATACCTACCTACCTACGGTACGCAATATCAGGAAACATGGAATTTCGGAATCGTGTTCTCTGTTTACCTACTCAATTGGAGAAACTATAGGTAGGCTATAGAAAATGGAAACCAAATCAATAGGTACCTACACTATAGCGAGCCACAACTCTCTGTTAACTATGTAATTGCATCGTAAGCAATCATCAAGTGCAGTAGGTACTTACGAATACGCATAGCGAAATATTAGAGCAGCAGTGGCGAATTCTTGCACATCAATGTTTGCATATTTTACTTGTAAATTTCCATCAGTAAAAGTAATAAGTATATGAGTAATGTTTTTGTTATTGTTCTTCATGTGTCTAATAGAATAAAGTCCACTACTCCGCAGTAGGCAGCTGCTAATAAGGCCCCTATACTTGTCGTTCATCAAATTTGTTCAGAACGGTCAGAAACTTATGGATAGAGATCGTCGACCCAGTCTACCTTACCTTTTTTTTATACACTACAAGTTAGCCCTTGACTGCGATCTCACCTGATGGTAAGTAATGATGCAGTCTAAGCGGGCTAACCTGTTAGGGGCATGGCAGTTATATTAAACCCATACCCCTATTCGGTTTCTACACGGTATCGTACCGGAACGCTAAATCGCTTGGCGGCACGTCTTTGCCGGTAGGGTGGTAACTAGCCACGGCCGAAGCCAGGCCAGAGCAGGGAAAATTCAGAAATTATAAGTTCTCAATTTGACCCTGCCGGGGATCGAAACCGGGACCTCCGCACGTTAAGACCAACAGCGCTACACACTGCGCCACGGAGGTCGCCAAAAACCTCTAAACCTCTAAGTATAAGATGTATCTGAACGGACTGTGGTGATTGCATTGCTCTATTGTCGTTGTTACAAAGTACTTTTTTTTTCTTGGTATTTGGGTGGTACATTAGTGCCAAAACAAAGCAACGCACTTCGCCAATGTCAAGTAACTTGAGGGTGGCACAAAGGAGATAAGGCCGGTTACAAAGTGCCAAAATTACTGAAAAAGCTCTGTAATATTTGTTAATAAACTACTCTACATAACAATATACTTTAAAGAGACAAACACAAATAGATAAAAATAGTAAGGATCTATAGTTTCATCATCATCATCTCAGCCTGTGGACGTCCACTGTTGAACATAGGCCTTTCCCAAAGAACGCCACCACACCCGGTCCTCAGCCTTCCTCATCCAGCCACTTCCCGCCACCCTCTTGATATCCGCTACCGTGGATGGGAATAGTAGGGCTGCCGGGGACTAGGGGCCGTTGTGTTATGGTGCAAATCATGGGAAGATATGCCCATAATGGCCACGCTGGGCAGGCGTGTTGGCCATCGCAGGGCTACCTGCTGATCAACGAACGAGGCTCTGGCGACCGAATAATGGCGGTATAACCATTCAGACAAGCTAGACTGGAATAAATGGCACAGACCGGTGTTGGGCAGCAGCGACACCGGTGCAAGCAGTCCAGCCCTGCGATCTATAGTTTAATATTATGTACAAATTGAAGTGTACAATGTTACCCAGTTTGAATACATTAATTTTGACTTTGATTTTTGCTCAAAAAGGCCTACGATAAACGACCCCTATCATAGGCATTTTTGAGCTTGTACTTGTTAGCCGATGAATAAACAGATAGATGTATGGGGTGTATTTAGTTAAGAGGAAGATGATAGAAAGAAGACGAAGGAAAATGTTTCCCTTCCCGCTCTCTAAAGTCTTAATTCATAACGCGATATAAGTTGAAAATAACCTGTGTGCTTAGCATGCGCACAACAAGATTATCTCGCGACGAGAGAGAGAGATGTTGTCGTTGCCGGCAAATTTTTCATTTAGGTACCCTAACATGCACAAAGTGCGGAATATTACAAGAAAAAAATAGTCAACATGTAAAGGTTCGTAGAGGAAAATACCACAGATAAGAAATATTACTTTTATCTCTACTTTTGACGTAACGAAACTAATAACCATGTTAGATGTCTGTCTTCGGTAGACAGAGAGAGATAACGGGTAGACATAATTTTACTCGTAGTGCGCATGCTAGCCATACTGGTGAAGAAAGCTGCGTTGATAATGAGTTATTTAATAGAGAAGAGCCATTGAAAATAATATAACCCTTACGTGGAAACCGTCCGTTAGCAAACCTAGCTATAATTACATTGTAATTATCAAGTTCGACCGTTGAGCGGACACATTAGAGCAGCTGTGGATTCTTGGCCATGACTAGTGTATGCAAAATTATTGCTATCATCAGCAAATGTAGATCGGAATTACATTCCAATGCAAGTGTACCACATCAGCCCATTAACGTCCCACAGCTGGGTAAAGGCCTCCGCTCTCATAGGAGAGAGGGAATTAGAGCGCACACCACGCTCCTCTAATGCGGGTTGGCGGGCTTTAACGACTATTATCATGTTAGTGATAATAACCGAGACCGACGGCTTAACGTGCTCTCCGAGGCACGGCGATAAAGCACCACCAACTTCCCAGCTCCGGACAAGTACTGAGAATTTCTAGACAGAAAACCCAATACTTAATTATGGCCCGACCCGGGACTCGAACCCGGGACTTCGTCAGCCGTAATCGAACATCGAACCACTAGACTAACGAGGCAGTTAATGCAAAAAAGCCTGCATTTTTTATCAGTTTTTGTCAACCTCAATATCAAACGGACGAAGTCGTAAAAATATATTTATCTATGCTCATTTTTACTCCATTTTTACAAATTATGGGTGCGTGTGATTTCTAAAACACATTCTAGGTATATACGGGCCGTATAACCAACCTGAACAAGAGATTTTTACAAAATCTAATGATTACGATTTGCTTAGACAAAGACGGCCTCTGATTTAGGTATATGAACTGAACTTCTGCGATCTTAAGGGATGATTTTACATGCTGTGTCAGATTGTTTCACTATATCCCGCTGACCTGTTTTTAGGAAAAATAAAATTGAGGCTTGTTTTGTTTCTGGCCGTACTTTAGAGTACAGTCAGAAACAAAACAAGCAACGTGGTCCCGAGTTCGAGTCCCGGGTCGGGCCATAGTTGGGTTTTTCTGATTAGAAATTCCCAGTAGGTACTAGCCCGGAGTAAGGAAGTTGTGTTTCACCCCCGTGCTTCGGAGAGCACGTTAAGCCGTCGGTCCCGGTTATTATCACTAACATGATAATAGTCGTTAAAGCCCGCCAACCCGCATTGGAGCAGCGTGGTGGGTCTAAGCTCTAATTTCCTCTCTCCTATGAGAGTGGAGGCCTGTGCCCAGCAGTGGGACGTTAATGGGCTGTTGTGGTGGTGGTGGTGGTACTTGAGAGTAAAAAAGTAAGTTTTATTTTTACTCAGTCGTTTTAACTATTGAACGATCGAAACCGCGTACGCAGGTTGTGAAACAGTGCCTACCTGTATGTATATGCTGTATGTTAGAAACTGTGATCTAATCTCAAACGACAACCGCATAAAAACAAAAGCGCATGTCACTATGCTAGACATGCAATAAAGATAGTGAAACCGAACAGGTTTTTTCCACATTATCCTATAGATCAGTATCCAATCACCGTGCGGTGTGCCCTTACATCACCCGAGATGTAATCGATCACGACAAATCGCAAGGGTCGGAGACGCGGCGTGAATCGGATCGTGCGTTCATCACTACGTTCATTGATGAGATAATGGAGCAGCAAAACACATCGCCAGTCAAAGAACAACCCCAAGGTATGTTGAGAAAGACGCTAGCCTAATATCTACTAATAAGGCTTAGAGCAAATGGGCTACCGACCACAGCCACCGGTGGCTGTCGCGCTACTTATACTACTGATAGCGTGTGACCGCCACCGACGACAGCCACCGGTGGCTAGAAGCTGTTAACATCATTTTTCATACTTTTTGTATAGACTCGCTGCATACTTGTGTTCGGTGGCGGCCACGCGTTTCAATAATGTAAGTAGCGCGACAGTCGCCGGTGGCTTTGTTTGGTGGCCCGTTTGCGTCGAGTCTACGCAAATTCTAAAAACCTTTGAAACAAAAATGCAATAAGTAATTAAACCATGGAAATAATAAATAGTTGATGTCCATGTATTAAAAAAAAAGAGTAACTACGCCGATATGGCTAATAATACGCTGGACTCTGTTTTTTAGACTGAAAGAATTGTATTGTTTACTTTAAGTTCCGTAGGTGTAGGTGATTTTGTAGGACATCACTGACTAAAATCAATCAAATCAATCAATATTCATTTATTAAAATTTGGTATTTGGTACACTGTACATTAACGTCCAATTACTTTTATTTTATTATTAAAATTATTTTGTTTTAAATATATAGGCTAGGGGGGTAAGGGAGCGCACCTCCATCTAGCGCTCCAACAGCCAACCTCACCTGCCCGTGGTACCCCCTGCTGGTCTACAAACGAGGCTCTGGCGACCGACAAATGGCGGTATAACCATTCAACTGGCTAGGCTGTTTAAATGACTCAGGCTGGTGTCGGGTAGCAGCGACACCGGTGCGAACAGCCTAGCCCTGCGATGGCCAACACGCCTGCCCAGCGCGGCCATTATGGGCAAAACCTTGCATGGATAGGTACACAAGGCCAAGGCCCCTAGTCCCCGGCGGCCCCGCTATTCTGGCAGCGGCCATGGTAACGGCGGGGCAGGGGGTGCGAAGAATCTCCGGCAGAGATTCCGCTGCCAACCCCGACGACTAGACCTGGCAACATAAAACTTGGGCTGTGTTGAGGTCACTGCAGAGATGCCGGATAGACTACCGGTATATCCAAGTGCTGAAGTGTTTGTACGAAAACGCCACAATGTCAGTTCGTATACAGGACCAGGCTACAAGGCCAATCCAACTGCAGCGGGGAGTGCGACAGGGAGATGTAATCTCCCCGAAGCTCTTTACCGCTGCGTTGGAAGACGTCTTTAAGCTTCTGGATTGGAACGGATTTGGCATCAACATCAATGGCGAGTACATCACTCACCTTCGGTTTGCCGATGATATAGTCATCATGGCAGAGACTCTGGGTGACCTTAATGCAATGCTCAATGACCTCAGCAGAGTTTCCCAACAGGTGGGCCTTAAAATGAACATGAGTAAGACGAAAATCATGTCTAATGCTCATGTTCCGCTCCACCCAGTAATTGTTGGGAGCTCTGCACTCGAAATTGTAGACGAGTATATATACCTGGGACACGTGGTCCAGCTAGGTAGGTCCAATTTCGAGAAAGAGGTGAGTCGCCGAATCCAACTCGGCTGGGCAGCGTTCGGGAAGCTTCGAGATGTCTTCTCGTCCAAGATTCCTCAGTGCCTGAAGACAAAAGTCTTCGAACAGTGCGTGTTGCCAGTGATGACATACGGTTGCGAGACTTGGTCGCTAACTATGGGCCTCATAAGAAAGCTCAGGATCACTCAGCGGGCGATGGAGAGAGCAATTCTCGGGGTTTCTTTGCGCGATCAAATCAGAAATGAGGAGATCCGCAGAAGAACTAAAGTAACCGACATTGCTCGACGTGTTGCGAAGCTGAAGTGGCAATGGGCGGGGCACATAGTTAGAAGAACCGATAGACGCTGGGGTCCCAAAGTGCTGGAGTGGCGACCACGCACGGGAAAGCGCAGCGTTGGTAGACCCCCTACTCGCTGGACAGACGACATCAGGCGAGTCGCAGGGAGCCGCTGGTTCCAGGCGGCGCAAGACCGAGGCGTGTGGAAATCCTTGCAAGAGGCCTATGTCCAGCAGTGGACGTCTATCGGTTGATAATGATGATGATGATGATATAGGCTAGCCCTTGGCTGCAATCAGACTTGCTTGCAAGTGGTGATGCAGCCTAAGGTGTAGGGCGCTTGCCTAGAAGATGCCTATTCACTCTTGATTACAAACATGATGGTGATAATCAGTTACGTTATAATATAAACGGGCCCTGGTCTGAGAAGAGCCCACAACAAACTCAGCCGTCTTTTTTTAATCGGCTCCCTGGTAGCGTTCATCATCATGCTACGCTCAATTACAATCGGGTGTAACGCGGCAATATTCATGACCCAGTGTCGTCGGTTTAATATTCAAGTGTCGCCTGACTGCGGCGCACGCTTCGACGTAATAAAAGCACGCTCCGACGCTTAACGAGCAACACTGCTAGAACGATGCGATGAGCTCCTCCGTATTTCAAACAAGTCGGCCCGTACGTGACCGCTGCGAGGCTACATCTTAATTTCTGCGGTAATGCTGAGGTTGTGAATTATTATAGTTGGTAATGCTACATGTCGGTGGGTATTATGTGGTTCTCGGTGCAAACTTTACGTTAAACATTGTCAGTGCAGGTCTGTACGGTCCACAGTTTGACGACCTCCCTGGCGCAGTGTTGAGCGCTGTTGTCTTAACGTGCAGAGGTCCCGGGTTCGATCCCCGGCAGGGTCAATTTGAGAATTCATAATTTCTGAATTTGCCCTGGTCTGGCCTGGTGGGAGGCTTCGGCCGTGGCTATTTACCACCCTACCATCAAATCTGCCATGCCCCTAGGTGAGATCGCAGTCAAGGGCTAACTTTTAGTGGATAAGAAAAAACAGTCCAACCGTACAATTTGCTAAATCAGCACTAACGTACTTTTCATAACACATTTAATCTAAAAAAGCAAAACACCATCGCGACAAACACGCAAGCCCCTCAATCATTAGCATTTATCATTTGATTTATAATTATTATAAACTTTAATTGATTAGCAATCGATAATCGATCATTTCTATCATTTAACGGTCCTAGACCGAATAAGGTCTTACTGTCTAAACCTTATAAGGATTGGGCACAAGCAAGCAACTCTCTCGTTTCCTGTCTGTCCATAACTTAGAAGATGTCCACAACTTCGTAAGCTGAATTTTAAGAAACCAAAATACTTAGATCCCTCAAACTTCAGCAAGCATATTATACAACGCAAGGTTCAAGCTGTAGTATCTACAGTTCGCGCGCGAGTTGAATGCAAAGTAAACGTATGTGTCACCATACATTTGCTCTGCATTCAATACCTACATTACGGCTTGACAAGCCAACTAAGATTTATTTTGCACCCTGGAACATTTTATATTGTAATGCTAAGTATATAGAGAAAAGAAATAATATGTGTGTACTTACTCACATTTCTAACAAAATCATGTTTACATAATAGAAGTATTCCATTATGAAAAAGGTAAGTAGGTAAGAAATTACTTATAAATTTTATAACATTCTTAAATACTAACCTCTAGAATAAAAACATTCAGTAAGAAAGGCTTACAATAACAATGAGATGTTATTTTTAATTTAAATATACGTAAATATTAAAAAAAAATTATACTATGGTGCTTCTCAAATAAGCAATTACGAAATGCCTTGGCAATTTCAGACGAAATTAATTAATTTGTAGAATGGAAAATATTCGCAATTTAAATACTCGGTATACTTTGAATGTACACCGACTCCAAAAATTATTATTAAAGAACTACATTAACTTATCTAAATATAATATAATATAGAGTAATAAATTAAAATATTTTTTTAGTGTTTGTGGTTATTGAAGTCGGTTTTAATTTTTTTTTAATTTTTTATTATTATTAGTTGTTACTTGTATTATAAAATGTTCTCTTGTTTTTCTTATAAATAAAGTACTAGGTACCTAACACCCATACTTATAATTATGTGGTCGATATCATTCTATATTTTCTAAGTTAGCGAATGATTTGGTTTTAGCCTTTGGTTCTATCCTTCTCCAAAGGAAAATTACGTAATTTTACATTCAAATAAACTGTTTATCTCAAGGTTTCAACAAATGAGAACAAAAATTCCAAGCTTTGTATTTTAATTGGAATCCGAAGTTACGGAAAATGTTACTCAAAGAAATTCTAAACGTGACTTACATTATTCAAGTACAACCAATTAAATACCTTTCATGAAATTCGGCGATGCAGGAACAATATTATGATTAATTCCATTTTAACCGGCTTCAAAACAACAGGAAGATTTTCATTCGAACCGTTTGTAATTGCAGCTATTATTATTGTTCACGCACCTTACTGGTTGAACCAATTTGATTAATTATTTATCTCTCGTAGACACACCCTATCGAAAAATGATATAGGATACTTTTAGGTATAATGTAAGTGTTAAGTTCAAGTGGTACAAGGAGTATTTACATTATTGCTCGATTTCGAGCTATTTTGTGCTTAGGTAAATCCTCAACATCCTTCTAACTTTGCTCTATCCTCGCAACCTTCTCCAGAACCTGAAGCAGTTTATTTAAGCAATCTATGCCCTGATCCTTCTATCCTTCAGAATCATCAGAGATGGAGGACACAACAGCTCAACGAACAGCTAATCTCTTAATCAGTGCAACAATTTATGATTCTTTTTTAACCCTTCGTTGTGTAAATTAGTTGTACTTAATAAACGTCGGGTAAGTTTTTCAAGAAAATCTATTAGTCACATCGCAAAACGTATAGCTGTATCTGATTTCCTTTCATTATTAAAAACTAGTTACAACTAACAAGCGGAGGGTCCCTACAAGAGCGGATACCGGACAGCAGTTTCGAACTCAAACTCAGTCTAGAACTGCAAAGAAAGTTATCGGCAATCGAGGGCCCATTGATTGTGCACAAAGAGTCTTTCGTCTCGCGACATTGGAGTTCAATTTTCCGCTAACAATGCGGGTCCCGTTTTTCATCTTGCATTTGGTATTATAGAACCCGTTGATTCGAGCTCCGTCGATATTGTAGTTGAACGCTCTTTTCGCTTAGACTATGAGATATTTACCAGTTAAATTGAGGCGTGATTTTTTCGGAACTCAATAGTTATACGATTTTTGGCACGTCTATAATATCTACGAAAGAACATTAGTTTAATTTTTCAAAATATTTTGTGCAGTTTTCTGTTAATGGAATTATTTCTTGAAATCACATCTGAACTTTTCAGTATAAATCTTAGCCAATTTATCACAGCTAAATAATCCATACTAAAATTATAAACGCGAAAGTGTGTCTGTTTGTTTATCTGCTACGCTATCGTGGCTCAACTACTCAACCTATTTTGATGAAATTTGATACAGAGACAGGTTACAAGGAAAGGAATTATGCTTTTCATCCCGGAAAATTAAATCGTAAAGTCGCGGGTATCATACAGTATAAAATATTTATGTTAGCAACTTAAAACATAAGGCCAATGCACGAAGCTTTAGGTCTGCTTGGCTGGGAGCCAAAGTACTTCCACAATGCACAATGAATACCTACTACAATGACTACTCTTAATTACTTCACTACCATTCCACTAATCCTACAAAACACTCAACGTGAGTTAGTTTTGCCATAGTTCAAAATTATGTTGTAACAAACTTTACCTCTCTCACTTTCAACTGAAATACTTACTATATAGATCGAGTATGATCAATACATTTAAATTCAGATCACGTGTCCCTACCTTCATATTTTAAGCATGGCTAAAATTGGATTATTTGATTTATTACTTCCTCTTACTAATTGTAAATTCTTGACGATGATTGTCGCCATTTTTAATTAGGACCTCTTGAAAATGGATCGTATCGTCAAAGTCCGGTCCACTTAATGAGCAAGCGATCTCACCTGATGGTAAGTGATGATACAGTTTCAGATGTAGCAGGCTAACCTGTTAGGGGCATGGCAGTTATATTTAAGCCATACACCCTAATCTGCTTCTACACGGCATCGTAACGGAACGCTAAATCGCTTTGCGGCACGAATGTGAATGTGAATGGCGAAGCCTCCCACCAGACCAGACCAGGGAAAATTCAGAAATTATGAATTCCCAATTTGACCCTGCCAGGGATCTAGCCCGGGACCTCCGCACGTTATGATAACAGCGCTCAGCACTGCGCCAGCGAGGTCGTCAAATTAGCAATTCTAATATTGTTTTGATCGACAAAAACACGTCGGTTCAGTACCTATAAATGAAACCATATCAAATACCTGAAACGTTTTAACAATATTTACTTCTTCTTTTAATATTAGATACTTACCCTTACCTGTTTTCATACTATTTGTACAAACAACAACAAAAACATCTAAAAATATACATTTTAATACGATGTTGTTTTTGGATGTTTACACGTCCCATTGGGTATTCCGTGGTGAACGCGATAGTATCAAGCAACAGTTATTGACTGGTTTCCGTGTCCACTCTATTGTTCCCAGTTTAAGCCGATATTGCAGATTTCCTACGCTTTGAGTACAATGTCATGCTCTGCTTGATGAAATTATTCATTTTGCTCACACACAAAACCTGTTGTTTTTCATACAACTTGAATAATGTTTCAATCCTTACCCTATGAGAAACCAAGGAATACATTTATATATTTACAAACTCGGTTAAATTTATTTCTCAGTTAGGTTAGATAATTGAAAAAACAGCCTAATGAATGAGCTTTCAAAAATATGTAACTTAGAAAATAAGAAGTTATCTCTGTATTATCTGCCTATATTTAAGGACACTAGATGATTCCCGCGACTTTCCGCGACCGCATGGACTATGTTTCCGCGGAAACTCCTAATTTTGCGGATGATATTATTAGACACTAGATGATTCCCGCGACCGCATAGACTAAGTTTTAAAAATTCCCGCGGGAACTCCTTAATTTTGCGGGATAAAGTAGCCTATGTCCTTCCCCGGGATATAACATATCTCTGTACGAATTTTCATCAAAATCGTTGAATAGGTAGGCCGTGAAAGCGTAGCAGTCAGACAGACACACTTTCGCATCGAAATATTAGGAATTAACATTCTACATGATAGGCATGTTAGATACACTGTATTCTATTCAAATATTATATATGTGTACATGAAAATCAGGAACCAATAAAAGCAACAATTTACAAAATAGAAGACCTCGGATGACACAGAATATTTGCGGAATATAAAATGCTGACCTTACTTTACTGCGGAAGACGGTCCTTTGTACAATCATAGTGGACACATTCCATTCAGCAAAATAGATGATGATATATTTATTTGCAAGTCCACACTCATTTTAACCGTCTTACAAAAAAGGAGGAGGTTATCAATTCGGCGCGAATTTTTTTTTTTAATGCATGTTACTACATATCTCCGTGGTTTCTAAGGTTTATAAAAAATGTTTCTTTCAGTCGTTAGAGGAAGCTCTCGAGGTGGTCCCATAAAAAATTCTGACTCCAAAGACACTAAAAAGTTAAAAATCGAAATTCTTTCCAAAAAAACCGACTTCCAACGCCACTGTAAAGTTAAAAATAATTTTTATTTCTACCCACTATGTTGAAGTCGGGAGAGCCTGATGCGTCAACTTTACTTATCTTTGTTATACCCGCCCGAAGGAGGAGGTTATCAATTCGGCGCGAATTTTTTTTAATGCATGTTACTTCATATCTCCGTGGTTTCTAAGGTTTATAAAAAATGTTTCTTTCAGTCGTTGGAGGAAGCTCTCGAGGTGGTCCCATAAAAAATTCTGACTCCAAAGACACTAAAAAGTTAAAAATAAAAATTCTTTCCAAAAAACCGACTTCCAACGCCACTGTAAAGTTAAAAATAATTTTTATTTCTACCCACTATGTTGAAGTCGGGCGGGTATAACAAGGATAACTAAAGGTGACGCATCAGGCTTGCCCGACTTCAACATAGTGGGTAGAAATAAAAATTATTTTTTACTTTACAGTGGCGTTGGAAGTCGGTTTTTTGGAAAGAATTTTAACCATATTTATTACATGGCTTAAAGCCGCAGCGGTTCAAAGAGGCGGTACTTCGCGGTCGTATTAACATGAGGTTGGGGTGGCCTATTAAAATGGTTGCGACTTGCAAATCATGACTCCATAAACGTGGATGAATTTTATGAAGAATCTGAAAATTATTTTTTTCAAAGAAAAATCGACGGCGAATGCTTTGCTGTTAGGTTTTACAATTATTATACAATTGATTTTACATAATAATCATTTCACAGTCGAAGTATAAAATGAAACTACTCAAGTTTTAAATGAATAAAGTGCACCTATTTTCAATCTAAGAATAATAACTGCCTTTAACCAGAAAAGTTTAGATATTTTGAAACGGAGTAAAGAAAATTTTACTTACTTATTTTATACCAAAATAAAATGTTATAATATTATGCTCAATTAATTACCAACTTGTTTTGCAAAACTTCTTAATCAGTTGATAACGGAAACATGCTACACTCGGATAGTAAATAAATAAATAAAAATCATGTTCGACGAGAAGAGTAGTCTTTACGGCTAGAATTTCAAAGTAACATTGGCGTGTAATAAAGTTGCTAGACAGGTAAATTCATAAGCGAAACTCCGGTAAAGCGCCACCAAAAAATTGTTTTCCAACCGCAACACGCTCCCGTCAAAAAGCCAAAATCGACAAACAAATTCAATTAAAACTTCGCCGCGAGGAACCCTGAGCGAGTTACATTACACAAGCCTCGATTAATTATAACAAAGGAACCTTTATATCATCGGCTCAACAAGATTGGATACCAGACAAGAGGTCGAAGTTAACAAGCAATCCCTCATTCACGCGACGTAAAGCCGAATCTGAAGGAACTAAGTATGTCTCCTTTTTCGACGGTTTATATTAGAATAAGGGTTGCCGAGTGTATGGAAACTTCAGGCCTGACAAATTATTTGTCCATCTGAAAATAAAAATCCAGACACTCTGGACCATCTTAGCAAGCACACAAAATTACCCTCTGCCCCCCGGTAAATCGTCCACTAGATAGCAAGTGACTCAAAGCTGTGAAGTTTGGAAAACCCTACATAGAAACTGTCTCCAGCAGTAGATGACTATATGTAGAGATGACGACTAGTATTTCATTATTGTACTTATACAAAAATAATTTTAAAATAATCTGTCACCAAAGTGAAATAAAAGGTGCGAAATAGCTACTAGAAGAGATACGTATCATCCAGACATGGGGAAGATGTCCCTGAAGTATGGTTTCGAGTCAGGCAACCCTAGTTAGAATATATCTATCCTTATCTATCGAGAAGGGGAAGCGGAAGAGAGGCTATTTGTTTTTACAGTCGAGCGCCGGCGAACAAATTAGACGGACAAACTGTTGAAGCGGCCGAGGTGTCTATATTCCACTCTACGGGAATTCTTCTCTTAAATTCACTGAGAGAATGTCCCCGCGATCGAGTTGGAGTGAGGCAATAATTTTCTCTTAAGTTTTCAACGAAGATGTCGTTCTTGTCTACATTATATTGGATTGTTTGAAAGTTTAAAATTCTACTATCCGATTGGATACAATAATTAGTTTGATTAATGATTATTTTATATATACAGACTACCAATAATACGTATTAAGTATTAATTCATCTTTTTAACCGACTTCCAAAAAAAGGAGGAGGTTCTCAATTCGGCGCGTATGTTTTTTTTTTTTTTTTGTATGTTTGTTACGCGATTTCTCCGCCAATTATGAACCGATTTTGATAATTCTTTTTTTGTTTGGTAGGTCATATTTCAGAGGTGGTCCCATTTTAATTTGGTGAAGATCTGATGAATATCTCCGGAGATGGAGAACGGAACTCCTCAATGGATAAGAGTAAATTGCTCGCGATCAGTGTGATAGTTTTGTAAACAGTATGTTTTAACCATGAATAGCATATCTTTTTTTTTTAGGGTTCCGTACCAAAATGGTAAAAATGGAACCCTTATTACTTTCTCTTTCCGTCTGTCACAGTCGATTATTTCAGTAACTATTAACTATTGACATGAAATTTGGAATAGTTCTATATAATAGTGGCCCAATATCATGGAAATCAAAAAAATTGAAAATTATTTTTAGTTTAATTAAAAAAGTGGGGAAAATCAGGGGTTTGAAATTTCAAAGTAGGATAACTATACCAAGTGGGGTATCATATGAAAGGACTTTGTACTTGACTTGTCTAAGTTATAGACAAGTCGACGAGTAACGATTAAACGACGTTATTCTTAATAACGCTAAGTTTTTACTAGCGTTCTGGTTACATCTTGTATTTTATAACAGTGGGGCCACTAAAAATTGTGAAATAAAAAATTTTCAAAAAATAAATAAAAACCGACTTCAAAAACAAAAAACAAACAACACTAAAAAGTAAAAAATAATTTAATTTATTATGTATACAAGAGTTAATGTAGTTCTATAATAACATTTTTTGGAGTCGGTGCCAATGTGGAGTCACGTCAACAATAATGAAGAGTAGGTAGACGGTTCATGCGGCTAATTGATACCGACTCCAAAAAATGTTATTATAGAACTACATTAACTCTTGTATACATAATAAATTAAATTATTTTTTACTTTTTAGTGTTGTTTGTTTTTTGTTTTTGAAGTCGGTTTTTATTTTTTTTTTGAAAATTTTACTGTACACAGGTATACAATAAGTATTGTTTGATACTGTTGTTGAACAAAATGTGTGTAGCTAATTTATAAGGTATAGTTCGAGCGCGAGTTGAATGCAGAGTAATTGTATGGTGACACATATATTTACTCAGCATTCAACTCGCGCGTGAACTGTACTCGTGTTGCGAACAAAACGACTACAAGAGAATAAACAAAAGATTATCCAAAATTCATAACAGAAAGATTTCACAACTTAGGTTAACATGATAAAATAATGGAAAAACATTCCGAAGACAAACACTACCGCGCTCTGATAGCAAAGGGTAAAAGTGAAACGATCGCAAAAAGTATCGAAACTGCGAACAAACTAAAACAGTAGTTATAGGTTTCAGGAAACCTTACAGGTGCTGTCTGCGTGGGCCATTACCCGACACAAGGGGCGAATTGGACGACCAGTTTAACGATCAGTCGCAAATCGCAATCGAGGTAATCGTGAGACATCTCAAAACTCAATAATACTCAGGAATAACATAAAATTGGAAACGTTTTGGAGGATATTGAAAATATACTTCGATGAAATGAAAACAGGGTAAGTGCCTCTATAAACTTCATAACATAAACATGACTTTCTCGAAAACATTTCTTAGATAAATGTTGACGAGAGTAATTTTAAGGGCGCTTTACATTTAGGTTAAAGCAACGATCATTTGAGATGTAGAGTTAGGTAGAAATACATGATATTTTATCATAATTATTGAATTATTATTTTACCGTCTTTCGCATTTCTTCACTTCGGATTTAGGAACAATTGTTTACTTTATATAACATCCATGTGTGGATTACTATTTCAACGATGCTTAAACAAAGCAATTGTATAGCAGAATTCACATTATACATGTTATTATATCTAATACTCTGTTACAAGTATGCGGCCAAACAATCCATATTGTTAAGGGCCTAACAAGGGTAAATAGCTATAATTTGATTGTTCCTACAAATTGTGATCCTGAAATTATCCCTGTGCTTTACACTTCCACAGATGGTATACGGGACAAACTTTTATCACACGTTTTATGAATAATAATAATATTATGGTACGGAGGGCATACTGCCATCGCATAAATCCGTATTGTTTTAATATTGTTGACGGTTGTAGCCTTGTATCTGAGATTATAATCCTTATAATAGGGACGTCAAGGTTCATGACATAAAGCTGTCATTTAGAAGTAAAGGGCTGTACCATCTAAAACGTCCACGAACCACAGCTTGCGTGCGTTTTTAACTCCAAAGTAAGCTGATGCTAAAGCATTAATGTTCTCAGACGAAGTGTAGCCAGTGGCGCCAGACGAGACGGCGCCAGCCTCGCCCGGCGACCACCCCTTGCCTTTCATGCTAAAGCCGGTTATTATCTATATGATTTCTATACGTACTGCTAAGAATTTATATTTACAGTTATAGTGACGATACGTGTAGAAACTTCTCGGAAGGAGATAAATATGCGTGGTTGTTACCGTAGATCAAGGTAAGTACATTGCAGCTATGAGCTAAAAAATTGTAACGTATTTACATTCATTACAACATTTCTAATGAAAATGTTTCTAAAGAAAGTCAAAGAAGTGCCGAAAAACCTAAACGTACTTAGTGGAGCAAAGGCAGATCAAGAATAAGATATACTTTAATAAGACTGGACTGGGAGTATTTTAAACGATCGTTAATAACTGCATACTTAATATTTTAATAAGCAAACATCCAACAAAATAGGCATTCATAAATATGGAGATGAGATATTATGACAAACTATCCGTAATTAGTTATTCAAACCAAGCAGATACACATATTGTTTAGTCTAGACCAAAACATAATTTATGCCTGCGGGGGATTTAGTTGTTATTTTGACTCCCACTGTAGACGTGTTCACACACGCTAACTTTTGACAATGATAAGCTTGACAATGAATTACTGGAGGAAGATAAACATACTATTCTGATGCAAACAAACTTGGAGACACCTATTATAGCTAACGTATGATCGAACAAAGAAGTTGCATTTCCTATTATGGAACTCGAACGACCTAAACATCTTAAAGATGGCCAAAATTTTGGAGTCAGAGTTTTTATTTAATTATTATTTTGTATTCAAAGACGTCACAAAAACTACTTGAGTAAGTAGTTTTTATAACACTGCGTTGTTGTTAAGTTACTAGAAATCTAATCGTTTTTCTAATTATGTACCTATATCAAAATATAACAAAACTGTTTTAAAACATGCTTTTTCATAATACTCTACCTACGTAGATACTTTTTCAACAGTTCTTGGCCATTTCAGGCTAAATAATTTGAAATCAATTTACTGCTCCGTCTTCTATAATTACGGGTAACATTGATTGGAAAACAAGACCTCAATTTCAAATCTCTTCAAAAGTAGGTGGTTATTTTCTATTTACTGACTACCTACCTATAATTGAAGTGCTCGTTCAATTAGAAAGTTGCCTCACGTCACGGGTATCGATACCAAGTACCAGCCTATCATAAATACGCTTCTCTGGTATATTTATTTTGCTTCGGAACTTGCAACCACAGAAATAGGAATCTGCTTATCAACATACTTAACACGATGAATAAATAGGGTTAGAAAATCTAAAAGTTTCATTTTTACGTGACCAGACTATTTAGTTTTCTAGAGTCACTCAAAAGACTACAAACCCACGCTCAGCCAGTAGGTATAACACTCAGATTAAAATACGTCAATGATTTTTAATTCAATAATAATATGAAAGTAGAAAATGGTATTAACATTAAAAAATATCGAATTCTATGTATATTCATCTAGAACCACACATATTAAGTAGCACACGAATATACTGCATTTATGAAGAAAGTTTAAATACATAACAAAACTAAGCACGAAAAGCTAATATAAATCAATATAGGAATATTCCCACGTGTCACACTCACAAAACAACGTCGTAGCCAGCGAAAATTAAAACCACTGTTCTCCGCCCAAACATCGCTACACGAATGGACATCTTTGTTTTAATGTTCACCTACCTTTGTTGTTGCATTTTCATTACGAACATGTCAATTCAATTTCAATTTTCAATTTATTTATTGTGAATACAACAAATAAACAATTCTGGAGTGGAGACCGCGTACCGGTAAACGCAGTGTGGGACTGTCTGTCTGTTTGTCTGTCTGCTAAGCTTTCACGTCCCATCTGTCCAAACGATTTTGATGAAATTTGGTGTAGGTATAGTTTGTATCCCGACGAAGGACATATGCTACTTTTTATACCTGAAAATTAAAGAGATCCCGCGGGAATCAAAAAAAACTTAATCCACGCGAAGTCGTGGGCATCATCTAGTAATAACATATTAATACTAGATGATGCCCGCGACTTCGTCACCGTGGATTCAGTTATTTGATTCCCCATAGGAACTCTTTTATTATCCAGGATAAAAATAGCCGTTGTCTTTTCCCGTGATACAACTATAGGAAATTTTATCAAAATTGGTTGAACAGATAATATCCATTACGAATATTTTTAATTCGAAAAGTGTGTCTGTCTGCTACGCTTTCACGGCCCATCTAAATCATTAAACCAATGAAATTTGGCTATTTTTAATCCCGAAGTTATCCAAAAACGTTAATTCACGCGGACGATGTCGCATGCATCATAGCTATGTATTTGGTGCATATTACAGTAAGCATTTAATAAGTTTTTCCTTTATTATTACTTTTATTCGAAGTCAAATCTACTCTCGGATGGTCGACGTTCTTGTTTATCTTTCAATCCCCTGGAACTAAATTCCTGGCTACGGACATAGCCATCCTAGCTACGTAAGTAAGGGCAAGCTACAGCTACGTAGCCGACCGAATGAATGCACCTACGCTATGTAAGCAAAGGGTTTTGCGCATAATCCTTCCCCTTTGCTTGTGCATGGATTCACATCAAAGCGAGCCAGATCCATGCAAACTTTCAAACACATTGGACCAGACAGCTACATAATTATTTTCAAGTCAATCACCATTTTCATGTTATAGTACTGTTTTGAACTCAACAGACATTTATTTTAATGTGTTTCGCTCTAGCTCTTTCGTTTATGTGTTTATTATAACAAACCGACACAAATACGTTTTTAGTAGTACTTAAAGTAGTAAATTATTTAGAACATGCACTAGTAAAAATGCACAAATATAATTAATGTACAATGTGCTTACCATCAAACACAAAATTATAATTTCAAACGATCAACATCAGAAACATTGTATATTGTATAAATATACTAATATTACAAATGCGAAAGTGTGTCTGTCTGTCTGTCTGCTACGCTTTCACTGCCCATGTATTCAACTGATTTTGATGAAATTTGGTATGGGGATACTTTGTACCTCGGGGAAGGACATAGGCTAATTTTTATCCCGGAAAATTGAGGACTTTGGTTAGGTGCGTTTAAATTTCACTTTTGCAACAATTATGGCCTGATTTTGAAAAATATTATACAACTAGCAGATGCCCGCGACTTCGTCCGCGTGAAATTAGTTTTTAAAATTCCCACGGGAACTACCTATTTTTTCGGGTTAATATATAGCCAATGACACTCACAAATAATGAAGCTTTCTATTGGTATCAGAATTTTCAAAATCGGTTCAGTAGATCCAGAGATTACCCGCTACAAGTTACAACGTCACAAACTCACGAACTTTACCTCTTTATAATATTAGTATAGATAATATAAACCTACTTAATATGGAGGATGTTCACCGAAAAACCTTTTATTTGATTCTGATATTTGTGATAGGTACTGCAATAATATTATGGCTGTCAAATAAGATCAGAGAAGCCGGAACTTCAATAAGATAGTTCATGAATATGCGATCTAATTTATGGGACACTTTTTCACCTCACCATAATATTATTTGGGCAGATTTTCCCCAATTCACGCGGACGAAACAATTCCTATAATTCCGTATTTTCATCGCATTAAGAAAAGAAAAAGACGAAAGCCTTAATCCTCTTGATCCTGAATAATCGCAAACACTACTCCTAAGCCCATGATGTATTAGATGTCCTGCTCACGATGCAATCTTCGTTTCAAATGTAACTACTTACCAACTTTGCACAGATAAATCATCAGTATTAAATATATTAGTAGTGGAGTCAAAACAATGCGTCTATACTAATATTATAAATGCGAAAGTTTGGATGGATGGATGTTTGTTACTCAATCACGCCAAATCGGCTGAACGGATCTGGATGAAATTTGGTACAGAGATAGATTATAGTCTGGAATAATACACAGAGTTCATAGGCTAATTTTTATCCCGGAAATCTTCAATCTACGCGAATGCAGTCGCGGGAATAGGCTAGTATCATATAAAAGATATCTATACATGCAATACCTGAAGAAGAAAAAACTGTTTTTTTATCGACTACAAGTTAGCCCTTGACTGCGATCTCACCTGATAGTAAGTGATGATGCAGTCAAAGATGGTAGCGGGTTAACCTGTTAGGGGCATGGTTGAATTTCATATCACGATTTATGATTATTGACTTTATTATATTTTGATATTATAGAGATCGCAAATTATCACAATACAATATACTACTTATCACAATACAATATACGTCTTGTGACATGACTCATGAACACAACAAGATTCATGATGCACTATCTTTTTGCATAGCAGTAGAGTGCGCCGTATAAGGCCTGTAACACCTGCCCGAGAAGCATTTCTTGCTTCGCAGGCAAGAAAGGTATATCATTTTGAAAATTTGAATATGTTTAAGTTCTTCACAGCAGTTTAGCATCAGATAAGGGCTTCCAATACATGATTTCATAAATAAAATCCGAAACAATACAGTAAATATAAAAGCAATCAATTTATAAAGCTCGCCGGCCGAGGAGAGCGCAGCAAATGACATCCACTCTATTTGTCTCGCTAACACAACCACTGCCCACTTCTCGCCTGCTCATTCTTTACTGTGAGAAATTTATCGCCTTTTTTTGAGTCGTCGCTTTGCTTTTTGCGTTCTAGAATACTGAGGCGATTTCTCATATTAGTATTTAGAAATCGGTTGTTTTATAAACATGCAACCGTTCGTCTGTTTGCTAGTTGCTACTTCATGTCGATCAAACGACCTATACCTATTCATAGGTCTGTCCTATGTCATACCTATGTCTTAATTAAGATAAACTCGCATATTTATCAAAGAATAAAAACTATTAATTTAAAAATGTAGAGCTTGCATCTGATCTATCGATAAAACTTTTGAAATGAATCGGAAGTATTATTTACTCAAGCTTCAAATGAAAAGAATTATTATTGTTCTTGTCTCATTAGAGAAGACATAATTTGTAACACCGATATGAAACGGGATGTTATGAGTATACTTAGGGGACAAAACAGAAATTGTATGGGTATTTAAGACTATAATATTTTATTTCTATCCTTATAAATGACTGAATACTAGCGATATAATGCTATGAAAACTAGGAAAAGGGTGACGAAAGCTAATACTATAGTATATCATAGAACCATTATCGTTGTATTTAGAAAATCATTTAGCAGGGGCAAATCATTACATTAGCTGTGAGCCATGCAGCCTTAAATGCAACAGTCGCGAGGAAAATTTCCTTTTATTGTGCTAGCGAATGCCTATTGTATACCGGAACGTTTCTTCCATTGTGATGGCCATTGGGGCGTGCCTCTTTAGTATTACTTTACGATTGTTCGATGATAAATCACCTATGTGATATATTAAATCTAACTTAACATTTTTTAAATTTCAGTCCTGTGAGGGAATGTAAAGATGTAAAATATTGAAAACATCTAAAAAATATATCAAAGTTCATCTGCATTAGTACCATCTGCATATGTATTTTGGCAAAAGTGTTAATAAATTCAAGTAAATAGTATGTAGTAAAGTATATATTTATTTACATTATATTTATAGTATAACTGTTATTTATGAACGTATATATGTAGGTAGTATTGTTTGTAGTTAATATATTGTGTATTTTATTATACTTGTAGTTTGCGCACCAACCCGTTTTATTCTCTTTTCCTGTCTCCAAAGGTTGTCTGGAAGAGATCGCCTTAGGCGATAAGACCGCCTTTGCATACTGTTTAGTCCTAGTTCGTAGTTTTAATGTCTTTTTTATTTTTTCGTAATTTTGTGTGCAATAAAGTTTTAATAATAATAAATAGTCAATTATTCCATAAACAAAAAAATATTAGTAATGAACTCACCTCTTCCTCAGTGGTGGCGGTGTTGACGGAGTCCATGCTCTGACACAGCGCGAGCTCCATGTTCTTGTGCTGCGGAGACGTGGCCCGCGGCGACGGCTGCTGTGGAGGCACCAGCGCGCCTTGCGTCGCTCCTGACACCTGCTGCGCACCCGCGCCGCCTGCGGACGTGGGGCTCTGAGCCTGCAGCCCTTGGGCCACTTGCAGGTTCTGTGCCGCTTGCAGGCTCTGCTGGGCCGCTTGCAAGCTCTGCGCCTGCAAGTTCTGCAGCGACTGGTGGGCCAGATTCAGCTGGTGCTGCTGCACGATGCTCTGTTGCACTATGCTCTGCTGCACTTTGATGTGCTGATGCACAGCCAGTTGGTGTATTGGGTGCAGGGGCGAAGGGGCGGGGTACGGAGGGGAGAGCCGCTGTCGCTTCACTTGCGCACTCTGAAGCGCTTCGTGCAGCCTCTTCACCGGGAGGGGGCTCTGGCCGAGGTTATCCACGGCTGTGTCGGGGCGTGCCGGCCGAGTCGCGCGACTCCGGCGAGCACTGACACTGGCGGCGACAGGAGACGGGACCGCGCGCGACGCGACGTATTCTCGATATCGATATCAGCTCGTCGACAACGGCGCGGCACTACGCTCGTTGTTACACGTATTTCAATTGACTTATCGACTACGATTGTTAAACTATAAGAATGCTACGCGCTAGCGAGTTTTTTTTGTTAATTTTAGCGCTCAAGCACTTTGTTCTCATTCGGGCTAGTTGATGCTCTGCATGTAAACCGATCCTGAAAAAGAAAAACCACGTTTAAGTTTCAAAAGTATTTAAGTAATATCCAAGGATAAATAAACAGAGTTAGATAAAAGACAGCCCGATGTGAGTAGGTTCAAGTAGACCTGTATGATCCCAACGATAATTCAAAATATCTACTTCCCATTCTATCAGGGCCCAATTAGTAGGAGATGTGAGATGCCTCTTACCACCCTCTATCGATAAATCGGAAAGCTCTCGTTGATGTATTTCATCCGAGCTTTGAATAGCTATGAGCTTTCATAAATATCATATCACGATAAGTACCTACACGAGAAAATAGACGGTTTGTAGGGTTCCATAGAACCCTTATAGTTTCGCTGAGGCCATATTAAGTATGTCCACGAAACCGTCTGTTTGTCGTCCATCTGTATATCACCATAATTTAAAAAAAAAACTACTATAAATGCTACTGTGTGTACCGTACCGTCTACAGGAGGGCACAGTAAAGCACAACTACGCAGAGGCATATTAAGTAAAATTTTGAAAACAGAAATACTTTCCGGATGCGTTCTGAGCATGAAATGCGAGAGCCGTTTTTTTTTCAAGTAGGTAATACCTCTGTGAATATGATTTAGTATTTAAAAATCATTATACCTACTTCCTCGTTCTGTGATTAAGAACAATCCATACTTTATTATCCATACTAATATTATAAATGCGAAAGTGTGTCTGTCTGTCTGTCTGTCTGTCTGTCTGTCTGTCTGCTACGCTTTCACGGCCCACCTGTTGAACCGATTTTGATGAAATTTGGTACAGGAGTAGATGGTATCCCGGGGAAGGACATAGGCTACTTTTTATCCCGGAAAAATAAAGAGTTCCCGCGGGAATAAAAAAAAACTGTCTCTTCACCCGATTTTGATAAAATTTGGTACAGGGGTAGATGGTTTCCCGGGGAAGGACATAGGCTACTTTTTATCCCGGAAAATTAAAGAGTTCCCGCGGGAATCAAAAATCTTAATCCACGCGGACGAAGTCGCGGGAATCATCTAGTAATATTATAAATGCGAAAGTGTGTCTGTCTGTCTGTCTATCTGTCTGCTACGCTTTCACGGCCCATCTGTTCAACCGATTTGGATGAAATTTGGTATAGTGGTGGGTTATATCCCGGGGAAGGACATAGGCTACTTTTTATCCCGGAAAATTCAAGAGTTCCCGCGGGAATCAGAAAAAATATCTCTTCAACCAATTTTGATTAAATTTGGTATAGAGATATTTTGTACCCAGGGGAAGGAGATAGGCTATTTTTTATCCCGGAAAATTAAAGAGTTCCCGCGGGACCCAAAAATCTTAATCCACGCGGACGAAGTCGCGGGCATCATCTAGTTTTTATAAAATTCAAATTTGTTTAGTACCATGCGAAATTAATTAAATAGGTATAGTAGGTACCTAATATCTACTTGTAACGTGTATTTTGAATTTATAATTTCGTTAAGAGAAAATATCAGAAGCACACTCATAATATAATAATACCACTTCCCTAAATTCTAGAGTAGAGTAGAAATTTTCCTGAACAAGTATGGAGCCCTTACTAGAAACAAGAACTTGTTAGTAATAATTTTGATCTCTACGCTAAGTATAGATAGCTGTTATAGGAATTTCACAGAAAATAATCCGATTAAATTTCTTATTGCGAGCATCCAATTATAGCAGTAGCCGTTCTTAATATGCAGCAATGGAACTTTGTTAAGATTATTATACGTATTATATATCTCGTACTAAAAAGATTGATCGTATTATTGAAATTCAAAAGTGCCAACGTGTTGCTCGATGAAAATAAATTCTATAACAATAGCATTAAAGTACTTTTTCCATGCTGGAGTGGTTATTTTCCAATGTCAAATAGAACCGATTGCACACACGTGGGTGTCTGCGACCATTTAGACGGTTAGTCATAGCAATAAACACCTAGAATCGTCTAAATTAAAGTAGGTTGGTGACATCACAGGGCATTATTTACGCTACTAAAGAGTAATTATTTTGATGGCCAGATTCTTAAACAGCAACGAAACAAAACTGTATTATCTTTTACTACAACTAGTATTAACTATGAATACCAAAAAATGATTGATACAGTGTAACGATCGCAAAAAAAGCTGATTGGCTGACATTCTTACAGTATTCGCCAAAAACTAATCGTCGCAGCACAAATCCACTCAATCATGACAAATCGATTGTGATAGTGATTGATGCAGCTTTTACATTATAGCGTTACAACTACAAGGTTATAGATTATGCTAATTTAATTTCCCCCTATGTGGCTTGTGAAGGAGATAGCGTGTGTAGCTAAATCAGTGATAACTACTTATTAAGAACAAAGTACAAATTTTATT
Organism: Erebia aethiops; assembly: GCA_923060345.2. Taxonomy (NCBI): domain Eukaryota; kingdom Metazoa; phylum Arthropoda; class Insecta; order Lepidoptera; family Nymphalidae; genus Erebia; species Erebia aethiops. The sequence goes on from OV281087.1 coordinate 15,852,458, forward strand.
TCTTGGAACGAAAAAAAATGACAAATTTAAAAAAAAAGGTAAGTTTTATTATTATCTATGTATAACCACTATAGATAATGATACTCGTATATAAGACCACTATAGGCGTTGTAAAAGGTTACAGATTGTGCTAATATAATTCCCCCCTATGTGGTTTGTGAAGGAGATAGCGTGTGTAGCTAAATCAGTGATAGCTACTTATTAAGAACAAAGTACAAATTTTATTTCTTGGAAGGATTAAAATAACGAATTTTAAAAGAGGTTTAATTATTATTTATGTATAACCACTATAGATAATGATATATGAGACCACTATAGGCGTTGTAAAAGGTTACAGATTGTGCTAATATAATTCCCCCCTATGTGGCTTGTGAAGGAGATAGCGTGTGTAGCAAAATCAGTGATAGCTACTTATTAAGAACAAAGTACAAATTTTATTTCTTGGAAGGATTAAAATAACGAATTTTAAACGAGGTAAGTTTTATTATTACCTATGTATAACCACTATAGAGAATGATATATGAGACCGAGATAGGCGTTGTAAAAAAACAAAATGTACGAAGTAAAAGTAAGCATAGACGTACGTTTCTCAAGCTATTACAATACATTTTGCATAGTTATCGCCAGTTTAAAGTCATCGCACAGTGAACGGTGCGAAAATCCCCGTAATAACTGCTTGGGGCGTAATTAATGGTGGATAAGCAAAAAAACACGTTTAGAAAACGGTTTAAGGTACTTACTTATTAATAGCTACTTAATTACCATCTTGTCATTGTGATAGAAAAGGTATGAATCGGTATGCAAATGTCACTTAGAGTAACAAGTGCTTACTTAATGCCTACCTTTATTCAGAACCTCTATGTATTTTATTTGTAAGGTAACACGAATACAACTTGTAATTGTTGCAGTGCCAATCACGTGTTAGCACATTAGTTACAAGGCCACCTTTTTGCTTTTATAACGTGACTAAGTTGCTAACAAAAAATGCTGAGAATTCTCTATAGAATACTTGCCATACGAACTACACTGCGGGTTATCTGAGATCGAGATTTTAATAATCCTTTGCATTGTTACCAGAAGGCGCAAATTAAATGATAATGGTTACATCTTTTATTGTATTATTAAAGCAAAGATTTAAAAACTTAAGCTCTTGGGTTGCTTTACCCCGTAGGTAGGTACTAATACTCGTACCACAATCATTGTAGAGTATCACCGCACATCCAAACTCATAAATTAATACAGATTTCACCAATCAGATGATTGGATTAGGTTTTCATGGTAGGCATTTATATCAAAACCCCAAAGGTTGGACGGAAAACATCAAGTGAGTCGTCGCAGGGAGTCGCTGGATCCAGAGATCTCGACGTGTGGGACGCCCTACTAGAGGCTTATATCCAGTAGACGTCTATTGGTTGACGATTACGACGATAGTTATGCAGAATGCACACAGAGGCGTACTGCACGAATCACATGATATACACACTGAACGCACTTTTCATCTGTAGGTACTCCTTCAAGAGCGGCCAAAGTAGCAAGGCTAGTCTAGTCCTACAGCTGGTGACATTCGTTTGATTTAACACGCCCCATACAGTCGACTCGCGTTACTTTCCACACAGAATCTCCGGCCACTCTACTCCTGGTTCAGCTCTGCCAAGAAACTAAACACGAACCACGGAATGTCAAACTTTATTTATTTTCTAAATTCCACTTACTGCAAAAAGGGGTAAATTTTAACTCTATAAAAACATCCAACTAATTCATTCCTCAATATTTTTTTATATTCCCAGATCAGCAGTATTCAACAGCGTTGATCCAGAAAGTTTAGGTTAGGTAAGCAAATAATCCGACTCAGATTTCGCAATAACGATCTAAAACTATCTACGGTTAGTTATAAAGTTTAATGTAGCGTTTAATCTCGCGTAATGAACCGCATGTAGAAAGATTTAAGTCGTGACTCGTGATTGATATTTATAGAACTAAGTAACATATGTCAGCTTTGTGTTTAAAATTGAATTGAATCTTTAGAAAATATAAAAGATTGTGTATTTGTTTATTGACGAAGGTTTAATTAAGTTGATATTTGACTCATTCGATGTAATTCACTCGGTCAGTTTGTTGGCGGGGATACGCCATATTGGTATAATTTGCATAAATACGAGTATTTTGACTTTGTTGGGTTAGTCTGTTGCCGGCAGACTCAGTGAATAATGAATACTTTTGTGTTTAGATCGCAATTTGTTATAGAGCTTAGCAGTAGCAACTGCAGCCTGATCAAATGATTAATTTATTGCTTTGGTCAAGTTTTTATAATTAACTGTTTACATTAAATCTCTCGTGAAACCGCTACACGTTTAACCATTTATTCGTGCACGTTTTAAAGAGAGTACAAACATATTTTAAAAGTAATTTTAATTATTCACCCACTTCTGGAATTATGTTACACATATAGAAATAAGATTGTCGAATATCCTCAAATTTAGGGTGATTAGTTGGTTACCGTTGTAACAAAAATACGTTCCTACTAGTAAACTCCACGTTAAGGGCAAATACACTCTACGGATCAATCACTTAAAAAAATCCACTTAGTTCAATTCATTCTATGGAGCGCACGCACTAGACAGCCGGAGAAAACATCATGCTCCTTCGTTGCGGTCGTTTTGTTTTATCGGGAATCGAACGGATCGGATTGCAATAACTATAGGACTAACCAAGTTTGTGTAATTTCTTCAAAACTACGAAGTAAAGAAAAAATTTAAATTCAGTTACTTAAGTACAATTAACTGAAAACCAATTTCATCAACAATTAATATTATTTGCCACCCATTTTCGAAATCGAAAACGTCGCCTCTTTCAGACCAACTTTCAAAAAAACCTCTTATTTAAAAGTTGGTCTAAATTCGGCGTGTATGTTTTATTATAATTTGTTATAATAGTAAGAACCTACCAGTGTAATTACCATGCATAATTCATTAACATGAAACATTTCAATACTATTCATCTAACATTGATTGTAATTTTCTAACCGATTCGTGTCAAATTTGGAATTAAACGCAGCAATTATTATGATGTTTATTATACGTTCATGCAATTAACGGAATATTCATAATAGAGAAATGCCTCACTAAATGAATTTAGGGACCCAATAAAGTCTATACTCATATCAACTCGTCTCAAATCGTCAAACCTCAGATATTTGACGACTTCCGTAGCCCAGTGTTGAGCGCTGTTGTCTTAACGTAGGAGGTCCTGGGTATCGATAATCGATTCCCGGCAGGGTCCATTTCGAGCAAGGACGTACCGCTAAGCGATTTAGCGTTTCGGTTCGATGCCGCGTAGAAACCGACTAGGGGTATGAGTTTAATTTACCTGCCATAGCCCTCTACCATCTTAGACTGCATCATCACTTACCATCAGGTGAGATTGAGTGAGTAAAAAATATACAGAAAAAGTAACAAAAACCGAAGATAGAACATTTTTTAAACAGACTCTATATTTTCTTCCTTCCAAAAAATGCTAAGCCGGTAAAAAATTGTTTTTGAATTTCTAATAATCACAGCACAGCGTTCAAAATAAAATAATTTAATGGGACAAAATATCTACTCCAATCAATTTTGAGAATATGAACAACATAAATAGGTATGAACGTTCGATGATTTCCAACACTTCCTCACAAAACCAACGAAGCTAAAGTAAACTATCACACAAAAGAATCAGAGTCTCTTGCTCAACCGACTTGATACAATCGCGTAAAAAATACAACAGATAATATTTTCCTAACCGCTGAATACTTTAATCCAGAACTGTATTTATGCTTGCGGTGAGGTCGGTAAATAAGTCCGGACCAAGTTTTCCAGTTCCCATCTATTATAAGTCCCAGGAGATCCTGAACTTCGTCGACGCTTTGATGTGTTATAGAGCTGTAAACAGACTGCTCCGTATCTTCTGCTAAGAATGGTGATCTTAAAATAAATAAAATATTTATTTGCAAAATTACAAGGTCCAAAATTATAATTAGGCCTCTAACTCCCAAAAAAGTAAAGACCGTGTTACTACCCTAGTACATAGGTGCTGTTTTTATGCAATTATTGGCTAAGGTTAACAATATATTTTTAATTATTATGATTGCTACATGAATGAATAAATAAAATACTATCTAAGCCAACTGAAAAACAAATTTAAAATTTTTGCATATTTAGCTCGTAGAATGCACAAAACATTCAGATTGATTGTTTAGAAACAAATCTTTAACGAAATCTTCAATTGACTTAATAAATTCGTCCCCAAACGACAAGAGTCAATCAAGAGATTTGCGTTTTTGATCACTACTTAAATCGTTAAATAAATCTAAACTGTCATGTTTACAAACGGCATTTCAACCAAAGAGAACAATATTAATATGCAAGTAATAAAATTAATCATTGAAACAAATAACATTTCGTATTATAGGTAGTATATATGCTCATAGAACTAGAAGCCCCACACAATAATATACAAGTTTACAAGTAAAACGATTAACGTGTCGCCAACAAGCTACTAAATTCATTAGATTATTAATAGTAAAACTATTGATAATAATCGACATTTACATAACTAATTACTTATGACAAATAATAGACGATATAACTTAGGTAAGTATTGCCAATATTATTTACCTCTGTCTGTAACCTTAGTAGATAAGTAAGTACTTTTTTAATAACTTTTTATCAAAAGCACCACAGACAGCACAGTCTATAGTGTAGGTAGACACATACTCCATCCCTAAAACAAGTTTAATTCGAAAACTATGAGGTCGGGCTCAAAGAAATAGTTTCGTTGGGTTGTTAGGAGTTATTTTGAAGATGAATAGGCAAAGGGTTCGTAATTCCCCCACGAATTTCTCAGTAAAATGCGTCTATGATTTTATTTCTTGGTAGCTTACGTTTCCTAGCTTTTCGACAAGGTTTAAAGATAATTTTGGAGGTTAAACTTCTTAGATTTATTCTGCAAAACTTTAAAAAGTACCGAATATTAATTTGCAGTCTGAGATTAAGTCGGGGTGAATAAGGTTGGGTTTGCTAAGGCATAACGTAGGCTTCAGCTGGCTGGAACAGATTCGTTGGGTAGACTTGAAGACCTTTTTATGTCAGACAAAAGAAGTTTCATTTCAAAATTGCTAAAGTTCGAGTTGATCAGAAAATTGTGTAACATCATTCGCTAAATGTAGCGCACTAACTAACCCATTCAATTAACTGCACCGTACCTCTACCAATTGAACCATTCACGTAATGAAATTTCCACTGAACGCACAAAATAAACCATCAGCAATATGACTCGGCTCTATCAAAACAATTTGGTCTAAACACTAACTAAATAGTTTTTTTTTGCTCAAAGTTGTCCTTAATATAAATTTTGAGAGATATTCATTGATGTGTGCCATTCTCGAATAAGTTTTTTGGTAGTTATTATATTTCCTTGTTCTTAACTTTTGCTTGTTTTAGCTAAGCCAAGCTCTACTTCTTTGTGCCTTTAGATATAGGTGCACGACTTTCCTAAAATCTTCAAAACGAAACTAAAACTTCTTAAAACGAACTTCTTGCAGTATTTTACACGTGTCCCAGGAACCGGGTTTTCATCGCTTTGTGGGTGCGACAAGTGACAACAGATTTCTCCTTTGTTTACTAATTTCAGTATTTAAAGGTATTTAAAGGTGTTTAGTGTCAGTTTATAAAAAGTTGTGATTAGCACACTCCATTGATATTTACAAACAAATAAAGACGCAATCTACGTGAATTAGAAAACATCATGTAGAAACTGGAAACCACTGGAAACTGACATGTCTCAAGGGAAATTCTGGGATAGTTAAATAAGTACAAGAGTGTATAATACACACTAGTACTTACTTCGTGGCACCACTAAACTTCATATCCTTTTCTTAAATGAGGGAGGAAATATCTCAGTTCTCTCAGAGGAGGCCTTTGCTCAACAGTGCGATATTAATAGGCTTGTATCTCACTTTATTAGTTTAGAAATAAGTATGTAAGTAATTTTATATATTTCACTAGTATCTTCAGTACAATTCAGAATAAATGGTGAGCTTGAACATAGAAAAGCGCAACGACAAAAATAATAAACTATTGTAGAAACTAGAAGTTGTTGGAAAGCGTGGTTTTGATGTGTAATTTTATACTCAGATGTATTTCTTGTACTTGTTTTTTTTTTTTTTTATCCACTACAAGCTAGCCCTTGACCGCGATCAATCCATTACTGCTTACACTTAAATTCACTGAGGAAAAGGATAACTACGAGTACCTGGCAATTCAAAGGCGACCTGGCGAGTCTGTTTAATAACGTTATTGTCATTTCAAGCTGGTCTGTGGAATTAAAATGTGATGTACTCATTTTTAAGTAACGTTACTACTAGTACCTGCTATAAGAGAAACCATTGTTTGTAAAGAGTAATAAACTTTCTCCGCAGCTAATTATGAAAACACCCGGTGGCATTAGCGCTTTTACGGAATTTCGTCATTCTGCGTGCTCAGAGTTCAGACTAATTTCGAGAGAAATGAACCTTTGTTAGTTTTGGTCCCATATTCATAGTGCTCGCTCCGCAAATTGAATCTAATTGCCACAACGAAGTGTTGAATCAGGCCAGCGGTCGGAGCTTCGGTGGCCTAAATTGCGCCTATTTACCCACTTAGGATGAGCACACCCACGGTCCACCTGATGATGGAATGAGTTTTCGCGACACAGTCCTTCACTATTGGTAGCACTATTACTTTAATGCTCCCTGCAATTTATTCAAACAAGAGCTGGACCTTTTCTTATTTGAATTTTCAGGATTTCACATTTAAAGTATTTATGTATTGACTAAAAAAGTTAACATTAACTAAACTTAGTACACTTTTATAGACCAACGCATTGAAAAACTGAGTCTGGTTGTTATAATTTGCAGGCCAAGTTATTATGCTTAGTTCAAACTCTGTGGCAGAGCTGACAAAAATCATTAACTGAATCACTTCTTGACTTCTGCTGGCATTGCAAGGTTTATTTTCTCTTTGTGTTGTGCATTATAGAATAGCTTTTATTTTAGTATTGTTTTTTTCACAGTAGATATTGTTTCCTTGAAAATTGTGCATTTCTATTGCGCTTCATATATTTCAATATAACTGAATAAAAATTGAACAAAAAATAAAAAATAATGGTTTAGATAAGTTATACTTAGCAATTTATCAAGTATAGATAGCTACTTAATAATGTAATTCTAACTAAAAAATGAAACAATAGCGAACCATTGCAATGTTGTAAAGAGGTCAAGCCGCAGAAAGCGTGACATAGCGATATTTTTATTGCAAATCAATGCTTAATGAACCTACACGAAACAATTGTCGGCGCAAATCCTATTGCACCAATTTCAGTAAATACCTTTACACATGCTCACAACAAAGATGCAAAGCCGATGCTCGAACAATATAATATGTAGGATATATTAAAGAATTCAAAACCAAGCACAGTTTGAAATTTTGCTTTTCAATTAACAAGTTTAATGAACATACCATGAACATACTTACCTATTTACTTATTATTATTTTCGTAAATTGTCTTTCCTTTATATTATTTCCTATATTTAACGATATTGTAACTTCAATTTATAACTTACTTACTTCCTTACGGTATTTACGATACTAATTACGAATATCTAATTAAACTGAACTTTCACTATGTATGGGCATTAAAAGTTTTAAAACGTAAAGTGTAAACCATTAGTGAACAACTTGAAACAAACGTCTTGAATACTCCAACACTATCCAACACACCCAAAAGGCAGACAAAGCACAATGACAAATTATAAAATCTACCTAATTCGTCGTTAGATTTGAGACTCCAATAAGTCCGAGAATGGAAACAATAGCTTCACTGATTACTTCTTACATTAACGCAAAAAGTTATCAAGGTACACCACATACATCAAGATGTCATGCATGGAGCAAAACATCAAGTACAATTAATTTAACAAGCTAACTATTAGTCGCTCTCATGGACGTTCAGTTGCGGTCTTGTCATGACGTGACGCAACCTCGCCAGTACAATGGCGGGCCTTGGTACAAGAGACTATTCCAAATGGACTCGCCACAGTAATTACGGCAACAGAACACAGAAGAGCGGATTGACAACAAACAAAAAAGAACTATAATAACAGACGTACGACTAGATGTCTAAATGGAACCGAATGGGAACGTGTACACACTTGGTACAAAAACATCCTAAATTATGTAAAACTGATGCCCGCGACTTCGTCTGCGTGGATTGTGGTTTATTGGTTCCCGCGGGAACTCTTTAATTTTTCGGTATCAAATGTAGCCTATGTGTTATTCCACACTATAATCTATTTGCCAAATTTAATCCAGATCTGTGGCGTGATTGAGTAACAAACATCTATCCATCCATCCATCCAAACTTTCGCATTTATAATATTAGTATAGATGAAAACCTACGGGTTATTTTAGAGACTGCAATGCGTCATGACAGAGTAGAATGCGCCTTAATTATTTGCTTCGCTTTTCTCTTCACTATTTACTTACTGAAATTAAAATGCATTAAACAAATTTGAGTCCGCCGACATTCTGTTCGCTAAATAATATTTTTTCAGATGTGTTTTACTTTACATTAGAATTTCGTACATCTCCTTTAATAGTTATTTATGGTACTAAAATTACGTAGCATTACAACACGTAAGCATTTTACACCAAGATGTGGGATCTACAAGTCCATATGAAAAACTATGCACTTTCAATTAACGTCGTACAAGAAAGAACAATAGGTAATATTCGGATGTATTGTTTTCAAATATGCACGCACGTTCGTAATATGGACCTATTTTAAAGACTGTTCTGGTCTGTGGTGAAAATGGTACGAATGACACGAAGTGTTTGTAAGTGTTTTGCATATTACTAAATGAATTCGACAAAATCTGAACAGTAAATTCTTAAAACAAACCTATATAAAATTACTTTAAGAGAAATAAATGGCGTTGATGATGCAGTAACTAACAAAATGTTATTTAACTTTAACTAAGTACATAATAAATTATTCCCTTGCTTTCAAATTTGCTAAGTTGCCGACTCCTATCAATATACTATTATTTCCTCAGAATGTCTTGGGTGGTTTAAGTGCAAGCATAATATTGCTTTTTTTGAAAATGGGTTGAAACGACAGATCAGAGCAGACTAATTAGAATTTTCAGGATTTGAGTATCAACTACAGCTCCACTGTGTAATACCATACAAATGTACTAAAAACTATTCCAAAATTAAACAATTATGTAGATAACAATTTTAGAAAGATTATTTTTTCATAAGCTATAACATCAGGAGTTAAAACCTTTTAGAACTTTAGATTCTAGTCGTAGGTACTTATAGCGATATTGATTAAACAATATGATCTTCAATGAGAACTCAGTGCGCTACTAACAAGTTTAACCTCGTATCTTTGATGAGAACTCTATTGAGGTTTTGTGTGAATAGATCATCAATTAAGTCAGGGTATAGGTTTTACAGTTTGCCTCTACCTCACTTATGACTTCTAATAGTGATAGATGACCGACTTCATCTAATTCGATTAACCTCTTCTAATGTCGGCACTCGGCAAGTCGTTAAATTTGTTGATGACTCGGACATTCCTAAGGTCATTTTTATTCATTGACATCAATTACGTAAAGTATTGAGGGTGTTCTGTTCAGAATTAAATGATTTTCAAAGACTATTAATAGCATTATTTCCCAATTGATTCATTTAGCTTCGGCATTGGTTTTTACAAACGAATTTCGAAGAGACTTCGGTTCGTAATTCAAATATGTATAGAGAAATATTTTGAGCTGTGTAATATTGTCATTATTAGATCTTTTAGTTATGATTTAATTAGATCTGAACGTATAATTACGTCCACGAGTTTTATGCTTCCCTATGCTCTAGAATTACAAAGTTACGGTGCCTCTTATAAGAAAATATAGCTCACTTAAGTATGATCAAGTTAGTTTTCTTATTTGATCCTTGTTAGATCATTATTCTTTTCTAACTCTTCTGCATTTCTTTAACAGTAGAAATAGAAAAAAAATTAACGGTTTCATTTATATCACTTTTTATAATTTTGAATACATTACTTATGTGAGCAATCGCTTAATTTATAACAATCCTCATTCCAATTGTCTGTTATTCTCTGTTATTATTGTTGTTCTCTTGATCTATGTGGTATTGAGCTCTCTCTCTTTCGTATAAGTAGTTTCATTATGAGATTGGAGTCGGTACGGTTTAATTGAAACTTTGGAAAATAAGTTTTCAATCCAATTTATAACTTTGAAAAACAGCTTTCAAGGAGTGCTTCTTGAAAACAAATTCCTATATTATTTTGTTGGACGTGTATTTCTATTTTATTCAACGATTCTATTAAATTAATTAAAACTTATTTTCAAGTTAGTACTTATTTGTATATCATGTTTCACAAAACCAACTTGTATATTGTTTGTTATGCTTATCTAAGCGGCGCGAACAATTAACGGATCATAAAGTTCCTGGTAAGAGTTGCACGTTCGCAGAGCTCTACATGCTGGCTTTTATTTTATGTTCATTAGCGATAGGTCTTTCGGAAAGTATAGCAATCAGTGGAGGCTCCTGTTTTGTGGGAAAATTAATAAAAGTGAAACTAAATCCCGCCAATAAGTTTTCCCCTTTTAATGCGTAGCACGCAACATCGGGCTGCCTTTTTCCAAGAGTAATCTTCATTACCTAGAAACAACAGCACATCTCACTAGCACACACACTGCTCTCGTCGGAAAACGCACATGCACAATTTTCCGAACACCAGTTACGGACACCGTGTCGGTCGCGACAAAGCAAAGAGCGGCACGTACAAGCGCTGCCTCTGCGCGCGATAGACTGACGAATCTCAGGCGGGCCCACGCGCGAGCGGGACGCGCGGCGGGCGTGCCGTGCTCTGCGCGCGCATAGCACTTCTCACTCTCACCCCTCGACTCCACATATAGACATCTCTTCCCGGCACGCGCGAGCACACCTTTCGTTCCCGAGACAGGTGTTCCTTTCTGTGTGTGCGTCCAGATATGGAAGGCTTTCGTATGTTTGCGCGTTTCCTGCGACGGATCGTTTTTTATGCCCGGCAGAAATTATAAAAAGTAAATGGAGGGAAAATTAAATAAAACGTTTACAATGAAGCGCTTTCCTGTGCGCTTTGAATGATTCAGTGTGCGCTATTTTTCAGGGTGGGCATTCAGTGCTAGGCCGGCGATGGCGGAGTGATCGCGATGCTTTTTACGGATGTTTGAGTGACGTAGGTGGGCGTAATTAGGCATGGGGCGGAAAGGCATATTGATTGCGGTAACGCGGCTTTGTGGAAGAATCGATATTTTTGTATTAAAGGTGGCACGCGACGTGTCCGGCCGTGCGTCCATGCGTCCGTGTACCTAGTCGAAGTTAACCTGCATATCGATCGTTCTCAAGTTAGACCCTAGTTTAGCGCGCTATAACTTAAAGAGTTGGGCCATACTTCAGACGGCTTTGGGTACGCTTTGCCAGAACGACAACCCATAAAAACTTCTGTCATCAACCATGCACAGAAATAAAACTGTTGATGACTTACTTTATAGGTTTAAACTACGAGTATCTTTACAGTAAGCGTCATAGTTCGGTCTGGCTTTAAATAACCCTTGAAGAAGTTTTAACTTTTACTTTTATTTGAAGTTGAAATTTAATAGCTTGCTTTAATTTTACATTATTTAGTGAGTAATTATTTCACTTTAATGAGGCGTAAGTAGAAGGTTCAAAAGGCTTTAAAAAATTGGGAAAAATATGGGCAGATCTAAAACACGTGCTGTCGTTTTCCGAAGGGAGCACTGAAAGGGATGGCAATCCTGATATTGAGAGATTGTATACATACATATTGTAAAATTACCCACAATACATTTTGTAGAGATTTTGTGTTCATGATGGAAAAGCATTGCGCTGCAGAAATCCCGCATGTACACTGACTCTGATGAAATAGCCTCTACAACTTCACGTTGGAGTGAAACTTGCGTAGAATGTGCCTTTGGAGCTCTAAGGTTGGGACTAGGCGATGGAAATGAGCGAACGACCTGAGAGTTGGTTACGGTATACAGCCCTATAATAAACATGCATGTATATAGTAATAAGTCTATACTAATAAAGCAGTGCAATACCAACTCTCGGGTCGTTCGCTCATTTCCATCACCTGGTTCCAACCAACATACTACAAAACTACTAGAGAAAACATACTAGGGACTGGACAAGACAAAACATCTGCGCAAAATTCTGTCTTTGTGAAAAGGGACCTTAAGTATCTATGCAGTAAATGCAAATGCACGCAGAGAATGGTATTTAACTTTGGTACCGTCAATAGCAATAATTTTGAGTTGTAGAGTCAACATTTCCTAGTGATGTTCCGGTGTGGGAAGGATCTGATGTGTGGTGTTGTTAGTAGCGGTTGCTAAGCGAGCTACTTGATTCAGTCTATACGTGTTATTTAATTAGAGGTGGTACGGAATAGATATGGCTCAGTGAAAACAAAATTATATTTGACACAGATAACTAAATTAAATCCGCTATGCACCCTCGCACAGCTTTGATGAAAAATATATGAATCAATCACACACTTTCACAGCTTTAAAGCCTCGCGCGGGTCGCACACTCACACCGCTTATATTTCTCTACCAAGGAGTCTGTTTTCATCGCACATCTCTAATGAAAACCCACCTTAATGTCTTCACGTGGACATCTCCCAATGTAATAATATATCCCAACTAAAGCTGGCCGGAATTTGAATTGAATGTAAAATATTTAACCTTATTATGAGCCAGCACAGCACATAGCCAAACTTAAGTTGAACGACGCCACTATTTCACGGCTCTTTGTCATAGTAATAGTATTTCGCCGTGCCCAGATGTTGAAGCACTTAGCGGCTTGCACCGGTTTTATTATGAATAGCAACGGAACTAGTATTTTGTGGTTTCCCTCCGGAGCTAGACCCAAATTAATGCCCGAGCTTTCAGCTAGAAATTAATGTAATGCACCCAGGTTACGTAGCCAAAATGTTGGCGTTCAGTAAATTTTGCATCACGCAAAGAGAAAAGTGTAATTGAATTTTTGATACGTTCGCTGCATCTTCACATCTAAACATCTGAACAGTCACGAAGAGTGACGGTAGCGACACGCGATGATAAAAGCACACAAGGATTGGGGGACAGTAATAATAATAATAATAATAATGTCCTCCCGACCGAATTTCGGCCACGGCGGCCAATCTCCAGAGAGATTAACCATCTGCGCGGGAGATATTATAGTGCAGAAGTGTGTGCGCAAACACAGGTGCACTCTCTGTTCCTTTACTCTCATAGCCCGATCGGACTGAAAATCCGACACAACCAGAGAGAGATCAGGCACAGGACCGACGGCTTAACGTGCACTGGGATGAAACACCGGCAACATCCTAACTCCAGGCTAGTACTAAGAATTTCTTGTCAGAAAAACTTAATAATTGTTATAGCCCGACCCGGGACTCGAACCCGAGACCTCGTCGGTTGTAGTCGAATATGCTAACCACTAGACCAACGAGGCAGTTAACACGTGACAGTGGACAGTAATACGTGACAGGTGGACTTTTTACCAATTTTAAAACACCAGACTATAGAGGATGGAATTGTGCTTGAGCATAGAACTGCACCTATCTAATGCGTGCGAAGAGAAAGGTTGACTGACGAGCAAATCACGTGGTGGAGCAACCACCCTCGCCATACCCGCTAAACTTATGCCTCACTTCGTACCGTCAAATAGATTGATAAATCGCCGGCTGCACAGGTTTAAGGTCCTTCTTTTTTCCTGAGACCTGAAGTGATTACAGCCCGTAAGGTGTATGCAGATGAGCTTGCAATATTGTAAGTGATAATGTTATCTCATAGGTAAAACGCTATTATACCCGTACACGAGACACGCGGTGATGTCATTTCTCTTTATCTTCTGTATTCCTACTATCTCTTTATCTTCTGTAGTCACACAAGTGCAAACTCAAACTCAAAGTTTATTTCATGTAGGACATAACAGACACAGATGTCTTATAAGATACGTCTTGTTATGGCTCTACCACTACTCACCGGGTATAATATAATTTTGTAAAACATAAAACTGCAACTGCACAGTGTACCATGAACGTTTAAAGAGTTGCTCTTGAAAGGTTTCATACAAATCCATTCCTTTTATTACAATTTCTAAGATCCAGGGGCGTCGCCGCGTTATGTGTGTCCAAAACTTTAAGCAACTCGTTATATCATGTGGACTATAAACAAACGGGTCAGTACAAACTCAATTAGACTCACAAATGTCACAAACCATGCAAAGAATGCTTTAAAATCTGAATTCAGAAGGATTCTGTTTACCGAGTCCTGTGTACCGGAACTTAACATCCGACAGTCCGACTCGCTCAGAAGTCTACGGCATTTTATCCTCAAAGTAAGTAGGTAGTTGAAGTTTATTGTATAGTGGTAAGATGCTAAAGTCGGAAACATACCGTTAAAATGATGTTATTTCACAGAAACTGCGAACTGAGGTAGGTAGCTATCCCAACACCTGTTTTTTTAATGTCCTATTCGGATAAGTTATCAAGATATATTATGCGATGCTAAAGTCGGAAACATACCGTTAAAATGATGTTATTTCACAGAAACTGCGAACTGAGGTAGGTAGCTATCCCAACACCTGTTTTTTTAATGTCCTATTCGGATAAGTTATCAAGATATATTATGCGATGCTAAAGTCGGAAACATACCGTTAAAATGATGTTATTTCACAGAAACTGCGAACTGAGGTAGGTAGCTATCCCAACACCTGTTTTTTTAATGTCCTATTCGGATAAGTTATCAAGATATATTATGCGATGCTAAAGTCGGAAACATACCGTTAAAATGATGTTATTTCACAGAAACTGCGAACTGAGGTAGGTAGCTATCCCAACACCTGTTTTTTTAATGTCCTATTCGGATAAGTTATCAAGATATATTATGCGATGCTAAAGTCGGAAACATACCGTTAAAATGATGTTATTTCACAGAAACTGCGAACTGAGGTAGGTAGCTATCCCAACACCTGTTTTTTTAATGTCCTATTCGGATAAGTTATCAAGATATATTATGCGATGCTAAAGTCGGAAACATACCGTTAAAATGATGTTATTTCACAGAAACTGCGAACTGAGGTAGCTAGCTATCCTAACACCTGTTTTTTTAATGTCCTATTCGGATAAGTTATCAAGATATATTATGCTTAGCAACATCATCATCAAGACAAACCTACTTCAAAATATTAAACTTCTATAAAATTATTTCTTCACTAGACGATGCCCGCAACTTCGTCCGCATGGTTTAAGGTTTTTGGAACTCTTCAATTTACCGGGATGTGTATGAAAATGTATCCTTTCTTGGCATGCAACCTATCACTATATCTACCAATTATCATGAAAAACTTTCACTTTTTTTCACTGCAGCAGTGCAGTGCAACAGACAGACAGATAGAGAGACATACAGATAAACTTTCACATTTATAATATTAGTATGGATATGGATAATATTTCCAGTGGGCCAAGTAGAACTTTTCATCAACTTTTTACACGTAGATGAAATCGGACAAATCCCGATGGTAAAGTTACATTTTAATATTGCATCAGCTCTATTTAAAGAATTCGCATTTTTTATTAACAGCGGGGAGTATTAAAAGTGGAATGTACCTACTGTAAGAAGTCTTATTATCTAAGAGCCTTTTCGTATACAATGATTCATGGTGACATCATATGGCGCTCCCCGTGGCGCCAAAACGCGAGTCAGCGTTCAGGTTTTCAGCGAAACTTTGCCATTGAGAAAATTTATTTGTTTTCATCCAAAATAGATTACGTGTAACAGGATAAGTTTATAAGTGAAAAACACTTTTTTTTCAATATGACTCAGGGTAGGTACGAGAATATGTAGGTACAAAATTAAGCTCATAGCTATTGAAATTCATTGAGAAGTTAGGAAATTGCCTAAGCACTTATACAGATAAACGCAGACTAGCACTATGATTGCACTACCTCTCACTGGGCCTAACTTTGCAAATCACATCCAAAAATTATCAGCCCCCGTAAACTAATGAAACGTAGCCGGTGATGGTGCTAATAAACTTGTGAAATATTTCGTAAACGATGTAACGAGCCACCGACGAAGTGACGAAGTTCCCTTTAGTATGGTGACCATAAGATCCATATTTAGAAGCTGATCTGATTAAGATATTTCTCAGGGTTCCATAATCTGATCAATTACCACCCGTCTGTCCGTCTGTCTATCCGTATGTCTGTAAGTGTGCGACACATCGAATTTGAAAATAAACTATGAGAGTTAAATTTTAGGTTCAAAAATTTTTTTGGGTAAGTATGTGCCTCTAATATGGGGCTATTCTTTGTGTTAATCAACAAATTCAAACCAGACATCCAGTCATCCATCCACCTATGAAGAAAAGCTAGCAATGACGACTGTAACATAGGGTTCCTGCTTGTTTATTGACTTTTTTAAGCATCCCACTCTGCTTTTTATTGGTGGTCAAAGTTCAACCGTCTAAACGTAACTTGATTTGCCTAGCAAGCAACTGGCACTTTTTATACTATTTTTTGACCTTTTATACTATTTTTTCAGTCACTGGCCGCGACAGAGGCAAGGGATGCGTTTCGAGTCGATGATTAGCAAGACAGTGTGAATAAATCGATTCCCGCGACATGCGAGACGTATCATTGCCACTCTACATTATGTACGGAGAATTTCACAGCAGCTAATAACATGTAGCGAAACGGTCGCAGCTCGGCGGTATGGCAACAATTTTAATAAATAATTATCCTCCCGCTGCCTCGTTCCTCGCACGGATAAGCAGCCTTAATTCCCTCCGACACTCGTGTACCGAACACTGACTCTGTTTCATTTGGTTCATACAGTATTATTTATGACTATAGCAATAATTGTATTTACATTTGAACTGTGGGATTTTATTTTTGCGCAAATCCAATTATATTGCCACTACAGCCTATTAACATCCCACTGCTGGGCACAGGCCTCCACTCTCACAGGAGAGAGGGAATTAGAGCATAGACCCACCACGCTGCTCCAATGCGGGTTGGCGGGCTTTAACGACTATTATCATGTTAGTGATAATAACCGGGACCGACGGCTTAACGTGCTTTCCGAGGCACGGGGGTGAAACACCGCCAACTTCCAACTCCGGGCTGGCACTGAGAATTTCTTAATTGAAAAACCCAATACCTAAAAATCTTTATGCCCGACCGGGAATCGAACCCAGGACCTCGTGATCCGCAGTCGACTATGCTAACCGGTAGACCAACGAGGCAATTATATTATGATTGGATATTTGCAATTCTAATGTGTAGTTTTAGATGTTCACGCAATTATATCCTACGCTTTTTAAGACTATACAAACTGACATTCTTATAATAACGTAAAATTTGAATACTTAGTGGGAATCTACTGCACCCTAGCTTATCCGGGCCAAGTCAGCCAGCAAAGTACATTTTCTATCAATAATTATTATCATTATGCTTTTCAGGCTTTTCTTAAAGACCTGCTTTCCATTTCTCTAAGTGCAAATGTACGGGTACATGCTCCAAATATTTTTTGTTTCATCAAACTATTTTAAGGCAGTGCAAAGTACCAACGTAAAATAAAGCACTGCTACGCTCTAACAAAACTTTGTCAAACATGAATCTGCTTATGATAATTAGTGGTAGGTAAGTATAAAATCACAGTGCGGACAAAAAGTCCAAATTCAATTTTATTTTAAAACGCCGTTGGCCTTCGACACGGACGTTTGTCCTGTCCGGTTAGTAGTTTTTTCTCTTACAAGATATTTGAATAAAAATAAAAGTTTAAAATCAGTAACCCGACAATTACATACTGGAATCCAAGAGGATAAAAAAACTACCAGACAATAGTTTTAAAACTATAACTTGACTAATAATAGTAAGTACAATTGCTTTTTTGTCGCTTGCTATATTGTAATGTATTTATTATGTATGAATTCAGAATTTTCTCCTCTTTCATTTGACATCCCACTTTATACCTACAATGACAAAAAATTTTGGAGACCCCACTTTATTGGATGTGACATTTTTACCTAATATCGATTTTCTTCGAATAAAATGTAGCTTATGTCAGCCGGACCATAAGGAAGCTATTTACACTTCATGCATCAAAATCGGCTCAGTATAGTTTAATCGCTACGGTGGAACATAGTACAAAAATACAAACTACATACATACATACAGAGACTGCTAAAATCCTTCCTTTTGACTTTGCCGTAGTCGGGTAAAAACAAAATAATATACATTAGTCGCTAGTCGCTACGTAGGTAACTGCTACGCCTTTGATATATGCTACGCAGCAGAGTGGTTGTCAATAGAAATAAGTTTACTTTGAAGATGTGTTTTCAGTTACTCCGTTCACTTAATCTATATATATATGTCAACGTAAGATTGTAAAAACCGTTAGATTGTAATCTAACTAGCCATATTGTAAACTGTCGACAGATTACAATTTAACGCATTATTTTTCAGTAGATTGTAATCTGTTAGGTATATTAACATGATAAAACCTACTGCTGGACTGTACTATTATCTGTTCTGTGCTACTATTGTGATTTTTTGTCAGAATAACCAAATACCTAGTAGCCCGACCCGGGAATTCGCCTTTTCACGGCCCGTCAATTTAACCGATTTTGGTGACATTTACTAAGTAAGTACAGTGGTAGGTAGCTTGTATCCCGGGACATACTTTTTACCGTTCCCGAGGGATTTTACGATAATCCTAATTCAACAAGATGGAGGTCTTGAGCATCATTTAGTTAATTTTATTATTTGTAAGTCTAAAAAAATAAAAATAAAATGGCTACTTTATAAACCTAGGTATGAAAACTATAACCCGCATTGAAGCAGCGTTGTAGCACTAAGCTCTAATTCCTTCTCTCCTATGAGAGTGGAGGCCTGTGCCCAGCAGTGGGACAGTAATGGACTGTAGTAGTGATGAAAACTATACTTAATGTAAAACGGGTAGAAAAGCAAAAACAAAAACAAGTTTTTTATTAAGCTATGAGCCTGAAAGCCCAAAAACTCCGACTTCCATCTGACTTAAAATTTTGCAGTATTTTTCATTCATGACGTCACGTCGTTTTGTATCCCATCGCATTAAAATAAACGATGCTCGCACAACCGGCACTCCTAAAAAGCTGAAGCTAATTGCAGTAAGATACCGTCCTCTGCTAATACGATATGTGTTCACGGGGCTTGGTGTGAAGGCAATGTGTTTTTAACACAAACGAACGTAATCCCCAAAGGACTTTCGGTCTTAGTTAAGCACGTTTTAAAGTCGGAATCTGGACACAAACAGGAAAATTTGGGACGTTTCCGTCTCGACTTTCCTTAATGGAAATTGTGAACCGCTCCCGCGTCGTTACGTGCGACAAATGTACATAATGTGTCGTCAAAAGGGTGAAATATACTTAGCAGGCCGAGATTTTATTTGTCGCAAATTGGGCTTAACAGCTTTTTAAAGTTTCTCCAATGTGATTTATTTCAGTACACCTTACCCTGTTTGGAAACAGTTTCTAGGCGACACTTTTTTACAAGAAGACGGGAAAAGGGGACGAAAGGTGCGGGTAAATACATTGCTCTCGCATCCATCACATTCAATTAGCTTTAATGAAAAATGTACGCGCTCTAAGAGGTTTCGCGGGCGTTTGTTTTGAAAGTCTTCGAAAGGTCCGCGTCTGACTTGTTGCAGATGGATGTTATTTTAATTTCATGAAATTTATTATACCTTTTGCTTTATTAAAAAAGTGTTTACAAGAGCAATGCTTTTATTAAATTCTTCGTGCATTATCTAAAAGAGGGAAAAATGCTCCGGCTTAACAAGAAAGCTGCGAGAAAAAATAAAAACTTTCGCGCTTTTTCACTAAGGAGTTTTATTAATGTTTTTGTATTTTTCAACGCAAATATATTTTTTGCTCTCAGTAGTTCATAAGTAGATTTTTTGCTAAATCCATGTTTTATGAGAGTATGCATAACACTACGAGTGTGCCATGTATATAATTTTTTTAGTTAAGAACTCATTCCAAATTATTAAGCTAAAATATACCTAGAACTCAAAAAAGTACAAAAATTCAGGCGCGTTGTCATGTTTTGATCTCAACGATTAGAAGAGTTTAGCTCTTAAGTTTTTTTAAATTATTTATACAAAGATTCACCATATCGCCAGTTAAAATTTTTAAAAACTTAAAAAAAGCAAATTTAAAATAATGGCCATACTGGTAAACCATTTAGCAGCAAAACTACCATAAATTTCCTTTTAACCCAAGTGTAGCTTTCCGGAGCACAATATAGGTAACCTGGTAATGTTCCAAAAAGCCTATTAGGGTTACGCCGGCTCGGGCCGCGTATGATAAATGTCAAAAAAGAAGCCGCAATGCAGGATAAGAGCCAGCAATTTGTAACACGCTCTTTTTTCCCCCTTATACACGTTGGCCAAACACGCTCGGCGAATCCACCCGCGAAAGTAGGTACACTTTCGCCAATCAAAATTTTTACAAGCATTAAAACATCAACTTAAAAACAATGGCCAATGACCATGTTGGTAAACCATTTAGCAGCAAAACTAGCATAAATTTTCCTTTAATCAAAGTGTAGCTTTGTGGAGCACAATATAGGTAACCTGGTAATGTTCCAAAAAGCCTATTAGGGTTACGCCGGCTCGGGCCGCGTATGATAAATGTCAAAAAAGAAGCTGCAAAGCAGGATAGGAGCCAGAAATTTGTAACATGCTCTTTTTTCCCCTTATACGCGTTGGCCAAAAATGCTCGGCGAATCCACTCGCGAAAGTAAATACATTTTCGCCAATCAAAATTTTTACAAGCATTAAAACCGCAACTTAAAAACAATGGCCATGCTGGTAAACCATTTAGCAGCAAAACTAGCATAAATTTCCCTTTAATCAAAGTGTAGCTTTGTGGAGCACAATGTAGGTAACCTGATAATGTTCCAAAAAGCCTATGGTTACGCCGGCTCGGGCCGCGTATGATAAATGTCAAAAAAGAAGCCGCAATACAGAATAAGAGCCCGCAATAGTCCCTTTTTTCCCCATATACACGTTGGCCAAATCCACTCACGAACGTGGGCACCTCCATGATGAGACCGCTTGGAAAATAATATTTATTTGGCAATTCAAGTAAATCAAAAAACCAAATCTGCTAGGTTTTTGGAATAAGTACCTGTATCTACGGTTACAGTATGGTGCTGAGACATATGTGCAGCAATGGACATCTTTCGGTTGACGACGACTTCACGGTAACATCCGCGCGCAATATTTAACTAAATATTTTCAGTGAACGTTTAAGAACACTGTTATAGACGGTTTGCCTATGTTTCAATATAATGATGGACCTTTCCAAAAGTATAAAATACGCACATTAAAAGCTCTAGGCGCAATTCGAAAAATTATCACTCTACATTGACTGTAGTCTACGCTGCACGCGGCCAAATGCGGTGTTCCAATGTATACGAGAGGCATAAAATATTAAACACATAAAATATTTCGGAGAAAATATACACTCGGGTTTGGCGAGTACTTTAGAACGAGTATGCTTCCCAAATATTTATATGTGCCGGGGTACTTGTGGAAATTAAAATATACCTAATTTTGACATTTTTTAGAAGTTACTGCAACTGAAAGATGTTTCACATTCGTGAAAAGGACCACCTAGTTTTATCCACCAGCTAAGTAGGTATAATAGAGGTATTAATTTACTTAATTAGTTATTCACACCAGTAGCATCGAGTAGGTACTAAAAGTAGGTAAGTACTTTCGCTAAATTTATACTAATATTATAAAGAGAAAAGATTTGATTATTAGTTCCTAAGTAATTTGCTTGAAATTTGATATAAAACAACCGATTCGATCGATTTTTTGTACTTGGTAATGTTGTAAAGAGGATATATATTAACATTGTACCTACACGTTTTCAGTTTACCTACTGTTCTAACGCAACAATGATAACAAAATTACGCAGTAACTGTTTAGAGTGCACTTAAGCTATGACATTATTGCAATTTAGTCTTCCATGATATTGAACTATTCTGTTCAAATAATTAGTTTTTGTTAATAACATTTTCAAATTAGTTTTGTTCGTGATCACACTATATGAAAACTGTAATACTAAATTTCCTATGTTATTACACACGCAAATGTAAAAAATAAATTATGCAAAATTATACGGTAAATATATCACAATACTAATTACACATTGTGCAAGTTTAAAAAAATTGGAATTGATTAAAATCTGTAGCATAGGTACGCCATGGTTTTTTTTATTAAAATATATATTACCGTAAACAACAGTCTAATAAAAAAATAGAAATAAGAACTGTGCACTGGGTATATATATTAATTTGCTTTTTTTGTTGATTTTCTCAAAAAGCGCCAATTCAATTTCGATAAAATTTACATAGGACCACCTCTGAAGTATGATCTACCAAACAAAAAAAGAATCATGAAAATTGATTCATAATAGGCGGAATGATCGCGTAACATACCTACATACAAAAAATAAATTTAAAAAAAAAACATACTGTCGAATTGAGAACCTCCTCCTTTTTTGAAGTCGTTTAAAAATAGGGTTTTGCCTAGTTGATGTTGATTACCTACAATAAAATAAACGTACATGAATTGTGAATAAGTTAGAAATTAATACGTGGTAGCTGACTGTTTCACTGAAGAATAATGGCAGAGTAAGAGAACCAAAGATCTTTTATATTTTGTTAATTCAACTAACTTTTCACTTAATTCGACGAATCATGAAGTTTGCATGCGAAATGGCACATATATTTTCTTTAAGAATATTATATAAATATTTCCTTCATATTTTCCAAAAGCTTAACGCACGACTACTAAGCCTCAGTATTCAGGGTCTATAATTTTAGCTCACACACGAGCAGCACTTTTTATTCTCGCTCACCCTATTTGTGGACATGAAACATTTCCATATATTTGCGGAGCTCACATGAATGGCACAAGGATCTAAAGCTGAAGTATTCATAACGGCGGAGACGTGGAGAACTAGACTAGACTTTTACAAGTTAGGGATGTGATGCAAAAGAAAAACGAGCAGTGCAAAAGGTTGTAGGTACTTGTTGATTTTTCTAAATATTATACTTACCTTAAGTGGGAAAAAGGTGCTTCAACGAAAATAAAATACTTAACTTTTTTAAATTGATCATTCTCTAGTCTCTAGACTCTTTAGAGTCATCTAGACTATAATATGATGCCCGCGACATGGTCCGCGTGGATTAAGATTATAAAGATCCTGGAGGAACTTTGAATGGCAGGGAAAAAAGTATGTATGAAGTAGGTATGACACTCTAGATCCTCAACTATAAACAAGCAGAAAATTCACGTCGATCCGTTGCTTTGTTTGGTTGTGGCCAAACAAAGGGAGCAGTATAGAAAAGTTATTAAATTAAAACAGATTTACGCGCTGTAAACATTCGTTGACATGTTGGTTGAAAATGGAATGCTGCATTGATAGACCCTCGGTTGGTTACTTGATGTTATTTCAGTGGTTCGAGGAATTTAACTTGATTGCTTCGCCTCCATATGCGACCCACCATAGTGAAGGGTGACTTTCAAACACGATTCTCCCATTCAATCACATAAAACAAGCAATATTATTCCGTTACTGCGAATGAACTGCTGACCAATAATAAGAATTGAAGTAGGTACAAAGTAAGGGTATTTTACTCGGAAAATTTTATTCTGTCATCCATACTATACTTTTACTTACTAATAAAATGCGAAAGTTTGGATGGATGTATAGATGGATGTTTGTTACTCAATCACGCCCCAACGGCTGAGAACGGATTATAGTCTGGAATAACACATAGGCTACTTTGTATCCTGGAAAATTAAAGAGTTCCCACGGGAACCAAAAAACCTCAAATGGATATTTGTTACTCAATCAAGCCAGAACGGCTGAACGGATCTGGATGAAATTTGGCACAGAGATAGATTATAGTCTGGAATTGTTATTCCAGGCATAGTCAGACTACTTTTATCCCAGAAAATAAAGAGTTCCCGCGGGAACCAAAAAACCTCAATCCACGCGGACAGAGTCGCGGGCATCAGCTAGTAAGAGATATTAGTAACAAAAAGCTTAGTAAAGATGAGGAAATATGAAACTGGGTAGTGTTAAAATAAGCAATAAAGTGTAATAAATTATGATTTAAGTAGGTAAGTAACTTTTCGGTTTATAAGTTTTTACGTGCTTGAATTTCAATAACATATTAAGCTTGCCTCCTACGAGTACTATAAGCTATTTCAGCTACGCAGATATACCTAGTACCTATTGATACAAAACTCATGTTTTTTAAATATTTCTTCACCCAATAATTTTCAATACCACTCCAATTTTGAATGTACGTAAGTAACAAATTATTGCAAGGGCTAAAGGAACGTTCATGGCTTCATCAAGAGCAATACACACGTATCACTAGAAGTTGATAACGACAGTCGTTGTACAACAACTTGTAAGGCAATGTCCTCCGTGAGCGACAAACGCGACAACGCGACTCGACAGAGCAACCACCGAGTTTCTTGCTGGCTTGTCTCGGTAGGAATTTCATTCCAACTAGCGGTAGATTCACTCGAAGATTCAAAAGCACTTGTTAAGTTTATTTGAAGTTTATTTGAAAACATTGAAGTTTGATACGACGTGACATAATAATACATGATGTTATTTTCTACGTAGTCATATAGCGTTGCGTTACGTCTCATCACTTACGTCGTTCAAATGGCGACCACGGATAAGGTCGAGCGATCAGAGCATTGGTGATTGGTGACTGTTCGAGCTCAAGGAAGATTATAAGTTGATATATTATGTTGTGCAATCTAAAAATTAAGCTCATAAATAAAATATCGTGTGTATCGTACACACTAATTGGACGTCGTAATTGGTCGTTCAGTCACCGACTATTTAGAGGAATTCTACGACCGGATCTGTCGGGAACTCATGATTTCGAATAGGTATATATAAAGCATAGAATTTAAATCCATTACCTACGTAAGTATAAGGAAATAAATAATAGGCAAATATTGTACAATTATTTGTCGCATAATGGTAGGTAGAGCCTTGGAAATATAGCAGCCGTTAACAATTATTCAATAATAACAGCTATCAGGGACTAATTGCAGAGCAGTCCGTTGGCCTCAAATATAATTCTGCGACATTTACATTTTAGATTAGATTTAGACCAAGCTCTTCATTCGAACAATTCATTTTTGAATTTTCTTTTAATTCTGTGCTGTTTACTGAATAAATAAAACATTAAATACGAAAATCTATCTTTGTAAGCTCTTGTTTATTGTAAATTACCTGTTCATAAACATTAGCAAAATATATTTCTATTCCAGATTTATTTTCCCTTGATACACTTAAAGATACATGTCCTATTCCACAATCGCCAAGGACTTAGATCTTATCTTGAAATATTGACCGAATTCATATAGGTACAACATAGTTAAACCATATCTAAAGACTCATATTCAATAAGGAACAATTAAATGTCGCTAGAGGAGAAGTCGGGCGACGTTGCTCGACTTTGCCCAACATCGCACGACAACTCCGGCAACAGGCAACAAGAGGCAAAAGGTCGCGAGACAAGACGCCGAGCGACTTCAGTCGACATCCCCCAACGTTGCCTGACATCTCAAGCGACACGTGTCGCCGGACATTTGTCCCCTGTTTGTTAGTATTGCTGGACATTTGTTAGTATTCTGTGGCTAAGTAAACGTAACTCGAAGATAGAGAAACAGTGTATTAAACATGTTTGTGTGTTCATGATAATATACGCGTTATCTAACTCAAAGGGGTCAAACGATAATCTAGGAAGTGAGACGTTAGGTTAATAAGCTTAAAGTTGTACGTGTTATCAACAGATTTCAGCCCTTACCCCCATTAGCAAGGGAATTTGAAACATGCCGAGCTACCTAAATGCGGGTTTGAGGCATCCGAATAAAATTAATTAAAACTTATTCGCTCTAAACCTTTGTTTACAAGTAGAACAAAGGTGTTGCTAATGGAAACTAAAATTTGTGAAAGCTTGTCGTATTCATTTACAAGAACTGTCCGAATAGAATAGATTAAAATTTCTGTAAATGTGTGTAAATTTTTAACACCCTTCCAAAAAGCATGAGGGTTACGATTTGGATCGTATGTTTTTTTAATGTGATAGATTCAAGGAGATTAATTAGGCTTAATATAAAAGTACTTAAGTAGTTGGATTGAAGCGGGATTTTCTTAGTTTTGTTTTGAATTTTTTAAGCTTTATTACCTGTTAACCTGTTTTATTAATTTAATTGTAATAATTAATTAAAACACAATACGGCCAAGATGTTTTTGTCTGACGGACAAAATTTCCGCGGAACTTACTTTCATAATATTATGGGTTCGCGTCACCGACATGCTGTGACGTATTTTTTAATTATTTTAAATAGGTATTCGTATTTATATTGGCATTTGAAAATTTTATATTATTTTCTAATTTTAATACTAAAATTCTAAGTTCTAAGTTTTCACTTCTATCGACAACCGCCAATTTTTTTTTGTTTTTATTCCACTACAAGTTAGCCCTTGACTGCAATCTCATTTGATGATAAGTGATGATATAGTCTAAGATGGAAGAAGGTCTAAGGGGTATGGCAGTTCTATTAAAGCCATACCCCTATTCGGTGCATGATTGTACAAGACGTCCTGCCCCTCCAAAACGGACTATTCTCGCAAACATTTTATCATATTATTTGGTCCCTAGTGTGTTTTCGCTCTTAGCTTGAAGGTGGTATCTTGAAAACGTGGACGGGAAAATCTAGTTCACTGCAAAACAAATTCTTACCCTTAAAAAAGGTTATAAAAAGAAAGAGTGTGGGCCTGGCCAAGCCCTGCAGCATTGACAGTGTTGCTCGTAGGTCGACAGGTCAGCTGGAGGGGTGTCGAGTGGGTGGGGGGGTTGCCATGGCAACCGCGCCCCACAACACGCCGACGTGGCGCCGACCGTGCTATACGCCACTTATTATGTATGTATGTTTTATGAGTTTGTTAGCAACGTGGCCTGCAACGCAACATAGGTGTGGATAAACAGTCCGGACGGAATAGTCCGTATGCTTTTAATATTTAAAAAGCATGACAACACGTTGCGAATGCATGTTGGTACTCTGTATGATATTTATAACTCGTCTGCGAGTTTAAACATTGGGTTAGAATTATTGTTAAATTATGCAGAGCTTTTATGATGATCGAGTTTTTGTATTGAACTTTCTATACAATAAGGATTTTTGTTATTTAGTTCAGCGAAAATCTCCTAAGATTCTAATCTTCTTAATCCTAAATCTATTTCGTAAGATCTTAGCATCATCTTAGTATCATTCTATTCATTTAGTAGGTATCAAGCTGTCATTTTCCTCTGTCAACATTGCGAAAAGGATACCATTAATCATAGGGCATTTAAACGAATTTGGTTGTAGATCTATTAAAAGACTAGTAGATGCCCGCGACTTCGTCCGCGTGGATTGAGGTTTTTTGTTCCCGTGGGAACTTTTTAATTTTCCGGGATAAAAAGCAGCCTATGTGTTATTCCAGACTATAATGTATTTCCAAATTTCATCCAGATCCGTTCTGCCTTTCTGGCGTGATTGAGTAACAATCATCCATCCATCGCATTTGTAATATTAAGTATAGATTTATGTATTATCGAATAAATACCAATGTATCGAATAGATACCAATGTATCTACTATGTGTCTATAAAACAAATGTCTTTATTGAACACCTATTATAGGCCTATTCACAAAAAAAAACTATCCAGCCGTTTGAAT
Source organism: Erebia aethiops (assembly GCA_923060345.2). Classification (NCBI taxonomy): domain Eukaryota; kingdom Metazoa; phylum Arthropoda; class Insecta; order Lepidoptera; family Nymphalidae; genus Erebia; species Erebia aethiops. The sequence goes on from OV281087.1 coordinate 15,880,448, forward strand.
ACTTTAAAAACTGGGAAAATGTTATATCGCAGAAAACAGATGCTTGAAACGTAGCTATACGCTGCAAAGCTATGAAGAGTAGATAAAGTTGTCTTATCAACTGTTTCTAACTTCCCGTAGCACAGATCTATGTAGTTTATAGAACGTTTAACTCGAATATCCAGTCTATCTGCTTCTAGAAAAGTACTTAAAAAGCTTTATACATAGATTTCTCCATCAGGAGAACATGTGGGTATGTATATTCACGGGACGGAGGCGGTTCGCGAATTACGGCTGGTACCAGGTACTCGTATATAATAAATGAGAGTCTATATTTTGTCCTTTAACTTTTTCATTTCTCAAGCGCTGAACTGATCTTATGGAAATTTGGAACACCGCAGGGTAGCTTGTACCTAACTATTCTGAAGAGACTAGGGAAATTGACACTACAAGAAAAGCTATGGATATATGAATTGAGTGAATTTCAAAATCCAAACTATAATATTATAAATGCGAAAGTGTGTCTGTCTGTCTGTCTGCTACGCTTTCACGGCTCTACTGATTTGATGAAATTTGGTACAGAGATAGGTTGTATCCCGGGGAAGGACATAGGCTACTTTTTATCCCGGAAAATTCAAGAGTTCCGCGGGAATCAAAAACCTTAATCCACGCGGATGAAGTTGCGTTCATCGTCCAGTCCTAAATAATTTTCAGCGTTTCAAGATTTCGCTGATATCAAGGAAGAAATTCGAAGGCGCCGCGTAAACAGACTCATGATTAAGCACCCCGGATGGGTTCAAAACTAGATAGTCCTACAAAATACCTATAAGTTCAATATGTTGTATGTTTTTATTATACTAGCTATTGCCCGAATGCAACTTGGTCCGCGTGGACTACATTTCAAACCCCTATTTTACTCCCTTAGAGGTGGAATTTTCCAATCCTTTCTAAGCGGGTGTCTACTTCACAATAGCTATAATCTGCATGCCAAATTTCAGCCCGATTCGTGCAGAGGTTTGTGCTGTGCATTGATAGATCAGTCAGTTACCTTTTCGAACTCAATTTATTCATAGCATGTAGGACATTCAGGTGTCTCTTATGTTACGTCATGTTTAAACTCTACCACCGGTTCGGAAAGGAGTTCTGTAGAGAAGAGTCTTTTTTTCCTTTATAGAAAAACAGATATTCGAAAACCAAGTCGATGAACTTATTAGCAAAGCAAATAAACCATAACTTTATCGTCTAGGTACTAATTGTTAATGTTACTCGATGAACATTACCAGCCATATTCAATTATGCCATAAGGCGAATAGAAAACCCTTATCCTAAGAAAGTGCACATTCCGGGGAATTACAACGACATAATGCTGTAATTGGTGCCATAAAGGTAGTTTATTTAGAGTAACTATTTCTTTCTAGGCATGGGTATCAAAATGTCGATAAAATATACCGGCGATAAATTAGGTATATTTACCTAAATAGGTACATATATTAGTTTTTCAATAAAGATATGAAAAATTCAATGTTTAAGTTGGGTAATTTCTTATTCAATATCAACTGTTCGTATTTCCGATAGCCTAAGGCACGGCTTGCCTGTCTTTCGTGTACTACATTAGTTTGACGTTGGTCTTCTAACGCATTTATTCATAATGTTGTAAAATAACTGAAAATCACATAAAAAGTTCATTAATAGTGTTTATCCTGATTTGACCATAAGTACTATGCTACTACCTACTACGCCTCATTTAATTTAAATATTATGTTGCTTTTCGCTAGTACATATTATATCTACTTTTTCTTTAGTTAGGAGTGTTTTGGGAAACCCTATAAAAAACGTTGTTGCGCTGATTGTGCTTACCTGCTCGCATACCTACTTTTCCTTATGTTTTGCTGGACTATTCGAAAAATAATTGCTTTAGACAAAAATAATTGTTATCAAACTATCGATATTTAAACCAGCCCATCACTAATTTTTCTAACAAACTTCATGAGGGTTACTGTTTGCCGCACGCATAGTCTTAATACTGGGCTTAGGGAAAGCACTTAACGAGTTTTCTTCTGGGAAACGTCGGAAAAGGATATTCAGTAGTTCAGCTATACATACGAGCGTAATTATTAGTGTGATCATTGCCTATCCCTTTTCTTATTATAATATTATGTAGATCACAGTGCTAACGCAGAGAAAGAAGGAACTAGAAAGTAAGTAGGTATTTAGTGGTATTTTTTCAAACTAAAATTTGTGGGCTTTAAGCACTTTCAGATAAACTGCGCGTGTTTGATAAGCTGTGGCGTTTTTTGCGCATATTAAACCCGTTAAGATCTCGTTCTATTGGGAGTGAATTTTTTTATTTATTTATGAGGCTTTGTCCTTTTAAACATGACGGCTTAAAATAGCACTAATGCACAGAAATTGCACACTGGAGTGCATTTCGAACCACGTAGTTACTAAATTTACAATTACTAGCAGTTTTCCGCTAAAAAAATATTACAAAAGATTAGCACTGGTTAAGATTTAAAAGAGAAAGGTTTTTTTTCTGACTCACTGGGTGTCAGATTGTATGCGGTTACTTTTGTTTCAAAAACGAAGCTGCAATAACAACGCTTTTGCATTTTTTGTCCTCCCTGTCTAACCCCGTGTGCATGCCACTATCTGTACTCTATATCCTTAGGATTACGTGTGAAAGCCAAATAAAAGCCCCTTCGGCATTTACCTATAGGTACACTGCTTTTTTAATCCACATAGTAGGTATTACAGTTTACCTAATAGGTAGTTAGTCTAGCTTGGTATTAGGTAGTCTTATGAGGCTTTACTATACCTTACCTACTAGATTTTGCGGAAAACCTGACATAGAGTTTAGAATCAAACTCTTAGGCCGGCCATACACGTACTGCTCGAGCCAGTTAGCCAGTTATCAACATGCACGGACCGCTCTTGCAGTCATAGTCAACAGCTTGAAGCTACCATTGATAACTGCTGCCAACTTAACTGAGCGAGAAAACTGTAATTCACTATGCAATCGCAGCTTGAAGCAGTCCATCCTGACTGCTTCAAGCTGTCCATGTATGACCGGCCTTACACAGTAAATTATTAATCTTAACAAAATATCATAAAAATAACAGTACCAAAGCAACTCGTTAAAGTATTGTAGCAGTTATAATTGCCTTCAGTAATAAAATATTCATTTTTTGTAGTGATGTTTTGCTGCCTACAGAAAAGTTCATTTCATGGTTGAGCTCAGTAATTATAGGGAACAAAACGCAAAAAAAAATCAGCGACATGGATATGTTTTTGTAAATTATTCCTTTTCTATGCTACTCAATACTAGCTGAATCAAACAGTGTATTTTACCAGTGTTGTCATAATATTTAAATGGGTCCCGAGTGTCCGAGACAATGATATCATCACCTGAATATCACAATCATCACTAATTTTATGATTCTGATGAAAATGCTCTGAGTCAACCTGCGGCAGATGGAGAGAACTATGCTCAGAATATGTCTACGTGATCAAATGAGCCCCCCGATTGTGTAAGGAAATCGTACTTAATCGTTTGTCAAACGGATAATCCGACCTTTTTAAAGAGTTTATAGATGCTTGCACGTCTGCGTGAACTCCTTAAACCGTTCGAGTAATACGTTTTAAGCTGTCAAATGATTAGGATTTGCTTAGACAATTGGGCATCAGAAATGAAGAGATTCGTCGAAGAGATGAGGCACATAATTCCGTAATTCGAAAGGCCGATAGACGTTGGGGTTCCAAGGTGCTGGAATGGCGAACTCCCACCGAATCGCTCAGTATTGGAAGACTTCCCCTTAGTGTACAGATGGTATCAAATGAGTCGCAGTCTGGATCCTAGAGGCACTATACCGCAGCGTGTGGAAGACTCTACTAGAGACCTATTATCAGCAGTGGGCATCTCTAGGTCAATGATGACCAGTCGCTCACTACAATCTGACTTGTATTGACTGGACTGGACTTACACATTATTTAGATAGCGATCACTTCCAGGCAACCTTAACGGTATAGGGAGAAAATGAACAAATGGACAATGTAGGGCTTGCAAATCGTACACGCGTACGCGCGCATTTTGACATCCTGTTGCCGTCTTATGTGTGCTTCAGGCTTTAATACTGAATTGTCGTGTCAACGTTCCACAATCGGAATGAAGTGAAACCGCGTGCGGCACGCATGCACGCCGTTAAAACGTTTCAGCCTGTCACATCGCCCACGCAACAAAAAAACAAAAATAATACCCGACTTTATTTATGAAGACTTTTCTTTTCGAAAATCCGCGTTCACACTAATAAAAATTTGCGTCGTACGTTGAAAGCTGTGGCAACACATTGTTGCATACTCGAAGCTTTTTCCTAAAATGAAAGGCTATTTATCTGGCGTGGAAGTCTCACACTGGCGAAAATTTTAGCTTCGATTACTACTATAGTACCAACGCAATTTTTTGGTATGTGGACGCGGCTTAACAAACGTGTATAACATAATTTAAAACCTTTTCGTGACTCCAGTAAGTTTGTTTTTTATAGCGTCTTGTATAAAAATATTATATTGTTGTAAAAAGCACTCTCTCCTACTTTTAAATAATGTAGGTATTATTCTGGCCGACCAAGCTATTAATATTAATTTTAAGAAATATTATATTGTTGGAGTAAATATTAAATCTGACCATGAGGTACCTAAAGTTTGTAAGAATTTTCAAACAAAATACTGAAAGCGTATTAAGAAAATTAATAAATTTCAATATTCAAATCCTATCATTAAAATCAAAGTTGGATACATAAATTAAGTTAAAACCTCTCGGATGTAACCTCCTAATTCGTTTAGAACTTCTAAGCTATTTTGCACTTAAGGATTTTGTAAATTAAGATTTTTATAATTAGTATCAGCTTAATTCACTTGCTACGCTAGAAATGGTTGTAAATATACCTAATTATTGTCTTTATTTCTTGTTTTTGTATGTAGGTATAGACCGTACGATTATATTATTCTTTGTTATGTTGTAATATAGTACTACAACTAAGTACAGTACTAATATTTATGCATATATAATGCAAAAGGGCTAACGTGGATAGTAATAACCAATAATAATAAGTGTATCAGACCAGTCGATTTCAATATTACAGTCTATGAACAACAATTTTTGCATCACAATGCACAAACAGTTGAAGCAATATATTTCTATTTTATTTACAACACAAAAAGGCATCTACCCGATATAGGCTACAAACGGTAGGCATCATTGCTAAATCGTCGCCGGAAATTGGTCCACGGGTCAGCGCGCGCGCACGCCGGATATGAAATCGCGTCCGACATACATTGGCCTATTGTGATTTGTGTACGCTGCATTGACTTTATTGTGATCTATTATTTATTCTTTATATACCTACTAGCTGATGCCCGTGGCTACGTCCGCGTGGATTGAAGTTTTTGGTTCCCGCGGGAACTTTTTCATTTTCCGGGATAAAAAGTAGTCTATGTGTTATTTCAGACTATATCACTGTGCCAAATTTCATCCAAATCCGTTCAGCCGTTGAGGCGTGATTTGGTAACAAACATCAAAACTTTCGCAATTATAATATTTATTTGAATTTTATGTGTAGTATATAAACTATTTCAGTCTACTTTATTAAAATGAACTAACGTTTGAAAAAGAACTTCTATATCTTCGTAGGTTACTACATATCGTAATCGATTGTTTAAGGGCAAAAACACACTACGGACAGGACAGTACAAAACGTTAGCGGGAATTATATGCATGCACAGACCAGGGCTACACGTCAAAACTTGTTTCACGTTTTTTCATGTCTTCATGTCGTGTTTTTAGTATCTTATTGTACTGAAAGATTTCGTAATAGTACTAAAATCACAGAATAGGTTTTAAGCAGTAGGTACGTAAAAAAAATATTTCCATCTTGAGATAGACATTCATTTTTACAGTCCACGGCTGGACATAGGTCTCTACATATTCTCGGAGTTGGCAACCTCCATACGCCGCTGTCTTACCGCGCCGCCTGGATCCAGCGGCTTCCTGCGACTCGCTTATTGATGGCATCCGTTACGCTTTGCGACATTAAAACCCAATAGGTACCTTCTATCTTGGAAACATGGTCAGACTACAAGACCGACGTAAAATTGATGCCTTGGAGATGTGGTGCTGGAGGCGTCTTTTAATATATTGAGTTATAGGCTGTGCAGGGTATCCCGGATACCCGGACAGCCTTTAACTCAATCCTACAAGAACATAAGATAAAAGAAAGGCTATCGTCGACGGCAATGGCAAATTCTGAAGTTCTTTGGCCACATCTCCAGAAATAAATGGTCAATAGATCGTCTGGTGGTACAGGGTCATGTGGAAGGAAAGCGAGCCAGAGGACGTTGAACTCAATGGACAGACCTAATAAAAACTGTGACCGAGACAACTGTGGTGGAGTGCTTCCGCAATGCTACCAATCGAGACAAGTGGAGGAGCATCGCGTGGGAGGCGGTGCGGCCCAAATTAAAGAAGACCGATAACGAGCGTACCTGTATCATCCCAGCAACCACGACCACTCTGTCAAGAGTTCACGAATTTGAGAAGAGAAAGAACTTGGTTGTCCTTTCTCATAAAAATCGCGTTACAAAAATCCCGGGTGTTGGTTTCGTTACGGTATAGCTCTAGCGGATTCGAAATCGCAACCGGGCGCTGCATTGGGTCAGCGATGCGTTACTCGCTAATGACCACCGTATCCGTTATTAGCTAATTTTGTTTCGATATTACCATAAGCAATACTGTTTTATAGTAAGTACTAGCTTATGCCCGCGACTTCATCCGCGTGGATGGAGGTTTTCAGGTTCCCGCGAGAACTCTTTAATTTAAATTAGCCGGGATTAAAAGTAGCCTATGTGTTATTCCAGACTATAATCTATCTCTGTGCCAAATTTCATCTTCAGCTGTTCTGGCGTGATTCAGTAACAATCATCCATCCATCCATCCATCCATCACAACTTTCGCATTTATAATATTATTAAAATAAAAGAATGCTTCTAGATGATGTCCAACGACTTCGCCCGCGTGGACTTTATAAAATCTTATCGTTTTATAAAATCCCTTGGGAACATTGTTTTTCCAGAAAAAAAGTGAAAAAATGTGAGAGTGTATACCAGTCTATCCAGTCTGTCTGCTACGCTTTCAGTTTTCACGGCTCATTTCAACCGATTTTAATCCCGCCAAATAAAAGAGTTAATCCACCCGAAGTCGTAGGCGTCAACTAGTAATATTATAATCCTTCTCAGAAACGACGACGACCTTCCTGGCGTAGTTTTGAGCGCTGTTGTCTTAACGTGGAAGATCCCGGATACGATTCTCGGCGGGGTCAGTTTAGGAATCTATAATTTCTGATTTTTTTCTGGTCTGGTCTGGTGGGAGTCTTCGGCCGTTGCTAGTTACCACCCTACTGACAAAGACGTACCGCCGAGTGATTTAGCGCTCCGGTACGATTCCGTGTAGAAACCGATTAGGGGTATGGGTTTAATATAACTGCCATACCCCTAACAGGCTAGCCCGCTACCATCTTAGACTGCATCATCGCTTACCATCAGGGCAGATTGCAGTCAAGGGCTAACTTGTAGTGGAATAAAAAAAATAGTTCCTAAATGTGGCTTTTTACTATGCTATTGCTACGAATTACCTTAATACAATTTACGGAATAAAACAAAGTAACATTATGGACAAAAAACTCAATTACCATCGAGCACGCGAACCGCGCCCAGTTACTACATTCAGGTTAGGGTTACCGGGTGATGTCACTTGCTAAAATATTATCAAGACATTTTTATGCTATAAATAAACGAAGGGTTCCCACCCGGTCAGTTAGAATGTACATAATCGATTTTCCCTATCCTATCCATCCCTACTTCCCCAATATATATATCCACTCCTACCTAATTGTAATTACTTAGATTAGACTATTTAAATAACGGTTTTCTACTACTTGAGTTTTTCAGAACTAGTACCCATTTAATTACCTACGCTTAGGTACATGTAAGGGATTCAAGGAATATTAAAAATTAGGTACCTACGCAATAACATTGCTGTTTGTTATGGAAAATACGAAATAGGTTGGTTTTAACAGAAGTTTAGGTAGGTACTCATACGTAATTAGAAACAGAATTTGGCTTTTATCCGAGTCAGACTTAAGGGGTATTGCCACTATTAAGTATTTTGTATCTGTGGTATTTTGTTTCCAGCTGAACGAAGATGAGCGGAACAAATCGCGGAATTACAAAGTGTGTTCTTGTGCTTCAACCAATCAAACTGAAAAGTGAAAACCCAACTCACTTTGCCCGGATGCAATTTTTAATTAAATTTTCTTAGTGGGGCTCTACGTTGAAAATAATCTACTAGGGTTTCTTTTATTCCACAAGTTAGTTTACAAGTTATAAGTTAGCCCTTGACTGCGATCTGCACACATGCGTCCGTTTCTACACAGTAAGGCAGTGTGACGGAGGGCTGCGCTAAACTCCGTATTCGGTTTCGCGCAGTTGTAGGTTGCTGCACGCGATTATACGGATGCACTGGAGAACAAGTCTCTAAAGATGCATTAGAGCAATTAAAAACCTACAGTGGACAGATAGCTGCAAACCACATTTTAAAGAGTTACAAATACTCACATTTCCTTGTCTTTTTATTTATGAGACAGCTGTATTTGTCCACAGCAACCTTTCATTATTCAAAAACCTAAACAATAGGAGGTATCCCTTCAGACTAAAAGTTCGAGGTTGTAGGTCAGCAAAAATGCAAAAAAGCATATTCTGTATAGCAATACATATTTACAATAAGCTAACTAATGATTTAAAGAAAATAAATAATATAAATAACTTCAAAAATTATTAAAAACATTTTTAATAACCAAATCATTTTATTCTATTAATGATTATCTTAATGACAGTTAACTTCTTTTTACATGCATTTAATAAAATTTTGACTATGACAACTAAACAACAAATCAGCATTTTATTTCTATTTTTGACATGATTTTACTTGCTACTCGCAGTTACGTTTCTAATAATTTGACAATTGAAATGAATGGCATTTTAAATTGGTTTGACATAATTTTTTGATAATACTTGTTTTATTGTTTAGTTTTAATATTTTATGTGATATTATGTATTTTAATCTTGGACGTAAAGGCGCCATTAAGGATGTGTCATGGGTCACTGCATGGTGTTTAATAATAATATAATAGTAAGTAAGTACCTAGACTAGCACTCTCCGATATACGCTTTCTAATAATATGTGTGTGTGCTCGATTGTAATTTGTAATTTTAAGCAAAAATATTTGTACACCACACTGTGGTAGAATACATGATACCTTCTGTAAAACTAACATCTTACCTACTTACTGTATTCACAAATAAATGAATTTGAATTTGAATTTGAATTTGAATTCACCTGATGGTGAGTGATGATGTAGTATAAGATGGTAGAGGGCTAAACTGTTAGAGGTATGGCAGTTACATTAAACCCATACCCCTCGTCGGTTTCTACAGGGCATCGTACTGGAATGCTAAATCGCTTGGCAGTACGTCTTTGCGCGTAGGGTGGTAACTAGCCACGGCCGAAGCCTCCAGACCAGAGAAAAAAAATTCAGAAATTATAAATTCCCAAACTGACCCTGCAGGGAATCGAAGTCGAACCCCGGACCTCCCACGTTAAGGCAACAGCGCTCAACACTGCGCCAGGGAGGTAGTCAAAAGAGTTTTTTAAACCCTCATAAATAAGCAAATAGTTCCTCGAAGTATGGCGCACGCTGCCAAACTGAATGGGATTCAAATACACTACTCACTAAGGATACTGCCAAACTGAATAGGATTCAAATCCACTACTAACTAAGGATATAAGGACTCTCTAAACCATGACGATGCTTATAATTATTCTTTCCTTATCCTTTAGATACAGCTGAAACATTGGCGCCAATCTTATTCACTACTTAAATGGTAACAAAACGCCGGGTCACGGAAAAAAGTAATTTCACGTTGTGCCAACACACCTTTGTTGGGCTTCCTGTCAGTTTGTTCGAGTTATCACTTTGTCAAGGAAATGTGTACGCAAATAGATGCTAATGTGTTTCTTATTACTTTTATGGTTCACCCCTCAGTAAAAAGATATTAGAAGTTGACTTCATCGGCGTGGGTTCATTAGGATCCGCGGGAAAGAAAAAACTCCATCCACGGACGAAGTCGCGGGCATTAGCTAGTTTAGAGTAATAGTATGATAATGAAAAATATAATACTCACCAAATGTCCTGTTTCCAGAAGAACTTAGGAAATATGTATAATTTTATAATATTATTGCGTAGGTAAGTATATGAATTTCACCAAAATATCTATAAAACGTTATGCAAATATACTAGGTATATGCTTTTTATTTAAAAGTGAATATAATGTAAAAGGTTAATTTACTCTACAGGCACAGTAATGATATGTATTTTGTTGGTTTATGTAAAGACTTAAGTCATCGACAACCTCCTGAGCACAGCTTTCTTGCACATAAGTTATAAACAAGAATAAATATCCATTCGTCTACATTTCACAGTTTCCAAGTCTTTTTATTAATAAAAGGAGTCATTTTTAACGAAACACTTCAATTATTTACAATCACTTGCATTCACGGTTATGTCCAAGGTATGGCGGCTTTTATTTATATCTATCACGAAAATAAAGTTTCTGAATACTCGATATACATACAGTCACAAAACAATAAGGTTCGTATAATTTCTGTAGGTACACCACCTCAAAAGTCCATGCAAAAGAATTATAGTGCTTTTGGAAAATAAGTGCTTAGAGGTTTTGTCGTTGTATATGGTTAAAGACAGTGTATAAATCCATGTTTTAGTGTCAGATACGTCAAAATGCGCACATGCGCAAAGTGTATGTTTTGACTCGCCACGCTGGAAAACGAGAGGTCGATAAAACAGTTTCAATGGTTTCAATACCTACTTTCGGCCATCTTTCGGCGTGAAAACTCAAAACAAACATAACATGTGGCTTTAGGTACTTAAGTACTTAGAGGAAAATTAAATCTATAATTTTATCTATACTTTAACGAATCAATACATTCTTCTTCAATACATGCATGTATCACACCTTTCTTAATAGTAATATTATATTATTTAAAGTACTTACTACATTTTATACTAAAATGAAAAAGGGGCAAAAATGTCTGCGGTAATCATAGACTTATTATATTAGCAGTAATTATTATTGTTCTATGACAGTCGACAGAAGATAATTTTGAACTCTGAAACAATTTAACTTTACCTGGGTGTGCCTGGGTGCCCAGCTGAGTTAGTAATCTAGCACTCTCTGCCCACAGCAGTAGATAGGTACCTATAGCTACAAAGCGTACCTACTATAAGTAACTACGTATGTAAAGTGTCACACTACCGCCAATCTAAATTCATGAGCAGAACCCAATCCAAACAGTAATTAATAAAATATTTGATACGAGACCTTAACTGACCCACTATACAAACACGGTAACTATTCGTTGCATAATAATATCAAAGAAAACAATTTATTAAAATTGAAAATGTCTTACGACCCTCGGCAATGAGGATGATTTACGCAAAAAAAGAGAACATGGTTTTATAGTGAACATGAAGTCTGGTGGTTTAGCCGTTCGGTTTCCTGTTCAGGCGGTCGGGGTTCGTTCCTGGGACAAGCACTACGCACGGTATTTATTCTGAGTTATTTGCGTTTCAAACCTGTATTGGCAATATCTCTTACTATGGCAGTGAAGGAAATCTGCATGCCCAAGATTTCTTCATTATGACGTATTCAAAAGTTTTATGTGTAAAGTCTGCCAATCCGCACATGACCAGCGTAGTAGCCAGTCTCATTTCAGAGGAGACTCGTGATCAGCAGCGGGTGATAGGTTGAACAACCACAGAACAACGAAAAACCGTCTGCGTTGGCATCCTTATGTGGTTGATGTCCAATCTGCCCGCACGAAACGTTTTTGCTCGACGTTTCTGAATCCGAACAGCTAGGGTGTGGAACACCCTCCCAGCGCACGTGTTTCCTGCCACATATAACTTAGGTACCTTCTATGGCAAGAGTGAATAGGCATCTTCTAGGCAGGCGTGTTCCAACCTAGACCTCATCATTGCTTTGCACTAAGCATGATTGTCGTCAAGCCTATCTCTCAATAAAAATAAATAAATAAAAACTGATAAAAAGTGATGAATAAGTAGGTGTGGTAAAATAGTACATTAATGCCCAGACTATAAAAAATTTAAAGCAATTCACAGCTGAGTTGATATTGGAAAAACGAGGCGAAGCCGAGGACTTCTAAAGTGATTTTAAAAGGAGGAGCGCTAGCCGAGGCCTTTTTAAGTAGGTACCTAAACGAATCCGTGAATTGTAATTTCGGCCGAGACTTGTATGGTACATATCTCAAATTAGCTGCAAAGGCTTTTGTGCATTGCCGATATAATGAAATAGAACATCCTAACTCACGCTAAAAGCTTGTGCTGTATGGGCAATTATCTGATTTCGTACCTTAAAGTCCGAGGCCTGACTGAGTTTTTTTTTAATAATGAAGCAAATTCCGACGAATATGAAGTAGGAGACAATAATTTAAACGTAATCGGCTCTTTAATTAGACTCGGAGACGGATCATAACAAATCAACATAACAAAAACAATCATAATAACAAAAAAGTCCTACTTAGTTTGTATTGAAAGTTAAGAAACTTGAACGCTGATTATATGTATATTTACTTCGTTTTAAGCACACGACAGTGTTCAGCACGTTTCTACAAAAGTTTCTTGTGTCTTATTAGTAATGTCTTATAAGAAATTCAGTCGCAATGGCTGTTGTATGAAACCATACAAATTACAAGATATTTTTTCTTGTGTCGGATCTGACACGCGCATACAAATTAAAAGACGACTCGTAAGGCACAAGACATTTTCTTAATGCGCAATAGGCCTAATTCTGTGGCTCAGTATGGACAGATTACATGATCGCAAGTGTAACTGACGCTATACTGAAGCTATACTGTGCTACTGTGGGGTGCTACAGCGTTCCGAGCCACCGGAGATACACAAAGAACAATGAGCCATTAGAGCGAAGACTGTTCATTGCTATTGAAACAATGCATAAGACGCGCCTAGAGATCTGATTATTCATTTGTGCTATACAGGTATACAAATCTAGCTAATACTCCTAGGTCCCTACTAAGTACTTGTATTAAGTTTCTTTTCAAGGTAATCATGATACGGTTAGAAGTTACAATTATTTATAGGTAAATAAGTAAATGAAAAAGATAATTCTGAACATTAAGGCCCAGTATCCACCAGAGTTTTGACGACCTCTCTGGCGCAGTGTTGAGCGCTGTTGTCATAATGTGGGAGAAACCGATTAGGAATATGGGTTTAATTATGTTCTGCCATAGGTACCCATAACCAGTCAAGGGCTAACTTGTAGTAGATCTTAAAAAAAGTGGACATAAAATCAGATTATTGATAATTTTTCACGTCTCACTCTCAATATTTGACCGAGCGAAGCGAAGGTCTCTGAGTCTACTTGAGTGAATATTTGCACTTGTCCGTCCGTCCGTCTGTCCAGAGCCTTATGATTTCTGAATTACTGAACGTAATTACTTCAAATTTAAATATAATATGTAAACCGATGGCCTCCAGCCGAATGTGACTTAAAAAGTTATAAAAATATTTATTTCAGGGGGGCTCTCATAGAAGCGAATGCGAAGTAAAATATTTTTATAGCGTTACCTATAGGGTTGCGGTATAACATTTTAAAGATAATTACCTAGGAATAGAGTCCAAAAATTTTTTTTTAATTTTTCCGTCAAAATTGACAAAATGGGGGGCTTTCAAAGTGGAGATTTTCTAACGCCCAAAATTGACCTCAGAACTAAATTTTGAAAAGCTCAGCCTGAACTTGATCAATTATTTGAATTATTATATACTGTACTTGAACAACAAATACTAAAAGTAGATAAATATTTGGAAACGAAATTATTTAATTTTTAATGAGCTTCAGTATTTTTAACAGATCTTCACAATGATGTGATGGCACACAAACAATAGATGGCGCTCTGTAAATTTTTTTTCGTTTGTGCTTACAAATAATAGACGTTAGCACCATCTTACGTGGAATAAAAACAGTCTACCGATAATACTGATGTCTATGAACGTAAAGATGAGCGCGCTTTATAATATAGTTAAAACTATCTTATGGATACCGCGAGATCTCAGTTCGGGGCGAACCACTAGCTTAATTGGCCACTTGATAATCCTATTTTTTGATTGCCCTCCAGTAAAAACTCACCCTATTATCGATATGACGTAATACCCAACTGCGCAAATGCCTAGTTGCACAAGCTTACCTGACCAGGTTACTTAAAACGCGTTTCCTCTCCATGACATTTGCACCAGACCAGACAGAAAACGTCTCCTTGATCGACCATCAAGTTACATAAAGCACAAATTATTGTTAGATACCTTCAAAGAAAGACACCAACCGGCTGAAATACAGAAATACCAGCTTCGTGTATATTATAATTTACACAGAGCCGTCATATTTTTTCCTTGTGTATTTATTGTAACGTGAGTGTTCCTATAACAAATGACTTTTTTCTATTAAGTAGGACAAATGGAACATAACTGCCAGAAGCCCATTACATCATTAAAAATAATATGAGTAACATAATATAAAAAACCCGAACTCATCGCATCGAAGCACTCCCTAAAGGATATAGGTACATTTTTCCCTTACCCACATGAAAAAACAAGCTTCGCCGCATTACACATTTACAAACTGGCCGCAAGTCCCGGCGCAATTTACATTTCATATTAATATTTAAAAAGCTTTGGATATGTTCTAGATATTTTATTTACAAAATTTAAACGACCTATTTTAAATAACTGTCCATTCAATTCAGACCATCATGATTCATGCTGCATGGTACCATAGCTAGATCCATAATAATGAATGAACTAGAAGTTTAACTCGCTATGTAGACAAATCTATGTGGTACAGTGTGTACCTACCTTGCACTTGTAGCTTGCTATATTCACCACCCAGTGCATGCACGATTCAACATCTCCAGAAGATGCTCCGGTGTCGGAGTGAAACGTATACGTTGAGAATAATTTGGAAGATTTATGTGGTGTGGTGCTGTCCCGGTGCCGTGCGAATTGCTGGCAAACTGGGCGGTGAATATCGCAAGCTGCACTGTAGGTACCACATAGATTTGATTACTGTGGCGGATTATAGCGAATTAAAATTCTAGTTCATTAGTTATCATGGCCTCCCCAAAATAACGCCTGCTTCTAATCAATATTTAAAAATCCATAAATCGTAGAACATACCTACCTAAGTGATCGACATAGCTTAAACAATCACAGATTAGCAAGCTGAAGTGGCATTTTGAAGGTTATATAGTATACCTACTTATCGCAGATCTTTTGGCCGATGGGACAGACGAGTCCTCGAGAAGAGACCACGTACCGGTAAAAAAGCATTGGACGCCCTCCAGCCTGCCGGACCGATGACTGTAAGAAAGTAGCGGGAAGCGGGTTGGATAAAATTCGATGAGAAAGAGTGTGCAGAGAGTATTAGACACCTATCTGTTACACATTGCGGAAGGAACAACATTGTACCTATCTCAGATTATTGGTACCTATTAAGGCAATATTGAATTTTGCTTATTAACTAATCATAGTATGATTAAAACTCAAAACACTGATATAACTAAAAGTACGATGTTCTTCCTTGCAGGTGACGATTTTACGGGAACAACAAAGTATTAGGTACCTACGCAGAGAAAATCACAAGCATGCAGTGCTAGTTAATACAAAAGGCCCTTGAGCATCGGCAGGCGCTAAGTATTCCAATTAGAAATCCGACTCAAATGTGATTACCTACGTGCCTCCGAAACAATTAGAACTCACGATCTAGGCTTCCAGGTCAGGTTTCACTCATACCAAGATTAGCACTTATAATAGGCACTTTTGTAATCTAGAATTTTCTATAATTTAGAATTAAATGTTCAAAATACCCTTTCTGCAAGTCTTGTGATTGGACTTAAAACTAAAGTAGGCACTTAATCTGTAAAATAGTCTGTAATAAGTTAAAAAATAGAGTAGCCAGGCGCATTTTCGCAATAATAATATTAGATACCTGCAGTAAGGTAAGGTAAGGTAGAAAAAAAGAAAGAAGCTCAGAAAAAAGCCATTCTGTATTTAAATACAGAATGGCTTTTTCTGAGCTTCTTTCTTTTTTTTTACTACCTAGGACACCTAGTTATGGAACCGAATAGCTCCTAGCTAGTTGGTAAACTCTAGGATTGCTAGACTACTTTCAAACTCCAATTTTGAACTGAATAGTTACCACATAATATTATAAGTACCTCTATCTAAGTAGCTCATTATATCACTGGATGTAAAACAGCGTGTTGTTCGGAATAAAAAGTAGGCTACTTATTTGCATGACACTTCATGTTGTCGCTTCAATTAAATGATAAAAGCAATGACGTAACCACACTAAATAGAAGCGCTATAGCGGTGATAGCCCATATTAGCTTAGTGGTTAAGCGTCAGCTTCTATCCCGGTGGTCGAGGTTCAAGGACTCGTCTATCCCATCGGCGATAAGTATACCTACAATTTAACCAGCAAAATGCCACTTCAGCTTGCGGTGTATTTGGTATTTTACAGATTACCAATGGGCTATTATTGTTAGCTCAATAGCCCCACAGATATGAACCTAATACCGTCCAGTCTACTTACTAGATCAACGAGGTGCGTCCGCTCAATGATATTATATACATTACGTCAGCTAGTAGGTATGTTTATATATAAAAGTAATTTAATGTAGGTATTCATAGGATACCTGAGTTACCTACACACAAGAACCTTTTAGCCTACACATATTGTGTTCTGATCCGTGCGCCGCCGCGTGCGCATCACAATCCGCGCATACAAGAATCAAGATGGCCGACGTGCATAGAGCACAGCGCGCACGCCGTGTCCGTCGCGCACGGCCGGCCAAGCGTGAACCTGTTTTTTCTACATAAACATTGTTCGCAGTAGAGAAATCGACGGGCGTAACTGTGGCCATTGTACGCTTTGAACGCCGAGAATATTAGAGCGTGATGCAGTAAAATAATGGAAGAGTGTTCAGCGTAGGTACTTTACAGTTAATTTAGTCTATAAAAATGATCATGAATTTTGGATGTTTCCATTGCTATCATTCACCCATTTACCTAGTTTTGGCGGTACTTAATATACCTACCTGCTCCTCCACGCTCCACAGGCTAGGCGTCGACCTCAAAGTTAACGGTGTGAGCTCAGAGCCCCAATTGTGTAAGCAAATCGTAATCATTTGACAGCTTAAAACGTATTACTCGAACTGTTTAAGGTGTTCACACATGCTTTTTGACCTGCAGGCATATATATCAACTCCTTAAACAGGTCGAATTATTCGTTTGACTAACCATTACGATTACGAGTTCCATTACACTAATGGGGGGGTTGTTGTTTTCTTTTGACCAAGTAGGTAAAAGTAGGTTTCTTTTGACGACTTCCGTAGCGCAGTGTGTAGCGCTGTTGCTTTAACGTGCGGAGGTTCCGGGTTCGATCCCCGGCAGGGTCAATTTGGGAATTTATAATTTCTGAATTGCCCCTGGTCTGGTCTGGTGGGAGGCTTCGGCCGTGGCTAGTTACCACCCTACCGGCAAAGACGATTTAGCGTTCCGGTACGATGCCGTGTAGAAACCGAAGGGGTATGGGTTTAATATAACTGCCATGCCCCTAACAGGTTAAACCGCTACCATCTTAGACTGTATCATCACTTACCATCAGGTGAGATCGTAGTCAAGGGCTAGCTTGTAGTGGATTTAAAAAAAAAGGTAAGAAGGTAAACAATTAGAGAAGTTAGTGTTACCTATGCAACTGCTATAGCTTGGATCTCTAAAAGTTTACCACAATGGCCCTAGGCAGATTTTTATAAAATAAATGTCCCTGTGGTACAAACTTCAAATTTTGTGTGTAAGTATACTTTGTCGATTTGCGTTATTGAGTAGTTGTACTGGCATTTTTTATCTCGAAGGCGAAACCCTACGACCACAAGGTTCTCCTTAGAGTATAGGTCATTAAGACCTATCGTAACTCTATGGCTCCTATAACTTCTTAACTATAACGAACTATAACTTCTTTATAACCTAGTACCTATTATATTCTACCCGTTATCTCTACTACACGTTTACATCTACTAAGTATGTTTCCAGTTCATTACAATTCTTGGATATATCCGTTGTTCGAGTTCGTTCAGGCGTGTCTATTAAAAATTGAAATTACACATATCTATGCGCATACGCAATGAGCCCGCATTTGGTGAACTCAGACACTAATATCGATCTTTTAAGACTTAAGTAGGTATCTATTTTACATACTTACCTACCTACGTAAGTACCGAACTTACAAAAAAAAATCTCTTTTAGTAGGTAGGTAGATGTAATTAGCTCAGGTTTGAGTTTTATCTAGTGGGAAACTTCGTCCTTAGCTAGTTACCTTCCTGCCGGACAAGACGTGCCGTAAGAGATAGAACGTGCAATGGCGTTGATAGTTGATATCAATTCAACGTCCTATGAAGAACTTCGGGCAGGCGCAGACACCGCTGCACTGATCAATCTGACGCCTTAATATGCTAAGCTCCCCTCAAGTGAGGTCGATCTTTTTCGCTTCATCTAATTCTAAAATAGGTAAGTACCATCCACACTTTCTTTGGTCCTGCGAGGAACTTGCAATCCATATATATAACCACCAGGATGAATCATAGTCCATGGGCTGGGTCATGGGCTCTTGTCATCAAATAAACAAGCAGTAGGTAGGTAAGTATTAAAAACTGTAACCCGACTACGAAAGAAATTTCAGAGACTCTCCACTTTTTTGGATGTATCATCTGTGATATCTATTTTGTTCATGTAAAATGTAGAGTACGTTACTCGAACCATAATAACGAATCGATTGACACCTCATTTATTAAAATCCGGTCAGTAGTTTAGGCGCTACGGTAGGTAGGTAAGGCATATCTACATAAATACAGAATAACTATACATAGACTGCTGAAATCATAACTTCCTTCCTTCCCTTGCTTTTGGCTTTGCCATAGGCAGGTAAAAAAGTAGGTACCAAGTCCGTTCCAACTCTGTACTTCTATCAATGTTTAACTTACCATCAGTTAAATTAACAAAACGTTTGTTAAGTCCCACAATTTTCATGCGGGTGTACAGTCAACTTGAATATTTTATAACTTTAGCCCACTTTTCGTAGCCCCAGCTTTCCACGAGCCTTCCATTTATAAGTATTGACCGCGGTGGAAAACTTTGTTGACATTTCTATATAGTAGCGTTAGTGATTAGTGACGCTGTGAATACTTATATCTACACTTTATTTGCGAGTATAGTTAGGTCCCAGATTTATTTATTACCTCTAGGTTCTTACCGACCGACCCCTCGTCATCGTCTCAACTAAAATAGGCATCCATTTCTGGATGACGATATCCTGCATGGATCTTCAAAAGTTCCGTCTCCCAGCTACTTACTCGCTAAGATCGTCTGTCCACCTGTGGGGGGTCGTCTGTCCCTGCGCTTTCCGGTATACGAGGCCACCATTTAAACACCTTGGAACCCCAACGCCCATTGTCATTTAACTACGTGACAACAACTACAAAAAAATATACAACAGCTAAGCGAATCTTCCAGCTACGAGTACATCGCGTCGGTTACTGTAGTTCTCCTAAGCAAACATGCTTTGAGTTTTTCTTTCGAATCTCTATACCGTATTATATAATTAATGTCTTTGGAGTCTCTAGGTTAGTAGAGCATCAGGTAATATTTTAAAAATCTTCGAAATATTAACATTTTGCATAAAAAGTACTTACCTCCTACTCTTTCGTTAGAAACAGTCAATCAGTTCAGTTTTTATGAAGTTATGTAAAGATTGCACGACCTTAATATGCATCCATTCCACGGACGGAAACACGCGAATCTGCCATTTCAGTTTTTACTGAATTACGGGTAGGTATTTTAAAAACATACATTAAATACCTACTGCGATAAAACAATAAACTAGTAGGTAGGTATAATTACCTCGGATTGCGAAAGAGAGGAATGTACTCCGGTTTCCTAATATTTTTTCTTCATTTAGGGCTTGAAAGTCTTACCTAACTCTTAAACCATAATATTATACAGTAGTTACGTACAATCCATCCTAGTAATATGCTTTTGGATTGGACAGACAACGCGGACTGGCAACGTACTTAGTGTAGAAATTGTAATACAAAGGAATAGACATGTGTAAGTAGGTAATGCGATTGATGCATATACGGTAATATTACCCGACCGCGTACTGTAGCATTAGGTACATATTACATGACAAAATCAAGCATTACACATCACACTAAAACATGACGCGGACAGAGTTTAGTAGGTACGAATGGCGGCGGGGCATCCCGTCACTCGCATCTCATGTATTAATGTCTTTATTACACCCGAACACCAATCTCGTCAAGTTTAACGCTACCAAAACGCAAGCGTGTCTTTTCACCGCGAAACGGTGTTCATTCCCACTTACTCCGACTTTCCGAAATATATCCGTTCCAATTACCGACAGTGTCGAGCTCCTTGGTATCAACATATCGTCCAACCTCTTGCATGCAAGTCTGATTGCAGCCAAGCGCTAGCCTATATATTTAAAAAAAAAAAAAAACATATTATCATTTCATTAGGTACATAGCGCACTATTTGATAGGTGGCCGTCTTTAGCGCGCCAGCTCGGGTGATGTTCGGAGTGATGGTAAAATGTAATATTACTTATATAGTACGAAACGTAATGCCATATGACATCACTTTTTAAAGTACTGTTTTGCGCATGTCTACAAAGGAAATATAAAGCGGAACGCGCGATAAATAGGCAGCACCGGTGAGTTTGTGCCGAAATTCAAAAATATCTAATTGTTATACAAATCGCACACGCAATCACGACACCCATTACTGTGACGCTTGTTGGCAGATATTTGATTGGCTATTTACTAAACATCTCCTCCCCTCTGTGCTCCTCTCCACTTTAGTGGAAATCCACCCTAAAGACCTCGCCTCGCTCCGATAAAGCCATTTTCCTTTTACACAAACTAAGTTAGCGAGGCTAGGAAAATAAAGTTACCGGTATCTAACAGAGCGGAGACGTGTTTAGCTGACCAATTATTGATATATTTAATAGAGTGATAAATTTTTCTCGTCATCTATCAATACTCTGATTAGTCCACTAAATACATCTTCGTCCATCTCCGCTCTAGTAGATGCCTGGTAGATTTTTCCTCGCTCCATCGCATGGTGGAATCGCACCCTAAAGGGAGATAAAAAAATAATGTGATTACTAAACAAGTACCTAAGTCGATCTGAACACAAGGCATATGAGTGCGCAATGCCTAAACTAAAATAGGTAGGATTTAGGAACTTAGGAAGGACGTGCTTCAGAACCGACTACTTGTTTTGCAATCACTGTTCAAAGAAAAAATACGCAGATATTATATTGAATAAAACTTTTATTTTTTGGGTAACAAAACATATAATAATACATTGCTATGTATGTTGTTTTATGAACATTGAGATCAACTAATTACATTAATAACATTCAGTATTATAATAATAAATGTATTTGAATACATTACATAATAATGCGATACACAAACACTGGAACGCGAGTACTGTCTTAGACCTATTGAACTACTGAGTACAGGGATATTTAAACATAAATTAGCTGCCATTAATTTGCACACACAATACTGCACTTTTGGAAAATCAACTGATTATTGAAAATGAACTGAGACTGAGAAGTTAATCACAAATCGCAATGACATATTACCAACCTTTGGGTAGGTGTTTCCTGGTGGTAATTATATAATTTCATGATTATTTGGTCAGTCTACGAAGCTAGAGGTAAAGAATGGAGCAAGCACTACTAATACCTATTTGAAACAAATCACATTTATCGCTATCCAATTTCAACTGCCGAGCGAAAACGCTCGACACCACAGGAGTCTGACCTCTCGCTCTTATTTGTTAGTCGAAGTGGGATAGCTATAAATAGGTATTTGCTTCAAGGAAATACTATTAGAGTGCTTGCTCCATTCTTTACCTATAGCTTCGTGTATACTTTTACGCTTTACCTATAGATATGTCTCAGCCGCGAAAAAGATTAATCAAACCTTACCAAAATGTGACCAAGCTCACACATTCGATAGGTATAATCTGTTTAAAACCATACCCGCCAGTTTTAATATGAATTCTTACAATATCAAACATTATTTATCTAATTTACCAAAATAAAGGCATTTTTCATCAGTTTTACATCGCAATAGATGCTGACAGCGGGACAGCCGAAACTTACTACAACGAGCGTCTGCCGAAACTTGAAATCGTCTAGGAACATAAATAATAGCTACTTGAATAAAATGCAGAACTCAATTGAAGATATTATGCAGACTGACATAAGCAAATCATCATGTACAGTCGCAGTCTGGAAATGTTTGCCACTTTAAGATTTATAATTGTCAGACTCAAAAGGTCGAACACAGCTAAGCAAGCCTGGGATAATTTGAGCGCAGTGTTTGAAGATAAAGTTTTTGAAAAACGACATTAATGCCCGTTTGCACTAAACTCAAGTTAGGCTTGTCCTAGTTAAGATACACCTAGGCATAAGAACGGCCTAGCAAAAAAATTCGTTTGCACTGACAGTCTTGTCCTTGCTGTGTCGTAACATAAGCATTGCCTAGTTAGGCATCTCTAGGAACGAATGGAATGAATGATTGTCATGGAACTAATAAGTGCTACGTACAAGTACTTATTAGTTCCATGATGATTGTTTATGTTTTTTTTTTAAATATATGTTGCAAAGTAATGTAAACACTAGAATATTTTTTGACCTTATCTTGTCATGAGTTGAATAGAGACAAAAGCTAAAACATTGGTGTATTTTATTTCATTGGTTTATATATTGCACAGGTGACATTAAGTACGTGGAGTTGAAGGTTATATATTTTAGGGGATTTTATAAATCAGCAATTAAAATGGAAAGACAAATAAATAAACGAAAAAGAACTGCCAATTTTACACATCCATCCATTTTTTGCACCTCCTATATCTTTTGAAAAAGTCCATTTCATCAAAGTCCTCGAGTGTCGATCAGTATGAAAATCTACTTCTAAGATTTCGAGGAAATCTAATAAATCTTGTGCCATTTTGCTTGTGATCAGTGTAGTGTTCTACCTAAATAACAATCACAATAACAATGTAGGTACTCTGTGGTTGTGATACCTATCAACCACAAAGTACATATCAACCGTGGTCCGTGACACCAATAATTAATGACAACAAAATGGTCCACAGACTACAAAAAATACAACTTAAGTATCGCCTACGCTTGGGCGCTTACTAATCGGGCTCATAAAGTTAGGCATCTCCTAAGTGGATTTAGGAATGGCCTAAGGTTAGTGCAAGCTTTTTTTTCGCTAGGATAAGCCTAAACAAGTTGGGCAGGAAATTAGGCGATTCCTAAGTTTAGTGCAAACGGGCATAAGACAGATTACAGTAGTATGCATGCATACTTTGAACATATAACTACTCTTGTCCAGCATTTGACTGATATTAGCAGATCGTATAAAAGATGCTGAGGTTGCGGAGATTATCTTGATCAATCTTCTTCAAGAATATGATATAATCGTGTCTAGCCTGGAAGGCGGAAGCTGTCGCCTGGACCGGTACAATTTCAAGCGACTTAGTCCGCAGTAAATTGTTGCAAGAAGAGAAACGCAGAGGGCGAACAGAGAGCTAGGAGGGCATTTTTGTCACCGGTCACAAAAAAGAATGTTACCTATAGGTAAATTTAAGATACAAAAGAAAGATAACGTAGGAACAGTTTTGGCAACTCAATGTTATAGAGCCTTCGAGAGTAAGGACTGGCTTGTGAATTCATCTGCGTCGAGAAACATTTGCAAAGACTTTTTGAAGATTTGCAGTGGTTTATTAAAATATCAAAATGTGATACTATTGTACAAGTTACTAATGGTAGTACCCTTCTGATATCTGGTTATGGTGAAGTGTTGATTTATATGAAAAATAATCCCAGTTACGGATAACAGATATAATAACAGATATTCTGTATATACCTGACCTTACAACTTATCCGAGAACTTACCCCGTGCGAAGTTGAATAACTTCGCACGGGGCTAATATTCAAAAATTAGAAGGATCCTCGAATTTCCCCACATGGAAATTATGTATTAAACCATTTTGACATTGGAAGGATTGTGGGACGCCGTTGAGGAATGGAACAATGATGCGAAACGCCAAAGCACGCGCTCACTCGCATTTATTGCTGCTGCGGCTGCTACAGCTTGGGTCCAGCTTTCGGAAGTGTTCGAAGATAAGGGTTTATATCGACGTGTTTTACTACTGAGGAAGTTACATCGTGTCGAGTTTACTGACTACAGCTCGTGAGTGCGTGCAAAAAAATGTCACTGCACTGGTTCAGCAGCTCCACGGCATCGGTAGAATCATAGATAATGCTTAGGTAGCTTAAAATACTCCTTAATGGACTATCATCTGAGTATGATACCCTAGTATCCGACAGTTACAGTCACGAACCCGATTTATACTGAACTGATCAAGGCTCGACTGATTCAAGAATAATCTAGGAAGACTTCTGATAATACCGATGTTAAAAAAATTTAAAATAAATTTAAATTAATTAATATAAGAAATTGCTGTGTGATTTCTGAAAGATCAAATCTAGATGTTTCAAGCTGAATCGCATGAAGAACAAGAAAGCTGCGAGCACCGAGTCTACCAAATTAGTGCCAGCATTTATAGCCCATTTGCCATCACAGCACTTTTTTTTGGTCAGTAGTGCCAGTAGTATGGTAAATTATAAAAAGTACTTTAACCATTTAATACCGTGTAAATCACAGTTGTTAATAATACTAATATTACTTATGCGGGCAAGGTCATATTGATTTGAAACTTAAACAGTCCAGCAGACATATCATTTTCCAATCGTTCGTCATTGTTTTGCCAAAAAAAAAATATGTTTGAAATTTTCAATAGTTCAGTAAATATTTCATAGGAAAATGAGAAAAAAAATGCGAGGAAAAAATCAAATGTCTTAATGAAAAACTTCGTAGACAAAAGAAAAAAAATGCAATTTCAGAAACCTAATTAAGAGAAAAAGATTTACAAGAACGAAATTTGCTAAATAAAAGCAACTATACTAGATTAACTTAAAGGACCCAAAGATTTTCTGAAACGTCAAATATTTAAGCCAAAGATAACCTTTGGAAACAGAATATGCAGAAGAGAAAAGCATGCGACTTCGTGAATTCGCGAATAAATAAACCAAGCAATAAAACAGAATTTGAAGACTTTTTGCCGACTCCTAATTACGCTATAACTAAAACGAACCGCCCAAGAAAGAAAGCTATCAATTATAAGGGTCAACGTATTACTATAGATCTCTTTGACAAAAAAGATGAAGATAAAAAGAAACCGAAGAATACCAATACCAAAGAAAATCAGAAAAACAAGAAAGAAAGAATTAAATTAAAAAATAAAGCAATAAAACCAAAAGTTAGGTTTCCAAAAAAAGTTAAGAACATTGCTAATGAACAAGAAAATAAAAAGAAGATTAATTAAAAACAGGACGATACAGAAGAACATTGGTACTGCTATACATGTCATGAAAACATAAAATTGGACATGAGACAATGTAAATTTTGCAAGAAGTGGTACCATGAGGAGTGTGTTGGCCTAACGAAACATGACGAAGACTTCATGTGTTCAAATTACGAATAAATATAAAACGTATTTAAATTCCAAAGGATTGTAAGACTGATTACTGATACTCTGAATAATTCTTAGGATATTAGTTGATTACTGATCTCATTCATGTTTAAGCTATAATGTTGTATTTAATTTCAGGGCGTTAATTGACGCACTAGTCTGGGACGTCATTAGCCATCTACGTTTAATAGCGCCCAATAAGCATTTTATGATTATCTGTATTTTTATTAAAAATCCTTTAGATGTTGATGTTCTATAGTTTTAACACATGTTAGAAGTGAGATATTTTTGTTAAAGATGAATATGTAGAAAGTACGTGATGTGTTGGACGTGTTACAAAATTTGAATATTGTAGTATTAGTAGTTCATATAATGATAATTATAGTGCTATCTAAAAGCTGTAGGTATATAGATCACCAAAACGTGCAACTAGTTCAGTAAATAATAAATGAAAAACTTCGTAGACAAAAGAAAAAATAATAAAAGATTTACAAGAACGAAATTTGCTAAATAATGATAACACAGCAATTGTACTAGATTAACTTAAAGGACCCAAAGATTTTGTGAAACGTCAAATATTTAAGCCAAAGATTACCTTTGGAAACAGAATATGCAGAAGAGAAAAGCATGCGACTTCGTGAATTCGCGAATTTACAACATATTCCTTCCACATCCAAAGACTTTCAGTAGATGGTCCAAGACAGTAAATGCTGAACCTGGATTTTGCTCAGAAGAATTCCAAACCTTGAAGGCCAAAGTTGAGAGCAGCGATAAGCCTGTAAATTATGTGCTCTAGGTCTGGACCTTGATAAGATAGCAATAAGAAAATTACTCTGTTGAGATCCGCAAACTAAAACGTATTACGGCAGAGTAAATACCAGTACAGATTGTGACAGTGATTCTTTGGAAGTCGCTAGTCAATGCCTAGTGTTATTAATCACCTCTGTTAATTGTAGCTGGAAATTACCACTTGGGTACTTGTCACACATAGCAACTGTGGAGCAAAAGTCACTTTCAGCTGAGAAAGCCATAAAAAATGTAAAGTAACTGTTAAAATTGTCAGCTTGACATGTGACGGTCCTGTTGATAATTTTAGTATGCTCTCCCATTTAGAATGTGATTTGATATCAAATCAAGATGTGACCTCATTAAATTGTAGTGAAAGTTTATTAATGCTTTTATAGATCCTTGCCATACGATTAAACTAATTCCTAATACATTTAGCGAGCTCAAAACCTTTTATGACACGTTAGAAAGAAAAATAACGTCATATATTTGGAACGTCTCATAGGACTACAGGTAATAGAAGAAAGAAGCATGATGTTTGAAAAACAAAAAGCGAAGGTTCGTTTAGCTACACAACTGCCGAGTAATTTAATTACGGATTCATTAGCATTCTACAAGAAAAATCTTAAAATAAAAAAATTTGAAGTATGTGCTAGTACAATTAATTTTATACGTCTACTAAATAATGTTTTTGACGTGCTCAACATACGTGCACCTGGTTGGAAAAAAGGTATATGTTGAGAGAATATTGGAATGGTAGAAACATTATTCGAAGGAGCTATGCCTACCTCCAAAACCTAAAAAAGGCATCCGGGGCGTTAGTTATAAAATCAAAAAGGCGGACTTGTTGAATATGAAAAGTGCTATTTGTTTATACAAACACCTTGTCAAACACACTAAAATATTGAAATATAAACCACTATATAAAATCAGTCAAGAACTCAAGACATTGAATTTCTTCAATTAGAGTTCGTGGTGGTTATAACAACAATCCGAATGCAGTGCAGTTCAAGGATGCGTTTAAAAAACTTCTCATAAGAGCAGAAATCAGAGACGGAGGTCTTGGCAATTGTATTTCACTAGAGCAAATAAATATTTTAACCTGCTCCAGCAGGACAAACCCGGTCACGACATTAAGGGCCCCACTGAATTAAAAATAAATAAACAGGGTATGATTAACGTACCTACGCGACGCTTCAAGGTACGGAAAATAGGAAAATACTAAGATATTGACAATTGGGCAAATAATTCGAGTTATTAATTAAATCCTATCTGGATTGTTATGTACAAAAATATATAGGTTCTTTGACCCAGAAAATATTAAGGTTAATTGGCCCGGAAAATATTAAGGTTTTTTGGCCCGGAAAATATTACCGAAGGTTTTTTTTGGCCCGGAAAATATTAAGGTTTTTGGCCCGGAAAATATTAAGGTTCTTTGGCCCAGAAAATATTAAGGTTCTTTGGCCCGGAAAATGTAAGGTCATAAAATCAAATCATTTCATACAATTTTGAAGTAAGGTAGGTCATTTAAAACGAAAAACGTTGAACGGTGAACGTGAACCAAAAATATCAGCATCGGAGGCTCTGGGAGCAGCTTTATCAAGATTATTTCCGGGACTCGCCTACCATTCATGAATCTATACAGAAAATCGATGAACCTATTCAGTACAAATACAATCATTCTTTTTGTTATGCAGCTAGTCAATTACTATAAATAATATTTCTCTAGTTTAAGGACTAAAACAGAGTACATCTTCAGTACAAATGTAATAAAGGATATTATGACGCATGTAACAAAGGATTAAAAGGAGCAACGAATTTTGGAAAAACCAAAGAAAATGACGTTTTTAATCCCAAAAAGCAATGGCAGCCTGTCTTGTGTTAGACCTGACTGGGCTCAACAAAAATATGTTCAAAGCAAACATTTTCAGCTGATATCTCATCTATCGCTATCGCTATTTATATATCTATAAAGTCAAATACAGATTTAAACTATTGTTGGCTATCTCTGCTACCGAGCAGCGAAATACTACACTTCCCAGCCCTCTTACGGCCAGCCGACCTCTATTATTACCCAAAAAGCGCTAACACAACTTATGCCGCTTATTGCAAACGGCACAGCGCGCGTCATACCGGAACATACGAACCAGGACGAGTTGGCAATTGTTATCGGCACATCCGCAAGTTCAGGTGCCATCCAGAGCCAATTACAGCAGATGACTACATCCGTGGCATCGATGACCCAAGCCGTAGAAGATTATATCAGAGTGCAGCAGACAGGATGGCTATGGGCGATCCGGTCGTGGATAGGGTCACGCCTTTCACAAAGATAGAGAAAGTGAAAGCAACGAAGTACAAAGCACCACGCATGATTCAAGGAAGAGACATAACTTTTAACATAGAATACGCTAGATTTATAAAACCTTTAGAAGATAAGATAAAAAAACGGGCCACAAAGCCGTGCACTTCGGCAAAGGAGATTACGACGAGATAGGTCGGAGAGTATATAAACTATCCAGAAAATACAAAATAACACTATATAAAATCAGTCAAGAACTCAAGACATTGAATTTCTTCAATTAGAGTTCGTGGTGGTTATAACAACAATCCGAATGCAGTGCAGTT
Organism: Erebia aethiops; assembly: GCA_923060345.2. Lineage (NCBI taxonomy): Eukaryota > Metazoa > Arthropoda > Insecta > Lepidoptera > Nymphalidae > Erebia > Erebia aethiops. The sequence continues at coordinate 15,909,751 of OV281087.1, forward strand.
CAAGGATGCGTTTAAAAAACTTCTCATAAGAGCAGAAATCAGAGACAGAGGTCTTGGCAATTGTATTTCACTAGAGCAAATAAATATTTTAACCTGCTCCAGCAGGACAAACCCGGTCACGACATTGAGGGCACCACTGAATTAAAAATAAATAAACAGGGTATGATTAACGTACCTACGCGACGCTTCAAGGTACGGAAAATAGGAAAATACTAAGATATTGACAATTGGGCAAATAATTCGAGTTATTAATTAAATCCTATCTGGATTGTTATGTACAAAAATAAATAGGTTCTTTGACCCGGAAAATATTAAGGTTAATTGGCCCGGAAAATATTAAGGTTTTTTGGCCCGGAAAATATTACCGAAGGTTTTTTTTGGCCCGGAAAATATTAAGGTTTTTCGGCCCGGAAAATATTAAGGTTCTTTGGCCCGGAAAATATTAAGGTTCTTTGGCCCGGAAAATATTAAGGTTCTTTGGCCCGGAAAATGTAAGGTCATAAAATCAAATCATTTCATACAATTTTGAAGTAAGGTAGGTCATTTAAAACGAAAAAAGTTGAACGTTGAACGTGAACCAAAAATATCAGCATCGGAGGCTCTGGGAGCAGCTTTATCAAGATTATTTCCGGGACTCGCCTACCATTCATGAATCTATACAGAAAATCGATGAACCTATTCAGTACAAATACAATCATTCTTTTTGTTATGCAGCTAGTCAATTACTATAAATAATATTTCTCTACTTTAAGGACTAAAACAGAGTACATCTTCAGTACAAATGTAATAAAGGATATTATGACGCATGTAACAAAGGATTAAAAGGAGCAACGAATTTTGGAAAAACCAAAGAAAATAACGTTTTTAATCCCAAAAAGCAATGGCAGCCTGTCCTGTATTAGACCTGACTGGGCTCAACAAAAATATGTTCAAAGCAAACATTTTCAGCTGATATCTCATCTATCGCTATCGCTATTTATATATCTATAAAGTCAAATACAGATTTAAACTATTTTGTACCTATTTGACTAGACAATATAAGTATTATGCAATGAACAATCAATGCAATAATTAGTGCAATTAATATATTATTGGTTGGTACTAGTTGTCCGTTTGGCAACAAAATTAATAAACCTAAAACTAAAACTAACCTCCCTGTTTATTAGTATAAAAAAATATAAGTTCATTACTTAGTTGTTGTATTATTTACTCTGATATTATACTCGTTTAATTTAGATTTCACCTTTGAGCATATAACCAGGCATTTTCTCAGATTTGTAGCTTTATTAAAAAAATAAGATTTAGAAAATGAATTTAAAATAAACTTTATGTCTAAGACAACAGTTTAAATTACTGTCAAATTTTGACGAGTTCTGGGACATATTGACGATAATCGGGACAAATCTGACGGATACTGGACTAGTCACTTATTATTATTTTTTTAAATTTAATAACATTAATGTAATTTATTCATTCTAAAATTATATTTACAAATAATATCAGCTATCTTGTCATTTTATTTTGTGTTGCTTTAAATTCACTAACAGCAAACTGGCAAATCTGCAAAGTCAGCTAAGTTCAGAATCTGACGACTATCAGTACAGATCCCTTAGTTAATATCAATAAATATAAGCATTTGCACATTGCAATAAAATAAACCTACATAATATCCCATTGCAGGTTTTGAGCAGTTTAATTGTTTACGAATTGGACATAGTATAGTCCAGTTTTCCTCCGAATATAGAAAAGGTAAACAAATCACAGAAACCTTAGCAAAAAGCGTAAGCGACGCGTTTTGCACGGCTCTTCAGATGTTCTCGAGTTAGATTCTTCACTCATATCTGAATGTTTTTAGCGTTATTTCGTTCTAATCCCCATGGAAAGTGCGTCTCTTACGCGTTTCAGCGGAGAGAACCAGACTATACGCTGGACACGAATCACAAATAGTCGTATTTTACGCAAAATAATTACGCATAAACTATAAACATATTTTACACAAGCAAGGCAGGTTCTAACATTAATGTATCCTCGAGGCGTATTTCCGCAGTAAATGCGGGTGACTTGGTCTTAGGCTAACTTATGCGCTAACAAAAGTCATCTCTCAACGCATTTCATACAAATCCTACTGTCTTTTCTGGATTAAGTATGCCTTTGTAAAACACAAGACGAAACGAACGCGTGCCGAAGTTTATTTTGTAACGTACGATTTCACTTGAATCTTGCCACATAGAAATTCCCTTCGCTTCCGTATTTTTATGTGACAAGACTCAAGTGACTAATTTTTTAACATTTGCCACAGACTAAGCATCAATCGCACGCACTTCCAGTAACAAAAAAATTATGCTTGTGGTTCATGTCTTTATCTACCTATGCCCACTGGCCGTTACCTTGAGCAATGCATTTCATTCTTATGTATAAATAAATTAAATATAGCATCACATAACAAGGAACATAATTTGAATACATAAATAAACAAAAACATTTGTTTTCCGGTTCCCTATGCATTCATTGTTCATTCGATTAGATTAAAACTTTGTAAAGTTATTGTTGGCACTTGCGGACGATTTCTGACGTAGTAACCTCCTCAACGTACAGTATGCAGCGCACGAATCGCATTTTCATGCCGAACATTAGATAGATACTGTTTGTTGCACATAACACATTAAAAATATACAATAGGTAGAGTGTATTTATATACTCTATGTTCATGCTCGTAAGATAGAGACAATCTTCAAGAGTTAGCTGAATAATTTTATCATTTTCTTTACGAGTTACCATGCTATCCATGGAGGTTGGTTCATTCTTCCTATTGGAACATGTGTCATATTTATTGGTAAATTAATTACAGCATACTTCTTTTGTAGCTTGTTCAATGTCCTTAGTATGGTGGCACCACTTCGACCCCGAAGAAATGCGGCTGGTATATTAATGTCTAAGTCCATTCTGAAATTAAATGTAAGAATACTTATTTAGTTATGTGTTAGCATTAAGATATACCTAATGAAGCCAGGGTAGGCATTAGTTGAGTAAGTATGTATCATACTTTAATATTATAAACGCAAAAGTGTGTTTGTTTGTTGGTTTATTGGTTTGTTGGTTTGTCCTCCAATCACGCTGTAGCAGAGCAACGGATCGACGTGATTTTTAACATGGGTATAGTTGAGGACCTGGAGAGTGACATTGGCTACTTCTTATCCTGGATAATTAACGAGTTCACGTGGGAATTCAAAAACCCATTCGACGCGGACGAAATCGCGGACAAGCTAGTGGAAGGTGTAAAAATGAGCATCAAGCTATTTCAAATTCAAATATTTTTTATTCAAATATACTTTTTACAAGTGCTTATGAATAGTCGAATGAATCTACCACTGGTTCGGAATGCCGTTCCTACCGAGAAGAACCAGCAAGAAACTCGGTGGTTGCTATTTTGAAAAAATAAAGTATATATAGGTACAATTGCATTTACAATTACTTTTATGCCTCTGTGAACTGCACGTCACTGTATGTAAAGAAACAGCTGACATACATTAAAATGTACTTAATTATTATCAAAAAGCTAAGCAACCTTATGCTTAATTTCTACTGAACTATCCTAAAAATATTTATTAGTAAACATACAACATTATCACTTTGCCATTCTTAATCATACTAATATTATAAATGCGAAAGTGGATTGTTTGTTGGTTTGTCCTTCAATCACGTCGCAACGGATCAACGGATCGACGTGATTTTTTATATAGCTGAGGACCTGGAGAGTGACATAGGTTACTTTTTATCCCGGAAAATTAAGTAGTACCCATGGGAATTAAAAAAACTTATTCCAAGCGGACGAAGTCGCGGGCATCAGCTATATATAATATAATTAGCAGTTAGCATGCATGGACATGAGCATCACTAATGATAAGGCCACCTTTGCACCTTACTACAATTTAAAAATAAACATCTCTCACTTTTAATCTTGTTTCCATTAATTTCATAAAAAGGTAATCCATATTTTATATCTATCTACTATTTAAAATTCAAGTTTGTTTGACTGTGGTCCCTTTTAATTAACTGATTATGATGAAATTAGGTACAGTGCTATTGTTTTAATGTTCTTTGTTCTATATCCGCTTACTTGCAGATTTCAATTAGTCTCCTATGTGAACATTTTAATAAATAATAATGCCAATCTCCAGAGAGATTAGCCATCTGTGCGGGACATATTAAAGTGCACAAGTGTGTGCGCAAACACAGATGTACTCTCTGTTCCTTTACTCTCGTAGCCCGCTGGGGTGGGAAATCCGACCCGACCGGAGAGGAATCAGGCCCAGAACCGACAGATTTACGTGCTCTCCGAGGCACGGGGGCCAAAACACCACTAACTTCCTAACTCTCGGCTAGTACTGAGAATTTCTTGTCAGAAAACCCAATACTTAATTATTGCCGGCCCCGGGACCTCCTCAGCCGCAGTTGAAACTTGAATGTGCTGTAAAGTACTAGACAAACAAGGCAGTTATGTCAACATTTAGATTGAACTAGCTGATGCCTGCGACTCCGTCCGTGTGGATTAAGGTTTTTTGGTTCCCGCGGCAACTCCTTCATTTTCCAGGATAAAAAGTAGCCTATGTGCTATTCCAGACTATAATTTATCTCTGTGCCAAATTTTATCCAGATCCGTGCAGCCGTTGGGGTGTGATTGAGTAACAAACATCCATCCATACATCCAAACTTTCGCATTTATAATATTAGTAAGAGTAAGATTGGACTTACTTATCATCCACCATTTCTATTAAATGGTCTAATGCTTCATCCCATTTGTCATCAGTCTCAGTTATGATAATTGCTTGTGCTCCAGCCAACTGTGCCTTCATTGATTTATACACAAATGAACATTCTCTGAAAAGTATATAAAGTATTCTTCAACACACTTGCTCATAAAGTGGCTCTCATTTCACCGCAATTAGGCACATGACATCTATAATCAAACTGTGACTTTTTCATTGCTATTACTCACAAGTGAGTTGTTTTTATTTTATTTTATCTACTAAATAAAATTATTTTTTAGTATTATTATTATTCACAAGTGAGGAGGTTTTTTTATTTTATCTACTAGGTAAATAAAATTATTTTTTAGCATTATTTTCTTCACAAGTGTGTTGAAAAACGTCGTATGATACACATGTGTATTGATGATTACCGTCCTCGGCTATCTTAAGACCCTCACCTAACGGCTCAGGTCTCAATAGCGCCTCAGCGGTAATCACCACTTGTACCATAATCTGGACAGTGACATAAGCTCCTCTTTAATTTCAGCATCCTAGAAAACTAAACAGCTCCCATGGGATTTGTAAAACAACTTAATCCACATAGTTTAATTGTCACAATGAAATAGTTGCTGAACCTAATGCTTCTGTTATGTTATTTTGAAACATTACATTAAAGGTATGAGCCCAGTTATGACTGTTTACCAGTTTTACACATCCATACTAATATTATAAATGCGAAAGTGTGTCTGTCTGTCTGTCTGCTACGCTTTCATGGCCCAACCGAACCGATTTTGATGAAATATGGTAGGTTGTATCCCGGGGAAGGACATAGGCTACTTTTTATCCCGGAAAATTAAAGAGTTCCCACGGGAAACTAATAAAATTATCTGTTGACGAAATTTGGTACAGGGGTAGGTTGTATCCCGGGGAAGGACATAGGCTACTTTTTATCCCGGAAAATTAAAGAGTTCTCGCAGGAATCAAAAAAACATGATCCACGTGGACGAAGTGGCGGGCATCATCTAGTTATTTATACACATAATCCATCACTGGCTCACTACTGAGCAGGAACCTCTTCCAGAATGAGAAGGTTTACACCATAGTCCATGGAGAACTCGCAGACATAAAGGATTTCTCACAATGTTTTCCTTCACTATTATAGCAAATGATAATTTCTTAAGTTGCCAATAAAAGGGAAAGAAAATTACTAGCTGATGCTGCGACTTCATCTGCGTGGATTAAGGTTTGTGGTTCCTGTGGCAACTTTTTTATTATCCGGGACAAAAAGTAGCACATGTGTTTTTTCAGACTATAATCTATCTCTGTGCCAAGTTTCATCCAGATCTGTTCAGCCGTTCTGGCGTGCTTGAGTAACAAATATCCATCCATCTGTCCATCCAAACTTTCATACATTTATAATATTATAAGTTACATAGATGTTGTGACTTATAAGTAAAATATTAACAAAAATAACCTTCTGCACATACATAGGCTCTCACTATCATAAAAATAATGAAGACGAGAGATGAGCAAGGCAGAGCAACTGTTATGCTCTTTAGTAAACTGATACACTAAGGTGTCGCTTACCCTCTTTCAGATAATGCAATGTTGCCAAAGATTTCATACTGGTTCTTAATATCTGAACAACTATGAAAAGGAATTGTTGGCACCAAGCGTGCCTTTTCAAAACGAATACTTCCATTCTGAAAGAGAGAATACATTATAATAGTTTAACTTATTTCCTTATTACTTAGTAAATGAGATAAGGTTGACTATAAAGTTATTCTTAATTTTTTTTATTTACTACAAATTAGCCCTTGACAGCTATTTCACCTGATGGTAAGTGATGATGCAGTCTAAGATGTGTAAGGGACAATCCAGAAGTAGGTATTATTGAGACTTTTAATATATTTGTACCGTCATTATGAACTTGCACGAGTAAATGGTTAAACGTGCTGAGGTTCCACGACAGATTTAATGTCATTAGATCAAAGTTAGCTTTAAGACAATATTCATTTAATCTGGCCACAATTACTATTGTTAAGCTCTACACCAAATTGCGATCTAAACACAAAAGTATTCTCTAATCGCTGAGTCTGCCTGCAGGAGGCTGACTTACCATCGCCAAAACACTTGTATTTATACTATTTTCAATATGGTGTCCTTATCATATTAAATCGAATGACATGAATCAAGTCAAATTGACATAATTATTCATTCAAATTTTTTTCAAATTCAAATATTTTATTCAAAGTAGGTACCGTAGTACTCTTTTTGAAGGTCATAATAGTAGACATTAAATTCATTTTTTAAAAAAAAAAACTTATTGGTAATAATAAAAAAACGTATACAAATTAAATCTTACTAAACATTTTCTTACATTATTCCAAAGACTGTATGTATCATTATTCTATAGGTACATCAATGTCATAAAATTATAAAAAAATAATACAAAATAATAATAATAAAATCAAAAACAAAAAAATACCAATGCAAAAATAAATACAATGTATTAAACTACCTGTTTCATGAGATATAATGACAAACAATAATAATGCTAACAGATGGTAGCAGCCTAACCTGTTAGGGGCATGGCAGTTATGTTAAACTCATACCCATAATCGGTTAGCGTATTCCTCTTTATTAAGAACATAATTCAAATCATCTCTTTTTCTTTCACAAATTTATATCTAACATCTATGTGCTTACAACGTTTATGATAATCTACCCTGCCGATACCGCAATGCGAAAACGGGGCCGACAATATTGCATATCAGTTTACGGTCAATTCCAACAGAATGTACTTACGAAAGGCGCACCAAAATCCTTAGCAGGCCTTAAACGGTATGAATATCTCAGCTCTGGAGGGTCTATTATCTCAAAAAACACGTCTCCAGCAATCATATCTGCCGTTGATGACCCGTCGTTGAAATGCAAATCATTAGCTGCAAAATGTACCAACTGATATTACTTATTTTTCAACATCCAATCAAAGATAAAGAAATGAAATTTTACCTCCAGGCGAAACTGATATTGTGCATAGAAGAAGAAGAACGCATATAATTTTTAGTAATATACAATTAAAATGAATGTTAAAAGTAAAGGATCTTCCGGAAGGCATTTTTTGTGTTCTGAATCTGATTTTTATTCACTTCACTTCACTTCTTTTCTTTTATGAATGGCTTTACTCCGGTATATTACTTTACTCTATGGCTTTACTCGTGAAAACCAGAGACAAGTAAGTAGGACAAGTAACAAGGATAGTGAAAACTAAAAGCAAAAAGTTAAAACCACCGACCAGAAAAGAAGGTTCAAACTTCTTCTTCTTCTTAGTTTGATTTATGGCTTTTATTTATGCCAAGACAGCACAATTTACTTCGCCAATGACACGTTGCTTGGAGAAAACACAAAGGAGGTTGACCGGTTGTTTCTTGATGCAAGTTCTGGATTATTCCAGTCTGTTTTGTGATGCAATAGAAGGGGTTATGATATTAGTAGTTAAATACCTACAACAACACAATAAGAATTTTACTTACATAGACTATACACATGTATTTACAATAAATTAATATATGTATTTACAATTTTATTTTGTTAGATTTTATATATTTACACAGAAATTTTACATATGGAGTAAACACCAACATTAAGAGACATTCAACACTTAAGGGACGGGGGATCTTAGAAGGAAGAACATCATACAGTTTAAATAGAAGTTTGGGACAAGAGAAGAGGATATGAGAGGGTGTGCCTTCATCTAAGCCACATTCGCACATAGAGTGATCTTTAATTCTTAATTTGGCCAGGTGGACTGGGGTGCAAGCATGACCGATACGGAGTCGAGTGATGGTTGAAGCAACCCAGCGAACCATATTTTGATGAAAAAAGAACCAGGGTCTTCGGGGAATATCAGATTGAACAGAAGAATAGTATTTACCTTTAATCGATTTTGATGCAATCCACAAGGTATTCCAAGAATCTGTAAGGTCGGTTTTAGCAAGAGCACGCAGATCCTGAGGGTGGTTTTTAAAGTGGGTCAGAGAACCCGTCTCAGTAGCAAGTTTTGCAAAGGCATCTGCATTCTCATTACCTTTTATACCACTGTGACCTGGGATCCAAGCCAATGTGACAAATAGGCCTTTTTGATGACAAGAGTATAGGGTTTCTTTAATTTGGAAGATGGTGGAAATAAGTGCTTTGCTTTTGAAGGGATTTCCTTTAAGTGCTTGGATACAGCTTAAGGAGTCTGTCAGTATAAGTGATTGTTTTATATTATGGGACTCTATAAAAAGGATGGCTTCTAAAATAGCTATAGACTCTCCTGTGAATACTGATGTTTCAGGTGGGCATTTGTATTGAAGGGTTATTTTATATTTGGGAATCCAGCAAGCAGCACCAACGCAGCCATTATTGGATAGTTTGGAGGCATCTGTAAACACAGCTAAACAATCAGTCCAGTTGCTTTGAAGTATTTCATTAAATTTAGAATCTGCTTCTATTGTATTTTTATGGAGATCTAGGTTAGCAATCAGAGGTTCATGTGTCAATCCTGCAAAAGTGGTGGAGAACAAAGGAAGCTTGGGAGAAGAGTAGAGTGGATGAGGCAGTTGCGTATATTTAAGAAAACTTTTTAAAAGACATGGGTGGGTTTGATTTGAATTTAGTGTTATGGATAGCTTTTGAAGTCTGTCAAGTAAAGGATGGGAGGAGAGTTGCAAAACTTTACAGATAAAACGATCACTGAGATATTGAGCCCGTAGAAGAATAGGAGGGTCAACACATTCAACCTGCAATACATTGGTGGGGGATGATTTCATGGCACCAAGGATTATCCTTAGGCATTTATATTGTATTTTATTTAGTTTTTCCGAAGCTGACTTATTCATAGGGTCTAAAATAAATAAACCATAGTCCATATGACTACGGATTATGGCATTGTATAACAACTTTTGAGTGTAGGGGTGGGCACCCCACCAGACTCCTGACAGAGCGCGCAGAATATTGACGTTGCTTTCGCATTTACGGCTAATATAGTCAGAGTGAGCTACACCATTCAATCTAGAGTCTAGAAGAACACCGAGAAATTTTGCTTTGCATGCAAGAGAAATGTGTTGGTCCTCGAAGAGAATGTTAGGCATTGGAATTTGTCTTCTTCTAGTGAAGATGACTGCCTTGCACTTATCGATTGACAAAGTGAGACCATTATCTGATAACCACTGACCCAGATAATACAAAGCAGAGTTCAACCGAGAGGAAATTTCATCCATGGAGTTGGAGCTTGTGTATAGAACTATGTCATCTGCATATTGCAGGATGTTGCAGAAACTCTCGACACACAATTCAAGGTCGAAGGTGTAGATATTATAGAGCAGTGGGCTCAAAACAGAGCCCTGAGGGAGGCCTTTCCAGACCATTCTGGGGGGAAGACTTGTGGAATGGGTTCTCACTAGAATAGTCCTAGATGAGAGAAGGTTGAGCATGATTTGAGTTAGTCTCGGCGGGATGCTCAGATGTTGCAGTTTTTGCCTGAGTACCGGGAGAAGAACATTATCATACGCAGCTGCGATATCCAGAAATACTCCCACAAGGAACTCCCCCTTTGCAAGGGCTATCCGAATGTCTGTCGAGAGGACTCCAAGGCTGTCGGTTGTACCAAGACCCTTTCTAAATCCAAACTGGGACTTAGCAAGTAAACCTCTGCTTTCCATTATCCATTCCAAGCGGTTTTTAATCAAGTGCTCCATAATCTTGGCTAAGGTTGAAGATAGGGCTATGGGTCGATAAGAGTTAGGATCAGAAGGATCCTTACCAGGTTTCCTTATGGGGATTACAACTTGAGTTTTCCAAGGTTCCGGGACGATTCCTGTTTCTAGAAACCTATTTATTAAATTAAGGAAATAGTGTTTCGCTTTATCGTTAAGTTTTGTGATGAAGGAATATGGAATACCATCTTCACCCGGAGTTGAATCTTTTAAGTCAGATAGGACACATTTCAACTCCGTGAAACTAAAAGGGGCATCCATGGTATCCGAAGAGGGAAGAGAGGTTGAATGAGGAAAGGAATACTCACATGGGGCAAATGATGGGGCTAGTTTATCGGCAAAAGCATCCAACCAAATAGATGCGTCGTTAGAGGTTGGATCATTGGAGGAGACAGATTGCCTGTACCTTTTCATTCGGTCCCATACCAGAGTGGATGGAGACCGAGGGTCCAGAGATTCACAAAAGGTTGTCCATCCTGACTTTTTCTTTTTTGTTATCATCCTTTTGACTTTTGCATCTGAGCGCTGGTATTCCAAGAAGTTTTCATGAGACATTAACATTGTGTAGGAAACTTCTGCATCTTTACGTTTGTTTATTAAGTTAGTACATTCTTCATCCCACCAGGGTGGAGATGACATAAAATCACGTTTAGTAGTTTTGAGTGGTATGTGGAGGTCAGCTGAGTCTTTTAAAATTTTGACAAAATTATCGTAGCAAAGCACTGAAATTTCTTCATCTGGAAGGTTATCAATGAGATGATCAACTGATTCTGCAAAAGCAGGCCAGTTGGCTTTATTAAGCTTATGTTTAAGAAGAGGGTTAGGATTGTACTGTGGAACAGATCTTTGAGCTATGGAGATTAAAATAGGGAAGTGATCACTTCCATGGGAGCTTGAAAGAGTTTTCCAAGAGGTAAGGGAGGCCATAGAGGGAGAACAAAGAGATAGGTCGACTGCAGTTTGAGGGTTTTGGTGAGGGTATACTCTTCTTGTTGGAGATCCATCATTCAGGATACATACATTTAATTCATCAAAAACATCCAACAAGAGGGAGGAGAATCCATCACAAGAGTGGGAACCCCATGAGGTGTGGTGAGAGTTAAAATCACCCATCACAAGGACTGGAGGAGGAAGAGAGGACAGAATAGATTTTAATTCAGGGATAAGGGAAGCATGAGGGTGAGGTATATAAAGTGATAGAAAGGAGATATCAAGGGCTCTCACAGCAACAGCATTAAACTGTTGGGAGTGAGGCGGGAGAGAGATAGAAGAGTATGTGAGGGAGCGCCTAATAAGAATGGCACTACCTGCATATCCGTCATCTCTGTCATCCCTAAGGCAGGCAAAGCCTGTCACCCTGAAGCGGGAGTCAGGCAAGAGCCATGTCTCAGAGATGGCAATGACAGCGGGCTTGTGTTCACTTATGAGATGAATAAGTTCATGTTTTTTGCGGCGAATACTTTGACTATTCCATTGGAGTATCTCCAGGAACGCCATTGCTTAAGATTGAAGCGATTTTGATAATAATTTCGGCAACGTTGGACGGTAGAGGGTTTTGACTTATATTTTCTAGGATATTGTTAAGAGAATTTGATAGAAGAGTGATGTTGTTATCTTTAGATGATGTAGTGTATGTGTGATCACGTTCTGTATTCAGAGCGCAACCATTGGGAGTGGACGAGGGTATGTTGTGAGTAATGTCTTGATGGGCTTGTCTATCATACCCCTTTGTGGGCTGGGGTCTGGGCCGAGGATTGCGGAAAATTGTCTGTTTGTGTGATCTAGTAGGGGTTTGTGTAGGACGTGGTCTGGTTAGGTTAGGAATGTGAGGCTGAGGGGAAGGTGTAGGAGTTGTTCTAGTCATTTCTGCATAGGTGGGGTGTACAGGGGGGAAACGAGAAGACGCATCTTGATATGAAAGATTTTCATCGGACATGACAATTTTTATTGATTGCTGCCGGGAATGTTCAGGGCAGTTTTTATTTGTGGCCATGTGTTTACCACAACAGAGTAAGCATGTTGCGTTCTCAATAGGCCATTCACAGGATTCTCCTGTATGGGACTGGGAGCATTTAAAGCAGCGGGGTTTTGATCTGCACTGGTTTTTAATATGACCAAACCGGCAGCAATTTAAACACTGAATGGTAGGGAGACGGTAAGTTTCAACCGGGAGAGATGTGTGGTATGAGTATATTCTAGGTGGCAAAGTTTGTCCTCTAAATGTCAGGACAACTGATTGGGTTGGAACCCAGGTCACAATACCATCTGTTATGTCTTTACGGTTTAAGCGTCGAGCTTTCAAGACCTCTCCACATCCTGCAGGGAGCTCCAAAGACTCAACAAATTCATCCAAATGCCAGTCAACTGGTACACCTCTTACTAATCCCATGCGGGTGACATTAAATGTGGGGATAGATGCTGTAAACTTACACATGCCAAGTATAGGGTTGACCAAGAATTCATTGGCAGCTTGACCACATGAGAACTCTACCGATACTTTATTTCGTCCAACATTTTTAACGCCGTCGGTGAGAACCGACCCTATCTTGTTCTTGTATAGGAAGTGGCCAAATTTGATCGCTCTAATAGAAGTGCCGGCTGAAGGATCAGGCACTTCACGGGATACATAGACTACGTAAGGACCTTTGTCATTGATTAGGTATGTTTTTGGGGAGTCTGATAGTAATGGATGTATATATACCGATTGGATTGAAGGATTCGTCGATCCTGGGTCTGTAACCGTTTTTTTAGGAATTGATGTATTTGCAGCTTCATCATTTACCGAGTTAGGTCGCTTGGTACCGCGATGGGTTGTATCGGAGTCCATCGGAGTGGACTGCTGGCTCTCAAAAGGAGCCGTCGTGACGGTTACATGTTCCCCGGGATCGGGGGGTTTTGGCGGAGGATCAGCCTCCATATTCCCTTCACCTACTACCACCAACACTTATTCTAAATACTCACACCCAGACACCAACTATTGTTTTCACGTACAGTTAAAATTACACAAAAACCTCACTAACACGTGTTGTCAACAAAGCGAACGCGAGCAAAGTCGGGTTCAAACTTTTTAAAGATTATAATTGACATTGACAACGTCAACAGTCAATGTCAATCACAGATTACCAAATACCTTGTTACTATGCTTGATGCATGCTTACTAGTTTCTTTAGTCATTGATGCTTACCAATGCAATAAATCACTTCGATCCTTCTTCGATCCGATGCTCTGTTGCAGCGTGATTGAGGGACAAACCGCTAAAAAAACACACTTTCGCATTTATAATATTAGTATAATATGATTTGGTGTCCGGTATCTGTGTCCGGTACATGCGAAAAAATTCTATGTCTATGGTCCGGTATAAGAAATCTATGATAGCTATGCCCGTGGTTTAAGTGGTAAACATTTTCCATAGACAGATTCAGACTGTGACTGTAAAAAAATATCTTCCGTCATTCGCCCGATAGGGTTAAATTATTCTATGGTCATGCGCCACGTGTAGCATTTGGGTAAGACATTGGTATGCACTAAAGGGAAATCCCCGCAATACCTAATTTTTATTTTAAAGAAGTTATTATTTTTAAAAGGATTTAAATTATATTATCCGTAAGGATATACCTACAGCTGTTTAAAAAGGCAGGGCTGACAGCAAAAATGACCATAAATTCTTTTAGATGGGGATATTATTTCTTTAAAACCGACTTTCAAAACCACTGTAAAGTTAAAAATAATTTTGATTTCTATGTGTACAAATCAAAATTATTATTATTATTTTCAGTTTTTTACTTTACTGTGGCTCTGGAAGTCGGTTTTTTGGAAATAATTTCTATTTTTTACTGTTTAGTGTACCTAACTACTGATTAGTACAAACTTCAAAGAATGAATCTTCAAAACGTCCATGTTCGTTGTCTTCAATATCAATTCACCATTAACAGTTTCTAAATCCATATTATGGCTTAGGAGTGCAGTACCCTGCAGTAGTTATCAGGGTTAAGAAGTTGGGACTTGGGATTAACTTTATGAAGTCGTTGCCACCTACAATATGAATTCACCATAAAGTAAATGATACGGTCAAGTTATTAATGAGGCCCAGCATTATAGGCGCTATGAAAGAGTTTTATAACATTCGTGTGAAAATTTTGCCGCCCCTAAAATTATGTCGCCCTAGGCCCGGGCCACACGGGCCTAGGCCTAAATCCAGCACTGAGTAAACCTAAATCGCTATTATTAAGGAGTTCTGTACCAGGCAACATCAGGGTTGAGGAGTTGGGCCTCAGAGTTGAATCGTATAATACACGTGACTTGGTACCTACTCTATGAAATCACCATCCTCCCTATGGTTGGGGAGTTCTGTACCCTGCAGCATCAGGATTGAGGATTTGGAGCCAGGACATATTTTTATGAGACTACCTCGCGAGCATTCTCTAACCACAAAAATAAATTCAAATCTGTTTAGAAACCAAGGAGATATGCACCGACACTTTTAATGTCGGTGGCATACATTAGAAAAAAGGAAACGCGCTGAGTTGAGAACCTCTTCCTTTTTTGGAATTCGGATAAAACGGATAAAATTATAACCTCTATTTATTGCCTTGTCTAGCCATCTGACAAGATTAAAAGGGCCCGCGCGCACAGGTGATTATTTTGAGCCTTTTTCCTCTGAAGATTCAAAAAAGATAGACTGCTATTGGCAGCACTAGTAAGGGGGGTACATGTTTTGATTTCTTAATTATGAGTCACGTTAAACGTACGTTGTAAAAATGGAATTAACCGAAGATGATATACCTGGAGCAAAATTGAAACTTGCAAAAATTCAAGAGCATCTTGTCCGGAATTTAAATCGATGGCATACCGTGGTTTACCTGTTTCTGGTAAAAAATTGTACTCGTAGAAATTCTAGTTGTCGTTTTCAGTTCGTTTTATGTTATTTATTTAATTTTTTATTATTTTTGCACAAAATATCGTCTTAAAACTAATAGAAAAAAGTGGATAAAGGTAAAGATTATCTCTAAAAAGAAATCTCTTCCAGCCTTCCATGAAAGTGAGTGAAATTGTGAAGTGGTATAGGTACAAAAATAATATTTTTTTTGAAATTACTGCTACGCTTTCACTGATCATCTGTTCAATCGGTTTTGATGAAATTTGGTACAGGCATAGGTTGTATCCAGGGAAAGGACATAGGCTACTTTTGATCCCGGAAAATTAAGTAAAGAGTTCCCGCGGAAATTAAAAAAGCCACGCGGACGTAGTCGCGGGCATCATCTAGTACCTACTTAATAAATTGGTACACTGTATTACATAAATAAAAACAACATACTCCTTACACAAACTAAATTCATATATAAAACTAGATGATGCCCGCGACTTCGTCCGCGTTGATTAAGTTTTTTCAATTCCCGCGAGAAAGTAGCCTTTATCCTTTTGCGGGATACAAACTATCCCTGTACCAAATTTCATCGCATTTATAATGTAAACATAAAAACATTAAATAAATGAATATAATAAACTCAAACTTCATATTTTTTTATTCAAAACTTATTACAAGTGCTTTTGAATCGTCGATTGAATCTATTACTGGATGAAAGTTTGGATGGATGGGGGGATGTATGGATGGATGCATGTTTGTAACTCAATCACGCCGGAACGGCTGAACGGATCTGGATGAAAGGCACAGAGATAAATTATAGTCTGGAATAACATAGGCTACTTTTTATCCCGGACAAATAAATAGTTCCCGTGGGAACCAAAAATTCAGTAGTCCCCGCAAGAATCGGAGCATTGAAAATGAATACAAAAATTTACGAAAAAGCATTTCTAGTCTGCATCCGCATCTTATAACACCATTACCATGACGATCGGTCAATAATCATAGAAGCTACATCACTTTTTATGTACGGAAATACCCGTTTTTGTACAATTCCAAATCTAAAGGTAGCTTTAGTCGGTCACAATAATTATTAACCGATTTTCACAAATTTTTCGCCAGTTTTTAGTTAAACTAATACCCTAGGACTCCTTTTTTAATTTTTTATAATATGTAAGTCGGTTTTTTTTCCTAAATATTTACAATTTAGTAAATAAACACCTCCCCCGAAACCCGACTTTTTTTACATTTTTCCAAATTCCATAAAAAGTTACCAGCCGATTTTCAAAATTTAAACGTTCACCCGTGTCTCGATAAATTCCTCAACTTGTGGTTCTCATCTCAATCCTCCCAAAATCCTCGGAGCTATGGCCAAAAACGTTAAGAAATCAAAACATGTGCCCCCCCTAGTGCTGCCTCTGGCGGATTTTTTTTGAATCTTCAGTGGAAAAAGGCTAAAGCACCTCACACACGGCAGCTATAATGTAAAGATGTATATTATAGCACGATACATCTCATTACATCTTTCCATAGAAATCATCAGGAAACCACACACGACAGCTGTAATGTATATTTTTACATTTTCGTATCTTAAGATACAGAGCGATACGAAAATATATATTTATATTTCGATACATCTTAATATATATACATTTCCGTATATTCCTAAACATCCCTCTTCGAAAAGGATGTTCAAAAAGTTTATGTGATAGACAGAGACATACACAGTTCAGTCCTTAGGTACAGTCAGTCAGTCTGTTCCCGCCCAGATCCTTCGAAATGCGGACGTGTCGTAAACTATACTTTTTCGCATGTTCGTATTATTTTTCTTAATATCTTCTTTAATTAGACCATGAAGTTCGGAAAACGTTGTTCTTGACTCCCGGAAATAATCACAAAATTTTCCGTCTGATAATTCATCATATAGTTTAAATTCTCCGGAAATTTTCTTATGTTTTATGTGATCTTCGATCCACATTGTTCTGTTTTTGGCATATGTGGCAATAGCAATACGCGCATCATAATCGCAATCTGAATCATCTTCTGATGAACTATCTAGTAAATCTAGTAATAAGTAACTCGACAGATCCAGAATATTAGGTACAACATTAAAAATAACAACATCCTGTACATAACACCTTAGCAGCTGGAAAGTGCGTCAATCGAGACGTATAGGTACCAATGGAATGAAGGGAAAGATACATTACATTACCTGTTGTGTGTGTGATACGTTAAGATAATTTAAAGCTATACATCCCGGGATTTAATGTACATTAATATACATTATAGCTGCCGTGTGTGAACCCCTTAATTTGGAGTTCCCGTGGCCCACGGGAACTCTTAATCCTCCTCCCACGGGCCGTGGGAATCAAAAACTTATTGCATGCAGACGAAGTCGCGGGCATCAGCTCTAGCTGTTTTCCCGAGTATTATTGAGATTATTATGGTAACAAGGGTAACACTTTTAGAAAAGCGGGGCATCCCAAGACCATAATATCTGTCTGATAGTGATTGGTGATTTAACAAAAATTCTTCTGTCAGTCAATGCATTTAGAAGCAAAATGACAAGGAAAAGTGACATTTTTGATTTTCTAATTTCTTTAGTTAGTTACTGTTGTTCCTTCGGTGTGACTGACGCTCGTTATTCGTTGGATACAGAGGATAACCGATAACAATAAATCAAATAAGTTTATTTAAATGTCGCATTCTCAGTAAGCCTCGCGATACTTGTTTCTTGAAAACCTTGATTGGCTTTAGAAAAAATTTATTCTCACTGGTGAGTCTCACAATCCTTTCGATACAACCTTTGTTCTAGTATGGTTCTAATAGTAATATGTATGTATTTAATATGATGCAAGTTTAGACAAGTTATTGCATGTCTCGCCTAACATAGCGCACTATTTCGCTAGGATACTTTTTAAATCCTTTATGTCTTTCGTAAGCCTTACACGGCGGCTTTAAAAACCGGCAAACTAGGGTACTGCAAGTACTAGCTAAGTAGAGATCAAAAACTTCAAACAATTGACTGGTCCTAGTGTAGCTAGCTTATACCTACCATGGCAAGTAAGTAGTAGGTATACCACTTCTTTTCCCCAACTCTTACGAAAATCAGTTTTAGAGGAGTTATACCACTTACTTTCTGGTAGAGTACTGAGCATATACATACTCTGGTAGTCTACCGATAGAAAGGGGATGACTAAGAGTAGCCTTTAGTATGCTGATAAGTATCCTGGGATCAATTCAACTTGCATTTGCTTGTCTGTCCATTCCTCTGTCTTTCTGCCACCAATTTCAAGGAGGACCAACCGTCAGTTATTTTATATTTTACTTAATTAACTTATTTTTTAAACCAATAGAAAACTACAATAACTTTTTTGTCATTTTATGTGCAATAGCAACAGTTGTGCAATACTACAACCTGTCTAATAAAAAAAAATCTCAATATACCAGTTAAAAAACGGATAAGTATCATAGAAATAAAGTGATTTGCAACATAAAATGGCAGCAGTGGCAGGCAGGATGAGGACGGCGGGCGGGCGGCAGTGCGAGCTTAATGTACCAAGCGCACTCTTACACCACACAAAAATAAGATTAATAATATCACAGTGCTAAGGTAAAACCTGATGTCGGCCCAGTGCCCACTGGCTATGGGTATGGACTATTATGATGATTAGTCATAACTGCTACTCGTACGAAACCGGGTTGGGCTCAGGGTTTAAGTTCAAAAATCGAACTGACACATTCAAAATGGTAAATATGATCTAATTTTATTGAAATACTAGGTTCAATAAAATTAGATCATATTTACCATTTTGAATGTATCAGTTCGATTTTTAAACTGAATGTAAAGCCTTGACCAAATATTTTAAGTCTGGGTTATATAGTTTAGTGTAGTATCAGGTTTGTTTAGAGTACTCAATTAAGATATTTGAATTTCTGTTCCAGGCACATTGCTGAACTACCTTCAAAATGGAGCCATATGACCCTAATAATGAGCTCATACCAAGACTATATCAGACAGAATTGGAAGAAATTGCTGTGAGAAAAAATACAATCATTCATTTACCTACAGGTACCATTTATGTTTACTCCCAACCTGGACTTTACATGGGGTCAATTCTGTAATTATTTACTTAAGGGGGTTCTATGAGAAAAAACCTGCATACAAAGTTTCTAGACCTAGCAGTTTAACTTTGAGCTTGTTCTTGATCCGGCAGCTCATCTCTAAAAGAGGCCTTTCACTTATTATTGTGTCCTGTGCACCCTACTTTCAATACTAAACTGTAACTAATATTGTCATATTATTTTAGGCTCAGGAAAAACATATATTGCAATAAGGCTTATTAGAAGACTGAGACATACATTGCAGGAGCCTTGGGGGGAGGGTGGAAAACGATGTTTTTTTTTAGTCAACACAGTTCCATTGGTGCTTCAGCAGGTTTGTGGTTCCAATTGTTTATATAAAACCTTTTTGGTTGATCGATGGTCGTAGAATTCAGAATGGTGTGACATTATAAACATCGCACCCTTAGGCCCGGACTCCATCAGTATGGAGATGTGCGGAGATGTCCGAAGCGGAGACGAGAAGAGAAGTTTTTCAGTTAGGGTGTATCCACCGAAGCTGTGTGGAGATGCATACTGGCTAGAATGGAGCGGAGATGTGTACTGGCTAGAGCGGAGATGTATGCTGGTTAGAGCGGGACTGAGCGATGTGCGGTGAACGTTGGATGTTGAGTTGAACGTGGCGCCATACAAATATGATACATCTCCGCTCAATGGTATCCACTGAAGCAGAGCGGAGACGAGATTTAGGAATAACGAAATTCTATTGGTTGTTTAAATCACATCTCCTCTCTCCTCTCCGCTGTGGTGGAGTCAGGGCCTGAGTATGTGTAGAAAATAAATTTCTTGGTGGTACTCCTTTGCTGGTAAGCTGGTAGCAAGCTGCCATTGGAATTGGAATTCTCCCTCCAGACCTGTAGTCATATTATGTAAAAAATTGTTGCAGCAACAATGGATTTTTGCAAATAGCATAAGAGTGAGGTGATTGTTATTATTGTTACATGTAGCAATCATAAATATGTATTGAGGCCCCTGTTTTATACGAAATTATTAATTAAATGCCAAATTGTGTAGGTACTGTCTGTATTTTGCTCCAATATTTCTTATGAAAATCAATAATCGATAAATTTTTAATTACAGTACATGACCCCAAATGCCTTAAAAATAAATACCTACATAAGATTACATTTCATATAAATAATGTATTTCAATTATTTTAGAAAAAAATGGTTGAGCTGATGTGCCCAGTTAAAGGAGTGGCTGGTTTCAGTAGTGAAAACAAAGTTGACTTTTGGGATAAAAATAAATGGGACATGGAACTGAGTGTGCATCAGGTAATATCACAATTCTAATAATATGTACATTCATTCATTCATTTTGAATATTATTTCAATATGATCAAAGCAAATAATGGGTTGACTGGGAAAACTAAACTGTGCTGTGCTTCGCCTTCGAATTTCAAGGGGTGGATACCCCTTGAAATTCATTACAATACTTGCATAAAGCACTACAAATTTTGATCCCAGGTCATCGTAGCCACGAGTCAGATTCTATGCGATATGCTCACACATCAATATATAAGGCTGGAAGACATCAGTCTAATCATTTTCGATGAGTGCCACCACGCAGTGGAGGACCATCCAATGCGTCTTATCATGAAACACTTCGAGAACTGTCGGAAAGAAGAACAACCAAGGATCTTAGGTAAATTTTCGGAGCTTTCATTAAAGGAACTTTTTAAAGCAAATTAAGATTAATGCAATTTTTTATGACGTTTACGGTAGCGTCTGCATTACTTCCGCCCATTTTGTATAATGGCTGCCAACAGAAGAGCTGTTTTAGAGGCCGTCATCTTTTTATCGACTATTTCTTAGCCTACCAAAATTTTCTGACAGTAATATCTCATAATTGTATATTATACCTATCTCATAATTGTATATTATATCTCATAATCGTTTATTATATATATGAGATATTACTGTCAAAAAATTTTGGTAACAAGCTTGCGGCCAGGCTTAAAGTAATAAGTATTCAATGCCATAGATTAATTGCTCATACCCAAAAAAAGGCTCAGGGTCACTCAGCGTTCTATGGTCAGAGTATCCCTGCATGATTAAATCAGAAATAAGGAGATCTGTAGAAAATCTACAAAGCTCAAAATGTCACTAAGCTAAACCTAGTTCCAAGAACCAAAAGGCTTTAGGGTCCCAAGGTGCTTGAATGGTGGCCTGTATATGGCCTATGTGGATGGATGATTTCAAGCAAGTAGAAGCAAGCGGCACTTGATCTTGTACTGTATAAATCCATGCAAGAGACCTTCGTCCAGCTGTAGACGTATATTGGTTGAGATGATGACAACTTAAATAATAATGTGGTAAATCTTATGCTGGATAATTTTCAAAAATTAGCAGTATATTTACAGTGCGTTTACCTTTACTTCAACAGTGCGTAAAAAAAATTGTGGAAGATTATTGTAACAAGGATCTCTGTACAACTGTACACTGTAAAATTTTGGACCGAGTGAAATTTTTGATTCCAGGTTTAACAGCAACCCTTTTAAATGGCAACGTAAAGTTAAACAAAGTGGAAGAGATATTGCGCAGCCTGGAGACAACCTTCCAAGCCAGCATTGCAACCGCTAATGATATGGGAGAGGTTGCTACGTAAGTTTTCTCTTGATAACTTACTAACCTGGCTGAGCTTGTTGTGGGCTCTTCTCAGACCAGGGCGCGTTTGGAACCCTCGTAGCTTTAGTTTTAGTTTTTTAGGCTTTAGTTTTAGTATTTTAGGCTTTAGTTGTTTAGGTTACTGTCTAAATAGGATGTCCAAAGTTTTTGTTAGTATAATTTAAATAATGTTTGAAAAGGATTTAAGATAACGTGTCACTAACAACGACTTCAATTTACATAGACGGGCCCTGTCAAACAAAGTATGTGGGCGTATTTTTAGCAACGCCATCAACGCCATCTAGTCTGAAAAGCGGGAACTTGCTTGCAACATCTTGAATAGAAACTTGAAAACGTATGACTCGGACATAGATAATATAGGTCATAGCCGTAAGGCCAGTTAGTAAAAAAAAAATTATACAGTTTGCCGCGGAAATTAAATGATTGCGTAATGGATAAAAATATTAAATAGGAAGATTAAATAACGTTTTTTTGGAAATGTATAATTGTGAATTGAAACACTTACCTTAAAATTAAAATTATACAGTGCCAAACTAATTAAACTTTAGATGTTAACTTAATAATAACAAATTATCCGCACGACGAGCGATCGTGACAGCGCTACGACGGGAACAAAGACAGATGCGGAACGCGTTCCGCATCTCGGACGCCCCGCGTTTTTCTATGAAAGGGCCCATCTAGTGCCTACATATATATCGATGGTCACTAACTCACTACGTTATTAATGAGTTACTTAGGTACATATACATGTTCATTAAACATGCTACAGAGGAAATAATGACTATATTATTAAGATATGGCACGTATGGTAACTTTTATGACCAAGAAAATAAATAACAATTGAATCACTTGTTTTCCAGTCTGTACTTTATGAAATTTTTAATTGTTAATTTTGCAGGCCATTTTGGCATGCAAGTTTTCTCTCTATGATTTCTTTCACCTTCGAAATATCAAATTTCATCAAAATCGGAACAAGTGGGCCGTGAAAGCGTAGCAGACAGTTGTCTGTCACACTTTCGCATTTATAATATTACTAGCTGATGCCCGCGACTTCGTACGCGTGGATCGAGGTTTTGTGGTTCCTGCGGGAACTCTTTAATTTTCCGGGATAAAAAGTAGCCTATGTGCTATTCCAGACTATAATCTATCTCTGTGCCAAATTTCATCCAGATCCGTTCAGCTGTTGGGGCGTGATTGAGTAACAAACATCCATACCGACATCCATACCTACATCCAAACTTTCGCATGATTTTGATAAATCAAAATCCAATGTCCATTTATATACTTTACTAGCGAATGCCCGCGAATTCGTACGCGTGGATCGAGGTTTTGTGGTTCCCGCGGGAACTCTTTAATTTTCCGGGATAAAAAGTAGCCTATGTGCTATTCCAGACTATAATCTATCTCTGTGCCAAATTTCATCCAGATCCGTTCAGCTGTTGGGGCGTGATTGAGTAACAAACATCCATCCATACATCCAGACATCCATACATCCAAACTTTCGCATTTATAATATTAGTAAGAAGTAAGATTCCTGCCAATCATCTTATCTTCTAGAGTACCTAATTTGATTATTTTTCAACAATCCTTCCATCATCCGTTTTTCTTTTGTCCCCGCGCCCAATCGGCGGGAAACCCACTGATTTAGTGTTGAGTAGGACATACAAGAGGCGGTACATTTGTCCCGTACATGACGTCAAAATGTAAGAGCGGCTCAACATTATAGATTGTACTACTTCAAATTTTATGTCGCGGTAGTCGCGAAGGCGAGTTACCTTCTCACTCTATACTCTCTGAGTAGGACATACTAAACGCGGTACATCACAGAAGTAATACACATTACATTTTTCCCGTACATGACGTCAAAATGTTAGAGCGGCTCAGCATTTTATGTCGCGGCAGTCGCGAAGCCGAGTTCCTTACTCACTCGAACCTCTCCGTCAAGTGTGATGACAGAGAGGAAGCGAGACTTATTATTTTATTTAGTTAGGTAATAGCTTTTTTTATTATATTCTTCAAAATAATTGTTTTCTTTTTTATTTACCTATTATTTACCTACTTATAAATAATATTTACTATCTTAATCGTTTCTTATTAACTTCATTCTTATATACGTTTACGTATGTACGATACGCCCCATAATGCTCCATGTTAAAATCTTAGGTACTGAATTTGTGACCTTAAATCAATTAGTCAAGGATTATTTTAATTCGACGCTAATGCCATCAAATGAATGAGATTTTGATCGGCAACTTTTAGACAATCGCACCTCTGGTTATAAATGTCTTCAATCAGAGTTCGGACTGTAATTGTACTACATTAAAACATCAAATGTCATATTTGTACTCGTAACTTCAAACGTATCGCCGAGTTTCAGTACGCCTCGCCTAAGTTCCAAACCTCATTGGCCTCACCTCATTTGAAGTGGGACATTGTACTGGCTCAGTACAAAAAAGAGGCTACTCTTACAAACTCTTTTTCATGTCATGTCCTACCCAACACTACACTGATTAGTTGCCCAGAATACATTCTTTTTTAATTAATTTATTCTACGGCCCTGGATTCAAGTCCTTTATGGCCTTATATATTTATTGCGAATGTCGTACCAGAGAATATAAAACTAGAAAATCATGACTTTCGGCCATCCACTTTTGGGCAACCTCCCGGTGCACAATAATTAAAATATATGAAAGTAATATAAGTCAATTACATACAAATCAATTTTTAGGAACGTAGCTCGACATGTACTTAATTTAACAGTCAAAACATAATTAATTAATTAAATTAGAATGAAATTCCATAAACAAATCAGTAGTTATCTTTTTTGTCTGATGAACGTAACTATATAGGTAGATTCTCAAAGTACTTTTTTTTCAAATTAGGCACACTGTACATAATTATGATAAAACATGATGGTGATAATCAGTTACGGTATCTTAAAACTAAAGCTACGAGGGTTCCAAACGCGTCCTGGTCTGAGAAGAGCCCACAACAAACTCAGCCGGGTTTTTTTTTTATCACCATCTCACAAATATGGTAAATTACTTAATTAGATTTATAATTTTAGCAATTACATAATTAGCCGCTGAAACAATTCATACCCATGCCTTTCTAGTCCTATCATTCAAATCCTTTACACTGTAATAAGAATTTTCGATTAGTTTACGTTTTACAAAAACTTTACTGAACCCCTAAGCAATTAGTTACCAATATACATTAATTATATTCTTACGTATTATTCATTATAAACATTATGTTCTTGAAAATAAATATAACAGAAAATCATGACATTAGTATGGATTGTGTTATTCACCACTGGTAGCACTAATCATCATAACAGTCACATTATAGACACATTGTAAGTTAGTTGTATAATGCGCCCGCACCCCGCCCTCACCCCGCCTGCCACTTTTGGCATAGCCGCGGAATTTTTCTTTTGCACATTACTTTTATTCTATGATATCTCATAAGATATTCATCTAAATTAAATAGTGTAAAGGGCAATTTTGTGTAAATTAAATACTTGAGATGACTAACATACTATTTATTTTAATAAGGATTAATACTATGTCGGTGAAAAAACCTGCGCAAGTAAAGTATTGTTTTTTAGACCATTGAAAATCATAAAATGGTTATTGCTTTTTTAGAACTTTTTGAGAGTAACTATTCCACGCTTACTTTGTTGCTTGCTGATAATGTAGCTTTCTACATTATCAGCAAGCAACAAAGTAAGCGTGGAATAGTGAAATAATTTTATAAATCGGTTGAGTAGTTTTTTAATTTATCTATTACTAGCAGATGCCCGCGGCTTCGTCCGCGTGAAATATTTTTTTTAAATTCCCACGGGAACTCTCTCATTTTTTGGGTTAGTATAAAGCTTATGACACTCACAAATAATGTGGCTTCTATTGGTACCAGAATTTTCAAAATTGGTACAGTAGATTTTCCCCTACAAACTCACTAATGTTTTTAATACAGTTTTATTATTTTTATTTTCAGTCATTCAACAAACCCTATAGAAATGGTGCAGTATTACAGGATGCCGACAGGCAATTCTGCAACACAGGAAGCTATAAAACTGTTAACGAACTTGCAAGAAGTCATTATTTCCATTAAGCTACCAGACACAATGCGAAATCCTGATATTCGGTTGCACCCGGGGCAATACGATATTTCTCAGTCAGATGGAAAGAAAGTATGCTTTTTTTTGTAAACTTTTTTATGAGCTGTACCCGGCATGCATTTCAATGCCATCTTTTGGGCCAGGGACCCTCGCGGGCGTCTCCAGAACACCCTACCAAAGTTTCATCACAAACTGATCAATGGTTTCGGAACGCATAGAGGGCAAACATACAAACATTGTTTTTTATTTACATAGATTTTGGAGTAATAATAAATTCTCTTTATTTGTGCTCGTATTTAATATGGCGGCAGATTAGCATTTTGTGATAGCATTTTAAAGCAGTTATAAAATTGAATACTTAATGCATTGCATTTTATAAAAACGCTACACTATCTTTTAAATATAATTCCACTCTAAATATGCGTATGAATTTTTATCCTCTAGCGTATGAAATAAAATAATTTGTCATACTGATTTAGGCAAAACTTTTCATAATATCAAACATTGTTTCAGACATATTTGTTATTTTTTACTCTTCCCAACAAAAATTTATATAATATACACTTTGCTAGCTCTATTTTTTTTAATTTTGTAAGACATTGGGGCTGATTCTGTAGTGCACAATCTAAACTAAACTAAAATTAGAGCATTACAAATATTGCTAAACCTATCATAATACCTCCTACGGAAAGGGACAGAACTAGATTTAAAGCTGCCATTTTAGTTTAGTTTAGAGATTGTGTTATACAGAATCGGCCCCACTTACTACTTGTTTTTAGCTAGTTTTAGTGTAGGTCAAAAAAACAATATATGAATACATGTTTTAGAACTTGGTGTAATAGGACAGGTATAAAATCCACAGATAATAAAAGCTGTGAAAAACATGATAGAGTCGATGATAATGACTATAAACGAGATGGGAGCTTACGGTGGGGCGATAGGGATTTTGGCGTATGTGGTCTCCTTCGAAAGACGAAAGCGCTGGTCGCAGACCGAGCAAGAGGAGTTGCTGTATAACATCGCCATCACACATTCCACTGAGTAAGTGAGACTTATTACTTTTTGACGACCTCCGTGGCGCAGTGTTGAGCGCTGTTGTCCTAACGTGCGGAGGTCCCTAGTTCGATCCCCGGCAGGGTCAATTTTTAATTTCTGAATTTTCCCTGGTCTGGCCTATGGGAGGCTTTGGCCGTGGCTAGTTACCACCCTACCGGCAAAGACGTGCCGCCAAGCGATTTAGCTTTGCGGTACGATGCCGTGTAGAAACACCGATTAGGGGTATGAGTTTATCATATGACTGCCATTCCCCTAACAGGTTAGCCCGTAGCCCGTTACCATCTTAGACTGCATCATCACTTACCATCAGGTGATATCGCAGTCAAGGGCTAACTTGTAGTGGATAAAAAAAAACTTTAACTTTAAGACCTACTACATACAATCGGTCGGGGCACGTCTGGAATTGTTTCGGCAGGACTGAACAGAACAAAGTCGTCCTCAATCATAAATGGCATTCTTTCGTTGTATTACCTACAAACGCTGTGATATTTCTGTTAGATGTCGGCAGCTAGCCCTATTATGTAAAAGCTGCACCAAATATGCCTATTCACTAGGGGACAAATGTCCCGCGACACGTTTAGCTAGATATATTGGGCAACGTTGGGCGATGTTGAGTCTGAATTAAGTACCATAAACGAGATGTGACGGTGGGGCGATATGGACCATCATCATCACTGTAGCCTCAGCTTGCTTATCCTTTGGGTAAAGGATCCTTGGTTCTACCTCTCTTACTGTTTATCCTTAGCCCTTATCCCTCAATCTACGAGTTGTCTTCCTTAGAGGAACGAAAGAAAGAAAGGTCAATGACAACGTTTTTGCTTCATAGACCACCAATGCATCATAGACTCATCTCTTACTACAGAGAAACGTAACTAACGTTTTGAACATAAACTGGGAACTGTGTTAATGATTTGTTCGATTTTTTTAGGGCAAGAGTAGTTCTACTCGATTCAATGGCAAACGAAACTGGATACCAAAAAATTGTTACACATTCCTCTCAAAAGATAATACAGCTACTCAATATTTTGAAAGAATACAGTCCTGCTTACTTATCACAGAATGGAGGTAAGATAATATTGTATCTAGTCAATCGATATAAAGTTTATCTACTCCAGCATCGAAAAGTTCCAATTTCGAATTTGACAACTATATCGAATTGAACCCTCTTTCGTGTTTGCTTCTCATAACGATACAGTTCGTTGTGTGGTAGCTGTATCGTTATGAGTCGTAGCTGTATCGATATGGTTATCTTCATAAATAGGATACCTATAGCTTAGCGGCTCTGGGTTCTGGCACTTTCCCAACCACAGAGTTCTTAGTATGTAGAGGAGCCATACCTACATCATGGCGGATGGTGGCACCCGTCATTGAATATGTACATATTATATATTTCATCTCCACCTACTCTATACTCTATGTACCCAACCCACTCTATGGTTGGTACTGCCACTCTTACTGCCAATATTTTAAAAAAAATTAGAAAAATTACGCGGTAAACGGATTACTTTTGCAACTTGTGAAATTTGTATTGATTTGACTTTTTTATTAATTTACAAAGTAAAAAATTATAAAGACGTCCTTGTCGTAGATACAATCTTGTATGCAACTGTACGTAATTAGTCATTTTAATTCTCGTACTATCCTATTTTGATACTCGGCAAGCCTCGTATCAAAAAACAGCACTCGAATTAAAATGACCCTCATTACGATACAGTTGCATAAATAGCTATTAAGATTATACTGGGTTGCATATATATGCTTCTCCATAGTTCAAGTTCATACAAACGTATTACGCTGATTATCCAACATTTGAATTTTCTAACTCAAAAAAGGTTTCTATTGTTTTACTTATTTATTTTAGAAAATCAAAGTATGTATTGGGCTTTTATACTTCGTCATTTAGCTAATGGGGTCTGAGGTATCAGTTCATTTTGAAATAGGGGTCTCTTATCCAAAATAGTTTGGGAATGCCTGGTCTACATTTTATTAGGAACGGCTGTGCAAAATTTCGGCTTTCTACGTCTTTTAGGTTGGTTAATAATTAATGTAGAATTGTTACTCTAATTTATTTCTTGCATCTTATTGTATTATTTTGTAATTCAGATTTTATATTATTTATTAAATATATATATATATTTTAATTTAGATTTTAATTTATTTCTTAGTTTTTAATTAAAATATATGTCAATTATTATTTTGTAATCTAAACTTTATATTATGGGTCCCTGCCTGAAATAATTATTTTTTATTTATTTATTAATGAGTCAATGAGTGGGAGTCAAGACTTTTTACTGTATACGACATTATGGTTATTCCGCATACTCTTGTTCGCAGTTGTAATGAAAGTGAATCAAAAGAGGAATGATCTATCTGGCTTGATTTTAACACAGCAGAGGTTTACGACGAAGGTTCTTTATAATCTGTTGAAAGATGTCAAGGAAGTTAATCCGATCGAGTTTGGCTTTTTGAAGCACGATTTTATCGTTGGATTTAACGTCAATCCTTTCGCCCATACGCGAGAACTTTATTATACGAAGAAGCTAAGTCAACAAGCACTTTTGAAATTCAAAAATGGGTAACTACTCGTGACTTCTTTCCATTTATACATATAGACTAAGAGATAGCTGCACTTTTGGTAACTATCGCTAGAAAGGCTGATTCAGTAACAGGTGGGTGCTACACTCTCCATTGATGACGATAGTGAAAGTATAGTTTTGTATAGTTTGTAAGTTTATAACGTCTTTGAGAGGTGATATCGGGTGAAAGGCCTATCAGCATGCGGGCAGAATTTCACTTTATATTTTATATATATATAAAAATAAAATATATAAACCTTAATACTAAGGCATTCAAGTTTAATTACGAATGTGTTATATTTTACTCCCTACCAAAAAAGTAAAGAAGTTTTCACTTCAAAAATTGTACAGGGAACGCTTGTATTCTGTAGATTGCATAATATTTTTATCCCAAAACAGTAGGCAATGAATCAAATTGATTTCAGAAATCTGAATTGTTTGATCTCTACGAGCGTGTTGGAAGAAGGTGTGGACATACCACAGTGTCTGCTCGTGGTGCGTTACGATCAACCCTTGGAGTACAGATCCTACATACAGAGTAAAGGTATTCCATGCAAATATTATAAAAGCGAAAGTATTGGATAGAAGTAGAAGAAGTTTTTATCTGTAACCCTAATACATACTTGCGCTAACAAATTGCACGGTGTGACAACGCGGTCTTCTCACTTCATTGGACTTTACACACACTGACACAACATTGGCCATGTTTTTCTTAAAACAATTGCAACCATCGGTGCTGAAAACCTTAGGTTCAAGTTTGAATACGCGTCAACAGCAAATTTGACAGCGTCGCTATTCCGGTTACACTTTAAATCAGTGTTAAACACTTACATTTCTGTTACAGAACGTGTTTTGGGTTAACAGATTTAAGAACACATTGAAAACGGTTGCAGATTTGATTCTGTTATCAATGATATCAAACAACCTCCAAGTCAACCTGTAACACTTATAATTCTGTTACCTTTTTGATGACCTCCGTGGCGCAGTGTGTAGCGCTGTTGCCTTAACGTGCGGAGGTCCCGGGTTCGATCCCCGGCAGTCAATTTAGGAATTTATAATTTCTGAATTTTCCCTGGTCTGGCCTGGTGGGAGGCTTCGGCCGTGGCTAGTTACCACCCTACCGGCAAAGACGTGCCGCCAAGCGATTTAGCGTTCCGGTACGATGCCGTGTAAAAACCGAACGGGTGTGGGTTTAATATAACTGCCATGCCCCTAACAGGTTAGCCAGCTACCATCTTAGACTGCATCATCACTTACCATCAGGTGTGATCGCAGTCAAGGGCTAGCTTGTAGTGGACAAAAAAAAAATCCTTTATGAATTTGTTTTTCAGTCCCTGTTATGCACTGTGATCTTATTATATAAATCCTGGACGCACTTTTATAGGTCGAGCAAGGAGCAAAGTTTCTAGCTTCGTTTTACTTGTGGACGAATCCAAGAGACAAAAATTTGAAGTGCAATATTTAGAGTTCCAAAAGATAGAAGAATATGTACACAAAGTAAGTTTTTTTTTTAAATTATACCGTAACGTTTCTAGTTTCTAAGTACAGCTATAATATCAAGCTCTACTGGCTTAATGGCTGGCTCTACTGGCATAATATTGATCATAGAACAGTATTAAGTTTGATTGAAGCTTTCGAGCAGCGAAAGTTTTGTTTCAGACTCACATAGTCAGAGAAACTATTTCGACTTTATAAAGGACAACCGCAAACAATACTTGCTTTGTTGCACATTAAATTAAATGTAATTTTATTAGACATTTTTCAAGGGTTTTTAAAATATAAATAATTTAATTTTAAAATATGGGCAAACTATTTTAATATTTACCAAATAAACAGCCATAAATTGATGCTGGCGAGTGGCGTATAATGAAACGTACATTCCTTCACTATAACTTGTTCCCTGGCATAACGTCATTGGCACCATTACAAATCACACAAAAATAAACCGAACTGAAAAATAAAGCAGACTACGCAATAGTACCAACATGACAAGTAAAGGCTGGGGCAGTCCGTACAATAGGTAAAACTACGCAGGTCTGTACTCTGTGGCGATGTTTTGACAAAGGTCAGATTGCCGTTGTCAATCTTCATTAGTCATTCACACACCTTTGTTATGAGGAGTGTACCTACTAATTATTGTAGATTTCTGTAAGACATCCGAAAAATCGTTCATACGAATCTCTCGCAGTTTTGATTTTTCTTTATAAACAATAAATTACCGAACTATTTGCTTGTCTATAACATTGACCAACGACCATAGAGTAAAGTAATCACTAATCATTGACATTGACAACTGACACTCTAGACAGTTGTCACATGAAGACTGAACAGTGACAATTCAACTTGAACAGGCTAAATATGGTCGTTGAACGTCCAAAATAGTCGATTTTCATGGTTTTTTAAAAATTAATATCTCGAGAACCCCATATTTTTGGGAAACAAAAAATATACTAAAAATTAAAGATAAAATATAGGTTCCAATAGGCCATATTTCGTTGCTTAACGCTCTAATTTATTTTAGGTACCAACCCTCTCTAGAAAGCTGCGGTTGTCCTTAGTAACCATTCTCCTCTACTTAGTGCCAAAAAGTATGTGTGAACTCCTTAAACAGTTCGAGTAATACTTTTAAAGCTGTCAAATGATTACGATTTGCTTAGACAATTGGGCCTCTTCCTCTGCCTCTTGCCTCTTAAGTCAGTTGAAGCCCCGAAGTCGCAGGTTTATTAATTAAATTGTTGTTTAACAGTTGCTCCACGGTAACACGGCAGAGAGGGATGCGCCAACCGAGGAGGATATACAAGATAACTTGTACGACGATGACGACGTCCCGCCTTACGTCACCAAACATGGCGGTAAGTTATCTTTATTATTGACGTGATAACGTCTTATAAATCGACGAACACCGGCTGCACGCACGAAAAAGTGTCACGTTACGCCTGAGCCTGAGCGTGCAAGTGAGAGCGCGGAACAAGCGATAGAGAGGCACGATCGCGTGACGTCAGAGCTAGCGGTTCGAATAGTTCTGCTACTGGAACGCCGCCACGCGAGCTTCTTCGAGAACTTCTAGTTATTACGTAAAACTATCGTCCGTAAAACCGACATTACAGACAACCGTAATTTTTTTTACCAATTTTTTTTTAATAATTTAAATCTTGTCATTTCATTCATACCTTTTTCTTGGTAAGAGTTACAAATTTCTGTCCTGGGTTTCCATAATAATAATTAGTTGTTAATAGTCTTATTCTTTGTCTATTCTTTGTCTAGCATCCCGATTGTTATGAGCTATAATATTAAGACGCCAATGTAATTAAATTTTGTATCGATTAACTTATATACTTTTTATCTGTAATAATATTTCAATAGGGCCTTATATTTATTATATCCATTATACAAGAACTTTTGTACTGCCAAGACGTGACGACGCGTCACTTGACGTAAACCTGTACCGATGATCTAAAAAAATTAAAAAGAGAAGTAGTCTTAATTAATGTACCTAAGCAACCGGCTTCGCACAAGTCAGTGTAACACTTGTTACGTAACGTATGTGTCACCGTAAAATTGTAAAAACCGTTAGATTATAACGGTTTTTATCTCGCGAAATTATAAACTTTCGAAAGATTTTGAACCATTCAATGTTCTGAGTGTCAATTTTTGAAATATTTATTGTATTTACGTTTTCTCGTCTCTTTCTTGTAGGTTAGGTTAGGGTTAGACATAAACATTCAAGTAGTGCCCTTAAGGGCACTTGGTTCTATCGGGTTAATTTACCTAATAGATTACAGTCTATGGAAAAATAATGCGTTAAATTGTAAGCAGTTGTTACGGTTCACAATCTTTTGACAGTTTACAATCTCGCGAGATAAAAACGTTGGATTATAATCTAACGGTATTTACAATTTTACGCTGACATATGCATTTTATATTATTTACAAAGTGTAACAGTTTCTTCATATTCATACTTCCATACTAATTACTAATATTATAAATGCTAAAGTGTGTCTGTCTATCTATCTATCTGTCTGTCTTCTGTCTGGTACGCTTTCGCGGCCAACCTGTTCAACCGATTTTGATGAAATTTGGTACAGGGGTAGTTTTATCTCGAAAATTAAAGAGTTCCCGCGGGAATCAAAAAATTTTAAACCACGTGGACAAAGTCGCGGGCATCATGTAGTAAATAAATAAATCAAATTATGTAATAGTTAAACTTTGATCCAGTTAATCTGATGGCCACGTCTGCCATAAGTCTGCTGTCGCGCTACTGCGGTGTACTGCCTCACGACCAGTTCACAAAGATCGCGCCGATGTGGCTTCAGGAAAAAGTCTATGAGAGATCCGTGATGCTGCGTCTCATTACCATCATTATGCCGCTACAGTGTCCAATCAAGGAACCGATACAAGTAAGCTTTACGGCCTGCGCCCGTAGACGGCACGGCACAGGATTTGCATGCGACAAATAGATATTGTCAATGGTTATCTTCATAGGTACAAAAACACTTTAGGCACATACATATATATACGGTATGCTTTAATGTATTTTAAAACTAACACAAATTGTATAAATAAAAGATGCGAAAAACTTTTTAAAAAATTTATAATAAACAATTAAAAATTGATAAAATTTTAAAAAGAACCACGTGACTACGAAACGCTCCACGATTGGTTGCCATGTTTGTGACGTCATAATGTTAAACCAATTTCACGATAGTACAGTGTCAACACTGCATCAGCTGTGTGCCACAATGAATAGAAATTAACATTGTGACGTAACTCGCGCTCGGGTTTATTCGGCGTGTTTTCGGTACTGAATTCAAAAATTTATTTTCAATTTGAAGTAACTTTCAAATAATGGCGAAAAAAAAACAAAAAAAATTTTATTTCAAAAACCCAATTTCAGTTTTACTGCTACTATCAAGTTTTATTTGTTCGTTGCAGGAAAAATCCCCTGTCGTAACGTGCCGTGCCGTCTATTGACGCTAGGAAGAAATGTAGCGGATTTTCTCTTTGGCCCCGCGCAAATTTGGTGTCACTTCCTAGAACTTTGACATCGACAATCGGCAATATCTGCAGATGCTTAACGAGCATTTTGAATACAATTTAGAATTGATATTTGAGTATCTAACCGAAAAAATATCAAAAATATGTGTTAACATCTATTGTTTACTCTTACCTGTGACCCAAGACGCCATGACACCGGCGAGCGTTTTGGCGTGAATAATTAAAATTTACTCGTGCACCATTTGCACGAGTAAGGCCATTCTTATTAGAAGTGAAGTGAATAAAATATATATTAAATTTTATGATTAATCAATCATAAAATAATGGCAATTTATGACAGATTTTGAATCTGTATCGTTCACGATATCGTGTCTAATTTCTATACGTGATTCTCTGCTACATTTTCCTCATTGGCCTTATTTTTAGGCCAGCTAAACTTATTGCCTTTTTGGCTGGAATGTGTATTGCTTAGATAATAATTCAGAGATTCAAAGCGCCCACAAATCTTACCTTCTTAGGTATCAACAACTCGTAAATCAACATATTGATTTGTAACTGGGTAGTTCACAGTTCACTACAGTGATATTGAGTTGCTTGAACCCATCTAATAATGAAAAGTATGAAGTGCGTGCCTGTTAATGGATCGAGCTGTCGACCATCCGAAAAGAAAGCTGACGTCAAAACTAAACCTATAGGCTATCAAATACAAATGTATAAAAAAACCTAATTAATTTTTGAAAGTGATTTTGTATCTGTGGCGGTCTTCCCAGTCCGCGCATAAACCAATAGATGGCAGTACTAGTAGCCCACCTAGAACACGAAGAGCCTAAATCGCGTTAACGAAGTTTTCTCTGAATCACGCTATATATACGACCTCCAAAGATGAACGGACGGACTAGTGGTTCCCGACCACAACACCCGCTCGGAGGATGATCATCCTATTGTGACGGTCGAGCCATATCACTTGCTCCCCTACATATCGTCAAACACCATAATGATCAATAACATACAGTTATGATTTATACAGGGTATGCCGCTTGTAAATCTGAAGTCGGCCAAGCGGTCCGCAGCGCTCAACGCCTGTAAACGTTTACATGAAGTGGGGGAACTCGACGAGATTTCTATGTTGCCGCGACAATACGGGTAATCCATACAATATCTTCAGTCCCTCGTGTAAATCCCACGTTTAGCCTGAAAACGCAAGTCTGACGCGGGAATTTTATATTTGCGGGTAAATCTGATCCCAATTATTGTCTAAGCAAATCTTAAATCGTAATCATTTGACAGCTTAAAACGTATTACTCGAACTGTCCAAGGAGTTCATACATGCTTTTTGACGTGTAGGCATCTATGAACTCCATATGCAGTTAGAGTTATACGTTTGACAAACGAATAATATTTCCTTACACAATCGGGGGGCTGCCCCCCGATTGTCTAAAAGTTGCCGATCAAATCGTCAAAGCTCGTCGCCATTCTCATACGTTTAGGTATGTACGATACCTGTAGCGGTTACCACAGTGCAAACTAGATGGCGCTAATTGTATCTACATCGCAGGATAGATAATCGACTGAAAACTTATAAGTTACATACAAGCCTGAATCACACTATCGAAGTTTTCTGAGAATAGCGCTATATATAGACCGTTCCAACTTACAACGGTCGGACCAGAAAGGTCCCCGGGCACAACACCAGCCCGGAGGAAGATCTTCGTATTGGTGCGGACGAGTACATATCACTCACTCGTCCCACAATACCCTAAACGGATGAGAATGGATACACGAAATTGAGTTCTAATTCAATGCTGTTACGGTTTATTTTACTTTGACGCCGAACGTTGACGATTTGATCGGCAATTCTTGATAATTTCGACAATTGCACCTCTTATCTGAGGATATATTTATTCTCAGATCTGGATAAAACTGGGTGGTTATTATTCATCAAAAACTGATTCAATGATCAATGAATCAAAAACTGCAATAAACCTTAATAGGGTGTGTTCCCATCAGAATGTGCGTGTGTGATGTGAAGGTGTGTACTAATAGGAGCGCTTGATCTAACATCTGGTGATCTAAGCTATGAAAATCAAGCGCTCCTATTGGTGGGTATGACACACATCCGTAGCTTAGCAACGTAGCACATATCTGGTGAAAACGGACCCTTAATATTTTTAAATACATATTCAGCGATGATTACCTCCAGGGGATAATACATTTTTGACTCTCGTGGTTAGTTTCACGAAGAACCCTGATTTATTTTGTCAAGTTTCTGTAATAATTTTGCTAAATAACGTAACAGCTGTTATAGGTAGTTTGTTTTAGAAATCGCTGTGACAGACAATAGCAGAAGAAATAAGTGTTTTTTTTGTAGGAAAATTGATTTTGATCTGGATGAAGTTAAAGAATGCTTTCCCAATTGGCGTGAAGAAGACGACCACACAGAAAGTAATGTACCGCAGCCGGGTTTCAAGAAAAGAGTGCGAAAGCACCCGAAAGTTGTACGTAAATGTTTTACTCTTTCTCTTAGTTATTCAAGGGTTAACTTTTCATGTGATACTCTACAGACTTCTACAACGAGGCGCCTGGTTTCTAGAATGTTTTATTAGCCGTGGTGGTTTAGCAACGTTAGCCCAACTCGAAGTATGAGCGACCGAATTTGGCCTTTTAATTTATTTCCTTCTTTAAGCTGTCCTGTACCTTTAGCTGTCAGTCCCTGTTGATTATAATAAATTCGTTAACCTAAGAATCTTACATACAAAATTAAGAAGTGATCTATTCATTATCTGTCGATAAAACGTTGCTACGTTGTTTGTCAAAACCTGTTCGATTTTTTATAAAAAACAAAGTTGATAAGTACCGACATATTGATTTTGTATATTTCGGCCGTTATATTTTGACTCCAATGCGGAAGGATCCTGGAGCCCTTGTCATTACCGTTCTAAC
Organism: Erebia aethiops; assembly: GCA_923060345.2. Lineage (NCBI taxonomy): Eukaryota > Metazoa > Arthropoda > Insecta > Lepidoptera > Nymphalidae > Erebia > Erebia aethiops. The sequence continues at coordinate 15,947,561 of OV281087.1, forward strand.
CCTTATGTAATTGAAAGCGGTTATTACCCTCAACAATGAGGAACACAACACACAGACACTTGTTCTAACGTCGTTTATCCAGTAATAACGAAGTTTCTTTCACAATGTTTCCATTTTGGATGCTGGCTGAACGTTAAAACAGAGTAGTGTAGAGTCTATTTTACTTCGACGATCCACGTAGTTTACAGACTTATAGTGCTACCGGTTTTGCAATTTGTTATATATTTTTTAAACATACGTCCCTAATGTATATTTTTATTTCTTTAATTTTTTAGTATCCAAAGTGTTTGGACGGTCCGTCAGATGGGCATTTCGATCAGATATATTACTTGCACATTATAAAACTGACGGTGGCCTTTGATGAGCCCACTGAATCTCGCGAAAGGGCCCTGTACAATTTACTTCGAAGGAAGGAGGGTTATGGTCTGGTGACGATGCAGCCTCTGCCCATACTATGCAGCTTCCCGATGTTCCTTACCGTCGGCGAAGTTAAAACCTCTCTGGAAGTGAATTATGCGTCGATTCGACTCAGTGCAGCTCATTTCGAATTGATTAAAAAGTAAGTGAGGGCCAATTGCACCAAAGGCGGTTTTCGAAAACGTTAAATTTGACTACTAAAAACTACCTAAAACCTACTAAAAACCACTTTGGGATGCAACATGGTTTGTGATTTTTTTTTACAAAATTTTACTTCAACTTAAATTAAATACTGACTTCGTTTGTTTTTTGGTGGGCAAGTTACGTAACGATAAATTTCTGTGGACCCATTGAATGTATTTCGAAACCATAAGTTTTACTCCAATTACTTCTTAGACATACAATTCTTGCTATTTGGTTCTTTAATCTCAATTCTTCGATATGTAAATTAATTTAAAAAATCTACTCGATCAAAGGATGGGCTTGGGGATGGGATTGGGATGGGGATCCTCACATACAAATCACTTCCAGCAGTTAAAATTTTGCAGGTTTCATTTTTTCCTATTCGATCAAGTTATCGAAGTGGCTAAGAAGTTCGTCATATTTAATGGAGAGGCCAACAACCTTTACCTGGTCCCAATCAAAGAGAACCAAGGCTATGACATAGACTGGGCGTTTATGCAGACTTACGGCGAGATCCGACCGGTCGCCGAGCCGCCTGTCAGTGTAAGTAAAATGATTTAGGCCAGCGAGAAGACGATTTTTGACGTGATAACGTCTTATAAACATCGATATATATGTAGGCACTAGATGGGCCCTTTCATAGAAAAACGTCGGGCGTCCGAGTTGCTGAACACGTTCCGCACCTGTCTTTGTCGTAGCGCTGTCACGATCGCTCGCCGTGCAGATAATTTGTTATTATTAAGTTAACATCTAAAGTTTAATTAGTTTGGCACTGTATACTTTTAATTTAAATATAAGTGTTTCAATTCACAATTATACATTTCCAAAAAAACGTTATTTAATCTTCCTATTTAATATTTTTATCCATTACGCAATTAGAGAGGTACGATCGCGTGACGTCAGAACTAGCAGTTCGAATAGTTCTGCTACTGGAACGCCACCACGCGAGCGCGTGAGACAACTTCTAGTTATCACGTAAAACTATCGTCCGTAAACCGACTTTACAGACAACCGTAATTTTTTTTCCTGAAATTTGAGTTCCCCGCGTTACGCCTCACAAAAACTCTAGGGGTAAGATAAAGAAGACTGTGGAGTTGTTGCTCACATTCGTTTTGTGCGACAATATGTCTTCTAAATGTTTCGAATCTCCGACAAGTAAAAGTGATACTAGTCTATCTGCTTAGAATCCCCTCCTCAAGCAATACAGCTCCTGAATGAGCTCGCAAGATTCAAGAACCGACCCAAAATTTTGCAGAAAATGTTAGTTTTATATTTTGATAATAATCTTTTATACAAGAGTATAAAAGACCAAAATTGGTCAAAGTTAGCGCAAGAGCGCCCCAACGGGGTGGACGGACGACATTGACCGATTCGCAGGCAGTCGGATCCAGTCCAGGACCTACAAGCGACCTGTATTGTATCAGACGTATTGTGTTGTATTAGATTTCTCTCATATAAATCTATGATGATGATGGATGAATGGATGTTTGTTACTCAATCACTCCAGAATTGCTGAACGGATCTGGATGAAATTTGGCACTGGAAGATAGATTATTTTAGTCTGGAATAACACATAGGCTACTTTTTATCCCGGAAAATTAAAGAGTTCCGGCGGGAACCAAAAACCTTAATCCACGCGGACGAATTCCCGGGCATCAGCTAGTTTACTATATTTAGTAAAGCACTGACCGTTCCGTGTTATCAATCGGTTATTTCCTTTTAATTGAATCTATCTTCAATGAGAGAATTAATCCGCCTTTTAAAATTGTACATACTGCATTCATAAGTATTCTTTACCTTTCAGGAAAGAGTTTCACTTCAAGTGTCGAGGGAAACTTACCAGAACTCTGTGGTCACTCCGTGGTATCGCGGGTGCATTATGCCTGACAGGTGAGGTTTTTTTCGATCATCCATACTAATATTATAAATGCGAAAGTGTGTCTGTCTGTCTGTCGCTTTCAGTTTTCACGGCTCATTTGTTCAACTGATTTTGATGAAATTTGGGATGGCGTCTGTATCCCGGGGAAGGACATAGGCTACTTTTATTCCGGAAAATCTAAAAAATCTTCATCCACGCGGACGCGGGTTTAATAATTTCGATCATTCTGTGTCGTTATTTTGAATTAAACCTCGCACTACATATTGCCAGTGACCTCGAGGAAACTTATTCGTAACTTTAAATGGCAACTTTATTGTCTACTGCTATCTAGCCTATGGGCTAATAAGTAATATTATTCTAGCTTAATCTTCTACTTAAAATTAATTTCTACGTCTAATTTGCAGTCCAATAACTGTCCTTAGTTTATTTTAATGTACTTAGTGTTCACTACGTTTTTGTGACCTACTTAAGTAGCACAAACACTAATTTTAATGATTTTATTTAAAGCATTTTGTTCTAGGTACATAGTCTCTGATGTACTTGAATATATGACCCCTCAGTCTAGATTCGAATCGAACTCCTTTGAAACATTCGAGGATTATTACTTGAACAAACATAATCTACAGATCTATGGCAGAAAAGACCAGCCCATGCTCGAGGTACGCAATAGTCAAAGTCAAAAGATTTTTAATTCAAATATATTATGTACTTACTTTTATTTTAAGGGTACCGTACCCAAAGATTGCCAACGGGCCCTCTATTACTTAGTATACACATGCAATTTAGTATATAACAAACAAATAATGAAAATAAAATAATCTTATAAATGAAATGGGGTCCCCCATACAATGTTCTTGTAATTAAAAAGTACATCAGGTAAATCTACCACTAGCTCGGAATGAGTCCCTCATTTTTCTTAGTGCTTTTTTTCAGTGGAGAATCAGCAATATACGTGTGATACTCATCTACTTAGTTGTAGTTCGAAAATAAAATGCTACGAATAAAGAATATTTTTAACGGGAAACCAAATTTTTAAAAAAATGTGTTTCATTGGAAAATTTTACACAACAATGATTTAGAAAATTTCGATAACATTTTTGTTGAATACTGTTTCTAAGATCAGCACATTCGTAATCTAAGATTTGGAAATGGATATCCATTCGGTATTCCAAATGATTCTGAAAACCCAAGGAATTGTATGTTTTGTCATACTGTGCTTTACTTGGTGGGGAAACATTTTAGAAATACGCTCCGTTTCGCTGCTAATATGAGAGAATAGGGATGATGCCTTATATTAAAAATAAATTATTTCTAACTGATTATTAAATAGAGGATCTTCCAAAAGACCTAAAATTCACATCCTCGGTTAGTTTTAAGTTTGATAACCATTTTAAAATATAGATTAAAGAAAAAAAAAGCGTTGAAATTTGATGACGTCACAATTGTAAATTTCATATAACTTCCATACTAGAAGTGCGTTTTTAAGTTTGATAAAAAGTTGCTGATTTGGTTGAGTTGTCGTCATCCCTATTCAAGAATATCTTGATACCAGGTCCGCCGTATCAGCTCTCGGATGAACTGCCTTCTACCACGCGCAGCGACCATCAAAACACTGACGGACAAACAGCGCAAACAAATCTCCATCGCACAAGGAGACGACAAACCACGATGCTATCACGAGATATTCGTACCCGAGTTTTGTATCAAGGATGAATATCCCGGTGTAATGTGGTATAAGGCTGTACTACTGCCGAGCATTGTGCACAGGTGGGTTTTATCAGTTTTTCGTGTAGAAGATGTAGACTGAAATCCCACAATCATACTAATATTATAAATGCGAAAGTGTGTCTGCCTGTCTGTCTGCTACGCTTTCACGGCCCATCTGTTCTAAGGTTCCCGCGGGAATCAAAAAATTTATCTGGTCAACCGATTTCAATGAAATTTGATACAGGGATATATTGTGTACCGGGGAAGGACATAGGCTCCTTTTTATCCCCGAAAATTCAAGAGTTCCCGCGGTAATCAAAAACCGAAAAAAATTAATCCACGCAGACGAAGTCGCCGGCATCATCTAGTTGGGAACATTTTCATTGCTCAAGCACCCCTAGCCTCAAGCTTTTATTGAAGGAGAAAGGGTAGAATCTTTCACGGTTAGATTTTATTTTCCGATTGCATGGGGATTGGCTTTTTCTCTTTAATTTTATAACATTTCAATTTAAAATTCATTCATTTATTTTAAAATTACATAATGCTTTTAGAATAACAATGCTTTTAACGGCCGAAGAACTTCGCGCACAAATAGCAAAGGACACAATAAGAGGATACAAACCGTTGTTGAAAGGTAAAAATATTTCTTTGAACTTTATTAATGCGATCTTATCTAATGTATGCAGGTTATACAGTGGCGTGCCGTAGGGTTCAAACGTAGGCAAGCCAGCTGCCCATCGCATTCTTCCGTCGACTTTTACTTATGTTGTCTTGACGAGCTCATCAAAGCACACAAGGCATAAGTTACTACTAGACAGAATTAAGATACCTATGTCAGCAATGGTACACTACCATTGTGATCTAGGTACGTGCGAAATGCGAATTATATGATTTGAAATTTCATTTGCCAATTGGCGGGACAAAGAAGTTTCTATGCGTTGTTTTCCGAAATTACAAAGAGAAATAACGGAACTCATAATATGTTTTTGGGAATTTTGATGCCTTCTTATAGCACCAGGTAAATTATTTAAATCATCATATCCACTCGAATTTCAAACGTTATTAAATTAGGCGGATTATAAATATGAAAATATCGTTCGTAGTAAAAGCGCGAAAGCCAAGCATATCCGGTCATAGATGTCGCTATACTATTTATAGGAATTATATCGGATTAAACAGACAAAATGTATGACATGAAACAGAAAATTCAAAGCCACAGCCCCTCTCACTCACTCCTCACTCAACTAAGCTCGTAAGACGTAATCGCAAGCGGTCATTGAACTGAGATTGTAGGACGCGCGAAATTTAAACTGATCGATTATTGAGTTATTATTTATTGAGTTTGAATGTTTAGGTGTTTGTTTTGGGCACAGGGCATTGGGCAAGCCAGGCTTTTTAACATTTATAGAGGGTTCGCCACTGGCAGGTTTGTAACAGAAGTGTGTTCCAAGGTCTCCGTGACATTTTGGTCAAAATCGAGTTTTATGCATTTTCGGTTTTTGGGATGGAATGTTCTCGCAAAAATGTTTTCACCATTTAAATAATGGTGATTTAAAACTTTAAAACCCAAATAATTGTTATTAAGGTTTTTGTAGAACATTCCAGCATTCTAAGAGCATTGTATTCTTGTGAAAATTTCTATGGACCTGCTTGTCTACTCCTAGATTTTTGTGAGTGACCAAAACGCATTTACATCATTATCTAGAAGCTTATAAAATATCACGTGGAACACTTGTTTTCCAAGGTAACCATTTCATGCACCAGTGTAATTTCTTTTTTAGATTGTACCTATGTCTAAAGATATATTTCTTTTCTTTTAAAGAAATGGTGTAAATAAAGGTGTATTTGAATATATAATCGCAAATATAATTATGCTAAGTAACTAATACATTATAGAGCAAATTTTTATCAAGTTTTCAATCCATACAATATTAATTATCTGTTTCAAAAACAGCGTTGATAAAAATAAAGCCCGGTATCCATTTATGCGGAGTGGAGTAAAGATAGCAGACCAATTTTAGAGTAAGTACATAGAAATTCCGCTTTAAAATTAAGGCTCTGTCATAGCGTTAAATCAGCAAAACAAAGCAATGTATCTATCAAAAGGTGACATATGTAAGCTTAAAAAAATTATATAAATATTTTATGTAAAAACATTCTCTGCATGGAAAAAATCCTTAAACATAGTTTACCTTTTAAAGCAATCTTTCTCCTTATTGAAACCAATGATTTGCTCTAAAAATATTACATAAAATTACAATTTGATTTCAAATCAACATTGTCGGTTTATTTTTTATTGAAAAGTTAATATTGTGACATGTGCTTGCTCGATTTCACCCCCGACGTCTGTATTTTGATCTCGTGAACTGAGAGCGCCTTAACACGTCAATCTGATTGGTCTGCTACTAACTACAACTCTTTAGTGGATATCGGGCCTATGTTTTCGAGATGTGGTTACTCGTGCTAAACTTTCATTTTTGTGTGGTTCAGGACAAGAATGGAAGCCGATAGAAATCGATTTGCAAGTGGCTACAAGATCGCTTTTATCCAATATTGACGAGCCCACAGCAGTCAACAGTATTGACAGGTAATTTTTGAAGTGAAAACTTCTTTAGCCGCGTTGAGCACTTTTTGGTAGGGGGTAAACTTGTGGATTCGCGTGACCGACATGCTCGCGTTGTTACGAAGTCAAAAGGTCTTAAATATCAATATACTACATACGTAATTAAACTTTAATGCTTTAGTTTGTACTTAAAAAAATTAAAATATTGTAATTATTTAAAGAAAAAAATTATATAAAAAAAAATTCAAATATTCGTTTTCACTGCTGTCGGCAGCCCATTTTTTTTATTTGATGACGAGTGACAAAAATGAGTGTCGCTAGATAGATAGATAGTCAACCTAGTGTGGGGGTATGTTAACGCTGCACTTTCCAGTGCGGACACCTTGGAAGTAGCGGCATTGCTTATTTTTTAACGATTTTTTTGTTTCCTATAGAATAAACAATCCGATCGACGCGGCACGAATCACACCCAATATTATGTCTGTAAAAGAAAGCGTGTACCAACTTCAAAAAAAGAAGATTACCAAGGAATACCCGTGGGAAGTAAGTGTCTGTTCCGTGCAACCATTAATTATAATCTTTACTCACTGTGTCGTGCTGTGTGACGAAATCAAAAGTTATTGTGTTTAACCAAAATTCGATCCGCATTTTTTCTTTCAGGTTTTTAGTTTACTTAGAGGCATAACTTTGTTAATCTTTGACTAGGTAATTATGGGTATTTTTTTACAATTGCTGATGTAGAACACAAAGCACTATACGAATTAAATAGGACTTTTTTACATTGAAACAACACAGCTGTAAGTTTTAGGAGTTCTTTGAGTTTGCCACTGGTAGTGTTATTGAGTATTTAAAATTTGACAATTATATTCAAATCCTGCTGTCCTATTTATATTCTGGTGTAATTTCAATAAAACTTAGCATCTGATAGATGTAGCCGCGTGCGTAGTTTCTCACGTACAGCGGACGGACGACTAATTGCGGAAAAGAACCACAAAACACGAAGAAGAAAAAGTGGTAGCCGCGGGTGGAGGCAGCTTTAAACTTGCGGCAGGCTTAAGTGGAGAATGTTTCAAATCTCAGCCATATGGCCTTGAGGCAAAGGGGTTAGAATATTTTTGTATAGAGCCTGGCCTAACTACCGTTCCGCCATTTTTTTCGAAACAACGGCCACGGCGCGGGGTATATGTACAAGAGACGCGCCGGCGGTGTGGCTTTGAAAGTATGAAAGTGCCGTCCAAGCGGCGCCCGCGCCTCGCCGTTAAGACGCCGGCGCCCCGCCGCTTGCATACATTTTGTATGAAATATGTTAAGGCCCTGTGTAGCGTAAAAGGGGGTTTTTAAAAGCAGTGTAGCCATCAAACGGTCACATAATGTACGCTTGTAAAAATAATGTGCTGTTTTCAAGCCCTTTGAGCAGCCATTGACGCATCTCAAAACACAATTTAAAAAAAATCTCTGCATTGAAATTTATTTTAAACATACCTCTTAATTTACCTTTTAAAGCAATTTTTCTCCTTATTGAAACAAATAATTAGCTCTAGAAATATAAGATAAAATTGATATTTCTAAATCAAACACATTGTCGGATTCATTTGTATTGAAAAGTAAATATTAATTTTTTTACAAATTATTTCATGCATTTTTTACGACATGCGCTTGCTTGATTTCACCCCCGCGAGCCTGTGTTTTTCATCTCGTGAGCTCACAGCGCGCGCCCGCGTCGCACCCTCGCCGCAAACGGGCCTCGCCCGCGTCCCTCGCCTCTTGTGTATGTCCCGCCGCTTATAGAACCTGTATTAATCATCAGCTGGCATCAATACAAGCACATATGATATGAGACGAAATCTTCTAAAGCGTCAGGTTTCCGAGATATAAGCTATCAAAGCTGTACTCGTGGTGCCATCATTGAGTAGATTATAACTTTGATAGATTGTAATATATCGGAAACCTGACGCTTTAGAAGATTGTCTCATACCTATAATACTTGCTTGTGTTAATGCCAGCCATTGATTGATACAGGTTTTATGTGTGGCGACTATTTCGAGAAAACATAAAAATGACAGAATGGTTGGTGGGCCAAAATATTCAAACCCCTTTCGTTGATCCAGTTTGCTAAATTTTTCATTCTCCTAAGTCCAAACACGGTTAGTGACGACTGGCGAGTTGATAAATCCATTCAAGCAACCTCAGTTCGCCACAAATCAAATCGATCTGCTTTCTCTCTGCTTATATGCTCAAATGCTTACACTGCATTTATCACTGTGCGCAATTAATTTAGACTTGAAAAACAAGATTGACAAAGCACAAAGATGTTAAGAATTTTTCATTGAGATGCCACTTTTTTGTAGTGATATTAGCCTAGGTAGTTAGGATTTTTTAACGATCTGTAGTTTTAGAGTAACACTATTACAGATGGAACGATTACGTCACTACAACAATTTAATATAATTATATGATATATCTATGTTATATTGACGACCTCCGTGGCGCAGTGTTGAGCGCTGTCTTAACGTGCAGAGGAGGACGGGTTCGATCCTCGGAAGGGTCAATTTAGAAATTTATAATTTCTGAATTTTCCCTGGTCTGGCCTGGTGGGAGGCTTTGGCCGTGGCTAGTTACCACCCTACCGGCAAAGACGTGCAGCCAAGCGATTTAGCGTTCCGGTACGATGCCGTGTAGAAACCGAGTAGGGGTTGGTTTAATATATGTAAGTGCCATGCCCCTAACAGGTTAGCCCGCTACCATCTTAGACTGCATCGTCACTTACCATCAGGTGAGATCGCAGTCATGGGCTAACTTGTAGTGGATAAAAAAATAATTACAAATATAATGTCTTTATTTTAATTAGGAGACCAATGAACCGATCGACATTGACCGAACGCTATCCACGGTAACGCTGATGGATATAGAGTGCTACGATACGTTTGTCACGACGCCGCTCGTTGAATCGATCAAAAGTCCCGATCGAAATGTATTGCTGTCACCGGCGAGGAAGGTGACGAATTCGGCTGCTATACTTCCACCACCCTTAAAGTAAGTACTTTGAATGCAGGTGTGTTTGGCTGTGTATATGTGTGACATTAGACTAATCTATAATATCTAGGCAATAAAAAAAAATAAAAAAAAAGTAAATTATCATGCTTTATTTTGTGAACTTTAGTGACATAACTTCGTCGATCTTTTTGTCAGCCCTAACGCAGACTACCTACGGTCTATTTGGGCTGCAATTTACAAACGCCAGCCTGTGTTTTTAGTCTAGTGCTTTGGTCTGCAAAATTGTGGTGTAATTTTAGATTTTTTAAAGGCATTAAATTAAATTAAATAAAATCTATGTGTGGGTCGAATGTCTGGACCCTAGAGCGCCAATAGACAGACGAGTGTGTGCACATCACTTATCTGGTCAACACCACTATTAAAGGGCAAAACAAACAGGAAGCGGGCACGGGTCGGGTCGGGTGTCAGGCGGGTTGAATTCCTTGTATTTATATGGAAGTCATCACACGGAGCGCGGGCGCGGGTCGGGCGCGTGGCGGGTGTCGCTGTGTGATGTCGTCCATATGAATACAAGGAATTCAACCAGCCGCGTACCCGACCAGACCCGCGCCCGACCCTGTCGATAGGGTAGGGGCCATGTCGATAGTACGTGGGGTGTGGGTTTAATATAACTGCCATGCCCCTAACAGGTTAGCCCGCTACCATCTTAGACTGCATCATCACTTACCATCAGGTGAGATCGCAGTCAAGGGCTAGCTTGTAGTGGATAAAAAAAAAAAAAAAAACGTACGACTTGAATTGGCTTTTTGCCAAAAAATATAGGCAAGAAATAGTTTTTAAACTGAGCCGTCCGCCGGCTCTATGCAGTCCTATCAGTCCTGCCCATAGACATATAGCCCATAGATAAATGGGCTACACCAGCAGGGCTAGGATGCGCGCGTAGAGATATGTCTCTCTACTTTTGTCGCTCTCTTTTCTCTTTCTGATCCATATTGATAGACAGAGAAAAGAGAGCGACAAAATTAGAGAGACATATCTCTACGTGCGCATGCTGCATAGGCAGGAGACTCGCTTCATCACTTCATTGAGATATTATTTCGATCGCACTTGGTCTGTTATTTAATTATAAACTGCGCCCAAGCATCAAACATTGAATACATTCAAATTGGCTATTATAAACTTTTGTTCTTTTTTTGAAGAACATGAAACTGCAAATGCGTATTTGCAAATCTTTGTTTTACCCACTCGCAGCAATAGGCATGATGCCTGATTTTGAAAAATGGTCAGATTATGTTCGGAAGTATCTACTATTTCGAAAAATATCTTATTTCAGCAGAAAAATAAGGTTTGGTAGATAATATTGGCATTTGAAATTTAAATTTTAAAATTCACGCCAAAACGCTCCCCGGTGTCATGGCGTCGTTTGTGACGTCACTATTATTTTTACCAATGTACTCTGTGCAGTGTGCAGCAAGCAATAGTGTGATTGTCAAAGCTCGAAAACAAACCATTGTGACGTCATTCGCTTCTTGGCGTTTTAACCAATATGGCGGATTGGTATATAGTATTTTATAATTTTATTTTATCAAAATAAATAGCAATCTCACTCGAAATAGAAAAATAAATACGTTTTTTATAATCCATGAATCCTATTTCATTAGATAAATTCATAATTTCATTGATTCTTGGTTACTGTCATCATGCCTATTGAATTGCTTAGGTATTTATGCAATATGATAAGAATGAATATCGCCTCGTATTCTATTTAAAAAACATTTTTGATGCTAGTACTGGTAGTTTCATTTTCTATAATCCGCTACTATAGATAAAATTTTTTTGGGGTACAGTGTGTATCTTGCGATATTCACCACCACTTCCATCAACGGATTTTTCAACGTCAAATGACAACCTCCGTGGCGCAGTGTGTAGCGCTGTTGCCTTAACGTGCGGAGGTCTCGGGTTCGATCCCCGGCAGGGTCAATTTGGGAATTTATAATTGCTGAATTTTCCCTGGTCTGGCCTGGTGGGAGGCACCCTACCGGCAAAGACGTGCCGCCAAGCGATTTAGCGTTCCGGTACGATGCCGTGTAGAAACCGAAGGGGTATGGGTTTAATATAACTGCCATGCCCCTAACAGGTTAGCCCGCTACCATCTTAGACTGCATCATCACTTAACATCAGGTGAGATCGCAGTCAAGGGCTAGCTTGTAGTGGATTAAAAAAAAATTACAGGTACGACGACAAAATAGGGATTCTTTCCAAAACGCCCACGATCCACGGTCCGGAGTTGCGCGATGTCGTTGCGGCTCTAACCACCATCAACTCAAATGACACATTCGACCTGGAGCGCGCAGAGACGTTAGGAGATTCCTTCCTTAAGTTCGCAGCCAGCTTGTACCTCTTCCACAAGTTCCCAGCGCTGGACGAGGGTCAGCTGACCAACATCAAATGCCGGCTTATTGGGAACAGGTAACTATTTCCTGAATTCACCCAAAGGCGATTGAAGCAAGTCTGATTGCAGCCAAGCGCTAGCCTATATATTTAAAGAGAGGAAACCTGGGGGTTACTATTTATACCTCTTTATGTTCGGGTCGTATTCTGTCACAAAACGTCAATTGGGATGTTGCCTATGTCAAAATAAGTTATTATTAAATAGAGGATCTCCCAAAATACGTAATATTCACGCCTCAAGTAAAAAAGTGCGTCGAACTGATGATGTCCCAAGTAAGTACTTCATACAAAATCCCATACTAAGCGCGCGTTTTGACGTTTGGAAAAGATTTTACTAATTGGTAAATTACCCTATTTTAAAATTATACTGCACTAGTGGGTCCGGCAGACCTTGTCCTGCCCTGCGCCTATTGCAGCGCCCCTACTGGGTTCAATTGTGAATATAAACCATCCACCCACGATTTTTGTGCGGGTGAAAAATTTCATCTAAATCGGTCAAGCCGTTTCTGAGTTTTAGCGAGACAAACGAACAGCAATTGTTTTTTATATACATAATATAGAGATTATGCGATGATAGTAAGCCCCCTGTGCTCAGGAATGGGGCAGTACTGAATCTTACTAATTCTTATTAATTTTTTAAAACTATATTGTGGGTTTTTCTCAGGAATCTGTACTACGCCGGCGAGCGCGTGCGTTTGGGCGGGCGGATGAAAGTGGAACATTTCATGCCCAGGCAGGACTTCGTAGTGCCCGGCTTCTCGGCTCCACAACAAGTTATCTCCTTCATTGAAGAACGGCACGTGAGTACTGTTCAATGCCTTCACTATATTTTACTTAATGCTTTTAGGGTCACCCAGCGGGCGATGGAAGGTCGGAGTATCTACTCGGAGTATTTTACTTCGCATTCGCTTCTATGAGAGCCCCCCTGAAATAAAGATTTTTTATAACTTTTTGAGCCACAATATTCGGCTGGAGGCCATCGGTGTACATATTATATTTAAAGCTGAAGTAATTTCTTTCAGTAATTCAGAAGTTATAAGGCTCTGACAGACGGACGGACGGAAAAGTGCAAATTCACTCAAGTAGACTCAGAGACCTTCGCTTCGCTCGGTCAATAGGCATGATGACAGTAACCAAGAATCAATGAAATTATGAATTTATCTAATGAAATAGGATTCATGGATTATAAAAAACGTATTTATTTTTCTATTTCGAGTGAGATTGCTATTTATTTTGATAAATTAAAATTATAAAATACAGCAATCCGCCATATTGGTTAAAACACCAATAAGCGAATGACGTCACAATGGTTTGTTTTCGAGCTTTGACAATCACACTATTGCTTACTGCACACTGCACAGAGTAGGTACATTGGTAAAAATAATAGTGACGTCACAAACGACGCCATGACACCGGGGAGCGTTTTGGCGTGAATTTTAAAATTTAAATTTCAAATGCCAATATTATTTACCAAACCTTATTTTTGCTGAAATAAGATATTTTTTCGAAATAGTAGATACTTCCGAACATAATCTGACCATTTTTCAAAATCAGTCATCATGCCTATTATAACGAGACCTACTTAAGTTTCTGTCATGAATGTCTGCAAAATCAAAGTACGCTTCAAATAGTTCTCAGCCTTAAACAAAGCTTATAGTTGACTGATGTTAAGGACGTGCTGGAAATGTAGTTTATTATTGTGGGAGATCTTTTAAGCTATTATTATTATTATTTATAATAGGCTAGGCAGCTTTCGCTGATGCGCCTATATCAAATCTTGTGCTTCGTCTTTAAGTGTTTATCCAGTCTGTTCTTGAACTGATTCACAGAGGTTGACATCACCACATCCTCGGGCAGTTTGTTCCACTACTCTGTTGCCCAAAAAGTGTTTAAGGGGATTTGATGATGCCAATCTATGACGCTGCTTTCGATCGTGTCCTCTTAGCTATGTATAATAATGCCAGATAATTAACAAAAATATTTATTGACTCTTCAGCTTAAAACTAAATTAAGTCTTGTTCCTTTAAGTTTTGACTCTTAGCACTATTTCTTAAATGTATTAACAACACCTCGAATAGACAGGATAACGGACAAGTAGGAAAAATTACATCTGTATGACATAAATATATTTTTGTGTAGCCTTAAAAACAAAAATCACTATAGCATTCTTCTTTACGTTTAGTACCAGTTGCTTGGTTGTATATACAACATATTATGAAATAATTTATGTGATTTGCTATATCTATTTGTAGAAAGAATTTTTATATAGCAAGTCACGAAATACGTTTTCAAAAAACGTAACTTCCTGGATATACTGCAATTGAATGATATTCTAAAACTTCATTAAGTGTCCTCATACAATTCTAAAACACGTAACAGCTTGCTGCTCACTGCTTTTTACAGAAACTGGTATTTCTAAAAATAGTATCATCTCGCTTTCATTTAGAACATATTGTGAAATGGATAAAACTTTGACTTGTCGACCAGCCATAATCTGGGGCCATGCTGCCAACGCCTTAAAGCCATATTGTATCATTATTATTGACTTTTGTGTTTTAGAATTATAATCCTTATTTTAGGAGCGCTAAGGCACGTGACATCAGACTGTCATAGTAATATTGCTTAAGTTTGCTCTAAGCGTTGACAGTATGGCCCCTGTCCTTAAGTAACATAACAACGTTGCTTTGTCAAAAGACCATACCTACAATTTATTAAGAATAATAACATTACTAAGTTATCGACATATTACAGATAGATTAATTATTATTTATTTATCGAAGTAAAACGAATTAGCACCAATTAATTGATAAATCTAAAAGCTGATTTTTCAACCCCCACAAGTTGAACTGAGAAATAAATAACGAATTTTTCAACAGATTTTATTGGAAATCTGTCAAAATGTTTAATTTATTATAATTTTCTTTCCATAAAAAATCGGCCGTAAATTAAATAGGTCTACAAAGTCTCATTTACTTGATGTTCTCGTGTGGAATTTTATGAATTCGACCACAGATTCAAAAACGTCATCGACTAATGCTTTAGGCGTGTGCATAGCGGCGAAATGACCTCCAAAATCCAGAGTCGTGGAATGTACTAGATTGGGGAATTTGTCCCGTAGAATCCAATCAGGCTGGTATACGACTTCGTATCGAAAATTTATAGCAGCCGTTGGCACATAAGTTGGGATGCTGGAAAAGAAAATTATGATCAATAAAATATATATGACCTCGCAAATTCTGTTGTACACTATCTGAAAATGTAAAATGATTACCTACTCCAAATGCATAACTAACACCAGATTTAGACCTACCAATTTAAATTAGTTAAGAGATTGTGTACAATTGTAATTAGCCACATCGTCTTCAAAAACATAAAAATCAATATTCTTAAGATCATAAGCTTTTTTGTAAATAATAACACGACATAATTCATATCCATACTAATATTATAAATGCGAAAGTGTGTCTGTCTGTCTGTCTGCTACGCTTTCACGGCCCAACTACTCAACCGATTTTGATGAAATTTGGTACAGAGATAGGTTGTATGTCGGGGAAGGACATAGGCTACTTTTTATCTCGGAAGAAATTGATATTTTCAATGATATATTTATTGTCATCAACGTCACGTTATCAGCGTCACACAATCGTACGCGTAACACGACGTGGAATCGTACGCGCGACTGACATCAGCGTATACAAACTTCAGGAGCGAACTTTGACTTTGCTTAGACTTAAGACTTGGTGAAAACGAGACAGATTTATGTTCCTCACATAAGTCTATCTCGTTTTAACTCTTGAGTAAAGTCTGTGCCAAGTCAAAGTACGCTCTATATATCTCAGCATCACACTCACTCATGAACAACGAAGACTTCTGGCCATGCGAAAGCCTCAGCATACACCCTCATCGACATAGTAATTCTTTCGTTTGCCCAAAGTATAGTAACGGTGTCTAGGAGATCATCAATATTGATTTCTTCCAAGCCCCCGTGCGGTGTTTGCAGCGTGTCCCTATTGCTGCATATGCCTATCTTCTCCAAAGTATATGCTGCCAGACCTGCAGGCGTGTCTGCTAATGCTGCACCTGAAATTTTGTAAAAAGTATAGTA
The DNA here is from genome assembly GCA_923060345.2 of Erebia aethiops. NCBI lineage: Eukaryota > Metazoa > Arthropoda > Insecta > Lepidoptera > Nymphalidae > Erebia > Erebia aethiops. The sequence goes on from OV281087.1 coordinate 15,963,860, forward strand.
AAAATCTGTTTTTGGCCTTGACTTTTCTCGCATGAAATTCTGATATCTTATGTTCCAGCTCCCAATTTTAAACAGTATTATTTGAATAATAATATACTTGAACCCAACGTTGTAAATTATACCAAGCACAGAGCAACTTCTAGTAAAAAATAGTGTAACAGTTATCTTATAATGTATTTAACTGTTATTCAATATCCCGCATAGTTGCGTCGCGCTTTTAAACCGACTTCCAATAACGAGGTAGTTCTCAATTTGGCTTGTTTTGAATTGAAAATTTCTTACTAATTTCTAGCTAGAAAATTGAATTTTTAAAAATGTACAATTTAGAAACAAATAAGTATAAATGAATAGCAGGTTTACCTATAGTGTCCGGTTTCGTGGCTTGCAAGTGAAAGTAACCACTCTCCCTCATTAAATATGAGAAAAGATCCTTTAGGGGATACATCCTGTTTCTATGTTTGTCTTCTACAATGAAACTCGGGAAAAGCGAACCAATTACGTATTTTAGGTTACTTATGGGCCTTGAGGATACCGGCATATTTGTATGGAATCTGCAATAATAATTTAAAATGTGACTTTTGATGTCATCGACTTGACGAGAGGACCGACGTGAGGGAATATGAAGAGTATGTAAAAAAACAGGGGTTTTCTTAAAATAATTATGCCTTCCGCATCCCTTCGGCTGTGTCTTTACTTTACACACGAGAATGAATAACAGTTCTGCATATTTTATTACATATTATACAGGTTAATCGCTTTGAAGTACCTACCTATCAATTTTATTTTACTTCACGTGTTTATTACACGATTTTCATAATTGAATACCTTAATGTGTTATCTCTTAATTTCTACTTAGACTATAAAATATAAATATACCTAGCTTAGCTTATTTTTGCTCCGCAACGGTGTATGACCTTCACCTATTCTTACTCTTATATAAAGCGGAATAAGAGGTAGTTGAATTCACACCTTGCTTATAAGATTTTCAGTTGCATATTCTGTAGTATATTCTGTAGTCCGTATTGTTTCGAAATAATTTCTAAAAGTAAGTATTGCCACTCTTATTTTGTGGTATTGCGTGATATATTATAATGTATTGCTTTCAAAAAGTCTGGGTATAATTCAATATTTTTGGGACATTTTCATTTTTCACTAACTACATACATGATTTGACAACGACGTCTGCAATTTTTGAACGTATTTTCTGTTGAATAAAAACTCCTTTGACATAGGGTTGTAGACCGTAAAACTTTAAAAGAAAAATAGTGTAACCTAGGTAACGTCGTTGTTATAAAAATGTTGTAAAAGGATGTGTACTTATAAAAATATATTCATGCATAAAATATAAAATATGTTTCAATAAAATTAATAATCCACTGTAGACAATCACTCTGCACAAGATTTTCTGTTGTCATATCAACCATATCAGACACAAAATGGGATAAAAATCTTAATATTCTTTAATGATTGCTTTGGTTTCTTACCCTAATACTTCATCTTGGAACACTGTAGCCAAATGTGTTCCTGCCTGGGAACCCCAGTCGCCCGCCTGAATGTAGTATTTATTAAAACCGAGCCGTTTCATCAGGTTCCTCATTATTATCCCAATCTGTAGTGGATTCAAGCCCGGTTTGTATGTGCCCTGCAATGTTATTTTTTTAAATGTATTAATCCACCACCACCACATCTCATTAACGTCCCACTGCTGGGCAAAAGCCTCCACTATCATACGAGAGAGGGAATTAGAGCTTCGTCTCAAAGGCTCTACACAAACTAATTTCGACCACGTTAAGTGTTATAAATGTTATTTTAAATATAACGCTATAATAAATATAATCATACCGAAATAGGTACTTTCCAAAGGAAAGGACGACAGTTATAGCTACATATTTTAGTTTAGGCTGTGGCACCCGTCTGTTAAATATTTGTGAACACTAACTTCGTTAAATAAGACACACCATCGATGACTTTAGATCTGATAAAATCTACGGTAAAATAATAGTATCGATCGTTTGTGCTATATCTAAACAAAACAATTCTCTAGTTGATGAATCTAAAAAAATCATCAATGTACCTATTACATAGTAGATACAGACAGACAGGATGGTAATCGACAAGAGCGACCTTACAAAAAAGGCACGTGTAGGTATAGTATAAAGTGACTGTAACGTTTTTTGCTAGCGATTTTATGAATTTGAGTATTTTTCGACTATTACACGAGTAAAATTATGTGTATGGCAAACATTCTGAAAAAGTTGATCAAGAAATTAATTTTCTAGGGAATGATAAAGGTATTAATAGGTAATAATCACGAGATGCTCAGTTTGCTTGTTACATTCACAACTTCGCCCGCATAGATTTAGGTTGTCCCGTAGGAACCCTTAATAACAGGATACAAATCTTGAGAATGACGATTGATTGACGAATGATTAAAGAAAAACAAAATCACCTTCGTGACATCTTAAATGTTCATAACATGTACTCGTACCTCAGAAAATCCAAAGCCCGGCAGATCAACGGCAATGACTTCAAAAACGAAACCGTATCCACTTCTCGGCGTTGTCAGCATAGGTATTGCCATATCAAATTCCTTGGACGAACTCGGCCATCCGTGCATGAGTAACAAGGGTAGTACTTTAACGTTCTTTGCTTCTGGCTTAACTCTTATGTAATGAATGTCCAGGCCTTGTACTTTGGTTTTGAAATGGGGGAATCTATTCAGGCGGTCGGCTCTCTCTTTAAAATTATACTCTTTGAGCCAGTACGTTAATATCTTTTCCAAATATATTGTGTTCATACCGTACTCGGATTGTGTACCCTCCATAGGTCGGATGTATGGACGTCTATTTTTTAATCTGCTTCTCAAATCTTCGACCATCTGTAATTAAAGTGTCACCTTATTAATCTAATAATCTAATCTAATATCAGCTCGTAGGTACGATTCAGTTTTGTTACGATTTCCTATTTTAAACTTTTTAAAAGTATTGCTTGTAATGGGCCTCGTAAATTTACGAGAATAACAGCTAATTATGAGAGTAACACTACGAGAAGACACTACCACTACTACAAAGACATTTCTTTATTTATAACTAGATAATTCCCGTGACTTCGTCCGCGTGGACTAAGTTTTTGGACTCCTGCGGGTACTCCTTAATTTTCTGGGGTAAAAAGTCTGTGGTCTATGGCCTTCCCCGGGATAAAACCTATCAAACCTACCAAATTTCATCAAAATCGGTTGAATAGGTGGGCCGTGATAGCGTAACAGACAAACAGACACAATTTCGCATTTCAAATATTAGTATGGAAGTATGGATTATTATAAGTTAGCTAGCTGATGCCCGCGACTCCGTCCGCGTGGATTAAGGTTTTTTGGTTAACTCCTTAATTTTCCGGGATAAAAAGCCTATGTGCTATTCCAGACTATAATCTATCTCTGTGCCAAATTTCATCCAGATCCGTTCAGCTGTTGGGGCGTGATTGAGTAGGTAACAAACATCCATCCATACAACCATACATCCAAACTTTCGCATTTATAATATTAGTATAGAAGTATAGATTACTCATGTAAATACACTGTAAATAGCATTTAAAGATTTGTTCGACGTTTCTACATATTTTCTTACCGTATCATTGAACACGATTTTAAAAGGTCTTATAGACTTGTCTTCTTGTTTTGGTTTTTCTCCGTCTCCCCACCATCTTTCTAAATCAAGTTCCGGTAAATCGGGAACGCTCTGAAGTTGGTAATATTTAGTTCCGATACCAATGCCTACAGCTGCAAAGGCTACGAACAGTGCAAAGTTTTTGAACATCTGAAAGAATGCTCCAAAAGTTATGCTTCTCCAAAAAATCTTCTGAAGCTGATCCCTGATTTAAGATCAGAACTCATCAATTCGGGAACGTGCATATTGATTATTAACTACTGGTATAGGCATCCCAAACACTAACCTGCTGTTGTTTTGCGAAAGCAGTATTAAATTTTATTAGTAGGTATGTAATATGTGTAAAGAGTTAACAACTATATTTATTAATTTTATTATTATAGTCACAACTTGAAACGGAAAATTCGGTGCTAATGTAGATTTAGACGAAACTCTTAATATAGAAGTTTCACTTGTATGCCTGCCTAATAACAATTAGTCATATTCATGATTTTTTTACATATTTAAGGCTAGCTAATAAATCATTTAAAATCTATTACTTGTATATTCAAAACAAGTAAATTATCATAAAAATAAGTTAACAGTTTCATTTTTCCCACTTAACGTCAATTCATAATCGATCAAGCAACATTCCTAATTGTGGCTTAGATGGGCAGAATTTGCATATGCTATGCATGCTATGCATTGCTATGCAATAATTGTATTGTCGTGGGAACTAAATTCTTAGAAGTGAATTAGTAGCAGTAGCACAGAATAGGTAATAAATAGTACAGTGCAAGTAGTAAATTAAACTCCGTCGCAATACTTATTTCAAGTACATAGGTACTAAGCTGAATAAAAACTGTTTACTAGATGTAATGATATAGAATTGGTACTTGTTTTTATAAATTCTTTACACTTAGGTATTATTTTGTTTTACCGCCTTTCTTATCCGCCTAACGGTAACTTCATTATGAATAAATATTCAGGTCATGCTGTCGCAAATAACTTTCACTCGTTCATCTCAACTGTGTTTTTTGTACTTATCCATATTTAAAAATTACTCTTCTTCTAGGTTTAAACAACATAATATTATATATCTTATATAAATCACACATAATAACCTTTAAAAAAATAGCAAGCACTCTTCGATTGTTTCACTTGAAATATTATTTTCGCATTACACACAATCGCGGGTAAAGCACGTGCGCAAGCGCCGGCGTTCCACACCGAAATTATAAACACGGATTGATGAGTTGAAGAGCGAAATATGTTACCGTCTAAATTCTTATGCGGTCAAAACTACTTTTAACTTAAAGAAGTACCTTTGATAGTCGAGATTTGCCAAAAGTAGTTTTTTGACTGAAATTCCTATCAAAACTCTTTATCATAATAAATCAACATTGTTAAAAATTAGGATGCACATAATCAAATCGAAATTATTTATTTGTGAATACAGTTAGCTATATACTTACATGTTAGTTTTACAGAAGCTATCATTTGTTCTACCACAGTGAGGTGTACAAATCTTTTAAATTTATTACAAATTTCGAGCATTTAATATGATGCTTAATAAGATGACAAATTCAACGTCGACTCCATGCTTTCTTCCCTTAGAGTGTTTTTGTAATGCGCGAATCCAAAGTGAGTCTTCTGGCGAAGCCTATTTAAAATACTTTTTGAGTAGGACTGTTATAGAACCTAGCCGAAGGCTCAGATTTTAAACATATTAAATGAATTTTTTTTTGTGAACAGTACTATAACTTTTTGGTGAAGGAAAACACTGCATCGTGAGGAAACCTGCATGCCTGAAAGTTCTTCATATTTTTTTTAAAGGTTTATTAAGTCGGTCAGCGCGGTGAACTTTTACTAAATCCATTCTCGTTCTGAAAGGAGACTCATGCTCTCAGCTGGCAGTGGGTTGAATTTTGACTGTTTCTTTTCAACTATAAGTAGTTCCTCAGTTATAATAGTTTTAACTGTAACATATACATTTATACATCCTTACTAGAGGTGTGCTCAGTTATCTACAAACATTTGAATGTAATAATTTAGCCTTAACCTTCCCTATACCTATATAGGTACACATACATCCGATATAAATTTATTCCAATTACGATAATTTCTATTTAATAACTTCTTCCTTACGTCTATAATGATAAGTATAAGGTATCGAATGCAAGTATAATTGATAAATGATTATTGATTAAATGAGCTATTACAAAAAATGCATATGAATCATACCTTTTTACTATATATTTATCTCTTAGTTATCTGACACTGATAATACAACGACTTATACATGATTACGTTTTTTAACCGACTTCAAAAAAAGGAGGAGGTTCTCAATTCGTCGGAAGTGCCCCGATTACTCGAAGACGCCTGGACCGATTTTGAAAATTCTTTTTTTGTTTGAAAGGGTATACTTCCAAGGTGGTCCCATATAAATTTGGTGAAGATCTTCGAAGACAGATGTACCCCGAGATCTTCGAAGACAGATGTTCCCGATTACTCGAAGATGCCTGGACCGATTTGGAAAATTCTTTTTTTTTGAAAGGGTATACTTTCCAGGTGGTCCCATGGTCATTAGGTCTGATGATGGAATCCTGGGGAAATCAAAGGAACTTAAATTTTATAAGGGCATGAACACAGATAGTTATTAGGTACAGGTCTGTCTACCTTTCGAGAACCTATTTTTCTTTTTTTTTATATTTACAGCACTAAAAAGCAAACAATAAAATTATTTTTAAATAAAAAAAAACCGGACAAGGATAAGCAAAGTTGACGCAAGGCTCGCCCGACTTCTACATAGTGGGTACAAATAATAATATGTAAATATATCCAATTATTTTTTGCTTTTTAGTTTTTGAAGGCGGTTTTTTTTTAATTTAAAAATATTTTTTTGAATTTTTCCAAATGTACAATTTTAAAAAGTCCATGAAATGACTAAATTAATTGCTGTTGGCTACTTTATTATATGCTTGTTAATAAGATAATCACGTCATTTAGATTAAAATAAAATTTTAATTTATTAACTACCTAATTACCACCAATTTGTTGCAACTGTGTTTACTATTTAATGAGGATCGAGATACGTACGTACTGTGTTGCAATTGATGCTTATTATGATACGATAGTCAAGAAAGATGGTTACCATAACAAAACATCCATCTTACTAATTAATATTATAAATGCGAAAGTTTGGATGGATGTTTGGATGTTTGTTACTCAATCACGCCCCAACGGCTGAACGGATCTGGTTGAAATTTGGCACAGAGATAGATTATAGTCTGGAATAGCACATAGGCTATGCTAGAGTTCCCGCAAAGACAATTTTTCCGACAATAATACCTACTTATCCATAACAAGTGAACATAAATAAAACAATTCAAAAATACGACTGCATTGCCCCATTGAAATTTTTTTCATTGAAAATTATAACCAGTATCACTCGGAATACCGTAAGGATTCTAATGATACCCCATACATCCAAATCTGTTCAGGCATTTAGAAGTTATGAATTTATGTTGGAATAAAAAAAATCTCACATACATACATGAACCCCGTAAATATTACACTCCTTTGTTTGGCAGTAATGTAATAAAATCCCCCTCGAATGGAAGTACGGCTACCATTGCTACTACGTAACGATACCACAGTCATAAATCCTTTGGAATCTTATTCACATTTTTAATAAATGATATTTTTTGTGAATCACTGAATATTGAACTATAGTGTTATATATTTTTGGAATCTACTCATCATTTTCTAGATGATGATTTAAATACATATAGTTAATCTTATTTTCGAGTTCTTTTTTCAACTTTATAGTTTTTAATGCGGGACCATGGTCACCCCATAAATTCTTTTTAAACTTTTACTATAGCCTATGTCATAAGCTAGGGATTCTAACGATACCTCATTTATCAAAATCGGTTCAGGTGTACCTATAGAAGTTATGGCGGAATATACAAACTCACATACATACATGAACCCTGAAAACAATATACTCCTTTTTTCAGGCAGTCGTATAAAAAATACAACTGTCGCACGCCCCTTATCTTCACTTGCATTGACCTAGTTTACATAAACGAGTTGTTCGAACGATGAACTTGCTGTCTCATTCATCGGAGTTCATGCTCCTTTTATTTTTGTATGAGTCAGTATACAATATGTAAACTGATCGTCTATAAGGCTGGATATATCGTGCCGCACGCGCCCTATATGAAAGCATTTGTATGAAATCGATTGAGATACTTCGTATGAGATTAGGCATTATCATGTTGATGTGAAATATTGTACCACTAGAGTAATTATTATGCTTAGAGTCCACATTGTATACAAAAAAATATTGTTTTGGTTATTCAGAGCCAATCTAAAGATGTCTGCTATACGTGGGCTGCTGCGGCGAGAACTAACGGCAGGCATATAGACATCTTACTAATATTATAAACGCGAAAGTTTGTGGGTATGGATGTATGTATCGATGTTTGTTACGCTTTCACGCCAGAACGGCTGAACGGATCTGGCTGAAATTTGGCACAGAGATAGATTATAGTCTGGAATAGCACATAGGCTACTTTTTATCCCGGAAGATTAAAGAGTTCTCGCAGGAACCAAAAAACCTCAATCAGGTAAAAAAAGTAGCTGGTCTATGAAACCGTTGGTGAATAAACATACTAGTGTTGTTTTTTCTACTTAATTATACATCCCTAGCTGATCTCGTCTGCGTGGATTGAGGTTTTGTTGTTTCCCGGGATAAAAAGTAGCCTATGTGTTATTCCAGACTATAATCTATCTCTGTGCCAAATTTCCATCCGTTCAGCCGTTCTGGCGTGATTCAGTAACAAATATCCACCCATCCATACATCCATCCAAACTTTCACATTTATAATTTAAGTAATATTGATTTACTGTGCTTTGGTGTAACTGTGCATTTTATCAAATAGTTAAGAGATTGACAGCTCAATCAGTTACAATAGTCAAACTGAAACTTAAATTTTGATATAATGGGCCCAAGTGTATTAAAAATTGCGGCGTGTTCGGCTCGCTCTCATATGTAATAGACATTGAAATCTCAATATGAGTGACAAATCGAGTGACTCGAAAATTAAAAAAAATAACTCATACAAGCTACGAGTATGTACATTGAACGAGATAAATGAGAAAATCTGCCAATGGCATACACTTGCTGGGCATTCGGGCGTTGCTTGCGTGCAAGCACTTCTCATAACCGTTATCATGTAGAAAAAAAGCTTGAGTAAAAAATATGTATGCGGTCAACGTTATTTATTCACTTGTGTTAGGTACTACTAGTTCGTCGGACTTATAAAAGTAGTAGTAGTTTAAAGATTGTACATAGTATCGTATTCTAGTGCTGAAATTTTAATTGTATTTGTAATCCATATCCATACTAATATTATAAATGCGAAAGTGTGTCTGTCTGTCTGTCTGTCTGTCTGCTACGCTTTCACGGCCCATCTGTTCAACCGATTGTGTTGAAATTTGGTATAGGGATAGTTTGTATCCAGGGGAAGGACATAGGCTACTTTTTATCCCGGAAAATTCAAAAGTTCCCGCGGGAATCAATAAAACAATTGACAAATCCACGCGGACGAAGTCGCGGGAATCATCTAGTTATATTATAAAATTGTATACTTTAATTCATTACTTAATGTCTGGAGAGCTCTCTAAAGAGAGTGAGAGACTTCGGCCCAAACTATTATTATGGTTAGAGGGAGACTGCTCAGCGGTGGGCCAGCATGGGATTGATGATAATGATAACATTAATTTTAAGGGTTAAATTAATTATAGTTCGCCGCTATCACAGAAAAGGGTTATTTTTTGCAAATTAATAGCTAATGACGACTAGCGCACCACCGATTACGTACGCAACTACGGTCAGACACCTTACAAGTCCCAACAATAATTGTATAAAGTTTCAACTCAATCGAATCGAGAACTCGTAGTCAACGAACAGACAACAAAATATTCATTTTTATGTATATGGGAACATCATAATGAACTCACAGATATATACCTAACTTCCGTTTGTAGATACGGCCTACGTTCTTGATCGGCATGCAGTTCTCACTCGAGGACGCCTTGAGCGGCGTGCTCTCCATTGAAGGCTTGCAGCATATGCATCAACGGTTCGAAGACTGGGAGAACAGAGCTGAGAAAGAGCCTTTTGGACAGGCACAGAACCCAATGCAGTGCTACATACGGCACCAAGCCGTGTCGGATAAGGTAAGGAAAAATGTAAAAGATTCAGGTCAGACGAGCGTAATTTTCGTTGACGTTTATTTACACACTCTCACACGCACATTATATCCTTCTCCCGACCGATTTTTTTTATCACTACAAGTTAGCCCTTGACTGCGATCTCACCTGATGGTAAGTGATGATGCAGTCTAAAATGGTAGCGGGCTAACCTGTTAGAGGCATGGCAGTTATATTAAACCCATACTCCTATTCGGTTTCTACACGGCATCGTACCGGAACGCTAAATCGCTTGGCGGTATATATAGATATTATAGTGCACAAATGCACGCGCTATTCTCTAACTCTCATAGTCCGATGGAACGAAAAATCTGATACGATCGAAGAAAGATCACACGCACACACCATCACATATCCTCCCACATACATAAACAAGTACACATACGCATTTCTGTATTACTTGTGTCACCTAAGTAGATGGAAACCCTATTTTTCGAGGTTAATTTTTAATTTAACCGATTATTTGAATCCATACCAGTAGTGCATACTCATTAGCCCGCATCTATCCTAGTCTGCATCGAAACTGACCACCAGGTGAAATTGCGGTCAAGTGCTAACTTATCTTTAAATAAAAATGCTTTCCAATAACCGACTTCTAACGCCACTGTAAATATTACTAATTTTTATTTCTACCCACTATGTTTATGGTTTTGGAAAGAATTTTTATTTTTAACTTTTTAGTGTCAGGGTTGAGGATTTGGAGTCAGAATTTTTTATGGGACCACCTCGAAAGCCTCCTTTAAAGACTGATAGAAAAAAAATTCAAATCGGTTCAGAAACCACGCGAACTCGTAGTTTTTGTTTTTATTAAAAAAAATACGCGCCGAATTGAGAACCTCCTCCTTTTTTGGAAGTCGGTTAAAAAACATTTATTTTTTGTAACAATTTCTTCAAAATAAGTAATATATTAATAATGTATAAACTTTTCAGTCAATAGCAGATTGCGTGGAGGCTCTTATAGGCACATACTTGCTCGATGGTGGAATCCAATCGGCCGTTAGATTTATGGAATGGATGAGGATTTTGCCGCCACAGGTAATTTACCATTGAAACTTTGTTATGGGCAGTACCGCTAGTCCGAATTTTAACATTGCTATTTGATATAATATTCTAGAAATAGTTGGCGTCAATTAATGTAAAATAGACTCATACCCTTTATTTAGATTTACGAACTCAGTAAAACTTTTTAAATTTCGTAACGTTTCTGTTAGGAGCGCTGACCGTGAATGCATACACGAAATTGAGCTCAAAATCAATAGTTTTAAGGTTCATTTTACTTTGACGCCAATATATTCGAACGCTCGAATACGATCAATCGAAAATCTAAATTACAATGTTAAACTAGGACTAATGCTACTGTACTGTTAGGTATTTCATGTTATTTGACTTGGAGAATTGATCATTATGTAGGTGATAGACGAGCTTGATTTTTTTTTAATTTTATCAATTTTTTTTTCTTATTTTGTAATCTTATTTGAGTAAATTGTAATTTTATATGACATTAGTAAGAGCTTTATACAAGCCAAAATCGAAATAAATAAATGAATATGAATAGTGTTATTATTGCATTTCAGGATAACTTCCTACAATATTTGAACAAGAAAGTGAACACTGCGTTAACGGAAGGAAAAACGACGGTCACAGAAGTGGAGTGGCTCCTGAACAAGTGTCGTAGTGACATTGAGTCTATTATCAACTACAAATTCAAAGACCCCGCGTTATTGCTTGAGGTATAGTTTAATTATTTATTTCCTTACTTTAAATGGAACAAATGGAATCCGGAACTCGGTCAATTTGGAGAATTTATAAAATTCTGAAAAAACTTCGAGTGAAAAAGCGCATTTAAAGATCAAACTGCGCTTTTTCACCCGAAGTTCTTTTCAGATTAGGGTAATAATTAATAGATGATGTCCGCGACTTCGTCCGCGTTGATTTAACTTTTTGAAAAATCCTGTGGCAACTCTTTGATATTCCGGGATTAAAAGTAGCCTATATCCTTCCCCGTGATCAGTGGCGTGCACAGGGTTCGAAGCCAGGGTAAGCATTAATTATGTATGAGGGTGAAACAGCCAGTTTCCAACTCCAGGCTAGTGCTGAAAATTTCTTAAAACAAAAACCTAATATCGAACTTCCTTATCTAAGATTTTTGGTCCGACCCGGGAAAGAACCCAGCACCTCTCAACTGCAGTCGAACATGCTAACCATGCTAACAAACCATGCTCAACTACTAGGTACTTAATATATTTTATAATGTGAATTGTAATGCAAAAAAGTACACCAAGAACTCTCTCGTTTCACACCCAAAAAGGTAGGTAGGTACTTAAAATAATAATAATACTATGTAAGTAGATTGTTACGTTACCGATTGCAATACCGATTTCTGAACAATTCCAATAATTTTGTAATCACTAATCACTAAAAAAGTTGTCACATGCTGTTCTCACAATAATTCACGTGTTCTTTTTACAAAGAAATGTCCTTGATCGTGTTAAAAAAATTTTTTAACGGGACGAAATTCGCAATCAAAACAATAACAACACAATAACTAATATGGCGCGCGCGTTCGTCTGGTAGCCGGCGGAAGTCTCGCTAAATAACTCTTTTATTAAAATATTTAATTTCAATACTTTAATTACGCTATTATTTGCGTGAAAAAATATGTTTACCCCTTTTGGATGTTTAATCGGTGGCCGTATTATGTTTTTTTAATTTAGACTGCTTTTGATTTAATACTTAATTAATAATTTAGAATCTTTATAATTTCTTAGAATACAAAATCAGTGGAAAGAAATACAGTAGAAAATTTTAATTTATTTAATAATTTCAACAATTCTTTTTGGTATCTAGGTAAATACAGTTACTTAATTTTCATTATTAAAATAAGTCTTGAGTTGATCACGCAATTTCCGGAAGCTGAGCTTTTTATTGACGTAACGTCGTGCGTTATGACTAGGAGTGATGACTCACACATGTAAATGTATTTCGTGTTGTATTACCGAATGTGAAACACACATACCTAAAATTTTTGCCATTTTTAACTCCTGCTTGTTCCGTGGCGCCAGCGTCGCGTCGGTTCAATGTTACTATGAGCGTATTGACTTTGGATAGAATTCGTGACAGCGCCATCTTCGTGATAATTACAGAATTAATATAGATGCGGGTGGTTATTTACTATAGATGGCGTTTTTATGAATTTATATTACAGTTGTTTTTTTATTATTTTATTATGTAATTTACTTGAGTATAACTTTCATTCAGTTGGGGTAAGCTGTGCTTATTTGCCTCTATGAACTGCACGCCACTGCCCGTGATGCAACCTATCTCTATCAAATTTAATTGAACAGATGAACCGTGAAAGCGTATCAGAGAGACACACTTTTGCATTACTAGCAGCACTATTAGTATTTTGATATTACTAGCAGATGCCCGCGACTTCGTCCGCGTGAAATAAGTTTTTTAAATTCCCACGGCAACTCAGTAGATCCAGAGATTACCCCCTACAACGTCACAAACTCACAAACTTTACCTCTTTATAATATTAATATGGATATAGTACATAATTATAAGTATTTGTACGTCTGAACTCATAGGACACGGGGTCTAAGTTCGGGGCGAACCACTAGTATTAGTTTGAATTTATTTCTAAATCATTGTAATATACCCAACCAAGATTGATTGATTGATTGATTGATTTATTAAATAATATCCTCGGTACGCATACAGCAATGCCAAAACGCATACCGAGTCAAGAATTACAAATTACAAATCCAGTCAAGATTGATGGCCACACCTATTTTATTTGTTTATCAGGCCCTATCCCACGGCTCGTACATAAGGAATCGCTTTACGCGGTCGTACGAACGTTTGGAGTTCCTCGGCGACGCCATCTTGGATTTCCTCATTACGTCACACATTTACGAGAACTCGCCCAATATGAAGCCTGGAGACTTGACCGACCTACGATCTGCGCTGGTCAACAACGTCACTTTCGCTTCATATGTCGTCAAACTGGGATTGCACAAGTAAGTATTTGCCAGGCGGGACTGGGAGTCGGGACATCAATATTGGACTTTGAAATAAACAACTTGAAGTTTAATTCGCTATAATCTGCCACAGCTGTAGGTAAATCTATATGGTACAGTGTGCATATTGCACCTGTAGCTTGCGATATTCACCACACCACACAAATCTTCCAAATTATTCTCAACTTACGTGTTTCACTTCGACACCGGAGCATCTTCAGGAGATGTTCACTCGACAGTGCACTATTGTTTTACAATTGTGCGTTGTATATAGCGAATTAAACCTCTAGTTATTTCATTATCATGGACTTCCGCAAAGTAACGCCTGCTTCTATCCAACAGCTTAGTAAAAAAAAAACAATTAACCAAGAGAACGATAATTTTTTTTTCAGTTTTAATTTTTTAGGCGCGATAATGGGATAGCTTAGGTATTTTTCCTTCACACGTCACACAATTATGTTTTGTTTTATATTGAATAAATAAATTATATTATTCAAAATGGATTTTTATGTTGTATTTCTATATAATTACAACTTTTTTTTTTAAATTTATTGTTCAAGATAAACATACATATTAAGGTTATAAACATACTAGCCATCCTCTAAAACTTTGACGTTTATGCGAGGATAGCGAGTTCACATTGCAGTTTAAAATACGAGTATATATAAGCACATATATAAATAACATTTTTAGTGAACTAAAGAAAATATAAAATAAAATAAGTTTTTAGTACTTAATATAGCTTAAAATATTGTGTTATTTCTAATTTTAAACAGAAACAAAAAAGGTAACGACTTACATATAGGAAGCGTTTTCTAGATAATATTGTCACAAGGAGTGGCACCTTTATCCAGGAAATGCTTCTTACATTTCCTTATAAAAATGTTTTTTTTAAAGTTACTAATATTCTGGTTAGTGTTATTGTCTTTTTGGGACATGGTTTTAAGGTTTAGAAATGTGATTAATTTAATATAATTTTGACAGATTCCTGTGCTCACAAATGAACGCGATTTTGGAAAACGCGATCAAAACTTTCGTGGAACACCAGGAAGAGCGGGGCCACGAAATTGTAGAGGACGTTCTGTATCTCATAGACGAGGAGGACTGTCACATCGCACAATACATCGATGTGCCTAAGGTGAGTGAGATCAGTACCAGGACGTTCTGTATTTCACACCATGCAGTACATCGAATGTGCCATAGATAAATGGGATCAGAAAGTCCATTCTATATCCCAGTGGTTCATCCTCAACCATTATTTAGCCACTGACGTCACACAGGCCTTTTTTAAGTAGCGCCAACGTGCTCTATCGGATTTCGCATCCAATCAATGCCAGCCCTCTCTGGATATCGTCACACCACCTTACTGGAGTGCGACCTACGTCATTTAGTTTAATACACTATGAATGGATTTTATGTAACTAGGATAATGCATCTATACTTCTATACTATACATAAAATAAATGCGAAAGTTTGGACGGATGTTTGGATGTTTGTTACTTAATCACGCCCGAACGGATCTGGATTTTGGCACAGAGATAGATTATAGTCTGGAATAACACATAGGCTACTTTTTATCCCGGAAAACTAAGGAGTTCCCACGGGAACCAAACAACCTCAATCCACGCAGACGTAGTCGCGGGCATCAGCTAGTATTATAAATGCGAAAGTTTGGATGGATGTATGTGAGTAACAAACTTTGTTACTCAATCACGCCAGAACGGCTGAACGGGTCTGGATGAAATTTGGCACAGAGATAGGTTCTAGAATAGCACATAGGCTAAATTTTACCCGCGGGTATAGAAAAACGTTAATCCACGCGGATGAAGTCGCAGGCTTCGGCTAGTTAGTTTATTAACTCGATTTGTTTTTATACGACTGCCTGAAAAAAGGAGTATATTGTTTTCAGGGTTCATGTATGTATGTGAGTTTGTATATTCCACCATAACTTCTGACATCATAACTGAACTGATTTTTATAAATGAGGTATCGTTAGAATCCCTAGCTTATTCCGGGTGACATAGGCTAGTAAATTTTTTAAAAATTTGATGGGGTGGTCCCGCATTAAAAACTAAAGTTGAAAAAAAAAATTCGAAAATAAGAATAACTATATAATCATCATCTAGAAAATGATGAGAAGATTCCAAAAATATAAAACAATATCCAGTGATTCACAAAAAATATCATGTGAATAAGATTCCAAAGGTAATTAATGACTGTGGTATCGTTACGTAGTAGCAGTGGTAACCATTCGAGGGGGAATTTTTAGTTTAAAGTTCAACTTGGCATGGCAGTCGTATTTTTAATTTTTAAAATTGTGTTCTCTTGTTCAATGTAGGCCCTCAGTGATATCTTCGAGTCCATTGCGGGGGCGATATACCTCGATACCGGCGGCGACTTGAAACGAGTGTGGTCGGTTGTGTACCGCATCATGCACAAAGAGATACACGCCTTCTCAATGAGCATCCCCAAGCAACCAGTTAGGGTGCTCATGGAAACTATTCACGCCTGTCCGCAATTTGGGTAAGTTCTTCGCTTTCATACTATATACTACTATTGGTTCGCCCCGAACTGAGACCTCGCGGCGCCATCTATTGACATCATTGTGAAGTTCTGTTAAAAATACTGAAGCTCATTAAAAATTAAATAATTACCTTTCCTTATAATATTTATCTAATTTTAGTATTTCTTGTTCAAGTACAGGATATAGTAGTTCAAATAATTGATCAAGTTTCAGGCTCAGCCTTTCAGAAAATTTGGAGTTCTGAGGTCAACTTTGGACGTTAGAAAATCTCCACTTTGAAAGCCCCCCATTTCGTCAATTTTAAGGGAAAAATAAAAAAAAATATTATTGGATTTTATTCCTAATTATCTTTAAAATGATATACCTTTTTTTTTTTTTTTTTCTCGCTGGGAAATGCGTTTAGGCATCCCTCTCGGGTATGTGGGACTCACTGGGACTCCAGAATACCCACTAAAACCCAGCGGCGCTCCTGCGCATCGCCTTACGGCTGGGTTACGGGAGCACCAAAGGCATTCGTCCGCGACCCAGCCAGACCGCAACCCTATGTAACGCTATAAAAATATTTTACTTCGCATTCGCTTCTATGAGAGCCACCTGAAATAAAGATTTTTATAACTTTTTAAGCCATATTCGGCTGGAGGCCATCGGTTTAAATATTATATTTAAAGCTGAAGTAATTACGTTCAGTAATTCAGAAGTTATAAGGCTCTGACAGACGGACGGACAAGTGCAAATTCACTCAAGTAGACTCGGAGACCTTCGCTTCGCTCGGTCAATAAACTATACATACTAATATTATGAATGCGAAAGTGTGTCTGTATGTCTTTGTGTCTGGTACGCTTTCACGGCCCATCTTTTCAACCGATTTTGATAAAATTTGGTACAGGGATAGACTGTATCCCGGGGAAGGACATAGGCTATTTTTTATCCCGGAAAATTAAAGAGTTCCCGCGGGAATCAAAAAATCCTAATCCACGACGAAGTCGCGGGCATCATCTAGGAAATTATATTTTGTGCGATTACCGCCATTTTAGAGCATTTCTAGATTGTCCGATATACAGATAGACGGACAGATAGACAGACACTTTCGCATTTATAATATTAGTATGGATATGTAATCATTTACCTTTATTCTATTATTATCTTTCTAGAGTTAATACAAACTTTTCCATTGTTATGCATTTCTTTAGTATAATAACTTACACTACTGCATTTAATTTATATACGCAGCGTATTGTAATATCTGTATTTAAAAAAAGAGTTTCTTACCGCCTCTTCTCAGCAGCACTTTCTGTCTTTAGGCTGGAATAACATTTTCCGAACCGGTGGTAGAGTCAAAACATGACGTAACATAAGAGACACCTGTCCTACATGTTATAAATAAATTGAGTTTATTGAGTTCTTATATTGTTTCCAGGGAGGCGAAAACAACGACTACGGGCGTTCCAAAAGTCATGATACCAGTCACGTTTACTAAGGCAGGCAAGCAGCACACAGCATTCGGAGTGGGCACTAACAAGTCGCAAGCGAAGCGAGCCGCCTCCAAGCTCGCTCTAAAAATCTTAGCCGCTTAAACCGCTGAGCGAACCTTGCCGCGTTTGTTACTCTTTCACGCCACAACGGCTGAACGGATCTGGATGAAACACAGGGAGAGATTATAGTCTGGAATAACATAATAGGCTACTTTTTATCCCGGAAAATTAAAGAGTTCCCGTGGGAACCAAAAAACCTCAAATGGATGTTTGTTACTCAATCACACCAGAACGTCTGAACGGATCTGGATGAAATTTGGCACAGGGATAGATTATAGTCTGGAATAACATATAGGCTACTTTTTATTTTCTTCACTTCTTCAGCTAGTTGCTGTATTATGCCGTGTAGAAACCGAGTTTGGAAAACAAAGCAAGGGTTTAAAAACTGTCATACCCTTTGGCCACCGTGGTGGACTATGGCTGAAACTCTTCTCATTCCGGGAGGAGTACTCAGCAGTAGGCCGGCTTCGATGGGTTGGTGATGTAATAAATAAAGGGCAAAACACACAGGGAGCAGGCGCGGGCGGAGTTGGGCGTACGGCGGGTGTACTAAAGGGCAAAACACACAGGGAGCGGGCGCGGGCCGAGTTGGGCGTACGGCGGGTGTACTGAAGGGCAAAACACACAGGGAGTGGCCGCGGGTCGGGCGCGTGGCGGGTATGTGATGTCCATATAAATACAAGGTATAAATACCCGGCCCGCGCCCGCTCCCTGTATGTTTTGCACGCCCGCCATCACAGACAGCGCGCGGGTAGAGTGGTTAGCGAGCGGGTGTAGCGTCGTTGAATAGGGATAATGACAACTCAATCAAATCAGCAACTCTTTCGGGGGATGCCCCGTCGCTCACGTTCGCAGGAGCTACCTTCTACCTCCCTGCACGTGTCCCCTGGGTGGTGCTAAACGAGCGACGAACTTGCAGGCGAAATAAGCGTTCTTTTTATAAAAACGCTTATTGTGTACCAAACGCCATACGATTAAATAAATAAAAGCAACTCTTTGATCAAACTTTAAAACGCACTTCTAGTAATAGGAAGTTGTATGGAATTCACAGTTGTGACGTCATCAAATTTCAACGCCATCGATTTTTTTCTTTAATCTATATTTTAAAATGGTTATCAAACTTAAAACTAAAAGAGAGGATATGAATTTTAGGCACTTAGAAATAATTTATTTTTGATATAGGCATCATCGTCCCTTTTCGTCGTAATACGTGTATTCTCCGATAGGCATTCACACTGACGCGTGTCGGGAGTTGGTTTTGTAATGAATTTAATGAAAAAAATATAGAATGTGTTCGTAAATCGTAAACATAATTATTTGGACGAGCAAAAATACGGCAAGAATATCGCAGCAGATTGATTTCGCCCAACTAGCCATCAACCACCGCCCGCGTTTTGTGTGAATACAAGCGCGTCCACGCTAGGAAGCCGACCCGACCCGACCCGCGCCCGTCCTGTGTGTTTTGCGCTTTAGAGAGATTGCGCTAAATCCTCCACTATGTCAATTGTCACGTCAACTTTTTGTCGAAATCGGCTCTAGTGTATGAACCTATGTTGAATTTAAATATATATTTTATTTTTTATTTTTGGATCGAAGTTCCTTATGCCAAGCCGGCAAAAACGTCCGTAACGAAAATGAGTAAGATTTTTTTTACGAAGACAAAAAGAAATGTCCTAAATATAAATATATTACATTTTTGTTAAAAAAATCGTAAAAATATAACTTAAGAAATTAATATTTGTGTAATGAGGAACTTCGTTCCTATTTGGTGTCCCACGACACCACGGTTTAGCATTACTATATGGATTTTTATAATTATTATGTTGATATTTAATTTCAATGTGTATGACATGTATGTTGATTTAATATTATTTAGTTTACTGGATTTTAACTCTATTTTTTAATGTAATTTAGATTTTTAGTTTAAATAATATTTGAAATAGTATGAATTTAAAGATGGATGACGTAATTTGTTATATTTTTTTTACTTTCGTTGTGTATTGTGAGTTGTGTGCTTTCACTGCGCATAATTTTGTGTTTGAACTCGTATTCTATGCGTAGTGATAGACTGATAGATTAAGATCATGAGAGTAGAGAGTAGAGTAGAGTAGAGAGTATTGCTATTATTTAATACTCTCTCTATGTTTTGCTGGATGATGCCCGCGACTTGGTCCGCATGGATTTAATTCCAAAAAGGAGGAGGCTCTCAATTCGGCGCGTATCTTTTTTTAAATGTATGTACACCGATTTCTCCGAGGTTTCTGAACCGATTTGAAGCCTTCTTTTTTTCAGTGGTTAGAGGAAGCTCGCGAGGTGGTACCATTATTTTTTTTGTTAAATATTTTAAATTTTACCTCCTCAATCCTGATGCTACAGGGTACTGCACTCCTAAGCCGTGGGGATTTTGGTACTGTTGATGGCACTACCTGTATATTTATGTCAAACCCTAATCTAACCTATGGTGACGCATACATTTACTTTGCATTCAACTCGCGCGTAACTGTACAAACAAGAAGGAGACAAGAAAACGTAAATACAATAAATCTTTCAAAAATTAATACTCAGAACACTGAACGGTTCACAATCTGTCGACAGTTTACAATCTCACGAGATAGAAACCGTTAGATTATAATATAACGGTTTTTTTTATTTTACGGTGGCATATCCATGCATTATAAATGCAAAATCATTCTGTTGCAGAGTGACATTTTTATAATATAACTACGGATTTATGTAGGGTCGTTGTGGCAACAGTGGGTCGCCCATTTTTCACAGTAGGGGAGCAGGGGGGTATTAAGGAAAAAGTTCAATAAAAGGCAAATTTATGGATACTTTAGGAACTTTTTATTAGAAACTAAATTCTTTCTTATTTGACTATCATTTAATCACAGCGTCAACGTTACATTATTAGGCATTTGGCCACAGATAAACTTTTTTCAAAAAAACAGTATCGCTCCCATTACCCGACTTTGCGGGAAATGAGAGCCTATAAATTCCCATATGTGTAATGGGAGCTACTTAATTATTAAGTCAGCCTCAAAAATTTCTTTATCACAGTCTCACTTAGGTGTAATTTTTACCATATTTCTGGATTTTATAAACATGTCGCACTACAAGCTAGCCCTTGACTGCGATCTCACCTGATGGTAAGTGATGATGCAGTCTAAGATGGTAGCGGATCCTTGTTGTAGACTCTCTTGAGCGGTCCAAAAAAAGTCACATCCAGAGGCTGTAATCTATGTGATGAATGCGGTGGAATGGAAAGCAGTACAATATTGTTTGCTTTAGCCACTTCCCAAGCTTCTAAAGTACAATGGCTGTTGTGGTTGTCCATAATCAGCAGAACAGGTTGGTCAGCAGTGGGTTTTGAGTGCTCAATGAAATGTCGCAGCCATTTAATGTATATGCTTTCATTTGTCCAACCGTTATGAGAACATGTATAAACAGCCCCTGGTGGACCATCTTTTTCTAGCTGCGGTGAGTGACGTTGTCGAGGGTAAATAAAAAGAGGCGGGATGAAGGATCCTGAAGCACTCATAGCACAGATAGCCGTGACGTTTTTACCTCTTTCCCATGATGTGACTGTTCCAACACGTTTTTGTCCCTTTGGCGCTATAATTTTTTCTGTTTCCTGGACCGTCGTTACGCCAGTCTCATCCATATTGTAAATATGAGACGGCGGAAAGTGGTGTTTGGTCATGATATTCTCCAGATTTTCAAAGAATCTATCCACTTCGACTTTATTGAATCCAAGTATTCTATTGATGCTTGTCGCTTCTGGCTTTCTAATACTTAGATTAGGATGTCGTTGAAAAAAGCCAGTTAGAAAGTCTCTGCCTGCAGACTTCTTGGCTTCGTTAAATCGATCTGCGACACCAATATTTTCAGCCATGGCGTAACATGTCTTACAAAACTGAGCCCTCGTCAGTCCGTAAAATTTATTTGACATCTTACGAAGATGATCAGCCAGAATGGCTTCTTGTTCCTCAGTGAACACAGAGGGCCTTCCTAGCTTTGGAGGACATTTGTAGCTAGCATCGTTAGATTTAGCTAATTTGTACCTCTTTTTCAAGGTGCAGTAGGGTATTCCAGTCTCTTTTGATGTTGTTGTTGTTGTTGGGGTTGTTCTTTCTGTGACTAGAGGTTATTGTCGTGAGTCATGCTCTGGCTCTTGCTGAAAAGTTGGAGAATGTACTGATGGCCCAAGGAGTGTTTCGTTTTCTAGAATTGTAGGACTATTTTGCTCAATTTCTTATCTGATATCTTGAAATGATACGTTAAGTGAATTTTGGGGGACATTAGGATTGGGACGATCAGTCACAGTCGGGCGTTTTTTTGGCATTCTGTAAAATAAAAATAGCTATTGTAGTCATCTGGCCGATTGTATTTAGAGACGCCTGGTGATAGGTACACAGTGGGTTGACTCACTGTGCCCCCTGTAGAAATGACCCACTGTGTACCACTCATAACATTTTAATTTTATGACGCAATGTTTAACTTTGCGGGCAATCTCTATTTATTGTCAAATGAGACCTTAATAAATACTTATTACGTACAAATAATAACTAAGTATATAAAATTAAAAGCTACGAGAGAAGAAAACAACAAAACTTACGTGATTTTTTTACATTTGTAGTCATAAAACACAAATTAACGTGTATGTCGTACACCACACTTCCGAACGGCGCACCGACTAGCGTGAAGCGAGTCACCGGTCACGTCTGAACGCGAATCTACTGTGAAAGAGATGCAGCTATTGCCCTACTCTTTTTGCCCAATATGGTGCCGACTCAGTGTGCCCACTTGAGTCTTGACCCATTGTTGCCACAACGACCCTATACCTACTATTTACCTATTTAACACCTGTTAGTCAAAATATTTCATATTGTTAAATTCTTTTTTATCCAACGACTGTGTAGGTAATTTAATCATAGCTGCAAATATTATATAATATTGTTTCAAATAAAATATGAATTAATGTATTTATGTATGAAATACAAATATTTCAGATATGTTTGTTTTAATTTGTCATTAACGGTGTACCTACCTAAATAGGCAATTTCAATCTATACTTTGCTCATCCGAGTTGACCGTGAGAAACATATTTTGTGCCGCACTACTATTATAATCTTTACCTTCGTATTCTGATGATATTGTGGCAGTTTTTCATTGCCTGAAAACATGGATAAAACCATAGATATAGGATTTTTTCGCTACGCGTTAAAACGACATTTTCTAAAAATGAACAATTTTACGGTGACTTAAACAAGAATTCCCAAAGTAATTTCCGAAAGTCAAATCATATTTTGAATTAATTGCAACAGTTTAGCGACTGGGCGGTTAATTTTGTTAAAAAAAACTGACAGGTGTTCTTTGAGCCAAAATTACCTGTTGATACGCTTGTAGGACGCACTTGCGCCTGGATACGTTTGCACCTTACCATTGCAGGAACTTGATGCCTCATTTGTGGAACTGTTTCACCTGCGGCTTGCCGTCTAAGCCATTAGGTATTGTCTTACCAGTTTAGAGGAATTCCAGATGACGCGATTTACGCGAAAGTCAAGTCGCGCCTAGCCGATTCGCGCCATTGTGAGATACTATAGAGCTTCATACATTCATTCCACATGTAGACGCGCCTTTTGCTGCCCTTGCGTGTGAGAATCGCATGCAGATCGCTAGAACCTCGACTCGCGCGAGTCCAGATACTAGGGACGCCATTGCAAGACTGCTGTATCCACTATCAGTAGGTACACATATGTAGTTGCAGCGAATGGACGTATTTAAGGCCGGACCGCAGTACAGTGGCGCTGCGCAGCGCTGCACAAAGCGTCAAAATATTATTTCAATCATATTGTATGGTGCATGTCGCACTAGAGCGGTGCTGCACTTTGCGTTACTGCGCGTCGCGGCAGTTGCCTCCTAGAGAATATTTTGCCGCGCAGCGCCGCTGTATTTCGGTCCGGCCTTTAACGTTAAAAATGGAGCGTAAAACAGCTTACTGGCCATTTGGGACATGGAATCACTTGTAATAGAAGGTGGGTCAGGATGGTAAATAATTAATTCGTATTTCACTTCACACAGTTTATAATACTTAAAAGATGTTCTCGGGAAGAGTGTTACAAAAGGTGTGGCTGGCCTGAGCTACTCAAAATGCAACATCGCCGGCCCCAAGTTACAATCCGGCCCCAAGCTACAATATTCTTATTACAGTTACATAAACAAAACCCTTACACTAAGCCGAAATATAGTCAAAGGAAATAACAAGCTCCGTAGGTACTGTGAACGCGATCTCATAACATACATAAACACCTCTAGTCCCCAAAGGCCCTTTATTAGGTACCTACTAATAACGCAAGATCGGGCAAGGTATAATATTATAAACATACGGTCAAGTCATTAATGAGGCCCAGTATTAGGCGCTATGAAATAATTCTATAACACACTAGATTATTCCAACCGAAACCTAAAAAGTAGAGGTTGGGAAGAATAATAATTAATGGAAATATTTTCTGAAGTTAGTGATTCGAAAGAAAGGAAAAAGCTGCAGACAACATAGCGTACCTAATGTTCACTAGGAGTTAAATCTTCTTTTCTAGTCTAGTATCAGGTTTCACCCAGTAATTCTTTGGTTGTGATCTCTTAAGTTTTGGATATTATGTTATAAATAGCTCGTCGTTTCCAGCAACGATACGCAAGCTACAACACAACCGCTTTATGTCACGATGTTACTGACTGAATCCGTCCTAGATAACTCGCTCGTAAATTGCGTCATCTGGATTCTGGACGCAATACGAAATTAAACAGGCGGCTCGACTCTCGCGCTACACGTGTCCTCTAGACATCAACTTCCTCCTCCTCCTCCACCTCTACCTCTACCAACTGGAATTAGTTTTAATTCCATTAGTTTTGATCAATTGTAGTGTAAAGAGCTTTGGAGTCTGAACGACAGTGAAGCGGGTGTCTTTACTTTTAGGCACAAGACTTAAAGTAAGAGATGCATCAGTTTTTTTATGTTTTTATTTCTCTAAACAGATAAACTACAGGAAGTAGGTGCTTGGCCGCTTGTAGGCGAATTTGTTGAGGCGCTTGTAGTGGTGCACGCGCTTGGGCAGCGGGAACTTGATCCCGCTGTTGTGGAACTGCTTCACCTGCGGCCGGCGGCACGCCGCTGCCTTGATGATCTCCACTTTGATGATCTGGGATATTAAATTTTATTCATTTCTATCATTCTGTCACTCGACATACACTTAAGGTGCCACCGGAGGCTGAATTGCCCATACAAACGTAATACCAAAATAATTTATAATTCGAGAATATTTCCACCATATTATGCGATTATTAAGATTAAACTTGTATTTATCTAGGTCCCTGGATAATTATTTTTTCAAAATACTTTCCCAAAATTAAATGTAAGCATGTTGTGCATGTTTTTACGACATAAATGACATGTATTCTCCCTATTTGTTTCATGGAAAATTTATATTTGCGGTTCGAATAGAAGTTGCGAGCGGCGTTCGCCCTCTTAATATTTATACTTCTTAGTCCTAACACCTTTACACGTTCTGAATTCGACGCATTTTTGAAGTGAAACTTTGAACTTTGTGGTCATAACCACGTGATTTAAAAAGATGCGATTTGCCTCACAAGCATTTGCCACTTTGTTGGCCAGTAGCCTAGTAGAGCCCCCTCGGAAACCTAATCATGCCAATCCACTGCAGGGGCGAATCTTTGCGGGAAATTTCGAGTCCTCGTTCTCCACAACAAGGCAGTCGGTTAAGTTACTCTCACTCCAGAAATCGCGACCAATAACCTTTATCTAAAATTAGTTGTTCTGAAATTTATTAGCACAGCCCAGATACACTAGTAGTTGGTGGACGAAGTAGTCTGACGTATAGATATCAATCATGCACAGTCACAGCCCAGGTTAGACAGGGTAGGGAAAATATCGATCCGCATCGCTGATGTTATGTTGCACGCCCGAGCGAGGCTCGTAGGTGTTATAATAATGTCCTCTCAACCGAATTTCGGTCACGGTGGCCAATCTCCAGAGAGATTAGCCATCTGCTTGTGCACTCTCATACCCAATGGGACGGAAAATCCGAAACGACCAGAAAGAGATTAGGCACAGGACCGACGGCTTAACGTGCTCTCCGAGACACGGTGTGAAACACCGCCAAGTTCCTAACTCCGGAATTAATCTTGTCAGAAAACCCCAATACTTGTTATACTAGACCTAACAGGTAGTTTATACAACTAGTGTAGATAAACAACTGTAAAGTCCGTTCAGTTAGATAGTGTCGGTACACCCGCAAGGGCTGCACACTTGCTATTTTATTATTCTGCTTTTGTGTACTGTGTTTGTTAACTAAATGTTTTTCTATTCTAAGAATAAAAAATAGAATACTATTTTATTTATTCTTATATGCGAAATTTTCCTATATCTGTACGTGTACGGCGTAGGCGGCGAGGTTTGCTGCCACGGCGGTGCCTTTGACAAAATGCGGCACGTGCCGCGGCGGCGCAGTCAAAGGCGACCGTATCTAAACGAACAGACATTACCTGTATAGAGTGCGCGCGCGCCCTATGTCTCGCGCCCATGTCGCGATAGCACTGCGTGACGGCGCCGCCAACGCTCAGGTCGCGGTATTCGCGGTACATGTTGTGCACGCCCGAGCGAGACTCGTAACGCAGCCAGATGCCAAAGTTCTTGATCTTTATTGGACTCTTTTCAGGGATTTCCTGTAAAACACATAGATGATGGTAAATGATGATGTAGTCAACATCTTGGTGGATAATCTATTGGGGGTATGGCACTTATGTTAAGCTCATACCCTCAATGGGCATACGACATCGTAATGGAATGCTAAACCGCTAGGCGGTACGTGCTTTCCGGTAGAGTGGTCACAATTAAAAATTGACCCTGCCAGGGACTGAACCCGGGAAATTTCACTTATAAGACCACAGCACTCACTACTGCACCAGGGAGGTAGTCAAATTATATTAATAACCTATCAGATAATGACAAAGAAAGTGAATTACAATAAGTGGACAGAAAAATAATTATTGTCAACAAATAATAAGGAATATTACTGTGATTTATTATATAAGACTTGTAATACAATTTTAAAAAATTTGAATTTAATGACAGTACTTTCTGTCTTGGGAAAACAACATTTACCCACAGAAATAAATATAAAAATGACATCAAGAAGCAAAGCTATGTATCAAATCAAATCAAATATTTTTTATTCAAATAAACTTTTACAAGTACTTTTGAATCGTCAAGTGAATCTACCACTGGTTCGGAATGCCATTCCTACCGAGAAGAACCAGCAAGAAACTTGGTGGTTGCTCTTTTTAAATAATTCATTTACAATTACTATATCAATGTGTACATAAGTAACCGCTGTCCCCAGCATTGCTGGAGCGATCAAATCCATGCTCCTCTATCATTTACATAATCTTCAACAGTATAATAAGCTTTTTTCAGGAGCATACTTTTAATGGATTTCTTAAATTTGTTTATTCAATTCATGTCAGAGACGGGCAGACAGAAAGTAGCCCCATTCCCGCCGGTGGCACCCGTATTTGAATATAATTCAATTCTTATGCTAATAGATAGGCAAGGTAGCTAACTTTACAATGGTAACCTAAATGGTTTTACATGCAAAGTTAGCATGTGCTTTTATCAAGTAATTTTGGTAACTTATAGTTGCAAATAGTTTGCAGGTGTTACAATAGGCCCCATCTTCATCCATATGGATTTAGGTTTGTAAAAATCCCATGGATACTGATTATGTAGGATAATAATAGTATATGTATATTTCTTAAGATGATAATCTGGTGAAAGCAGAAAAGGAAAAAGTATCGAAATACTTTCTTGTTCACCGGATTACTGCCATGTGGAGTGTTGACTTTTCCTTTGATTGTTGGATTAAGATGTCGGATACAGAAGGCAGTTATTATTGAGACAGCAAAGTATCACGAGGTTCCCCTCTCTGGAGCCCTGACTACCATCACCTTGGGTTCTTCACTGTAGCAAGTGGGACCGACTTGACCGGAATGTTTTGTATTTAATAATTTACTAGTGGTCACCCGACTTTGTCCGCATACAATTTCTGTTAAGAGATTATGACATTTTCCTGATCCAAATGGCTTATTTATAGAGGCTATACATATATAATTTTTATTATTTAAAACTAATAACTTTAATGCCTTTGATTTTCATGTCTCTAACTTCAAAAACATAGAACTTTGAAATTTCACCCTCTTTGGGGTGAATTTTCTCAAAACTGTTTCTAAGCTGATGTCTACCCCATAGAAGGAACCTACCTTCAAAATTTCAATTTTGTATACTTTGAAGTTTCTGAGATATTGTGTTAGTGAGTGGTATGTAAAAAATAATTTCATGTTAGTGAGTTATACAAGTAAATGAGAGTCTATTTCCATCTCAGGCATGCAAGCTATCACTGTACCAAATGTTGTCAAAATCGTTATGGTACGGATGTACAGTTACAGTCAGTTAAACTTTCGCATTTACAGTATTCGTATGAAAAACGTGTAAAACAAACCTTAATAGATACAATTTCACCAGTGGTCTTCTTGAATTTCTTTAGTTGCCTTAAGAAGTACCAAAACCGGGACTTGGCAACTATGGGATCGGGGGAGAAGATCCTCATTTTGTATAGAGGTGGCTTAGGGTCTTTGTCTGAGGGGAGCTTGCGCCCGATCACCTCGTATTCCTTCAACTGCAAAAAGAAACCATATAACATATTTAGTATTTCTTACAAGGAATGCTAGTGTTGACGTAGAAGTATTTTTGTGTTAGATACCTACACTTGACAATTCGAAACGACAAAATTTATTCATTGGTAGTAAAACTTGCCAACATCTAAAATTCGTCCAATGGTTCGAAAAGCAGAAGCAATCTTGGAAAATTATCTTTTACCTAGCCTTTCAACTTTGATCGTTTACGAGCTTGTTACGCAGTCCATCACAGTTAGAATTGCTTTTGATAATTTGATATGGTGATCTTATTAAAGCCCTATGCATCTGGGAAGCCCCCGCAAATCCCAAGAAAACCCTCAATAAATAATGGAAGAAGTCGCGACCCTTCTATTATATCAGTAAGAAATGAAAAATAAATATGACATGTACACAGAAAATGCACCATGTTGCAGTTCTCTGCTACATACATGACCTAACCTATAAACACTGTTTTCTTCTTTGTCAAAAACACTTCACACAAAGTTTATGGGAAATATTGTATTTGAGTAATTATAGTAAGAGATACATTACATGGCCTTAACATCTTTACTTCGATTTTATTCACATTTTTTAGTTTTGTTTCGCCGCGGCAACGTGTACCGACCGTACCAAGATTTCACAACACAACTCCAATGGTACGAATTTATATCACTTTCATATTTTGTTTACAAGCACAGGAATAATTGGATTATCTTTTATTGTGTAGCGGCAAATTTTCCGCGTTAAAATCATTTTATTTTCAAAACTCACCTCTCCTTTAGCCTTCATTTTGGGAGATTTTGTGAAAAAAGAACTGTCAGTCCGACGGAAACGGAACACTTGAGAGAAAACATGGCATCTCTTTTGTTGCCATTGTAAATAA
Source organism: Erebia aethiops (assembly GCA_923060345.2). Lineage (NCBI taxonomy): Eukaryota > Metazoa > Arthropoda > Insecta > Lepidoptera > Nymphalidae > Erebia > Erebia aethiops. Next base: position 15,993,490 of record OV281087.1, read on the forward strand.
TCACTAATCAAATATCAAAGTTTTAAGCCGCCTACAGATGCTACGATTTCACCTTCGGTCTTCATCACTATGTTATGGATATCACAACTGAATATGTATCTGAATAATTAGATACGGTTACGGGAAATTATTTTGGGCTAGAGTTAGGTTTTTAATCTGAGGCTAGAGTAGAAAGGAAGCTAGTGGACCCGAGACCCCAACATTATTACATTATACTTATATAATGAGGCCCTAGGGCCAGCGGACCATGGAGGTAGGACTTTGTACCTCTTTTGGCAGGTTCCGTAGTTTATAAATCTGTGGTCCCGTATCTACAGTCTAAACAGTGATATTTACTCTGAGGCATGTCTGAGGCAGGCTCTTTTTCGGAAAATAATATATTTTTTTTAATATTCTCAGATGTTCTGAGATTTTTAACCTCAGATTAAAAACCTAATTTTTAACCTATGCAACGTCATAAAAGTTGACATGTTTTGGATGGTGATGGGATGAGTCATTTTTAAAAAAATTTAAGTTACTCGAGTCTGCTTGAATCTAGATTCGAATTGACTCGGTTTCAAACGATGAGTTGTGGTTTCTGTATCGTTTTTCAAGTCGCAGGACTTGAAAAGCGGCTTGGATTCAGTTTTCAAGCGGTAACTATATATAAAATATAATATAAAAAAACATTACAGTCATAGGGACTGCCGATAGAAGTAAAAACGAATATTTAAAATAATTTAACAAAAAAAAACTAATAATAAAAATACTTAAAATATAAACCTGAAAACTAAGGCATTAAAGTTTAATTACGAATGTATACGATCTATATTTAAGACCTTTTGTCTTCGTAATAACGCAAGGTGTCGGTCACGGTGTTGGTCATGCGTTTCCACAATTTTATCCCCTACCAAAAAGTGCTTAACGCGCCTTATAAAGTTTTCACTTCAAATTCGTGTGAAAAAGAGTGTCCAATAAATTTTATGGGATGGATGAAATGGCGACAGATCTCAGGTGTTATATGCACGAATGCCCCTTAAACTAAAATGGAAAATATAAAAGACAGACTTATCGCATTGAGATGTATGTGTGGTGTGACTAGAATGGATAAGATTAGGAATGAATAATATATAAGGGGAAGTTTGAAAGATAGAAAAGATGAGGAGGAATAGGCTAGCATGGTATGGGCATGTAATGCGGAGTGAAGAAAGGCATATTACAAGAAGAATGATGGATTTGTATGTGGAAGGAAAAAAGAGTAGAGGGAGACCAAAGAGAAGATGGATGAATTATTGTGGGAAAGAGGATATGCGTATAAAACGGGTGAATTAAAGATTGACCTATAACAGAAGTGAGTGGAAGAACATTACATGCTGTGCCGACCCCACATAGCGTGGGAAAAGAGCAAGAAGAAGAAGATGATGCCCGTAGTCTATGTCCTTCCCCGGAATGCAACCTATCCCTGTACCAAATTTCATCAAAATCGGTTGAACAGATGGGCCGTGAAAGCGTAGCAGACAGACTGACATACTTTCGCATTTATAATATTAGTATAGTAATAGATGGATATATATTTAGATATATAATCATGGAATGCAAAAAACCATTAAGTACAGTAGGTACTGTAATATTTAACTATTACTGTCCTAAAAATATGCACTTGTCAACTCGATTGCATAGAAAAACGACTTGAGACTACGAGTCAGCGTTCTAACTCGTTTAACTTATGTAAAATTACTCGAACTACCTACATCACTAATTCTATATTCTTCTTGTTGATTGTAGAGTTGACCTTGACGGCTGACGTACGGCACCTAATAAACCTAATACTTGTGAAGTTGTGTGCTTGTGCAATGTGCATGTGTGTGCAGTGTGAATACTGAATTGTGGTGTTGAATTCATTGAATTGAAGAACTATGAAAAGTAAAGTTTGAATATCATGAACCAATTTATTCTAAAAGAACATTAAGTTCCTGAATAAATATGATGTCAAGAAATTTACGTAGATTCATTAAATTGTCACTGTTTAGTGGCGTGACCATTGGAAGTGGTTTTGTGGCTCTGAAATATCATGATGCTGATTCCTTGGCGATAGTGAGGCTTAGCAGGACTGCGTACACTGCTGTGGATATTGGCAGAACTTACAAGTCTATGTTGTACAGCAAAGAGTGGGACAAAGCCTCCGAAGAATATATGCAACTCAAAAGTGAAGCTCACCAAATTGGGGCAGAGAAATTGCTTAAATTATGCAAAGCCAACAAAGGTGTGTATATTAAAGTCGGCCAGCACGTAGGCGCCCTTGACTACTTGCTACCCACTGAGTATGTCCAGACAATGCGCATTTTACATAAAGATGCTCCTAAGAATACTGTTGAAGAATTGTATGCTGTTATAAGAGAGGATCTGAAACAGGATGTGAGTAATTGTTAAGCATTCATACTTATCTATAATTTTATATTACTGTTAAGTTATTATAAATCATATGTTTATTGCACAATTATTTCATAATCCTTGTTCAGTAATTGAATCACACTAATAACAATAATCCATACCTCAATTGGCAGTAATGTAAAACATGTGGTAAATATTTATAGTAGCATATAATCTTAATTAGAAAAAAATAAAAACAAGACAGAACAAATGCTATGTATATGTTTAATTTTCCTGCAGCCTGAAGAATTGTTTGATGAATTTGATGCAGAACCATTAGGGACTGCCTCCCTCGCACAAGTTCACAGAGCAAAGTTAAAGGATGGATCTGAAGTAGCAGTTAAAGTTCAGCACCATTTTGTAAGAAAAAATACAAACTTTGACTTAAAATGGATGGAATTCATCATAAATACAATGTCTATAGTGTTTCCCGACTTCCAAATGCAATGGCTGATTGAGGAAACCAAAAAGAATATTGCAAAAGAATTGGATTTCTTGCAAGAGGGCAAAAATGCAGAGATGGTTGCTGAGCTGTTTAAAAATTACACATGGCTGAAAGTGCCCAAAATCTATTGGGATTACAGTACAGAAAGAGTTTTAGTGATGGAATATGTTAACGGAGGGCAGGTCAATGATGTGAACTATATAGATGTGAGTTTTATACTTAATTTTTGGCTAGGCATGGTTAAAGTTTAAATTTTACATAATTTTATATTTACTTGTATAATTTTGGATCTGATAGATTCTTCAGCAAATAGGGAATTTCATCAGTGGACATATACCTTGCTCTGAAATGCAAATCCCCACCCACAACTGCATGGCAAGGCATATTGCCAAAACTCAGAAATAGACAGAAAAAAATATGTATATTATTTAATAAAGTACTTAGTCTAATAATTATAAAATTAAACTAATTCTGCTGTTAAGTCTCTTCCTTGACAGGTCCATATCTAGTATCCTTTTCTGCAAGGAGCATCATGTGAGGACCTGTCAATTTGTGTAGTTTAGAAATTATGCACTACATTAGCCACATCGATAATATTGTAAAAAAAGTAGTAACTCAATATTTATGAATCCACACAAAGTGTTATTATAGTAGGGGTGCTTAGATTTGTGCATCTTGGTGACACACACACCAGAACAGCAATGTGTTGCAAGATTAATCTGTAGCACCCTATACATTGTTACAGAAACACAAAATAAGCAGGCCTGACTTGTGTACAAAGTTAGGTGATCTGTACTCGCACATGATATTTGTGACGGGCTTTGTACACAGTGATCCCCACCCTGGCAACATCCTAGTGAAGAAGGATCCAGAAGACAAAGATGTTACTGTGTATTTACTGGACCATGGTTTGTATGCAGTAAGTTGCAAAACAAAAGTAGAACCTAAAACATGTACTTTCTTAGTTTTTTATGGGCTCTGCCAAAGCCCACCAAAGATTAAAATAATAAAACCCAGTGGCCTTTTCATTCCACCTTAATAATACCACCCAAATCAAGAGTTAAGACCCATCTTGAAGTACCTATATTGAAATTGATATTTTTTTAATTTCCAGCAATTATCAGAAAAGTTTAGGTATCACTATTCGAAACTATGGCTCGGCATAATAGCAAGGGATAAAGAACAAATGCGGGTGCACGCTGAGAAGTTGGGTATCGGGAGTGAGCTGTATGGATTGTTTGCTTGTATGGTCACAGGGAGACCATGGGATGTTATTGTCAAAGGCATAGATAGAACCAAGCCGTCATCTGTAGAGGTATTTATAAAATAAAAAAAATAAAAAATCTTGGTTTATTTGGGTTATTTGAACATGTTTGATTCATAATAACATGCTTGCAGACTATCTTTTCAATTTATTCCTTCAATTTATCACAGACTAGGGCAAAAAATACATTTAAAAATTTATTTTAACATATTTACAGAAATCCACATTCCAAAACGAGTTACCAAATTTCTTACACCACGTGACCCAGTGTTTAGAGCACGTCGACCGACAAGCGTTGCTTGTTCTGAAGACGAACGATCTGATCCGGAGCATAGAATATGCTTTGGGCATGCAAGAGAGGATGTGTGGCTTCATGGTGATGACCAGGTGTTGTACTGAAAGCATTTACAAGCTGGAATACAAGGTTAGTTCTAAAAAGTGTTCATTTTGAAGAAAAAAAAAAGATCTGTAGCAGATAAATCATATTGTATTAGCTAAATGCATAATGTGAGACAACACTCTTGACGTTTGCATATGAGCCGGCTTGGTATTAGTCCCAAAAAGAAAAAAAAAGAAAAAAAAAACAAATTACAAGTGGTGTCTTCCTCGCACGAAATTTCTACCCATAGATTTATTTCATTGAGTAGGGCCCCCAAAAAAAATCCCAGTGTGTCCTTGTCTATCATAGTAGGTTTTACCAAAGTTTGAAAAGAATAGAGACAGTATGGTATTTGTAAGAAATATAAACGTGCCGCATCTGGTGAAGCGCGTGGCGTTCATACTAGATCGATCTTAATCAGACCGATCCGCAGTTGCTCTGTATTGTTTTGCAGCCCTTAATAAGACCGATCCACAGGGCACCGGGTGGACGACTGTTCCATACCTTTAGGACCTTTGACCCTATTTGTCTAAATTTTTTAAAAGTTTAAGTAGAACTGTCATGTTTTGTTCATTTCAAATATTGGCCATTCAAGCACCACACTAATAAGATTTCCAAAAGGTTTCTCACAGGCTATATTTTGCATATTTGTGCAATGTTTTATGTTTTTATAATGGCATTATTTGACTATTGAATTTATAATTTGAATCGAATATGGGTAGGCCATAGGAATGAGGAAATACCTGTAATAAAACAATCAGTTACAATACAAGGAAGATGAGTAATCGTAACACTGCTTGCATATAGATTACCCGCTCATCAATTTTAATTACGTATATGCCATACATCCTCCTAAAATATTATTGTTTCTTTCACAACTCCATCTTTGTAGTTTCCCACAAAATTTTCAATCCTTACTAATATTATAAACTCGAAAGTTTGTATGTATGGATGTTTGTTACTCTTTCACGCCAGAACGGCTGAACGGATCTGGATGAAATTTGGCACGGAGATAGATTATAGTCTGGAATAACACAGACTACTTTTAATCCCGAAAAATAAGAGTTCCCGCGGGAATCAAAACATCTCAACCCACGCGTACGAAGTCGGGGGAACAGCCAGCCATTCCATATAGTAATACTGGTGTCCAAGTTAAATTAACCTAGTTAAGGTTTTGGCTTTGTTTAAAGCTCAAGTACTCCAAGGGGAAACAATATGAAATTAAAATCCGTGGTATTGAATTTTTGACTTGAAATTATTAAGGGTTTTGTATCCATTTTATTTTGGGCGCAAAAAGGTTTCGATACTCGGTTACTCGACGTTTGTATGACCTAAATTCTTGTGGTATTATTAAATCCATACTAATATTATAAATGCGAAAGTGTGTCTGTCTGTCTGTCTGTCTACTACGCTTTCACGGCCCAACCGTTCAACCGATTTTAAAGAAATTTGGTACAGGGGTAGGTTGTATCCCGGGGAAGGACATACGCTACTTTTTATACCGCAAAATTGAAGAGTTTCACGCACGTTCTAATCCACGCGGACGAAGTCGCAGGCATCATCTAGTTAGATATATTTCTGTATTACTTGTGACAGCATAATTACAACACTAAATTAATTATTTCTTTTTCACTTTTCAGAACGAGAAGTCACCACTAAAGAGACAGTTTCTCAACACGAAGTACGTGTGGTCACTTTTTGTGCTATATATTTACGGGATCTATTTATCGTTGCGGATGAATTTGAATATTTCTAGCTAAGATTTGTACATTCAGGGTCGATAATATTTTTATTTGTGTACCGACTTATTTTTTTAATATATCAACGTTGTAAATTGAATTGTACAAGTGAAGAATTTATGATGTGTAAATATTATTGACACTGACTGTACCTGCGAAAACGCGTGAGTTGACTGTGATACCCTTATGTCAGTATCCTGCGTCTATGGTCATCCCAGTTTGTCGATAAATTATTTATTGACTTTGAAACATTCGATTTTAACTCTTAATACAAAGAAGTATGGTCCGGTTTTAATTGAAATTAAAATAGCGTTGTTGAATGGTATTGGCAGAATTAGTGTCTGTTTTTGTATTAAGACACTATTATTGACCTAAATAATATGGCATTCAACTCGCGCGTGCTTTGATTTTGTAAGCTAAAAGAAAGCTCCGAACCGTTAACCAAAAATATTTATTAAGCTTATGATGCTTTAGAAACGTAAATGTGCTATCACGGATACATATAATGTAGTAAAGGGTTGCCAATTTAGTTATAAATATTATTTTTTATATGATGATAATATCATAACAATACTTTATATGACAGGCTGAGCCTAATAGTTTTCTTACGCCAGAGGAAAATCTAGCTGATAATATTGTTCTCCCAAAATTCAGCTAGATTTGTCTTTAGCCTTATTAGATTCTGTATAATTGGTATTCGAATTATTGTTGTTGTTTTGTTAAGAAATAGTGGTATAGTTTTGTGCATCTTAATACTTTGTGATAAGTGAATTTAGTAAAATTGAAAAACTTGGGCTATTTATAAACGACGGCAAAAGTTGCTTTCCTAGTCAATCTCGTTAAAGCTTACCTACCTCAAAAATATTTTTATCGAGTCTCATTTTCATTGATCGATAAGTACTGGAAACTCATTCGGAATTCTGAGTTAGGTAAGGACACAAACCTTTCTTAACTGTAATTGTCCTCCCATGCCAAGTTATCGGGCAACGAAAATGAGTACTATATAGCACAACTTCTAAGAGTATTGAAACAAACTTTTATACAATTTGTACATACCAAATAGTAACAATATCAATCGATCCGTATTTAGGTATTTATTTATTGTATTTATGTTAATCGGGATAATAAAACTATTTTTGCTAGATCAACATTGGTTTTATTGCGACAACACTGTAATTTATAAAACTAGCACTATAATTTTACAAGTGTGGACTAAATTTTGCCGTAATATCCCATGTCATTAATTATAAGAAATATTGCACGAGTCAGCCCTACTGATGATGCCGAAGAGTGTAAATGCTTGCAGTCTCTTCTCGCTCTAACGAACGGCGTATGTGAAGAATAGAAAAGGATATAAAATAAATAAATATAATGAATAAATATATACCTAGAAAGATACGGGAAGATACGGTTCCGGTTCTGATGATAAAGACCCAGCCCTATATTATATCAGAACCGTACGCTACGGATTTTTAAGTACTGAATATAAGAATGACGTTCTGACGTTATCCCTATCAAAGAAATGTGGATGACGTAATCCACATTTCTGATGTTCATTGCTTGGGAAAAACTACCCGAGTCATTCATAGTTTCAGTACGCAAATATGCGTGCTTTTCCACCAGAGATACGTGCTATGTTGCTAAGCTACGGATGTGTTGACAACCCCCCAAATATAATCGCTTGATCTATCATCTAGCGATCTATGAAAAGCAAGCTTTCCTATTAGTGGTTTTCACAGACATTCGTAGTAGTGTCATAGTACATCTCTGGTGAAAAGGCACTCTAAAGCGCGTGCGGCTCGTGATGCGATCACCAAAAGATTCAAATATGTATCCGGGTTTCCAAATCCGAAAGTTTGTTCCCCAACGTTGTTAAGTCGTTTTGTATTTTGAGCAGTATGTTCACGAAGTTGTCCCGACTCTTCCTCCCGTGAAGTTTGAAGAATATCGACGATGAGGACATTTTGCACGAGATTTCGGATTTTTTGTATTCTGTGTCGGGAAGATTCTGATTGCTGTCCTGTTTCTCCATTGCGCGTGACTTGTTCAGCGCTTTGGTGTTGTATAGAATAGTTGTGTGCGCTGTTATAAAAAACATAAAGTGATTAATTTTACGCGTTTCAAATGTCGACAAATCGACAAGAATACTAAGTATACTAATATTATAAATGCGAAAGTTTGGATGGATGGATGTTTGTTACTCAATCACGCCACAACGGCTGAACGGATCTAGATGAAGGCACAGAGATAGATTATAGTCTGGAATAGCACATATAGGGTTTCATCCCGGAAAATTAAAGTTCCGGGCATCAGCTTTTACTTCTAGGATTGCTAGGCCAAGGCGGTGGGTGATTGGGTAATCGATTTAAAAAAATACTTTAGGAATTGAAAAGCCACAGATACTTTAAAACAAACTCAAAAATCCCTACATCGGAAGGGAAAAGAGCTGATAAACCACTGAACAGATTTTAATCAAACTAAAATCGTTTGTATCTACGACGACACACAGTCACACTCAGCGGCCAAACTTATAACAACCATTTTTTACACCGTAGGTTAAATAGAATCGTATCTACCTACTTTGATAGCAAAGTGAGGCTTGATATTGAGTAGGTACCTACCTATACGGTCTACTATTTGGGCTAAATAACGGAAGATGCTAAGGATAAAAAACTCTTAAATAATCTTACAAATTTCACTTCCAAAAGATTTTTCGTTACATTCACGGTTAGCCATCTCTTCGAAAATTCTGTTGTTTGTTCTGAGACTCTCTTGTGATACATCGTTTAAAGTTTGGTTGTCGCCCATTGTCAGCATGTTGTTATGTATTGAAGATGAAACTATAAACGAAGCATCAGTCATTAGTCAATAATGTTCGAACAATTTTCATTTACCTACTTTTAAATTAATAATGAACTATAATCACAACCACAATAGAGTTCAAAGTAGCATGCAAGAGATAAGGCTACTAGGAATAATTATCTCTTGCTTCCAAATTACAAAAATACGCGCCGAATTGAGATCTATAGAGCGTACTTTGACTTGGCTCAGACTTTACGACTTAACTATGTGAGTAACATAAATCTTTTTAACCATGTCTCAAGTCTCAGCAAAGTCAAAGTTCGCTCTATAGATCTCGCAGCATCAGTGTGAGAAGCATTGGTGAGTTTTGCCGTGCAGTTATTTTATGAGGTACCTACATTGTACATAATAAGTAGGTATATAGTTACTCCACTAGCTGATGCCCGCGACTTCGTCCGCATGGAACAAGTTTTTAAAATTCCCACTCCTTAATTTTCCTGGATACAAAGTAGTCACTCTCCAGATCGTCGACTAGGAAAAAATCACGTCGATCCGTTGATCCGTGATTGAAGGACAAACCAATAAAACAAAACCCTTTCTCATTTATAATACTTATTAGTAAGTATGACGTATGATTTTATTGGCGTACTAGCGAGATCTATAGATCCAGATTACCATAGATTTAATTATTAATAGTTAGGTAGGTACTTTCTGTCGAAAATACCGTGTCGTGGCGTTGCCGTAGGTACAAGATTTTATTAGCTCTCAATAGGGTGCGTTTTTACTCTCATAAACTTACAGCTCTTCTTCCCTGGTAACCAAACCTCCATAACGTAAGGGTGTTGTGGATCGTTGCCTTTACGGAGCTCAGTCAGTGGTATTTCGTGATCTTTCTCAGTTTTCAGTATGATAATCTCTTCACAATAGTCTGGAAGGTCGAGGAGGTGCCACACTTTTTGTCGAAGTTGGGATATTGACGCAGATGGCTTCAAGGCGATGTAATGAAGTTTGTCGTCAATAACTAGAACGAGAATAAGATTCAGCAGAGAAATTAGTTAATTTACAACTAAACATATTTTATTTAGGTATTAAAGCAAAATTCCAAATATTTCACTTACCGCCGAGATCATAGCGCTTTATCATCAGAAATGTGATGACGTCCTTCTTGAACAATTTGGAAGAGGATTTGAGAAGCTTTATTAGAGACATCGCTTCTCTTTACATTTCCGATTTATTTATGACAGAAATGCATTTCTGGATTAATAAAATCCAGTAATTTACCAGCAGATTTGATTTTGTGTTTACACAATACGTCAGAAAATATAAAAAATACATCAATGTCAGAAAATATAGATTTTGATGACATTAATTTTTTAATCCTCTGTTTCCCATCCGTTATCTTTACACGGACTGCTCGAGCAGTTAACCAGTGATCAACATACACGGCAGGCATAGTAAACAGCTTGAAGCTACCATTGATAGTTCTGCTGCCAACCGAAGCAGTCGCAACTGCTCGAGCGGTTCCATGTTTGTGTTGACGTAGAAGACTAGTTCACTATGCAGTGGCAGCGTGAAGCAGTCCAACCTGACTGCTTCAAGCTGTCCGTGTCTGGTCGGCCTTAGCCTGCCTTTAACTTTAGTCAAGGTAATAAGTTATCTGCAGCTTCGGTTTCCGTATATATCTAACGGATATATATCCGTTGACCGTTATATTATACTCGTTGAAGTTTACCTTTTTTTTTTAAAATTTAATATGAAAATTAAGACCAAAAATATGAAAGAATCATTAAAATATCTCAACAAATGAAAAAGTTATGCGCTTGCAAGAAGGGAGACGTGACGTCATAATTTCCTATCAACATACTTTATAAAGTCGAATAAAAGAAATAAATGGACTTAACGTGACTTAATTGAATTAAAAGCACTTAATTTGTGTGTGAAGATAATTTTTAAGTATTAAATCTCGGCTAGGTATTAAAACTCACTCACAAAATTTCTCACTCGAGTAAGATACAGCAATCGGTGTACATTAAATAAGCTTTTAAATCGTCATTTCTCAGTCATTTATTGATGGATTGTAAAAAAAAAAACCACTGATTTATTATTTTTCATCTATATTTTACTTCCGTTGTGTTAAATATGATATTCACAACATCATGAAACTTCTCCATTGATTGCATCTAATCCTTAGAAATTTTGATCTAATCTCTCTAGGACCATGCAAAATTTCAAGTATTAAGTTCAGAGAGCCAGCGGCCTCAGCATTTATAAACCGAATAAGTATCTATAGTACGCGCGCAAGTTGAATGCAGAGTATGGTGACACATACATTTACTCTGCACTCAACTCGCGCGTGAACTGTAATTTCTTTAGGAGTTCTTTAAAAAAAGGTAGGCATAGATTTTATAATTTATTAAACAAGAAAGTTTCGCCTAATTACTATTCTTCCTTACGACAAAACAAAGAACACAGCCTAACACTTTACAAAAGCCAATATATAAAAAAGATCGCCTATTCGTTTGTGAGTTTCTCCGCCTGCAAAGCGAAGACAAATGTGGTAGAGTTGGACCATTCCCATTTATTTATAATCGGATAGTACATCAGACCATGGATCACTTGAACATGGCAGTTATCTGTAACAATGGGTTTTATTAAATCATGGTTAAATTAAATAGCTATTAGGTACACAGGTTAATTGGGCGGTGCGTTTGTGCCAGTATGAAGTTAATGATGCTTGTATATGACGACCTCCCTGGAGCAGTGTTGAGCGCTGATGTCTTAACGTGAGAGGTTAACGTGGGGGGTTCGATTCCCGACAGGGTCAAATAATTTCAGAATTTCCTCTGGTATGTTCTGGTGGGAGGTTTCGGCCTTGACTAGTTACCACCGTATCGGTAAAGACGTACCGCCAAGCGATTAAGCGTTCCGGTACGATGTCGTGTAGAAACCAATGAGGTACATGGGTTAATTATAACTGCCATGCCATGGTTTAATTATAACAGGTTAGCCCGCTACCATCTTTAGACTGCATCATCACTTACCATCAGGTGAGATCACAGTCAAGGGCTAACTTGTAGTAACACCATTAACTATATCAGCATTATGCTGAGTTTGGTACCTTTTTTGGGATTTTCTACAATACACTTTGTTAGTCTATAAGTTTTTTTTTCGTAATTTGTTTTATTTTTTTCTGTGTTGCGTGAAATCCTAAATAAAGGTTTATTTATTAAATTAGTGGAATAAAGAAAAATTGTATTAACTACTTACTTCTCTCCAGCAGAAAAGTGACTTCATTGGGTGTCGTCAACATTTCATAGTCGTGCGTGTTCATAGGCACCGACTTCAATATGTATTCCGCGACGTATATGCCGAATACTTGCATGGCTCGCGTCCTATTCGGGGTGGTGATGAATATCTTACCGCCCGGAGCGACGGCTTCGATGCACGATTTTATAAACAACTCCTTGTTTGCGACGTGCTCTATCACTTCCGATGCTACCACTGCGTCGTAGTGGTCCGGGAATTTTTTCGCGTGTTCCTGTAAGTGGTAACATCTTTACCCATACTAAAATTATAAATGCGAATCTGCCTCGTTGTCGGTTAACATGTTCGACTGCGGCCGACGAGGTCTTGAGTTCGAGTCCCGGATCGGGCCGTAATTAAGTGTTGGGTTTTGATAATAGTCGTTAAAGCAAGCCTTGGAGCAGCGTGGTGAGTCTAAGCTCTAATTCCCTCCCTCCTAAGTGAGTGGAGGATGAGAGACTGATGAGAATGGAGGCCTGTGCCCAGCAGTGGGACGTTAATGGGCTGTACTGGTAAAAAGTGTGTGTACATAGGCACATTCTGGCCTAGCAGGCAGTTTACGGTCCATCTGTTCAACCGATTTTGGCGAAATTTGGTTCAGAATTCGGGTGTGGACATATTTCCACGTGGTTTTCAAAAAACTTAATCCACATGGAAAATATCCCGGGAACCATCTAGCATTTTACTCATATGACCTGGGTAGCTTTAAGCTTAGCTCAAATTTCAAGCATGAGGTCTATAGATAGCGTAATTTGACTTTGCTCAGACTTTAACAGAGTTAAAACTAGGCAGCTTCATGTCTCTATATAACTCTGTTTATACGAGAAAGACTTAAGTCTGAGCAAATTAGTGTGCTTTATATAATAATATTATGGTGACTATTTCGATTCGATCTGTAGTCGCAACGGTTAAATGTTTGCGCAAACTATGTTTAGCAAAGCGTAGGTAGGTAAATAAACTTAAAACGGAAACTAACAACATGACTTAGCTACAAGTACATAAAAAATCGTTGAACCATCCCTCGTAGGGGGAGTAAACTGAATCGAAGAAAAGGGTTACAGGTAAGCACATAGACAAAAGATAATAAAAAAAAAATATATAATCCTCACTTAATATTATAAACGCGAAAGTTTGTATGTAAGTATGGATGTATGGATATTTGTTACTCTTTCACGCCAGAACGGCTGAACGGATCTGGATGAAATTTGGCACAGAGATAGATTGTAGTCTGGAATAACACATAGGCTACTTTTTATCCCGGAAAATTAAAGAGTTCCCGCGGGAACCACAAAACCTCTATCCACGCGGACGAAGTCGCGGGCATCAGCTAGTAATATTATAAACGCGAAAGTTTGTATGTAAGTATGGATGTATGGATATTTGTTACTCTTTCACGCCAGGACGGCTATACGGATTTTGATGAAATTTGGCTCAGGGATAGATTATAGTCTGGAATAACACATAGGCTACTTTTTATCCCGGAAAATTATAGAGTTCCCGCGGGAACCAAAAAACCTCAATCCACGCGGACGAAGTCGCGGGCATCAGCTAGTATAGATAATAAATCATAAACTATCACAGTGAAAGGCAGGTAAAAAATAAACCGAATCAAATATTAACAAAGGCCTAAGTAGGAACGGCGCGGTAGTTAATCCCGGCTGTGTCCGGGCAGGCACGTTTGCCTTGCAGACGCAAAGCGGATCCGGGGGGAATTGCTAGCTTAGCAGAAACGCAATGATTACTAGGAAAATTTAATCAAAAACGTAGAACATATAATAAATCCCGTTGTCCTCTCCTTCATTTTCTCCTTAGCGCGAAGGTTGTCTGGAAGAGATCGCTACTTAGCGATAAGACCGCCTTATTGTACTTACCTATATTTTTAGTTTCCTTGTATCTTGTTTATTTTGTGTTTTTTTGTGGTGTACAATAAAGTATATATTATGTCACCGTAAGATTGCAAAAACCGTTAGATTGTAATCTAACTAGCGAAATTGTAAACTGTCGATGGATTGTGAACCGTTCAATGTTCGGAGTGTCAATTTTTGAATTATTCATTGTATTTACGTTTTCTTGTCTCTTTCTTGCTAGGTTAGGTTAGGATTCGACATAAATAATCAAATAGTGCCCTTAGGTTTTACGTAACAGGTTACAATCTACCGAAAAATAATGCGTTAAATTGTAATCTGTCGACAGTTCACAATATTTCGCTAGTTAGATTACAATCTAACGGTTTTTGCAATTTTACGGTGACATATATACATACATACGTACCTAACTACCTACGTTTATATTGGACCACAATATAAACATACATACATACGTAACTAATAAGTATGTATGTATGTTTATATTGTGGTCCAATATTATGTGGTTTATATTGGAACTTACAAATAAAAATTTACCAACCATGCTTAGGGTCTCCCCACATCTATCGACGCGGTACCAGCTCCAACCGGTCAGAAGAGACATTGTGTATTAAGATTTAAGAATTGAATTGAAGAGAGATTTGTGTAGTATTGAGTCAGAAAGACGTCGCTCGTCCCGGCCAACGCGACACGACATTTACCGACCACCATCATTACAGCCTATTAACATCCCACTGCTGGGCACAGGCCCAGGAGATAGAATAAGAGCTTAGACCCTCCACGCTGCTCCAATGCGGGTTGGTGAGCTTTAATGGAGCTTTAATGACTATTATCATGTTAGTGATAAGGACCCGGACCATTTACTGACGGCTAGGCGTAATTTTTAGGGTTCCTTAGTCAACGTAGTATAGTTTTGCCATATCCATCCGTCCGTCTGTCCGCCGTTGAGCTCAGAGACTATACTAATAGTCTACTACTAGAAAGATAATGACGTCACACTCCAGCAGGTGAGACCACAGTCAATTGCTAACTTGTAGTAAATAAGAAAAAGCTACATATGCTGATAAATAATGGAACTATTCCTTTGATGCAACATAAATTGGTTTGTGTCAACATTTTAAATGAGCTGTAAATTGCTATTATTGACCGAGCGAAGCGAAGGTTTCTGAGTCTACTTGAGTGAATTGGCACTTGTCCATCCGTCCGTCTGTCAGAGCATTATAACTTCTGAATTACTGAACGTAATTACTTCAGCTTTAAATATAAAATGTAAACCAATGGCCTCCCGCCGAATATGGCTTAAAGAGTTATAAAAATCTTTATTTCAGGGCGGCTCTCATAGAAGCGAATGCGAAGTAAAATATTTTTTATAAAGTTACATAGGGTTGCGGTATATCATTTTAAAGATAATTAGGAAGAGTCCAAAAAATTTTTTTTTAAATTTTTCCCCCAAAATTGACGAAATGGGGGGCTCTCAAAGTGGAGATTTTCTAACGTCCAAAGTTGACCTCAGAACTCTAAATTTTCTGAAAGGCTGAGCCTGAAACGTGATCAGTTAAGTATTTGAATTATATCCTGTACTTGAACAACAAATACCAAAATTAGATAAATATTGTAAGGAAACGGAATTATTTAATTTTTAATGAGCCTCAGTATTTTTATCAGAACTTCACATTTATGTCAATAGATGGCGCCGCGAGGTCTCAGTTCAAGGCGAACCACTAGTAAATTATGAGTGTAACAAAAAAAAATATACGAAAATTCTTCTAAATTTACCTCAATTGTAGTGCATTGGTAGCATGGCCTATTGTTCTCTAACTTTGGATCTAATTTACAATGTTCGGAGGCCAGCTCTATTAATTCATTGCTGGCATCTATTCCTGTTACATTCGCTCCCAGTCTGGCAATTGCCTGAAACAAGTAGTATAAAAGTATACTGGGGTTGATGTTGGACATAATATAAAAAATAAATACGAAGAATAACGGATTTTTGAAAATTCAACCCCTTAGGCTTAACAGCTAATATAAAGGTAGCTAAATGAAAGTCAGTTTTGAGGTAAGAACCACAAAGTTTAACGAAATATAAATGACTTGAACAAAGGGCAAGGGAGTAAAAATTTTACAATAAAAATTGAACATTTATAATGTTGTACAAAATCCTAAAAATACAATAATATCTCACCTCCGACAGTATGCCCCCTCCACAACCTACATCTAATATTTTTTTATTAATCAAGGGTGTGAGGGTTCTTTCATGTGGCTCACAATACACCAGACCATCTCTTATAAATGGAACCCTAGTAACAAGAAAAAAATTTAATGAGAACCTCCTCGATTTGTGAATTTTTCAAAAAGATTCTATGTACATTTTGACAAATATTCTTATACATAAATCCTATTATATTTGAGCGTCTCAGCAAACAGTACAGGGAGCTCTCCAGCTAGACAACATCTAAAAGTGATTTATGTCCAACAGTAGATGATGTATCATCATCAGCCAAATCCAAACTTGTTTTCAGATTGATTTTTGACCAAGTTTTCATATTAGTTTGTGACAAAAATTTCCTTCAGGCAGACTTCTCACCAATTTGGCTTTCTTGTAATGCTTGTAATTTCTTGTAATGTACAGCTTATTAGTTTGTCATTTAAAAGTTAAATAAACTGTCACACCCCTTTATGGTAAGCCCACTCTCATCATAGATCCCTAGAAAACAACAAATTTATGCTAACCATTTTCTCTATAAAAAATACTTAATTACAGTAAAATGTTTCTTAAATGCCTGTTTCGTGCCTTGGAGAGCACGTCAAGCCATTGGCCCCAGTTATTATCACTAACATGATAATAGTCGTTAAAGCCTGCCAACCCGCATTAAGCTCTAATTCCCATATCTCCTATGAGGGTTGAGGCCTGTGCCCAGCAGTGGGATGTTAATGGGCTGTAGTGGTGGTGGTGGTGGTTTTTTAAATGATCATCATTTCACTGTCAATGACTTGGCCACATTAAAAGTATACCAACCGAGACTTCTACATTATTTGAAAATGTCAGAAAGTGTGTGGAAGAGGAAAACTTAGGATACCCTGCCACCTTACCATGAGTTGAGAATGTAGGGCCTAGCCAGTCATGAAAAAAGAAAACCAACAAACCTGTGTGAATTGTAACTATGCAGTGCCATCATTTTGCCTTTGGGGTCCCACCATTCTTTTGCAAGTTTGCTATGTTTGTCTACATGGCTTTGGTCTATTGTAGATTCTTTTGTAGCAGTTTTATTATAGTTTAAGTTTGTGATTCCTCTACAAGGAAGTTCATATGTTTGTGATGGTCTGAAAATAGGAGAAATCTTTGTGTAGGTATACTAAATAGTTTGCTGGCCAATGAAATTTATATTATTTCCAATATATTATGCACTTCTTACATGTTCCTTGGCATAAACATTTTTAGGTAATTCATCTTCAGAGGATTATTTTGAATAATAGGTTTCTTATTTGCAGGTTGAACGACTTTTTCACCTGAAATTAATTCAATAAGACTAGATTTAACATAGAATATTAAAAAATAAAAATGTTGAATAATATATAACATTTTATTAAATTTTTAGAGATCATAATTTAAGCTTTGCTGCTTTAGTGAACAATTTAATAGCTAATCGAAAAATAATAACTAAAAGTAAATAATATTGTAATCATTAGTAATTGTATTGTAAACTACTTACACGGCTCAGTGAGATGTGAGTTCTAATGGAAACAGAACAGCATTTGTAATAATTTAAATAAACGTAGATTATATTTTTCTTTAAATAATGTCGTAAACGCTATAAAGGTATAGTATTTTTCCGGGAAATTTGTTTTGGAAAAATAAAAATAATAAATAGCACTAAATAGCAGTGACCTGGTTAACTTGTCTCTGGCAGTGACAATTTTTCTGGTCGGTGGTGACAACCAAGTGACAACTGACAATTGATAGTTGACAATTGTTGATTGTTGCAATGACAAATGACAATGATAGCTCTGGGTTCGATCCCTTTTGAACAAAATAAGAAGAAGAATTGTGCTGGTGTGGCACTAATAAAGGCCATAGAACAAAATAAGAAGAAGAAGAAGAAGAAGAAGAAGAAGAGGTTCATGACATCGTGATGACATCTAAGTTCATGACGACAGCGGACAAGTGACATAATATTACCCGGGGAGCAAATATACTGTGCAAATATATAAATTAATTTTAGAGGTCAACATGAAGTTCTTTTTACATTGCCATATTATTTGTCGAAGTACAAAAAAAAAAATAACGGTCACGAAAGAAAAAACGAGTTGAGGTCTCTCTCGCACACCTGTCCGCTGCCATAGATTAAGAATATTATAAATCGGTCATACATGCCACACCCGTAAGTGACCGAAGACAAAGGGGAAGAATACTAGATTCCAAAACCAAAACCAGGTTGCTACGTCTTGCTAACTAGCTAGCACTAGCGAGGGTACTTTATTTTACGAGGCCTCGCGATTCTTTTAACTTTGAGTCATAAGTCGTATAAAGTTATCGCTCACCATAATCACTTGAGTTTTTTACACGGTTTTTTACGATTTCGATCGGGACAACGTTAACTAGCATATAAATGGAATTGATCGAGCGCCAGCTGTCACATACGTTAACTACGATTAGTATGGACTTGAATGGTCAAGCCGCAAGATAATTTGAGTCGTACCAAAGTTTTAAAATTTCAGGTCTCGGCTGATACGTACTTTTTTGACTCAAAGGACTTCAAAGAAGTACTCGCGCCCATAGACTATTATATATGACTCGCGCCTAACCGCCTCAGGCTTGATATAATTTAAAATAAGTCGATCGATATAGCTTTTCCATAAATTAAAACAGAGGATTCAAAAGAATTACTTACTCAAATAAAATAATTTTATTTTCAAGAAGATCAAGAAAAGATCTTTCGACAAATGTCAAAACTTGCTGCTTACTAGGCAGAGAAACAGGATAGGTTAAGCTCATTAATATACTACAATACATTCGTATTTTTAAAAAAAATGGCAGTCATATAATAGGGACTGCCGATAGAAGTGAAAACGATTTTATTTTTCTGATTTACAAAAATAATAATACAAAAATATTTCAAATATAAACCTTAACTAAGGTATTAAAGTTTAATTACGAATGTACTATATTATTGTACTTATGACCTTTTGTCTTAAGAACGGTGTCGGTCTCGCATATTCCACATTTTTACCCCCTACCAAAAAGTGCTCAACGCGCCTAAAGAAGTTACTTCAACAACAAAATGCTTGATTGTGTGTGATTTATATAACAGATCATTGGTGTATGCATAATACACTCAAGCGCATAGCGGGACAGACGGGGACAGACTTCGTAAAATAGGTAGTGGAGCGGTGCTACTGCACTTTTAGTGTCTAGACTTTTGGGTATCAAGTTTTGAAGTTATACCGTATACGAGCAAATGAACATGCTTCAAAATAACATGGCGGCCCTGTATGTATACAGCTTCTGTACACAGAAGCAGAATAATTAATGTCAATATAAATCGTTATTATAAACATGATATTATTTTGTAAGTACTAAATGTTTTTATTCAATTAATGATTGCAGCTGCCCGGGGTGGTCTAGGTGGAACGCACAACTCCAGCCTAAAACTGTTTAGTTCTTCATTGGTCGGCATTTCACTTTTGCATGGAGCTAATTTGAATTTGCTTGCTATCAAGCGCCCAATTTTTAATAAGCACTGAAAAAAAAGCACTGCAATGAAATTATCAATTGTATATTACCTATGTTTAATATTTTAAACTACCAGTCGAGTGCGTAGAGTTAAGTATAGATACATAAGTAGGTACGTCTTAAAATACAGAATCAAGGAATCAGAATCTAAAGTCCCACAAACTTATCTGATCCGGTGACAGCATTGCTAGTAGTACAAGGTACTAATATTTACTAATAAGTACAGAACACAGTTGAGACGCCGCGCCGTAAGATTAAAACGTAGACCGCAGCACAATGAGGAAGTAAAGCAAAGACTTCACAAAAAAAACGTGTGTGTGTGCAATTCACACACGGCAGAAGTGAAACTTCAGAAAAGTAGCTTACGAGAGAATGAGATAAACATAACTTGTATTCCATCTCATTCTCTCGCAGGCTTAATCCTATTAACAGTTTGTCTCTTTTTGGTGTCGCTTTTTCGTTTCATGGAATTTTTAAATCACAACTATTCTAAAGAAGTTTCAATAAAATAAAAACAAAAAATATAGGCGCCAAATTGAGAACCTCCTCCTTTTCTGGAAATCGGTTAAAAACTGAACAGTGTAACTAACCTGACGGGTTCCCTAAACATCTACACCTCTCTCTACTAATGGAATTCAATGGTTCTTTGTAATGGCTCATGAATCATCTAGCAGTAAACCCTCATCATCGTTGCGAACATAACAACCCAAGTTCTTTTAGAGTTTCAGAAGCTTCGAATTCAATCAACCCAACGACTAGTTTAAGAACTGATTTCAATGAATTTCAGTTCACATAAGACTGGCTTAAATTACGCGTTCGAGTTATAGAAAAGTTGTAAAAATGATCAAGTATAAATCAACAAAGTGAAGGCAAGTGCTTTGTTACGTGATCGAGTATAGAACTAGTATACAACTATGACACACGTTTTATATGAGAGTTTTATATTTAACGTGTTCGAGTATCTAAATAGTATACAACCATGACACACATTTAGAGGTGTATTTTTGCTATGCGATCCTGTTCAAGTATACTGCGCTTTGTTCGTTTTAATGTTTTGCCTCTTAACATACACTGCAAGCCAGATTTATGTTTGCCTCTTAACATACACAATAAGTCAGTCTTATGTATAGGATCAATCATATTATATTTCTATGCGAAATATATTTAAAATCAAGAGAGTTGACCTTATATATGGATAGTTACTCAGAGTTTCGATTTCTATCTTATGTAACATACATTTAAGTTGTCCCATAAGACTCCATAAGGTCACACAGTGGTGAAGCTAATTATTCCTAGTGGCAAGCATCTTCCTTGATTAAGGAAGGTGCTTTGATTGGCATCATATACTTTGACTAACAAAATATATGATGGTTGACTGGCTCCGCCCCGCCATCAACGGTAGTCTTCTTCCCACTCTTGGTATTCCAAAAGACATATCGATACATGAGAACATGGGCCAATAAGCCTCATAAAATACCAAGAGCCAACAAGCCTCCCCCCCCAACCACTAGGCATCAACCGCGAAATGGCGCAACGTACACGAGCGTACTTTAGAGTGGTGCGTTCCACTTATGTCAGCATAAAGCTGGGTAATTACATTTTTAAAGTGGTGTAATCCCACATATACCTGTAATAGGTTTCAAGGATACACCAGGCGCACTGCAGGGATGTTCGCCGCAACGAAACAGAGTCCACAGGCGTGATGCAACCTTCAGTAATAGTATATTAATCAAATATAGCGCGCAACCATCATGGGTAGTAGAACATTGTTTGGAAAGTAAGTTTGATATTGGTGATAGTAAACAGAGTCCTATCAACCATGATTAGTTATCGTTCGATCATAGTGAACATCGTAGTAATTTCATATAATAGTTAGTTATCGTTCGACCATAGCGAACATCGTAATTTCATATAATAGGTATGTTGTTACAATAAAATCGCATGGTAAAATCAGACGTACTGTAGAACATAGAAATGTACACGAAGTGTACTAAGCACAGAAAGCAAGCTCTCTGGTTCAACAACGACCTATCCCATCTTGACGTCCTACCGAGGTAAACATCAAGACAGAACCAGCCGTGCCGATGCATCGCCGGAGCGAGTGATATATTCTACAGGCCCAACTCAACCTGCAATGATAATTGTATGTTATGGGTATATATGTAATATGTTATATTTAAATATGTTATAAATCCACCATAGGCAGATTGAATATCGTCGGACGCTCTCCAGCCAGGTTCACGAAGTACAAGTACTAAGGCTCCCTTACCAGATAGCATCCAAGAACTAGTATGTATGCAATACAATATTGGCACAACGAGCGAGCATGTTCACAATCATCACAAAACTTTGACTCAATTTCAATGAGCCCACAAACAGTATGCACAGTACACATACACATCGTGTTCCTCGTCCTGCCGAGTGGACTGGACGCCGGGAAGCTCATTAGTAAGTTTCCATGCTCCCTCGATTAGATCATATATACTACTATGTGCATATAGTATGTACTATTATTCTATTATTGTTTTAATATTATTTTACTATTATTTTATCATTATAATATATTTTAATTTTTTTTTTTTTTTTTTTTAAATAATAAATTATTTTCCCCTGAATAGTAAGATACGTATAGTTACAACAGCCTTAAAAATAGTTGGCCAGATGTTAGTTGGACTATAAAATATTTAGTTAAAAACTTTAACTTACAGATCTCGTTGGTAATGGCAATGAAGGCTTCACGTAAACTTGTGGACAAGCTAAAAGAGTATTTATGGGGACTAGCATCTTCAGTACGTAAAATGGCGTGGCGGACGTTAGCATTTCTGTAATAACAATCCCTAAGGTATATAAATTTTAGGAAAAATGAAATTTTTGATAATAGAATACATATGAATCGTACAAACACCTGCATAAATTCTGTCGAGATGTTCATCTGAGGAAGAGAATAATGGCTTTATCTTGGGATAAAAATCTGCTGTGAACTCCCAAACTGTTAAAATTGGTCCATCTCTTCGACCTTCAACATAAAATATAACTGTATCAATTGTGTCCAAAGCAAAACCTGTTAACAAGTCATTGATACCCTTTTCAACGATAAGACTTTCATTAATTTTTATAATTTTTTGTAACAAAGCGTTTGTAGCAACTGAATCATTTGCACAGCAATACATTCGGAGGAAGCTTTGTGTTAAGCTTCTTGGCCGGCATCCAACTACACCCATTGATACCTCTAGAGTCATCTGTGCTTCTAATATTACAGATGGCTTTATTATAATTTCAGGTCTAACAGTTTGTTTTATGCTGTTTAGATCATTTGTACAATTATCTTCACGACCTTTTTCTGTAAGCGACACTTGCAAAGGAAATAGGCAAAACTCTCCTCTAATGATTCCGTTAGTTTCTTTGGCTAAGGAACTTGCTTCAATTTTTGTTCTAGCAATGGGCACTTGTTCTTCAAGACTCTTAGTTTCAGCTTTAGGAGGTGAGACGAATCCAAAATTGCGATCATTTTTATCATCTCCAAATAGAATAGGATTATGGTATGTAGATTTAGATTGACGCACACCAAAAAGCTGAAATGAAGGTAAATATCTGTAATAACGATTTTCGAAAGTTATTGGGTATTTTGTTAAAATTATTACCTGTATTTCAAATGGATTGTCTAGAAAAGACGCAGTTATTTCAGATGCTTTGGAAAATGGCAAAGGTACTATATGATGGTCATTAACTTTCACAGTTTTTATTAATTTAATAGGATGTTTCTGTGAGTCATGTTCCTCTTCCCCAATTTTCCAACGGGTGAAAACTTGCATAATTCTATTTTGCAAGGTAAGAATAAAAATAATTACTATTAGAATCACTAAAATTTCAAGAGCTATGTTTTTATTAATTTGTACCTTGATTTTTTCAGTTCTTGAACAGGGATGTCGTTTAAAGTTTCTACATTGATAAATATTATTGGATAGTCATCTTCTGCTGGTACGTTATTACTAGAAATTAACACTATTACTGCACTCTGGTCAGGAGGACGTTCTCCGGTCGTTTCAAAAGCAATTATTCTTCCCGTTCCTGATAAAGCAGCAATTTGATGTTTACCCAATAATTTATATTTGTATATCTCATCTAAATATTAGATGTTAAAACACATCTAATAGTTGAATGAAAATTAAACTATTACCAGCTAAAATAGTATCTCCAGATAAGGAGATATTAAATTTTTCTTTTTGTACTTCTACTATTTTCTTTTTTTCTTTGTCCTTAATAACTCTTGTATCTCGCCTTTCTCTTGTTTTAACTAATAATTCTTCAGATTCAACTGGAAAATCTTCTTCTTCAACTGTCTGACTTTTACTTAAAATACTTTCCTGTACTTCAGATAATATTGTGTCTTGGTGCCTTATGTCTAAAACATTCAATCAAGTACGTGATTTTCATTTTTGTCCATAAACATAATATCGGGAAGTTACTGAGAAGAATTTAAACAAACCTGTTGGACTGTAAGGTTTATCAAAGACGCCATCTAAATAACTAGCAGGGACAAACTCCTCTACACAATTCCATATTAGTTTCTGTGTAAACTGTTCAGTGGTTTCCTCTGTTTCTAAAACAGGTCCAAAATATCTACGTTCTCCAAATTTTAAGAGCGGTAAAAATACTTCGGAACTTTTGTCATTCTTTGCACTAAAATGTAAGTTTCTTTAATTTTAAAATTATCTCTTTGGTGCATTTATTGATGCAACATGATGGTTACGATGATGATAATGATGATTTGACGATGATAAATAAATGCATTTAAGATAAACCTACTTAGTGCCAAGACTACCAGATCCCATAAAACACGTGACTGTAGCAACTTGTTTTAGCATATCATGTACTCTGACGGGAAAAACATGCCGAATAGAAAATGTAAGCCATCGTTCTTCTAAAAACTGCCATGTCCTTACATAGGTGTATTGATTTCCGCACCAAATCTGCAATTTTGGTAGATAGTATAGATAGGTTTGTAAGATGGTAGATAGTTAGTTCCTTAAAATGTGCAAATAAGTGTACACTTCTTAACCGACTTCCAAAAATGGAGGAGGTTCTCAATTCGGCGCGTATGTTTTTTTTTTTTTAAACATTTTAAACATTTATGCGTTTCAATTGTTCATGAATAATAACCAATAGCTAAATAATTTACTTACCAATATGAACCAATATGAAGCTGGCAATTTAATATCTTACCTATTAAATGTTTTGCTAAAAAAAAACACTAAAACATTATTTAGTTGCAGGCTATTTTTGGTGTTTGGAGTAGGTAAATATTCACAGGAAAAATATACTTCGTCCGAATGATCATTCACGGATATGGGAATTATTGTGTCCAAGAATTAATTGCTGTTAACTCCCTCCATTGCCAGGCAGACAGCTGCAGCTCTTGTGTCAACTGATGTGTCACATTATAATAGTTATTTTTGGCCTTACCTTAGCTACTTGCGGCCATATAAGAATATCCAACTCAAAAGATTGTCCAGGATATAGTTGATACATTATCCTCATTGCCTGTTGATAAGGCCCAAGTTCAAGTCTTCCCTGAACGCAGTCTTGCCAAACATCTATTCCAAGTATTTCTACAGCAAATGTTAATGTGAAAGTGCTTTTACCTATTGGTGTTACGTCTGGTAATATTATTGGGGTTTTGTTTGGAGCTGCTTTACTCATAATTATCGACTTAGATACAGGTATTTAGATTATTTCATAAAATACCTAATGTGAAGACTATTAGCTAAAGTATGCACTGAATTTTCAAAAATTGGTCTAAGTACTTTGACTTTCCATAGATTTTCATGTCACTAAGATGTCAGTAAGACGAAAACGTATTCTGCGAACCCTGCGAACAAATTCTGTTGTCTAATGACGTCGCGGTTTAAGATAGGATATGTATTTTTGATTGACACTTGACAGGCAGATATTAAAAGCATTTAGATTTTTGAGCATTGACCATGGACCTAATATACAATTGACCCTTCTTTGACCACCTTGACTGCGATTTTTTTTCTGTGAAGCCTTTGCTTTACTTCCTCATTATGTTGCGGTCTTAGTTTTAATCTTACGGCGCGGTGTCTAGACTCTAAACCGTGTTATAGGTATTTTGTACTTATTAGTATACCTAGCACTTTGTCCATAGCGATCTCTATATACATAATCAATGTTAGCCATAGTAAATCATACTTATGTACCTTAAACACCTTTTTTACCGTTTACCGTGAAAGAAGAACGTTTCAGTTACTCGTAAATCATTTTCAAAGACGGGCCGACGCTACATGACAGTGTATTTCCTTTTGATTTTCATTTCCAAAGAAAGGCTGCGGCATATCTACATAAGCTAAAGTTAAATTCATAGTTATATTCATATTCATACTTAGCAATACCACAGAATATTATAAATGCGAAAGTTTGCAACGATTTCATGGCCCATCTTTCAGCTGATTTTGACGTTTGGTACAGAGATAGGTACATTGAATCCTGAGAAGGTCAAAGGTATCTTTTTATCCCGGATAGTAAGAGTTCTCTCGGGATTAAAAAATAAACTAAATCCACGCGAACGATGTCGCGGATACCTATCGTCTAGTTCCTAATATTTCCATCCTCCTGAATGAACTCAATAAATTCTCCTCAAACAATATGAAGCAATATTTGCCCTTATAAATTCGTTACGTTCGTCCATCTGACGCTTAGGTACTAGGTAGGTATACTATAAGTAACATCAATCATGTGGAAATTTCGCCGGCGAAGGTCCAAAATGGACGTGTTGTCACGTATCCTAAATCCTAATATATCCGCACACACTTCTTTTGTATCTTCCTGATAATAAATAGTAGTGGACATAATATCATCCCTGCAATATATTATCGTATTGTATTTTTTCATTGAACATTATAATAAGAATAAAACTTAGTTTTCTGGCCTTAGGTTATGGCTCTGTGAATTATGAAAGCGTTTTGACTCTTTGTTTCATTAGAGAGCTTTGATGACGTCATTGAGCGTTTAAAAATATATATTATATAATTAAGTCGTAACCCTAACCGTAGCTCCAATCATTGGATTAATGGGAAGGTTATTAAAGCGTGTCACTACAGGGACGAGTTATTCAAAAAATGGAAAAAAGATATTGGCAATATGGTCTTAAAAGTGCAGTATAACCAAGCGCGTAACTTTGCTAATAAAATCATAAATTCCGTCAAAAATAATTACACTAAAAATGAAATATATAAACACAAAAATGATTTAAGAAAATTATGGGATATATTAAATACTCTAACAGGAAGAATTAAAAAATCATTGGATATTACTATACTAAAGGCTTTTGATCAAAATAGACAATCAATAAAACACACTGCTAATAAATTTGCCAAATCGTTTGATAATAACGGTAAAAGCGCAACGACGATATGTGCGAAACCACTGCTTGATAAAAGTGTGTATAAAAACTCAACAAATATTTCCTGTCGATATAAAAAAGCTACTACATCTGACATCTCAAAACTAATTAAAAATCTCAACAATAAAAAATCCCCAGGATTAGACAATATACGCACAGTAGATTTAAAAAGGCTGTCTGAAAGGATGTCGTCGATAATTGCGAGTCTTATTAACAAATCAGTCACTACTGCTAAATACCCAAACGGCCTTAAATCCGGCATAGTAAGACCAATCCTTAAAAAAGGTAGCAGCAGTGACTATAAAAACTACAGACCCATTACTATACTACCTACTATTGATAAAATTGTTGAAAAGTACCTATGCCAACAAATCTACACATTTTATGAAGAACATAACATACTGACTAGCAAACAGTTTGGCTTCCAGCCCAAAAAGAGCACAACACAGCTATTATCAACCTTTACAGATTTGGTCAATGAACATCTTAATAATAAAAAACATGTTCTAATAGTATATGTTGACTACAGCAAAGCATTTGATATGCTCCAACACAATATCCTACTCGAAAAGTTAGATAACTGTGGAATCAGAGGCCCACTCTTACAGTGGTGTCAAAATTATATGACTGATAGGACCTATAGAGTCAGAGTAGCTGAAACATTTAGTGACGAAATGTGCGTAACACGGGGAACTGCACTAGGATCCGTTCTAGGGCCCTTGCATTTCATAACCTACGTAAACGACCTTGCAAATATAATAAAAAACTGTGAGATGTTTCAATTCGCTGATGACACATGCCTTATATCCGCACACCATGATATTCACGTAGCTTTGAAACTACTCCAAACCGATTTTGACTCACTAATAAAATGGTCACATGACGTTGGCCTGCCTATAAATGTTGATAAAACCAAAACAATGTACATTAGTTCGAGCCATAATAGACACAACGGTGATATAAATTTGATAGCACATAGCCACCAATGTTTACATGAAAACGGACAGTATAAAATACATCACAATAAGAATTACAACTGCACATTTGTGGAATCAGTAACAAGTCAACGCTACCTAGGATTAATCATTGATGACCGCCTCCAGTGGAAAGACCACATAAATTACGTATGTGACAAATTACGTGCCCTTCTGGCAAAATTAACACTGGTTAAGAATAAGACGCCTTTCTCGACATTATTAATGATGTATAATGCACTAGGTGAATCGATGGTATCATATGGATTGAGCAGCTATGGGCTCACATATAAAACACATATCAATCAGATATACCAGCTCCAGTTGCGACTTCTAAAAACTATTGTACCAAAAAAAATTAAAGAACAACACAGTAACGATTACCACTTATTATTTAAATATTGTAAAGTAATGCCCATAGATGTCAAAATCAACTATTTAATACTAGTCGACAATTACCTAAACTCAAAACTGCAAGTAAAGGTTAATTATAGTAAAAAACTAAGAAGTCCTAAAAACCCAAGACTACATATACCTAAATTTGTGAATAATTACGGTAAAAGAACACTCAAAGTTATCGTTCCAACCCTAATGAACAACCTTCCTAAAATTTTAAAAGAAAACATGAACGAAAAAAATTTCAAACACAAACTTAAAAAACATTTTTTGGAGCAACCTGTATAGTTAATAGATATCACTCACAAACTGCGACCTGAAACCGGTTTCGCTGGCAGCGATGCAATGTTAGTAAGCGGCAGGCGCTGAGTTAAACTTTTTGTAGATTACCTACTTTATTTTTAAAGTTGGTTATTTATTTATTTGGCTTTATTTATTATTTTATGTCTAACCTACTCGTACATTAACACGGTGCACAGTAAAACCGACTGTGGTTTTTGTGGCACTGCTTGCAACGCAACTTCGTATATATTTTATAAGATTAATATTATTAAATAAATAAATAAAATATTTTTCTTTAAATGATTGAATAATCTATTGATGCAAAGCCTATATATATACCTATAAAAGTAGGTATATCAAACTAATATTATAAATGCGAAAGTGTGTTTGTTTGTTGGTTTGTCCTTCAATCACGCTGCAAAACACCAACGGATTGACGTGATTTTTTGCATGGGTATAGTTGAGGACCTGGAGAGTGACTTATGCTAGTTTTTATCTTGGAAAATTAAGGAGTTCCCGTGGGAATCAAAAAAACGTATTCCACGCAGACGAAGTCGCGGGCTGAGTTAGTTATGCCATAATTCATGGCTTACTTACTTTTGGGAAAAAACTAGTTTGTTGTTATAGACCTATCTACTTGTCGTAGATACATAGTTAACATTCAACATTAAAAGAATTCCATACCTATTAAAAAGAGATGTCAAATAATATAGGTTTTATATAAGTACCTATACTTAGATTTTTGTTTTTCCCCTAAGTTCAACCACGTTCAAGCCTATTGCGATCTTAACAAGCAAGCCAACTGAAAATATAGCTGGTGTTTTCATTACGCACCCAAACACATGTGTTTATGAATATGTAAATATTAACTATATGTAATCTCTACGAGCTTCGTCTAAAATTCTACAGCGGCGGTTCTGCAATGGTAGTGTAGGTACTTTACTCTAATGTGCACTTTGATAAGGTTAATTACATAAACATATGTAGCTTATCATGTGTAGAGCAACTTCTACTGAATGCAATGGTATAATGAAGTTTTAGGTTTGCTAGATAAGTAAATGTTAAAACTTAGTACGGTGAAGACATGCCTAATATTTTTTTGACCAAATATAAAACTCCAGTAATTGACTAGTCAATGAAAAGCATCAATGGGTTTTAATATAGGTATCTATTTACCTGAAAATGCTGGAATAGCAACTGGAAAACATAGCGTTGGCAGACCTCCCGCTCGGTGGACGGACGACAGTTGCAGGGAGCCGCTGCACGCGGCGAAAGACCGCGGCATATGGAAGTCCTTGCAAGAAACCTATGTCCAGCAAAGGACGTCTATCGGTTGACGTCGACGCCCGAATCGGTCTAAAACGTTACCACCAAATTGTATTGTGACAACCATCAAGAGATGCAGATAAATAGAAAGTGTCAAAAAAAATCTAGCAAGTTGTAACCCTCAACATTTTAACTTACCAGTAAAAATAGCTGTTACTGAAAATCTAGTCATACTTATTAATATTATGAATGCGTGTGTGTATTTTGTTGCTTTATTGGTTTGTTAGTTTGTCATTCAATCGCGCTGCAACAGAACAACGGATCTACGTTGCATTGGCATAGTTAAAAGGACCTCAAGAGTATCATAGGCTACTTTTTATCCCGGAAAATTAAGAACTAAGTATAGAGTAATTAAGTAGTAAGTAATATTAGTATATGATTATAAATGCGATTGTGTTTATTTGTTGGTTTATCGGTTTGTCCTTCAATCACGATTCACGACGCATAATCAGAGAAACAGGTCCTCGTGACTTCTTAGAGTGATATAGGCTAGTTTTTATCCCGGAGTTCTCGTGGGAATTAAATAAACTTTTTCCACGCGGACTAAGTCGCAGACCTCAGCTAGTTTACGCTATATCGTCACAACAAAAGTATGTATTACCTACTGAAAATCAATGTTAGCACCGCATTATTCCTTATGTGAATTCCTATTACGTTTGGTGATCTGTTAGCTCTTTGGGGCGGCACATTGAGACCGTTTGCACATAAATTAGATAGGTCCCAGTGTCCGGTGCCTAATGCTGTAATGCTAGTCATTTGTAAGCTGCGAATGCGGTTTCTGATTCACGTAATCACCATATTCACTATCTAATTAATAGATTTGCCGAATAGTGCAGTATGGTGGCTGTATATTCGAATTTGGGTATCTAAACTTAGGTATTTAGTCAGTATACAGTCCGATTCAAACTTATCTGGCCCGGTGGCCAAAATTGGAACTAATTTTTATGCCTGTTTACTTATTTTTTTTTAGTTTTCATATAAACCAGCGACGCTGTCACCGGGTCAGATAATTTTGTGGGACTATACCTTCTACCTACCTATTAAATTCACTGCTGAGGATAAATTTCCTCTCAGAATGAGAAGAGTTGGTAATACTCCACCACGCTGGTCAAGTGCGGATCAGCAGACTTCATACTCCTTCCAAAACATTATGAAAAACTGCATGCAGGTTTCCAAACGATCTTTTCCTTAAAAGTTAAAGCAAGTGATACTTAGGTATTAAATTTCTTAAAACTTATGCCCCAGATTCGAAAAACTAGAGGAGAGATATCTGAACCACTACAGGGTTTCACCGCTTTTATCATGCAATGTGCACATTAAAACATAATACCATAAGGCTAGCAATTAGCTTTTCCTCCCATCACTGACAAGATCTTTTAAAGGTATCTCTTATGATCATAATGATAATAAGAGAATCAGGCCGGTAATAGGTACTTGAACTTTCAAAACTAAAGTGTCACTTATGTTACGTCTGGGCCTCTACCACCTGCTCCGGTTCGGCATTCAGGTCAGAGATTTAGACAATCAGAGATCGGGAGCAGATTTCTCATCAATTACATCAATATTTACGATTTTCTAGTAGGGTTAACAAAGGGGTTAACAATGATTTCCGGTACCTAAGCCGAGGACGGCAGAAACGTGACATAAATCTAGCGTGGCGGGCAGTCGAGCTACGCGTGCATCATAAATTTTGCCTGTGCCATCCGTGCATAGACGCAAACAGAATCCCAACGAATAATAGATGCTATATATTCCGTTTTTATATAGATACATAAATGCTTTATTGCCGCACAAGACATTACAAAGAAATAATGAAGTAAACAAGCAAAAAGAAATAACAAGTGCGCAAATGCAGTCTTATCACTAAAAGTGATCTCCTCCAGACAACCTTTAAAGACGCAAATGCAATGAAGCGGGATAGTGCAACAACATTAATACACATAATAAACTACATAAACTATATATTCTAATAATACATAAACAATTACACAAATAGAAATACTAAAATATATACCGTAACGTACCGTTTTAGAGTAGGTAGGTACCTACCGTAACAGACAAGGAACAAAATTTCTATTCACAACAACAGCAACAGAAAACTTCAAAGTAAGTACCTAAAATTCTACATCAATGTACCTAATATAACTTTCCTGAAAAGTCAACGTCAAATATTAGTTTTTTTTTATCCGCTACAAGCTAGCCCTTGACTACGATCACACCTGATGGTAAGTGATGATGCAGTCTAAGATGGTAGCGGGCTAACCTGTTAGGGGCATGGCAGTTATATTAAACCCACACCCCTTCGGTTTCTACACGGCATCGTACCGGAACGCTAAATCGCTTGGCGGCACGTCTTTGCCGGTAGGGTGGTAACTAGCCACGGCCAAAGCCTCCCACCAGGCCAGACCAGGGAAAATTCAGAAATTATAAATTCCTAAATTGACCCTGCCGGGGATCGAACCCGAGACCTCCGCACGTTAAGGCAACATCGCTACACACTGCGCCACGGAGGTCGTCAAGTTTTATGAACTTTTCGTATGTCATCATTTATAAATCACTAGCTGACCCGGCGAACTTCGTACCGCCTTAGTATGCAAAATTAAATGTATATTTTTCAATATTTCTGAGAGATTTTCTTAATATTTTTTTCCGTAAGAACCTTCTCAAATAACAAATAATAAACAAATACAACAAAAAAAGAATTAGTGAAATCGGTCCAGCCATTCACGCGTGATGCCGTGACCAAGGAAAACGGGTTTCATTTTTTTATATATATAGATAGATAGATAGAGATTTAGTAAATTAGATTAGTTATCTTCCTACCTAGGCAATATCTAAATAAGCAATCTGCAATATCCAAGCAATTTGACTAAGCATGTGAAAAATGAGTCTATAAACAGGATTTTTGACGTCCCGGTGCGCAAATTGTTGAAGATATTTGGATCATAAATAACAAAGCAGACGGGCGAAGAGGGGACCAAATACCTATAACTTTAGCTATCTATCACGGACTTGATCATAATCCTACCCCTACCCAACTCGTAATATCTCTTACAAACAAATTCTTGTGAGATAAGCCTTTTTGATCGATGTAACTCTTTTTTGCTTGATGCTTTGTCTTGTCGAAAAGTTTTCTGTTTTAACCGCTTCTTAATAAAGAAGCTGGATCTTAATTCGGCGCGTCATTTTTTGTCTTCGTCATCTCAGTCTACTTTCACAGCTGGTGTCAACACACGAAGTATCAAGGATCTTCACAGAACTGCGGCCTTATTCCGATGCGGATCCCAACTAGGTACCTACTCTCTTTTCTCTTCTCAATGATTGAGCTGTCATGGCTGCTGGATCGACGCCAGTACACATTAGTTGTCGTCAGCCTTCGGCAAGAACCTTAAAACCAGACCTTCGGCCTCATTTTTCGTACAATTTCCTTCACTTGTGACGGTTGCGTTGCGGGAGCACTCTACCACACTTGCCTATCGCTACACGGACACGAAAGAAATGAAAATGGACCTAATTACGCACTTTAGCTTTTGCCTGCAACTTCGCTCACGTTACTTCGATTATCCAAGTTTCAAAGTTTTCTGAATTTGGGTAATTTTTTTAAAAACCCTTTCATATCGGATGCCTACGTCATTATAGCTATCTAAATTACAGCCCAATCCGTCCAGTATAACCTAGTTTGAGCTGTGAGGTGATAGATTTATGATCACCTTTGATTTGCTAACACTTACCTACCTACCATTCGATAATATCCATCCATAAATTCTGCCAACCTCATCAATCATTTTACGAGTATGTAGGTAATAGGGCTATTGGGTCGTAAATATTACTTCCCACGGTGACATTTGCAAAGTGCATGGTGCTGGTGTGGCACTACGAAAAGCCATTAACCAAAATAAGAAGAAGAAGAAGTAAATATTAATGTTTGGAAATGTGTCTTGGGTTGGATAGGTATCTATTAGTGAATCTAGGAAAGCTGGTTTTTGTGTTCGTGTTTGCGGTCGCGTGAGCACTCCGCGCCACTGCACCGAACGAATTAACTCGGCGACACAGAACGGAATTAAAGCTGTAAATTAGAATTTAAGCGGCACCCACAACTGCAGGTAATAATTTGAAGGTAGCATCTGTTTAGGTTCGTAATTAACAGCGAAATTTTTCATTTAAGTATATATTTTGTTTAATTAGTTGAAAACAATAAATTATACACATATTAACTTATTGATCACTTGAGTATAAGTTTTTCGATTTTCATAATTTTACCTTCTATAGGCGAGACACAATTTTTTAAATATAATTATAATATAGGTACCTACCTACTTACGATTTATTGTTGTTCACCCATTTCCAAAAGCGAAGAGGTTCTTAACTTAGAATAGGCATGATGACTGATTTTGAAAAATGGTCAGATTATGTTCGAAAGTATCTACTATTTCGAAAAAATATCTTATTTCAGCAGAAAAATAAGGTTTGGTCGTTGAAATTGGCATTTGAAATTTAAATTTTAAAATTCACGCCAAAACGTTCGGCGGTGTCATGGCGTCGTTTGTGACGTCACTATTATTTTTACCATTGTACTCTGTGCAGTGTGCAGTAAACAATAGTGTGATGGTCAAAGTTAGAAAATAATTGTGACGTCATTGTCACTTCATTGGTGTTTTAACCAATATGGCGGATTGCTGTATTTTATAGTTTTATTTTATCAAAATAAATAGCAATCTTACTCGAAATAGGAAAAAAAGACGTTTTTTTTATTCCATGAATCCAATTTTCAAATCCAATGAAATTATAAATTTATAATTTCATTGATTCTTTGTTACTGACATCATGCCTGTTCGCGACAATGTGTTTTACCATACATTTTTCGTATAGCGTAACTTGGGTAGATAATATTTTCGTGTTATTTACTTTTGTTTTATATAGCTGCTGATTAGGTAATTATATTCTATAGATAGATTTTAAGATTCCCTACAAAATGATATAAGTTTCATTATAGTAGGTAGACTAGATCCGAAAATATTGTAAATTAAATACCTAAAATTCATAGGAATACGTAGGAATTAGGTATATTTCCGATTATTTTGTAAATAATAAATTAACCTATTGTTTAGTGACATATATCATTAGATAGCATAGAATAAGGGCTTTATAATGATATAAATTGTTTTTATGTAAGAGAAATAGGTTAGAAAATATTTTCGGATAAATATGTAACGCATAATAAAAATAAAATAAATGTCACGTCATCTCGTTGTCATCTGGCGCGGCTCTCTTTAAGGTAATAACATCGTAGTACATAACCGCCTTCGCGCGACGTGGTGGTGTGGTCGCAAGATAGTCGTCAAGCTCAGCTCACAAACGAGGTCGTGACTATTCAAGAAATCAGTGTTTCATTTGTACTCACCCTGGACCAATCTACGGTATCCAACAGCAGATTCGTTGTGGTAGCCTTTTTCAAGGCTAAATTTCCTGTTTAGTGCCCGACGAACTCTGTTAGGTACATCACCAGCTGAATATCCTGCGGTCTTCGAGAAGGTGATCTACGGTCATCGGCAGACAGTAACTCGCTTAAGGGGCCCTTTTCAGGGCCAACTCTTTCCTTTTACGAGCAACCTTTCGAGGTTTGCTTCCCCGGGCGAGAACTGTTCGTGCATCATTCCACGGGTATCGGCTGCTACGGTACGAGAAGACATCAAGCGCCACCCTTGAACAACGCGTGAGCTCTCGTCTTTTTCAAGACGATCTCACATTTCCTGTCAAATCGGTCTAATACCGACCTACGCGTTTGTTCCCCGGGCAAAGGTGCATGTCTAGTACATTTGCTGGTCCTTCGAGAAGCCGGATCCAGGGTGAAGTACACTGCACTGCCACGTCACGTCGCTGACCACAAACCGTTCGTAAGTGGTCAAGCGTTTTTTCACCCGCGCCGCGAAAAGCCGACGTGTTAACGCTCGAAACACGATACGGCTAAGTACATCGACGCCGGCGGCGAAATATCGTTTTCGTCCAGCCAGGCGCCCGCGTCGCGATCCGCCGCAAACTGAAACTAGCGCGCCGATCAGTCTCAACGATCGAGCGCCCCGCGTACCGCGTCCCTCCGCAACGGTCGCCCGGTGCCCGTGCACCGGCGCTGACAAGGCACGCCACCGTAACCCGCGCGGCCCCTCGGCTACGCGCCTCGCGTCCGATTCCAAGAATTCGTGTACCTGCCTACCGCGACGCGCCGCGCTTAACTAGCGCTTGGCGCCGTGTTTGCGTGTGTACGTATAATATTGCGCGCTCCGTGTTTTCGTTCCGTATAGTATATAAACTGTGTTGTGTATATAAACTGTGTATATAAACTGTGCTGTGTTCGTGTCAAGAACTCAAGATGCCTATCACCAGATCACGTGGCCAGGCAGCTGAAAACTCCGAAGAGGCGGTGGGTGTCACTCCGTTCGCTTCATCTCATATCACCCGCCGTTCTCCACCTCCGCGTTCTCCGAGTGCTATAGTGGTTACGGAATGTACTTCCGGTCCGTTGAGGGAAGAAACCTCGAAACATCGACAGCCGGCGTCGTCAAGCAGAGAGACATCGCCGCGCCAAAATACAAGATATAGACAGCCGGTTTCGCCGCCGCCAGAGGTCGCGTCGCCGCGCCATATTAGAAGACCACATAGCAGAAATTCGTTAGTTCGGGAAGACACTACAGTTACGACAGTTTATAAGGGTGCACGCACACGCAAGACAAGTACGTCCGACCAAAGAGCTTTGCAAATCGACGAACAAATAAGTGAATTAAGGACTCGACTAAAGCAGCTGTCGCGGAAAAAAAGGCAGCTCGCATACGAAAATTCCGAAGACGACTATGATGACGACGGGCAGTCACGATCCGAGTACGTGCGGTCCTGGGTTCAAGACACCAGCGCCGTCAGGCCCGCGTCTCCACGCACCACCAAACGCCGGGAAATAGAAGAGGACGACGTACCTAGGCGAAGGAAGCCAGGACCGTTGCACCTACCACCGCACCCGGAGCCGAAGCAGGGAGAAAGAAGCTCTTCGCCGATCATCGTAGAGCCCTGCCCGGCAAGTTCGAGAATAGTGATAGATCCGCCTCTTAATTCCGATATCCGTGAAGAACCGGGTTCTCAACCTCAGGGAGAAGTGTTGAAGAATCAAGGTACGTCCAGTATACCTACGAGTCAGAGTATACAAGAACGACAATTCGCTATTCTACTTGAAATGGAAGAAGACCTTCTCAATTTCAAGAAAAAGTACTTCGGGCTGGGAGTAGGGTGTCCATTACGTCAAGAAAAATCCGGGACAGTCTACTCGCCGCCAACCGAGCCCCGCAAAGAGGGTGAAATTCGTGTGGATAGCTATGCTATTACGTCGTACGTCATGAAGCTGCCAGAATTCAGTGGAGACGTTAATGGCTGGATATCATATAAGTCGATATATGATAATTCGAAAAATTCGTTCAGCAGATTTGAGAACATAGTGAGACTTCGAAAATCGCTGAAAGGAGAGGCGCTTGATTGTGTGAATATATTAATCGCTACAAACGCCGATCCAGATCAGATAGTTGAAGAGTTGCATCGAACATATGGCCGCTCCGACCAAATGGCGTTCAAGGAGTTCAACACTTTGAAGGACTTACCGGACGTCAGTGACAAGCCAAAGGAGATTGTCCAGTTCGCCCGAAAAGTGAGACAAGGGGTGTTACTTTTCCAGACACTTGGGGAAGAAAGGTACATCGAGTCGCCGGAACTTATGCAATACCTACAAGCAAAGTTGCCGAACCACATGAAGAGTAAGTGGAGAAAGATTCAAGCTTCGAATAAGAACAAGGCATCGCTGGTACAACTCAGGGATTTCCTCGATGAAGAAGCGGACAGCTGCATTGCCGACCTACCTCTGGACGAGAAACCTTCGACTAGGCGGTCATTGCAACGAACGCATACAGTCACAGAAGACACAAACGAAACTTTAGACGAGAGGAAACCCACCGCTATGGAAGAAAAGAAGCATGCTGCTGAACCAATCTGCAAGATCTGCACTAAGACTGGGCATCGAAGCGTCGACTGCTACAAGTTCAAGAGCGGGAACTCAGATAAAAGATGGGAGCTCGCCAAGCAGTTCCAGCTGTGCTATCGGTGCCTAAGGCCTCGTTCACCTGGACATATGTGCCGGAAGGTGAAGTGCGGTATCGAGGGTTGTACTGGTACCCACCACAAACTTCTTCATGGCCCCAAGACCGAGAAAACGAAGAATGAAGCCGTAGCGAACACATGGACGAAGACTACACCTCAAGCATACTTGAAAATAGTTCCAGTTACAGTCATAGGACCGGCGGGAGAATCGAAAGAATTCGCTCTCCTTGACGACGGCTCAAGCGTATCTTTGATGAATGAAGAGGTAGCTGACAAGATCGGAGCTAAAGGACGTACGGAACCATTGAACGTGCAGACGATGGGGGAGAATATACGAGACTCGAACTCACGTCGAATCACACTCGCACTCTCTGGCCGCCAGGGCGAGAGAGTCGCTTTCAAGGTCCGCACCATCCCGTCGCTGAAGCTATCACCGCAGACCGTCGCTGAGGATGACATCGTGGGATGCAAGCACCTCGACAAGATCAGAAAAGAGATAGTGTACGAGGCCGCTGTTCCAAGAATCCTAATAGGACAAGACAACTGGAACCTACTGCTCGCCGAGGAGGTAGTCAAAGGGCCGGAGTCACAGCCAGTTGCATCGCGTACGCCGCTGGGGTGGGTGTGTGTGCTACATGGCGCGCACACTCGAGCTCTGGGACACGCTGTCCACTATACCAATTCGTTAACTTCGGATGCAACACTGAACTCTCAACTAGATGAATATTTCGCTTTAGATTCGCTTTTCGTGAATCCCCGAAGACCGGACTCCGACCCAGAGAAGAGGGCGGAGGACATCTTGAAGAAAAATACGCACGTTACGAAGGAGGGCCGCATAGAAACTGCGCTTCTCTGGAAGAAAGAAAAATTTGTGATGCCTAATAATTTCGAGACTGCTATGAAGAGGCTCACAAGTATAGAAAAGAGGTTGGATAAAAATCCGGAGCTGAGTCAAAAGTACGCCGAGCAAATGGACGCTTTGGTGAAAAAAGGATACGCCGAACCAGCTCCGAAGAAAACGACGCCGGGAAAGACCTGGTATTTGCCACACTTCGACGTTAAGAACCCCGCGAAGCCGGACAAGTTCAGAATCGTCCATGATGCAGCTGCTAAGACGAGAGGAATGTCGCTCAATGACTTCCTGCTCACAGGACCAGACCTACTTAGATCCCTACCTGGGGTCCTCATGCGATTCCGCCGCCATGATATCGCCGTATCTGCTGACATAGCTGAGATGTTCATGCAGATAAAAATTCGTGAAGAAGATAGAGATGCCCTTCGTTACCTGTGGCGAGGGGATCGTCGTGAAGGCGCGCCCGACGAGTACCGTATGACTTCGTTAATTTTTGGGGCCGCCAGCTCGCCGTGCACTGCCATCTACGCCAAAGATTGGAATGCAAGACGACACCAAGAAGAACATCCGAGGGCGGTGGAAGCAATTACCGATAATCATTATATGGATGACTACCTCGATAGCTTTAGAAGTGTCGAAGAAGCCATCACCGTTTCGAAGAAGGTCCGGTCAATTCACAGCGAAGCGCATCTGGAACTCCGCAAGTGGCTTTCGAATTCGACGGCGGTAATAGAAGAATTAGAACCGAACACCGATACCGCCAGTTTAGTGAACATTGGCTCCAAAGAAGAAAAGATCTTGGGGTTAATGTGGAATCCGTCAACAGATCAGTTGGGCTTCAACCTAGGGATGGCTCGACTCCCAGCTGATATACTTCGTAAAGAAACTGTGACAAAAAGAGAAGCTCTGAAGATAGTAATGTCACTCTACGATCCGCTTGGCTTCGCGTCTCCGGTCACAGTGAACGCGAAGAAAATTCTACAGGAAGCTTGGAGGAAAAACGTTGACTGGGACCAAGAGCTCGACGAAGATCTAGCTGCCCAATGGTCGGCGTGGAAGCAGCATCTAGAAAATTTGAAGACAGTTAGTCTGCCAAGGTGCTACTCCGGCTTCAGCGATGCAGTCTCTCTACAGCTGCATGTATTCACCGACGCCAGCGAGACCGCCTACGCAGCAGCAGTATACTGGAGGGCGGTCACTCCCGACGACCGTGTCCATATCTCTATGGTCATGGCGAAGGCGAAGGTGGCTCCGTTAAAAGTTACGTCGATCCCACGTCTCGAACTGCAAGCAGCCGTCATGGGCAGTCGCATGGCCGCCGCTGTTATAGAAGAACACCGAATAGTTCCCGAGTCGAAAACCTTTTGGACCGATAGCAAGACGGTTCTCTCATGGGTGAAAAGAGGGGCCAGATCGTACAAACCGTTCGTCGCACATCGAGTGGCAGCCATAGAAGAAAACAGCAAGACAGATGAGTGGCGCTGGGTTCCAACGAAACTCAACGTCGCCGACATCGCCACTCGAGATGTGCCTCCTGACTTCGGGCCTGAACACGACTGGTTCAAGGGTCCAGCGTTTCTGCTCGAAGCTCCCGTATCCTGGCCCGTAGAGAAGATCTCAATCATCGAATCGACCGGGGAAGAGCGCGTGCACGCCTGCACCGAAGCTGCAAGTGCGCCGAAGCTCAAAGAAGCAGTTCCAGACCCAAGCCGTTT
This sequence comes from Erebia aethiops, assembly GCA_923060345.2. Taxonomy (NCBI): domain Eukaryota; kingdom Metazoa; phylum Arthropoda; class Insecta; order Lepidoptera; family Nymphalidae; genus Erebia; species Erebia aethiops. The sequence goes on from OV281087.1 coordinate 16,034,523, forward strand.
TTCAAGATGGGAGAGACTAGTCCGCACGACAGCAAGAGTACTACAGTTCGTACACTTATGTCGAAGATCGAAAGAGAAAACGTACTACAAAAGAACAGTACGTAATAAAGAAGCCGATCCTGACTGGCGAAAGAAAAAACCAAGGAAGGCGAAGAAGACTTCCTCCGTTGTTCCGAAACATTCTTCGAAAAACTACATGACTCTTGACGCCGAGTTCATAAAGAAAGCCGAAGAAATACTCATCCGCGCCAGCCAGGAAGATTCGTTCGGGGAAGATATCCCAAACCTTCGTGAAAAAGAACCAGTGAACAACAATAGTCGTCTGCGAGCTCTGCCGGTGGAATATCGTGATGGCCTCGTAGTTCTTCGAAGTCGAATCGCAGCCGTCACTGAAGTTAGTGAAGAAATGAAGTCGCCACCGGTCATAGATGGAGATCATCGTATCACTCAGCTGTATATCGATTGGACACACCGCTGCCTACATCACTGTGGAACAGAGCCCACAATCAACGAGGTGCGTCAACATTACTGGGTGATCAGACTCCGACCCTCCGCTAAGAAAATCATCAGTCGCTGCCTCCGGTGCCGCATTCGTAAGGCACAACCTCCGACTCCGCCGACTGGTGATCATCCAAGAACAAGACTCGCACATCATCAAAAGCCATTCACGTTTACTGGTTTGGATTACTTCGGACCGCTTTCCGTCACCGTGGGTCGCCAGCATCAGAAGCGCTACGTGGCCCTATTTACATGCCTCACAACGAGAGCGGTTCACCTGGAGATCGCTGCCAGCCTCAACGCAGGCTCTGCTGTCCTGGCACTCCGCAGATTTGCAGCACGCCGTGGTCACCCGACTGAAATTTACAGCGACAACGGGACGAATATGCACGCTGCAGACAGAGAACTCCGTGAGGCACTCCGAGAAGAAGCAAGTCGTCGTGGGATAGTTTGGCGCTTCATCACTCCGTCCGCGCCGTTCATGGGAGGGGCCTGGGAGCGCCTAGTCCGCTGCGTGAAAACCACGCTCTACACTGTCCTGCATGAGAGACACCCGACCGAAGAAATCATGGCCACCCTACTCTGTGAAGTGGAGTACACCGTCAATAGTAGGCCATTGACACACGTATCCGTGGATCCCGACGACGACGAAGCTATTACCCCTAACCATTTCCTGCTTGGGGGGTCAGCAAGAGTACCGACTCCGGGTATTTTCGACGAAAAAGACCTAATCAGCAAGAAACACTGGCGGCGCGCACAAATACTAGCAGACATGTTTTGGCGCATAGTCGAAGTACGCACGTCCGGTGGAACTTTGAAGAGGCCAACGAAGAAGCTCGTCCCTCTGCCGAAGTAGACGACATCGCCGCTCACCGATTGGGGTGCAGCATCTCGACGAGACCTGATGCTGCACGGCGGGAGAAATGTTCGCGACAATGTGTTTTACCATACATTTTTCGTATAGCGTAACTTGGGTAGATAATATTTTCGTGTTATTTACTTTTGTTTTATATAGCTGCTGATTAGGTAATTATATTCTATAGATAGATTTTAAGATTCCCTACAAAATGATATAAGTTTCATTATAGTAGGTAGACTAGATCCGAAAATATTGTAAATTAAATACCTAAAATTCATAGGAATACGTAGGAATTAGGTATATTTCCGATTATTTTGTAAATAATAAATTAACCTATTGTTTAGTGACATATATCATTAGATAGCATAGAATAAGGGCTTTATAATGATATAAATTGTTTTTATGTAAGAGAAATAGGTTAGAAAATATTTTCGGATAAATATGTAACGCATAATAAAAATAAAATAAATGTCACGTCATCTCGTTGTCATCTGGCGCGGCTCTCTTTAAGGTAATAACATCGTAGTACACAACCGCCTTCGCGCGACGTGGTGGTGTGGTCGCAAGATAGTCGTCAAGCTCAGCTCACAAACGAGGTCGTGACTATTCAAGAAATCAGTGTTTCATTTGTACTCACCCTGGACCAATCTACGGTATCCAACAGCAGATTCGTTGTGGTAGCCTTTTTCAAGGCTAAATTTCCTGTTTAGTGCCCGACGAACTCTGTTAGGTACATCACCAGCTGAATATCCTGCGGTCTTCGAGAAGGTGATCTACGGTCATCGGCAGACAGTAACTCGCTTAAGGGGCCCTTTTCAGGGCCAACTCTTTCCTTTTACGAGCAACCTTTCGAGGTTTGCTTCCCCGGGCGAGAACTGTTCGTGCATCATTCCACGGGTATCGGCTGCTACGGTACGAGAAGACATCAAGCGCCACCCTTGAACAACGCGTGAGCTCTCGTCTTTTTCAAGACGATCTCACATTTCCTGTCAAATCGGTCTAATACCGACCTACGCGTTTGTTCCCCGGGCAAAGGTGCATGTCTAGTACAATGCCTATTGCGAAGGTATGCGTAAAGAGCGCAATATACAGATATTGACGTTATCTTACGACTAATGTGAACTTGTCACACATCAGACGCAAGAAGATTTTCATACTGAAAATACGTTTGACTTTACACAGCGAGACTCTCAGCGAGGACGTATCTTGACTCTTTACATAGAGTCAAGATACGTCCGATGCTCACCGTAATACCACGCGTGCTCAATGTTGATTTTCCTCGCATTTTCAGTACCTAGAATTACTTACTTACTGAAAAAAAAAGATACACGCCGAATTGAGAACCACTTTTTGGTTTGGTTTGGAATTCTGTTAAAAATAAGCCCCTTGTTGCTTTTATCTGGAAACGGAACTGGAATCGGTTATTTGAAGCAAATACTGATATGAATTATGAATGAATAATAACAGACTGTTTTTCGACACACCCGTGCGGGTAATGTGTAACATAAGCAAATACACAAACAAGCCGGTTTTGTTGTGAATTCAAATTCCAAACGCGCTTCAGCCATACAAACTAAGTAGATAATTTACTTTGCGATATGGAACCATATAGGTATATGGACTTTAAATTAGAATCGTAGTAGAATTAATATTTTGTGCACTATTGCAGTTTTTATATAGTAAGTAAGTATGAATTTCGATCATATTGTTTATGTATCTATATTATATTCTTCTTGATTACACGGTTTTCGATCCATGACTCCATACTTTCTGTCTGTCTGTTCGTCCGTCTGTCTGTCTATCTGCTACGCTTTCACGGCCCACCTGTTCAACCGATTATGATGAAATTTGGTAAGTACAGGGATAGGTTGTATCCCTAAAAATTCAAGAGTTCATTATTGAACACTAGATGATACCCGCGACTTCGTCCGCGTGGATAAGTTTTTAGTTTTCACGGGAATTCCTTAATTTTCCGGACTAAAAAGAATGAAACTTACCTCTGTATCAAATTTCATCAAAATCTATTGAAAAGGTGGGCCGGGAAAGCGTAGCAGACAGACACACTTTAGCATTTTTTATTATTAGTATGGATTTAGTTCGTAAATCGTACCTACCCTAATGATCGCACATCGGACTAGCCGTATACAGTATACACCAACCGCAATTTTCTGAAAACACCTACTGAAGCAAGTAACAGCAGCATTAGACTCTTATCTTAACTCATTTGGATATATTTCAAAATTCCGCATCGTTTTTTAAATCAAAAATTAAAAAACACCTAATAAGTTGGTTACTTTTTTGGCCTGTTTGTTTTGTCTGTTTAAAGTATTTTTTTGTGTAGTTGATCTAAGTACTTTTAACTTCTTTTGCATGTTGAGTTAGCCTGTAAGTGTGTAATCAATGGTAGTCGTAAGATTATTTAAATAAGTTGCAATAGAATAAGACAAATGATCATTGTATTACTGTTGGCTTCCTATTAAAATAAAAAATCTTGGCTCGTGATATTCCGCTTGGCGGGGCTTTTGTGGCTCTTGCGGCTCAACGTTATGTGCTATCAGTATTCGTCAAATGTACGTTGAGTTGAAGTTGAAATGCCAAACTCAAAATGAAATGGGACACGTGTGACAATGCTTGAATGACGAGTGGTGACCGCTCATCGGAAAGCTCAGTATCGGAAGAGTCGCTTGGAGCAACTGGATACACAGACTAACATCGCTTATTAAAGGGCGGGGCACAGGGCGACAAGGCTTTTGAATGGCTTATCAGTTATAGGAAAGCGTTTAACGTTGGAAGATCGATCTCAAAAGTAGCTGGGACCTTAGTCTAAGGCTGGGACCATCAGCTGCTGGCATTAGGCACAAAGTTGTAGTTTGTGGCGATCTTTGCAAGAACCCAATGTCCAGCAAAAACGTATACTTGAAACTCAATTTCAGTTTATTTATTAACACAGTTTTTTTTTACATTTATAGTTTCAAAGCACCCTAAAAGTCATCGACCATTAAAAGGCCTATTACACTACACTTATTCAAGGGACCCTTACATTGAAACAGTGTAGTGTAATAAGAATTAGGAAGAAAGGGTACCTGATCAGGGACATCGGGTCGTCCCGGTCTGCCGCGCTCTGCCTACCGGGCAATGTAATAATTAAGACTTAGGCTTAGGGTGGTTAGGGAGCTCAGTCGTTGTACGAGCAGCGTTGTAATTCTCCGGCTCGCGCGAGCATTTTGACGCTAATTTAGTTTACCTACTTTGTGCCACCTACAACTTGTAGTCTGTCTCGCGTTACTGCGAACCATCTAGGTTCTCGTTCATACTGAGTTAGGTCCCGATAGTTAGTGGAGTGTAATAGCGACGCCAAAAGTAGCGGCCGCGCCCACCCGTGTTCAGGGCCCTTAATAAAGTGTAGTGTAATAGGCCTATTAAGCCTTGTTGACTTGTCTGGGGGCTGCAAAACGACGGAAACGCTGACTTTTCATTATATTCTTAACACCTAATGTTTAAATTCAGTTTTAAATAGCCAAATGTGAAAACAACATTGTTATAAAAGCGCGATAAAAAACCGCCAGTCTGGTAGAATCGGAACAAACTCGCTTTTTGCTTGTATTTGCGTTAGCGTCCAGCGGTAGGTAGGTACTGAGCTAATTTACTCGGCGACACCGAACGGAATTAAAGTCACAAATGAGAACTTAATGCTATCCTATGCTTCTGCCATTTTTGTCTGCTCTGTGATTTTAAGCGCTGCTTTTCTGTATAGTTACGCGGTGATTTTTATTGCAACAAAATAAAAACACGTCGAGATGTTATGAATAACTTGTGACTATGACTACCTATGTGATTAATGAAAGATTAATCTTTATATTGTACATCTAGGAATAAAGTACAGCTACGTACAATTTGCTGATTTAACCCTTACCCTACATATTTATACAAATACATAAAGTACATAAAGTGAGATACGTCTTTGGGTAAGTCAACTTTAGGATATTATGATTCAGAGAGAAGATTCTATCGAGAAAACTAGAAAACCCGACAAGAAATTCTTCCAGTTGATATCAAACAACCAGAGATACTCCATGCATTGAAATCGGCGTGGAAATCCTTTGATTAGCGATTCCCATCCTTGTGGGTTCTCCGAAACGGCACACTAACTCCTATCACTCATAAATTAGATTGGAAGCAGTGATATTGTAATGTCTGCAGATGTAGCTATCGTACTGTTATAATATTCTGTGTCCGTACCTCTATTCTACAGTTCGAGCGCGAGTTGAATGCAGAGTAAATGTATGTGTCACATTACATTTACTCTGGATACACTAACCAGCACGTCCCAGAGTTCTTCATAATGTTCTCGAAGGTGTGTGAAGTCTGCCAATCCGCACTTGGCCACCGTGGTGGACTATGGCCATACTCTTCTCATTCCGAGAGGAGACTCGTGCTCAGTAGTGAGCCGGTAATGGGTTGATGATTATGAATTTTTTACTATCACTTAGCATCATCGATATATTATATGTAAGTACTAGATGGGCCCTTTCATAGTAAAAATGTAGATTCGCGTGACCGTGACCGACATGCTCGCTCGACCGACATGCTCGCGAACAGCGACATGCTCGCGAACTATAAATGTACTACATTCGAAATTAAACGTTAATGCCTTAGAGTTAAGGTTTACGTTTTATTTTCATTACGAATGTACTATATTTATACAAAAGACCTTTTGTCTTAAGAAGAACGGTATTATTATTTTTCAATACACTTGCTCGAAAAATGCACTTACAGAGGCAGTAAACAGGGCTTGTAAGTTAAATTTACTGCCCGCGTGCAGTAAATATTTACCGCCCTCATGCAGTTTTTTTTAATTTTTGTAAGTCTACGTTACTTCTAAATAAAAAGTTTTCTTGCAAGAAGGTTCATAATGATATTGACTTTGTATGTAGAAAACCTAAAAAATAATGACATTTAGATGTGAATTGATGAAATTAATTCATAAAATAAAAAATTGTATTTAATATGATTAAATAAAATTGTTTTAGGTTTTATAAATCAAAAAAGTAAAGGCTGAATATTCAGGCTGTTATTGAGTTAAGAACTAGAACCTAGAGCCATGAAGCCAATTTAAAAAAAAAGCAATTACAACAACGCGCCGTAGATACAATTCAATATTCATACAAATCTTTAATTTGTGCGCGCTATTTTTAAAAGTTTCATTGAGTATTTCTTATAAATTATAAAATAATTTATGTGGTTTAAAAGTGATGCGGGATCATAAAATTAAATCAACAATTAGGTATTTTAGCTGTGAGAAAAAAATCGCGCTTGTAATAGCCGCCAAAAATCTCGACTAAGTATGGGCGTGAAAAGCCATTTTCTAGTGAGTACCTAGTACCTTTCTTCTCGACTTTTATTTTCAAGTTTTCTCACAAATGTATTGAAAAACATCGTGTGATACACGGGCGTTAAGGTTTCTACATACTCGTGACGATGGTCAGCCCTGGACTGGCGTCATCGGGCTGACATTAGTCAACTCGTATGTAAAAACCTATTTACCGCCCTTATATCACAAACTACTATTACAATGTTAAACGTTACAACAATTACAGTTACAAGGTTAAATTAACCTTTTTATTTTGGGCTCGATTGTAAAATAATAAGTACATATTATTTACCTTTGAACTAAAGATTTAATTTAGAAAAAAAGACACAGGTGTGTTATTAGCAAAAGTTCTGCAATATTAATTTGTTATTAATAGTTAGTATACAGGCGTTCTCGATTCTCGAGTTTTAAAGCGTCTGAGAAAAATTTTGGTCCATGGAAAGTGTAAATTAAATTACACATAAATTTTATATATGTTTTGTAGAATAATATTCTACAAACGTACAAACATAAAAATCAGCCATGTAACTTTAAGTTAAGTAACTCTTTATTTTTAGTTACCTTTCTTACCTGGTATCTGGCCAGCTCCACAAGCACGCAGGTATTCAAAGAACATGAGAGGCTACTGAGAACCTAAGGTTTCATCTATGTGAAAATTTTTCAGTGAAAGGTTTCATTTATGTATGATCGCTTTGGGATCTTACTCTATTAGATTGAAATAAGGTTCAACCAATTTCTTTTTCTGATCTCTTTGAAATTTTATAAAGGTGCATGTTTTCCTTTCGTTTTATGGTAGAACTGGTTACGAAATGCAATAAAGTCGCACTTGTGCTTCATTAGGAAGAGATGTTCAGATCTTTTTGCACTCATTATCTCTCTGTCACGGTGTTAAGAGGAAACGGGAGGGCGATTCCACATTCTGTAATTATCTGTTTTCGTAATCTGTTTTCTCCATGTACAATTATTACAATAGAGAAAATTTTTTTGCACCATAAAATTCTTATGTGTCCGACGTCCGTGCCATGTCCCTATGTTTTGTTTTTTTCAATAAATTAACTAGTGGTTCGCCCCGAACTAAGACCTCGCGGCGCCATCTATTGACATAAATGTGAAGTTCTGTTAAAAATACTGAAGCTCATTAAAAATTAAATAATTCCGTTTCCTTACAATATTTATCTAATTTTAGTATTTGTTGTTCAAGTACAGGATATAATTGAAATAATTGATCAAGTTTCAGGCTCATCCTTTCAGAAAATTTAGAGTTCTGAGGTCATCTTTGGACGTTAGAAAATCACCACTTTGAAAGCCCCCCATTTCGTCAATTTTGGGGGAAAAATTAAAAAAAAAATATTTTTTGACTCTATTCCTAATTATCTTTAAAATGATATACCGCAACCCTATGTAACTTTATAAAAAATATTTTACTTCGCATTCGCTTCTATGAGAGCCCCCCTGAAATAAAGATTTTTATTATTTTTTAAGCCATATTCGGCGGGAGGCCATTGGTTTACATATTATTATATTTAAAGCTGAAGTAATTGCGTTCAGTAATTCAGAAGTTATAATGCTCTGACAGACGGACGGACGGACGGACGGACGGACAAGTGCCAATTCACCCAAGTAGACTCAGAGACCTTCGCTTCGCTCGGTCAATAATTTTAAGAACGAGGAATCTTCAAAAATGGCAATAATGGCTCAGTTTTCGCGCCATAATCCGTCATCCCACAAACGAATTTGACATATATACCGATACATACTGATAGGTATAGCCCGAGTCCTTCTTAAATTACTTATGAAAAAAATATTAAAATCGGTTTAGTTTTGGAGGAGGAAACAGAAAAATACGAGAGTAAGAATTCGACTGTTTTTCATAGGTATTATCGGTCTAAGCTGCAGTTCCATGACACCCCATCGGGTATTATAGAATTCTATTCGAGGAGCAGCGCGACGACAGTATAATTGTTCAGTACCTATTCTCAAAGTTTCCGGTTCATGCCATGTCCTCTTAAAGTATAGGTACTTGTTTGCGCGTATTGTTCTGAAAAAGGCTGGACGGTGGTCGTGCTATTATTTGTAGTGTATGGTATGTTACCTAAATAAGGTAGTTTTTTTTATCATGCTAAAAGTGTGAGAATTTGAGAAATTAGGAAGTTAGACCATAATACTATCTTTATGCATTTATTTGGAATATTTTCATATTTATTATCCAGAATTTGACAAATTCTTTCGTTTTGTTGACTTACGAAAAAATTAGACCTGTGGATAATTAGGTATGTGCAATCTTTTAGTATCTACTACTTATTAATATAATAAATATAATATATAAGATTGAATATAAATATTACACTCACTCTTTGACTCTTCACCGAAGATATGATTTATAGTACCTAAAAAAACCAAGCTACAGTTTAAAACATTTATATAAGTAATGTCCTCCCGACCGAATTTCGGCCACGGCGGCCTATCTCCAGAGAGATTAGCCATCTGCGCGGGAGATGTTATAGTGCACAAGTGTGTGCGCAAACACAGGTGCACTCTCTGTTCCTTTACTCTCATAGCCCGATGGGACGGAATATCCGACACGACCGGAGAGAGCTCAGGCGCAGGACCGACGGTTTAACGTGCTCTCCGAGGCACGGGGATTACCCCCCCCCCCAACCAAATTCCTAACTCCGGGCTAGTATACTGAGAATTTCTTGTTAGAAAAACCCAATACTTGTTATGGCCCGACCCGGCTCGAACCCGGGACCTCGTCGGCCGCAGTCGAACATGCTAACCACTAGACCAACGAGGCAGTTATATAAGTTTATATAAGTAAGTACATTCTTACTCAGTGGTCAAAAGCTTTTCATGTCAAACGATTAGGAAGTAGGTAGTAGAACCTATAGAACCTATTTACGAAAACAAAGCAAATTGTAAACAAGAAAAAGCGGTAGGTAAAGCCTTTTTTGTAAATTTCGGTCAGTTTGTTCAGCTGCCTTTGATTACGTAAGCTGCCTTTGAAGCAAAAGATGATTGTTTAGTTAATTTAGGACGTATTACGAAAGCCGCAGTTAATTTGAGGAAATCTACTCCCTTGCAAGCTAATTGGGTAACTCGATAATTTCCTTTGATATGGTAGGTGAAAGAATCGTTTTATAACTCAAACCAAACATACCTACAGTAATATTGCTTGTTACATTTCTTTACCATAATATAAACGAGTAGGTACTTATTACATTTTACAAGATTTTTCGATTGTGTGTACTTAAGTATGTACATATAATTTAGTCCTCTCTTTCTCTCTTCGCGTCGTATTCCCCATTACCTACTGAGGGTCGTGACCCCTTTCCATTAATCGCATAATAGTAGGAGTTTTCTTGGGATAATAATGCGGTGGGTTCCCACGTCCTTCTGCAACCTAGAATATCTAGTCTAGAATCTAGTGTAGGTCCTACCTATACAAGTTTTTTCAGGCAACATTATTACCCATATTTTTTTTTTTTCTTTTTTTTTTTTTTTTTTTTTTTTTTATCCACTACAAGCTAGCCCTTGACTGCGATCTCACCTGATGGTAAGTGATGATGCAGTCTAAGATGGTAGCGGGCTAACCTGTTAGGGGCATGGCAGTTATATTAAACCCACACCCCTTCGGTTTCTACACGGCATCGTACCGGAACGCTAAATCGCTTGGCGGCACGTCTTTGCCGGTAGGGTGGTAACTAGCCACGGCCGAAGCCTCCCACCAGGCCAGACCAGGGAAAATTCAGAAATTATAAATCCCTAAATTGACCCTGCCGGGGATCGAACCCGGGACCTCCGTACGTTAAGGCAACAGCGCTACACACTGCACCACGGAGGTCGTCAAATATTAAATATTATATGAAAAGCTATGTAGTTTATCTACGGGTACTTAAATGGCAACTAAACTATTCAACTAGGTATTCGCTATTCACCTGAATAGTGAATAGTTTAGTTACAGTTTAGTTTAGAGCCAATATCTGAGGAATACGAATATTTTTACGTAAATTTACAGTAGTTTTATATTCTGTGCTATTGTTTCGTGTTTTGTTTAAAGAGCGCCAATAGTAAACAAAAGAAAATGCGGGCAAAGTAAAATCCGCTGCAATTTAGGTCGCCCTTTTTTAAGTTCGTTAGCTTACGTACTTTGTTCGGCTCTAATTTGTTGATACAAATCAAGGCATTTACTTAATTGGATGGTGTATAAAGCTTTTTATTACTGAGCTGTGGTTGAGAAAGTCTTGAGCGGTGAAGAAGCCTATTATGTAAAGGAGGTTAGTTTTTCCCAAGCGCCGTCGTCTGGTCTGGTATTCCTGTCGTGCAGGAATTTAGCAACTGATTTTGACTTTGAATAATCTAAATCCAATGGCAAGTGACGTCGTAATCTAAAAAATCCATACTAACATTATAAATGCGAAAGTATGTCTGTCTGCCCGTCTATCTATCTGCTACGCTTTCACGGTCCACCTGTTTAACCCATATTGATGAAATTGGGTACAGGGATAGGTTACATCCCAGGGAAGGACATAGGCTACTTGTTATTCCGGAAAATTAAGGAGTTCCCGCAAGTATCGAAAAACTTAATCCACGCGGACGTAGTCGCGGGCATCATTTAGTAAATAAATAAGTAAAAATAAATAGTGTTAATAGTATATGTAGTATGTTTTCGAATACAATAATAAATGTTCAAATCATGCCCAAAGTAGATTCCTTGTTCATGTCTTTTAAATGTTTATGTTTAGTTTTTAAGTTTGTAACTAAATTAATAAATAAAATTCTTTTTCACATTTCATGCTCTAAAAAGATGTCATTATAGCTTAGCGTATGCGGACTAAAGTTAGCATTTGGGGTCTAGGGATTAAAGTATTTTTTTTAAAATTATGCACAATACGTAATACAAGGTGAAGTCAGGTAAAGTGAATGTGACTTATCATCAAGTAAATACTCCTAATACGAAAATGTAACAGAAAGGAAAAGAAATAAATAAAAATTGTTATTTATTTTATTTTCTCGCAATCGAAGTGAAAAGTAGAGTGTTTACCACGGGACTAAAAGCCATTCTACTCGATTCTATAGCATACCTCGCTACGCTCGGTAAGCTAAACATCTCGTATGAAATGGCTCATTTTAGTCCCTAGATGAACAATCTACTATTTTCGGTGCATGCTCGCGTAGAACGGTAAAAAGAATACTGGCTGCATTTCCTATAGCAAAATTGTCAAGATTGTAAACAGGCAGTAAAATACCCTAAACTTGTAGTAACTCGTAATCTATTATTTTTATAGCTATTTTCATTTTCGGCTTTTGTTTGAAGTACTTAATTATGTTCACTAATTTAGTTAGATAGTAATAGAGAATTTTCATGATGTTGTGATTTGTGAATATCATATTTAACGCAACGGAAGTAAAATATAATATAATAAAAATGAATTATTTTAGAAGTTTAATTATTTTATGTACACCGATTGCTGTATCTTACTCGAGTGTGAAATTTTGTGAGTGAGTTTTAGATTTAATACTTCAAAATTATCTTCACATACAAATTAAGTGCTTTTAATTCTATTAAGTCAAGTATAGTCCATTTCTTTCCTTTATTTGGCTATATAAAGTCGATTGATAAGGTCTTAATGCAGGCGCAACAATAACTTTTTCATTTGTTGAGATATTTTAATGATTCTTTCATATTTTTGTTATATTTTGTCTTAATATTTATAATAAATTAAAAAAAAAATTGGAAACTTCTCCAGTAAGTTAAAAGGCTCTGACGGACGGACGATTGGACGGACAGATAGACAAGTGCACATTCACTCAAGTAGATTCAGAGACGTCGCTCTGATTCGCTCGGTCAAATATATTCAGGGAAAAATGTTGCTCGAACAATTTTTCGAACTATTTTACCTAAGCTTTATATTTTCAAGGAGAGCCCACTAGGCAACTACTATTAAGTTAAAAGGCCGCGCTACTCAAAGTTCAGAGCTGATGTGCGACGAGACAGCGTGAAAACCTCGAAGCTTTATTGGAATAACGTCTTTTGGAGCAGCGTTTCCCGAAGTAATGTCCAGAAAAATCAATATGCATATTATACGAAAGTGGATTTGTTTTGTGGTTTGTCCTTCAATCGTGCCGCAATGAATTGACTTGCATTTTGTTTTTTTTTTAATCGTATGGCGTTTAGGACAATATTAGAAGCATTTTTATAATATTAAACTTTTAATTTTACTTTTTAGGTTACTTTTTATTTTGGAAAATCGTAGTGTTACGACGGGAACTTTAAACCCCTTCCATTGTTAAAAAAATACGCTAAAATATTTAGGTACGGTGTTAATTTGGGAGTGGTTAGAGAAGCAAAACTTTAATTAATGAAAAGTTTAACTACTTATTTCATATAGAGGGATCCGTACACTTTGTTCCACCAGGGGGATAACTTGGTGGTGCAAAGTGTAAAAATAAAACAAAATCAGAGCTGGTCTAAGGAAACATGTCAATTAAAAAAAAAACTTTGAACAGAGGCCATTTGTTTTTTCTTTGTGCTCCAATCAGACGTTTGGGAAGCACTGGTCTAAAGAATTTCCTGAGTACCCTGGTACGAGCTATTAAGACGCATCCGCAAAGCATTCCATGGCTTTTATAAATGTTTGTAGGAGTTGCTTACTTACTTCAGTACCTACTACCTACGAAATAGCTTGGAATAGAAAATTCTATTTTATGCTACGAGAATATTAAGATGTATTTATTTGATTTTCATTGGGGATTGGTAACTACCTGAATACTGAAAGTTTCTAAGAATTCTTAAAATGTATCTATTAATCAAGAGTTCACTAATAATAGCCTATTGTATTGTATTGTAGTTCAAAGACTAGCTGATGCCCGCGACTTCGTCTGCGTGGTATAAGTTTTTTTGGATTCCCGCGGGAACTCCTCAATTTTCCGGGATAAAAAGTAGCCTATGTCACTCTCCAGGTCCTCAACTATACCCATGCCAAAAATCACGTCGATCCGTTGCTCCGTTGCAGCGTGATTGAAGGACAAACCAACAAACCAACAAACCAAACAAACTGACTTTCGCATTTATAATATTAAGTATGATTATAGATTAGAAACGCCCACGCATACAAAGTCGGCGAATCAGATTGGATGGTTTAGTTGTGTGGATTAGAAAAAGTTTTTATACAAACTCGAATAGCAATAGGTATCTTTATTTTAAAAAAATATAAAAGGAGGTGATTTACTACCTATTCCATTACTATCAATGCGAAAGTGTGTTAGAGCAAAGCATCGACATGTTTTTTTGCATAGATTTAGTTGAAGACCCAGTGCACAGATAAAAATAATCATCGTTTAGAGTGACAGATATTTTTAATCCTGGAAAATCAAAAAAATCTACTACACAACATGCAACAAAGACTCCATAAAATACCTTATGACCATATTTTGCGCTAAAGGTTTTTTAACCTCAAAAGGATATACATATACATTACACATCTGTACGACAGAGAGTCGTATGGTACTTGATTGTACTAGAAAAATTCAGAATAAATTAAAAATTCCTAGATTGCCCCTGCCAGTGGTCAAATCCGGAACCTCTGAGCTCACTGCGTTTAAACTGTGTTCAAGCCAATCGAGATACTTACTTAACTTTGCACAGTTAAGTATATACCGATTTAAAATGGAACAAAACACAATAAGTAAGCAGTTTGCTTATTTGCTAGTCCCCATTATATCGTAAGTAGATATAACGTTCAGAAGAATAACGAGCGCGCAATGTTTAACGTTTACAAAGGAAAATTAAATTTTGCATGCGATTCAAATATAATAAGCTGACACAAGAGCTAATATTAACTCTGCCGTTCTGATTATACGCTAGGGACAAGCGCTCAGTAATTGCATGTAGGTATACTAATTACTAATACCTATTATGAATGCGAAAGTTTGGATGGATGTGTGGATGGATGGATGTTTGTAATTCAATCTCGCCAGAAGTGCTGAACGGATCTGGAAGAAATTTAGCAAATGAAAGCAAAAAATGGTCTCCAGACCATAATCCATCTCTGTGCCAAATTACGCTTTAATTTTCCGAGATGAAAAGTACCTACCTTGCCTATGTGTTATTCCAATAACACATAGGCTACTTTTTACTCGTATTCCGGAAAATTAAAGAGTTCTCGCGGTAACCAATAAACCTCAATCACCGCGAACGAAGTCACGAGCATCAGCTAGTTGTAGGAATAAAAAGAGAATAGGTAGCTCTGCCTGTGACCATCTGTACTTACAGGGAGCCGACTATATTATTAGGTAGGTACTAATCTAAGTGAGTAACGTTAATGTGACAAACAAGTAGGTACTAATTAAAAAAAAATCTTTTATAGAAACCGACTGCAATGGATCATGTCTGCCGTCTTCACTCGATGGACGGACTTCCACAACTGGACATTGATTTCTTGCATTGACTTCTATTCCACACTCCGCGGTCTTGCGGTCATGCGCCGCCGCCTGAATCCACCCTGCGATTCGCTGGTGTTTATATAACATGAAATAATTATGTGTGGAGAAGATAAACAATTTAATTATATTTTAATAAATATATATTTCTTTTTTTGAAAAGACCAACCACCGAGTTTCTTGCTGGTTCTTCACGGTAGGAACGGCATTCCGAACCAGTGGTAAGTAGATTCACTCGACTATTCAAAAGCACTTATATTAAAAGTCTACTTGAATAAAAAGTATTTGATTTTGTTGTTTTTTTCGAAATTCTTCACTTGAAAGACCTATTCAGTGATGTGCACTTCAACGTGATACTCTATTATTTTTCGTCTCTACCTTCATTTAGTATCTACTTATTTGGTTTTTTAAAACAAACTATAAGTAACACAGACATCCAGTTCTTAGATAACTTTTTAGCCTAAACATCTCGAGACACTTATATTAAAAGTCTACTTGAATAAAAAGTATTTGATTTTGTTGTTTTTTTCGAAATTCTTCACTTGAAAGACCTATTCAGTGATGTGCACTTCAACGTGATACTCTATTATTTTTCGTCTCTACCTTCATTTAGTATCTACTTATTTGGTTTTTTAAAACAAACTATAAGTAACACAGACATCCAGTTCTTAGATAACTTTTTAGCCTAAACATCTCGAGACTTGGGCTGGTTCTGTGGAGAATCTAATTCCATTTCACATTTGAGTCACGTAAGTAATAAAGGAAATTCTAAAATCAACCCGAAAGTTCAGACTTACAGTATTTTACGGAATACCAATTTCAACAGTGTTGTCGATGCTAAAAAGAAAAATGTTCAACGGCAATATTAAAGTCATTCCTACATTCACTACACTAATATTCGTGTTTCCAAACAAACATTATTTTTTACCACAGTTTTACACTACAAAAGTTGCTATTTTAGATCAGTTTTGTTCCGGGTGATAGGTATATTATCATTTCGCAACCAATGTATTAAATTATTATGTATTCATTACCTCGTTCATGTTAAAGTACAGTTTTTAGGAAGGTTTTAGTACTATGTGTATGTAGTAGGTACATGATAATAGTCGTTAAAGCCCGCCAACCCGCATTTTAGCAGCGTGGTGGGTCTAAGCTCTAATTCCCTCTCTCCTATGAGAGTGGAGGCCTGTGCCCAGCAGTGAGACGTTAATAGGCTATAGTGGTAGTACTAAAACCTTCCTAAAAACTGAAAAAAAAAACATTAGTGTATTTTCTACATTTCTTTTTGAAGTCGGTTCAAAATAGGCCCTATTTGATCGTGTTAATACATGTGGCTCTCAAGATAAAGGTCACAGAACCCACGTACGGCCTATTCGTTACAACCCTGTCTAGCAAATAACCCTTAAATTACGTGAGACTCCAAACAGATTTCTATTTGAAGGGGGTATTAATGGGCTTTTAAAATGAATTTAGGTTTCCGTGTTAGTAGATTTGTAAACACAATGAACAATGGGTAAAATGGCCTTCATTGCGGCTGCTTTAAACTTAGTTAATGTCGATAGATAATTTGATAACTAACAAAAGCCCCATAATATAATATATTTGCTTCATAAGAAATTAGTTGTTGATCTTATAAAAGCGAAATACCACTCACTCACTGACTGACTAATCACGATCTCTCAGAAACTATAAAGCACACAGACTTGAAATTTGGAAGGTAGGTTCCTTCTATGGTGTAGACATCAGCTAAGAAACGGGTTTGAGAAAATTCACCCCTAAGGGGTTGAAATGGGGGTTGGAAGTTTGTATGAAAGTCCTTGGTTTTTGAAGTTAGAGACATGAAAATTGGCAATTAAGTTATTTGTTATAAATAATATAAACCTATATATGCAATTTTGCGAAAATTTACCCTAAAAGGGGTAAAATGGGGGTTGAGGGCTTACACGAGGGTTCGAAGTTTTTGGAGTTAGAGATTTGAAAATAGGTATTTACGTTATTAGTTATAAATTATAATACAATTTATAAGCAATTTTACGAAAACAGAGGGTGAAATGGGGGTTGAAAATTTGAAATATTATGATAAGAGAGATAAGGGATCGGTCTGAGGACTAAGGCTTTAGTATTTTGTTAGTATTAGTAGTCATCTGATAGTCTTCTCATGTGTTATCTTAAATCTGCTCCCGTCTTAATTAATGTGTGTAAAATTGATTGGCGGCATTTGAGAGACAGCCATCTCAAATATTGCTCATGTTAAACCTTCAGGCAATAGCCACGAGGCACAGTTCGCACGCACGATCCATTCGTATGAGAAATCTTCAAGCTCGTTTATTTAAATGGTAATTGGGATCTGAAACGTATGAGACATTTTGATATTACAGCCAATATACGATCGCAGATAGTGTGTAGGCAATTCGACGAGTGCTTTATACGTGACTATATCAAATATTAATTTAAAGCTGGTCGCACATTGGGTGCTAGGCTTTTTATGATCCATCTATACATCATCATCGTAAAGATCCTGACTGGCTGACTGATCTTTCAAGGCCCAACTAAACCGGTATGTATTATAAGCTTATGAAAGAAATAAGCTTTCGTTAAAAAAAATTGAAAAATGAACAAAACATGTTTCAGGATTTCTGGCAATAACTTTAAAGGATTTTCAGAAATTCCACCGAGTGAAGTAGGAGTGGGTTAGGTAGTCGCGGTTGAGGAAGCTCAAGATTCCATACGGTAAAATGAAATGTTCTGTTTGAACGCCTGAGCCGCCCCCGAGCGTTTCGATAGAGTTTGAGCTTAAATCAGACGCTTTGCTACTAAAAATAAAATAAATAAAAACAAGCGAACACTAGGCCATAGTAGTCAATGGGCGTCCAGCTCTTTAACAATAATTGTTGCTTTCCTCTCATGCACCAAAATATAACAGGAGGTGCTGCTTGAACAAAATTATGGAACCAGCAGAACCAGATTGTGTAAGAAAATCGTAATTGTAAACGTTTGTCAAACGTAATAACACAAACTGTTTAAGATTAATTAAGTTTGTTTTTTTGTTGTGTTTGTTAATTAAGTCAAAATGCAAGTAGTAGTAGTAGTAATACAAAAGACAGAAAACTGTGGTAATGCGCGTTATCCCTAAAAACTTATCACTAAAGTGATCTTTTAAAGGCAACCCGAGCGTACAAAGCTGATGACACTGGGTCTAGGAGCTCATGTGGTTAATGCACATAAAAGAAAAATAAAAGTAACAAAAGTATAAAATATACTTACATAAACATACATACTATAGTTTACATATAAATTATACATATAGATACTACAATAAATAAATATAATATATATGATAAAATATATATTTTTATCATAGATACACTTACAACTACATTATATAGATAAATAATGCTTTTTTAAACGACGTTTAAATATAAATTTATCGATTCAGAGTGACGAATTTCTCGAGGTAATGCATTCCATAATATGACTGATTTTACAGTAAAAGACTCACTGTAACAATGGGAGCGAGATGAGGGTATCGCAAGTAGATAATTGGGCCTCAAGTACCTACTCCGCTTACGCGAGAACTCGGTAGTCGAAGGTTTGGTAGGTATAAGATGGGTAACATTGACGAGATAATATTTTTGGCTGTAGATAGTAACCATAGACTAAAAATTTTGGATAACCGAATGAGGATATCACGCATACCGATATGAGGATAGTACGGCAAAAATAAAAAAAAAAAAACTTTAATCCCTAGACCCTAAATGCTAATTTTAGTCCGCCTACGCTAAGCTATAGTGACGCCTTTTTAGAGCATGAGAGGTGAAAAATATATCTGTCACCGTAAAATTGTAAAAACCGTTAGATTACAATCTATCTCGCGTGATTGAAAACTGTCGAAAGATTACAATTTAACGCATTATTTTTCGGTAGATTGTAATCTGTTAGGTATATTAACCCGATAAAACCTAAGTGCCCTGGGCACTACCTGATTATTTATGTCGAACATTAACCTACCTTACAAGAAAGAGACAAGAAAATGTAAAAACAATGAATTTTTCAAAAATTGACACTCAGAACATTGAACGGTTCACAATCTTTCGACAGTTTACAATCTATCGAAATAAAAAGCGTTAGATTACAATCTAACGGTTTTACAATATAACGGTGACATATTTATTTCAATACTCAAGGAGTAAAAAAATAAAACATAAAATGAAATAACAAAGGGCCCGTCAAAAAATTTACGCGAACAAACCACTGCATTCATTCAATTATGTCGAGGACACTGAAAAATTTCGCGCAACAAATAACTTTGGCACGTAACAAGGGAAATCACTCGTAAAAATTTTATAACGTTTGCTTCGAGCCGAAATTTTAACATTTTGTATTTAAAGGACGTTGACACTTATAAAATAATTTGCACATTAAAAGTCGTAATTTTTTTCCAATTTTCGTATTGAATTCAATATAATTATTTTACTATTTTAAATTAGGTGATGCATGCGATTTCTTAAGTGTTCTTTTTATCCCCTACAAGTTAGCACTTGACTGCAATCTCACCTGATGGTAAGTGATGTTGTAGTCTAAGATGGTAGCGGGATAACCTGTTAGAGGGATGGCGGTTTTATTTAACCCATAGCCCTAATCGGTATCTACACGGCATCGTACTGGAACGCTAAATCGCTTGGCGGAACGTCTTTGCCGGTAGGGTGGTAACTAGCCACGGCCGAATCATCCCACCAGGCCTGACCAGGGAAAATTCAGAAATTATGAATTCCTAAATTGACCCTGCCGGGGATCGAACCCGAGACCTCCGCACGTTAAGACTGCGCCAAGGAGCTCACCGGGTTGGTTGGAAAAAATATGGAAATTTACAATTTCCTAATTTGTCTTTAGCTTAGTCTAGTAGGAGGCTTCAGTCGTGGCTAGTGGCCACCCTACCGACAAATATGTATCGCTAAAGTGATTCAGCGTTCCCGATTCCGGTATGCTTAGCCCGCTAGCACGTTAGACTGCAACATCAATTACCACCAGGTGAGATTGCAATTAAGGACTTCCTTATTGCAGAATAATTTAAAAAAAGCTGACATGGTTTTAAAATTCTAATGTACATAATAAAGTTGCTTTAATAAGTTAAGTAAATAAAAACATTGGGTTTGAAAAAGCCATGGAATTATGAAGTAGAGACCATGAAAAAGCTCGAAAATTTTAACAAAAGAATGTTTTTTTAAAACGATAAAACATTTCGTTTAGGATTTGTTAACGGATCCAACACATCGTATTCTCGACCCGACCGCGTCCCAAAAGGGTAGCATAAATATGTATTACCGCCTCTTTCAAACGGCATAAATGAAATAACAGCTGAAGGCTTGGGAGCCATGTTACGCATACAACCACTGTATTCGTTCAATTAAGTCGAGGATTGTTAAATTTTTTCACAACAACTTGACGGTAACAAGTGAAATCACTCCTAAACTTTTATTTTCCATATTTTTGTCTTAAAAAAAATACTTTAAATGCTTTATTAAATATACGTGAATCGAACAGAATAGAATATGAAAACGGAACCACACCATCCTCGCACCGGAAAGCGCAGCGAAAAACAAATAAAATGAATATTTTTTACATAACTTAACATAATAATATTATTTCCTACATTTACTCATTTGTGTATTGTGCAAACAGTTCAAGTTTTTTCATTTTGTAAAGAAATTTAATCATGGTAACTCGAAAAGCAGTATCTTGTTTGGCTGCAAAGGGTTCTTACCTACATTATTCGGTTTGATATAATTCCATGCTTACCTAAATTTGCAAAAAACCTTTGAGTAGGTACTCGTAGTCAGTTCCATTTTATTTTCTAAATTCTGTTTTGCCTATTTCCTTGCATAAATTGACTTCTTATTATGATGTTAAGGTTTACAGCTTCGTTAGGACGCAGTAAAACTCACATAAAAGACTTATTGCTTTTAAAGATAGCACTGTAAACGCAAGCATTATAATAAGAAAAGTCATATTTTTAGCGAGTACGAATAAAATTTAATAAGACTGCAGTGAAATAAAATGTAGGTACACTACAGCATAAAAAATGCATAAAACAAGAATAAAAGTAAGTGAAATAATTCTTTTTATCTATCAGAACTCCTGTTTTGATGAACTTACCTAATTATCGAAACAGATATTAGAACAAATCCTTCCTTCCCGATGCAATCCTTCTTCAATGCAAAAAAGTAGATGTGGTGGAAATTAAACATCTTATAAGATTAACGATGTAGCGCATGAACGATCTTTTCCCACCTTCCTTGTGATAGATTGTTTTCAGGCGCTATCTGCTTTGTTATGGAATCCATACTAATATTATAAATGCGAAAGTCAGTTTGTTTGTTGGTTTGTTGGTTTGTTGGTTTGTTGGTTTGTTGGTTTGTTGGTTTGTCCTTCAATCACGCTTCAACGGCGCAACGGATCGACGTGATTTTTTGCATGGGTATATTTGAGGACCTGGAGAGTGACATAGGCTACTTTTTATCCCGGAAAAACAAACAGTTCCTGTGGAATAGGATGCTCTTTTTCTCGCATTTTTCTTCAATTAGGCGGCAACGGCACACCGGATAGAAGTGATTTTTTACATGGGTATAATTGAAGAACTGGAGAGTGACATAGGCTACTTTTTATCCCGGAAAAACAAACAGTTCCTGTGGAATAGGATGCTCTTTTTCTCGCATTTTTCTTCAATTAGGCGGCAACGGCACACCGGATAGAAGTGATTTTTTACATGGGTATAATTGAGGAACTGGAGTGACATAGGCTACTTTTTATCCCGGAAAAACTAACAGCTCCTGTGGGATAGTGTGCTCTTATTCTCGCATTTGTTCATCAATTAGGCGGCAACGGCACACCGGATCGACGTGATTTTTTACATGGGTATAATTGAGGAACTCGAGAGTGAAACTGGCTACTTTTTATCCCGGAAAAACTAACAGCTCCTGTGGGATAGTATGCTCTTTTTCTCGCATTTTTTCTTCAATTAGGCGGCGACGGCACACCGGATCGACGTGATTTTTTACATGGGTATAATTGAGGAACTGGAGACTGACATCCATACTAATATTATAAACTAGCTATTACCCGCGGCTTCGCTCGCGTGGCTCAAGGGAACAATAAATGAGTTTTTGTTAGAAAACTGTATTTAAATTAAGCATGCAAGAGGATGCCATGGAGAAGAATACTGAGACGTTTAGTATCGACGTATTTCATCGAAAGGCAAGAGCAAGGTTTTTCATGCACGAAAAATGAAAAAAAATATTCACGATATCTACGAAAGAAAACACAATGCTATAGGTTACACGTTATACAGATTCCTGATTATACAAACGATGTCGCATAGTTGCAGCAGCATGTAACCTATGCGTCTTCATATATACCCATGTAAAAAATGACGTCGATTCGTTGCGCCGTTGCCGCCTAATTGAAGAAGAAATGCGAGAAAAAGAGCATTCTATCCCACAGGAGCTGTTAGTTTTTCCGGGATAAAAAGTAGCCTATGTTACCCTCCAGTTCCTCAAGTATACCCATGTAAAAAATCACATCGATCCGGTGAGCCGTTGCCGCCTAACTGTAGAACAGATGCGAGAAAAAGGGCATACTATCCCACAGGAGCTGTTAGTTTTTCCGGGATAAAAAGTAGCCGATGTCACTCTCCAGTTCCTTAATTATACCCATATAAATAATCACGTCGATCCGGTGTGCCGTTGCCGCCTAATTGAAGAAAAATGCCAGAAAAAGAGTATCCTATCCCACAGGAAGTGTTTATTTTTCCGAGATTAAAAGTAGCCTATGCCACTCTCCAGTTTCTCAATTATATCCATGTCAATAATCACGTCGATCCGTTGTGCCGTTGCCGCCTAATTGAAGAAAAATGCGAAAAAAAAAAACATCCTATTCCATAGGAACTGTTCGTTTTTCCGGGATAAAAAGTAGCCTATGTCACTCTCCAGGTCCTCAAATATACCCATGCAAAAAATCACGTCGATCCGTTGCGCCGTTGAAGCGTGATTGAAGGACAAACCAACAAACCAACAAACAAACTGACTTTCGCATTTATAATATTAGTATGGATATGGAAGTATGGATGTCAGTCTCCAGTTCCTCAATTATACCCATGTAAAAAATCATGTCGATCCGGTGTGCCGTTGCCGCCTAATTGAAGAACAAATGCGAGAAAAAGAGAATACTATCGCACAGGAGCTGTTATTTTTCCGGGATAAAAAGCAGCCTATGTCACTCTCCAGTTCCTCAATTATTCTCATGTAAAAAATCATGTCGATCCGGTGTGCCGTCGCCGCCTAATTGAAGAAAAAATGCGAGAAAAAGAGCATACTATCCCACAGGAGCTGTTAGTTTTTCCGGGATAAAAAGTAGCCAGTTTCACTCTCGAGTTCCTCAATTATACCCATGTAAAAAATCACGTCGATCCGGTGTGCCGTTGCCGCCTAATTGATGAACAAATGCGAGAATAAGAGCATACTATCCCACAGGAGCTGTTAGTTTTTCCGGGATAAAAAGTAGCCTATGTCACTCCAGTTCCTCAATTATACCCATGTAAAAAATCACTTCTATCCGGTGTGCCGTTGCCGCCTAATTGAAGAAAAATGCGAGAAAAAGAGCATCCTATTCCACAGGAACTGTTTGTTTTTCCGGGATAAAAAGTAGCCTATGTCACTCTCCAGTTCTTCAATTATACCCATGTAAAAAATCACTTCTATCCGGTGTGCCGTTGCCGCCTAATTGAAGAAAAATGCGAGAAAAAGAGCATCCTATTCCACAGGAACTGTTTGTTTTTTCGGGATAAAAAGTAGCCTATGTCACTCTCCAGGTCCTCAAATATACCCATGCAAAAAATCACGTCGATCCGTTGCGCCGTTGAAGCGTGATTGAAGGACAAACCAACAAACCAACAAACCAACAAACCAACAAACCAACAAACAAACTGACTTTCGCATTTATAATATTAGTATGGATGTCAGTCTCCAGTTCCTCAATTATACCCATGTAAAAAATCACGTCGATCCGGTGTGCCGTCGCCGCCTAATTGAAGAAAAAATGCGAGAAAAAGAGCATACTATCCCACAGGAGCTGTTAGTTTTTCCGGGATAAAAAGTAGCCAGTTTCACTCTCGAGTTCCTCAATTATACCCATGTAAAAAATCACGTCTATCCGGTGTGCCGTTGCCGCCTAATTGATGAACAAATGCGAGAATAAGAGCATACTATCCCACAGGAGCTGTTAGTTTTTCCGGGGTAAAAAGTAGCCTATGTCACTCTCCAGTTCCTCAATTATACCCATGTAAATAATCACTTCTATCCGGTGTGCCGTTGCCGCCTAATTGAAGAAAAATGCGAGAAAAAGAGCATCCTATTCCACAGGAACTGTTTGTTTTTCCGGGATAAAAAGTAGCCTATGTCACTCTCCAGTTCTTCAATTATACCCATGTAAAAAATCACTTCTATCCGGTGTGCCGTTGCCGCCTAATTGAAGAAAAATGCGAGAAAAAGAGCATCCTATTCCACAGGAACTGTTTGTTTTTCCGGGATAAAAAGTAGCCTATGTCACTCTCCAGGTCCTCAAATATACCCATGCAAAAAATCACGTCGATCCGTTGCGCCGTTGAAGCGTGATTGAAGGACAAACCAACAAACCAACAAACCAACAAACCAACAAACCAACAAACAAACTGACTTTCGCATTTATAATATTAGTATGGATGTGAGTCTCCAGTTCCTCAATTATACCCATGTAAAAAATCACGTCGATCCGGTGTGCCGTCGCCGCCTAATTGAAGAAAAAATGCGAGAAAAAGAGCATACTATCCCACAGGAGCTGTTAGTTTTTCCGGGATAAAAAGTAGCCAGTTTCACTCTCGAGTTCCTCAATTATACCCATGTAAAAAATCACGTCGATCCGGTGTGCCGTTGCCGCCTAATTGATGAACAAATGCGAGAATAAGAGCATACTATCCCACAGGAGCTGTTAGTATTTCCGGGGTAAAAAGTAGCCTATGTCACTCTCCAGTTCCTCAATTATACCCATGTAAATAATCACTTCTATCCGGTGTGCCGTTGCCGCCTAATTGAAGAAAAATGCGAGAAAAAGAGCATCCTATTCCACAGGAACTGTTAGTTTTTCCGGGATAAAAAGTAGCCTATGTCACTCTCCAGTTCTTCAATTATACCCATGTAAAAAATCACTTCTATCCGGTGTGCCGTTGCCGCCTAATTGAAGAAAAATGCGAGAAAAAGAGCATCCTATTCCACAGGAACTGTTTGTTTTTCCGGGATAAAAAGTAGCCTATGTCACTCTCCAGGTCCTCAAATATACCCATGCAAAAAATCACGTCGATCCGTTGCGCCGTTGAAGCGTGATTGAAGGACAAACCAACAAACCAACAAACCAACAAACCAACAAACCAACAAACCAACAAACCAACAAACCAACAAACAAACTGACTTTCGCATTTATAATATTAGTATAGTATGGATGTCAGTCTCCAGTTCCTCAATTATACCCATGTAAAAAATCACGTCGATCCGGTGTGCCGTCGCCGCCTAATTGAAGAAAAAATGCGAGAAAAAGAGCATACTATCCCACAGGAGCTGTTAGTTTTTCCGAGATAAAAAGTAGCCAGTTTCATTCTCGAGTTCCTCAATTATACCCGTGTAAAAAATCACGTCGATCCGGTGTGCCGTTGCCGCCTAATTGATGAACAAATGCGAGAATAAGAGCATACTATCCCACAGGAGCTGTTAGTTTTTCCGGGATAAAAAGTAGCCTATGTCACTCCAGTTCCTCAATTATACCCATGTAAAAAATCACTTCTATCCGGTGTGCCGTTGCCGCCTAATTGAAGAAAAATGCGAGAAAAAGAGCATCCTATTCCACAGGAACTGTTTGTTTTTCCGGGATAAAAAGTAGCCTATGTCACTCTCCAGTTCTTCAATTATACCCATGTAAAAAATCACTTCTATCCGGTGTGCCGTTGCCGCCTAATTGAAGAAAAATGCGAGAAAAAGAGCATCCTATTCCACAGGAACAGTTTGTTTTTCCGGGATAAAAAGTAGCCTATGTCACTCTCCAGGTCCTCAAATATACCCATGCAAAAAATCACGTCGATCCGTTGCGCCGTTGAAGCGTGATTGAAGGACAAACCAACAAACCAACAAACCAACAAACCAACAAACCAACAAACCAACAAACAAACTGACTTTCGCATTTATAATATTAGTATGGATGTCAGTCTCCAGTTCCTCAATTATACCCATGTAAAAAATCACGTCGATCCGGTGTGCCGTCGCCGCCTAATTGAAGAAAAAATGCGAGAAAAAGAGCATACTATCCCACAGGAGCTGTTAGTTTTTCCGGGATAAAAAGTAGCCAGTTTCACTCTCGAGTTCCTCAATTATACCCATGTAAAAAATCACGTCGATCCGGTGTGCCGTTGCCGCCTAATTGATGAACAAATGCGAGAATAAGAGCACACTATCCCACAGGAGCTGTTAGTTTTTCCGGGATAAAAAGTAGCCTATGTCACTCCAGTTCCTCAATTATACCCATGTAAAAAATCACTTCTATCCGGTGTGCCGTTGCCGCCTAATTGAAGAAAAATGCGAGAAAAAGAGCATCCTATTCCACAGGAACTGTTTGTTTTTCCGGGATAAAAAGTAGCCTATGTCACTCTCCAGTTCTTCAATTATACCCATGTAAAAAATCACTTCTATCCGGTGTGCCGTTGCCGCCTAATTGAAGAAAAATGCGAGAAAAAGAGCATCCTATTCCACAGGAACTGTTTGTTTTTCCGGGATAAAAAGTAGCCTATGTCACTCTCCAGGTCCTCAAATATACCCATGCAAAAAATCACGTCGATCCGTTGCGCCGTTGAAGCGTGATTGAAGGACAAACCAACAAACCAACAAACCAACAAACCAACAAACCAACAAACCAACAAACAAACTGACTTTCGCATTTATAATATTAGTATGGATGCGAAAGTCAGTTTGTTTGTTGGTTTGTTGGTTTGTTGGTTTGTTGGTTTGTTGGTTTGTTGGTTTGTTGGTTTGTTGGTTTGTCCTTCAATCACGCTTCAACGGCGCAACGGATCGACGTGATTTTTTGCATGGGTATATTTGAGGACCTGGAGAGTGACATAGGCTACTTTTTATCCCGGAAAAACAAACTGTTCCTGTGGAATAGGATGCTCTTTTTCTCGCATTTTTCTTCAATTAGGCGGCAACGGCACACCGGATAGAAGTGATTTTTTACATGGGTATAATTGAAGAACTGGAGAGTGACATAGGCTACTTTTTATCCCGGAAAAACAAACAGTTCCTGTGGAATAGGATGCTCTTTTTCTCGCATTTTTCTTCAATTAGGCGGCAACGGCACACCGGATAGAAGTGATTTTTTACATGGGTATAATTGAGGAACTGGAGTGACATAGGCTACTTTTTATCCCGGAAAAACTAACAGCTCCTGTGGGATAGTATGCTCTTATTCTCGCATTTGTTCATCAATTAGGCGGCAACGGCACACCGGATCGACGTGATTTTTTACACGGGTATAATTGAGGAACTCGAGAGTGAAACTGGCTACTTTTTATCTCGGAAAAACTAACAGCTCCTGTGGGATAGTATGCTCTTTTTCTCGCATTTTTTCTTCAATTAGGCGGCGACGGCACACCGGATCGACGTGATTTTTTACATGGGTATAATTGAGGAACTGGAGACTGACATCCATACTATACTAATATTATATACTATACTAATATTATAAATGCGAAAGTCAGTTTGTTTGTTGGTTTGTTGGTTTGTTGGTTTGTTGGTTTGTTGGTTTGTTGGTTTGTCCTTCAATCACGCTTCAACGGCGCAACGGATCGACGTGATTTTTTGCATGGGTATATTTGAGGACCTGGAGAGTGACATAGGCTACTTTTTATCCCGGAAAAACAAACAGTTCCTGTGGAATAGGATGCTCTTTTTCTCGCATTTTTCTTCAATTAGGCGGCAACGGCACACCGGATAGAAGTGATTTTTTACATGGGTATAATTGAAGAACTGGAGAGTGACATAGGCTACTTTTTATCCCGGAAAAACGAACAGTTCCTGTGGTATAGGATGCTCTTTTTCTCGCATTTTTCTTCAATTAGGCGGCAACGGCACACCGGATAGAAGTGATTATTTACATGGGTATAATTGAGGAACTGGAGAGTGACATAGGCTACTTTTTACCCCGGAAATACTAACAGCTCCTGTGGGATAGTATGCTCTTATTCTCGCATTTGTTCATCAATTAGGCGGCAACGGCACACCGGATCGACGTGATTTTTTACATGGGTATAATTGAGGAACTCGAGAGTGAAACTGGCTACTTTTTATCCCGGAAAAACTAACAGCTCCTGTGGGATAGTATGCTCTTTTTCTCGCATTTTTTCTTCAATTAGGCGGCGACGGCACACCGGATCGACGTGATTTTTTACATGGGTATAATTGAGGAACTGGAGACTGACATCCATACTAATATTATAAATGCGAAAGTCAGTTTGTTTGTTGGTTTGTTGGTTTGTTGGTTTGTTGGTTTGTTGGTTTGTCCTTCAATCACGCTTCAACGGCGCAACGGATCGACGTGATTTTTTTCATGGGTATATTTGAGGACCTGGAGAGTGAAATTGGCTACTTTTTATCCCGGAAAAACAAACAGTTCCTGTGGTATAGTATGCTCTTTTTCTCGCATTTTTCTTCAATTAGGCGGCAACGGCACACCGGATAGAAGTGATTTTTTACATGGGTATAATTGAAGAACTGGAGAGTGACATAGGCTACTTTTTATCCCGGAAAAACGAACAGTTCCTGTGGAATAGGATGCTCTTTTTCTCGCATTTTTCTTCAATTAGGCGGCAACGGCACACCGGATAGAAGTGATTATTTACATGGGTATAATTGAGGAACTGGAGAGTGACATAGGCTACTTTTTACCCCGGAAAAACTAACAGCTCCTGTGGGATAGTATGCTCTTATTCTCGCATTTGTTCATCAATTAGGCGGCAACGGCACACCGGATAGACGTGATTTTTTACATGGGTATAATTGAGGAACTCGAGAGTGAAACTGGCTACTTTTTATCCCGGAAAAACTAACAGCTCCTGTGGGATAGTATGCTCTTTTTCTCGCATTTTTTCTTCAATTAGGCGGCGACGGCACACCGGATCGACGTGATTTTTTACATGGGTATAATTGAGGAACTGGAGACTGACATCCATACTAATATTATAAATGCGAAAGTCAGTTTGTTTGTTGGTTTGTTGGTTTGTTGGTTTGTTGGTTTGTTGGTTTGTCCTTCAATCACGCTTCAACGGCGCAACGGATCGACGTGATTTTTTGCATGGGTATATTTGAGGACCTGGAGAGTGACATAGGCTACTTTTTATCCCGGAAAAACAAACAGTTCCTGTGGAATAGGATGCTCTTTTTCTCGCATTTTTCTTCAATTAGGCGGCAACGGCACACCGGATAGAAGTGATTTTTTACATGGGTATAATTGAAGAACTGGAGAGTGACATAGGCTACTTTTTATCCCGGAAAAACAAACAGTTCCTGTGGAATAGGATGCTCTTTTTCTCGCATTTTTCTTCAATTAGGCGGCAACGGCACACCGGATAGAAGTGATTTTTTACATGGGTATAATTGAGGAACTGGAGTGACATAGGCTACTTTTTATCCCGGAAAAACTAACAGCTCCTGTGAGATAGTATGCTCTTATTCTCGCATTTGTTCATCAATTAGGCGGCAACGGCACACCGGATCGACGTGATTTTTTACATGGGTATAATTGAGGAACTCGAGAGTGAAACTGGCTACTTTTTATCCCGGAAAAACTAACAGCTCCTGTGGGATAGTATGCTCTTTTTCTCGCATTTTTTCTTCAATTAGGCGGCGACGGCACACCGGATCGACATGATTTTTTACATGAGAATAATTGAGGAACTGGAGAGTGACATAGGCTGCTTTTTATCCCGGAAAAATAACAGCTCCTGTGCGATAGTATTCTCTTTTTCTCGCATTTGTTCTTCAATTAGGCGGCAACGGCACACCGGATCGACATGATTTTTTACATGGGTATAATTGAGGAACTGGAGACTGACATCCATACTTCCATATCCATACTAATATTATAAATGCGAAAGTCAGTTTGTTTGTTGGTTTGTTGGTTTGTCCTTCAATCACGCTTCAACGGCGCAACGGATCGACGTGATTTTTTGCATGGGTATATTTGAGGACCTGGAGAGTGACATAGGCTACTTTTTATCCCGGAAAAACGAACAGTTCCTATGGAATAGGATGTTTTTTTTTTTCGCATTTTTCTTCAATTAGGCGGCAACGGCACACCGGATCGACGTGATTATTGACATGGATATAATTGAGAAACTGGAGAGTGGCATAGGCTACTTTTAATCTCGGAAAAATAAACACTTCCTGTGGGATAGGATACTCTTTTTCTGGCATTTTTCTTCAATTAGGCGGCAACGGCACACCGGATCGACGTGATTATTTATATGGGTATAATTAAGGAACTGGAGAGTGACATCGGCTACTTTTTATCCCGGAAAAACTAACAGCTCCTGTGGGATAGTATGCCCTTTTTCTCGCATCTGTTCTACAGTTAGGCGGCAACGGCTCACCGGATCGATGTGATTTTTTACATGGGTATACTTGAGGAACTGGAGGGTAACATAGGCTACTTTTTATCCCGGAAAAACTAACAGCTCCTGTGGGATAGAATGCTCTTTTTCTCGCATTTCTTCTTCAATTAGGCGGCAACGGCGCAACGAATCGACGTCATTTTTTACATGGGTATATATGAAGACGCATAGGTTACATGCTGCTGCAACTATGCGACATCGTTTGTATAATCAGGAATCTGTATAACGTGTAACCTATAGCATTGTGTTTTCTTTCGTAGATATCGTGAATATTTTTTTTCATTTTTCGTGCATGAAAAACCTTGCTCTTGCCTTTCGATGAAATACGTCGATACTAAACGTCTCAGTATTCTTCTCCATGGCATCCTCTTGCATGCTTAATTTAAATACAGTTTTCTAACAAAAACTCATTTATTGTTCCCTTGAGCCACGCGAGCGAAGCCGCGGGTAATAGCTAGTATATCCATATGTAATCATAAAATAATTTTATACTTCTACCATACCTTTACTACTGTTTTAATCATACTTTTGCGGGTCTAAAGTCAGTCTTCATGCCCTAGGGCCGTAATCTAGTCGATCGATCGCCCAACTAGTTGACCAACCCCATACTGTAAACAACAGAGTCTAGGCTCCAGACTGGTCGACCAAACGATCGTACCATTTGACATAAAAGTTTTTAAACCAAGGAGTATGTGTACCTGCATAAACACTGGCAGCATGAAAAGCAAAATGACAAATGGACAAATGTGACTCTATCGAACGTGAACATTCACTTTTAATTTGCCTTTTCTTTTTATTATTTACTAGACCTATGTATCCTACTTAATATGATTTGCAATAAATATCTAACCGTTACAGTTTGTTTTACTGTTATGGTAGAAGTATAAAGTAGAGTAGGTATACACCACCGGGATAAAGCAGTTTTTTTCTTGGGCGCTTGAATCCCTCACTGCACTCAGGACTCAATCTTAATTCCCTCCCTTTGGTCGGGAATTAACTTATAACACCCTCGCTGCGCTCGGGAGTTAAATTTGGAGTCCTTCGTTACGTTCAGGATTCAATGTAGCGCCCGTGACATAAAACAGTGCTTTATCCCCTTGGTGTATAAACTACTAAAACTTATAGAGGTGTGTTGACAGTTTGAGAACGATAAGATTTGAACTTAATTTAAATACGTATAGTAAATACGTAATAAACATATTTTAAAAATAGGTTATCTAATTTCAGCTTTACGTTAAAAATTTAATTGAATTTTTAGAAAATATAAAACATTGTTAGTTTATTTATTGATGAAGGTTTAATTAAACTGATATTAATTGACTCATTCGACACGGTATTACACACGGTTCGTTCTTTGGTGGAGACGTCGTATTGGAATTATTTGCATAAATATTAGAAGTATTTTGACTTTTGAAATTCAGTGTGCATCTCGTAGACTTGACTTGACTAGCGATTGAATAACTACTTTTGTGTTTAGATCGTAATTAGATTTTAAAGGCTGCAGATAGCAATCGGGCTTGAGCAACTAATTAATTATTATTGCCGTAACGCTTTGGCCAAGTTTTATAATTAACTAATTAGTATTATTAACTATTATTAAACATTAAACCTCTCGTGGAACCTCTACATGTTTAACCATTTAACTACTAGAAAGTAAAAATATAATATAATATGATAAGCAATTTAATTATTCGCCCACTTCTGGAATTATGTCTTACACTAACTTATTCCATCCTAGTGTATTTATGTGTTTTGAATGATCCCTTTAGAATTCCTTGAACATGTTTCTCGGTGCATCCCACGGATAGATACCTATTTATTTTGGCTCAGAATTTCAAATCATTATACTATTTCAGATCACAATGCGTTGTTTTTTGTCAAACAAGGTCTAATTGTTTTATTTTTTTTAGTTAGTGTACTACAGAAGAATTGTTTTACTCATACTTTTGCTAATACGCTCGTAATTAGGGAAATTCGGGGAAAGCTTGAGATAATTATCCAAAGCAAATTACTCGTAGCAAAAGTACAATATCGCAATTTTATCGTCAAGTCACGTCCGTTTCATTTGCTTTATATAGAGTTATTTCAGTATAGCTTTTATGGATCACTGATTCGGTCGGAGCACAAGATGCAAGAGTTTGATAATAAAGAATAATTGACTTGGGCAAGGAAGTAAATTATGTTATACATGGCACGAAAATTGTTCCATTAATTAACTCTGATGAAACAACGAAAATAAGTGATGTTACGAGATGGAAATGTTAATATTCTTTTTTGAACGTAGGTAAGTACTCGTTAATAGTTAAGTGTTATTTTGTGCGGATCTATTATTAAATGACAAACCTTTATTCAGTTAAATTTAAATTTAAAGTTAAAACTATGCAATGTATTAAAATACTAAAATCTAAATATTAAACTAAATACAAAATAAATTTAAAACAAGTCATTATAAACCTACCAACAGAAATAAAAATAAAGCCCTAATCAAAAATACCACCCCTGGTTGACCCTGAGGCAAAGGTACCCATCAAACTTGCAGCGTGGGAATCCACGCTGAATGGTGATGGATAACCTTTGAACCAGGTAGAAACCCTAACTTGGGTCGCAGCCCCTTTCCCTCAAACGTCGGCCGATTTCTTTTAGAATTTTTTTGCTTCCCCATCCCAGCATTTCATCGTCTCCATCGCGAGTGGGACAAATAAATATTGGCCGAAGAGAGGTGCATATTTGGCCCTCTTCCTTGCGGCAGCGGTTTCTGCAGCGGCACCAGCTAACCGTGACGTACAGCTAAGGTGGCTTGGTGCCAAAGTACAGGCGCAAGTCGCATCCCACAACAGGCATTTCCCTTTTTGCCAAGGGACGAACGTAAGCCGAAACGAGTGCTCTACGGATGATACCGTTCAGGGCGTGATGACGTGGGAAGTGGGAACCTACCTGAGCAACGACAGCAATTCAAAGCATGATGACCACTGACTTCCACTATGGAAGTCAATGGTCTATGCATAGATGGGGTTCACAAACATTGCAGCCTAATCGGTAAGCCACTGCCACACGAAGAGAATCGCTGTCGAGGAGAGTGCCGAGGTTCGGTGATGGTATAAAGCCTGTAAACACGCACCAGACTCCGACTTCTTGAATTGAAAAATTTGCCTGAGGTAAGCTTTCACTACAATGAATGGATTTAAAACTGAAATAAAATAAAATTTAAAGCTGACTCAATTTATTTATTTTCGTCAATAATTTGCGATATGAATTTATTTAATTAACTGGTGTCTATATGATTTATATAACTATAATTATTTAAGTAACCCTATTTTTAAATATATTATACTAAGCATTTGGTGATGTGTATTTTGATGTGCTATTCTCGAAACTTTTACTCATATGTACCGAAATTATTTTAATTGGGGTCTATCCAATTGTAAACATCTCCGGCGAGAATCCGCTCCGGATGCTGCAGGGGGTAAGTTTAGTCATAATGAGCTAGTTTTTAGCGGAAGCTAACTTCCTTCAGCGCGCTTGTTTGCTGCGGGCATAAGCCTGAGAATATTATGTGGTATAAATTCACTTGTTTATTAGTAAAATTCGCTGGAAAAATATGAGATGCTATCTACTTACTGTACTGCAAGAAGGCTGGATTTGAAACGTGTATACCTACGTATACCTACACTAGAGTGAACAGTTATCGGCCATTCATCTGCAACTAAATTGGATTTTT
This sequence comes from Erebia aethiops, assembly GCA_923060345.2. NCBI lineage: Eukaryota > Metazoa > Arthropoda > Insecta > Lepidoptera > Nymphalidae > Erebia > Erebia aethiops. The sequence goes on from OV281087.1 coordinate 16,069,144, forward strand.
ATTGGGAATTATTTTTATTAGATACTAGCTATTACCCGCGGCTTCGCTCGCGTGGCTCAAGGGAACAATAAATGAGTTTTTGTTAGAAAACTGTATTTAAATTAAGCATGCAAGAGGATGCCATGGAGAAGAATACTGAGACGTTTAGTATCGACGTATTTCATCGAAAGGCAAGAGCAAGGTTTTTCATGCACGAAAAATGAAAAAAAATATTCACGATATCTACGAAAGAAAACACAATGCTATAGGTTACACGTTATACAGATTCCTGATTATACAAACGATGTCGCATAGTTGCAGCAGCATGTAACCTATGCGTCTTCATATATACCCATGTAAAAAATGACGTCGATTCGTTGCGCCGTTGCCGCCTAATTGAAGAAGAAATGCGAGAAAAAGAGCATTCTATCCCACAGGAGCTGTTAGTTTTTCCGGGATAAAAAGTAGCCTATGTTACCCTCCAGTTCCTCAAGTATACCCATGTAAAAAATCACATCGATCCGGTGAGCCGTTGCCGCCTAACTGTAGAACAGATGCGAGAAAAAGGGCATACTATCCCACAGGAGCTGTTAGTTTTTCCGGGATAAAAAGTAGCCGATGTCACTCTCCAGTTCCTTAATTATACCCATATAAATAATCACGTCGATCCGGTGTGCCGTTGCCGCCTAATTGAAGAAAAATGCCAGAAAAAGAGTATCCTATCCCACAGGAAGTGTTTATTTTTCCGAGATTAAAAGTAGCCTATGCCACTCTCCAGTTTCTCAATTATATCCATGTCAATAATCACGTCGATCCGGTGTGCCGTTGCCGCCTAATTGAAGAAAAATGCGAAAAAAAAAAACATCCTATTCCATAGGAACTGTTCGTTTTTCCGGGATAAAAAGTAGCCTATGTCACTCTCCAGGTCCTCAAATATACCCATGCAAAAAATCACGTCGATCCGTTGCGCCGTTGAAGCGTGATTGAAGGACAAACCAACAAACCAACAAACAAACTGACTTTCGCATTTATAATATTAGTATGGATATGGAAGTATGGATGTCAGTCTCCAGTTCCTCAATTATACCCATGTAAAAAATCATGTCGATCCGGTGTGCCGTTGCCGCCTAATTGAAGAACAAATGCGAGAAAAAGAGAATACTATCGCACAGGAGCTGTTATTTTTCCGGGATAAAAAGCAGCCTATGTCACTCTCCAGTTCCTCAATTATTCTCATGTAAAAAATCATGTCGATCCGGTGTGCCGTCGCCGCCTAATTGAAGAAAAAATGCGAGAAAAAGAGCATACTATCCCACAGGAGCTGTTAGTTTTTCCGGGATAAAAAGTAGCCAGTTTCACTCTCGAGTTCCTCAATTATACCCATGTAAAAAATCACGTCGATCCGGTGTGCCGTTGCCGCCTAATTGATGAACAAATGCGAGAATAAGAGCATACTATCTCACAGGAGCTGTTAGTTTTTCCGGGATAAAAAGTAGCCTATGTCACTCCAGTTCCTCAATTATACCCATGTAAAAAATCACTTCTATCCGGTGTGCCGTTGCCGCCTAATTGAAGAAAAATGCGAGAAAAAGAGCATCCTATTCCACAGGAACTGTTTGTTTTTCCGGGATAAAAAGTAGCCTATGTCACTCTCCAGTTCCTCAATTATACCCATGCAAAAAATCACTTCTATCCGGTGTGCCGTTGCCGCCTAATTGAAGAAAAATGCGAGAAAAAGAGCATCCTATTCCACAGGAACTGTTTGTTTTTCCGGGATAAAAAGTAGCCTATGTCACTCTCCAGGTCCTCAAATATACCCATGCAAAAAATCACGTCGATCCGTTGCGCCGTTGAAGCGTGATTGAAGGACAAACCAACAAACCAACAAACCAACAAACCAACAAACCAACAAACAAACTGACTTTCGCATTTATAATATTAGTATGGATGTCAGTCTCCAGTTCCTCAATTATACCCATGTAAAAAATCACGTCGATCCGGTGTGCCGTCGCCGCCTAATTGAAGAAAAAATGCGAGAAAAAGAGCATACTATCCCACAGGAGCTGTTAGTTTTTCCGGGATAAAAAGTAGCCAGTTTCACTCTCGAGTTCCTCAATTATACCCATGTAAAAAATCACGTCTATCCGGTGTGCCGTTGCCGCCTAATTGATGAACAAATGCGAGAATAAGAGCATACTATCCCACAGGAGCTGTTAGTTTTTCCGGGGTAAAAAGTAGCCTATGTCACTCTCCAGTTCCTCAATTATACCCATGTAAATAATCACTTCTATCCGGTGTGCCGTTGCCGCCTAATTGAAGAAAAATGCGAGAAAAAGAGCATCCTATTCCACAGGAACTGTTTGTTTTTCCGGGATAAAAAGTAGCCTATGTCACTCTCCAGTTCTTCAATTATACCCATGTAAAAAATCACTTCTATCCGGTGTGCCGTTGCCGCCTAATTGAAGAAAAATGCGAGAAAAAGAGCATCCTATTCCACAGGAACTGTTTGTTTTTCCGGGATAAAAAGTAGCCTATGTCACTCTCCAGGTCCTCAAATATACCCATGCAAAAAATCACGTCGATCCGTTGCGCCGTTGAAGCGTGATTGAAGGACAAACCAACAAACCAACAAACCAACAAACCAACAAACCAACAAACAAACTGACTTTCGCATCCATACTAATATTATAAATGCGAAAGTCAGTTTGTTTGTTGGTTTGTTGGTTTGTTGGTTTGTTGGTTTGTTGGTTTGTTGGTTTGTCCTTCAATCACGCTTCAACGGCGCAACGGATCGACGTGATTTTTTGCATGGGTATATTTGAGGACCTGGAGAGTGACATAGGCTACTTTTTATCCCGGAAAAACAAACAGTTCCTGTGGAATAGGATGCTCTTTTTCTCGCATTTTTCTTCAATTAGGCGGCAACGGCACACCGGATAGAAGTGATTTTTTACATGGGTATAATTGAAGAACTGGAGAGTGACATAGGCTACTTTTTATCCCGGAAAAACAAACAGTTCCTGTGGAATAGGATGCTCTTTTTCTCGCATTTTTCTTCAATTAGGCGGCAACGGCACACCGGATAGAAGTGATTTTTTACATGGGTATAATTGAGGAACTGGAGTGACATAGGCTACTTTTTATCCCGGAAAAACTAACAGCTCCTGTGGGATAGTGTGCTCTTATTCTCGCATTTGTTCATCAATTAGGCGGCAACGGCACACCGGATCGACGTGATTTTTTACATGGGTATAATTGAGGAACTCGAGAGTGAAACTGGCTACTTTTTATCCCGGAAAAACTAACAGCTCCTGTGGGATAGTATGCTCTTTTTCTCGCATTTTTTCTTCAATTAGGCGGCGACGGCACACCGGATCGACGTGATTTTTTACATGGGTATAATTGAGGAACTGGAGACTGACATCCATACTAATATTATAAACTAGCTATTACCCGCGGCTTCGCTCGCGTGGCTCAAGGGAACAATAAATGAGTTTTTGTTAGAAAACTGTATTTAAATTAAGCATGCAAGAGGATGCCATGGAGAAGAATACTGAGACGTTTAGTATCGACGTATTTCATCGAAAGGCAAGAGCAAGGTTTTTCATGCACGAAAAATGAAAAAAAATATTCACGATATCTACGAAAGAAAACACAATGCTATAGGTTACACGTTATACAGATTCCTGATTATACAAACGATGTCGCATAGTTGCAGCAGCATGTAACCTATGCGTCTTCATATATACCCATGTAAAAAATGACGTCGATTCGTTGCGCCGTTGCCGCCTAATTGAAGAAGAAATGCGAGAAAAAGAGCATTCTATCCCACAGGAGCTGTTAGTTTTTCCGGGATAAAAAGTAGCCTATGTTACCCTCCAGTTCCTCAAGTATACCCATGTAAAAAATCACATCGATCCGGTGAGCCGTTGCCGCCTAACTGTAGAACAGATGCGAGAAAAAGGGCATACTATCCCACAGGAGCTGTTAGTTTTTCCGGGATAAAAAGTAGCCGATGTCACTCTCCAGTTCCTTAATTATACCCATATAAATAATCACGTCGATCCGGTGTGCCGTTGCCGCCTAATTGAAGAAAAATGCCAGAAAAAGAGTATCCTATCCCACAGGAAGTGTTTATTTTTCCGAGATTAAAAGTAGCCTATGCCACTCTCCAGTTTCTCAATTATATCCATGTCAATAATCACGTCGATCCGGTGTGCCGTTGCCGCCTAATTGAAGAAAAATGCGAAAAAAAAAAACATCCTATTCCATAGGAACTGTTAGTTTTTCCGGGATAAAAAGTAGCCGATGTCACTCTCCAGTTCCTAAATTATACCCATGCAAAAAATCACGTCGATCCGTTGCGCCGTTGAAGCGTGATTGAAGGACAAACCAACAAACCAACAAACAAACTGACTTTCGCATTTATAATATTAGTATGGATATGGAAGTATGGATGTCAGTCTCCAGTTCCTCAATTATACCCATGTAAAAAATCATGTCGATCCGGTGTGCCGTTGCCGCCTAATTGAAGAACAAATGCGAGAAAAAGAGAATACTATCGCACAGGAGCTGTTATTTTTCCGGGATAAAAAGCAGCCTATGTCACTCTCCAGTTCCTCAATTATTCTCATGTAAAAAATCATGTCGATCCGGTGTGCCGTCGCCGCCTAATTGAAGAAAAAATGCGAGAAAAAGAGCATACTATCCCACAGGAGCTGTTAGTTTTTCCGGGATAAAAAGTAGCCAGTTTCACTCTCGAGTTCCTCAATTATACCCATGTAAAAAATCACGTCGATCCGGTGTGCCGTTGCCGCCTAATTGATGAACAAATGCGAGAATAAGAGCATACTATCTCACAGGAGCTGTTAGTTTTTCCGGGATAAAAAGTAGCCTATGTCACTCCAGTTCCTCAATTATACCCATGTAAAAAATCACTTCTATCCGGTGTGCCGTTGCCGCCTAATTGAAGAAAAATGCGAGAAAAAGAGCATCCTATTCCACAGGAACTGTTTGTTTTTCCGGGATAAAAAGTAGCCTATGTCACTCTCCAGTTCTTCAATTATACCCATGTAAAAAATCACTTCTATCCGGTGTGCCGTTGCCGCCTAATTGAAGAAAAATGCGAGAAAAAGAGCATCCTATTCCACAGGAACTGTTTGTTTTTCCGGGATAAAAAGTAGCCTATGTCACTCTCCAGGTCCTCAAATATACCCATGCAAAAAATCACGTCGATCCGTTGCGCCGTTGAAGCGTGATTGAAGGACAAACCAACAAACCAACAAACCAACAAACCAACAAACCAACAAACAAACTGACTTTCGCATTTATAATATTAGTATGGATGTCAGTCTCCAGTTCCTCAATTATACCCATGTAAAAAATCACGTCGATCCGGTGTGCCGTCGCCGCCTAATTGAAGAAAAAATGCGAGAAAAAGAGCATACTATCCCACAGGAGCTGTTAGTTTTTCCGGGATAAAAAGTAGCCAGTTTCACTCTCGAGTTCTTCAATTATACCCATGTAAAAAATCACGTCTATCCGGTGTGCCGTTGCCGCCTAATTGATGAACAAATGCGAGAATAAGAGCATACTATCCCACAGGAGCTGTTAGTTTTTCCGGGGTAAAAAGTAGCCTATGTCACTCTCCAGTTCCTCAATTATACCCATGTAAATAATCACTTCTATCCGGTGTGCCGTTGCCGCCTAATTGAAGAAAAATGCGAGAAAAAGAGCATCCTATTCCACAGGAACTGTTCGTTTTTCCGGGATAAAAAGTAGCCTATGTCACTCTCCAGTTCTTCAATTATACCCATGTAAAAAATCACTTCTATCCGGTGTGCCGTTGCCGCCTAATTGAAGAAAAATGCGAGAAAAAGAGCATCCTATTCCACAGGAACTGTTTGTTTTTCCGGGATAAAAAGTAGCCTATGTCACTCTCCAGGTCCTCAAATATACCCATGCAAAAAATCACGTCGATCCGTTGCGCCGTTGAAGCGTGATTGAAGGACAAACCAACAAACCAACAAACCAACAAACCAACAAACCAACAAACAAACTGACTTTCGCATTTATAATATTAGTATGGATGTGAGTCTCCAGTTCCTCAATTATACCCATGTAAAAAATCACGTCGATCCGGTGTGCCGTCGCCGCCTAATTGAAGAAAAAATGCGAGAAAAAGAGCATACTATCCCACAGGAGCTGTTAGTTTTTCCGGGATAAAAAGTAGCCAGTTTCACTCTCGAGTTCCTCAATTATACCCATGTAAAAAATCACGTCGATCCGGTGTGCCGTTGCCGCCTAATTGATGAACAAATGCGAGAATAAGAGCATACTATCCCACAGGAGCTGTTAGTTTTTCCGGGGTAAAAAGTAGCCTATGTCACTCTCCAGTTCCTCAATTATACCCATGTAAATAATCACTTCTATCCGGTGTGCCGTTGCCGCCTAATTGAAGAAAAATGCGAGAAAAAGAGCATCCTATTCCACAGGAACTGTTCGTTTTTCCGGGATAAAAAGTAGCCTATGTCACTCTCCAGTTCTTCAATTATACCCATGTAAAAAATCACTTCTATCCGGTGTGCCGTTGCCGCCTAATTGAAGAAAAATGCGAGAAAAAGAGCATCCTATTCCACAGGAACTGTTTGTTTTTCCGGGATAAAAAGTAGCCTATGTCACTCTCCAGGTCCTCAAATATACCCATGCAAAAAATCACGTCGATCCGTTGCGCCGTTGAAGCGTGATTGAAGGACAAACCAACAAACCAACAAACCAACAAACCAACAAACCAACAAACCAACAAACCAACAAACAAACTGACTTTCGCATTTATAATATTAGTATAGTATGGATGTCAGTCTCCAGTTCCTCAATTATACCCATGTAAAAAATCACGTCGATCCGGTGTGCCGTCGCCGCCTAATTGAAGAAAAAATGCGAGAAAAAGAGCATACTATCCCACAGGAGCTGTTAGTTTTTCCGAGATAAAAAGTAGCCAGTTTCATTCTCGAGTTCCTCAATTATACCCGTGTAAAAAATCACGTCGATCCGGTGTGCCGTTGCCGCCTAATTGATGAACAAATGCGAGAATAAGAGCATACTATCCCACAGGAGCTGTTAGTTTTTCCGGGATAAAAAGTAGCCTATGTCACTCCAGTTCCTCAATTATACCCATGTAAAAAATCACTTCTATCCGGTGTGCCGTTGCCGCCTAATTGAAGAAAAATGCGAGAAAAAGAGCATCCTATTCCACAGGAACTGTTTGTTTTTCCGGGATAAAAAGTAGCCTATGTCACTCTCCAGTTCTTCAATTATACCCATGTAAAAAATCACTTCTATCCGGTGTGCCGTTGCCGCCTAATTGAAGAAAAATGCGAGAAAAAGAGCATCCTATTCCACAGGAACAGTTTGTTTTTCCGGGATAAAAAGTAGCCTATGTCACTCTCCAGGTCCTCAAATATACCCATGCAAAAAATCACGTCGATCCGTTGCGCCGTTGAAGCGTGATTGAAGGACAAACCAACAAACCAACAAACCAACAAACCAACAAACCAACAAACCAACAAACAAACTGACTTTCGCATTTATAATATTAGTATGGATGTCAGTCTCCAGTTCCTCAATTATACCCATGTAAAAAATCACGTCGATCCGGTGTGCCGTCGCCGCCTAATTGAAGAAAAAATGCGAGAAAAAGAGCATACTATCCCACAGGAGCTGTTAGTTTTTCCGGGATAAAAAGTAGCCAGTTTCACTCTCGAGTTCCTCAATTATACCCATGTAAAAAATCACGTCGATCCGGTGTGCCGTTGCCGCCTAATTGATGAACAAATGCGAGAATAAGAGCACACTATCCCACAGGAGCTGTTAGTTTTTCCGGGATAAAAAGTAGCCTATGTCACTCCAGTTCCTCAATTATACCCATGTAAAAAATCACTTCTATCCGGTGTGCCGTTGCCGCCTAATTGAAGAAAAATGCGAGAAAAAGAGCATCCTATTCCACAGGAACTGTTTGTTTTTCCGGGATAAAAAGTAGCCTATGTCACTCTCCAGTTCTTCAATTATACCCATGTAAAAAATCACTTCTATCCGGTGTGCCGTTGCCGCCTAATTGAAGAAAAATGCGAGAAAAAGAGCATCCTATTCCACAGGAACTGTTTGTTTTTCCGGGATAAAAAGTAGCCTATGTCACTCTCCAGGTCCTCAAATATACCCATGCAAAAAATCACGTCGATCCGTTGCGCCGTTGAAGCGTGATTGAAGGACAAACCAACAAACCAACAAACCAACAAACCAACAAACCAACAAACCAACAAACAAACTGACTTTCGCATTTATAATATTAGTATGGATGCGAAAGTCAGTTTGTTTGTTGGTTTGTTGGTTTGTTGGTTTGTTGGTTTGTTGGTTTGTTGGTTTGTTGGTTTGTTGGTTTGTCCTTCAATCACGCTTCAACGGCGCAACGGATCGACGTGATTTTTTGCATGGGTATATTTGAGGACCTGGAGAGTGACATAGGCTACTTTTTATCCCGGAAAAACAAACTGTTCCTGTGGAATAGGATGCTCTTTTTCTCGCATTTTTCTTCAATTAGGCGGCAACGGCACACCGGATAGAAGTGATTTTTTACATGGGTATAATTGAAGAACTGGAGAGTGACATAGGCTACTTTTTATCCCGGAAAAACAAACAGTTCCTGTGGAATAGGATGCTCTTTTTCTCGCATTTTTCTTCAATTAGGCGGCAACGGCACACCGGATCGACATGATTTTTTACATGGGTATAATTGAGGAACTGGAGACTGACATCCATACTTCCATATCCATACTAATATTATAAATGCGAAAGTCAGTTTGTTTGTTGGTTTGTTGGTTTGTCCTTCAATCACGCTTCAACGGCGCAACGGATCGACGTGATTTTTTGCATGGGTATATTTGAGGACCTGGAGAGTGACATAGGCTACTTTTTATCCCGGAAAAACGAACAGTTCCTATGGAATAGGATGTTTTTTTTTTTCGCATTTTTCTTCAATTAGGCGGCAACGGCACACCGGATCGACGTGATTATTGACATGGATATAATTGAGAAACTGGAGAGTGGCATAGGCTACTTTTAATCTCGGAAAAATAAACACTTCCTGTGGGATAGGATACTCTTTTTCTGGCATTTTTCTTCAATTAGGCGGCAACGGCACACCGGATCGACGTGATTATTTATATGGGTATAATTAAGGAACTGGAGAGTGACATCGGCTACTTTTTATCCCGGAAAAACTAACAGCTCCTGTGGGATAGTATGCCCTTTTTCTCGCATCTGTTCTACAGTTAGGCGGCAACGGCTCACCGGATCGATGTGATTTTTTACATGGGTATACTTGAGGAACTGGAGGGTAACATAGGCTACTTTTTATCCCGGAAAAACTAACAGCTCCTGTGGGATAGAATGCTCTTTTTCTCGCATTTCTTCTTCAATTAGGCGGCAACGGCGCAACGAATCGACGTCATTTTTTACATGGGTATATATGAAGACGCATAGGTTACATGCTGCTGCAACTATGCGACATCGTTTGTATAATCAGGAATCTGTATAACGTGTAACCTATAGCATTGTGTTTTCTTTCGTAGATATCGTGAATATTTTTTTTCATTTTTCGTGCATGAAAAACCTTGCTCTTGCCTTTCGATGAAATACGTCGATACTAAACGTCTCAGTATTCTTCTCCATGGCATCCTCTTGCATGCTTAATTTAAATACAGTTTTCTAACAAAAACTCATTTATTGTTCCCTTGAGCCACGCGAGCGAAGCCGCGGGTAATAGCTAGTACACGTATAAATGTGTGTCATGGTTGTATACTATTTCGATACTCGAACACGTTAATTATAAAACTCTCGTATGAAACGCGTGTCATGGTTGTATACTATTTCGATACTCGAATACGTTAATTATAAAACTCTCGTATAAAACGCGTGTCATAGTTGTATACTAGTTCAATACTCGATTACGTAACAAAAGCGCTTGTCTTCACTTTGTTGACTTATACTTGGTCATTTTTACAACGTTTCTATAACTCGAACGCGTAACTTAAGCCAGTCTTAAGTAAACTGAAATTCATTGAAATCGGTCCTTTAACTAGTCGTTGGGTTAATTGAATTCGAGGCTTCTGAAACTCTAAAAGATCTTGGATTATTATGGGCGCAACGATGATGAGGGTTTTACTGCTATATGATTCACGAGCCATTACAAAGAAACATTGAATTTCATTAGTAGAGAGAGGAGTAGATGCTTAGGGACCCCGTCAGGTTAGTTACAAGTGTGAACTCGCGACGGCGGCAAACTGAATTCGGAAGGTGTTAGGCAGTACTCTGTAATCCAACAGATTCGATACTTTGACACTGTCCTTGTAAAACATTTGTTGGATAACGGGGGGGTCCACTGTATTATGTTTGTACCTCTAGGTACAACTGCTGGAATGGCAACCTCGCGCTGGTAGACCCCCTACGGTAGACCCCCTAAAGCGCAGCGTTGGTAGACCCCCTACTCGGTGGACAGACGACATCAATCGAGTCGCATTGAACCGCATTGAACCGCTGGATCCAGGCGGCGCAAGACCGCGGCGTGTGGAAATCCATGCAGGAGACCTATGTCCAGCAGTGGACGTCTATTGGTTGATGGTGATGATGACCTATAGTTACGCAGCTTACTCTTACAACACTCTTGTGATTTTAGCCCAAAAAAATCTAATTTTAGAAATCAAACTGGATTTTTATTCGGGACGTCTATATTAATGTTTTTTTTCAGTTCCGCTGAAATACGCTGATATTGGAATCAAAAGGCAGGCTTTACCTTCGCCATGGAAAGGAAATATTAAATAAACGTAGCAGCATCTGCCCTGTTTTTTCAAGGGAATGAAGCGTATACCTACGTAGAAAGCTTTTTGATATTGAAAATGAATTTTAAAATAGCTGTCAAAAATACTAGTTTCATACTAAAAATATTAGTTAAGAGAGAATCAACTTATAATAGGTCTTTACCTATGAAATTGCCTTTCTTCAGTACTGGTTATTTCAAATAAAAAAAGTTTGTAATGGCTCTGTATTCTAAATTTTCGCAAAATTGTCACAATTATATTTCTGGTGGAAAACCCAAGTACCTGTACAGATTATTGTATCCAGGATAAGAAGGAACATTCTTACGACTTTGCATTGATTAGGTACATAGTCGAACACTATTAAGTACCTATTCTGTGGTTGAACAAAAATAGAAAAAGGTAAAGGTATCCATTGAAATTGGTTGATTGGTTGATAATAGCACGTATTGATGGAATATTTGTTTCGAAAAAATATTCTTAAAATTATTCTTTTATGGTTTTGTGTAAGGAATTCGTTATAGTACCTAACCGTTTGTCAAACGTAGGTATAATCCGACCTATTTAAGGAGTTCATAGATACCTGCACGTCAAAAAACATGCATGAACTCCTTAAACAGTTCGAGTAAACGTTTCAAGCTGTCAATTGATTACGATTCGCTTAGACAATTGGGCCTCTGGTTGATTGAATCAAAATTGACAAACGAAACAAGTCATACAATGGTTATACCACTACGAGCTCACCTCAAAATTGACCCAATTATAATGAACATGGAACACTGATGTTCGTATTTATAGGCCGACCGTTTAACTCGCGTATCGCCTGCGCGGTAAGATGGGAGCGGGGGCGGGTAACGCTACACACGGAGTCAATAATCCAAAGATTTATCTCGAGATAGACATTGTTGGTAAAGAATAAAATAATAAGTATCTTACATATCATCCGCTAACATCTCCCCCCGCTCCCTTCTTACCGCGCAGGCGATACGCGAGTTAAACGGTCGGCCTATAGTTCACGTTCAGTGGGATTTTGAATCTCAACTGAGCCACTGAAAATTGATATTCTGTTAACTTTTCCCTATTCGACGACGTCAAAGATTTTTTTTAGGGAAGGGAATTTTGAAACTGTTACACATGTACTTCTTTATTTTTTACCAAAAGCCAAAATACAAGTTTCATCCCCTATTTCACCCCTTCGAGGGTAGAATTTTCAGAAACTGTGAAACACGTATTTCTTAATTTTTTACCGGTCGCTCATATACCAAGTTTCATGGATACTAGTGGTTCGCCCCGAACTGAGACCTCGCGGCATCCATGGAATAGTTTTAACTATATTTGTAATATTTAACTTTTAACATTAGCGCCATATATTGACATCATTGTGAAGTTCCGTTAAAAATACTGAGGCTCATTAAAAATTAAATAATTTAGTTTCCTTATCTATAATATATATAAAATTCAAAGTCCTGACTGACTTATATATCAACGCACAGCCTAAACCACTGGGCCTAAAAACTTGAAATTTTGACAGTAGGTTACTTTTATGACGTACGCGCACACTAAGAAAGGATTTTTCAAAATTCCACCCCTAAGGGGGTGAAATAGGGGGTGAAAGTTTGTATGAAACTCCGTCATTTCTCAAGTTATATCCATGAAACTTGGTATTTTGGCTTTAGGTAATAAATAAAGAAGTACGTGTGTCACAGTTTTTCAAAATTTCACCCCCAAAGGGGTAAAATAGGGGTTGAAAGTTTGTGTGAAAGTCCTTCATTTCTCAAGTTATAGCCATGAAACTTATCATTTGGGCTTTCAGTTAGATATTCAGAAATAAGTGATTTACAATTTTTCAATATTGCACCCCTAAGGGGGTGAAATAGGGGGTGAAAGTTTGTATGAAAGTCCGTCATCTTTCAAGTTATATCCATGAAACTTGGTATTTAAGCTAACGGTTTAAAATAAAGAAATACGTGTTTCACAGTTTTTAAAATTTCCACCCCTAAAGGGGTGAAACAGGGGGTGAAAGTTTGTATGAAAGTCCTTCATTTCTTAAGATATTTTTCAAGTCATATTAACGAAGAAAAAGAAGTATCTGTGTCACAGCTTTTAAAATTCCACCCCCGAAGGGGTGTAATAGGGGTTGAAAGTTAGTACGAAAGACCTTCATTTTTCAAGTTATAGTCATTAAACTTAGCATTTGGGCTTTCAGTTAGATATGAAGAGGTACGTGTTTCACCATTTTTGAAAATTCGACCCCCAAAGGGGTGAACTGGGGGATGAAAGTTTGTGTAAAAGCCCATAATTTCTCAAGATATTTCTCAAGTAATATCAACAAAACTGAGTATTTTAGCTTTCGTTAAAAAATAGAGAAGTACGTATGTGACCAACAGACCAACAGTTTTTCAAAATTCCACCCCCAAAGGGGTAAAATAAGCGTTGAAAGTTAATATGAGAGTCCTACATTTCTCAAGTTATAGCCATGAAACTTGGTATTTAAGCTAACGGTTTAAAATAAAGAAATATGTGTTTCACAGTTTTTCAAAATTCCACCCCTAAAGGGGTGAAACAGGGGGTGAAATTTTGTATGAAAGTCCTTCATTTCTCAAGATATTTTTCAAGTCATATTAACGAAGAAAAAGAAGTATCTGTGTCACAGCTTTCAAAATTCCACCCCCGAAGGGGTGTAATCGGGGTTGAAAGTTTGTATGAAAGACCTTCATTTTTCAAGTTATAGTCATTAAACTTAGCATTTGGGCTTTCAGTTAGATATGAAGAGGTACGTGTTTCACCATTTTTGAAAATTCGACCCCCAAAGGGGTGAACTGGGGGATGAAAGTTTGTGTAAAAGCCCATCATTTCTCAAGATATTTCTCAAGTAATATCAACAAAACTGAGTATTTTAGCTTTCGTTAAAAAATAAAGAAGTACGTATGTGACCAACAGACCAACAGTTTTTCAAAATTCCACCCCCAAAGGGTCCTTCATTTCTCAAGTTATAGCCATGAAACTTAGCATTTGGGCTTTTGGTTAAATATGAAGAAGTACGTGTTCCACCAATTTGAAAATTCGACCCCCAAAGGCGTGAAATAGGGGATGAAAAATTGCATGAAAGTCCTCCATTTCTCAAGATTTTTTCAATTTATATCAACGAAACTTGGAATTTCGGCTATTGGTAAAAAAAATAAGTACGTGTGTCACAGCTTTTAAAATTCCACCCCCAAAGAGGTAAAATAGGGGTTGAAAGTTGGTATGAAAGTCATTCATTTTTCAAGTCAAAGCCATGGAAGTTGGTATTTGAGCATTCGGTTAAATATGAAGAAGTATATTTTTCACCATTTTTGAAAATTTGATCCCCAAGGACGTTAAATAGAGAGTTTGTCCTTCAATCACGCAGCAACGGATCAACGAGATTTTTTGCATGGGTATAGTTAAGGACCTGAAGAGTGATAAAGGCTACTTTTTATACCGGAAAATCAAGGAGTGCCTGTGGGGAAAAAAGCTTAAACCACGCGGATGAAGTCCTGACTTATATATCAACGCACAGCCTAAACCGCTGGTCTTATAGACATGAAATTTGGAGGGTGTGTTTTTTGTGAAGAGTAGGTTTGCACTAAGAAAGGGTTTCTCGAAATTTCGCCTCCCAAAGGGTAAAATAGGGGTTGAAAGTTTGTATTATGACATTTTTGCTGGTAAAAGCTGGAATGTCGATTAGCTTTTCTTCTGATGGTAAAGATGTCAAGTACGCATCTCAGTACTCGCTCCTCTACAAAGCTTTGTTTATATATTTAAAGTTTGTATATTCAATTGAGAGGGAGTGAGAACGCTTATGATGTTTGTTTCTGAAAAAAATGACATTTGGTTCTTGTAGGCCACGCGGGCGAAGCCGCGGGCAGAAGCTAGTAATATTTATATAATTTTAGTATTTGCTGTTCAATTACAGCAATCATCGCCCGCTACCTCAGCCCCCGATTCTTAAGAGCTCCCGTGCCGACTATTTATGTAAAATCAGTAATCACTGTATAATAGTGTGACTTGAATTGCCGCTCATACTTAGACGGAGCGCGCACATTAGACGACCAGACAAAGCGTCGTTCCCGTCCGATGCCTCCGTGTGATTTCCAGTTCCACTTTAAATATTATCATAGCTCATGCCCGCGACTTCATCCGCGTGTTTTGAGAATTTTCAGTTCCCACGGGAACTCTTTAATTTTCTGGGATAAAAAGTAACATATAATATATCTCCGTGGCAAATTTCCGTTGAGCCGTTCTGGCGTGACTTACAAAACATCCATCCATCCGAACTTTCGCATTTATAATATTAGTCTAAATAGATAGATAGCACATTTGACCCCGAATTAAATCGATTCCTGCAAATAATTGATCAAGTTTCAGGCTCAGCCTTTCAGAAAAATTGTAACACAGTTAAATTTTAACATTAGCGCCATGTTTTAATTTTAAATGTAACAATTAAGATAAGTAAATTTAATTTAACGTATTGACATGCAAAAAAATTAATGAAATGGAATCATAACTACCGAACAGTCAGAGTAGCGTAGGTAATCGGGGAACACGCGACCTCGTAGAGTGTCTAACCCCTAACCTGCCTCCGCTTCGTAAGTGAAAAGTAGTAGTTTATACTAAAAGCGGTCAATAAATATTCCCCCATTGTCCAACTAACATATTATTATTTAGTGGAGCTTTCAGAAAACAAAGTGGTAAAGTTTGCCGTTGTTTCTTAGTAGTTGTTGTTGCCGTGAACTCGACATTGTTTTAATTAGGTCTTTTAAGTCTAGTTTGAGATAAATTACCTGATAATTTAATATGCTTTGCTCGCTATACATTTAAAAAAAAATTAGGTATTGGGGCTGATTCTGTAGTGCACAATCTCTAAACTAAACTAAAATTAGAGCATTACAAATATTGCTAACCCTTTCATAATACTTCCTACGGAAAGGGACAGAACTAGATTTAAAGCTGCCATTTTAGTTTAGTTTAGAGATTGTGTTATACAGAATCAGCCCCATTGTCTTCATATTTATATGATTGAAAAGTTTCGTAAAATTTGACACGAATCATGAATTTACTGACTATGAATTTAGCAAGGGCAGCCAAATGGTTTGCAGGCAGTCATAGTAAAAAAGAGATTATGCTTTAACTGATTTGGATTCGAATTTGTTAGTGCAGTGTAAAAAATAAAGAAAATAATATTTTAAATTAATATCTAGATAATGACCGCAAAACTTTTTTTTACATTCTTACTATGACCCCAAAACTTTTATTTACATTCTTACTTTCTAATCACAGCAGGTATTATATTTTATTAATTAAACCTACACTAATTAAAAAAAATATTATA
Organism: Erebia aethiops; assembly: GCA_923060345.2. Lineage (NCBI taxonomy): Eukaryota > Metazoa > Arthropoda > Insecta > Lepidoptera > Nymphalidae > Erebia > Erebia aethiops. Next base: position 16,085,344 of record OV281087.1, read on the forward strand.
GGTACGTAGCCTTTGGACGAAAATAAATTCAAGTTATCTATATGGTGCACCACAAAAGTATATTCATTCTTTTTTTTTTGCTAGTTTCCTAATCTGAGGTAAAATAAATTGTAAACTAGCTTGGAATTTTAAACAGGCTCTTAAAATCGTTTTGAATAACTCTAAAAAAGTTGTTAATTACATTCACAGTATGCCAAAAGATAAAAATAAGTTTAAAAAGTTATGTCCATCGCAACGAGTTCTCAAAACTCTCTTGTATATTGGAGTGTTCTTCGCTCCACGATTTATTTTGCTGTCGTGTACCAAAAATTCATAATTAAGCAGCCTTGAGAATAAAATAGATAACAGAAGTGGCGAAATAATGAAACAGAATATAATTTATTTCTTTATTGTCACTCCAGACACCGAGTTTCACTTTTCTTTTTTACATATAGGTGCCCAAAGCACCTTCATGTTGTGAAGTTAATATTCGTGATATTGCGTATTAGCATAGACCAGGTAATAGTACGTTGTAGCATTAGTCCATACTAATACTAAATTTAAGTAGGTAGCTGTTAGCTTTCCATATAAAACAAATTAAACTGAACTCAACGCTAAGTACCTATAACTTTTTGACATGAAAGCTTTACCTTCAACCTTCACTAATTAAGCTTACACAGATTAAATATAAAGCAAAATCTGATAAACCCAATATACCTATAAGTAGGTATACGAGGTCCACAAAACTTACATTCGAAATATTAAATTCTATGTTCAAAGCATAAACTAAAATAAGCAAGTTGTAATTTGTAACAAAATAAAAAAAAAAATTCAAGATCATTTTAAAGTTAACAACTGATCAAATAACAAATCAATACGAAAAGGGAGTGAATTTCCACGTAGTCTAAACGTTTAAATAAGTAGGTAATTTTTTTTCGTATGAAGCCAGCCTATTATTTCACTAAACGCATTTATAGATGGTTGGCTTCAGAAGGAATCTTATTTGGGTTGTCGCTAAACAAAATCCTCGAATCGAGCTTTGATCCTATCTCGTACACTTCCGGAGTTTGGTATTTCGGGCTTCTGGTTTGACTGATTGCCTTTTTAGGATTCCTTTTGTGTTTTACTTTTCATACAAATGTTATGTTCGTTGGTAAGTTCCTAATAAACAAAGTTTTCTTTCACCATTCATAATGTTATTTACTCAGAGGAATGTGCTATTTCAGAAGTTGAGAGATAGTGAAATCAACGAATTAATCAGTATTCATACCAATATTATAAATACGAAAGTGTGTCTGTCTATCTGTCCCTCTATCTGTCCCTCTATCTGTCCCTCTATCTGTCTGCTTCGTTTTCACTTTTACTTATTTTAGTACAGAGGTAGCTTGCGTTCCGAAAAGGATAGAGGTAACTTTAATAAGAAAAATCATAGAGTTATCATAGTATTTTCAAAATACCTACGAGTAAATCCACGCGGACGAAGTCTCGGGTATCATCTATTTTATCTATGAAAACATACTAAGCTATAATAATCTTTTACGAGGGTGGTAAATAATAAAACTTCTAGGGGTCTAAACTAAGTTAAGTTGTTATTATAAACAGCCAGAAATTGTGAGTGGTGCCTTATATTTTTACTACCGCAGTGTTTCCACCGTAAACATCTTCTTGAATCAGCTCGGCGCCCTCACCTCATTTCTGTGCAAATTTTTTAAAGAAGCTACTTTAGATGATATTTCCGTAAAATGTTTATTCCGCGCAAGACTTTCATACCATTGGATACTTTAAACAAAATAACTCGCCAGCTTACCCCGCCTAAGATTTTTCTTCACAGTTTTTGTTATTAAATTTTTAAGATAAGTACCTCTTTAAGTTGAAACTTTATATAAGACTTTTATTATCTTGGGTATGATACAGAAATAAGTTTATTTCCTAAGTGCAACAAGGGGCCAGTGATTCTATTGATTTATGGTCTTAATTTTTATACGTAGATTACCAAATAGTAACAAGTTTTTGTATCGGAGTAGGTATCCTTTGCAATACGAATAAAATGTAGTTTCCAAAGTTTTACTGAAAATCCGCGAATGAAAGTTATAAAATCTTTGCCAATAATGTACTTTTAAAATAATAGGGTAAAATTCAGGTTTTAGAAGAAAAGTAAGGCTTGATTTAATATGGTTTGAGCAAACTCTCTTTTGATGCTTATAAAGAAGATGTTGCCTAGGCCGGTTTAATATTTGATGAGATATAAGTACTGTTCAACCGCCCGTTCTTTCGACCAGTATAGGTATTAGGTATGCATTAGTTAGGGACCTAACCTATACATAATATTAGGACGTTACATGAAACATTATAGCAATGGTTAATAGAATAATTAAACAGGATGGAAAAAATCTACTCACTTCACGTTTTTTAAGTAAAACGATAGGGTCTGCTAATATAGCTTAGGATAGAATTTCTCAAACAAACAATGTATATTAAAATTAAGGAAGCTCATATTATCATAGCTCATAATATATAATATTCTTTTACAATATTTTTTGGTAAAGAGAAACATCACATAACTCATCTAATTTCATGAATTCACAACATATAAATTAATAGTAATTTTCTAATTTTATTACAGTGCTTCACACACGAGGAAGCTAGGAGAAGAGCTAGTGATAATGGATTATGGAACTTTAAACAATTGAATTTAAATTGCCGTAGAGAATATAATCATGTAATTGTACCTTCAGAGATCTCGGATATAAAAGATAGCCTGCGCTATTTTACACTATATTTTTTGTTTGACAAGATGAAAGACAAGTTTCGTTCTCGTACGTAAGCTGCTAAATTGGTAATAACACGCTGATTAAGTAATAACAAGTAGTACAAGGCGTTGCGAAAAATGGGGCAAAAAGGATAAAATCTTCTCCGCTATAATTATGATTATGAAGCGGCTGACGAGGGTCTCTCACGACACTTATTAGGCACAAATTAAGCCCATCTCTTGTCACTTTGTTATCCACCCCTCTTACTAAAAATAGGATGTTTTTATAACGTCTTAGTAGTATCTTCTAAGCATTTAGCGTGAATTGATTATTTTTTTATCTCGTTGATCTCTAGTGAACAGACATCATTTTTCACAGTAGGTATGTATGTGATATTATGTTTGTCATTTCATTATAGACTAGAAGATGCCCGCGACTTCATCCACGTGGATTAGATTTTTTTATTCCCGCGGAAAATCTTTAAACCGAGATAAAAAATAGCACATGTCATTTCCCGGGATGCAACCTATCTGTATTCCAAATTTCATCGAAACCGGTGAAAACATGGAAACTGTGAAAGGGTAGCAGACAGAGATACAGTAGGTATAGTTTTTTTTTATCCACTACAAGCTGACTGCGATCACACCTGATGGTAAGTGATGATGCAGTCTAAGATGGTAGCGGGCTAACCTGTTAGGGGCATGGCAGTTATATTAAACCCACACCCCTTCGGTTTCTACACGGCATCGTACCGGAACGCTAAATCGCTTGGCGGCACGTCTTTGCCGGTAGGGTGGTAACTAGCCACGGCCGAAGCCTCCCACCAGGCCAGACCAGGGAAAATTCAGAAATTATAAATTCCTAAATTGACCCTGCCGGAGATCGAACCTCGGGACCTCCGCACGTTAAGGCAACAGCGCTACACACTGCGCCACGGAGGTCGTCATATTAATCTTTTGATAGGTAGTCGTACAACTATTTGTCACATTTCCAATATAATTTTAATGGGTAAACATCGATGTAGAATTTTAGTACCTATACTATTTCAATGTGGGTAAAATAATATTAAGAGCTATTTTTTTGTTAAAAATTATTAAAAATAATTCAAATATATTTATTGCTCAAACACTTTGTTGCGGTAAACAGCCCATTATATAGTAAATCGTTTTCAGAATATGCATTAAGATTTCAACGAAAATCCTTTTCCCAAGTGCCCCAATACAACTGAGAACATTTTAGATTTACTTTGAAGGAGTACGTTTACATATCAGAAATTGAATTCTGCAAAATATGTTTCTAGTCGTTTGAGAGCACCTTCATATAACTAAGTATACTATAAACATATTATTAGACTTATGAAAAGATATCTTGATTTTTGTGATAATTCTGTGAGAGGTTGTATTGAAGCTTTTAAGAAACTGCAATGATCAAGTTAAATATAATATTAATATATGAAATATGTTAGGTATTATAATATTAATTACAATTGAGAACAAGGCATGTGATTTCGGTCCCGTGGGAACTTCAAAGAATTCAACCTTATTCCTTGTCTTCGTTTTAGAGGGAACCTCTATGCAAGATGTGATCTTTCAAATTTCAGGGGTTTGTGCTGGACTTTAATTATTCATTGAGTGAATCTGGACTTTTGTTGTACTATAAGATTTTTGAAGTGAAAACTTCTTCAGCCGCGTTGAGCACTTTTTGGTAGGACGTAAACTTCTGGATTCGCGTGACCGTGAACGACATGCTCGCGTGACCGACATGCTCGCGAACAGCGACATGCACTCGAACAGGGACTTGTTCGAACGTTGTTCTACTCGAAATTAAACTTTAATGCCTTCGTTTTTTATTGCTTTATTGCCAATTATTATATTACCAATTTTTTAAAAATTTTTTATTCCACTACATTTATGCTCTTGACTGCGATCTCAGTCTAAGATGGTAGCGGGCTAACCTGATAGGAGTATGGCAGTTATATTAAACCCATAACTCTATTCGGTTTGTACACGGCATCGTACCGGAACGCTAAATTGCTTGGCGGTACGTTTTTTCCGGTAGGGTGGTAACTACTAACTAGCTACGGCCGAAGCCTCCTTGGTGGGAGTAGTTAGTAGTTAGTGGTGACCAGACCAGAGAAATTTCAGAAATTATAAATTCCCAAATTGACCCTGCCGGGAATCGAACCCGGGACCTCCCACGTTAAGACAACAGCGCTCAACACTGCGCTAGGGAGGTCGTCAAAACTTATTACGAGTACTTACGACCATTACTAAACATAATTTTGGAGCATAACTTTCTTTCTTTAAAGTTTACGTACGAGTATAGCGTTACATACATAGGAAACATTATTTTACCGTTATAGACCAACTACAAACAACCAGTGAGTGAAAAATAACAAAAATGTGAACAATAACGCAGTAAACGAATTCAATCTGCGTATATTTGATTCTAACTGATTCGATTTGCTGCTCCATTTGATTGCGCCCAAGTTGAATTCATATTTGATGTTCAATACACGCATTGGAGACCACTTTGAAAATCGAAATCTACATAGTTTGATAAATCGTTGGGACTTTTATTATACTAAGACTGGCATTGAACTACAATCACCATTAAACCCTATTTTATGTGTTTTTGGAATCATACTAATATTATAAATTAGCTGATACCCGCGATAAGTTGAGGACCTGGAGAGTGACATAGGCTGCTTTTTATCCCTTAAAATTAGGGAGTTCCCGCGGGAATAAACAAAAACTGAAACCACGCTGACGAAGTCGCAGGCATCAGCTAGTTGTAATATTATTACTATGTCGATATTGCATTATTTTGTTGTGTTATTTACTAGAATATATTGTTACAACCTCTACTTATCACTCGCTGGTTAAGATCTCTGATAATAGAGACAAGAGCACATGGGACTGTCCGCTGTGAAATAAATTAAAAAAAAAGTTTTGTTAAACTTTTAATAGATATCATAATGGTTTTATCTTAAATTCAATTTTCTAAAAAAATATAGGTTTGTGTGTATTATACTTATGTATTTGTATGAAAATGTATGACCGTCAAAAAAATAAATACATTTTCACCATTAGAATTAGATGATTAGAGAATTAGAATTAGATTATGAGAGAACAATTCTCAAAACTGAAAAGTGTGGCTTTTATTTACGTGTAGGTAAATTCTAAAAGTGCTGGTAGATACGTGCTGGAATTTTTATCAATCTTTCCTCCTGGACCCAGACCGCTGTTGTGAAGTTTAGATACTCATTTTTTTTCCTATTGTATAACTCTCCCTTGCCTGTTTGGGACAGCTTTAGATGTACCCCGATAAACAACATAAATTCCAAGAATTATGACAAAGTGTCTACTTTTGTTACTGGGACTTCAACTATCTATTTCATTTGCTCATAAAATATGAAAGGCGCAGAAAGGCGCCTTGAAGATTTTTAGGAACTTTAGTTAGGTATAATATTATCAGTGGGCATACTATCATCGCTAAAAGCCGTATTATTTTAATGTTGTTGACGTTCGTGTTGTAGTATTATAATCATTATTTTAAGGACGTCGACATTCCACCGTTATTTTGAAATAGAGGTGGTAGCACGGGAAATAAGCATTTTCCAACATTGTTTATTAAAACGTCAGAAAATTAAAGGTGGTTTATATGGAATGTTGTTTAGGATGAACAAAATGGACCGACATGAGTCCCAAAACAGTACTTCGGCGTTTTGAGTAAGCCCGTAAATACGTTATCCAGGGATTAACATAGAAATTGCGTCCCAAAAGCCTACAAATTTTAAATGTTTTGTCAATATGTGGTGAATTCAAATTGCCCAATTTAATGCCCTAAACGTCCATTTCCAGTGTACGAAAAATTAAAATAGGTATGGGCCGGAAAATATTATTATGGACGGGCCTTGTTAAACGATTTTACATTTCTAGTACGAGTATGTGCTAACCACTTCAATAATTTGAATCTATTTTTAAAGAATTCAAAAATTGTTCAAATATTTTGAGCGCACACATGCATACTAATATTATAAATGCAAAAGTGTGTCTGTCCGTCTGTCCGTCTGTCTGTCTGCTACGCTTTCACGGCCAATCTTTTCAACCGATTTTGATGAAATGTGGTACAGGGATAAGTTGTATCCTGGGTAAGGACATAGGTTTTTATCTCGGAAAATTCAAGAGTTCCTGCGGGAATCAAAAACCTTAATCCCCACGGCCGAAGTCGTGGGCATCTTGTAGTATTATTATATTAAAATATATAAAATGATGTTTTCCTCGTTCCTCGAAGTTTAATTCGTTTGACCTTTATTTAACATTTTGGAAAATTACTTCAATATTAAATTTATTGTATGCTCTGTTGTTTGTACGCCACAATTGCACACAATTATATTACGATTAAGTATACGAGTATAATAGTTTGTAGAGTTTGTGAAGTTCTGTTCCCTTTTTACGGCAGATAACTGCTTGCGCTTGGTAGGTATGTGCTTCACAATAAAATTCACGCGTCACCATTTTTTTTTAAATACTAAACCTCCAATATGAGGGTAGGAGACTGTGTTTACAAATTTCTATTTCTACTCTTTCATTCTATTTCTATCATTCATGCCTCTCGCACTTTCATTCTTCATACTAGTTCTTTCTTTCTTTCATCGTCTTTTATACTCTGGGTAGTTTCCCATCTAATATAGCTATCCTATCTATTATAACTTTATTTGTAATCATGCACTTCGTCAACTCGGGGACACGGGTTGGGTTGGGGAAGGGGAGCTTTATTGATATTTACAATTTTTCTTTATAATACATCTTTTACAGATTTCTTATCCTATTTTGACACAATTTTTTGCTTACAACTAAACCAAACTATTTTCCTACAATTAATTACAAATTCTTATATTATGTTAACTACAAATATATTTACTATATCTAGATAACATTATTTTCATGACTTATTTCTATTATTTACAATTACACATATTTCCTTACAGTTCTTTAGGAAACAGTCTCTTTGTTTCACGTTAGTTATAATTTCCGGTAATGTATTTCTATTCAGTTTTTTGTCAATTTTGCATTCTATGTTATATCTTTTATAATCAAAGACGGGCAGTCCAGAAGGACGTGGAGGACAGATTCCGAACATCCAGGGTCGCAGACGCACGACGGACTCTTCTTGCACTTGAAACGATGCAAGTACTCGGAGAATCCACCGTGCCCCGTCAACACCTAGGGGTGATAAATCTGTCCACTTTTATTTTTCCTATGATCCTGTATGCGGCTATCGCATCAGGCACGCGTCACCATTAGGTTCTATATCAGAAACCCTCCTATAAGTTCCAACAACAACTGTACTAAGTTTGTACAATTTAGTTGAATTATACACGAACGCATAAAAAAACGAATATACAGGCAGACAAATATCTTTTTAAAATTTTTAGAACAATTATCATTATGCATTTCTTTATCATACTTTAAGAGACCTAAGCTCTATCAGGCCTGGCTCACTTGGTTACGTGACGCAAGATTTTATGACCCGCAGGCGGCACTGTAGCGTGTCATGCGCGCACTATGAAAATATACGTTTCACTTTTAACGTTTTCGTTAGGTACTCATAGATGAACGCAAAAAGTACAATAAGCGATATTGAATCATTCCTGGTTGTTTAAACTTTAAATCCATACTTAATATTATAAATGCCAAAGTGTGTGTGTCTGTCTGTCTGGCTGCTACGCTTTCACGGCCCAACTACTCAACCGATTTTGATGAAATTTGGTACAGGGATAGGTTACATCCTGGGGAAGGACATATGCTTTTTATCCCAGATAATTCAAGAGTTCCATCCACGCGGGCATCATCTAGTAAAGATATAATTACAAACTTATCTACATCAATGGCCGCGTCAGATGGAATAAGATCTACGTGATAGAAAAAGATAGCATGTGTTAGATAGTTAACTTTTGCTGGTAGCGCCATGCGAGCTGAATTTTGCACTTTGTTACGTCGTAACAAGAGTCGCTATTTATTTAAACGTCTTTGCTGAGTAATTCTTCTGTACCTGAAAGGTACCATTTTTCTGTGGCTCTATTTTGTTATTATTATTTCCATGTAAAATTTTATTAAGTACGTTCATCAGCGTTCAGCTACACATGATCAAAGAGGGAGCCTACATGTCTAGAATCGAATCAGTAGGTTCCTGCCTTCACTTTAATCGCTCTATTGGAAATGTTTCGAACGCATATGCGACTACAATGGGGAAACATTCTGTATTGTCTAGTTTCAAAGGCAAGATGAGGTGTTCTGAGATTGTGTGAAAGCCGTGTAAATGGAGATCGTCATCTGGAGCTGGGGATTCGTGATATGGGTGCGATATTTGACATTTCGATGAGTCGCACGTCATTTTGAAGGCTGGCTTTATTCTACACAGCATTCTACTAAAGTTGTGCGTTCATAGATGCCTATGTTATGTACTTTATATGGAGTAGGTAATTTTTAATAAGGTGTTAATTTAGAATGTAGTACTTATTTTTTAAAAAAATAGCAAATATACCAGCAGTTGGGTCACCTAATTTAGTGACTCATGAACATTTGCAGTACCAGAGGAACCGCCAATGCGTTACCGGTTGTTATAGTTTATCCACCCCTAATATAGCCCTATTAGGTATTGTAGTTATGAAGCTGGGTTCATAATTTGCAGGTAGGTGGTGGAAAAAGCCCAGAATAATGAGGGGAAGAAGAAAGCCGGGCATCCAGGTAGTTGGGATAGAATTTGTTTCAAATTCGTAAGGTGTGATAAAAAATAGGGAAGATTAAGCCTAAGTATTATGAGATTAAATAACTCTTCGGAAAACTCTACGCTATCGAGTCGATAGAACCGACCAGACCAGGAAAATTCAGATATTATAAATGACCCTGCCGAGGATCGAACGTTAAGCTCCGTACGTTAAGACACAACCATTGGGGTTTGAGAGTAAACAATTGATGCAAGTTTTACTTATCAGGGCTACTGGTCGCTTAAAGAACTGCTTTTTCATGTGGTCTTAATTACATAGGTGGATTATTATATACTAGATGATGCCCGCGACTGTCCGCGTTGATTAAGTAATTTTCCGTTACCAAAAGTAGTTTATGTCCTTCCCCGGGATGCAACCTATCCAAACTTATGTAAACATCAAAATGGGTTGAAAAGATGAGCCGTTAAAGCGTAGCAGACAGAGACAGACAGACAGAAGGACAGACAGACTGTTTCGCATTTATAATATTAACTATTACCTATTCTGTGATATTATTATGTATGTGGATATTAGTATAAATTTTAAAACTAAAGGACAGACCACACTTCCCACAACTGTTGAAGAACCGCAGATTAAATTGCTATGTAGGTACGATCGGGATTAGTTCACAAAGACTGAACAAATAATCGATGCTACAGCAAACAACTACAATATACGTATACTAGCAGATGCCCGCGACTTCGTCCGCGTGAAATAAGTTTTTTTTAATTCCCATGGTAACTCCCTAATTTTTGGGTAAATAAAATATAGCCAGAATATATAGACAAACAAATAATGCGGCTTTCTATTGGTACCAGAATTTTTAAAACCGGTTCGGTAGATCCAGAGATTACCCCATACAACGTCACAAACTCACAAACTTTACCTCTTTATAAGTATACATATGTGGAAACATTTAACTCTGACAATACAGCTTTGATTCATACAAAGCTGCCGACTAAGCTTTAGCGCATTTGGCATTAGGCACCAAGTAACAGTCGGCTTCATTCAGAAACTTCGCCCTATTGTAAGACTACATTATGACGATGTTCGACGGGCAGTTTAGAACTAAATTCGCTGTCACTTTGTAAGCTTACGAATACATTAGTTAGACCGAATGGAACCGAGTCTAGCATAATATGAAACTACACTCAAATCTGATTACTGCAAGCTGCAATAATCAAACAAATCAAATCAAATAAATATTTTGGATGTATAGATGTATGGATGGATGTTTGTTACTCAATCACGCCCGAACGGTTTAACGGATCTGGATGAAATTTGGTACAGAGATAGATTATAGTCTGGAATAATACATAGGCTAGTTTTTATCCCGGAAAACTAAGGAGTTCCCGCGGGAACTAAAAAACCTCAATCCACGCGGACATAGTCGCGAGTATCAGCTAGTCATCGATATAAGAGTATATGTAGGTACTAGATGTACCGTTGATGAAAAGTTGGGGTCCGACTTGTAGGGCATTCCCCTCACCAGTATAAGTCCGTCCTTGTCCCCGCCATAGTGCTGTCCCGCTTTTTAGACTAGATGGCGTTAGTAAAATAAGTCCACATTCTTTGTTTGGCCGGGCCCGTCTATGTAAATCGAGGTCGTTGGTAATAATTAATTATTCTTGCACAACTTGACGACATTCCTGGCGCAACGGTAAGCGCTGTGCTGTAATTAAGAGGTCCCGGGTTCGATCCCCGGTAGGGGACTTCGGACATTTATTATTTCTAAATTTTCTCTTTCTGGTCTAGTGGGAGGTTACGGTCATGGCTAGCTACCACGCTACCGGAAAGACGCAATTTAGCGTTCCTGTGCAATGCTGTGAAACTGGTCAAAGGTCTGCATATTATAATTGCCATACCAACAGAGTAACGGGCATTTATCCAGGGCTAACTTGTATAAAAGATTAAAAAAAAATCTTGCAGTAACCCAGAATATAAAAAAGCCCTAGCTGATGCCCGCGACTTCGTCCGCGTGGTTTTAATTTTTTTGTTATTCCCGCGGGAACTCCTTAATTTTCCGGGATAAAAAGTAGCCTATGTCACTCTCCAGGTCCACTATACCCATACGAAAAATCACGCCGATCCATTGCTCCGTTGCGGCGTGATTGTAGGACAAATCTATAAACCAACAAACCAACAAACACACTTTCGCATTTATAATATTAGTATGAAGACGTTGTTTTTGCCGACGAATTTTACACTAAGAGCTTGTAGCTCCTGAGTTGGTAAACCAGCAAATACTAGGTAGGTATATTATAACCTCACGATCAAGACGAAGCAAATCTTTCTATGACTTTGTTTCAGGTATATGTATATTAATTTCAAAACAACATGGGCTTCAATGTACCAGATTTCATGTAGATAGGTATTTAGTATTATTAAAAAAAAATGAAAAAACATACGCACATTTCCTGCAAATTAATTGAATACTGTTTTTTTATTTATCTTCCTAAGAATGGCACTATGATTAATTCCAAACTACATAGGGGCTGGAAGATAAGACGTAAAAATGACTGTGTAATATTATTTCTTATAGAGTTATGAAATACTAAAATCATTGCGATTCCGCGTACCCCTATAATACTCATGTTATGCAATGCGGGTTAGACACTAGAATTTATAAGTCTTATCAAAGAAAATCTTCTAGGTGTACTTAATATTTCTTTTTTTATTCCACTACAAGTTAGCCCTTGACTGCGATCTCACCTGATGGTAAGTGACGATGCAGTCTAAGATGGTAGCGTGCTAACATGTTAGGGGTATGGCAGTTATATTAAACTCATATACCCTAGTCGGTTTCTACACGGTATCGTACCGGAACGTTAAATCGCTTGGCAGTACGTCTTTGCCCGTAGGGTGGTAACTAGCCACGGCCGAAGCCTCCCACCAGATCAGACCAGAGAAAATTCAGAAATTATAAATTCCCAAATTGACTCTGCCGAGAATCGAACCCGGGACCTCCCACGTTAAGGCAACAGCGCTCAACACTGCGCCAGGGAGGTCTTCAAAATGTACGACTTGTCGAGTTGCCATTTCAACCAGATTTTCCTACTCTGGGATCCCAATTAATCGACCTACCGCTTTTAAACACGGGCTTCCTGTTAAAAAACGAGAAGGGCTTAGGCCATTTACTTCAGCCATCACGCTGGCACGGCACGAATCGTCAGATTTCATACACCTTTATAAAGAACTCTCATGCAAGTTTACTCACGATCTTTTCCTTCACCGCAGGCAATGACCTTTTAAAAGAGTCTTGGCCGCAGGCAAAAGTTGCTCTTGCTACGAAAAGTTAGGGGAACACGGCCGCGTTTTGAACACCAAATTCCCTGAATTTGGCCGACGTCTCAACCACTAGGCTATCTCCACATGCTAATAGTACCGATTCAATAATATAGTTACTTCGTAACAACTAACTAATACTGACCAAATAGGGCATACTATTTACAGAAGTTGCTCACTTTATTTATGTTCCCCAAATTTTCTCCCACTTCAGGCGCATTGCTGTCAAGTTGTATATATTAAGTATAATTAAAATATTTAAACTCCGTATAGACTATGGACTCCAGAGAAAAGGATATACCTAGTGGAGCTTACCATACTATCCCAGAGCGGGTTAGTGGATAAACAAAACTACAGATGTACCTATACAAAACTGTAGATGATTTTTCTTGACTTGACTGCCAATTTGTCGTTATAATTATTCCAATTTTTATCGCTTAGGACTCACGACGAATCACGAGGATTAATTTTGCACATTGCCCTAATCAAATAAAAATATTATATCAAAGGGATCAAATTCAATGATCTGAGAACGGAAAGCCCCGCTCGGTTCTTTGATGGAATCTCGTTTGCTGACGACCAACGTCATATTAATTTTTTTGGTATATAAATAAACCGGTCCATTATGACCAAAAAATAATGATTTGTAGGGATCAAAGACCGGAATTTTTGAACCCCAATCCAGATGCTAATAGGATAATAAACAAAAAAGGTTTATCTCTTTTCCTCTTATGCTTACAGTCACTCGAGAGAAAAGGATAGAATGCTTATTGTCATGGATATGATAGTATAAAGCATTAATTAAGAAAAGTCCTGACTCACTGACTGACTCATCGACGCCCGAAACTTTTATTCTAACGAAATTTTTCCTTTGAAACGTACACAGGAAGAAAGGCTGAATTTTTCGAAATCGAGTGGCTAATGTTATTTCAGGAATAATCAGGATATTTTTAAAAAGTCCTGTTTGATGCAAATAAATTCTAGAAAGAAGGAGAAAAGACAAGAAAGAAAATACAAAGACAGTGCAATAGAGTAATAAGGAGGATATTGCAGGTACTATGCCGTTAGACTAGTTTAACTTTTTTGGTGCTAAGATAATAATAAATTCATATGAATAATATTTTGCATGATTACTGGATTTTTGCCAGGGTTAGTAAAAGTGAGCTTTTAAAATGCTGTGGGTATTTTTGACCATACATGAATATATTATTACTTTAACATATAGACAGGCTCCCAATTGCATAAATAAGACTCGATCATTTTTATATTAATCCTAATGAATAATTCATTACTTTATTAGGAACTAGATGATGTTAAGATTTTTAATGTCTCTCTTTAATTTTCCGGGATACTATGATGGACTATGATGCGTAGAAGGATAGATTTTGACCTGACATACGAATGTATTAGCCACTAACCGATGCCAGTTTTTTGTTGCGTCTGAGGTACTCTGCTTCTTCTCAGTCTCTTCAGTTGAACCACACTCCACAGATCTGCGGCTATCTTAAGTTTCCTGGCAGTCGCAGAAGAAATATTCACCTACCCATGGATACCTATATCCATCCTAGGTGTATTCACGATACAGGTTACAACGTAGCTATGCCTAGTTTTCCAGCAGTTTGAGCATGCAGATCTCGCATCTTAAAAAGAAGCTCACTAAAGCTCGCTACATCAGCTATGAAATAATTTAAGCAATGCTTCTCTAAGCGACTCTATATGCATATCTATTCTGTGACGAAAGACTCAGCATTAGGTACCTTGGCATAAATTAAACTATGGATACCTACACATATCATCCTAGGTGTATTCATGATACAAGTTACATCGTAGCTATGACAAGTTTTCCAGCAGTTTGAGCATGCAGATTGAGGCTAAGCACACATTAATTACTCTCTCATCTAAAAATGATTCTCAACTATAGCTCGCTACGTCAGCTATGAAATAATTTAAGCAATGCTTCTCTAAGCGATTCTATAAGGATATTTATTCTGTGACGAAAGATTCCGTTAGGTACCTTGACAAAAATTAAAATATAAATTTAATTGGTAATTTTGAAAAGAAAGCACTCTTAGCGCTTTGGTACACTGGCACCTCCACCTAGGGTCGCCAGATAGGAAGACCAAAATATCTGGACGAAATTTGAAAATGTCGGGATTTTAGGGTGGTTGTCCGGAGAAATAAATATAAAAAAGTTTATTTTGTAAATTAAAAGACTACAAATAGAGTTAACATTGTTGATACAACTAATTTAAATACACAAATTTTTTTAGGTTGCCATATGTTTTTTGCATCGGACTTTAAATGAGTCCAGTAATTTGGATCCTATGGGGACTAGTATTCAGATTTTTAAAATTTTTATTTTGTATCGTACTTTCCGGGGAGTTGTTTGTCGGGAGATTTTGAGTTTCGTCGGGAGTCTGGAGATTATTTAAAATGTCGGGAGAATCCAGACGAATCCCGACCATCTGGCAACCCTAGCTTCACCGTGTATTCCAAAGTAGGTATAGTTTCGCTATAGTTTCGTGTGCGTAAGCTGCTAAATTTCAAATTTCGCAAGAGTAGACACCACAAATTAATAACACGTACTTGAAGGTTCTCTCATACAATAGTAGCATTTTGATAAGCCCGATGAGTAACCCCTTAAAAGTTGGTGTATAGAATAAAGTGGTTTGTTTAACTGATTGGAAATCAATCCCTTCAAAGTGATCAAATATAATGATCTTCGCATAAAAGGAAACTTTGCAAGTGTCTTTGATAGGATCTCGTTTAAAAGTACATCAGTGTAATTAAAGCTTTGTGCGTAACGAACCTGTCTAAAATACCCAAACATTAAATTGGCCAAAGTAAAACTTTGCATGTTATATTTTAAAGCCCCTAATTTTGCTACATATAACCCAATCCAGATGCTAATATGGTAATAACTAGTAGGTTATTAGGAATATAATAAAATAGGTTTAACTCTTTTCTTCTTATGATTACTACAGTAATTCTTTGGAATTTAAAAAAATATAAGAAATTAAGAAAAAAGGGTCACTCTAATAATATAATCTTGATATGATAGAACCTACTTGGAGGTTCATAGGGGCTAAGAAAATTTTTCATCTATATAGGTACTAAAAAAATTCTACATCAATGTCTATAACCTTATAGATGAAAATTTTTCTTTTTTTGGCTGCCTTCAAATACTGTACCTGGCATCATAGATAAGATAGATATAGTATAAGAATAAGGTATTAATCAAAAACTGTAACCAGAGTACGGAAATATTTCTAAGACCCCCACTTTTTTGGATGTAGCATCCGTCATATCAATTATGTTCATGTAAAATATAGTCGTCTTCATCAGGACCAATGTCGAATGGATTGACGCCTCATTCATCAAAATCGGCTCAGTAGTTTAAGCGCTAAGATGGAACATACGTAAATATAAACATGCATACATAGATCATATACAGATTGCTAAAATCATATCCCTTTCTTTTGGCTTTGCCGTAGTAAAACTTACACAATTTACGACCTTCAATCGAGCTTTAAGAGTTAATCGGCTTCGACTTCGTAGCTTTGCAACGTATTGCCTAATCTGCAAAATGAACGCGAGTACAATTCATTCGAATACAAAGGTAATAGAAGAGAGTCAACTGAGATTGTACGAAAAGCCTGCAAATGAAGTCAAAGTGTACCTACCTAGTCATTCGGAGCTCAGAATTCTTGACATGGGTGTGACATTTGAACTTTGTCCCCTGTAATCCAGACACTCAGCAAATCTTCTTCACACGCTTTGAAATTGTTCGTATCTAAATAATTGGTCAGAACCATTCAGACATGGATATTTTGACCAATTATTATTAAAATATTATGGTACATGTGGAATTTTCTACTTGCCTATATCGAATATCGAACAAAGCCTTTTAAAGGCCAAGTAAACAAGACCAATACTTGTTTTCTTTTTTGTTCTTTTACATGTCTGTTCGGGTAGCCGGCGATCACACTTGTGATAGGTACAACTTGGCTCCAGAGAAAAAAGTTTAGTAGTAGTAGTATATAGTATAGTAGTAGATTAGTAGAAGTATCCTTGCTTTTCCATTCATTTTCATCCCTTTTTGGCCCAGGGGGAAATCTCTTCAAGACAGCCGATTTTCTGGACGGGAATCGGGTTAGGATTTATACCTACTAAAACTACTAAGTGGCTGACCTCAGCACAATGTTAGAAGGCTCCGAGATCTTTTAAGAACGCATCCTACGAAATTCTTTTGTTTTTTGTGAGATTAAGATAGTGGCAGATAGGACAATTAATGGAATGTATAGAGTGGCACACTTGAGAATGATGAATCCATTCAAATAAAAGATAAAAATTCAGATTTAATTTACATAAAAACCAACTCCAGTTATTAAAAGTAAAACATACAAAACATTTTTGGCTCCATACGAAATGCGTTCACGATTCGTGTAAAGCAAAGTGTTTTAATTTCCTAGTGAGATAAAATTTTGAGAGCAGTTCCAGAGAGCTCTTATGTTTGAGAGCTTTTGTTGAAACTCAAGAGTGGAATTTAAAACTAATTTCGGCTTTTAGATAAATAAGAACAGATATAGGTATATAGCCCATAAACATCGTCAAAATCTGGGAAATACACAAGTGTAAAAATCAAATCTAATCTACCACTATTTTGCATCTGTCCAGATGATCGTTAATAGGCATGGTGCTAAATAAACTCGCGCCTCACTGGATGGCTCCTGCTCTCGGGTCATCTGACGCGTGGATCAGCTTCTGGGGCACTGGTCACTCACGACGTTAAATAAGATAATTATAGTTTGACGCTATCGTGAAGACCTCCCTTGAGTTGCGCAGATATGACCGCTGAATGATGAGACCTTAAAAATGAAGGAGGACCCGGGGTCAATTCCTCTGATCGACTCCGAGGAAATTTCTTCCCATTTCAAAATTCTCTGGTCTGGTCTGGAGCGAGGCTTTGGCCGTGGCTATTTATCACTCTATCAGCAATGCGATTTCGCGAGTATTTAGTGTATTAGTGTAGAAACCGATTAGGGTGGTTTCATAAAACTGAGAAACCTTTGCCAGGTCAGCTCGCTACCATTTTAGCTTACCAGGTGAGCATATAGTAGACTTGAAAAACTCATTTACTTACATAGTAGAAAAGAAAAGAAAAAGCTGGGAATACTAGTTTAAAGTTGGAATTGGCATCCTATTCAGCACCAAATCATATTGCAACAACGCAGCTTTTAATAAGAGTAAGTAGGTACGATACGTGAAAATTGGCTAAGTTCAGTCTCGGCTATTTGCATGTAATAGTAAGCTTTATTTGGAATGTTAGTCGTATTGTGCGCGACAAAGACGAACAATACAGAACTATTGACGACCTCCGTGACGCAGTGTGTAGCGCTGTTGTCTTAACGTGCGGAGGTCCCGGGTTCGATCCCCGGCGGGTCAATTTGGGAATTTATGATTTCTGAATTTTCCCTGGTCTGGCCTGGTGGGAGGCTTCGGCCGTGGCTAGTTACCACCCTACCGGCAAAGACGTGCCGCCAAGCGATTTAGCGTTCCGGTACGATGCCGTGTAGAAACCGAATAGGGGTATGGGTTTAATATAACTGCCATGCCCCTAACAGGTTAGCCCGCTACCATCTTAGACTGCATCATCACTTACCATCAGGTGAGATCGCAGTCAAGGGCTAACTTGTAGTGGATTAAAAAAAAAAAAAAAAAAAAAAAACTATACAATCGCTGAAAGCTAATATTTCCTATTCTCCAAGTCCATATACTTAGCCCACGTATAGTTAAGTCAATTTAAATTGAATTTTATGAAAACAATAAAAATCGATTAGTGGAGAAAGAGGTCAGTAGGTTTGCTCTATTGTATTTTGAAAACCATTAAATAAGGTTTATAGATAAATCGACACATCAAAAATTTGTAGAATTCTGGAGTTGAAAATTTAAGCAAGTAGGTATAATTTGGATAAAATCAGAAAAAAAACTCAAAGAAATGAATCACTTATTAATAGGAAATAGTATTATTCGGTCTATAAAAACCACTAAGTACTTGCTCGTGGTTTCAAACATAGCACCTACGAGTACATTAAATGTACACAGGTACAATCAGATCACATGATCATTAACAAATAAAATAATGTACAAAAATGAACCGTAGTCTCGTGAAGTAAGTATCAAATTGGTGTTATATCTGTTTGCTACGATTACGATATTATTACTGTACTCGGAATATTTTTATCCTAGGAAGGACAACCGCCTCTGAAGCAAAAGTCCATTTGACATTTTTTATGAGTTTGGTACAAAATAAAAAAAAAAACTTTGAGTGCGATACTTACGGGTTCTTTTTTGCATTTATATTTTTAAACACGGACTGACGTAGGTACAATTTAATTAAGTAGGTACGCACATGTTTTAAAACAAGCTTGGGGTTTTCACGTCCCGTCGTAAGTGTTTGCTTCATTTGCTTATAATTAATTTTATAGTGACGTATCGATATTTCAAATTCCTCTTGGTCAGTCGTATACCTGTCGTCCTAACTGACGAAAAAATCTCGTCGTCTCCGGTTCAAATCTTGGTCAGGAATGATTTTTCTTAGCATTTTACAACAACACAATCTGCAATAAAAATAAATATTCCGCGACTTCGTTCGCGTGGATGGAGGTTTTTGGTTTTCTCCAACTCTTTAATTTGCCGGGATAAAAAGTACCTAGCCTACTTATGTGTTATTCCAGACTATAGATAATCTATCCATGTGCCAAATTGCATGCAGATCCGTTCAGCCGTACTGGCGTGATTGAGTAACAAACATCCGCCCATCCAAACTTTCGCATTTTTAATATTAGTATTACCTACTATAGATTATTGAATGCGCGAGAACTTATTAAATCTTTATAAGAAAAATTTTCACCGAGCTGGAATGCTCCTTTAAAAATTATAATATTATTGGCGAGTTATTTTGCTCTACGTATCATTAATTCATGACTTATCTCATTTAATTCTTGTAAGTGAAAAATAAAATAATATACTAAACCTGTTGTCAAGGTTTGAATAATTATGTGAGGAAAGGAAATATGTAAGGATATCCGTATCAAAATTTATTACGAATAATATACCTTTAGATTTTTTAAATATTACAAGTTTATACTTATTTTTGTTGCTTCCAAATTTCATAGTACCTAGGTTCCGAATTAACGTTATATCCGAATTATAGTTATTATAATTCACTTTATATCTCCGGATCTATAAGACTTGGGCAACGAACATGTATTACGCAAGTTTATAAATCTCTAAACGAGAGATTACTAGGAAAGGATATAAAGTTTGCAAAGATTTTTAATAAATAGATAAACAAGGATTTAGTTTCCATTAGATGGAAACTACCAGCAAAGACGTGCCGCAAAGCGATTTAGCGTTCCGGTACGTTGCCGTGTAGAAACCGAAGGGGTATGGGTTTAATATAACTGCCATGCCCCTAACAGGTTTGTACGCTACCATCTAAGACTGCATCATCACTTACTATCAGGTGAGATCGCAGTCAAGGGCTACCTTGTAGTGGATAAAAAATAAAAATAAAAACTTTTAAAATAATGATTCTTGAAAGTGAACTTAGTCTAAACTTACCTATTTCTCCTATTGTATTCTAATCAGGCATTCTAGTACAAAATGTAGGTTGAAATTTTCTAACATCACAAATAAGTATACTATTCGCAAAAAAATTGAATATTTGAAGTTTTTCCTGATTATCGAAAAGTGTTATAGTTTATCCGTATAGTGTATACAATTATTTAATTATCTAAATATTATGCATGTGGGGCATACCATCATCTGTCACACAGTCGAAGAATTATTATTTTCGTAGTTCAATAATGTAAAGAGATATATATTATAATTTGAATATTGTTAAGCTTTAAAATAAGGGAACGAATAAGAAAGAAATGTTGTTTTAAAACTTATGCAAAGGAGTTGCTTTAATGAATTTATAATAAAGCTAACTTCTTATAGTGTCTTCTATATAATAAATCTTTATTCTTTTATAGCTCAACCAAATATTTTGAAGGTTTTGTCAGCATCTCGTTTTATTGCCGCCCATTACTGATCACGGGATATCCTCACCACCAAGTCTCCTCTTAACCTTTAACGCACGCTTTCCTTTACCATTAGAGCAAGATTGCCTAAATTTACTTATTGTGACTTTTAGAAAGAGCTGATTTTATTTACATCTATATTTTTAAACATAGATGTAAATAAAATCAGCTCTAACTTGTCTGTGACTTTTCAAATGGGAAAAGTCATAAAAAGTCACAAAATGATGCGATCAGTCTTCTGACTATGAACAGATGTGTTGTAGGTTACACATCTGTTCATAGTCAGAAGACTGATCGCATCATTTTGCAAAGTAAAAAAAAAAAAAAATTACAACAACACAGGCTACTTACAGGTTCGGTGTAAATGAGGCTCGTTTCGCCGGCATCGGTGTGACTGGTCATAAAGCTGGAGAGTGGCATGCTCTATGACCGTAGTTTGTATCGCATAGCCTTCGCCTGCGCACGCGGAGTTGCATTGCCAAATACATAGACACTGCTTGTGATTATTTTGATACTTTTATCTGCGCGATAGATGTGTTAAATTTGATTAAGTGCCATACATTTTAATCAGGTAGGCTTCATCGATATTTTTTTAACCTACTTATTTTTTAAGTTTTTTTAAATATATCTTATGACCATTCCCTTTGAGTAGATAAGCACAAAGCTCATGATGGGCCTAACGAACTTACAACTTTCAACGTTTTTGAAGCTAAATTATTAAGTTAAATAAAATTTTAAATATAGACTAGCTCTTGGCTTCTATCGGACTTGCTGGTAAGTGGTGATGCAGCCTTAGGTGCAGCGCGCTTGCCTAGACGATGCCTATTTCTACCTACTCTTGGTTTGAAGATACCAATGTTAAAAGTGGATGGGAAACCGGAAGCCGGATGGGAATTCCATATCCTATTGGTTTGAATAATTAGAAAAGAGGAAGAAAATAAAATAGCATAGAAAATAAGTTATCATTATTAAATAAAATACCTACCTAATATAAATACCGAATTAAATAAAACTACTTTGAAGAACGCTGACCACATACTTAACATAGTATAAGGTAATCTTTTATAAGCTTAAAGTTTTCACGGAAAAGCTTCGTTTTAGTCCAGTGAATTTTTCTGGCCATGTAAAGGGTTATATGTGACTTTATGACGAGCAAGTTAAGAGTTATGTCTTTTTTATTTTTACTTCATACTTAAACTGTCAATAGGTATTATCTAAGTATTAAAATTAGAGGATATTTTAACGATGTGATCAAAATCCATATACAATATGCACAATCAAAGTTTTGATAGCTCACTAATGAGACACTAGGTACTTATTACTGTTACTACTACTATAATTCAAAATTTATAAGACTTTCACATTAATATTTGACTTCAAGACAATCAGCGTTGTTTTCCTTCTAAAACCACGTAATTCAAATGTCGAAGTCCTTTGATCGCCTCAATTAAGTAGGGTTACCCACTATTGTTAAAGCCTTTGTGAGGCTATCTAGCAAAACAATAGATTCATTTTGAATTCTAGTCAGATATCAAGCGGCCTCACAATGGGCATCTGATAAACATAGAACAATGAAGTTGGTACGACAAAAATTAATATTTCTGCAAAAAGGTTTTTAATTAAGTCTAATATAGTTTAATATTAACTTTTACTCTTACTCGAGTTTTCGTGTGTTTTTTTTCTATGATAAGATTTGAACTCCTTTTTTGGTCACTTCTTTTTATGAAAAAATCCTTCCTTCAGCGCTGCAATCCTTTGCATCTGGAACTCTGGGCCATACATTTAGGCACACTCCACATATAGGTACAATACAAATTTTCACCATTTAACATCATTCAAACCCACTTGCAAAGGCCGTAAAAGTGTCTAAGTTAAATTTTCTATACCTAAATCAGTTAAGACAGTTGTGCAGTCTTTTAAACCCAATTTATAGGTACCAAGAAAACCCTTTTTACTTGAAAAATCATTGTTTAATTCTCTGCGATGTTGTTTTCCCCATCTTTCGTCGATCATCTTAATTATGTATTTATCTTCCTTTAGGTCTTTGTTTCGTGTCCATTTTGTTATCACTTTGTCGTCTTCTACACGTGCCATAGTTAGTATGTGTAAATTTCCAAAATGAGAAAATAAACATTATTTATTTTTACAACACTTTTCTGTTAATGCTAGTTTAGCTTTATCATAATAGGTATACCGATTCATTGAAAGTTACTACAAATCTAAAAATTGTATAAAAGTTGTGCCTTGCGACGAACTTTTTGATTTGTATCAACTACCACCAAGTTCAAAAATCACTTTTTATTATTTATTGATTACTTGGGACGGATAAAGACACTGACATTGATAACGATGAATAATTAATTAATGACACAGTAGGTAGTAATTATATCAAAGCTTCCGCGTACTGGGCAAGCAGTCAATATGCAATAATTTCAATCGCAATCTCAGAACGCCGTTTATGTAAAACTATAGCTGAGTCACCGCGACTGGGCTAGCAAATATAATAAACTAGGGAATGCCCGCGACTCCGTCTGCGTGGTTTGAGGTTTTTTGGTTCGCTGGAACTCCGTGCTACAGCCTATGTGCTATTCCATACTATAATCTATCTCTGTGCCTAATTTCAGCCAGATCCGTTAAGCCGTTGGCGCGTGATCGAGTAACAAACATCCATACATCCATACATCCATACATCCATCCAAACTTTCACATTTATAATAATATTAGTAAGATAAGATGTTAATGTGAATCTATCAAAGTTTCTCATGGAATTTTCTTAGTAATGTCGGAAACTGCATTAAAATGTAGCGTATAATTAATTAATTAGTAGCGTATAATTAATTAATTAATTAATTATACGCTACGTATTAATGCAATCAATCAATCAAATCAATTAAATATTATAAATGCGAAAGTTTGGATGGATGTATGGAAGTATGGATGTTTGTTACTCAATCACGCCCGAACGGCTGAACGGATCTGGATGAAATTTGGCACAGAAATAGATTATAGTCTGGAATAACATATAGGCTTTTATCCCGGAAAACTAGGGAGTTCCCACGGAAACCAAAAAACCTCAATCCACGCGGACGTAGTCGCGGGCATCAGCTAGTTTATTATAGTTTACGCCATCATTGTAGGAAAAATTTATGGACATTACAATTTACAACCGAGCAAAGACATCAAGTAAAAAATGTGTCCACATTACGTCTCCGTCACTTCTGTATGATATACGAGTACGTTTACTGATTCAGCCTTCGGTAGCAAATTGGCTATGTCGAAAGCGTAATTTAGGTCGAATTACCCAAAATTGATATTTAACCATAGTACCTACCCAATGTACATTAATTATTGCCCTGATGTTTACTCCCTGTATATTGCAACACGGCAATCATCTTCCATCCAATTTTGTTCAATGTATGATCAATAAAAACCAAATTATAAAAAATAATTAAATCTATTGCTGCCAAATAGTCCCATCGACTTGATTGTTTCATTATTGATTAAAGTAAGAAAACACAGGGTAAGATCACTTGTAGAAGACATTTTTTGTGCTAAAAACACTCTTTAGACATAAATAATAACTAGTTAAAAATGAAATAACCGGATTATTTCAATTTTACATGAAATCATAACTATTTTGTAGTTAATTGCAACAATGATATTATAATTATACTGATTGAAATGATAAATTTTGTATAGGTACATGACATATGTTATTAAATTTAAGTGATCATTAAACATAATATAGTGGAATTTTTGGGGAGTCATAATAAATAATTTACACTTGACTGGTTATTATATTTACGGTACCTAGTTGGTATCCATTAATAGAGCTACCGCAAGTTATGTTAATCCATGTTAATCAATCCAGTTACAATAATCAATCTGTAACTACGCCTGTACATGAAGTATATATTTTTAGAAATTTTTTTTTAAAGCCTTTTAGAATACAGTGCCCAAAACAATTTCTTTATTAACGCTGTCTGTTAACGAATCAAACTCCTGCGTGGCTAGCATACAACGAGTAAAATTATGTCTACGCATTTTCTCGTGTTATGTCAATTTGTCTACCGAAGCTCACATGGTTACACATATTATGACTGGTCTCGTTAAGTCTGTGGTATTTTTCTCTACGAACCAACATACCTACTGTTTTTTTCTCGTAATATACCGGATTTTGTGCATGTTAGGGTATATGAGAAAGTAGTCGGCAACGACAACATCTCTCTCTCTGTCGTCGAGAGATATCTCGTTGTGCGCATGCTAAGCCTGCTGGACGTAGGTAGGTACTTGAATGCAACTTAACTAGTTAACTTAACAGTGTTAACCTATAAAATCTATTTATTTAACGAATCGTATGCGGAAAATGTTTCACTTCAAATAACTATCCAAAAGGTGTCCTGACCCTTAATTGAAGGGGTTGTGACCCTCAATACTAAGATCACCAAACAAAAATACCGCATATTACAAAAATTTGCATATTTGTATGTTGATTATAGCATAGTACTCACACTACTCACAAGGGAGAGATAATTTATAATAGTATCGATAATACTTCATCTACCTTTGACATATCATAAGTATTGTGTATTGCATCTTATATTGTTGGTCTCGTTTTACGCATCCTGGGCATTAATGAGACTACGTGTGTCTATAATATTTCCTTATACTTGTGACGCGTAAGTGCGAAACCTTCCGTGACTTCCTAAGAGTAAAAGTGGGATATGTAGACGATTGCATTTGAAGATAAGCCTATAGTATCTAAGCTAGGTGATGTTCACCTTTTAAATCGATTTCAAGATGATCATGTAACTGTATAATGTAACTGGTAAGCGATGGACTGTAATTTTGACGCCGATGTTTTTTTTCATCCGCTACAAGTTAGACCTTGACTGCGATCTCACCTGATGGTTAGTGATGATGCAGTCTAAGACGTTAGCGGGCTAACATGTTAGGTTAGGTTAGACCCAAACATACGCCTAATCGGTTTTTACACGTCATCGTACTGGAACGATAAAAAAAAATTTGGCGGCTCGTCTTTGCCGGTAGGGTGGTAACTCGGGACTCGGGACCTCCGCACGTTAAGACAACAGCGCTCAACACTGCGCCAGGGGGGTCGTCAAAAACCTACCTACCTCAGTATTCATCCTATCGGGATGCTAAATTGCTTGGTGTTTTGTTTCTTCGGTGGTAACTGGTAACCAGTCTCAACCACTGAAAGCACTGAAAGTCCTGAGCAAAATAAATATTTTAATTGACTCTGCTATGCTGGCGAGAATCAAACCTGAGATCACATACGTATAACGCACACCACAGCGCCATGAAAGAAAGAATGACAAAATTAAATTAATATCACCTTGCTCTGTTTTAATCTTTAAGCCTATAGTGTCTTTCTTGTTGTGATTATAAGAAACCTTAAATATGAAATGACGTAAGATGTAAAGTGAAAGTAAGCTAACGCTAAATGGCGACACTAGTTCGAGGTAACCATTAACGTTAACTAACAAAATATTGCCTATGAGATACTTTTACGAATCACAAACAGATTCCTGGAAATGCCAATTTTAATTTTTGTTTACCAGAGTTAAGGAAAAACCAGGTTCATGTAGAGCACAATTATAAAAGCTTTTATCTTATTTCAAAATTGAGTAAATGTTACTTAGCCTTATACAGTTATAGTCGGCAAGCCTGCGTAGTGGTGCAAGTTCAAGGTTAATGATTGCATTTTTTTACTATTTCACATAATATTCCCAGGGAACGCACATAAATATATGATTTGAAAAAAATATATAAGGACCCTCAATCAATGTCTATTTTGTTCGCACTATGTAATAAAATATACTTACTTAATTATTCATCAATATTATTAAATGTGCAACATGGTGATTTCCTCTTTATAATTAATAAAGTGTCATTTCAAATGACGTTGTAAAACTTGAATAACGAGTATTATAAAACATCATTATGTCATACAAATTAGTATAATTAAAAAAAAAAAACATTGTGCTAGTGTTAAATAAACTCCTATGCTGATTAAATGGTAGTTCAAGCATAAATTCCTTCTTACTTGAGGCTTTCTTGTACGCTCACCGGCCCCCTTAGCAATAAAGCTGTGATTAATAATCACAATGGCGTAACTCAGCCAATAGGCTGAGTTATGCCATTCTTCTGCAGTATTGAAGTTGGCAAGGTGTTATGGTATACTCGTGTGGTTATGGTACGCTTGTATTATAGGCCTCCACCATTTTTTTTAACCGCTGGAAAAATAAGCGGTTATGTGGGACTCACTCCAGAATACTCACTAAAAACCAGCGGCACAGTCCGCGTCGAGAAGGAACATGCGCCTGAGGCGACTCGACATAGTCAGAAGGCAACGTATTGCTGCTTCTAGATTTGACTGTCTAGACCAAAGATTGACAAAATAAATCTAATGGTCTGGCGAGAGAGCTTTAAGGTGTTACCACAGTCCACAACAAATCAACCAAAGTCAATGACGTCACTAGTGTGAAACGTTTGAGTTTTGAATAATCAACAGAATACAGATACCGGTCGTTAAAACAATCGTTTCATGATTGCACAGAGTACATTATATATACTGGTACATGATTGCTCGATGATATATCGATGTATGGATTTAAAGATTGATATAAGAAACTCTCGATCAATGTCGACTGATATTGTTTTAAATCTAATATATAACACCTTAAAAAAAACCACCTTTGAAAAAAAAAGAAAACAAACAATCGTTTTCAGTCCTAACAACCACTCGCACTTCTCTTATAAAATGAAATTTAATATCTTTTGTAACCTTACCTTTTTTTTTGTTTCAGCCGAGATGAGAAAATCAAGTTCGCTTATAATACTGGCGGTTTTAATTTCGCAAACACAATCCGTAAGTAAAATTTCATTTCACAGAAGCCTCGTTAATAGGTATTTTGTTTAGGTATTTCAAAAAATATTAACCAATATTTCGGAATTATTTTATGTCGCTCAATGAAAATGTACTTCATTGAGGATATTAAAATCAAGATTTCATTGTTGTTCAATTATTAATTATCTGAAAGTGAAGCCGTAGTTTAAATTTTAAAATTAATAACACGACATGTTTTATGTATCTACTGGACATATTATATTTTTTGTTGGAGTTTAACCTTAAATTTCATGGAGTGCTCAGACCAGTCGCCAAGATGAGGGCAAAGAAAACAAATTAATTACGCGACTAAAATAAAAAACTGATGATGGTGAAAAAATCTGGTGTTTATATCCACCACCACTACAGCCCATTAACTTCCCACTGCTGGGCACAGGCCCCCACTCTCATAGGAGAGAGGGAATTAGAGCTTAGAACCACCACGCTGCTGCTGCCAATGCGGGTTGGCGCCTTGGCGGGCTTAATTATGGCCCGACCCGGTACTCGATCCCGGGACCTCGTTGACCACAGTCCATCCGTTGGGTGATTATATGGACCACTAATAATACCAGTTGACCAGAGATAATTAACTGGTACTTTGTATGGACTTATCCAATTGTCGACTACTACAGCAACTAAAGTTAGAATCCTGAGTTTAATGAGGGATTTAAACGCACAAGAATCAAAAAACTTTGCCATCGTGTGATAGACTGGGGCTGATTCTGTAGTGCACAATCTCTAAACTAAACTAAAATTAGAGCATTACAAATATTGCTAACCCTTTCATAATACTTCCTACGGAAAGGGACAGAACTAGATATTTTAAAGCTGCCATTTTAGTTTAGTTTAGAGATTGTGTTATACAGAATCAGCCCCAGTATACAACTTTTCACCTCAATAGCGAGTATACAAAATGTAAGTAAAATATTGGTAACTGCCATAGATTTATTACATTTACTACTGTGTGCCTGCAATGAAAATTCAAAATACTTTTTCTCACTGACTGAATAAAAACGAATTCTGCTCAGCTGTTTTAAGTAGCAACGGCGCGATTACCAAGCGAGAGAGGTGAAAAAATTAATAACCTGTAGCCATACTGCCATTGTTTCATTATTGTTGACTTTCGTGTTTTAGAATTATAAACCTTATTTTAGGAACGTCAAGGTATGTGACATCAAACTGTCGTTTTGAGTAATATTGCTTAAGTATTGCTTTAAACATTGGCAGTATTTTGTTGACCCCAGTTGGCCAGCTATGGTCAACATTATGATTTGACAGAAACAATAGTAATTTGGCATATTATCTCAATTGCAGTATTACATTATTAAACTTAATAACTCTGTGCGTTCCGCAGTCGGGTAAAAAAATACAAAAAAAAATAGGTAGGTACAATGAGCTTCTGTACTCTACCAAAATTATTATTGGATATTTCAAACGCTTTTACATTTAATTTGTTTGGGAATATTTTCAGTATGCTTAGGATAAAAAAATCTATACTGATACTATAAATGCGAAAGTGTGTCTGTATGTATGCTACGCTTTCACGCTCCAATTGTTCAACCGATTTTGACGGAATTTGCTACATCGACAGGTTGCATCCCGGGAAAGGACATTGTATCTTGAAAAATTAAAGAGTTCCCGCGGGTATCATAAAACCTTAATCCACTAGTGTAAATCCACTAACACATCTGGTAGTGAATAGGTATACCTAATGCCTAGTAGTGAATTTTGATATAGTACCTACTTAAAAATATGTAGGGTATAACTAATGTTTTGACTGCCTCATTGGTCTAGTGGTTGGCACGTCCGATTGCGGCCGATGAGGTCCCGGGTTCGATTCCCGGGTCGGGCCATAATTAAATATTGGGTTTTTCTGACTAGAAATTTTCAGTACTAGCCCGGAGTTAGGAACTTGGCTGTGTTTCACCCCCGTGCCTCGGAGAGCACGTTAAGCCTTCAGTCCCGGTCGGTTATTATCACTAACATAATAATAGTCGTTAAAGCCCGCCAACAATTGGAGTAGCAATTGGACCCACCAGGGTCTTAGCTCTAATTCCTTGTCTCCTATAAGAGTGGAGGCCTGTGCCCAGCAGTGGAACGTTAATGGGCTGTAGTGGTGGTGGTGGATAATTAATGTTTTAAGTGCTTATCCAAAATGTAAGTTACATTTAAGTAAGGGACATAAACCTGTCGTCTAATAGGCAGATTTATTTACACAGATTATTGCTATGTTGTGGCCCAGCGTAGTTTGTGCTGATTTAATGAACAAAAGTTTTGCCATATTTCTAAAAGTTTAATTTGTTTGAGCTCACATGCCTGCATATTATGATTTAGAAATTCAACATAATAATTCACAACTTTTAAAGTACTTATAGTTCGGAAAATAATGTGCAATGCGACGCGCTCTTCATCGATACAATTAAAAATTAATGATTATTAAAATAAGATACTTTTTGAGCATAATTGAACCATATTTTATTCCCGAATTTTCTGAAAAAAAAAACGTTTGATAATACTGTCACTACCATCTAACTAACTAAACGACTAACTTGTAGTGACGTAAAAAAAAGTGTGTGTGTAATTCACACACGGCAGGTCGGCGGCAAGTCAAACTTCAGAAAAGTAGCCTACGAGAGATTGAGATAATACATATAACTTGTATTCTATCGCAGGCTAAGTTCTATTATATACATATGTTTGTCTCATTTTGGTGTCGCTTTTAGTTTAATTTGTTCGTTTATTTGAATTTTTAAATCACAACTATTCTAAAGTCTCACTTAAAAAAACTACACTGACTTAGGTATATTGGTAAATGTAGCTTTACTATCCACCTAACTACAACCTAAGTAGATGAGTCTAAGAGCATAATACTTGCAGGTTTTGCAGATCAATGACGCAGATCCCCCCCAAAAAAAAATGTTCTAAAATTCCTAAACAAAGCCAGGCACCTATTGCCATTTACCCAGTCATTTGATATAGAAGCGTTTAAAACTAGGATTATAACTACAATTCAATGATATTGAAGCATGCCTTAAACGCAATTATGCATTTAATGATCACAGTAGTCCCTGTTCGTTAGGGGGATTAAATAGCCCTCAATCCTTTATTATACACTCATCTAACTTTTACCTACATTTAATCAGCATATTTGGTAAATGACTCTTTTTCAACCCTTTTTGTGAGTGTAATCTACTTCTTTCTCTGTCTACGCCTACTTCTAATGGGGTATTTGACAACTATTCAAATAAATTATGTTTTAGTGATTATTAAATAGAGGATCTCCCAAAAGTAATAATAATTTATCCACGACCCCTGTAACTTTTATGTTGAATAACTATTTTAAAATATCGATTAAAGTAAAAAAGTACGTCAAACTTTGACGACGTCACTTCAATATTTCATACAAAGTCCCATACAGAGCACACGTTTTGACGTTTGAAAAAAGTTGCTGATTTGACAACTAGTCAAATACTACTACTACTAATATACAATTGAAATGATAGTACATATAATATGTATATTAAAAAATGACGAATTTCAATTCAAATACTAACACCTTACGTCCAAACTAATTATAAAATACATTAAAGCTTGACACACACAAAACGAAGACCTCCGTGGCGCTGTGTTGAGCGATGTGGTCTTAACGTGCAGAGGTCCCGGGTTCGATCCCCGGCAGGGTCAATTTGAGAATTTATACTTAATTTCTGATTTTTTCCCTGGTCTGGCCTGGTGGGAGGCTTTGACAAAGACGTGCCGCCAAGCGATTTATCGTTCCGGTACGATGCTTTGTAGAAACCGAATAGGAGTTTAATATAAAAGGTTAGTCAGCTACCATCTTAGACTGCATCATCACTTACCATTAGGTGAGATCACAGTCAAGTCACGCCTGACGGCACAAGTCACAGACCAATGACACAGACATAAGAAATTCATACTGGAAAGCGCGCGAAGCGAAGCAGCCAGCCTTACACGCAATTGCGTCACCGTCACGCCGCGAAATGCCGTATGTGTGCGATTGCTTCACAGTAATAATAATATGGTACCGTACGATGATTTCTAGTACCCATACTTATACTATAAATGCGAAAGTATGACTGTCCGTCTGTCTGTCTGCTACGCTTTCACGGCTCATCTATTAAACTGATTTTGATGAAATCTTGTACAGTGAAGGACACGTGCTACTTTTTATCCCGATAAGTTAAAGAGTTCCGACGGGAACTGAAAGACCTTAATTGGTGGGAGGCTTCGGCCGTGGCTAGTTACCACCCTACCAGCAAAGACGTGCCGCCAAGCGATTAAGCATTCCGGTACGATGCAGTGTAGAAACCGAATAGGGGCATGGGTTTAAGACTGCATCATAACTTACCATCAGGTGAGGGCGCAGTCAAGGGCTAACTTGTACTGGATAAAAAAAAACAACACGGATTAAGTCGCGGGCATCATCCAGTTATATACCTATACGAAAGTTTGTCTGACTGTCAGTTTGTATAACTGATTTTGACGAATTTCAGTACAGATGTTTGATTATGACTTTATGTAGTATAGCGTACACCAACATGAGTGGTTTACCATTAATTAAGGTAGCTTGAATTTGCCTGAGGGCTTTAGCTAAATAATTTGTATTTCACCGTGGAAATTATTGCAGTTCTGCACTCCTGCAGTCTTAGATTTTAGACATTTACGCTTATAGAGCAGAAAGATATTTTATGATTTTCAAATTTGGTCTAAACCAATGCTTTACTTGCGAAGGTGTTTTACCGACATAGTATTAATCCTTATCAAAATAAATATGTTATTCATCTCAAGTAGGTATCTAATTAAGATAAAATTTGTCCTTTACATCATGGCGGGCTGGCGGCTGTGGCAGGTGTCTTGAGGACGGGGCGTACTCTTATAATGTAATATTAAAATGTAAAACCTGCCCACTGCCCACTGGCTAGGTATATTGGGTATAGACTACTAGCGAATGCCCGCGACTTCGTCTGCGTGGTTTGAGGTTTTTTGGTTCCCGCAGGAACTCTTTAAATTTCCGGGATAAAAAGTATGCTATATATATATATATATATATATATATATATATATACATATATATAGTATATATAGCCTATGTGCTATTCCAGACTATAATCTATCTCTGTGCCAAATTTCAGCCAAATCCGTTCAGCCGTTGGGGCGTGATTGAGTAACAAACATCCATCCATACATCCATACAACCATCCATCTAAACTTTCGCATTTTTAATATTTATTTGATATTTGATTGATTAGGATTATTAGTGCTACCCGTGCGAAGCCGGGGCAGATCCCTAGTATTAAATAAACTTATGTAGTACTAGGACTTGTATGTTTTGATGATAAAAATCGTCTATTTACTACAAACAATTTTTACGAAATTAATGTACAGTCGACGTCAAAAGTCCATAAAGAATAAGCAAACAAGATGGCTTGTTAGTTAACAAAGTCACCCTCAAACTTACCTATATAATATTCCGCAGATATTTAAATTAGTTATTTTGCTGTATGTTTTATTTTGTGTATACTAACATAGTTTTTAAGTTAATACTTTACTAACAACATAATATTATGGACTTAATGGGTCTGAAAAAAAAAAAAAAATTATTTATTAAAAACTTATTGGTAGGTACGTTCTATTGCATGTACCTACATAATTATTTTTTTTCACTTTTCTATAGATGAGACTATACCTTCTGGATTCAATATTTTGACGCTACGATATAAACCAGCCTGATTTAATTAAACGTGAATATTCAAATCAGGTTTTGTTCGGATATAAATGAAATAAACATAGGTATAACCACAGAGTAGGGAAATATATAATATACGTGCGTCTGCGTACGTGAAAAAAATAATAAGTAGGTAGATACGTATATTTTGCAATCTATACTCAATATTATAAATGCGAAAGTTTGGATGTATGGATGTATGGATGGATGTTTGTTATTCAATCACGCCCCAACGGCTGAACGGATCTGTATGAAATTTGGCACAGAGATAGATTATAGTCTGGAATAGCACAAAGGTTATTTTAATCCCGGTAAGGAGTTCCCGCGGGAACCAAAAAACCTTAATCCACGCGGACGGAGTCGCGGGCATCAGCTAACGTAAATATACTTTTATTTACGTTTACCACAGTCAAGCGTGGTTAGTAGTACCTAATTAGTGCTTTTTGTAAAACACAAAAACTGGGCTTAGAATATACCGCTTTTGTTCAAAAAATTCCATGACTGTTTGCACTGGGTCTTGTTTAGGTAAAGGCGAAAACACACTACGGACCGGACAGGAGAAAAGGTCAGCGCAAACGTCGGCGCACGCCATTTTATATGCCGCACAGTCCTGCACGGCACGACGAAACGTGTATCCATGTTACGACGCGGGCGTTCCGCACGGTTTTGCCATGTTTTATCCGTAGTGTGTTTACGCCCTTAGACAACAGATTAAATATTTGAGAAAATCATGTCGATTTATTTTTATTACCTACTCAACAAATTTAGTTTTTTGCTCACGAATGTTTCTGAAAGGTCCTCAAATAAAGCAAACGCTTTTGAGCACAAAGCAAATAGTTCATTACTAACAGTATATTTGCTACCCAAATTTTAAATGACGGACATGAATTGCGTGATTGCGAACAAACTAGAATATTTCGTGTACACATATTATTACACAATCTACGTGTAGGACCTATGTACGAGTACATTTTATTAAATAATTATACGTTATTTTTTGTTTTCATGATTTCAACTAGGTAAACATCAATAAGTTGATTTTGTTTTTTGCTAATTCCTTACAAAATATATTATTTTAATTAATACATGTAAGCGTGCACAGTATTCGGAGCCCGGGCAGGCACTGCTTACGTAGACACCTACTTTCAGGCAGAGAATGATGAAAATTATGCATTATGCTTTTTTTAATCAGGGTAAGCAGTACCTTTATGCCTCTATGTCGTGCACGCCACTGCATGTGGCTCATAAAACAATAAGTTATCCCAATAATAATCTCAACACATTTATTTACATACGTCAAATAAACTAAGTAAATTTTCATTTTTCGGCATTGAAATAGAATGAGTACAAAAAATTCTACATCAATGTTTTTCGGCTTGGATATTCAATACCCTTTTGGCCTATATAAATTGATCAAGCCAATTATTTTTGGCTCAGTTTTGCTGGAAACCTCACCCTCGATTTAACAAATTAATGCTTTTTACCCCTTCATTCCTCGAAATAGGATATTAATAATATCATCTAACGAGAAAAAGGGTTCATTTATATAAGTGGTTAGCATAACATTTTAGAGCGGTTGTTTTTAAATATGAATCAAATCTACTTAATATTATTACTACGAAAGTGTGGTTGTTTGTTCTTCAATCACGCAGCAACACATCCGTTGGATCCATGCATTTTTTGCATGGATCATATTATTTTAGTAAAAGACTTGGAGAATGATACAGACAAACCTATTCTTATTTACATCTGTAGGTCAAATGTTTGTCTGTAACAACATTGTTGAATAAGTGTTTTCTTTTTTTTAATTATTATTCAGAAAAATTAAAGAGTTCCCACTGGAATTGTAAACACCTAAATCCACGCAGTTAAAGTCGCATGCATCATACGAGTTGTGTTTGTATATCAGAAGCCGGGTTTAGTAATTTAAAGTTTAAAATAAAGGAGCTTATAAGTTAAGTTTTAACGTTATAGGTTAATAAGTTTTTTAAATTCCCACGGGAACTTTTTTCGGATTTCGGCCTATGACAATCACAAATAATGTGGCTTTCTATTGGTACCTACCAGAATTTTCAAAATCCGTTCAGTAGATCCAGAGATTTAACCTCCTACAACCTCCATGGACGTCCTCGTTTGACGACCTCCGTGGCGCAGTGTGTAGCGCTGTTGCCTTAACGTGCGGAGGTCCCGGGTTCGATCCCCGGCTGGGTCAATTTAGTAATTTATAATTTCTGAATTTTCCCTGGCCTGGTGGGAGGCTTCGGCTCTGCTTAGGCACCCTACCAGCAAAGACGTGCCGTCAAGCGATTTAGCGTTCCGGTACGATGCCGTGTAGAAACCGAAGGGGTGTGGGTTTAATATAACTGCCATCAGCCATGCCCCTAACAGGTAAGCCCGCTACCATCTTAGACTGCATCATCACTTACCATCAGGTGTGATCGCAGTCAAGGGCTAGCTTGAAGTTGATAAAAAAAAACCTCACAAACTATATACTTAACTTTTTATAATATAGATAACATAATTCTACCCGGAACTTGGCCATAACCGTTACTTCTGAGGCCGTTTAAATAAAAACAAAATTATAAGAACATGCTAACTGGCGCGTATATATACCTATGTCAATTTTGCACACAAATAAAATATAACATGCCAGAACGAGTGGTATTCCACTCGTTCTGGCATGAGAACCAGAAGCGAGATGCAGTTATATATTTCCTTGGCAACATTTTTGTGAAGTTTGAATGGAATGTTTTCTATAAAAATTTGAAAATAGCGTACAATTGCATGCGGAAATTCATGGCGCAGAGATATATAATTGGAAAATAAAAAGCAGGTGTTGCAGCAACAGATCGGCTCTCATATCCGCGTTTGTTTGATTATATCAGTACATGGTATTGATAGGTAATAACGAACAACTGGGAGACATTATTTTTTAATGATTTTATAACGTGTGTAAAGTCTCACGGCAGATAATTTAACAGCAGTCGCCACTAGCGACTTTTTCTGTTCCCGCGGGAACTCATTCATTTTCCGGGATAAAAAGTAGCCTATGTGTTATTCCAGACTATAATCTATCATTGCACTAAATTTCATCCAGAACTGTTCAGCCGTTCTGGCGTGATTGAGTAACAAACATCCATCCATCCAGACTTTTGCATTTATACCTATATATAGACTTGGGTCTTGAGCCCCTAAAGTCATTCGGGTGCTATGTGTCGATATTCGATGTGTTGGTTCGATCGGGCGCGGTGGGTGACAGCCTGAAAGTAAATACCTACCTACCTTTCAGTGATGCTAGCATGAAATGAAGCGAAACATGACTGCCTGCATTTCGCTGAAATTGTGTGAGAATTTCCCAGGTTTAAAAATCACCACCGATTAAATGGTATAAAGCAGCAAAAAGGCGAAGCAACTGCGAATAAAAATATATTTATTTCACTGTTAACCAAGAGTTTACTTGCTTAACAGTGAAATATATTTAAACAAAAAGTTTTAAAATAAGAGTGAATAAAGATCTTTTAGTGAACACGCCCCTTCTAAGGCCACGTTCTTTCCCGCTAGGTGTATCGACAAGCGTGTCTTAGTTTAATTAATAAAAAAAACCAGAAGAGTATCGTCTTTCTATCTTATAATTATGACACGACGCGTCTAGTGTGGAGGACAGTTTACAATTAGGGGCAAAAGACACAGGGAGCGGGCGCGGGTCGGGCGCGGGTCGGGTCGGGTGAGCGGCGGGTTGAATTCCTTGTATTTATATGGACGGTCCGGCCCGCGCCCGATTCACACCCGCTTTCTGTGTGTTTTGCGCTTAAAAAACTTAATCTTGAGCCATATCCACATCAGCATGAAATTTTAATTACGTTGTGCGCTGTCTGTAATGATAATTATACTGTGGAAGCAGTAATTTTCGTGGAAAATATTCGAATTCCATTTGAAATAATTAAAGTGCATGCGATCAACACACTTAAGATGCCCTCAAAACTTCGGTTCTATAAGTTTTAATTTCTTATACATCGCAGAAGTAACTAGTAACTGATTAAGTAAAGCAACATTGTATACTGTTACTATCTTTTACAAAATGAGCTATAAAACCATCTACCAAAAGGATTTCTTGTGTTTGATGGCGAGATCGCGTGTCTATTTGACGTTAGACCGACGATAGAGACAACTGGAACAATGCTGTATTTTAATTTTGAATAGTTAAGTAAGATACAGAGGTGTTACTACCATCACATGAAGTAGTATTATTTCAAAATGTCGCTTTTATGTCACGTATCTTGACGTCCCTATTATAAGGATTATAATTATTCTAAAACATAAACGTCACCAATATTAAAACAATACGGATTTAAGCAATTGTAGTATGTCCCCAGAATTTCATTATTATAATATGAGAAACAAAGTGCAAAAGATTTGTTTTTATTGTAGAACGACACCATCTATTACAAACACAAATAAATTATATTTAACAGTCCTGTTATAAGTATGACATGCCAAATCCATAGATTTAGTATTGGGTTCGCGCGTCGTAAAGACTAATGCTAAATCTATGGCCAAATCTTATTTTAGAAAAAGTTTGTCACATAGAATATTATTATTTGCCTAAGAATATTCTAATGCAATTATTTTTATTTAACTAAGCTCTATAATAAATTAGGAGGTACCTTTGCTTTTTTTTATAAAATACTTTAACATATGCATGTAAGACACATACAGATAGCAGAGGCAACAAAAAGTCTCTGCTATGTTGCAGAGTTTATCGAATGCTCCAGAATTCGCAACTGGTAGGTATAATATATACCTTACCTGGATGTGACGGAACAAAATGGAGAGCGTAAAAAGGATTGAAATCCGCATGTTACAAAACAAAGAGGCTTTTACGGAAGCTTTTATCTCTATAGCTTAATGTGTTTTTTGCAATTTTTTTATAGAAAAATTGGATTTAATATTTATTTAATTTTTTAGTTCCACCAATACGTATTATTTTGTTATGCTTATACTCGTATAAGAATAAAGAAGAAATACCTACACTAAAATAATTAATTTATCTTAAAACCAATTGGTATTTCTCGCATCGCATACAAATGATATTGGTGTACGTTTGCACACAAAAATAAACGAACTTCGGCGTTGCTTTAAATCATTCATTTTGTACGACTTATTTCGTATCTTAGGATTAGGTACTCTATTCTGGCAGATAACTGTAACAACTGACATCAGTGTAAAATACTTTGTTTGAATGCGATCTCAACCGGAAGGTAAGCGATGCTGCAGTCTAATATTGTAGTGGGTTACCCTTTAACGGTACGGCAGTTATATTAAACCCATACCTACCCCAAGTCGGTTTGTACACAACATCGTACCGGAACGCAAAATCGCTTGGCGGTGCGTCTCTGCTGGTAGGGCGGTATCATAGTCACGGCCGAAGCTGCCCACCAGACCAGACCAGTGGAACTTCAGAAATTATAAATTCCTAAATTGACCCTAACGGGAATCGACTGCATCACTACGCCAGGGCGGTTATCAAATTCAATTTTTTATACTTGTACAAAATATCAGTCATCAATCAATAGTCATCAGGAACAACTTTTATAGTTCTACCAATACAAACAACAATAAATTATAGTTTGTTCAACCGAACAAACATCATCAACATCAACATCGAAATAATTGATTAAATCGGTTGCTTAAAAAATATGATCTTTTTAGTTATAAAATAAGAAAAATTAATACTTATTTTATGAAGGAATAATAATATTAATATGACATAGTATGTTAGTGTGGTATGTTACGTGTATAAAATATTTCCATAGTAGAATTGTTGTGGCGAGATGTAATTATAAGGTGTAATTGTGTGTAACTTAGGTCATGGAACATCAATGATTATTATTATAACAAGCTCTCCTCTTTGCCCCTACATCAGTTCATGGCTCTTTTCCATAGATGCGGGGTATTCTAGGGTATAGGCCACCTGCAGGCCTAGCCAAGTTGCCTATCTCTAATCGTTAAAACTTTAGAAAACGAAGAGAATGTATGGGAATTACATATTCGTTATCGCTGTCACGTGGCTAAGCTAAGTTTACAAGACAGTTTACAAGCGGTTTGAAAAAATACGTAGAATTTAGCGATTATAATTTACCACAGAAACTTCACTGCACGAAAAAACTAATTATTGGTAGCCAAGTCGACACTTGGCTACCAATAATTCGTTTTCTAAGATCGCTTTCGCTAAAATGTTAACGATTATAGAAAAAGAATAGACACGAAACGTATACCTACTTAGCTAGGGGGGCTGGTCAGACCGCAGTAAAAGTCTGGTCATCGAATAAAAAAATAATTAAGCAGGCATTGTTATGGAGTTGCAAAAATATAGAGAGCCAATAGGTCGTAGTGGAAATTTTTCGCGAAACACTAATCATTAAGTACCTATTGCGCGTTAGGAAATCACGAAGATTTTTTGTGGTGCTTGCGAAGTTGCAATTCCGTACGCTTACTCTGAGTTTTTACATTGCAAATACGGTTGATCGACGTGAGAACTCACCTCGCCAAGTGTAAGCGAACGGTCAAAGTAAAATGGACCCAAAGCTCTTGCTTTAAAGTCACAAATTCAGCGTTTGGAGCGCTGGCTGTGAGAATAAATACACGAAATGATGAAATGAGCTCTAAACCAATGCAGTTAAGGTTCATTTTTCTTGAACGTTCGCTTACACTTGGTGAGGTGAGCTCTCGTATTTGCAATGTAAAAACTCGGAGTAAGCGTACCGGTCTTGGATGCAGTGTTTATAACCGTTTTGTTATTCGTGTTTAGGTGGTGTCGTGGGACAAAGTGCAGTGACGCAAGCTTGTGTCTAGGTCGTAGGCCATGACGATATGAGAAAAAAAATATTATTTTTAACTAAAGAACATAAAAACTGTTTCTAATATTCTTAATGGGCCGTGCGTCAACCGACGGCTTGGGGCTAACCTTATTTTTTACATTGTTACCGTTGCGAGATGAGATCGGAGTGTGAAATCCCGCTTCGCGTTTTGTTTTGCCATTCGTGCAAACACCTAAATGCATCTAGACATGTGCACTTACAATTCTGGTATAATTATTTAATAGTTTTGTAGGTACTTATTAACTTTCACAGATTGACGAAGGCGGTAGCCACTAGGTAATAACCATAGATTTACCCATCAAAGATTCAAAATAATAGATTAAAATCTACGTTTGGAATTTCTAACTCTCCATCATAATATCTCTAACTCGAATAACAAGTAAGTAGGTACCTATTTTATACACTTAAGTACATCAATAATAATTATTGTGTTATAAAAACACGAAGCCAAAGTTACCTTTGGGAAATCAACTTTTTCTTCCAACACGCTAAATGGTAAATGTTAATGTTTCTGGTTGTTATTTAAAAGGTGATGTTTCTCAAACACTTAACAAACAAATTCGTAGTTAATACCTTTACCTAATACTAAGACTGAGACAGAGACGGACTCTGAGAAGAAGAGGTATAGAATAATAATATGTATAGTCACTCACTCAAACTAAGTTCAAAATATTATATTATAGAAGATACTACTAGATAGGGGGTTCAAGTTGTATAACATCTGACACTATCGAATAAATTATTCGTGTACTGTATCCTGCTGTTTCCTATTGTAAATTGCACAACGTGGGGGTCATACAACGAAATTAGTTTTGATGTACAAACGTAACCGGCTATAGGATATCCTATTGCATACTGTGATTGTGGTGTAATTTATGATCGAAAGGCAATACAACAAACTTACAACTCATACAACTTGTGAAATAGAATAGTGTACAATTAGTTTCCCACTTCACTCTAACATATTCCATGTAATTGACGCGTAGTTAAATCAATGGTAAAATAATATCTGGAACAAAAATGTTGCAAAACTCGACATCATGTCTTTGGTGACCTAGTGTTGGATAGAACTAGGCGTAACTTTGCGGAAGTCCGTAATTATCAAGGAATTTGCCGTGATCCGCTCAAACTGACTAAACTATGTAGTGAAACGTATTACTTAAGTACCTATGCAATATGCACCACATGCTTCTAAACAACACCACATCAAATATTTTTCAGCGTACTCTCAACGTCTTGTCGGAAGGAAAAGTACGTTATACCGAATTAAACCTTCTTGTTCCTTGGCCAAGTGACATGTCGTGCAATGCACGATTACAGAAAAATGGGAGATACTCGAATAAACCGTTTATTTATGTCACCGTAAAATTGTAAATTTATTATTTAAACTTTTTATTTCGATAGATTGAAAACTATCGAAAGATTGTGAACCGTTCAATGTTCTGAGTGTAAATTTTTGAAATATTCATTGTATTTACCCCAGGAGGGATAGAACTAGTATACAAAAACTTAGTGTATTTATATATAGGCAAGCTTTCAAACTGCAAAAGTTTTGTTTACATTTGACCGAAGAGACAAGCTATAGTAAAGAATTAAAAACCAAAGAAAACAGACAAACTATTACAAGTTTATAATAGTATAAACTTGTAACAGCTATGAATATATTTTTTCAACACACTTGCTCATAAAGTGGCTCTAATTTCACCGCAATCAGGCACATAATGACACCTATAATCAAACTGTGACTTTTTCATTACTATTATTCACAAGTGAGTTATAGAGTTTTTATTTTATTTTATATATACTAAATAAAATTATTTTTTAGTATTATTTTCTTAAGAAGTGTGTTGAAAAACGTCGTATGATACACGTGTGTATTGATGATTACCGTCCTCGGCTATCTAAAGACCCTCACCTAACGGCTCGGGTATCAATTTCGCCTCAGCGGTAATCACCAACATTACACACTTGTACCATAATGTACTATTATGTTACACTTCAATGCGTTTTGTGTGGTGTTACAACCTCCGCCGGCATAGAGGCAACACGCTAGACACGGCGTATGTGGGTCAGCTCATGCGATGCGTTATAACGAGCGTTTCATTCG
The DNA here is from genome assembly GCA_923060345.2 of Erebia aethiops. Classification (NCBI taxonomy): domain Eukaryota; kingdom Metazoa; phylum Arthropoda; class Insecta; order Lepidoptera; family Nymphalidae; genus Erebia; species Erebia aethiops. The sequence continues at coordinate 16,127,861 of OV281087.1, forward strand.
ACAAAGACAGACGTTGTCACTCTCAAATCACCCCCGGCTGTGTACCCTACAAAGAAAATATACTTGTTTATTCATATATATCACTTCCATTCTATATACAGTTCGTTTACCTATTGTCTGCTATTGAGTATAGATCTGCCACATTGAGTATAATATGGTTTCCTGATTTATGTATATGACTAGTGAATAGTTTGAGCAAAAGTTTTCTGCTAAAAATATTTGTTAAAATTCGAAATAATAGTAGTTATTAAAGCTCCTTGACGTCATAAAGCATGCAGCATCCTTAATAATAATAGGTACCTAGTCAATTCGACTTTTTTGCACTGCAAAAACTATATAAACGTGTTGTGTTACCTGAGAACATCTTGGTATTATCATAACTCTAGTGTGCTCTGGTATTATGGTATGTATGCGTACCTGTACATTAAAATAATTAAAAAATATTTATCAAATAAGGGCCAATCGACTTTCATATTAATAAAATATACAGTATAAACTCTACTATAAAAAGCTGGTAACTCAGCTAGAATATCACAATCATACTAATATTTTAATGCGAAAGTGTGTTGGTTTGTCCTTCAATCACGTTACAACAAACCAACGGATAGACGTGATTTTTTTCATGGATATAGTTGAGAGTGATATAGGTAAGTAAGGAGATCCTGTCGGAATTTTAAAAAACCTATTCCATGCGGACCAAGTCGCGGGAATCCATAAAATAAGAAATTCGACCGTGGTAACACCCTCAGGTTAAACCACAAGAAATATAAGTAAAAATAAATTTATGAATTTTATGGATAGCATACAAAAAATCGCACTTTGTACATGGTTGTTAATAACTTAGTATGTATAATTTTTATGTGATAGTCATCAAGCAGTATGTAAGATCGTTATAATTTAATGTTGGGATTTTCCGCGGAAAACAGTGATAAATAAATTTAATCGTTCGCTTTATACGCGTCATTATAGTGTATTGTTAATTAAGAATGTATAATAAACATTTATTCTTAAAATACTACCTTACTCACTCTGACTTCATATGTCCGGTCTATCTGTTAAAATATTATCACGGCCAACTGTATAGTATAGGACACATTGTAAATTTTTCAAACGACTAAACCAGGGGCCGTACTGCCAACGCTTAAAGTAATACTTATGCAATATTACTCTAAATTACAGTTTGATTTCACGTACCTTGACGTTCCTAATATAAGGATTATAATTCTAAAACACGAAAGTCAATATTAATGAAACATAATTAAAAATAAAATAATTAATTTAATATAAAATTATTTTTGTCCTACAGGCACCCCAATTTCTTACATTCAAAGATGGGAAAATAGGAGTCAACTTTGGCGGCTATCACGCTGGCGTTGGAATTGGCGGCTTACTTGGTAGGTAAAACGAATGTTATTAAATAATTATACGGAGCTTCAATCATTTTGTGTATTTGTTACAAATAATTACTAGTTTTGAATACCATTTGCTGAACTGATTTTTACGGAACTTACCACTCGATTTTCATTTCTATGACAATAACATTATGCTGATTATTGATTACCAATGATAATTCTATATTTCAATAATGAATCCTGATGATTCAATAATAATATGAAAGTAGTTACCTATCCTCTATGATCCTGATATAGCCATATTAACGCGATAGGATCTATCGATTTATTATCGTTCGGACATTTTGGCTAATATCAATCGGATTTAACAATTAACTTTACTTTCATATAATTTACTCCTATTGATTGTTTCTTTTTTTTTTTTTTTTTTTCGTTTATTTGGTTTACCAACAGCTATATCATTTAAAACATACAACAGAAAAATTGCAATATATATTTCGTTAAACTGTGATATAAATTAGGTACTAAGGTAAAATGATTAGCCACTTATAGGTAAACACCGCATGCACTATAGTGATTAGTTCTTTTACAACTTCACAAAATCAATCCATGCATTAAATTAAATTTCTTCATATTATATATTACCTCATTAGTCAGAATCTAGATAGTAGTTAATAATGATAATGAATATAAAATGCGTCTGTAAGTGGAGTGTTAATGCATACCTAATTGCATAATTTATGTAAAATAACTGTTATGACTAACGAAGCTACAATGCTATTAAGTTTCATCTACATTCATGACCACGATATGGATTAACCTTGCTTTAATAAAATAATTATTATGAGAAACACGGTTACCTTAGAATACTTAGGCCCTTACGAATAAAAAAAATTCACTGAATACAGATAGAAACTTGTAAATATTGATCTCATACGTAAGACATGCATAAAGTATGCTAAAGAATGTAGTCCGTAACTTTCATTAATTTTTTTTTAATCCACTACAAGCTAGCCCTTGACTGCGATCTCACCTGATGGTAAGTGACCTGACCAGTCTAAGATGGTAGCAGGCTAACCTGTTAGGGGCATGGCAGTTATATATGGTTATATTAAACCCATACCCCTTCGGTTTCTACACGGCATCGTACCGGAACGCTAAATCGCTTGGCGGCACGTCTTTGCCGGTAGGTTGGTAACTAGCCACGGCCGAAGCCTCCCACCAGGCCAGACCAGGAAAAATTCAGAAATTATAAATTCCCAATTTGACCCTGCCGGGGATCGAACCCGGGACCTCCGCACGTTAACGCAACATCGCTACACACTGCGCCACGGAGGTCGTAATAAGTTACCGTGATATTGCTAAGATCACCAAAATGTTAACGTGATTTAAATTTAAACAGGCGGAAACACAGCAGGGGGCTTATATGCTGAAGCTGGAACACCTCATGGTCAATCAGCAGTAGCTGGACTTGGAGGTGCAGTCGCAGGCGAACATGGAGGGTCGTCAGGTAATATCCTGCTAGTTATATACAGGATAAAACTACCAACTCTTAAAATAAAAACTTAACAAATTACTATTTTGGCACGTAAAATCTCCTAAATTTTACGACTACACTATAGTAAAATTACCACCGTAAAAATTTAAAATAAAAAATAACTTGCCTACTTCCAAGCTACGCGAATGATCTTGGCCTCGGACATTTTTAAACTACCACTTATGATTGATTTTGGCCACTGCTCAACACACTTCGTTAAGCAAGAAATGGCCCAATCAATCAATAGATCGCTTTTTAGACGACCTAAGTACCTACTCATCCAAAACATATAAATAAAATTAAAAAATATTTCCTTTGCAGGTGGACTATTTGCTGGAGCAACTGCCGGTAATGGTATTAATGCGCAGGCAGGTCTTGCTGGAGGAGTTAATGGCCAAAGCTCCGCTGCTGGAACAGGATATGCCTCGGCTCAAGCAGGAAATAACTATGCGGTGACAGGAATGGTAGGTGACAGATTAAATGGAATGAGAATAAGATGGAAGGAAGAGAAGCAAAAGAAAAAGGAATTAAGGGCAAAGGAGAAGGCTGAGCGTGCTCAACAAAAGTTTTTACTTTAAACAATGTTTATTTTAACCATGACTGAGATTCTTTTACTTTAACAAGTAGATGGTTACTAATGTAGTACTTTTTTGCTCACAAATAAATATTTTAAGATACCAAAACACCTATTATTAATTATTCTCTATATTAAATCGACAGAATATAACCCCAAATTATAAAATCTACTAGCCAAGGTAACGAAAATTTTAAATATATGCAACTTTGCATGCATATATAGTTTGTGTGGCAAATGATCTAAAAAAAAAAGCACGCAAAGCATGTTAATATCTAAGGTACATTATGATTATGCTTTTGGTTTTTTCCCCTATGCATTATATTTTACACTTATGGTGCTTGTGTTGAGGATGCCTGGTCGTGTTTTAGCCGATAAACCGATATAATTGTTTTTTATGGTTAATATCTGTTCATTGCTACTTTTCCAGGGTGGTGAAACCTCCGTAGAAGGTTCTTCAGGATATTCTTTCACTAAAGAAGTGAAACCAATACATTCAAAATTACATACTGAGATAGACATTGACTCAGCTAATGAAGTGCAACCAGCAGCTGAAGTAGAAAAAACAGTAATACACGAAAACATACATCCAGTCGTCGTAAAAGAAGTGAGTAAAATATGGAGGCCCAGGTTCGAAGTACAAGGACAATTAAATTTTCAAGTTCTTTTTAATAATTTATTTAACGCAGCGTTTCCAGCATATTATTTTCAACGAGTATGGCCTGAACCCCAACATAATTACTTTTATTCTCAGGTTTGTTTTAAAACATTACTGATATTGCACCAATGGCTTTGAGGCAGCCAACATTTTGCAACTTACCATAAGTAAATAACTCGCTTTCAGGCATCGATTCACTCAAGGCCGATCGATCGATATACAGACCGGTTCCAATGATTTGATCACAAACTACCAAATGCGTAGCAAACGTAAATACTATTACTGATGCTATTTGAAACATTTATTTCGAACTGAAATAAATAAAAATGTACCACCACATGCTAACACCCGTGTAATATTTATACATAGGTAATATGTAACAAGAATGTGAAATATTTAACTATCATTGCAGGTACATGTTGCTCCTGAAACACAAGTAGTAGAAAAGGAAATTATCCATACGCATTACAAGCCACGAAAACACCATTTCCGTAAAACAGCTTTTCTTGGTGGTTACGTTGGAGGACAAGGTGATATTGTTGGTCCTCCCCAAGTCCAAAAAAGGATTGACGTTGATGTTGATTCATCTGCATCTGCAAATGCTGGCGTAGGTGTAGAAGCAGGAGGAAATATAAATGGGGGTGTTGGGACTACTTATACAAAAGAAGTAACTGTTCACAGAAATCCGTCATTTTTCGCAGACATATTCAATGTGAGTATAAAATTGTCTCTCTAATCTCTAATCTCACATTACAATGCATCGGTTAGCTACAAATTTGAATGTCATTGGAAGCAGTTTTTACCTATCAAATTCAAGTATTTAGATAAATAATTTGCGGCCGGTAAAAAACATTACGGTATAAGTCTATTTTATCGCACAACGAGACGCGAGGCCAAGTCATCGTTCTGCAATACATTTATTTCGGTTAAGAAGCTGCCGTTCGTCAAAATGAATAACTTTTGCGTCTCTCCTGTAAAATTATAGGTAGCAAAATATTACTTGCGCGATTTTGTTTGATTAATTACCAACCAATAGGAAAGTTTGTGAGATTATTATTATGGCTGATCACTTTATATCCCAGGATAACAAAATTTTCTAATCCAATTTTTTTTTTTAAATCTGTGTACTTCTACTTCATGTTTTTTGTTACAGATTCCTATCTCTACGCTAAGGGCAGTGGGTGACTTCCTTGGGAATACTGCTGCAAATACTCACGTTTCTGTACAAAAATCTGCTCATGTACAAGCAGGTGGATATTATTAAATTTAATCTTGCTTTTCAATTTGTAATTTAAAAGAAATTATGTTTATGAAGCTACGATAGAAATTGAAGAAGCTTGATTAAAATATGTCGTCGGTTTAGTATAAGCTCATTCGTATTTTTTGTAAGAAAGATGTGGTGATTTTAAAATAAAGGAGACCATAAAAGAAAGCTCAATAGGCAAAAACCGCCGTTTTAAATCTTTTAGACTAAGCTTTAACATATCTACCTTATAATTTTTTACTTTATTTGTTGAACTGGTAAAATTTTAGAAGCCATTTCCATAATAGGTAATCGCTTTGTTCCCGCAGTATCCTGCGGCAATTTACAATCGGGTACAATGTTGTCACCTTTGCTACCTTTTGAATTCTCATCACTTATTTTTATCTCTTTCATTTCCATATTTTTCTTTGTAATCTTACCTCGATATTTAAAATAATATTTTTAATTCATATTAACTTATTTGCTACTTTTCTTTTCAGAATATCTTACTTTAAATACATAAACAATAAAACGCTTCATCGTAATACTAATTATTTTGTATGTAACATAATATGTAATGTTTTACAGAATCTGACTCCATACGATCAGAGCATGAACCATCATCATCATCACCTTCATCTTCATCAGCGCACATATCGGTTGAAACACCGAGCGCTTCAAAATTCATTGATGGCATATTTGCTGTAAGTTCATCACTAGGAGTTGTTATTTCTATTATGGCTAAAATATTAATAAATTATTTTAGGTTTTCAAAAGATCATTAGGTGTTGTTAAATATGACTAACATTCCCCTTTCTCTCTTACTAATCATACAGCTTGTAATTACAAAATGCATCGGATTGGGATTAACTTACGACTCATCCAATTTCCTAATATTATACTTTCTAACACTAATTTTGTTTTGGATTAATTTTCTGTTTGTTTATTCGATTTATTTGCGTTGATGCTAGTCATAATACTTTAAGTGTTTTTTTTATTTCCTGGTAGACGGTATAAATAGGTAGGTTTTTGTTTGATCAGTAGATTTGCTACTAACATTTAACAAAAGTGTTGTAGCTTATGTTCTCAAGAATTCATGTAAGTAAAATTGATTAATTAACAAATATTCTTTTAATGTTTCTTTCAAAATAAAGTATAAATCGGTCTTACGACACCGAGTGGAGTACTTGTGTAAGAACAGAACATTATCCTGAATTAATGTCTTTTTCCTTTTAGATTCCAATTAACACGTTAAGCGCTGTCAACAAATTTCTAGAAAACAATGTTGGAAGGAAAACTGTACAGGTAATAGATTAAATGAAAATTATTTATTTAATATTTTCTAAATTTGGTATAAAGTAGGTACTCTTTTTGAGTGACAATAATTGAATTTATATGAGTGAGGTACAGTTAATGGTCGTAATTTTTATATACAACTTAAAACTGCAGCTACGAAGGTTCCGTACGTGACTTAACCCGGGAAAAATTCCACAACCAACTGATTAATTATCTCAGCCATGCCCGCGACTTCGTCCGTGTGGACGAAGGTTTTTGATTCCCACGGAAACTCCTTAATTTTCTGGGATAAAAAGTAGCCCCAGGTCCCCAACTATACCTATGCCAAAAATCACTTCGATCCGTTGCTCCGTTGCGGCGTGATTGAAGGGCAATCCAAAAAACCAATAAGCCAACAAACAAACACACTTTGGCATTTATAATACTAGTATGATGATAGGAAAAGTTATCTCCCAAAGATATCTTTGTAATGCATAATTAAATTTTTTTATAATCAGGTATCTGCTGATGGAACTGACGTACATTCAAGAGTTCGAAGGTTGGGTCCAGCAAGAAGGCGAGCTAACAAGCACGTTGTAGTAACAAAGGTGGAAACGCCTGCAGAATCTGTGTCAGAAGAATAAGTTATATTATCCTTAAGAATACTCGTAGATTTAACCTCTTATGTACCTGGGTTTGCACAGCAAAATAAACGTTAAATATAAATTAACATTGTTTTATTCCGTATTGAAGTTAATTACATACTCCCGTGTTAGAATAACATCCAATAATTAGATTGCTAGACTGAATTATAGCTAACGTTTGAATATTTCCGATCTGGAATCGGGTAAAAAGTACCCTCAGGGATGGAAAGCTATCGATATATTATTCTGACAAGAAAATTACAATGCGAAAAATACTCTACTATACGAATACCAAGTACAGAATCGTCATTACAGATCTATATGCGATCTCACCTGATGGTAAGACCAGAGAAAATTTAAAATAAATTTAAATTTCCAAATTGACCCTGCCGGGAATCGAACCCGGGATTTCCCACAAGACCACAGCGCTCAACACTGTGCCAAGGGGGTCGTCAAAAATCTAAGATTGCGCTATTAATGTATCGGTTACTGATTAATGTAATTAATAGTTACACTGTTAATTTAAGTTGGAAATTCTATACATGATAATAATTTAACCAGCAAGTAGCATTGTGGCATACACAAATGTTTCTAAACTGCGTGTTAATTGCTTTCAAAATGAAATTGTGTTGTCCTTAGTCCTAGGGGAAAATTAATTTTGCACCCCAATCAAAGTTGCTGAAAGTTTGGGGAAGTTTACTATCTACAAATTTTCGATTCACAACAAATGGGGTACAACAACATACCTGGTACGTGCATGCAGGGCTACGTTCTCTTGGTCTCTTTCCTGAAGTTTAGTCAAATAATTTTTGAAGCATAGCCCAAGTATTGGAGAAAGTAGTTTTTGCAGTGGAAAAGCAAAACCAGTGCACTGCTGAGGTCTCTTGTAAGGGCTTGAAGAGCCTTGTAGGATCTCTAAAATAATATAGACTACGTGATTTTGCGGCGCCTGGATCCAGTGACAACCTGCGACTCGCCTGATGTTGACGCTCCACTTCCTGGAGCAACCAAACTTAAGCCACACACTCAAACTCAAACTATACCGAGAAGATTATTCACACAATAAAGCGGATTAATCCATCCATACTAATATTATAAATGCGAAAGTGTGTCTGTCTGTCCATCTGTTCAACCGATTTTGATGAAAACAGGGCTAGGTTTCATCCCGGGGAAGGACATATATGCTACTTTTTATTTCGGAGAATTAAGGAGTTCACGCGGGACTCAAGCAAGCGGACGCAGTCGCGGGCATCAGCTATTAGTTGAAATAAAGCACATTGCCATGTCGCTGGACTGACATTGAAAAAAACTTAGTGCTTAGGCCTTACTAACGCTGCACATTTCAGAGGGTTACCTTTCCAGCACCTTAGGACTTCAACGTCGATTGGTTCGTAGAACTTCGTGTCCCGTCCATTTCCACTTCAACTTCGCAACTCGTCGAGTTATGTTGTGTTGGTTCTACAGCAGGATTCCCTCCGAACCTCCTACTTTTTAGTGATAAGCCCCCCGATTGTGTAAGGAAATTGTGTAAGGATAATTCGATCTGTTTGAGAAGTTCATAGATGCATGCACGTCAAAAAGCATGTATGAACTCCTCAAACAGTTCGAGTAATACGTTTTAAGCTGTCAGATGATTACGATTTGCTTATACAATTGGGCCCAGTGGCGTGCACAGATTTTGAAGCTAGGGTAGGCATTAGTTAGAAAGAATACCTATCTAGCTGTTTTGATGAAAAATGAGCATTGACGTATTTTCATTTGGGTAAGCAGTGCTTTTACGCTTCTATGAACTGCACGCCACTGATTGGGCCTATGGTTTTACTTTACCATCGTAAAAGAACATTATTTCCAGCAGCACTCGAGTGGCAATGGGACGCAGTTGTATTTGTTTATGCAAACGATATTATGCTTAGTTGGCTAACTTTCGCAATCTATTGTCCGTTACACAACTTTAAGTACTACGTCCCTAAACTTTGTGTAAATAGGCTTTGGATTGGCTTTTACTATTGGGATTTAAAGCTTACGAATCCATTTTAAACAACAACTGTGTATGAGGACGAATTTGAAATAAAAAGACAACTAAAAATATTTTTGATTTAATTATTACTTTTAAAATAAACTTCTGGCAAACCATACTACCAAACCATGCTTGATGAATTGTAATAAATACATTTGTAACCTAGATATCTATGGCCACGTATTGCTTAGTGCCATACTACTATGCACAGATTCTGGGTTTGTCTGTATAGTTTTTATTTTAATAATCGACCCGGTTTCTCGCGCTTTATGAAATATACTTTATTTTATTTCATTCAAGTTAGCCCTTGACTGCGATCTCACCTGATGGTAAGTGATGATGCAGCTCAAGATGGTAGCGGGCTAACCTGGTAGGGGTACCAGGTTAGCCCGCAGTATGGCAGTATAAGTATTAAACCCATAGCCCTAGTCGGTACGTCTACACGACATCGTACCGGAACTTGGCGCTTGGCGGTACGTCTTTGCCGGTAGGGTGGTGACTAGCCACGGCCGCAGCGTCCCACCAGACCAGACCAGAGAAAATTCAGAAATTATAAATTCCCAAATTGACCCTGCCAGGAATCAAACCCTGGACCTCCCACGTTAAGACAACAGATAACGCAGCTCAACTCTGCGTTACTGTGCCACAAACTGCAGGAATTCGTACCGAAAAAAATTTCCTGGTCTCACACTTAGCGGAAATTAATGTAAGCTAGTCAAACCTAATGACTGTATAAATTATGCCCGCGTGGAATGGTAGCAAGAATGCTGGCCGCATTTTCCCGCTGGACAGCCAGGCTGATCCTTTGCGCAAAAAATGACCTAGCCCTTCTGTCACCAGATAAGGCAATTAATCTTATTGGCTAAGCCCGACACGACAACATGTTTAATTGCCTCTTCAGGTGACAAACGATTTGGCTTGTTTGTATGCAGAGTTCTAGTTGTTTGCGTCAAACTTCTGCCACACTTTGTGTTAATAGTTAGTGGTGCAGAAGCCCAAGCGCAATCAGCCCGACTACTCTCTCGTGCCTTTTGCAATGCTTTGCCGGAATAGTTAATTTGGATTGGTACTTTCAAATTGAAACAAAATTACCCAGAGGAATTTAATTTCTCTATTAACTGAGGCATGACTTACAATATGTCAGAGTAGTCCTCAAAGAGAATATAACCACTACGTTTGTAGTCCTAAAGTCACAAATTAAAAAGTAACTTTTTCGCTCGGAAAATCAAACAGTTCTGAACCAAATTCAAATAACCAGAATCCCGAAAGTCGGGGGCATCAGTTGGTAAATATAATAATAGAGATAATTTTCATAATTATACCAAGCAATTCCCAATTAAATTATTAAAATTTAATTCGAAATGGCAGTTAACGCATTGGCGGAATTTGCTGTCATTTTGAATTTTGATTATATCAATAACCTCCAGTAATAAGATTAGGAGAATAAAATTCCTCGCTTCCTCGATAACTGTTGTTATTATTTCTGTACGGATATTAACGGACTAAGTTAAAGCAAAGAAAGAGAGAAAGCGTGGTTGCATTGACCATATTAAAAGTATTTAAAAAAAATCCACTAATGTATAATTAATGTATAATTTCATTTAGTAAATTGGCGCCACCTATAGCATTCCGCACATACCTAAAACAGGTTTCCTTAAACAAGGTTTCCTTAGCAGGTTAGGTAAATGAAAAAAATATGAATTTACAGAATTGAAATATGATTTTTTTGTATAATTATTATGGCCAAATTAACAATATTATATTTAATATATTCCATACTTTCTCTAATGTTTGCTGTGCCTTGTTTTTGTGATAATTTGTGGTAGCATCGAAAGTACAGGGAATTCCCGGTTCCGTGCTAGTATCGGTCCAAAAAATTTCCCGGTACTGTAACACATCGACTGTACTGTATCGACTGCATGCTAGGGCAAAAATATAAATTACCTAATAATAAAATATAATTAATTAAATTTAATATTAATTAAAATTAAATTAAAAACAAATTAAAAACATGGAGTAAACTTAAACTTAAATTAAAAACATAGAGTAAACTTAGAACAACAATACACTCCTTACGCCGAGATTTACGCTTGTGTGGCCAACCCACATAATTTAAATGTAAAAAGAGCGAGTCAACGAATGAAAACAAAGCCTGAGTCTGTGGTTTGCACGATATTTTGAATTTGACAAATGACAAGTTGGGACGCGGTTTTATTTTTTCGCTAAATTTGTTGTAGTGCTTGGTGGAAAATTAAAATTAGTTTACGGTTTTGGAGAATTTACCATATACTCGTAAATTAACATAAGGAATCAAAAACAAAAACGCAGCCGATGATGATGTTAGGCAATTAGGTACAACTTAAAAGTTTTATTTACCTCTCCACGGGCCCATGTTCTTTTATTGCAGTCAAAACTTTCAGATGGGGTGGTATAAAGCCACCTCTTGCACCAACAAAATATTTTTTTACCATTTCAATAATAAAAACGGCAGTTGATCGAGAAAATCTTTACTTGGATTTAAATTCACCTTCATGAAGTTCTTCCAAAGAATTATTAGGAATTTTATAAAGTTTCATACACATTATTAATGAAAACTGGTTTCTAACCTCATGAATATCATCTGTCGCCCTCAAATCATCAATAAAATAATATGTATTCATTCTAATTGCACCGCACAAAATAAAACGTAGGTTACGAACTGACTGATATCTGAACAAAAGAAACTACCTGAGTCCATTGTACAGTATATACGGAAATACAAAACAAAAAAAGTTACCTAAAAAAGGGCAATCTTTGAGGCATGCTCATGGTCAAAATCGTCGAAAGCACACTTTGTATATGCCTAATCGGTCGTTAAACCATGTAGTGCCAAGGATTAAAATTTACTCCAAGAGTAGATTCAGATTATGCTACTCACTCCTTACTCTGTATTTATTAATACGGATATTAGTTAGACGAGACTAAAACCTTGGATTAAAATTAATCTCGCTCTAGTCTAAGTTTATTAATAACAGTGTTAGGTTTTTGTAACGATTAATAACAGATGTTAGTGAATTATCACTATTATTAAACCGGGACCGACGGCTTAACGTGCTCTCCGAGGCACGGAGGAAACGAAAAGGCCAATTTTGAACCTCCAAATTCGGTTACCCATCCAGTTACCGACTTGGGCTAACGTTGCTTAACAATCGCAATCGTCTGATATGTGTTGTCACAACTAGGCCACTCGTCGCTCAAGGTTTTGGACTACGACTTCACAGATTTCAAGTAGGTATACTTTGCAATGCTAATTTAAATCTTAAGTATATAAATACGATTTTGCCTTGAATAAGTTTGATAATAACAGTTAAAATAGTTCTACCTACGGATGTGTAAGCTAAGCGCGCTTTAACTAAAGTTTGATGATAGCCAACTAAGGGGACTTGGAACAACTTCAGTGTGAGGGCAATTAACTCTAGACGAAGAGCCAATTTAATGTCTAGTCCAGTTATCGAGTACGGTGTGCCAAACACTATACGGTTTTGGATAGGTAGGTATCATATCTAAATAATGTTTTACGATCTATCTACCACAGAAGGTTAGATTTGCATATTATAATCTAGCTGAGATTCACTATGGCAATGTAAATTTATATACCTAAGTTTTTACACTACTCTATTTTGGTTAATATTCCTCTCGTCATTAGGTTGCAAGGAGGACCAAGAAGAAAATAACAGAACTTAGTGAGAGTTAACTTTACCTGGTGGGAGGTTTCTGCCGTGGCTAGTTATCACCCTACCGGCAAAGACGTGCCGCAAAGCGATTTAGAGTTCCGGTACGATGCCGTGTAGAAACCGATTAGGGGTATGGGTTAAATATAACTGCCATGCCCCTAACAGGTTAGCCCGCTACCATCTTAGACCGCATCATCACTTACCATCAGGTGAGATGGCAGTCAAGGGCTAACTTGTAGCGGATAAAAAAAACTAACCTTAGCATCAAGAGGGAAAATATAATGAATTTGATGAAAACTAAGGTAAAATCCATTTGATTAAAAGCAAATTAGTGCGCTATTCAAGGTATTTCGTTTATCCGAATTACTTTATCCGAAATTAGGCACTCGTAAAGTTATTTGCACTGGCAGTAATGACCGCCCGCTATGAAATACAGGCTGGATTCAATTAGAACTTATCTTAATAGGGGGCTATTCTACACTAGAGGAACCCCGTGACTTCAACCGCGTGGATTAAGGTTTTTAAATATCCCATGGGATGTACTATGTACAAAACTCAGACTATGTCCATCCCCGAAATGCAACCTACCTCTGTATCCGCCAAAATAGTTTGAACAGATAACAGAACAGAGTCCGGCACTATACCTGAGCGGTAGTCCATGAGGATTTCCCATGCTGTATTAATAAAAAAAAAGGTTGGACAGATCTCTAGGACAGACAGAAGCGTAACTGACAGTTTCGCATTAATAATATTAGTATGGATTAATCCTCGTTGTTGTAGCATTCTTAAGAATCCTGAAGATCATTTTGCCCTTTAGACAGTTAATTGCTCCCAATCAAAGTTCTCCTGAGTTTACTTAAGTTAGTTATCTTTAAACTTTGGTCAACCTTGTGCTAGTTCCGCGACCAATAATCATCTAATTCGTATTAAATGGACTTGTTAAATTGGAAGAACATTTATTACACGAGTTTATAGGGTTGTTATGTATTTAACCGTTTATGTATGTTCAACGGTATATTAGATTTCTCAGATTGCTAAAATTCTGGGGCGCTTACACCAAGTCAGTGACCGAATACGTCGGCCGCATTCGGTTTTCGGTTTCAGCAAGTTCAATTAGTCGGTTATGACCGAATACGGCCAACCGTTAAAACAGTGTACCTATGCATCGTTAACATTAGGTCACCGAAAACATCTGCAGCCGAATACGGCCAAACCGACATTATGTAAACGCGCCATACTCATTAGAAAGAAAGAAAAACATGTATTTCCAAATAAATAGGGATAATGTTTTCGATATTAACAAATGAGGTTGTCGTAAGTCGTTGGTCTCGTTGTTTGAGGCTATAAAATTAATGGGATGCCTTAAAAATTCACTATAATTTTCATACTCTATCTGTCAATAGTCAGTACCTTGACATGCAAAATTTATTACGACACTGTAAACTCAAAGTCACTTCCGACCGGGATACATTTTTAACATTTAAAAATCAAAAAGATTTCCATCCGAATTTTTAACCCCTTATTACACGCGAACAAAGTAGGGGGCACATTCTTGTTACATAAAATATGGGTAGGTACCTATTATATTAAAAAATGTGGCCTTGAAACGTTATGGACACCGAGGCAGTCCAAAATAAGTCCACTGTCTAATATACATCTCCATTTTATATTTATGAGCAGTTCTTACAGTAATAAAAGTAAAATATGCTTTCATGGATATTCTATTTCTTTCTCAAAGCTTATTTATTTATTTATTATTTTGTACAAAATATCGTCTTAAAAACTAATAGAAAAAAGTGGACAAAGGTAAAGCTTATCTCTAAAAAGAAATCTCTTCCAGCCTTCCTTGAAAGTGAGTAAGGTGAAATTGTGAAGTGGAATAGGTACAAAAATAATATACTATATTGAAATTATTAAATTCTAACAATATATTATACTTAATAAATAACTTCATAAACTTACTTATATTTACTTATATTATAAAAACGACATACTATTATACACCAACTAAATACATATATACAATAGGTACATAAACATAAATACACAAAAAATTAAAAAATACATATTTGCTATATAATACATACTATATAATTCTATTTATATAGAAAGTTTAATGATAGATATGTATATTGTATACTATAACATTGAAAGATAATGCTGTTTAACTCTGAATTTAAATATATGTACTGACTGACTTCCCCTAATTTGATCAGGAAGGGAGTTCCATAGACAAGAAGCTTCTGTTGTGAAAGATCTTTTATAGAAGATAGTGTTATAATTAGGAATTTCAAGAGATTTTTTAGAGACACATTTTCGAAGGGGTCTTGTAGATGGAAGGGACAGTGTAAAACGCTCTCGTAGGTATTCAGGAGAAGAGTTGTTGAGGACATTAAAAAGGATGGTTAAAATATGCATGTTCCGGCGAAAACGGATCGGGAGCCACTTTAATTGACGACGGAAATCGGAGACGTGGTCGAATTTGCGCAGTCCGTATATGCACAAATTCTGGAGTCGCTCAAGTTTGTCAAGTAGCTCTTCAGTGGCATCTAAGTAGCAGGCGTCAGCGTAGTCGAGGATAGGAAGCAACAACGATTGTGCAAGCATAATTTTAGTACGTAGCGGAAGGAAATTCTGCAGCCTCCTCAAGGAATGAATCGAATAATGCAATCTTTTACTGACTTGATTTATTTGGGCTGACCAGGCCAGGTTTCCATCTAACATCAGTCCTAAGTTTTTAGCGGTACTGGTGTATTCTATGGGTATACCGTTGTACTGAATGCGATGAAGATTGTTAAAATGTATCCGGTTCCTTAGTGGTCTGCTGCCTATAATCATAGCCTGCGATTTATTTGGGTTAACAACCAGCCCGTAAGCTTCAGCCCAGTCTTGAATAGCAGCAAGATCCGCGTTAGTTTCAATGATCGCAGAGTCCAAATCCGATAGTTCAGCATGCCTATAGAGTTGCAAATCATCTGCGTAAAGATGGTAGCGAGAAGAAAGATTTTTTGTAACTTCGTTAATGAATATAGAGAAGAGAAGAGGGGAAAGAACGCCGCCTTGAGGTACACCAGCAGAAAGGTTAGCCCAGTCTGAGTGAGCCTCATCTGTGCGGATTTTCTGCTGACGACCATGAAGATAAGAGTGGAACCAGTCAATCGCAGAAGAAGATATGTTAAGGGAGCGAAGGATACCAAGTAGAACCTCAAAGTTCACTGAATTAAAGGCGTTACTAAAGTCCAATAAGACAAGAATAGTGAGCTGTTTGTGGTCCATTGCATAGCGAATGTCATCAGTGACTTTGAGTAAGGCTGTGACGGTGCTATGAGATGGACGAAAACCAGATTGAAACGAGCTCAACAGTTTATTATTATAAAGAAAAGAAGACAACTGTTTAAATACTGCATTTTCTATAATTTTGGAAAGGATAGGTAAGATCGAAATAGGACGGAACTGTGAAAAGGAATTAGGATTGGAGGATTTAGGTAGAGGGATTACATGAGCCATTTTCCACAGTGTAGGAAAGACCTTATTTGCCAGGGAAAAGTTTAAGATGTGAGTAATTATAGGCACTATAAGATCTATCACAAGTACTAACATGTCCCGGCTCAAGCCATCACTACCAATAGCCTTTGTTGTGATGGAAAGGATGCTCTTTTTAACATCCGCCTCTGCGATTTCTTGGAAAGAGAAGCGTTCGCACAAAGGTGGGGTGGCATTCGCTAATTTTCGAAGAGTTTGAGATTTTATAGAATCAGAAAGAATGACAGGAGGAGTGGAAAAATAAGTATTAAGTGCATCTAGATCAGATATATTTGTAGAAGTATCAATAAACTTACCCACACCTAAGGACTTAAGAAATCTCCATTTTTCAGGAGTAGAGGAGTTGTCAATTGAAGAGTGGATATAGCGACGCTTAGCTTTTCTACACATCCTGATACAGAGATTACGCAACTTCTTATAGGCAGCAACATTCTCGTCAGTTGGAAATTTTTTGCATTTACTCTTGGCTTTATTTCTTTTAACCATTACTCTTTTAATTGTGTCAGTGAGCCAGGGTGCTGGAGGCTGTTTAATCCGGACAGGTCTGATAGGAGCATGTATGTCATATAACTTGGTAATAATAGTGTTAAATAACCTAACCTTTTCATCAATACATGATGCATTTATTAGCCCTGTCCAATCAATGTTCAATGCATCATTAGTAAGACGCTCCGCATTAATATTCTTGAGATTCCGCTGCAGAATAACCTTATGCTTACGTTTATGAGCGCGCGCTTTATAGCGAAGAAACAGAAGGTCGTGATAAGAGAAGGGCGCAGTAAGCTGTCCATGCGCAAGAACGTTAAGAGGATTGGAGCAAATTATTAAATCAAGAAGAGAAGGTTCGGAGTGAGGAGCAAAGTGGGTTTCGGAGAGAGGGAGTATAGTCATGTTAATGGAAGATACTAAGGATTTTAATTTTTCAGATCTACTATCATTTTTTATAAGGCAAGTATTAAAATCTCCCATAAGGATAATGTCGGAGTAAGAAGGGGCAAGATTTTCTAGGAGTTTTTCAAAGGAGTCAAAGTAGTTGATAGAGGATGACGGACTATATAAAACACCCACAAGAAATTTCGAGTGGTGTGTACAGATTTCAATAAATAGATATTCCAGGCTACCAGAATAAACAGCAGGTGACTGGCTAACGATTTTATATGATAGATTGTTGCGAAGGAAGATACACACTCCGCCACCGCCTTTACCGGTGCGGTCATTACGAATGAGTGTGTAATCTGGTAGTCTGAAAAGATCAGAGGAAAGGGATGGTTTCAACCAGGACTCTGAGACGAGGATGCAATCCACTGAAACGCCACTAAAAGATGCGAGAAAATCTGAAAAATGTGCCGGAACACTTTGCGCATTAATATGTACAAAATTAAGATAGCGAGAGTCGTTATCGAAAATGGAGTTAAGTTTTTGGTCAAGAGAAAAACTGACATCAGAGGAAGCAGTGCTGGACAAACTTTGAAAATCATCAGAGGATGAACACGAAAAATATTCATCATCACAAGGGAAAAATTCAGACATATTTAAATAAAAATATATAATAATATAATATATAGATACTAATAAAATATACTAATACTTATTTAATATAATAATTAAAATAAAAGAAATAAATAAAACTTTACAGTGTTCAACATTACCCACACTCATTGGCAGAACTGGAGGAAAAACATCAACTTAAGCGAAAATAAACTAAAAATAATTAAATAAACAAATGGATTCCAGTCAAACAAATAACCGAAACATACATAATTGAATTATACAAATAATTTAAACCGTACAATATATGACTTTGAGGGGATAACGGAACGCAACTCAACTTATTAGTCTGTGCTTCTGTCAGCGTCAAATAAATTGACAGTTGACAGCAACACTGACAGTTATGACATTATGGTGACACAAATAACAAAAACGCTTGTGTAAATAAAAATAATTATGTACCGTCTAATCAAATATGTAAATTGTAAAGTGAGTTGCTATTTTGACACAGCTATAACCCGGCAAAATATGTTTAGGCAATAACACTAAAAGAACACCACTAAAGCTTCACTTTGCCGCAGTCTTAGCATTGCGACGAGGCCTTGTAAGTTTCTGATCCTGAGAGGCCTGTGCAGGAGGAAATTTATTGAGCAGCTGGTCCAGTTCCGGCATAGAAATGATCTTGGCACGACTTTTATCTGGCAACGCAATAATGATTGTGCCATCAGAAGTCCAGCAATTTCTCAACCCGAAATGTTTTCTGGCAGAGACAAAAATATCTTGCCTAGATTTAGTTAGGAATTCCGATATAGTAATGCCAGATCCTTTAAGGGCAGTTTTGGCGTTCCATACTGCATTCCTGTGCTTTAGACCAGTAAAGCGAATGACTACGGGTCTGGGCCTAACTTTTTTCACACCCAAACGATGACATATATCAATGCATGTCTGATCAACACTGGATAACTTTAACTGGTCACCAACTATGGAGCATATCTTGGTGTCTAACTGCTCATTGCTGTCCTCTGGAATACCATGGATTAGAAGAACTTTTCTGCGGGAGGTTGCTTCATGTTTATCAAACCCAAGTACAAGTAGTTGTAACTGTTGACGCAGCATATCTAATGTCTTACATACCATGGACTTGAAATCAGCATAGTCAGCGGCCAATGAAGCAAGATCTCCAGGTCCAGAAGTGACAGTGTTACCTGTAGTTTTCACTCCTGTTTGTTGAGCAAGTGCTTTGTCAAAGCGATCCATCCTTTCTTCAAACATTTTTGTTATGTCATCCATGCCTTGTGCTAGTTGACTGTGTAAATCCATTGCTTTGGAATAAATTGATGATAAAAGTGAGTGAAATATATGTGCCAAAAGGTGCAGGTAAATATTAAAACATTTAAGACTAAACTATGTATTTAATTGTTGAACAAATAATTTAAAAACGTAAAAAAATAGGGACACGTTTTTTAAAGATGTTAACTTTTCGACCTACCCACAAGAAAAAAAAAAAAAAAAAAAAAAAAAAAAAAAAAAAAAAAAAAAGCTTACCTACTGTTCAAGTAGAACTTATGCTGTGGAGAGTTCCCTGCAAAGTTTTTTAAAAGTATTTCCTAGTTAAAATGAGAAAATTTGCTCCTCTACATCGCATTCCAAGTGCAGACCTTCCCACATCCATTATCTTTCCACCCGTTCTTTATCCATTCTTAGGAAATATTATGAATTTAATATTGCCAAAAATTATACAACCCTTCGAAAAAACATTACCTTAGACTTTAAACGAGCTTTGATCTTCCGTATTAAATGATCTCCACCTGAGGAATGCTTACCTATTTTTAAACAAATTTTTTTTTTCTTTTTTTCAACATTTTTTTTAATATTTACTTTAGGTACCTAATATGTAGGTACCTAAAGTAAATATAAAAATTTAACAAAACAAATTCATGCTTATTAGTAAGAAGCGATTTTGTTAATTGAAAATGATGAATGAAACATGTGCCTTTGTTCCCACAAAAACGCTAGTTTAGTTTGATGTTGAAAAAAGGATTTCTAAAGCCAGTAAAATGGCATTAAATAATAAAATGATTTATTTTATTAATATTTACCGCCATTTTAAAGCAATAAATGGCCACCATTTTCTATCTATGTTGTATTGGTACGTGGTGTTTGGCTACATTATTTAAAATTATTATTTGGATTTTGATTGTGCAGTTATTCTGAAAAGCATATTAAACAGACGTAGAAATATTACGGCGATTAATTTATTCGCAACGCTAGTGGCAATTACGCTTATATAGGATTGAATTATTGTCGCCATTACATGACTCAGTAATTCAGAAACCAAGCAAATGGTGCATTTGTTTCGTGTGACATGTCACATTTGGGATTTATTGTTGTTAATGTGTGACGTATAATTGCGTTTTATGTTAAAGTAGGTTTTTCCTGCGATTTCGTCTGCGTGGATTGAGGTTTTATAAATATTCAGTTGGAATTTCCCTGCCTCTGTTAGTTGGGTCACCGAGTCTAGATACTTGGAAAAAGTTACTATAGACACAGCTAGTTCGTTAATAATTGGTACTGGATACAAGCAGGCGTTATTTTGCGAAAGTCCATGATAATGAAAGAACTTGAAGTTTAATTTGCTATAATCCGAAAAAGTAGACTAATCTATGTGGTACAGCGTGAAGCTTGAGATATTTACCGCCCAGTAAGCCAGCAATAAACACCACACCACGCAAATCTTCCAAATTATTCTCAACGTACGTTTCACTCCGACACCGGGGCATCTTCACTCACACAAACGTGCGCATTGACGAGACCCCAAGCGCTCGTCGCAGTGCCGTCAGTAGTGAGTGCCGCGTCATTGCATGTTCGATGCGCACGTTTGTGTGAGTGAGGCTGTTTCGAACGTTTCTAGGTAGTTTCCATACTAGTTGTATCTGCTTACTGTGAGGAGACGTTGACTCGACAATGCACGATTGTAAATGGTTGGAACCGATTTTACAATCGTGTATTGTGGACTCAACATAATAATTGGTACCGTACGCCATGCAGACAGTCAGATTCTTCTCGTACGATTTGGCATAAAGTGCCATAATATTAATAACATAATGCTTTGACGACCTCGGTGGCGCAGTGTGTAGCGCTGTTGCCTTAACGTGCGGAGGTCCTGGGTTCGATCCCCGGCAGGGTCAATTTAGGAATTTATAATTTCTGAATTTTCCCTGGTCTGGCCGGCTTCAGCCGTGGCTAGTTACCACCCTACCGGCAAAGACGTGCCGCCAAGCGATTTAGCGTTACGATGCCGTGTAGAACCCGAAGGGGTGTGGGTTTAATAAAACTGCCATGCCCCTAACAGGTTAGCCCGCTACCATCTTAGACTGCATGATCACTTACCATCAGGTGAGATCGCAGTCAAGGGCTAGCTTGTAGTGGATAAAAAAAATAAAAATGCTATTAACTTATAATATTTAATTGTTCTGGAACATCTTTAGGTTATAGACCATACCCAACGGCACATCGCGATTGGTCTGAGCAATCCTCAGAAATGTAAAGAGCGTTAAGTCCAAAGGCGAACCTTTGGATACTATCTGGCAATATTTTGTCCAATGATACGTGTATTTAAATTCTTAGTCCCAAGCCTTAATTCAATTTTATCAATCCAGCTTTGGGATAGACGTCCCTGAATTATGTATTTGAATGTCTTTACACTATAATAACTTGATTTTAGTTAGCAAAGCCACAAGTGTTATGTACATAATATGGTAGGGTTACAACAAGAACGTTTCTGCTTGTTGCTTGTTTATGTAAACGACATTAGTAGTTCAAGAGGCATACTACCATCACCTAAAGCCGTATTGTTTTAATATTGTTGACGTTCGTGTGTTAGAATTATAATCCTTATTTTAGGGACGTCAAGGTACGTGACATAACACTGTAATTTTGGAATAATACTGCTTCAAGCGATGGTGATAACCCTCCAGTTCAGTTATTATACAGAAGTGTCCGTTGAATCCACTTTAAGTGTTACCACTGTAAACTTTATGTAAATATACTTTGGATAGCCTTCCACCATTGAAATCTGGAGTTGGCCAAAGCCTCTTAGCAAACAAACAGCATTTCTAAAGTAAACGGCTATTTCAACACAAAGATGATCTGTATTACAGATTTAGTAAGCTAACTTGGAATAAATAACTTTTCACTGAGTAGATTTCAATCATTTAGCATGATATTCTGTTATTTTTAATAGGGCATTTGGAGGATTGGAGATTTGAAGAAGCTTCACGGTTGGTAGGTATATAGTCTCTCTGACAGGTCAGCTAAGAATGCAACCAGCCTTTGATTGATTGAAGTAAGTAAGTATAAAGTACCTAAATATGTCACGTTACTATAGTGTATTATTGGAGTGTACGTTTATGAAATTGTATGCTTTGTAAATTGTTCCACTCTCCCGTATACATTTAAACTCATTCATTAACAAAGATGCCTGAACGAGATTGCCGGCTGCCTTTGCGCACTAATTTAAAGGCTACTAAATTAAATTAAAACCGTTATGTAAATTTCTGCTTTATTAATATTAATTGTATTTATCTTTTTTTGTGTATTGATAAACAATTTTTTATCAGACAGATTTTACCGTCACCGGAACAAAAAACTAAATTTCTTAAGTAAATAATAAGTAAGTAAGTACTTCGATTTAAGTAAATAATATAACTGGTAAATTATTTTAAAAACATCAATGACCTCGTTTTGAACAAAATGAATTTTGGACCGAGGACTGGGATCCTAGAACTATCAATAATAGACGATCCTTTATCTACCAATAAAATTTATAAAAATTATCAACTTTCCAGTAAAAAATAAAATAGGTACAAGGTAGAACATATTGTGTTGAAAAAAAATTAATTTTAAATTCTATGTTCAATCAAACCAGCTATGATAGATTGATCTTTCACTATGAAATACATTCAAATTTCAAAACACCAAAGTAAGTTGCTTTTATCGATAGGGAAATGTGCCATTACACAAAATATTCTCTAGAGGAAACTTTATCTTACACCAGGCGAATTTACCTGCCGACAAAATGCGGTGGCATCATGTAATATCAAAAGAGACTTCTATTTGTCAGGGTAATGTTCACAACGCTCACTTTATTCGTCTGAAATGGAGTAAAATGTTGGAAGATCTGCATTTTATATGTGGTTTAAGTGTAGACTTTGTGTGCAGTCTAGGAGATTAACGGTATAATTAAAATGAGCTCTTTCGTTTAACAACTGGTTACTTTTGCTAGGTATTTTAATATTATTATGTAGTTTTTACATCAATTTAACCGTTTACAAAAAAGTTTTAGGTAAATGGACTTTCTGTTATACCCTAAGTACCTATCCAAAAATTACGTTATTGTATAAATTCCGAAATTTTTCAAGTGCAAGCTTATTTTGAAATAAAAAAAGAGTAGGTGTTTAACACTAGGTATGCCTAGTATACAATTATTACGAAACTTATTGATAATAATATATTCTAATTAATTAACTCTCTCAGATACTTGTACTAACAATTTAAAACTAGTAGACAAACTCACTAGGCAAGCAGTGAGAGTAAAAACTACTTTGTGCGCCTTTTTAGTTGTCAGTAAGAACTTTTTTATTATAGAGCACTGATTGTGCAAGCACAATTAACTAGCACTTATTTTATTGCCTTTATTTTCATAAACATTCCTATTACAAATTCACAAAGAAAACTCTTTTATGCGTAAGTACACCCTTAGGGTAGATACACCTCTACAACTTATGGATGAGGAAAAATACTTTCTATTGTACGTTTGGTGTACGTTTCATTCTATCTTGTAGACAAATGTACATCACAAGTTTTCTCATTCACAGTTATGACCACGATCATTACACGGGTGAAGCATGAGTCGGAATTATGCCTACACGCGCCTGAATCATAGCTCTCATTATGTTACTCGGCCAAACAAACCCTAAACATACGTGTCACACAGACAGATTTATTACTGAAAATGGGACCACTTTAACGAATTATTACAATTTAATTATACGAATAAGTGGCGGCAAATTTTCTTTTAACCCTTGGGGGTGATTTTTATAAAGCACATAATTATATGATGTATGCGAACGGTGGAGTCGAGTGCTGAGTAGCGTCAAATATTTACGTTGACTTCCTGAAGGAATACAATATGTTGACGTTCAAATTCCAATTCAAATCTTTTTTATTCGAGTTGTCTTTGACAGGTGCTTTTGAATAGTCGAGTTGATTTCCTGAAGGATTACATGCTTGATGACTGGTTCTTTGATAGCGATGCGTGTCGGAAATAGAGAATACGTTCTGAGCAGACCCTATTTCCGACTCGCATCAGGAATAACTCACATGTTAATATTCTCTCTCATTTATTTGTACAAATTTATAAAATTATTTCTAAACACGTTTTACATAAATATATAAAATACTATACAAAACACATTTAAAAATAACCTTATAAAACTCACATGTTATTATTTTGAGCCAGGAATAATTTATTTCTCATTTATACTGAACACACACGTATAGTTAGTGTCAGTTATTTCTATGTGTATTTATTGTATTTTAAGGTCTTCTCTTACATTGTTTTATTCGATTAAAGTATTTTTATTTGTTTTTTTTCCATAAAAAAAGCCCCAAAACTCTGCATTGGAGCTTAGTTTAGTATTCGCAGCAAACGTCACATATTATTATCTTCGACGTTGCTAGCAGAGCCGTCGGAGCATGCACGGATTATTTAAATTGAGGAAAGGTTAGGCTTTTCTCAGAGTGCTTGCCGAGGTTTAATAAGCCCTCTGGGACGCGTGCCTATTAAGTAATCGAACATTCATCTTTTTTTTTAATTTACGTACGAGTTTATTTAAAAATACGTACGAGTTATAAATATGTTATTTAAATGCTTAGAACTCATTCGTGAGGTGGTGGACCAGTGTTCCCACATGGTTCGAGTAGGTACAAGTATCACATTTTTTATTTTACTAGATGATGCACGCATCTTCGTCTGCATGGGTTAAGTTTTTTTTTAATTCCCACTTAATTTGGGAACTAACATTACTTTTTTCTGATTTCCTTTGATTTTCCTCTGGTGCTTCAAATGTTCATGGGCGGCGGTAATCACTTAACACCAGGTGACCCGCGTGCTCGTTTGCTCGCTATATATAAAAAAAGACAGAAAGACAGACACTCGAACTTTTTCAGGAGTAAGGCAGTTATATTAAAGCGATACCCCTAATCGATTTATACACGGCATCGTACCGGAACGCTTAATCCTGACCTGAGAAAATTCAGTATTCACCGTCACGAAGTAGTAATAGTACCGTCAAGAAGAAGCTAGAAACAGATTATAAGTCCAGGGTTGATTGAAAATTACCATATTGATTTACTAACAAAAAACGTATATAACAATTAATGATCATTTTACAAAAAACTTTTCAAAAACGAATCGTTTCACAAACGTCGTAGGTACTCCGCAAACATATAATTTTATAAAAGATCATTTGACAAATACTCAATTCACAAATGCGTTACTTTTTAAAATATCATATACTAATTTATTATTTCATAAAATAATAATAATTATAATAATATTGTTTCATTCATTCTTCAAATTCGCGATTTTACAAAATATTAGAAGATACATTTATATTTGATAAATAGAACTAATTACAAACCTTAACGCCAAGCTGTAGAAAAAGAGATGTTTTGCATAATTTTTATGTCAATGTACCCACATATTGCTGCATATTTTGTCGTCTTCTTATTACATTGCTAGGTATAAACCGTATAAATCATTGTTTTATCAACGCATACTAAAGTTTCCTAAATTATTAGTGATTTTATTACGTAATGGAGAGTGAATTGGTTTGTGATATATTTAAATCGAATAGAAATGGTATTAACGGTGTCGGGCGGCGCATTTTAGGTTAAGAGTTGCTTGTCTGGAGCAAACTGAAAATCAGCGCTGGGTATTGCTGCCAATAATAAATAATAATATGTGGGTAATAGCACAAAGCTGAGTTTGCAACCAATTGTGTCTTTTGTTGTCCTTTAGTTTTTAATTCAATATAAATAATGTACATATGAGAGCAAAACTGTAACACTATAAAAGCTTTATTTATTATTAAAATTTACCTTAACGGTTACACAGGTATAATACAATTAACGTAAGAAATATTTTTTATTATTTGGCTTGTGAAATGCGGCATAGTGAAATAAATCAGTGCAAAGTGAAGCTAAAAACATCTTTTAATGATAAAGGTGAACATTGCATCGAAACCACCTCAAAATCACAATCACGGCCCAGATTCTCTGCGTAAGAAAACTGCAGATTTTCGCCTAAAACTGAAAGAAGATGTTAGCTGGAGGTTCCAAATTATGTAACATATTGAACGAGAGCAAAACCAAAGTGACTTCTGAAGTTTTAGAGAGCTTATCATTCACATCTGCTTTGAAACAGTGTATGTGTCGTGAAAAACGCAAATTATGCAACAGAATAGAAGAACCAGATAATTGGAAATTTGATATGAATGATTATTCCAATTGAGATCAAAAAAATTATCACAAAGGATCGTACTTACGACTAAGAAAATAATTATAACTATGTCAACATTAAACCTCGTAAAAATAAATACTAAGTAAATCAGATTATTGGATTTTGGATGGTACCTTCAAAGTTGTGCCGCAATAAACAAAAAAAAAATTTACGCAATAAACAATAAATATTTACGCAATTAAACAGTATCCACCATACACGGAAATATATTTCAAGATGATCTAAAGACATTTCCATTGGTATTTTGTGTTTGTTCTCACACAACACTCTTCTGCCCTCAAGGACGTATGATATAATATGTGAAATGCTTATCGAATATGGTGCAGAGAATAATATTATTGCTATTAAACCGAAAGTGTGCATATTAGATATTGAAAAAGCAGCCATATAAGCTTGCGATCAAACTTTGAAATCATAAAGTGGTTGTAACTTTCATTTGGGACAGATAATTTTCAGATAATAAACATACATTTAATAGCAATTCTTAAAAATAAGCAGCTAAAATGCCGTAATCTACAAAATAGCGTGTAATTCTTATTCTACTCCTAGTGTCATTTGCGGAGGATCCAAGGATGTCAACTTTTTAAAACTTGAGACTCGCTCCGTCGCGTCGCCCCTTCATTCGCCAGCTTCTGGATTCGTGCTTTACAAAATCGCCTAGGGGCAGGACAAACAAGACTTCGTGGAGTCGGGGATGCTCAGATTTTGACTTGTTTAAAGTTCTAATCTAACAACCTAACGGATATAATTATTTATATATTCAGGAAAGTCCAATGTAGCGGCATGACAAAAAAGTATGCAAACAATAGACAATTCAATAGAAACATCAAATGTCTTTTGGCGCTTAGCTATTTAAACGAAACATATATTCCAATATATTTCAATAAATATTTGGAAATCCTGGCCGATAAAGACAGCAAAGCCATTGCTTATTGGTTTGAGGAAAACTACGTAAGCGGGACTCTCAACTCGCAATACAAATATCCTCCAGAATTCTTGAGTTGTTTCGAGATTAATAACTTGGAAATACCTAGAACTACGAATTTTGCTGAAGCATGGCACCATAAAATAAACCAAACAATTGATAAATATCACCCAGGCATATATCTTTTACAAAAAACAATTCAGGAGAATATTTGTAACTTAGGCGAAATACAACAAAAAATAACTGGTGCTCCTCAGAAAAGCTGCTGGTGCAAAAAAGAGGAAGAAATATCTTGCTAAGGATGATCGATCGATCGGTCATCGACAGAATAATATATCTTAAAGATAAATATTCAGAAGTAAAGCTCTTAAAATCTATAGCGAGTAATTTAACTTTATAAAATTATTTAATTATAATATGCAATTTTGATTAAGAAAATATTATATTTACATAATATAATATTTTTTACAATAATATTATAATTAATTATGAATAAATAAATTAATAATGAATCGTAATATTATTGTAATAAACTATAACTAAATTTTGATATTGTTTTTTTATTTATCTAACAAATGTTAGATGCCATCAGTATTATATTTTTAGATAAACTTATGCTGTAATAATGTATACGTTTAAAATTATTTAATAAGTATGGCAATGGTATTGTATCTGTGAGTAAAGGAATGAAACGGAGTGTGAGCCACAGATTTGTACTTAAATCTGTGGCGCAAGTAATGTCTGTGGTAATGAGCGAGGGTTGTCTGTGTTCACCTCGTACATTTTGAGTCTTAATCTATGGTTGAATCATAGGTTTGGGATTGGTCTTTGCTGGGCGTAGCGGAAACCAATCTTTAATCTATGGGTTCAATAAATCGAGTCACTACGATTCATCACTTTACCAACCGCCTAAGAGGGCGCTTCTCGCCAAAAATACATATAAGGATATACTAGTCTGTGCTTCCCGCCGATGGAACTGTTAATAAGCTTTGAATAAAAATCTCATCTTGTTTATCTGAAACCACGCTATTTTATTACAAATCAGTAAGTAATAAAAAGTTAAGTAAAAACGATTTTACGGAAAAAATGTTTGGTAATTACATAAAGTATTTATCTAACAATTCATTATATCAAAAAAATAAAATAACACGATTTATAAATCAATTGTTTGTCAAATGAAATGACAATTTGTCTGGTAATAGTTTTGTCAAGTGAATTATTTTATAGGACTAAATGTTTATAACGATTAATATATGATTCATAATATTGCAAAACTTTGTTTGTGAAATGAGAACTTGTTATTCTTTGTGTGAAATGATTGGTAACCATTAAAACTGCATTGACGATACTAGGACAATTTTTAAGACTAGTATATGTAGTAGTTATTTGGCTTGCCGTTATACCGTCCGGTTGGAAATTAGTGTTGATAAATGTGAGCACAGCCAACAGTCTCTACGTGCCAGATCGCGGAAGCAGACATTTTCGTGGCTGCAGCACATAAATCGTGATACAAACATTCAGCTCCCGGTTCCTACCCCCATACAAGTTTAATGGCGTGTCGAATCGTTGTGAGTAAATACGAGTAGAGCGACGAGTAATATACTTGTACAAGAGCTCTAGTATTTCTTTTTTACGAATTCTTTTCATACAATATATTTGCAACTTGTTTTTTTTATTTAAAGAATGTCATTGCTTATAATATGATGTTATATATATATATATATATATATATATATATATATATATAACTGGATATTTTCTGGATGGATTAGGATAAACAAGTAGGTGAGCTATCATTATGACCAGGTTCACAAATTATCTATAAATAGCACAATTAAGGATACGTTAGATTGAATTCCAGTTTTTTTAAGCATATATTTTCAATATCATATAAACGTTAACGTATGATGACATTGACTGCGTGTCAATTTCACTTGACGATTGAAAAAGAAGAAGAAGCAGTTGTAAAATGTTTATTAGAATAAATTTAATTAGCTGTTATGTACATCCATTTATCAAATTAAAATCTAAATTAAATCTAAAGTAAAAAAAAAAAAAACTAAAAACTAAACATTAAAAATATCATCTATGCAATAAGGCAATGTGCCCAGAACGCTGGCTGCGTTACCTCGCTGAATAGCCAAACTTATATGTTGGCCGAGATAACTGTCAGCCCTGTGGTCACCTGTGGACTCCGTGAGACGAGAAGATTAGATCCTTAAAAAAGGATCTAGCATCTTCGCCTCACGACCCCATGGAATAAATATATGAAAATTTGAATAAAAACATTTGAGTTTGAGGTAAATCTGTTGGTTAAATGCTTGAAGAACGTGTCAGTTAAATACTGCCAAAATATCAAAAACAAAAAGGTTGATAAATTTATCAAAAATACTTATAACTCATTACAATAGATTTGCAGGGAGACTCCTTCGTTAAGCACCTAAGGTTGTACCTAATACTTAGTATTCAGTGCCTAACGTATTCAGGGTTTTGATCAATAAGTTATTTGCCTGCCTTTGCCTTAAGTTAGAGCACATTATACTGCCGTACAGGTAGGTGAAATTTTATGGCCCTGATTTACTAGTTACTACCCTACTGGTACAACAGATTAGCCGACCGATTTATTTTTGTAGGTTCCATTTATACATGGTTAATTTTAAAATAGTAATGACTTCTTAATAACATAATGAACATATTTTGTTTTAAGACTTAAAATTTCAGATTTAAAGACAAAAAATATATTTAATTTGATTTTTTAAGAAATTGTATATATTATTATATGTTTTATTTGTAAGGAATAAACTATATAAAAACATAAAAATTTGACTGTTCTGAACGGCATTAAATACGACTTCTTATAAAACATAAGAGTGACTAGAGGAGGAAAAGTTATAAGAAATTTTTTGGTGAATATAATATTAAGTATTTTTAAAAGTTGTTTATGAAAAGATTTTTAGTATTATCTAGAGAACTTGCCCTTTTGAAAGGTTACTTGTGTATAGCATGACATTCAATTTCTGTTTTTGTAAGTTTAAGTGAATAAATTAAAGTTAACTGCGTAAACGAACCTAAGCAATAGGAATGCGGTCGTGATGTAGCGCCTTTTTATTTTTCTTAACCAATGAATTTTCAAACCATTTTTGGCGGCACGCCAACTTTTTTACAAAGCCGCAATCTGATCTCTGAAATTCCTTTGAGATTAAACACTGTGGTTTCAAAATTAAAAGAGAACATGACCAGGAAGAATTCTCACTTATATTGTTAGGGTTCCGTATACCTCAAAAGGAAAATGGGAACCCATATAGGATCACTTCCTTGTCCGTCTGTCTGTCAACCACCTTTTTCTTTGTCACTACTTTGTGAGTATGACTTGATTTTTAAATAAACCGTACTTGACAAGTAAGTTTTATTTAAAAAATCTGGTATGACCTAATTTCTTTAAGAGTGCTTTGTTTACACAACTCATATCCATACCTTTGTCATTTTATGCGGAAATAAGATTGGTAGTTGTATTTTTATGGATAACCGGGTGGTATCTATGGTAATATGTACTTACTACAGGAGTTACTGAAGTGCTAAATCAGTATGGACTTATCAATTTACGATGTTTACCAGTGCCATAGGACGGATATTACATTTCTGACCAGATTCACAGCATGTGAAGTTTACATGAAAAATAAACTTCTGAAAAAAAAAACCGTCTTGGTTTGATAGGGCTAGAGACAAAAAATCAATACGCTGTACTTCGCGTTGGATCAGCTTTGAAATATATCAGTACTAAATGCTGCCCGCGACTTAGACCGCGTGGAGATTTTTTGATTCCCGCGGAAACTCCTTAATTTTCCGGGATAAAAAGTATGTCCTTCCCCGGGATACAAAATATCCCTATACCAAATTTCATCAAAATCGGTTGAACAGATGGGCCGTGAAAGCATAGCAGACAGACAAACAGACAGACACTTTCCCATTTATAATATTAGTATGGATATTGCTGACAATCGACCTCAAATTGTCCCTGCTATTGAAGACAACAGATATACCATTTCTATTCCTACGCTTTTTAGATTTCTATTAAAATGTTAGCAGGCCATTGCAGTTTTTACGTTGTTTTAATTCTGTGAAAGTGCATCGAGAATTCAGCTTCAAGCTTTAAGCGCTCTGCCTTAATTTTATCCGATTCCAATGAAAACAAATCCATTTGGCCTTTTACGACACTCTGTGAGCAAACATTGTTCGGGGAAAATTTCATTAGGTACTTCTATTCCCGCTCTTGTATTTGCCATTCTAGTAAAGCGCATTTCGTCATGCTTTCATATGATAAGAGTGGAACATTACCTACAATGTAATTTCATAGTGCATCCAAACGAAAGACTAATCAGATTATTGAACACGATATTATCTTACAATGTCACAACTAAAAAACGAAACTAAAGAAATATAGGAGAACCTACCTACAAGAATAAGCCTCGAAAATTGTCGCATTAATTCTGCTTGGGCTCTGGATTCAAGGGGTACCTACACACATTTTAACTAATTGTTTATGAACGGACCTAACTAGAATATCAAGGGTATTCGGTAACTTTGCACAGGTTACAGTCAGGTTCAAGGGTCAATCAGAAATAATGCCATATCCTTCACAAGTTAATCTGCTTCCCAAATGCGATCGTTGTGAAGGGTTAACTTGTATCTCAATAAAAACAACATCTCTACAACAGAATATAAAAATAGCTTGTTTTCAAGAGGAGTTTTATAAAGCGTACACCGTCTGTTGTTTGAACGCGGTAACTGAGAACTGTAGGAATTCTGAAGTTCCATGTCTTATTTCATATTTTAAGCACAGAATAATAAATTCAGAGAAGTCTGCGAGATGCAGTTAAAAAGAAAATAAAAGAACATGGGAATGTACAGTTACCAACAGCCTGCAAACAAGAATTTTATTCCTTCTTCGAGAGCATCTTATTTGAGTGCTAGTAACCTACTCGACCACGGAAAATAAACTCACGCGGCATCCGTGCGGTTATTTTTCTATGACCATTTTTGCAAATGTAAACAGCTGTGACGATGCAGTCTAGATATAATCGAGCCTATATGAAACGGGTATTGGCAGTTTAATAAAGCCCGACTCCTATTCGATGTCTACGTGGCATTGTTTGTATATAAGTGATTGTAATTATTAGCCAAGACTTTCTCCAGATCAGATCAGAGACAACTTAGAAATTATAAATTACCAAAATGGCCCTGTTAGTAATAGGAACCGGGCACCGGGATCTTCTACTTGTGTGACCGCAGCGCTCACAACTGGGCCGGATATCGTTTGATGGTTGAAGGATGTTAAGCTGCTTTGCAGTAACCGCACGTTGTGACATGATATGTATTTAGTCTCGATTCTGTCTTGCAAGTATGTGCACCGCTGCTTCCGCGCAATTTTGACACGATGTCTGAGCTAGCCCCTAATTTTGTAATGAAAAGTAAAAAAAGGTGGAAAAAAGAAGTGGTATTTGGGGTTACCTAACTATAGATAAGTTTGTTTTCTGTCCTATAAGTTCAGATTTAAGATAAATTAAGATTTTTTTTTTGAGTTTTGAATATTGTTCACGTAGTTCTTAATGCTTTTGAATAAAACTTACCATTCACAATTTTTTCTTATAAAAGCACTGAAGCATAAATGCTACTTCAAGAGCCTCAGACCGACCAATAAGGTCAAGTGTCTCTCGCCCGACATTATTTTTCATACGGAGGTATTTTTAGATATTTCTTGAAACGTTATTTCTTGTAAAACGTTAAAAACCATTCTGTATTTTTCTTGTCACTATGTGCCTCTTTATTTTCATTTTCTCTCAGTTAAGGTAATATAAACACTATACCTAGTTTATAAAATTTAACAGTTATCAGGAAGCGTGTACCTACTCACTGGAATAAAGAAGGTCGCAGAGTGATATGTTGTTACTGCAAGCGATTCTGACCGGTTCAATTGATTGTCCTAGCTTGCTGTCAGCATTTTCACTCAGTGCTCCTGTACGAACACTTTACACGCGCCTTCTCCATGTTCCCAAGTCCAACACGAATTATGCTCAATATTCTATCATTCCACGCCTAGCACGAACTTATAATAAACGGTACTCTAATTTTATTATAGCATTAGTATGGAAGTACGGATTATTTCCTCATTGGCCAGATCATGTCAACGCCTCTCAAATAGCTCTCCACTGAGCTCGTGTCGAGGCAAGATTCTCGTCTCCTTTGTCGAGGGACAAAGGGCCTAATCTGAAGTGCGACAAATTTTTAAACGTTCCCCCAAAATGCTCCCTTTGTGTAGGTCAACAGAGATTAGGCGCAGTTTATACAAAAGAGGCGAGTGGTGACACAATACGTAGGTAAGTCAAATGACTTGCTTCGGTTTCGCTCAACTGTGACTGTAAAATTCACAGTAAAATTAGGTCAGTTTGAGTTGCACATTGATTACGCTAGACAGCTTTCAATACAACTAACGGCCGAAATTAATAATCAATCTATCTGTAGTCTGTCGGTTTGTTACCAAGCAACGATGTTATTTGTATTGTGCTTTTCCTCATAAAACAATGTTGCTAAGCAACTTATCGACAGACTACAGATAGATTGATTATTAATTTCGGCCGTTAGTGTATGACTAGGTACATATCGACATTTTGGATTTTTTCCAGGTATTCTGACATATCACATGCGATTATTATCGCGTAATGGGGTTGTTTCTACTGAACAAGTACATTTTCCGCTTTTCTCCGCTCCAGTGAAAACAGGAAATAACCGCATCTCTATGTTTGCGGCTTTTCACGTCTAAACCTAATATTTTATACTTACTTGCAAGTATGAACTTTGCCATTTGGGTCAGCTGTAATATTATTAATATTATAGAAGTAAAATTTCAAAAGACATTAAGTATTTGAAAAATAAACATAACTTAATACGTATTAGGTATAACATTAATTATAATAATTATTAAATAGGTTTTAATTAAAATACAATCATGATGGTTCATATAAAATGATTCATTATAATTTTAATGACGCCCAATATTACTTTCCTGCTCTTTGCTAAGCAATAATATGAGACGAGCTTGTCGAAAAACATCTCAGGTCAACGTCCGGCTAAAGGAAAAAGGCGAGTTTATTAAAAACTAGCTGATGCCCGCGACTTCATCCGCGTGGAATAAGTTTTTTTTAATTCCCACGGGAACTCCTTAATTTTCCGGGATAAAAAGTAGCCTATGTCACTCTCCAGGTCCTCACCTATACCCATGCAAAAACCACGTCGATCCATAGCTCTGTTGGGACGTGATTGAAGGACAAACCAACGAACCAACAAACAAACACACTTTCGCATTTATAATATTAGTATTATATGATTAATTTTATAAAGATACGTGAAGACGGTCATGACTTCGCGTGCATTTCGAAGTAGGTAGGGTAGTGGTCGAGACTGTTAGTATAAAATGTAACATACGATCTAATAACCCATTGGCAATAAATCATCAGAAAGGCTAAGTATACCACCATATGAATTACACTTTTTTTTGTCTAATAAGAGATAAGATATCTCGTAAGTTTATATAGTATGGGCACTTTTATCCAGTGAAAAATATCCCCAAATAGTAGTTTAATGGTGTCATCCATTACCCTGTTCTGCGCTGCACGATACGAAATGGGCTTGTGTGAGGAAAACATGAGGGCAATATCTGCTTGATAGGAATGAGATCTCAAGAGGTGCGTGTGGCTAATGTGACTAAAGCGCATCTTCTATCTATAAAGCTGCCAATAGAGATATTGACCGATA
This sequence comes from Erebia aethiops, assembly GCA_923060345.2. Lineage (NCBI taxonomy): Eukaryota > Metazoa > Arthropoda > Insecta > Lepidoptera > Nymphalidae > Erebia > Erebia aethiops. Next base: position 16,163,223 of record OV281087.1, read on the forward strand.
CAAAAAATATATATAGAAACTAACGAATGCCCGCGACTTCGTCTGCGTGGTTTGAGGTTTTTTGGTTCCCGCGGGAACTCTTTAATTTTTCGGGATAAAAAGTAGCATATGTGCTATTCCAGACTATAATCTATCTCTGTGCCAAATTTCAGCCAGATCTGTTCAGCCTTTGGGGCGTGATTGAGTAACAAACATCCATACATCCATCCATACATCCATCCAAACTTTCGCATTTATAATATTAAATAAGATTTGATACGTCGTAATTCGTATTGAGAAATTCTATTCAATTGTTTCCACCCGCCCAATTTCTCAATCGGCAAGTTAACTTTTATAATTCATACGCAAAAATGGGGTGTCATCATATAATTAAGTAGGTTTTATTTTAGATAGTTTACTTGTTAAATGTCTCTTTATTTTGCGATTGAAAATATATTAGGCGCAAGTTGATAAAATACCAACAAGAATTTTACCCTTACGCTACAGGGTATGTTAATGTATTTATGTATTGGAAAGTTTATTCAAATTTAATTAGGAATTACCCCAATTAATAACTTTTCAGACATCCGCAATAAAGAAATATAGTTAGTACCTACGAGTACATAAATTATTTTAGTCTTTAGAGTTCCCACAGGTTTTAACAACACTTAAATTTTAGTAATCAATGAGTTATAACTTAGGTATCACTTAATCAGAAATCTAATGCGATTTTTCTTACAATAGAGTTTTCTAATGTTGAGTTAGGTTCAAAGCAGAACATTCCAGAATCGAGACATTGCCCCTATCATTGAAGACGGATAATAAGATAGTAGTGATAGTACCTAACTCTTAGTTTACAATCTCGCCTATCTTAGGTATTAATATTTATTAGATTATAAGAGGGACATTTTGGTGAACTCTACCTTAATGGGTAGGCATATCAAATTTCGTGATTACGATATTACGTAGGAAATCAATGTAAGCAGTATTTTTTGGCGGTTTTCCTCAGTTTCTTTCTGTTTCCTGAATCTTAGGCAGATTAGATTAGTAATAAGTTGGTCTAATGATTTCGTTACTTATTTTGTATTAAGTACCTGCCTGCTAGATGATGCCTGTGACCTCGTCCGTGTGGAATGAGGTTTTTTAACAAGCTTTCACCATAGGATTACCCTGCGTGTCAGTCCGGACTCCGGTCATACGGATCTCTGGTTGTGTAGTTATTAAATTTTCGTTAATATTATATTTTCTTTTATGCTATTTTAGAGCTTCCTGTTTTTGCTAAGCTTGCTAAGCTTTATATTAATCGATCCAGTAATTTACATGTTCTTCTAACAAACAATTAATAGACAAAATTTGATAATAATATGTTCTTATTACATTTTGGTACCTAAGCTAGAGATAATCAATATTGTAAAAAAGTAATGTACTTAAGTTTTATATCTGTTAGTTCCAAATTGTACAAAGCTTAATGATAGCAATTTGGATTAGCTGCCGAAGTAAATTACTTCGTTTGGACGCCTGGTCGGTTTTGTGGCACCACTAATACCTTCTGACTAGCTTCACACTCCAAACTATCTGATAGCCATGATTTATCGGGGTAATTTATGGAACACTTTTTACGTTGGTATCTTACGCAGTTTGATAGTGAAAGTAATCAGGTCCTGAGAATCTCCTTTCTCGAAATGGTTAAGTTCGTGTCAGAACACTAGCAACGGTTGGGTTCAGTATTCATCCTAGTTACTAAAAGCTTACGGTTGATCATAATATGTCCTTTCATAGAAAAACAGAGCGCGCTCCACACATTTATAAGTCTGACCTTGTCCTCGCCATAGCGCTTTCCCGCTTTTCAGTCTAGATGGCGTTAGTAAAATAGGTCCACATTCTTTGTTTGACAGGGCCTGTCTATGTAAATTGAGGTCGTTGCGGTTGATATTTTGCTAAGATGTTTTCCGAAAGTACAAAACCCTCTCTCTCCCTCTCTTTAGTAAGAGAGAGAGAGAGAGGGGCTTACTACAATATGATGAAACCCAATGAAAACAGTGATAACTGGTACGCACGAAGGGAAAATACTTGTCCCTGATTCGAGTCAATGGCTTTTGTTTCCAATTCGTGCTCCAAATTCAATCTCAAAAGCATATGCGTGCAATTTGTCGTTTACATAGTGACATGAAAGAACAACCTAAATTCCTAGCAGTTAGAGTTGTATTTACCTTATTTCAGTCAAAGCTTTATTTATTTGCAGACTAGAAAAATATCTACTGTTATTCAAAGCAGAAACTTCATTCCTGAGGCGCTTTTGCTCTGTATTTTGAATATACATAGGTAATAAGTTACCCGCTAACCCTAGCTAAAAGTATTTTTATAATAAAAAGTAATGTCTGGAATTGAAGTTTCATTATTTCATTATATTACCGAATGTCCTGTGTCCTCTGATTGATAAAATTTTGCCGACTAGCCAACTGCGCAGGCAATAATAGTGCCCAAGTAGGTATACTGGGAGACTTTTTTTGACGTCCCGATAAAATTATATCATATTAGGTAAGTGGAATATTATGAGGTAAATAACGATGCCATGGGCTTCTATTCCATATACCTCTCACCCCCTTTTTTTCAAGACGATAAAAAATATCACCCCAGTATACGTAAACACAGATGTCCTCTACATTGTTCCGCCAAGCCACCATATTTTAAAAAAGACGCTCCGTTTGTCCACTCGACACGTCTGATGACGATACCTACAGATAATCATTAGATCAGATACATTGATATATAGATCATTAATAGTTCTGATTAAGTAAGCAATTTTTTTTTCAAGAACTCAGAGCTGTTTTGCTAAAATAGGTACTAACATTTACCTGATTTACACAACGATCAAATTTTACCTAGTGTAGTGATAATACAAAGTGAAGTAAATCTCAAAGAAGTTGGTACTTATACCTATACATGTGTAGTAGCAGCCCCTATAAAAGTTAGGTTTATTGTATGCACTTAGGCAAAGTGACTGTACTTTGAAAGGACGTTTTACGTTTTAAAGCCAGTAAAAGCTTAGTGACCACTCTTCTGTATAAGTTCTGTACAACTTGTACTGAAATTGTGAAGGTTAAACTAAAGACGTCTTTGTAATGGAATAAAATCTGTAGTTAGTGTATTTTAAGCGGGCTAAACGACTACTTTAAATTGTAGACTAAAATTAATTGTAGAAGGTATGGTGCATTTCTACCAAAATAATATTATGCACACATTTTGTACGGCACATTAATTGTGCACAAATATTTGATTCTCGAGTAGATGGGTAGTCTACAGAGAGAAACATTTGTATGGAATCGTACGATTAATATTTCCCGCAGGCGAAAAGACTAATAAAATAAATTGTGAATCAAAAAAGCGGATCTGTCTTTACTACACATCATACACGGTCATACACACGATGTACGTGACTGATCGCACAAAATAAACAAGCGAACTATTCCGTAATAGCTTTGATGAGAAAAAAGAACAACAGAAATAAAATATTAGTTGCAAACTGCGCCATAGCCCGCACCCGTTGTTGACAGGTAATTTTGTTGGCTTTATGGGGGGTAGGGACATTGGTTGTACGTGTCCAGGGACAAATTCATCCTCTGTTGTCTACCCATGTCTGCCTACAAATTATGACTCAATAACTATAATATGTTAATGCTTTTTTATACCTTCTGGTACTTTCTACGCAAAAATAGCTGAGGTTTTGATTTTTTTTCACTCAATCATATATCAGGTATACATACACTGATCTCTAACGATTAACCTAGATAAAAATTAATCGATTTAAACGAATGAGATCAATACAAAGAATAGAAAGAATAAGGTAAAATAAACGATAAGTAAAGTATGATTTAAATGAACAGTGAATTTTAAATATTTTATTATGTTAATAAAATATTCATTAAAAAGTATAATGAAAGCTATTACTTTTTGTTAAGTTATTTTAATTTTAATCGAAAACAAATTTAAAGCCCATTTAATTTTTTATAAAATTCAGCGACGCCGTTTTATGTACAAGAATATTCACCACCACTCAGCGCGTGACTAAAATATTTTGTGCCACGATTTATCTACGTTTATTTTTTTGAAATGAATTTGGTAAAATAATTAAATTTTGTACCTACTTGTAATATTATGCATTTGATAAAAATGATAAAAAAATATGGTTTTGACGTGCAGGCTAAACTCCTTATACAGGTCGAATTATACGTTTGACAAACGATTACGATTATGATTTTCAAGAAGATCATTCAGAAGATCATTCAGAAGATTTTCGTGAAGATCAATCAGCCCCCCGATTGTGTACAATCGATCTTCTGAAAACATCTTCGCCCTTTAGCGAAGAGCCACACTGAGTGGGAGATCACGGTTTTGAAGATCGATCTGGGTCTTGAAACCATTTTTCTTCTTCTGTTTCGTAGATTAAATTTTCCCCTTGTGCATTTTAGTATAGATGAAGCCCGCGAGTCGTCCGTGTGGATGTAGGTTTGTTGCATCAAATGAACTTTAATAAAATTAAGTACTTACCTAAAAAGTTTTCTGTCTCCGGAATGCAAGCTTTCTTAGTACTCGCCCATCAAAATAAAATAAGCGGATGTGGTGCAAAAAAAGTAACAAATAGACTGATAGATAAAAAAACAGAAAAGTTTTAGCACTTTTAATATTACTAGATATCGAGTGGATTTTAGATTTTGAAAAGTTCCATGGTAACTTTTTGACTTAATGAGATGAAAAGTTACCTTTGTGCTTCCCCGAGACTTATCTTTGTGTGCCAAATTTCGTTAAATAGCTGGGTCGTGGAAACTAATTAGACAGACAGACATAATATTATAGACAGACAGACAAACTGCCGTCCTGCAGTCTGCAGATATCCGTCTGTCACTTTCGCATTTATAAGAATACTAGATGATGCCCGCGACTACGTCCGCGTTTTTTCAATTCTCGCGGGTACTTAATTTTCGGGGATAGCCTATGTCCTTCCCCGGGATACAATCTACCCTTGTACCAATTTTTATCAAAATAGGTTGAGCAGATGGGCCGTGAAAGCGTAGCACTATAGCAGACAGACAGATACACTTTCGCATTTATAATATTAGTATGGATTAGTATGGATACTGAGGTTAGAACTTATTGCCAAGCCAATATTCCAGTTTCCCGCAGTATGTTTCGGTAAATACCCGACAAAGGGGCGCGCAATGCTCGACGCGTCAGCCCGGGGTTTTATTCGAGTTATGAAACTATGCGAGCCAGTCAAGTGCCTCGAGCCCTCGAAACTTCCCTGGAGAAATTCTATTTTTACCACTTGCTTGTGGAAGTTCATGTTGACTATTTTGTTCAGTACAAGTTGACTTGTTTGTCAAGTTTACCTACCCCATGTTTGCACTAACATAAACTTGATACTGACTAGTTTTTGGCAGAACTTGTAGAAAACATGTCAGATGATAACAATATGGTCTCGTCATTGTTACTGTCATAATTTTGTGCCTCTCTCTCTCATTCTCTCTCTCCTTCTCTTTGTCTTTCCCGGGTTCCAATTTAGTAAACTCACGTTCAAAAACATGTTTAAAGTATATTTCACAAGTTTCAATAATTGTTGTTTAACAGTTACCACTATAGTAAAAAAAAACAAAAAATTGCACCAAAAATGGGTAGGGTTATGAATAGCCACGGCTGAAGCCACCAGAAGCCAATTTAGAAATAACAAATAACCTTATTTCCTCTGCCGGTATTTGAGGTATTTAAGACCTTCCATTTACTTGAACCACAGCGAAGCACCGAAAAGGTGATCATAGATGGAAACCATTTAGTGGAATTAAATCTCGCTCTCTCTGCTTTGTATTCTTCACTGCTGAGAGTCATAACCCTTAACTATTGCACAAATCACTTCCTGGGCTCCCAGATCCTTACAAATCTATACTAATATTATAAATGAGTTTGGATGGATGGATGGATGTTTGTTACTCAATCACGCCAGAACGGCTGAACGGATTCGAATGAATGAATGAATGATATATTCTTTATGGTACACCAAAACAACAAAAAAAATCTACATGAAATTTGGCACAGAGATAGTTCGGGATTAGCACATAGGTTAATTTTTTATCCCGGAAAATTAAAGAGTTCACACGGGAACCAAAAAACCTCAAACCTTGCAGACGAAGTTCCGGGCATCAGATAGTGCTGAATAAAATTCTACCTATTTCGCTCTGCGAGTGGTCAAGTTAAGTTTTGAAAGCTTGAAACTGCTGATGAGCGTTCTCTTGAGAGGTAACTTTCCGCTCCTTGGTAACGCGATTTCTATTTACCTCAAAAGTTTAGTTTCCCGCGTCTTCATCCGTGTGTACGTAGGATTTAAAAAATCCCGTGGCAACGTTTTGATTATCCAGGAAAAATAGTATGGTAGATGCGATCTTTAGGCGTTTCAATAGGGGGGCAAGTAATTACAAACCTACGGTATGCTGATAATACCACCCTACTCGCATCATCTGAGGAGGATATAGGGGAATTTCTCAAACGCCTTGAGGATGTTAGCATTGATTTTGGACTCGCAATTAATCGTGACAAAACCAAATTTATGATAGTTGATAGGAAAAATTATAACAGACCCGAGATAACTCATATTAATAACTGTGAGGTTGTTGCCAATTACATTTACCTTGGTTCCACTATCACTAATAACGGGAGTTGCGAGATCGAAATCAAAAGACGCTGTGCCGTGACCAGATCAGCCGTTGAGAAGTTATCGAAAATCTCGAAGGACAAAAGAATCACAAAAAATACAAAGGTTCGTATGACAACAAACATGGACCCTCAGACAAATTGACCGGCGAAAAATCGATGCCCTAGAAATGTGGTGCTGGAGACGCCTATTAAGAATAAGCTGGACAGCGCATCGAACAAACGTCTCCATACTCAAAGAGCTTAATATAACTCAAAGGCTTTCGTCGCTTGTTCAACTGCGAATCCTTAAGTTCTTTGGGCATATAACAAGGAAGACTGGTACGATAGAACACCTCGTCATACAAGGTCGAGTTGAAGGCACGCGTCCACGTGGTCGTTCTCCTACTAGGTGGACAGATTCAATCCGTTCCGTCACAAATTTATCCGTCTCCGAGTGTTACCGAGATGCTGCCAACAGAAGTCGTTGGAGAGAGATCGCAGGAGCTGCTGTGAAGGCCCAACCATAACCACGACCGCTCTGCCAAGAGCGAACGAATGAGAAGAAGAAGATGCGATCTTATGATGCAAGATATTTTTGGGTTAGTTAGATAGTTTAGATAGTTTAGGTTTAGTTGTTAAGCAATGATACGGTATCTCAAAGACAGTATCTCACAAGATCGCATAATATATTAGTATGAATTATAGTCAATAGTTTGGTTCATACTTGACCAGCGCAGTGCGCCTATTGGCGCACTGCGCTGGTCGCTAAATCTGAGAGGAGACTTGTGCTCGAGCTCGAAATTATTTAATCTAAACTAATATTATAAAGAGGAAAGATTTGTTTGTTTGTAATGGATAAACTCAAAAACTACTCAACCTATTTCAAAAATTCTTTCATTTATAAAAAGCTACATTAACAGCGAGTAACATAAGCTATAGTTTATTTTCAAAAAAATTAGAAATCCTTATGAAAATTAAATGCAATAATGTGAACTAAATCGGAAAAAATCGTCTCTTCTGAGAGATAGCGTGGCGTGCGCTGCGTAAATAGTTAAAGTTACACCACAGAATAGGTAATAGTAGTAAAAGTTACACGAAAACAATGTATGGTGGAATTTTTCCTCCTAAAAAGTTCTAAAAAAATACCTACTGTGATAACATATCTATCTTTTAAGGTTGACTCACAATAACCATTTTTATGATTTTCAAAATTTGTCTAAATCAATGCTTTACTTGCGAAGGTGTTTTTAGCGACAGAGTGTTAATCCTTATGAAAATAAATATGTTAGTCATCTCAAGTATTTAATTAAGATAAAAATGGTCCTTTACACCATTTCATTCAGATGTATAAGATATTATCTTATGAGATATCATCTGAGGGCTGGCGGCAGTGGCAGGTGTAGTGAGGCGGGGCGTACTCTTACAATGTAATATTAAAATGTAAAACCTGCCCACTGCCCACGGGTTATATTGGGTATCGAATATTATGATTATTAGTGCTAACCGAGCGAAGCCGGGGCGGGTCGCTAGTTTATATTTAAATTAGAGGCGTACGTGTATTTCATATCAACGTTTGTGTTTGTCAAAATTCGGGGTTAATGTACTCGCGACATATTTGCTTTCGGATATAATCGAGTTATGAAACTGGAACGGTCAAAAGCCAACGGCTAGAACAACGCAATGAGCGTTCCCGAGCGATTCAGTTTTCACGTGGTGTTCACCCTTTGTTAGCTTTGGTTTATATTATGTTATTGCTCCCAAAGCCGTATTATTATATTGTTAGTACGAGAAACTTATTATAGCATACCGTACTAGAACAATAATTACTTATAATATCTAAAGCAAAACTCCAGTTTACCAATTCTATTGTACAGTTAATAGTTATTTATTTTATATAACTTCTTATAGTTTTAACAATCGATATGGTAAAGTATGGAAATAATTGTTTTTCGGAATCCTAACTATTATAAGTGGTGCCAAGTTGCATTAAAATCCATCGATTAAAAAGTTTCAGTGATGCCGAACCTAACAGACGGGCAACCAAATTAAAAACAAATATTGCTATCCCTTTCTGATTTCTGGTTTTAGATATTTATTGTTTCGAAAGTAAACAATTAACTTAAATGAAACTTACAGGCTAACGTGAAATACTTAATGTGAACAAGATTTGTCATTTTGAGCGTACATAGGATTAAGTTAAAAAAAATACGCGCCGAATTGAGAACCTCTTCCTTTTTTGGAAGTCGGTTAAAAATCCATATCCATCCATACTTCCTTATCCATACTTATCCATACTAATATTATAAATGCGAAAGTGTGTCTGTCTGTCTGTCTGCTACGCTTTCCCGGCCCATCTTTTCAACCGATTTTGCTGAAATTTGGTATAGAGGTAGGTTATATCCCGGGGAAGGACATAGGCTTTATCCCGGAAAATATAGGAGTTCTCGCGGGAATCAAAAAAACTTAATCCACGCGGACGAAGTCGCGGGCATTATCTAGTAGTTTATAACGTACTATTCCAAGGAGAATATTAATTTAATTTCTCTTTAATTTATATTGAGGGTAGTCTTAAGTATTAGTAGTACGATTTGAACAAAAACATACCACCGCATACACGCATAGTTTGCCACGGGGCTGTGTGAACTTAAATATATCCCTTTCCTAATACTAACCCAAAGAATGGGGCAGCACTATATTTAGAGCTGTCTTTTTAGTTTAGTTTAGAGATTGTGTTAAACAGAATTGGCCACAGTAACTCCTCTATCATCCTAAACTATACTACGAAGATAAAGTATTCCTAACGTCTTTGATGTCGATATATTATTATAACTGCCCGATTTATTATTCGTTCAGATGGAGAAATGTGATAGCAATTCCTCATGTTACATTCGAATAATGCGATATTATTATTCATGCTATCACATATTTTCAAAGAGAAAGTGTTTCTTGATGGACACAGAATTCTGAAAAAAGTTTAGAGGTGACAAAGCTGTTACACATTGTATCACTAGAATGTGCGTACATCAGTTCGTTTTTCACTAATAACAGATATTATATTTGCATAGTGTTACAGTTAACGTACGCGCAATCTCCTAGTTGACGACCTCCGTGGCGCAGTGTAGCGCTGTTGCCTTAACGTGCGGAGGTCCTGGGTTCGATCCCCGGCAGGGTCAATTTGGGAATTTATAATTTCTGAATTTTCTCTGGTCTGGCCTGGTGAGAGGCTTCGGCCGTGGCTAGTTATCACCCTACTGGCAAAGACGTGCCAAAGATTATAATTCATAATCGTTGGGTAACCAGTCTCCGCAAAAATGCCGTTCACGATTCGCGAAGCGATTGAATGTTGAATGAACCTTTGTTGCAATTCATAAACGTTCTCCAAAGAATAACTTATCTGAATGAAGAATATATTAATATTGTCACTTATTTTATGTGTTATCTGTAAAAAAGCTCTATGGATTTGGTACAAATGAGGTGTCTATGGTACTTGATACATCTTTCTGAGGTATAGGATATGTTCCTGACACGCGCGAAACACAAACAAATAATATGACATTGGTAGCAAAATTTCCATTTTCTGCGGAAGAGAAGGAATTGTTGGTTTCCCTTTTAAAACAGGAAAAAATTTTAGAAGACAAGCGGACCAATAAATCCACCAATGGATGATGATTGATGGATTGGTTGACGGAATTCGGCGAATCAGTATTCAGTCGCTGCTAGCGACCAAATTGAGAGTATCTTACGACTATGAAATGCAAAAAGCTTGAATTCGACACATAGCGCCTGAAATGTCTCGGTGGCGCGCGTTTCAAGCGTTTATGAATTCCACTGTATGAATTCCACTGTCAGTTTCCAATCTGCATGCAGTATCATGCAAAATTGCACTCCTACTGAAACTAGATGTAGTGCGTTTGTTAGAATACAATACTGCATGTAATTGTCCACTGACACATTTGGCAGTGCTTACAAATGAATATTGAGTGTGCTTGCGACAGCTACAAAGGCTATATAGCCTACAGTAAAATACCTTTTTTTTTCTTTCTTCTTGGGGGGAGGAAAAAATCCCTCCGGCGTTCTGCCTGTCGGCAGGGCATGTCCGACTTGCACGGACTAAAACAACCTTCCCCCACGTCCAGGTCTGCACGGAACCACGTAGTATTACTTCGTGCCTGACCATCTGGTTCTTACTCTTGCTTCTGTTTTTCCTCTCTTTCCTTTTCTTCTCTTCGCATCATTATTGCCCTGAGAATTTGCCCATAGCGTACAGTAAAATACCTATCTTTCATTATAGTGTTGACCTAAATATTTGAACTTTATTCCTATTTGGTTCGTTTAGCTTTATTTTATTTATCAAGAATTATTGACCGAGCGAAGCGAAGGTCTCTGAGTCTACTTCGGTGAATTGGCACTTGTCCGTCCGTCCGTCCGTCCGTCCGTCCGTCTGTCAGAGCATTATAAATTCTGAATTACTGAACGCAATTACTTCAGCTTTAAATATAATATGTAAACCAATGGCCTCCCGCCGAATATGGCTTAAAAAATAATAAAAATCTTTATTTCAGGGGGGCTCTCATAGAAGCGAATGCGAAGTAAAATATTTTTTTATAAAGTTACATAGGGTTGCGGTATATCATTTTAAAGATAATTAGGAATAGGGTCCAAAAATATTTTATTTTAAATTTTTCCCTCAAAATTGACGAAATGGGGGGCTTTCAAAGTGTAGATTTTCTAACGTCCAAAGATGACCTCAGAACTCCAAATTTTCTGAAAGGATGAGCCTGAAACTTGATCAATTATTTCAATTATATCCTGTAATTGAACAACAAATACTAAAAGTAGATAAATATTGTGAGGAAACGGAATTATTTAATTTTTAATGGGCTTCAGTATTTTTATCAGAACTTCACATTCATGTCAATAGATGGCGCCGCGAGGTCTAAGTTCGGGGCGAACCACTAGTGTATTTAAGCCAGAAGAGAGAGTTGTACTCTCTCCTCTTAAAACATCTTTTACAGGTCATAATATAAATATTTTTGACATTAACGGGGAGAGATCAGGTGAAGGTGGCACGGTGGTATTAGGTATATTACACCGGTTCTCAACTACAGGCTGCTACTGGTACGCACGATGGTGCGGCAATCGAACATTAAAGTGGAGAGATCAGGTGAAGGGGCGAGGGGGTATTAGGTATATAACAACGCTTCTCAACTTCAGGCAGCTACTGAGATTATCTAGAAGGACAGTTTTAATCTCTTTTTTAAATCTACCCTGGACTTGAACCTGGTACCTGCAGCCGAATAGTTTAGTCATTAGACCAGTTACAATTTCAGTAGTCTAACTAATTTTTTTAACATTTAACCAAATTTGGTTTTGATTTATGGATCTGAATGAAAATGATATATTTTTATTTTAATACCTACATAAAAATGTGATATACACGGTTCGAATTTAAGATGACAAAATTTCCCCATAAAACTTGTATTGGTGAGCTAATATGGGATTAAATAAGAAGCTAAATATCCGGAAAATGTGAACATGTCTCGAAACCGAAAGCTATTTTTCTTAGCGCACCGAGCAAGCGACAATTTTCACGGAGTGCACATTAAGTTCCTCGAACACGGCTCACGCGTTGTGAATTCTTAAGTGCCTTAAGCTCTAGCTTACGAGTAAAAAAGTGCATTATAAAATAAAAATTTTTACTTCTAAAAAGATTTTGATATTTAAATTATATTTTTGACTAAATAAGCCAAGCGGATTACTTAAAAACAACAAAAACTTTTTATAGACTGAGTGAGATCTTAGAACAGGTTGAGTTATAATATTATTTCGTAAATCCGCGGCCCAAGTCAAAAAATATACTAAAATTAATTCAAGTATCAAATGTAATAAATCAAATTATTAAAATTTTCCCTACGAGAGAGAGCGAGAGAGAGGAAGAGAGAATTAGAGCGTCTGCAAGAAATTTTTGCCAAAACTATAAATTGTTTTGCTACACAGCTCTAACACCAACTCAATGATTTGAAGATCAGGATCTTAGGCCGCCAGTTCTTAGTTCCAAGAATACCACTATTTCTGAATTTACTTTTCAAAGAATAGATAGGGGTCATCAAAAAAGTACGTCACACTAATTTCGTGATTTTTTTATGCCTCCCCCGTCCTTGTTGGCAAATTAGGCATTTTAACCATAGAGATATTTTAACACTTAAGATGTAAGTATAAGATTTTGAAATGTGACGTCACGACACTTAGGACCTCTCCCACCCCCTGTCACACAATGTCACACTTCGTCGACCCCCTTTCCCTCCTTAATGTGTGACGTACGATGGATGATCCCATACATATACAGCCTTCAATTATAATATTTCCTATATTATCTAATCATGTACTAATAATAACACACAGTATACTGGTATAGTACAGTAGTGGTTTAAATAGATTTACGCGTCGTGTAAATCTACTTAAACCATGCATAACTTTGGAAGCTCCCCTAAAATAACCTTAAATCTTTTCTATACCTCCCTTCGATAGCTATGGTACTCGTAACTCCGTGCGATTCGACAGACTATTAAACTGCCAAGGGGCGGGATCCGACTATTTATATCACTATTTATATACTGCTGCAGTACTGAACCTATCTATTTTTACTATCTGGCAAGTAGTCAGCCATAATTAGTGCCGTTTTAGTGCAAGTAGGTTATTAGAACATTTTATTATGGCGTTTAAACTGTTTTATATTCAACCATAAAAAAGAAATGAAATATAATATCAAAACTAAATGAAATCGCATAATAGGTTCATCATAGGTAATTTGTTTCAAGTTTGTTGTTAGACTGCAGTCCGTTAGCGACTGCACCCCTCAAAACGCTACCGCTAGCACTAGTTAGTGGTTCTCAAGTTATTCCGAAATCTAAGGTCTTGGGAATATTGATGGTGACGACTCAATCAAATTAGCAACTCTTTATCAAACTTAAAAACGCGCTTCTAGTATGGAAGTTGTATGAAATTCACAATAGTGACGTCATCAAATTCAACGCACTTTATTTTCTTTAATCTATATTTTAGAATGGTTATCAAAATTAAAACTAACCGAGGATGTGAATTTAAGGTCTTTTGTAAGACCCTCTATTTCATAATCAGTTAGAAATAATTTATTTTATATAGGCATCATCCCTATTGTACCTTTGAAAAGGTAGTCGTTACTGTACTATATACTTTGAAATTAAACGGATTACTCCTCCAGTTATTAAAGTTAACGACTACCTTTTCAAAGGTCGTAGACTTCAGTCTACGACTTCGTCCGTGTGGTTTAAGTTATTTTTAATACCCGCGGGAACTCATTAATTTTTCGGGATAAAAATTTGCCTTTGTAATTCTCCAGGTCCTCAGCTATTCCCAAAAAAAATCACTTCGATTCGTTGCTCTGTTGCGGTGATATTGAAGGACAAACAAACACTCTTTCGCATTTATAATATTAGTATGATTAACTAAAACTTCTCGCTTCTCGCTATACTCAATACTCAATTTATGAGTACATGTAGGACATACAGGTGTCTCGTATGTTACGTCATGTTACTCTACCAGTATCCGTTACGACCAGCGCGCTCTCTGACGCATAGGCCTCTTCCAACTGTTATTTTATTATTTTATGCATGCTACGAAATATTTTTTTAGGTATAGAGTTAATTATCTTATCATCATCAATTTGATTTGATTTGATTACTACCGCCCTGGGCCTGGGCTTGTTTAGGCAAATTTCTCCATCGGAAGCGGTCAGAAGCAAATATCTTCCAGTGCCAGCACTCACTCGTTTTAGAACTGTTTACTGACCTGCACTGAAATTATCCTACATTTCTTTTGAGGTTATAAATAAGAACGCTTAGATAGTTATTTTACAACTGGCTTAAGAAATTGAAAAGTAAACCATTGTTCCTCACTTTCCTGCATCATAGGTGGGTAACATTGGCATTTATTCTTTTCACCTAACCGAACATAAACAGGAAAAATTAATAATAAAACAATATTTTTAAGTCGCCTAAAATATAACAAGCCTTTGTTTATGTCGGCTGACTTTATGAACGCTTACGAAATTGGCTCAATAGCAATGTTGCTCATACGAGTGTCATATTTTATGAGTAGGTATCAAGCCCTTTCGCTTCGCAGATTGGTCTCTGGAATCCTTTTATATTTTGCCCCACCGTCTGGAAATGTTATAAATTTCGAAACCCGTAACGTAACAAGCTCCGTTACAGACATTTTTATCCTCCCTTCCCTTTGAAAAGGCTGTATTGGTTAAAGTTAAAAGATATAAATAGCATTTTCGACAGCCCATTTGATTTAATGGAAACTTGGGTAGGAATGATTTCAATTTATTTATATTTTATTCAGGTATTTACCTTTCACGCTGTTACATTCATATTATGTTAATAGGCATTGAATAACTTAAGCCGGTCTCGTTAATATCAGCCTACCTATTATTATTAAATCTTTATTGCACACAAAATAACGGAAATAAAAAAGACAATAAAACTACGAACTAGGACTAAACACCTACCTATATTAACCTATATTACCTATATTAACGAATAGAAAAAAGTTTAGAAATATGCACATATAAATAAAATAGAAATGTAAACATACAGTTTACATTTCTATTTCACGCTACTTCACGCTTAATTAGATTATAGAAAACTAGATGTTATACGCGACTTCGCCCGCGTATGTTACATTGTTGAAATTCCTATAGAAACTGTTTTTCCGTAAGTAGCTTATGTCCGAGAAGAAATCTACCTCCCGGGGGAACTCTTTAATTTTCCGAGATAAAAAGTAGCAGCTAACTATGTCTTTCCCCGGGATGAATAATATACTCCTATACCTTCTTCTTCCTGTCCTTGTCCCACGCTATGTGGGGTCGGCACCACATGTTTTCTTCTTCCACTCACTTCTGTTATCCGTCAACCTATCATTCACCCCTTTTATACGCATATCCTCTTTCACACAATCCATCCATCTTTTCTTTGGTCTCCCTCTACTCTTTTTTTCCTTCCACATGCATATCTATAATAATTCTGCTCGTAATATGCCTTTCTTCCCTCCGCATTACATGCCCATACCATGCTAGCCTATTACTCCTCATCTTTTCTATTACTGGCGCTACTTTCAAACTTCCCCTTATATATTCATTCCTAATCTTATCCATTCTAGTCACACCACACATCCATCTCAACATTCGCATTTCAGTCGCATGTACTTTTCTTTCATCCGTCCCTTTCACCGCCCAACATTCTGAACCATACAATGCAACAGGTCTAACGACTGTCTTAATACTCCTATACCAAATATCATTAATATCGATTAAAAGATGGGCCCTTAAAGCATAGTAATCAGACAGATAGACAAACTTTTTCATTTGTAATATTAGCATGGATTTGAAACATATTGTACAATAATTGCATAACAATGCTCATTACATATTTTGTATGTTAATCTCTGAGTATGCATACTTTATATAAAATTATTGTTTACTTTGAAAGCATTGAGAAAAACAATAGACGCCTGAGTGTCTTTATGCAGAGGTGTCCTGCCTCATAACCATTTATCATCAAGGAAAACAAAGCTTCGGATTAAGATAAATGATATTTAAATGGAACTCTATTTCTAATAAGGCAAATTATCTAGCTGGGAGAGCCTGTATTTAACAATTAATATCTTTCTACTTCTACAGGTTCTATTACAGCGTTAAGTACCTACTAATATAATAAGAAAAACAATTTCATGCCAGAGGATGTCCACTGCCTGGATCCTGAATAATTTAATTGACCGAGCGAAGCGAAGGTCTCTGAGTCTACTTGGGTGAATTGGCACTTGTCCGTCCGTCCGTCCGTCCGTCCGTCCGTCCGTCTGTCAGAGCATTATAACTTCTGAATTACTGAACGCAATTACTTCAGCTTTAAATATAATATGTAAACCAATGGCCTCCCGCCGAATATGGCTTAAAAAATAATAAAAATCTTTATTTCAGGGGGGCTCTCATAGAAGCGAATGCGAAGTAAAATATTTTTTATAAAGTTACATAGGGTTGCGGTATATCATTTTAAAGATAATTAGGAATAGAGTCCAAAAATATTTTTTTTTTAATTTTTCCCCCAAAATTGACGAAATGGGGGGCTTTCAAAGTGGTGATTTTCTGATAGGATGAGCCTGAAACTTGATCAATTATTTCAATTATATCCTGTACTTGAACAACAAATACTAAAATTAGATAAATATTGTAAGGAAACGGAATTATTTAATTTTTAATGAGCTTCAGTATTTTTCACAGAACTTCACATTTATGTCAATAGATGGCGTCGCGAGGTCTTAGTTCGGGGCGAACCACTAGTTAATCTATGTTTACTTAATTATAGTTCTAGTACTTAGGTACTAGAAGTTGTATTTTTTTGGAATAATAATAAAAATTATCTTTTATGAAAGACACAAATAAGTCTGGTAAGTTTCACCCTAGACAAACAATTAAAAGTAGGTAATTACAGACATGAACATTCGTCATACAACGAAAACTCATTTGTTTTTGTAGGAGTATGCCCATCTAGTGTGGAACCCGTTCTGTGTTCTTAGGATTTCTGAGCCTGTTCATGCGATGCGACCAAAGCAAACTTCGGCGTCTCTCGACGGTTCCTGCTGGACTTCATTATACTAGACTAGAATATTGATATTATGGAGTAGGTATGTTATTTTACCAACCGTAAGGAGGGGACTTGTAGCTATACCCCAACATATGCCCCCTGACAGCATATACCGTACGTGTTGCTATATACGCTCAACACGCAGGTTGCTTTGTGCTAAGTCGTTAGAATGATTTGACGACCTCCCTTGCGCAGTGTTGAGCGCTGTTGTCTTAACGAGGGAGGTCCCGGGTTCGATCCCCGGTAGGGTCAATTTGAGAATTTAAATTTTCTGAATTTTCTATGGTCTGGTCTGGTGGGAGGCTTCGGCTGTGGCTAGTTACCTCCCTACCGGCAAAGACCTACCACCAAGCGATTTAGCGTTCCGGTACGATGCCTGTAGAAACCACTAGATATAATATAACTGCCATACTTCTAAGTTCTAACAGGTAAGCCCGCTACCTACTTAGATTGCATCATCACTTACCATCAGATGAGATCGCAGTTAAGGGCTAACTTGTAGTGGAATAAAAAAAAACATGAATATGTTTCGCTCCGTAAGCAATTGACAAAAAATCTGCTCAAATAAGACTATCATGTGTACACGATGATTCTATAAAATAGTAGGAAATATTGTAATAATAAGGACAAATTTTATACAAAAAACTTATAAACGAGTAGTTTACTCGAAGTAATAATTATGCTTAATGTTTTCGCTAACTACTTTCCGACTTACCCACTTTAAACGAGGTAGCTCTCGGAGTATTTTTTCTTAGGGTTAAGTCTCATCGTTCCTTGAGATCTTATATTCTGTAGGTACTTACTAGATGGTACGCGCGATTTCACCCGCGTTGATTGTTTTTTCCCCTGTAGGAACTCCCTCATGTTCTGGCATAATTTATGTATGCCTTTGTATGTCTAGGTACGTTCTTCCCCGGAATGCAACCTTTCTGTATAGCTTTCTATCGAAATCGGTTAAAAAGATGGGCCGTTAAAGGGTAGCAGACCGACAAACTCTCGCAGTTATAACATTAGTATTGATTGTTCTAATATTTCATACATACTTATAATAATATAATAAATAAATAAATAAATAAATAAATAAATAAAATCTTTATTTGCAAAATTACAAGGTTCAAAATTATAATTTGGCCTCTAACTCCCAAAAAAGTAAATACTGTGTTATGGGAGTAAGTGCCTTCCCGATTACATAGGTGCTGTTTTTGCAATATTGGCTAAGGTTAACAATTATAAAAATCAATTAAAACATTAGCATTATTATGAGTGTGTGTGTGTGTGTGTGTGAGTGTGCGTGCGTGCGTGTTTGTGTGTGTGAGTACGAGTAATTGTTGAAGGGTAAGTATACGTGGAATATCGGGAATTATTAATAATACTTTTTTATATCCGAAAATGAATGCGGGAACGCGGACGAAGTCACGTGCATCATCTTGTATTATTATATTTTGCATTGATAATAATTTATAATGGGAAAGTTCTCTCTTACGTTATTGTGTTTTTTTATAAAATTATAAATAATATTATATCGGCACAATCGGAAGTAAGGCTATTTTTAACCGACTTCCAAAAAAGGAGGAGGTTCTCAATTCTGCACGTATTTTTTTTAAAATGTATGTTACCGCATATCTCCATGGTTTCTAAGCCGATTTGAAAAATGTTTTTTACAGTCGTTAGAGGAAGATCTCGAGGTGGTCCCATAAAAAATTCTGACTCCAAATCCTCATACCTGACACTAAAAATTTTAAAATAAAAATTATTTCCAAAAAAGCGAGCCTGATGCGTCAACTTTGCATATCCTTGTTATACCCGCCCGACTTCAACATAGTGGGTAGAAGTAAAAATTATGTTTTACTTTACAGTGGCGTTGGAAGTCGGTTTTTTGGAAAGAATTTTTATTGAGAATTGTGTTTTGTCACGCGAAACGGATTTTCCGCTTAAGTATCTATATAGAATTTAACGACATGTTTACGCAGATTTTTTTCGAACTTTTATATCGGAAACATTTTATAACTTATTACAAAAATAAGTTATAATAACATACGGATTATGATATTATCAACTAGAAAACTTTGTTACCTAATAAGTATTACATACTTATAATAAATAAATAAATACTTAATTATAATAATAAATAGGCAAATACTTATAATAGGTATACTTACATATCTTTTTAATGCTCATTTATTAAAGCTTTCTTATATAAATTGGTATTTAAAACTGTCCTGAGGGTCCAATTAATTATACCGGAAATAAAAAATCTACAGGACAGATACAATATTACATCATATCATACTTAATATTATAAATGCGAAAGTGTGTTTGTTTGTTGGTTTATTGGTTTGTTGGTTTGTACTTCAATCACGCTGCAACGGAGCAACGGATCGGCGTGATTTTTGGTGTGGGTATAGTTGAAGACCTGAAAAGTGAGATATCCCGGAAAAATTAAGGAGTACCCGCGGGAATAAAAAAAACTTAAACCACGCGGACGAAGTCGCGGGCATCAGCTAGTAATGAATAAATTAAATTCATAAGTAACTTACATGTGGAATTGAACTGTAATATTCATGCCATGCCCTTTACTTATTGTAAGAATAATTAAATCTTAATTTTTAATTGACAACATAAATTTCCTTTCATTAATTAAAAGGTATTAGTCAAGCCATTTCAAATCCATACTATCCATATCCATATCCATATCCATACTATAATCCATACTAATATTATAAATGCGAAAGTGTTTCTGTCTGTCTGTCTGTCTGTCTGTCTGTCTGTCTGCTACGCTTTCCCGGCCCATCTTTTCAACCGATTTTGCTGAAATTTGGTACAGGGGTAGATGGTATCCCGGGGAAGGACATAGGCTACTTTTTATCCCGGAAAATTATAGAGTTCCCGCGGGAATACAAAAAACTGTCTCTTCATCCGATTTTGATGAAATTTGGTACAGGGGTAGATGGTATCCCGGGGAAGGACATAGGCTACTTTTTATCCCGGAAAATTAAAGAGTTCCCGCGGGAATCAAAAATCTAAATCCACGCGGACGAAGTCGCGGGAATCATCTAGTAATATTATAAATGCGAAAGTATGTCTGTCTGTCTGCTACGCTTTCACGGCCCATTTGTTCAACCGATTTTGATGAAATTTGGTACAGAGATAGGTTGTATCCCGGGGAAGGACATAGGCTACTTTTTATTTCGGAAAATTCAAGAGTTCCCGCGGGAATCCAAAAAAACTATCTCTTCAACCGATTTTGATGAAATTTGGCATGGGGATATTTTGTATCCAGGGGAAGGACGTAGGCTACTTTTTATCCCGGAAAATTCAAGAGTTCCCGCGGGAATCAAAAAACCTTAATCCACGCGGACAAAGTCGCGGGCATCATCTAGTAAGTATGTCATAAAATAACAAAGGTACTAGATATACTTTGTAAACTCAATATGAAAGTAACAGCTCACTAAAACTATACAAATAGAATCTTCTAGGATTCGGTTCTCCTAGGAGATGGTTCGGATTGCTCGAATTAGTTGAGAGATAAGGCGAATAAACATTTAGGATTAAGATTCTCCTTTTTATTGCAGAGTTTCTTACCGGAGATTGGCTGCCATTACGGCTTTCGCTTTATACGTCTACAGTAAGAAATAACAATGAATATTTTACCGTAACATTAGCGCTACTTCTTAAGTTATGTTAATAATTTCATTGCTTCAAATTTTTGCCTGGACAGCTTTCTCAGAACTCTGTTGATTTCATTTAAGGCACTTGGATGTGTTTATGAATATAATATTTCTTGGTAAGGGCGAAAATGGGTATATTGCTGCTGAAAAATCAACTAGGGGCCGGAGAGGACAAAGCTTAAAGCAGTATTATTTCGAAATGACACTTTGACACTTTTATGTCACTTACCTTGACGTCCCTAAAATAGGGCTTATAATTCTAAAACACGAACGGTAATAATATAAAAAAATACTGCTTTAAGCGACGGAACTGAACCATGACGAACAGGTCCACCCTGAACTTGCACCTGAAACGTACCCGTCAGAGGGCAACAACGTTTTGTCCTAAATATAGCCTGGTATAGTCGCTCCATGTTGAATGATGTTGGAGATGAATTGGAGTAAGGACTGAAACAGTAACCGAAATAAGGGGTTTAAACACTGTTTTTTGAAACTGTTATAAAAAAGAAATACTTTTAACGGAAACAGAAACGATACTGTAACCCAATCAATCTGTAACCGTTTATTTCTGTTAATAAGTGTTTTTTTTTTTTTTTTTTTTTAAATATATAGGCTAGCGCTTGGCTGCAATCAGACTTGCATGCAAGAGGTGATGCAGCCTAAGGTGGAGCGTGCTTGCCTAGAAGATGCCTATTCACTCTTGATTTGAAGGTACCTATATTAAAAGAGGAGGGGAAAACGGAAGCCGGAAGGGCATTCCATATCCTAGCGGTTCGGATTAGAAACGAGGAAGCAAATCGCTTCGTACGAGCCAGCGGAATTTCGACTGCGTAAGGGTGCATACCTTGTCGATGCCTTGCGGTTCGATAATAAAAAGGTGACGGAGGAACCAGATCGAATAGTTCTTGAGCACACTCTCCGAAATATATCCTGTAGAATACCGACAGACAGGCAACTTTGCGCCGATGTTCTAAGCTTTGCATCTTCGAACTGACCAGTGCTTTGTTGCCGATAAGTCTCCTGGCGCGACGATCCACCGAATCCAATGCGTCAAGTTGGTACTTGGCAGAGCCATCCCATAAATGGCTGCAGTACTCCATGCACGATCGAACTTGTGCTTGGTACAGGATAAGAAGCTGTTCCGGCGTGAAGTACCGCTTGACTTTGTTGAGGATGCCAAGTTTCTTACCAGCTGTTTTTGCCTTGGATTCGATGCATTGTCCAAAGTTGAGGTTGGACGATATATTGGTACCGAGGAGCTCGACACTGTCGGTAATTGGAACGGATATATTTCGGAAAGTCGGAGTAAGTGGGAATGAACTCCGTTTCGCGGTGAAAAGACACGCTTGCGTTTTGGTAGCATTAAACTTGACGAGATTGGCGTCACCCCAGTCGGACACCTCCTTCAAGGTCAAGTTGATTCGTTCTACCAAAGCCTCTCTGTGCTTAAGAATCTCAGCTCCACTGACTCGGGGACCGGACATGTATCTCTCTGTAACGGTGCTGTCATCTGCATACCCAAAGATACCGGGTTTTAGCATGTCGTTGATGTGCAGCAAAAAAAGTGTTGCAGAGAGAACTGATCCCTGAGGGACACCGGCATTGATCGCCATGAGATCAGATGAGGAGCCATCAACGACTACTCGAAATGATCGTCCACTCAGGAAGTCCGATATCCAGTCGCAGAAGCCAGTGGGTATCCCATAGGCTGGAAGCTTGCTCAAAAGGCTCTCATGCCAGACCCGGTCGAAAGCCTTCGAGACGTCTAGTGAAACAGCTAGTGCTTCACCATACCTCTCGATGGCCTCACCCCAGATGTGCGTGGCATACACTAAAAGATCCCCTGTGGATCGATTACGTCGAAATCCGTACTGTTGGTCCGACAGGAGGTCGTTTTCTTCGAGGTATGCCAGTAGCCTGTTGTTCAGCACACGCTCCAAACTTTTGCAAAGCATGGAGGTGATTGCAATAGGCCTGTAGTTGGCCGGGTCAGCACGGCTGCCCTTTTTTGGGACCGGCTGTACATTCGCAATTTTCCAAGCCTTAGGGACCTGAGCAGACTTAAGGGAGAGGCGAAACAAGCGTGTCAGAACTGGAGACAACTCGGGAGCACAGGTCTTCAAAACCATTGCTGGTATTCCATCTGGACCACTTGCTTTATTCACATCCAGGTTGCGGAGCACTTTTAGCACCTCATTCTGGCGAACGTGTATCTCTGACATGGCAGAGCCGCAAGATTTTAAACAAGGTGGTATAGCACATCCTGGATCTAGATGCGAATTTTCCGCGAACAGAGTCGCCAAAAGATTTGCTTTATCTGCCGCAGTAAAAGCCAGCGATCCATCTGGTTTGAGTAGAGGAGGCAGCGAAGGACGACAAAAATTTGATTCAACCGACTTCGAGAGAGACCAAAAAGCCTTACTACCACGTGGATAGGATGCTAGTTTGGCCCCAATACGCTTAGTGCGGTTGAAACAAGCCTCTTTAAGAACCTTCTTGTAGGACTTGGCGGCAAGGTTGAACGCTCTCTTCTTTGTGTTGACGTCCGGAGCCTTAACGGTGCGGGCTTCTGCCCATGCTGCAAACGCTGAGTCTTTATGGGCCGCTGCTTCGGCACATTTAGCGTTGTACCACCGTGGAACTTTGCCGTCCAGTGATACGTCAGCGTATGGTATGAAGTACTCCATAGCTTGACGTATCACCCCGGATATGGCTTGTTCGCAGCTCGACGGATCACTCGAAGAGAAGCAAATCTGCCGCCAAGGGTAAGATGCGAAGAAGTGTCGCATCTCGTCCCAGTCTGCCGACTTATATCGCCACAGCCGCCTGGTTCCGGGAGGACCCGAGTCGAATAGGCGATAGATTTTATCTGTAACCCTAATAGGTGCATGCCCTAACAAACTGCACGGTGTGACAACGCGTTCTTCTCACTTCATTGGGCTTCACGTATACTGACATATAACATGGCCATGATTTTCTTAAAATAATTGCAACTATCGCTGCTTTCACCTTAGGTTCAAATTTGAATACGCGTCAACAATAAATTTGGCAACGTCGCTATTTCGGTTACACATTAAAACACTTTAAAACACATTCATTTCTGTTACAGATTCTTTTCTGTTACAGAAATATAAGTGTTTCGGGTTAACAGAATTAAAAACACATTCAAAAGGGTTACAGATCATCATTGATCATTACACTTTCATTCTGTAACACTTATATTTCTGTAACCTTTATGAATCTGTTTTTCGGTCCCTGTTTGGAGTTTCGCGGGGACGTTTTTTTTTGTTCAAGTGTGTTTCGCCCTAATTTTGGTTTTGGTCATAGTTTCGTCAATCGCTAAATCGAAATTTTCAGATTTTGCCCATTCCCTTCTGCCCTTCTGTGCCCAAATTTTTACCCTTCATCTACAGCCATTCGTTCTTGGGTTCAAGCGAAACTCTCAATCTAAAGTGGAAGAAAGCTTCTTTCCTCTTTTAAAATTTATAATCGCAATACACTTACCATAGTATGTACTTTATACCTATTTATCATAATTATCATAATATGTTATAATATATGGTATTGGTTAGTTTATTTAGCTATTAGTATTTAAGTTTATTATTATTTTTGCACCACCTCCGTTCATCTTCTTTTTCATTTTCTCCCTAACGTTAAGGTTTTCTTGTTTGTAATATGTTGTTTTGTATATTCGTGGTGTACAATAAAGTATATACATACATACATACATACATACATACATACATACATACAATTATCATAAACGTTTTTATTCCACTATAGGTACAAGCTTGGCTTTGACTGCGATCTCGCCTGGTGGTAAGTTATGATGCAGTTAAATGGTAGCGGATTAACCATTACACTATGGGTACGGATGTTTTGACACTGAAGATCGACTATTGTGTGAGATCAAAGTAGGGAGACCGCCTAAACAAATCTCTACTGAGTACTGTATCAAACAAAAAATATCTCTGGCATCAATAAAAATATCTTTCTCCCAACTTACTTATTAAACGTACAATTTGATAATACTTAAACAAGTACTAACCAAAAGCCGTGCGCTACAAGCATACATTAATTCATGCCACTTAGTAAGAATTAAAGTTCACGTTGTAATCACATGCGATCTCACTTGAGTTTGCAAGCTTTGTTTCCTTGCAATTTTGATATCTTGATGCTATTCTAGTGTAATTTCTCAAGTGATTTGCATTTTAAATAATGCTAGGTAATTTGCCTTGTGACAATTTTGAGAGAGAGTGTAAGGAACTTAATCTAGGTGTTAAATTATGTAAATGTTACATACACATATTTTTACTAATCAGCAGTATCGAAAACACCAGTCCACTACATTAGCACCACTCGCAAAAAGGAAGGGTTTTGGCAATAGCAGACTTCACATAACCCTATTTATTATTTAATTTTTTTAATTAGTACGGACAAGCCAAATACACTCGTCAATTTAAAAAAAAACCGGCCAAGTGCGAGTCGGACTCGCGCACCGAGGGTTCCGTACTGAAAACTGTAACGACCAAAGATGTAAAACGGTAATAATTACCTTTGTTAATGAACCGCAAAACTAACTTTGTTTGTAGAGGTTTACTGTTAATATCAAAAAAACTATGCTAGTTAGAGCATTGGCTATAGTTTTCCTGTAAAATATACCTACATAAATTCCTATTGACCATAATTATTTCAGATTTTTCGATTGGTAAACTCCGGAGATAAGGGGGGGGGGGGGGGGACGGTATTTGTTTAGACTTTTTCCCCGATAAATCAAAAACTATCATGACTAAAAATAATTGAAAATCTGTTTTAGAATGTAAAAGTAAACCCTTTCATATGATACCCCACACAGTACAGTTATCTCACTTTTAAATTTGAACCCTCCGATTTTCCTCCCTTTTTAAATAAGAACAAAAATAATTTCCAATTTTTTTTAATTCCAGTGTCTTTGGGCCACTAATATACACAACTATTCCAAATTTCATGTCGATAGCTTCGGTAGTTACTGAAATAATCGAGTGTGACGGACGGACAGACAGACAGACGGAGAAAGTCGCACCATAAGGGTTCCATTTTACCATTTTGGTACGGAACCCTAAAAAAAGACACAGCACAACTTACTATTAATAACAGTAATAAATAATTAATTAAAAATTAAAATAAATCACAAAATTTTTGTTAAAAAATTACATAACACAAATAAAACTTAATAACATTAATACATAGTTAAAAATTAAAATAACAGAAATTAAAAATTAAAAAATTAAAATTTGAATAATAATATCACATTAACAATTATCTGCATGGTTTGTTGTAACCTTCGCAAAACTTCAAGCACCTACTCACAACCATGCGCCATTGATATGCAAGTAAATCACAGGGGGGAGACTCGGTTAACAACGTTATTTATTCAGTGCGATCAGTGTGCGCGGTATTGGGGATCTAGCCCGTGAGACAGTGCGGCAAAGCCGGACAGCAAAAAATCGGCGACAGCGGCACTGACGTACCTAGTTAATTATAAAGCCTAATAGATAATATAAGACCTATAAAATATTATAAAGACCTTTCGGGCATGTAGGTTTTCCCCCGATATTTTTCCTTCACTGTTTAATAGCAAGCTACCAAGTGATATTAAATTATTGTTAACATACAACTCTGAAAAGTTAAAAGTTACAAAACGTGAAATAAATTTACACGGTAATTTACACTTTTACTTGATTGTTTTATTTTTTAAGTCCGATTTATTTATGTATATCCTACATTTATTTTTAAATTATTTTGAATATTATTTATTTTTCAACTTAAATTTTTGTCTCACATTTAACGTTACTGTTCTGTTTCATATTGTCATTCTTTGACATAATAATTGTTACTATGGGTTGTAATTATTGTCTGAATTAAAGTTATTTATTTATTTTATAAATTAAAAGTGAAGGGAAGTTACAAGTGCGTATTGTTGCAGGGTTGAACCCTTGATCACCTGTCCGAACGTCTGAGCCTATGTAGGCAATAGGGAATATGCATGTATTTTTTTATTTTTTTAAACTATTCTATAAGTGATTATATAACCGGAAAAAAATATAACACTTGCAAAATTTTATTAAATAAGCTAAAAAATAATAATTAAAACTACTATCATTTTCGGACGACTTAAACGCCCCCATTTTGGCGCGCTCGTTTTGTGACGTCACCGTGCACATGAATAAATTAACAACGAAGTGTTTGAGTGAAATAAAGCGTAAAAGATTAACTTATTGTGATGGAAGAGCACCCAAAAGCTTATTATAATTATTGTATTGTCCCTATGTGCAAAAATAATATTAAAACTGCACCTGACAAGATATATTTTCATATGCCCAAAGCAATGAATTCTTACACGTCGTGTAAATAATCTAAGGCCCAAAGATACAAATACATACCTATAAGGAAAAAGTGGTGTAAGGTCAATGAATATAATATCATTGTGTAAGGTGATGAGGAGAGAAAATGTATCGTGCTTGAGTACCTATACCTAGTTTATATTGTTGTGAAGATTATTTCGACGTGAGTATTAAATATGTATGTATGTACCTACCTACCTACCAAAAATCTTATTCATTAGGAATCGCGAACAATTTAAACAATAAACTAACCTAAAAAATTAATTAGAGTTATTCGGGGTAAAAGTCCGCAGTGGGCAAAAGTTCGCAATGCCGATTTTTCAGTGAAGGGTATGCGGGCGGGGGAGCTTGGTCGACGGGAGAACGCGCGCTTGGGCCACCATTATGTGTCACCACTTGGAGAGCAGTGCGTGCGGTATGCCGCGAATTATGACTCAATAAGTTAAATTAAGGTAAAAATTCGTATTTTTGTGTTCTACGGAAAAGTTGGTGACACTCAATCTTATGTGGTTATCAAGCTAAGCTTTTTTTCTTGTTTTTGTATAATTATTAAACAATTTATTTCAAACTTACATACTAACCTAGCATTATTGAAATTTTTACTATTGCTCTTTGTTTTTGTTACCAGCCAAATGGGGTAAAAGTACGGGGGTAATAGTACGCGTACTATTACCCCCGTACTTTTACCCCATCTACAAAACTTTAACCAAATAGGTAGTTCTACAATTAATAATGTATACCCACTTATACTGTATGATATAAATGTAAGTACTTTTATATTTTTTGTTTCAGATTGCGAAATAATGCCTCGAAATTATGTAAAAAAGACACCAGGAATATCTCTAGTTTCGGAAGAAAAAAAAGTTTTATTTTTATTTTTTATCCACTACAAGCTAGCCCTTGACTGCAATCTCACCTGATGGTAAGTGATGATGCAGTCTAAGATGGTAGCGGGCTAATCTGTTAGGGGCATGGCGGTTATATTAAACCCTTAGGTACCCCTTTGGTACCTACACGGCATCGTACCGGAACGCTAAATCGCTTGGCGGCACGTCTTTGCCGGTAGGGTGGTAACTAGCCACGGCCGAAGCCTAAACATAAATAACATGCCTTTGATCTCCTTAAAACTTAAGTGAATTGCAATATCTATAATTATGACTTTTGACTTTACCAATGGCAAAGTGCTAGATATCTTAGTTTATGTTCTTTTAGAAGTATTATAAGTTTATTTCGTTGATTATATCTGAATTATTTTAATTGTGTACTGATTTTTCTACATAAATCTTTTTTTTAATACTATATTTTTATTATTACCTAACTAAAGGTACGAATCCTGAATATTGTACTTTTATCCTACACGCGAACTATTACCCTTACGATTGCGTACTTTTACCCTTATGCCGGGGTAAAATTACGCAGTCTGATCATTTCATCTGTTTGCTTTATAATCAAAGAATCTTGATAGTTATCTTAATGAACTTTATATGAATTAGAAGCCTGATAAACGTGCTACAAATGTACTATAAATTTGTGTCTGCCATCTTAATAGTTTCGGCTAAATAAAGCCTTAAAGAGAAAAGTGCGTGCTTTTACCCCTAATGACTCTACATGTTCATAAAAATATTCTGATTCCCAATTATTAATGTTACAAAATATATTATGGTTTTCATTGGTCAACAGCTGACTACGAGTGTTGATTTTGATCACAAAACGTTATAAGTTTATAACTAGGTTTTTTTGTTTGCACTGTTGAAAGTTCTATTGGAAAAGAATTTCTCAGTTGCCTTGACGAAAACAACCTAGTTTGTAAAAGTTCATAAAGATGTTCTCAACATTTAACGTTCCTAATACCTACATATCTTTGATTATATAATATATACTAGCGCCCGCGATTCGTCCGCGCGGTTTTGGGCTCCCGCGAGAACTCTTTAATTTATAGTTTACTATCAATAGTTGTTTATTGTGGCGAGTCTTTTTTCACAAGAAATCACTGCTTTCAGTTAATAATTCCCAAAAACACTAATAATTTATCATAAACAGCGGCAAAACAATGCGAATAACCTTCAATAATATTAATCATACAAAACAAACGACCTATTAGCAGTCGACTCAGAGTGGATGGTGACGTCATGTTTCGTTCCGCCAATAGCGTTGCGTTTTGGAAATTTGAGCGGGAACTTGAAAAATACTACTTTTAAATAATTAAATTTATTAATAGAAACACGATAATTTGTAAAAATAATCATCTGTATATATTTCTTTAGCAATAAAGATTACACATAATTTTTTTTGTCCATTTCTAAATCACATGCATATTCCCCATTACTACTTTAGATCCATATTTATATTATTATTATTTTCAGTGTGTCAGTTTGTTACACTTTCACGGTCCAGATTTTGAACCGATTTTGATGATATTTACTTGAGTCTTCGTCCAGAACTGGACAAACACAGATGCTCTTTCTATTTCCTTACACTCATAGCCCAATTATACAGAAAATCTTATACGACCGGAGAGAGATCACTTGCAGGACCGATGATTCACAGGCCCAGGCCCCAGGGGTGAAACACCGCCGACTTTCTAACACCTGGGCTAGTTTTAAGAAGTACTTGTCAAAAAACTTACTTAATCCGAAAATAGAACCCAGGCCCTTTTCATCCGCGGTCAAACATGCTTACCAATAGAACATTACGAGGCAGTTTCCGAAATTAAGTTAGTAGGTACTTTTATACCTATCCTATCTCATTTGTATTATTGTCGAGTTAAGTTACGAACATCATAATATTGTTATTGCGTGAGAGTTCTAACGCAAATTAAATAAACGTGACCTACATAAAGACACACAACAGACGTACGGCTCCGCACGCAGGTTTACGGCTTCCAAGTTGGATGTTTGGTGGAAGTTATACGTATTTAATTACTTAGCTTGGCTCTGCAGCCCTTCGAGATTTGTATGAGCTGTGTATTCCCAGGAATAGAAAGTAATCATCTTATATTTTCCACTCCGGAAAATAACAAATACAATTTTCCCTAACATGTGTGATCCTGTAAAATCCCAATTGATTTAATTCTAAACCGTCAGGTAAATAACGTTAGCCGTACAAGTGGATTAACAGTTCCTATTCGGGAAAGTAAGAACTCACGTTGTGTGCTAATCGTCTTAAATATAGGAACTCGCTGTTAAAAAAACAAAGTTTGTTTTTAGCGCTCTAGTTAAACTTTTATCCTTGTACACACTAACAAGGTTGCAAAGTAAATAACTTTACAATACATTTGCTCTTACTTCACCGCTATTAAAACTATAAAGTTAACTTTTTCCAAACTTGGGCGATAAAAATGTTACCGCACAGTTATGAGTCCATAAGGACGTGCGGAAATATTAATTTTCCCATTAGTGCGATAATATACCTAATGGCCGCTATATACGAAACCACAGCTGTTTCGATGCCGCTATTTTGTCCTAGTTATTTATGAATTTTAATAGTGAGTTAGTAAGACAAAATATTAAAAACTCTTTTGTTACTATCATGATATTATGACTAAAACTCTCACTAAATACATTTTCAAGATTGGAATCTCGTGCGCCTTAGTATTAGTTTGTTTTTATGGAAAATAGCATTTTTATAATTAATTTTTTATTGTTTTTACTCACCAATGTATTGTAAAACAGCATGCGCATTGAAAATCAACTCGCGCTATATAATAATAAAGTTTAAGCTTACACACGTGTAATTTTAATTGTGAAAAACTATAACCTCATTCCTTTCCCTTCAATTTCTTGAGAATGCCTCACTGGCCCGATCCTATTTTGATTTCGCGGAATAGAATATTAAAGTTTGTCGTCAAAATTGCTACTTTATCATCAAAGTTTGTTATTCTGGGAAACAGGTTAGTATTAGTTAAATTCTGAACGAATCTATACTAATATTAAAAATGCGAAAGTTTGGACAGACGGATGTATGGATGGATGTTTGTTACTCAATCACGCCAGAACGGCTGATCCGATCTGGATGAAAGGCACAGAGATAGATTATAGTCTCGAATAACACATGGGCTACTTTTATCCCTACTTTTATTCCCTCGGGAACCACAAAACCTCAAGCCACGTCAAGCCCTATATGTCAGCCCTAACGCAGACTACGGTCTGTTTGGGCTGCAATTTACAAACGCCTGCCCGTGTTTTGGTCTAGTGCTTTGGTCTGCAAAATATAGATTTTTTTAAAAGCATTAAATTTAAAAAAAAATTAAAAAAATGTAGACGATGTCGCGGGCATCAGCTATTACAAAATATATGAGATGTAATAAGAATTTAGTTTTAATTTATATTAAAGTTATTTTTTGTTAATTGAACTTTATAGAGATCATTAAAAAAATAACATAATTATCATAAATATTCACTTATTTTCAGAAAATAAAGTTTTTTTATTGCTTAAAGTTATTTTGTAATAAGTAATTGGAGTTTTCAGAGATCATTAAAAAGATAACATCCAGTTATTACGAAGGTAATTATTTTCAGAAATACATGTTTTTATACCTGTAAGGAAAACAAACTACGGAAATTCCCGGTGGAACTATTGAATTTTTCGGGTTAAAAAGTAGCCTATGGCCTTCCCCTGGATACAATCTATGCTTGTACCAAATTTCATCAACATCGGTTGAATAGATGGGCCGCAAAAGCGTAGCAGACATACAGACCGACGCATTTTCGCATTTATAATATTAGTATGGAAGTATGGATAATAATATTCTTCATTATGAGAAAATCTTTTTGCCCGAGAGTTCTTCATAAACTTTTCATAGGTGTGTCTGCCCATCCGCACTTGGACAGCGTGGTGGACCAATTCCAAAACCTTATCATTCTGAGAGGAAACTTATGCTCAGTAGTGGGCCATCGATGGGATGAAATTATGATTAAATTCATATGACATGACTTTACTTTTATTTTCGCGTTCGCGTGGCATAAGTATTTTAATTCTCACAGGCACTCCTTAATTTTCTTAAATTAAAAAAGAAGCCTATGTCACTCTCCTGGTACTCAAGTATACCCAATACACATGCAAAAAATAACGTCGATCCGTTGCTCTTTCGCGGCGTGATTGAAGGACAAACTCTCTATTTGACGTTCTTGGGGATATACATTTCATAAATGGCGAAACACGTATTTCTTTATTTTAAACCGGTAACTCAAATACCAAGTTTCATGAATATAACTTGAAAAATGACGGACTTTCATACAAACTTTAAACCCCTATTTTACCCCTTTGGGGGTGAAATTACAATAAAAATATTGTGGGTTCATGTACTCTCTTAGCGGATTCATGTCTCATGTGGGTTGATATATCAGTCAGTCAGTCAGGACTTTGAATTTTATATATTTAGATATTCAGTTGGTATGGCAAGTTCGCGGTGTCCCATCTCAACAAAACGACAGTCAATCTTTGTTGACCTTCACAAAGAAAGTATTTGCACGGGGCGTTTAAAAATTTACCGCGCTCCAGATTAAAGCCTTTTGTCCGAGTCACGGGCATCCCCTCGGGGAGCAATTTGTGAGACGCTTACTGATCTGTCCATAGAGAAAATCTTCTTAAATGCCTTGCACAATGAGTTCTATTGAAGTCAATTTTTACATTTTTTGCTCCTGTTATTTTCTAAATAAATAATAAATAACCATGGTTATGGGTGCTTAATAAACCAATTTTATTGGCGTTTACAAATTATTGTTCTGTCATAGCTAAACCAGTACACGTTCGTAAAAATTGACTACTTGATTTTTTAAATCTTTATTGAACAATGGGCGATTTTGTATGGAGTATGAGCCCAGTGCTATAGTACTTTGGTACCTATCTAAAAAAAAATGAAGATCCGAACAATCTCAACATTTTATTATAAGGCAGCAAAGATCTAATGCATTAAATAAAAATGCCCGCGACTTCGTCTGCGTGGTTTGAGGTTTTTTGGTTCCCGCGGGCTCTCTAATTGTCTGGGATAAAATGTAGCCTATGTGCTATTCCAGACTATAATCTATCTCTGTGCCAAATTTCAGCCAGATCCGTTCAGCCGTTGGGGCGTGATTGAGTAACAAAGATCCATACATCCATCCAGACTTTCGCATTTATAATATAAGTAAGATAGAAATCGATAAAAAAATCCCAGACGTTTTTGTCGGTTATAAAATATTACCAGACCTCTTCAAAAATATTTTATTAAAACTCAGCCAGCTCTCCGACTAATCGCGACTCCCCGCTGTCGCCGTCGCTAATTTCGTGCCCGTACACTAAAGCAAATAAGGACAGGACAGGCCAAAATGTCGATACTATACGCCTGTGTCGTATGGGAAACACGTTTACTCGTGTCTCGGTAGTGTGTGCAGTGCTCCTCGTAAAAGCGCGCATGTGAACTTTTTTCCCGCCAGACAAACTTGATTTCTCAGTTATGTGTCCTCACCTTTTGTGAAATGTGAGCTTCGGGAGTAAACAATTACAAAATCATAATATCCCCGCCTCGCTCTATGCCATTGTCTTAATTACGGCGGGTTATGACTCCTTGGAAAATAATAAATGGTAAGGATTTTCAAGGAATGATAATGCAATCAGCTTCCAGCTCATCTAAAGCCAAAATAAGCACTATAATTTTATCTTTTGTTCCTTTTTATTCTGATTTAAATTCAAACTATTCTGAAATTCTATTATATTCTGAACTGAGAATTTGTTTTATAATTTATTACAATATTCTATTATTTTTGATAACAAATAAGAAATGCAAATGCAGCGCAAAACCAGCAACTACGCCAATGAAACTTATAACGAACGTTCACTCAGTTGAGCTGAAGGCTACAAAGTGTGCAAAGTTAAGGATAATGGTCGCGTATTACAATAATAATAGTTTAGTACTTTTACTTGCTGAATGTGTCATATTTTGTATCTTTTTTATATTATTTTTCTGTCCAAGACTCTTCCAATTGAAATCGTCATATAGGTATATCGTAGCAGGTTGCTACCGGTTCTGACATTAATTTTATTCATTAAAAAAATAGGCATCGAATTGTAAACCACCTCCTTTTTTGATCTCGGTTAAAAATATAACTGATGTCTCCTCGGATAAACAATTTTTTCTGCCAAAAAGTTAAAATGTTATTTAAAATCCAACAAAACGAAGTTGTAATTTCATGACCCTTAGACTTTACAAGATTTTAGGGAATAACAAAAGGAAACCCTTTTTATGACGGTACAGCTCGGATCGGCCACAGTTAACGCGACTTTAACTGTTAAACTTTGACAGTTTCTTGTTACAGCCGCACTTTATGCGCGCTTCGAGTACCTATTTCAGATAAGCACACAGCTTGCGGTTCTATTTCATAGCATTTAACATTACACTACAGTTGTTGAAGTACAGAATGTTGGGTTTTAAAACAGAATGAAATATAGACTCAGACTTCGGTTAAATTACTTTATTGCGACGATTTAATTTAATGAAACCACGTCGGGACCGTGATTCATGTAACTGGGTTAAAATATAAATTTAACCGTTACATAGATATACATTTTAATTATGAAGTTGATAAATAAAATAACTAAATAAAATAAATAAAAGTTAAACCACGATTTGATGTTGATAAGAATTGAAGGTTTTTAAAAATCTTTTTGAGAACGCCCCCGTTGGTTTTCCTGGGATAAAAGTTAGTCTTCAAGTATTTCGATTTTTGTCTTTCGCTAATTCGGTTGGATAGACAAACCATAGACAAAATTCAAAATAAAAGTTAAGGATTTGATAGCGTCTATAAAGTGTCCATTAGAATCACAATGATTTAATTAACTTGTATCTTTGAGTGAAATAGCAAAAATCAACTCAAAAGTTTAGTATTTAAAAGCGTATTATAGTAATATTTTAAAAGAATACAGATGTAAACAGAATGCGACTATATTTGATACTATTACCTGGTACTATAAATTACGCCCGCCACTTCGTCCGCGTGAATTCTTTGATTTTCCAGGATAATAAGCTTATGTACATCTCCGCGATGCAAGATATCCCTGTAACGGCAAAATCGGTCTAGACTACGATCCATAAAATGTCAACATACATATATACAGACACACTTTCCCATTATTATTATAGTATTAGAATGGATTTGAGAGAATAGGATTATTACAAAGAAATATTGTTTGCGTAGCTAGAATATGTAGGAAACGAAGGCACGGGTTTGTTTTCATTGCACTCGGATAAAATTAAAGCAGAGCACTTCACACCCGAATACCCGATGCACTTAGAGCCAAATTACTACCAGCAACACTACACACTGTACGAGTATAGTATTCGCGAACTGGGGTGTAGTTAGCGAGCAAACATTCCGTACATCGCCAACTCAAAGTTTAACAATCATGCAGTTGGAATCTTATGCCTCTTTGGCCAGGAATCTACTTATTATTTATTTATTCTTTATTCAAACCAAAATAGGTTTAAAAAAAATACAGCTTTAAGTCATGAAACTCTTGTGAGTTTATCTGGACATTGCACATTCCTCTTACACAACTTCATACAAATAACTTATATAAATCAAATACCTTAAACATCACATAACATAATACTCCAAACATAACTATAATCAGTGAAAAAGCGGGTAGATTAAGCGTATTACCATAGAATATTACTATTGTAATATTATTATAGTAATATTCTGTGGTAATAGCACGGTATTATAATGGAGTTACTTTGACTATTCTACTCGTATTTTGAAACATACATTTTTTGCTGTTTCGTAACACTAGCTATTTCTGAAAGTTCTTGCTTTTTGTGTTTTGTAGATTAGGGGTTTTCTTATTGATTTCTTCTATATTCTGTTAACTAGATTCCCGCGACTTTGCCGCGACGATTTAGGTTTAAAAAGTCCCAGGAGAGTTTTCTGATTTTCGGGGATAAAAAGGAGCCTCGCTCTCTCTTGGTTCTCAACAGCTATACCCATACAAAAAATCATGTGATTGAAGGACAAATCAACAAACGAACACATTCCCATTCAAAAACATTATATTATTAGTGCGGATATATTATTATCACAATAATATAGAGAGTATTTGAGACGACAATTTATTTGCTTGGCTTGATCGGTTTTTCGCAAATAAATAATCTGTTTTTAATTATTTTCGAACTGTAAGATTGCTAAACTATTATAAACTTGATATTTAACTTGCAGGATGTGGCTTGCATTTGAAACAACTCTTATACTTGAATTCGCCTCCTCGTTTCTAATTACGAATGTCCTAATCGAGGTTAGAGTTAGTTATACGAGAACTGGCCTCAATGGTCTAGTTTGTCGCTTATTTGACTGCGGATCCTGAAGTCATAAGTTTGATTCTCGGTTCATCATCAAAAAATCATCATCATCATTATTTCAACTCATCGCCTGGAATCGTGCCATATTTCTTCACGTGAACTCGGTCTTGTGCCGTTTATGATAAATTTTAAGGGATTTATTTAATTCATGTAGGACTACATGTGTCACTTATGATACGTTAAGATTCTACTACTGCACTGGTTCGAAAAGTTCTACTAAGAAGAGCCGGCAAGAAACTCAGCAGTTGCTCTTTTCTTAAAACATATAAGCAAACAATACAACATATATGTACGTTACGTTACGTTACAAGTGACTTG
Organism: Erebia aethiops; assembly: GCA_923060345.2. Lineage (NCBI taxonomy): Eukaryota > Metazoa > Arthropoda > Insecta > Lepidoptera > Nymphalidae > Erebia > Erebia aethiops. The sequence goes on from OV281087.1 coordinate 16,200,262, forward strand.
TGGGGCACTGGATGTTTATGTCCTTGAAACTGGCTTGAGATCCGACTGTCCATCCCTGTGAGGGGTTTCACAACGCTTAGTTTTCCGGCGTGAGGTCGACAATCTAGCAACTTGAGATCACAACATTTCCACTTCCCAGTTCCTATTGCCCTACCTATTGCCAGTTTAGCTTTTAATATAATCTAGTATAGTACAATGGACACTGACGGTGGGCCTTGGCCACAAATTAAAAGTTGCTCAGCGTGCTATGGAGCGGGCTATGTTGGAAATCTCTCTCAGGGACCAAATCCGGAACGAGGAAATTCGTAGAAGAACTAAAGTGACCGACATAGCTCTGAGGATTACCAAGCTGAAGTGACAGTGGGCAGGTCATATCTGTCGCAGAACCGATGGCCGTTGGGGAGAGGCCGTGTTCTGGAGTGGAGGCCGCGTACCGGCAAGCGCAGTGAAGGACGACCTCCAGCTCGCTGGTCCGATGACCTGAAGAAGATAGCGGGAAGCAGGTGGATGAGGAAGGCGGAGGACCGTGATTGGCGCGCTTTCGAAAAGGCCTATGTCCAGCAGTGGATGCATACAGGCTGATGGATGGATAATGGATGCAGTATAATATTATGGATTTGTCACATGTACGCTTATCGCTATCGAGTAATTGAAACCATTAAAAAATCCAACGATTTAAAATAAAAACAAAATATTTCAAAATGGATTTGACAAGTTTTACGCGTTCAATGAATTTTTCATCCAATAAAATTGTTTTAACTTGTATTAAACCATTTGAGTTAGTGCATAGTGATTAGTGATAGGGTAGTGAAGTGCTGCCTGAAAGAACACATGAAAAAAAGTGTGTGTGTAATTCACACACGGCAGAAGTGAAACTTCAGAAAGATAGTCTACGAGATAATGAGATAAATGTAACTTGTATTCTATCTCATTCTCTCGCAGGCCTAGACTCCTATTATGAATATGTTCATCTCTTTTTGGTTTCGCTTTTTCGTTTCAAGTATACACGTTCGTCTGGTGGCGCCACTTTCATCGATTTTTCAAATCACAACGATTCTAAAGAAGTTTCACTTCAACAAAGACAGAAGAATGAAGATACGTCATTGAACAATTTCTTTGTATAGATAATTATTATAAGCTTAGGTTTTAAAGAAAAATTACTTATTAGTCAAATAATTTGGCTAGATTGTAATTAAATTGAGCACCCTTCATTGGTATTGGTAAAAACAAACTTGTATCATCGAGTATATAAAAGGACTTTCATATTAAAAGCAACTGTAGGTATATCAATACATACTTACCGGAGTGCATATACACTACTATATAGTATAAATACCTACTATGTATTTAAATTATGATTAACGACTTTAGTTTCAAAATTTAAACTGCTGCAAACTTTGACAGTCGTGAACAGATTGCTCTGCGGAAGCACTATTATTTATTATGTAAAGTTTATTTGCGTTTATTAAACTTGACGAAACCCGCGGCATCATCCGATGATGGGTTTCGATATTTTCAAAATCCCGTGTGTACTCTTTGAATTTCCGGTACAAAAAGAAACCATGTACATTTAGGTAACCTATCTGCAAATTTCGTCAAAATTGGTCAAACAGATGAGCCATGAAAAGCAATCTTTTTACACAGATTTAGAATACTTGGCAAGCTGTAAGGCACTAAATAGCTGACTATAAACCACAACAATTGTAGGTTGTAGATTTAATACACAAAATCCAAAATATCAGTCTGTATAGACGGTAAGCAATTCCCTTATTTATTTTCTTCTAGGCCCCAGTTCAGTATGGCTTCAATCAAATTTACTGTGTAAGTACGTCTCTCTCGATTTCTCGCAGTGATATTAAGTTTGCAGGTTCAGTCGTAAAGGCAAATAACTTTATTCTCAAAGCTTATACGAATTCGTTCCCAACTAATATATTTTTGCCTTAGTCACTAGATATTGCCTGTTACTACGAAGTAATAGGCATGCGTATGAACACGTACAACTCACATATAACTATCTATAGTTATATTATAAATGCGAAAGTTAGGATGGATAGAAAGATGGATGGATGTTTGTTACTAAATCACGCCAGAACGGCTGAACGGATCTGGATGAAATTTGGCACAGATATAGATTATAGTCTAGAATACACATAGGCTACTTTTAGACTGAACAATTTTATAGTTCCCGCGGGAACCAAAAAACCTCAATCCACGCGGACAAAGCCGCGGACATCAGCTAGTACTACGTATAGTTGACGGACAACGATGAATTGCGGATTGAAAAAAAACCCAGTCAGATATTGATAATGTGGAAGAAAAACCTTCATTCAAAAAAACTTCAATCCCAATTTTTTGTCTTTAGAAGTTCTAATCGAATCGAATAAAATAAAATATTCTGCCTTTGTTTTTAATAAAAAAATAATCCATATAATAATTCGTCTAATTTAAACGAATTTTACTAATTTGGTCCTAATTTGTATCATTTATCAAGTAAAAAACAAATTGACATTCCTGTTTTAATAACCCCCGCACCCTGTAAGGAACGTGACAAATGGAACCAATAAATCTTACCGTAGTTCGGGAATCTTACCGTAGTTTAAAAGAGCCTAATTTTGAACTGCCCCAAGTTTCGATACCTTGATAAAACGTCATTGTGTGCAAGAGAACTTTTTACTTTTTAACTATGAGGGATGTGTGAGCTACAGCTACCTATGACAGCGCAAACATAAGTCGGTTTGGGTAAGCAATGTTTACTCAATTCCTAAAATGGCTGACAAACATTGGTTGTTCGTACATATTTGGCCAATATATCTCCTCCATGCCGCGGTGAGCACGTTGCCGTAGAGTCTGGCTTTTATTATGATTATCATCTGAAGCCATATTTTATAAAACATGCATCAATCATTGTTACAGTCTCAATTTTTATAATTGGCTGAATTCTTGCTGCAAAAAAGGATTTTGGCTACTAGCCAACGACCTCAATTTACATAGACAGGCCCTGTCAAACAAAGAATGTGGACCTAATTTACTAACGCCATTTAGTCTAAAAAGCGGGACAGCGCTATGGCGGGGACAAGGACAGGGCTATACAGGTGAGGAGCTCGCTCTAAAAGTCAGACGCCCAACTTATTTCTATGAAAGGGCCTATCTAGTATACCTACATATACAAGTATATATCGATGCTAATAGCCGAATAGCGGAAGGGTCATGCATTAAGATTCCCTAAATCTGTGGGAATGATGTGATTGCGATACTTACACATTAGCAATATTTTTTACGTAATACGGTCCCAGAAAAAAATGAACTACTTATAGTTGTTAACGTCGAAATATTACTATCAGTAGTACTAATAGTAATCTGGAATATTGTAAGCTCGATGCTTTATTAATCTAAGTTAAAACCGCTACACAAATAAGCAATATGGTCCATAAGCAATAAGTAATAGGTACCTAGTGACTTTGTAACAGTGCCCCAGTGCAGAGATAGAGAGAGATATACTTAAGTGGACATAAATTGCGACGTTTACTTTACAACACGATTCGACGCTTTGAATTTATAAACACGACCAAAGAACCCGACAAATAGCATCAATAAATCAGTTCGTAGTTAATTCGCACGGATTGGTTTAACGGCTCTTTAGCTATCTAATTTTGTAATGATAAAGTTTATTAGCATATATAAATTGTGAACTTTCTTCCATCTTTCTATCTTCAATTATTTATAAAGGGAGAAACTGACTCACTGATTGATTATTTATTTTTATCAACGTTGCGACTTTCGATTATGCCACTGAACTTTTTCTGTAACTAACTCACAATTCCATTGTTTACTACTCCTTCTAAGAGATAGTTATAACTTAGAAATATAACGTACTAGATGCCCGTGACTTCGTCCGATTTTTTGATTCCCGCGGGAACTCTTTAATTTTCCGGGATAAAAGGTATCTATGTCCTCCACAAGATCCCCAAGCTGTGTCCCCAAGATACAAACTATCCCCATACCAAATTTCATCAAAATTAGTTGAACACATGGGCCGTTAAAGCGTAGCAGACATACAGACACACTTTCGCATTTATAATATTAGTATGGATTACAATCAGTCAGTCAGTCAAATCTAAACCGATTTTGATAATATTTTTCTTCTGCTTCAGAGAGGTTATACTTTTATAAAGATATGATGAAAAAGTTCATAATTTGTAACCTTTATAAGGCTCTCATAGCCTCTGTAAGATGGAGATAAACTGAATTTTTCATTCGCTATACAAAACACTTGGTTATCTTAAACCGTGAAGAAAACAACAAATTACTTATACCTAGAACTACATGACAAAATACCATTTTAACTGAATTATATCAAATACAGAAAGTGATACAAGACAAAGTTGGATAAAATGTTGCTTACAGATATAGAGAAAACCAGCAACGACAGCGCATAACATCAAACGAGTACGTGATTTTACTTGAAATGAAGACTCTACTCGATATTGCAACATTGAGTTACACTTAGGCTCGAGGCACATAAACAGCGGAGTGGCGCCGAGATCCGTCTTCCATTTATTCTTACCAACCTAAACTTGGCTTATTTACTTTGATATACGCTATGAGATACTTGAGTTGTTATGTTTTTTATTTTTTACTAGCGAATGCCCGCGACTTCGTACGCGTGGATCGAGGTTTTGTGGTTCCCGCGGGAACTCTTTAATTTTCCGGGATAAAAAGTAGCCTATGTGCTATTCCAGACTATAATCTATCTCTGTGCCAAATTTCATCCAGATCCGTTCAGCTGTTGGGGCGTGATTGAGTAACAAACATCCATCCATACATCCAGACATCCATACATCCAAACTTTAGGTTAACAAAGATTAGGTTTACTAAAAGACACTTATACTAAAACATTCAAAGTAATCTTATCCTATAAAAAAAAGGAAATGTAGTGACCACTTACAAGTAAACACAACTTATGTATCTAATTATAATTATTAACGAATTAACGAATAATTATTAGTTACAAAGCTAAAAACATAAAAAACACAACATAACCTATTTTAGTTATACATTGGAATTACCAATGTATAACTAAAATAGGACATAATACAAACTACTTACTACTGAGAATAATGATGGTAAGGTTCATGTTCTACAAGATAATATAAAGATTTTAACACGAAACTTAGGTACAGAGTCAGAGTGAATGTCAAAGTTAGTGCTTTTGTGGTTCAGGGTCTTACAAAATCTTGAGAATGGAGAATGGGCGCCGGGGACAGTTCTACGCAACGGTGGATTATGAGGTGTAATGGACCTACGAAGGTAATGGAGAGGAACCTTAAACTTAAAGCTGCTCAACAATTGAGGGCAGTCAACAATTAAGATTTTATACAAGAATTGCATATCTAAGACCTCCCTGCGGTTTTCTAGGGAATGCCATTTAAAATGAGACAGCCTATCTTTCATATGAAAATAATCTGTTTACTTTTCCTATACTAGCAGCAAGGTAGCAAAGGAATCTTTTTTGGATACTTTCGAGTCTTAAAATGTGCGTTGCGTAGTGAGGTCTCCAAACCACTGAACGATATTATAAGATGCTTCTGAAATTATTGATCAGCATCAATTCATCTCCGATCCAGTAGGTACTGAACACGAGTCTCCCTCTCAAAGTGCGGATCGATCACACATATCACACACACCTTTGAGTAACTCTCAATCTTGCAGGTTTCCTCACAATGTTTTCCGTCATCGTAATATTATCGTATTGCTTGATTGAAACAGCTGACGATTGGTCAGCCTCCATTCGCTCAAATAACTGTGCGTACCTATCCGCGTCTCAACTTGCCAACATTCGCTGTGCTGGGAATATACTCGTCACACTTCAATTCCACTCGCCGCGCTCGGTCTGCACTGGTCCTTATAATAATAGTTACGAGTGTAGTGCAATCAAATTATAAACAGTTTTGAACCAATGCAGAAATTAACATAAATATTATACATTCCATTTTGCATCGACTGCATGGATTCCTAGAACTGATTTTGCAGCGAGACTAGCAAATAGGTACTCGTAGTGTAGCAAGAATAATTTTACACCATTTTGAACATCGAAAACAAATGAAAGTAGTCAAGGGGCATTTATCGGAACGCTAGATCACACTCGACGATACGGAGTTCCTATTGTTGAATTCGTCTTTTCAATTTCTACTAACCTTATATTATTATATAGAAGAGATGGGGCCATACGGGCGGGCTATCATGGCGCATTCAAAATCGTCGTCTGCATTTGATAGCAGTGGCCATTAGATACAGAAAATCAATTCTTTAACATTGACGGCGATGGCTAAGCGATCGTAATGTTTATTATCATTTTGTTCATTCAGACGGAAGAAAGACACGATATGAAAAGGGCAACGCTAATGGAGCTTATTTGTAGAGATTAAAATAATAAGATGTAAAAAAACTTATTTTGTACAGTGACGTCTACAGAACTTAAAGGTTTTCTTCCATTCGTCTTTTTTAAAATGTGGGCTGTATCTATAGTCCGCGCTCGAGCTCCGAGGAATGGGAGACTGAAGATCCGATCGTCGCTCCATATCCAGCTCGCTCCCAGCACTAGTTTCGAGCTAGACGCCTGTAATTTTGTGATAGCAGTATTATTTTGTACTTTAACAACTCTAGCTCATTACTTTAACATTCCATAGGATTCCTCAGAGCTCGCGCGCGGACTATTAGGCGCGGTACTAATTAGGTACCTAATTGTTTACTGTACAAGACGTTCCCGGTATAGTAAGTAAGGAGTAGTAAAAATTGTGTAGATTTGCTTAAAATCCACGAAAATTCAAGGAACAGCAGGTTCTTATTATCATTATTTTTTGATTCATTTATAAGATTACGTAATAATATTTCGAAAATAGTTAACTGCAAACTGTAGAGCGTATAATAACTCAACGGAGGGATACTAAATTTAAAGCAGTTTATCAAATATACCTCTACTCTACAAACCGGATATAAATCTGGAGCGTGCGAAGAGTTCCCCGCAAGCAGTCGTTCGCAGACACAAGTCTTTATTCTTCCTTACAAAAATGCTGAATTCCTGTGTAATATTCAGGTCGTGTACCACAGGAAATATTAGGTCAATATCCATGTCGCTTTCAAAGATTACTTCTTCAATTTTAGGTAAGTTCCTGCTGACTAAGTAGTCAATTTTTACAGTCGTACAATAATACTCTTTTGCCAATGTAACCGTGCAATAATCGACAACTTTTGTCACAGATCCCGAAATATCTAAGTGCGGGTTAAGTTTACCAAGTGCTATAATATTTTGTTTTTTGATTCCCGCGGGATCTCCTTGATTTTCCGGGATAATAAGTAGCTTATGTCCTTCATGGGATACAACCTATCCCAGTGCCAAATTACATCAAAATCGGTAGAACGGTTGGGCCGTAAAAGCGTAGCAGACAGATAGACAGACAGACGGACAGACAGACAGACAGACAGACGGACACACTTTCGCATTTACAATATTAGTATGGATATGGATTTAGCAGGTGAAACCCACAAAAAGGCATGTAAAAGTAAGCTATTCATAAATCTTCGTAACCAAGAACAATTATATCTCAGTAGGTATCCAGCGCAAACGATGAACGCACTGCTGCGTCATTAGCGGCTAACTTTATTCATTTATTTTGCACAAAGTCAAAGGAACTTGCAGAGATGCTCATCTACCCGTGAATGCAGGCAGCTGACGTGGCAGAACTAAGAGTTCATCGGCAGGCACTAATTAACGGCTCGAGTTCTTTTGGTTTCTACCCTAAGCCGCGTTTTCATTGTGCACGTTCATGCGTCAGATTTACGTGGTAGTTACTTGCATTAGGCAAGGTATGCACTAGTAATAAAACTTGCAAGTATCTGTTGTTATGTCAATGACAATTTCTGTAAGTGGAGGCAAGTAAATGTTTATAACTAGATGATGCCCGCGATTTCGGCCGCGTGGATTGATGGTTTTTGATTCCCGCGAAACTTTTCAATTTTCCGGAATAAAAAGTAGCATATGTCCTTCCCAGGGATGTAACCTATCTCTGTACCAAATTTCATCAAAATCGGTTAAGTAGTTGGGCCGTGAAAGCGTAACGACAGACAGACAGACAGACAGACGGACAGACAGACACACTTTCGCATTTATAATATTTGTATGGTATAGTATGGATGTAATGCCAAATGAAGCCACCCAAACTCCACAGAGATTAGGCATCTGCGTGGGATATTATAGTATGTAAGTGAGTGTCAGCTTCCACTACTCAAGAGTAAAGCTACATGTAACTGTAAAAGACTGTTTATTGGAAATGTACCTTAAGTGCAATCAAGTTTTGGTTTAGCTGATTTTAGAAACCTGTAAATGCTTTGATGATAAGTAGATAAAAACGCGAAAAAGTGGGCATATAGGCTACCGTTGAAATTTTTTTTTAAAGTGAGCACTCATCTTGTAAAAAAAACTTTCAATATGGAGGATTGGACGAGACATTAAAGTAATTTGCTTTTGTCCGTGCTCTATCTCCAAATCTTTATGTAATTAGAGTCAGAATTCTTTATCGAACAAAAATATTTTTTTTATGTACACGTAGACGTTAAGAATATAAATAAAAAAGTTATCACGCGAATCTAAGTTCGGGACGAACCACTATTATTTTAAGTTAGAAAACAAACAAGTATTTTCCATCTTGGTCGGAAAGTTACGTCGGTAATTCACAACTGTTGGTAAGCTCCGAATGTTTAAGGGATAGTTTCAAGAGGGAAAGTAGGTACTAAAAATGTTAAATTTTTAAATAAAGTTTCCAAAAGCACATTAAAGAGCTATTAAAGTCGCCATTTATTATGGCATGGTCATTATTGCACCTTGCAAGCTTGCACAATGCAAGTGGTCTCGTGGGGCAAGTCAAAACCACCCTATTAAGAGATAATTATCTTATTCTAATGAATTTTCTCTGTTGCACCTATTCGTAAATACCTACATAGTAGGTATAAGGTGCAGTTACTACTTTATCAAGAAAAGCTATGGGGCAATTCTGTGCACTCGCAATCAGGACACTCGCAAAGTAACTACTATTGTACGCAATTTAAAAAATAGCATCCCTATTCCGTCCAGCAATCCGACACAACCGAAGAAAGATTTACGGATTGTAATGCTACCAAGGAAAGGGGTTATTGTTTTTTTTGAAATATCATATTATCATACTTAATAATATTATAAATGCGAAATTGTGTTTGTTTGTTGGTTTATTGGTTTGTCCTTCAATCACGCCGTAACAAAACAATGGATCGACGTGATTTTTGCCATGGGTAATGGGTATAGTTGAGGACCTGGAGAGTGACATACTTTTTATACCGGAAAATTAAGGAGTTCCCGCAGGAATCAAAAAAACTTAAACCACGCGGACGAAGTCGATGGCATCAGCTTGTTTGAACTAATATCATAGTTGATCCGATCTGGGACTCAAAATTAGGAAACCACGTACCGTACTCTCATAAGCCAGTCACTCGAAGTAGGTAGTAGACTAGACCAACGAGGCAGTCATGTGTATGCAAATACTGAGTACTTGAACAGCTTGTAAAATGTATTTGCATTGATATAACAGTTTAGCAACACCGAAGTCGCCCACAAAACCACTTACACCACCAACAGCTTACGAGTACCGACGCTATCCATCACTTGCGGACAACCGCGACTACTTGAGAAAACAAATACTTGTAAATCACTGAACTGAGCCACGAATGGTCAGATAGATAGATAGATATATAAAACAAATAAAATATACAAAAAGATAAAACAGAAGGGTGCAAAGGTTGTCTTATTGCTAAAGCAATCTCTTCCAGACAACCTTTGGGGAGAGACTATTAAACAAGAGCGCGGGATAGTGTAACGTCTAAACACTAAAATATATATACATAGATACATATACACAACACATACATACATACATACATACAGCCATGCATACATACATAAATACTAAATAATTGTAATCTAATATCTATCTAATTGTAATGTGTGATATTATTTGAGTTTAATGTGTCCTATTAAGTGCCAAATGTTCCAGAAAGCAGTTTTAGGTACTAAAAAAATTCTACATCAATGAGTTTTAGCTATTAAAATAAAACCGTCATTTATCTTGATACACCTTTAAATACTAACCAATCCTGCCTAGAGAGTCCTCAAAGAAATATAGAAATATTTCGAAGTGCTCGTAAATCGAAAGTCAACTTCTTGGACGGTAAATCTTTTAAATGGGCAGGGTGGTTCTTTTATCCACTATTATAGACGTACGTAAACTGCTGACACAAAGGTTAGAAGGGTGCAATGATGTCAACAAAACATTGTCTTGCACCGACCAGAGGCTCTCAGCGAGTCGCTTGAGATATTCTGCTCACCTATAGTTTGTGGTCTTCCGACGCGACGATACGATACGTCTGGTATGGGATTGCCATTCCAGCTACTGCCACTACGTGGGTAGACAGTATAATACGGAAGCGGCCCTCAAAATTTTCTTCGCTGATCCTCAAGGCGATTTAACTAGTATTTGTTTGATTACTTGTGCCCTTGTAGGACAATTACTTTATTTGTGCCAGTTGCGCTACAGAGCGTGGTACCGAATACCTATTATAGAGTCGTGAACTGTATTCGGAAAGTATCAGAAAATTATTATTAGCTACAGTCCGATTCAAACTTTAACGTATCGGAAGTTAGCCGCGAGTATAGATTCGCGCAGGCATAGCATACTGAAACCGTCCCCCTGATATTGTATTCTGCGCTTCGAAACGCACGATGTTCCGAGAAGTCATAAAGTTTGAATCGGACTGTAAGTATGGATAGTTTACTCGAGCTCCATTTGCCCAACATTGCTGTTTCAAGTTTGTGAGACAACACGCGTACAAAAAGGCAAGTTTTCGTGAGATAAAATGCTCACAAGCACTCTTGTAAAGGCAGCACCAGAATATGTCAAGATGTTGGACCAATGCCAATAGTTCCTGGCCCTGTTAACTTACTACTGTAATTTATTAAGTTAGAGATCGATATGTGGTATCTTATCCTAGTATTTCTTGTTATTTCCTGTAGTTTAGATTTACGGACTGTGACTTCTTTTCCTAGTATTTAGGCAGCCAATTACCATAGTACAAACGGATTTTTATTCATATTGCAAAACCATTTCTATATTCTAGGAACGACATACTAACATGATAAATAACACCCTTATAAGGAATCATCTTATGGCTGTTTTTTTCATTTTAGTTGGGGTTTCGAATGATACTAATTTTGGTAAGTTCAGTAAGTAAGGTAAGTACTTACTTTGAATAAAGTTCTTGATTCGTCCAAGGTAAAGTTAAATATTTCCATACGAAAATTAGAGTTGTTTTACCTTATCAGTACAGTAGGTACGGCACTGAAATAACCTCTCCTCATCTTATTTTTCTTCGAGTGCTAAATACTAGAGTTCTTTAAATACTAGTAGCAAAGGTTGGAAGCTAGCTTCGTATACTTAATTAGGCAAAATAGTTTAGCGGCACTCGCGAATCGCTCTCTCAGATCTTGTGTAGCCACATTTTTTCATTTCTTCTCACGTGCCTGAGCTCGCACCTGTGATATGTGACTCCCCTCAACTTTCCTCGTTTGCAAGAGTTTGCGTTTTTCACTGGCGCGTGACAAAACTTCCACATTACCATGTATTCCACATGTATCTGTCTTATTATTTTGTTAATAGCCTCCGTATGTGTAATTTTCGAAAATCTTATGAATGTACGTTATATAACTACGTTGCGATCGATGCTAATGCTAATGCTAATTCCCGATATTCCACGTATACTTACCCTTCAACAATTACGCTAGCATACTCACACACACTCACATACACACACACATACACACACGCACGCACGCACACTCACACACACACAAACACACGTGCACGCACGCACACTTACACACAAACACACACATGTTATAATAATGCTATGTTTTTAATTGAATTTTTATAATGGTTAACCTTAGCCAATATTGCAAAAATGTAATCGGGAAGGCACTAACTCCCATAACACAGTCTTTACTTTTTTGGGAGTTAGAGGCCAAATTATAATTTTGAACCTTGTAATTTTGCAAATAAAGATTTTATTTAATAATAAAAAAAACGAAGAAATATGTGTTGCGTGAAGCTAATAAAGCCGTGTGTTTCTTGCTGGTTCTTCTGGGTAGGAATGGCATTTCGAACCAGTCGTAGATTCACTCGACAATTCAAAAGCACTTGTAAAAGTTTATTTTAATAAAAAACATTTCAATTTTGATTAATGAACTTTGCATTTTGTGCTTTAATCACATAAAACATCACCAAAATCTCAAGTAAATCACATTTAATGAAGTATAAGCAGGTAGGATCAAAAAGGTGACGGGGAAAATGTAAATATTCAATAAGCTCCAGCCAGCTGTTCGCAATGGAGATACTTAAACATGATTGCACATTATTACTGATCGCGTTTTCTAAAGGATCGAAAATGAAATTTTGATATTATTGTATTAACATTATCAAACACTAACTATTATTTAATCTTTGACTCTACGTTTGAGTTGAAAATATTATATTTAGCTGCTTCGAATCGAATTTTGATATGATCTATTTATGAGCCTCAAGTTTAAGTTAAAAACCATTTGAAACCTTCAGTTGATCGTTGAACAGCTGTATAGACCACTTGGGCTATTACAGGCGTTTTTTGGATTTACTTTGGTGATTGTGCTCAGGAGCTTTACAGCCTTATTTCTCCTTCGCCGTTCTGTCACAGAACAGGGTTGGCATTCCTATGTGGTTGACTTCCATCCGCTATGCATTGTAGGTATGGGTCCATTTGAACCCATTAACGTCCCACTGCTGGGCACAGGCCTTCTCTCTCATAGGAGAAAGGGAAATAGAGCTAAGACCCACCACGCTGCTCTGGGGACCCCCTTTAATTTCTAACTTTATTTTATTTTCATTATTATCATTCACATTATTTTATTTACATTACTCTGTAAAAATTTAAACTCTTTAGATATTACGCTCCATGAGATACAGCCCTGAGACGGACAGATAGCGGAGGCTTAGTAATAAGGTCCCGTTAGCACCCTTTGCCTAATCAATAGAATAGTGATAGCATATAATAATATTATATATTCAAAAAAGCTCATTTGGATATATTATTTCAAAATTCCGCATCGCTTTTTAAATTAAAAATTAAAAAACACCTTGAATAACATAGTTACTTTTTTTTAAAAAGTCATATTCGATTCATAGAAATTTAATATCATAAATATCTAAATTATTGTTTAAATACTTATTTCAAATTTTTTGGCCTGTTTATTTTGTCTGTTAAAAGTTTTTTTTTTTTTGTGTAGTTGATCTAAGTACAGTACCCGGCAATAAATATTGCACATCGACCTTTGGAAAGAGACAATCGGTTATAACCGAAACGCTACACTTTGGAAACGCTATACGAAACCGAAATAACCGATTGTCTCTCTCCAAAGGTCGATGTGCAATATTTATTGCCGGGTACTGTACCTACTTTTAACTTCTTTTGCATGTTGAGTTAGCCTGTAAGTGTGTAATCAATGGTAGTCATAAAATTATTTAACTAAAATGTAATAGAATAAGACAAATGATCATTGTATTACCGTTGGCTTACTATTAAACAAAAAGACAAAAAAAAACCAATAATCTTGCTACTTGAGCAGTCGTTGCGAGCAAGCATTGCAGTAACTGCAGTTGCAATTTTGAGGAAATCTTGCAAAACCATCAGTGAAGTCAATATAACTTAGTGTTTGTCTTGCAAACTGCTCGACCATGTGATGGAATTTCAGAAATTTTGCTGACCGCTTGGAGCGATCGCTATTACTCTTCCGCTTATGATAATGCAACGAAGATATTAGATAGTAGTTTTCTATGCTATACTTAGTCGCTACTTGAAGCAACTTAAAGTCGATAACTCGAGTGGAATTCTATGATTTCGATTAATTCTAGCAGATTCTAAGTTTAACTTCAATGCTTGTCTATTCCATTACATACGTAACCATTTAATTCTAAGACTCGTGCTCAGTAGTGTGCTGTAGTTATTGAAATGGTAATCACTTACCTAATGCTTTGAAAATTATGTACAGTCCATCCGTCTGTCAGATCCACTAACTATCAAAGCTACTACAAACAAATAAACAAGAGAAAAAGTATTTAGACGAAAAATTACTAAACTGATTTTGATGATTTACATAACTAGGTATGTATCACCGGGATGAGCCCAACGAGCACTGCGCTAGGGAGGCACCGATGCGTTTTTTATGAGATCTCGGAGCTCTTGATCTCACCTGATGGTAAGTGATGATGCAGTCTAAGATTGTAGCGGGGCATTGTAGCGGGGGCTAACCTGTTAGGGGCATGGCAGTTATATTAAACCCATACCCCTTCGGTATGTATGCAGATGGTAGCCACCGAGGGGGTTTTAATAGGTACAAATCCTACATAACCCGACTTCTCCCCCCCAGAAGTTGGGTATCTTAGGAAGATTTCCCCCTCGAATAAAAAGGTATTTATCATAGGCAAGTGCGCTCCCACCTTCTGCAGGCTGCGTTACCACAAGCAGGTCTGCTTGCAGCCAAGCGATATATTTAAAAAAAAATCTACATAATAATTTAGTAGCTAACTTATCCGGAGCATCAACGTCTTTATAAGCTTCTTTCAATAAGGAAGAAGTTTAAAACCTATGATTTTAAGTAATAATTTCAGATTTTAAATGCTTTTTTATCACCAACCGAGTGACTGGCAGCGAGCCAAAAGAAAATCTGTAGAAATTAGATGTTCGTATCAGATAATATCTGTACATTTCCAGTCTAAAAGAACTATCAAAAGTAAATAATGTGTTTGTATTGGTTGCCTATTGGAATAGTTGTTCATTTGGATTGTTTATTGTTTTCACTTTGCTTTTTTGTGTATAGGTATAGGATTTCTTTCTTTCTAGGATCTAACATGTTATTTCTGTTAGATTGATTAGTTATTTTTTTATCAAAGACTCAGTCCGGCCTTGTTTTTACTAGGTAAAATGGGATAGTAAAACGATGTCATAAAGTTTACTTAATACGTTAAAAAAATGGCTATCCATTACGCATTATTGCAAATTAAACAGTGCTTGCAAAGTGATCAATGTGAGCTTGATAAAACATGGAATAGTCAATCAACAAAAACACCTCAAAATTTAAATTATTATGTTGCATAAAACAGAGTATTTATAATCTTATGTATAAATAGCCCGCGACTTCGTCCACGTGGTTTGAAGGTTTTTGGTTCCCACGGGAACTTTTTGATTTTCCGAGATAAAAAGTAGCCTATGTATTATTCCAGAGTATAATAGGTATATCTCTGTGCTAAATTTCATCCAGATCCGTTCAGCGGTTCTGGCGTGATTGATTAACAAACATCCATCTATACATCGATCCATCCGAAGTTTCGCATTTTTAATATTAGTATAGATAATAATTAATATTCGTCTAACAAGAACCTAACTACTCTAAAGTTTCGAAAACTAAGTTGAGAGTTTGAAATCTTTTGATTCATCTTTACCGAAGTCAAAACTTCGCTCAAACAAAAGACAAGTTCAGATATTTTTATTAAATTAGTTTTCAGCTATGAAAGTTGTGTTACAAGACCCAGTTGGCATGCTTTTTGCATCCTGCATTATGTTATAACAAATAAATCAATCTGTAGACCATAGCAACTTACGATTGCAGTACGCAGTTTATACGCGTAGACACCACTACCACCACTACAGCCACTGCTGGGCACAGACCTCCACTCTCATAGGAGACAGGGAATTAGAGCTTAGACCCACCACGCTGCTCCAATGCGGGCTTTAACGACTATATTATGTTAGTGATAATAACTGGGACCGACGGCTTAACGTGCTCTCCGAGGCACGGGGGTGAAATACTTTCTAACTCTGGGCTAGTAGGTACCTACTCAGACTTTCCAGTCAGAAAAACCCAACACCAAAGAATGGCCCGACGGGGTCCCGGGTTCGGGACTCGAACCCGGGACCCCGTCGGCCGCAGTCGAACATGCCAACCACTAGAACAACGAGGCGATACAATCTTCTTGAGCTCGTACCAAGAGGGGACTGGTCGTCGTTTAAACCTAAAGACGTCCACTGTTGGACGAAGGTCTCCTGCATGGATCGCCACAGAGCACTGGGTGCACTGAGCAGAGGGGACTGGTAGTCCCAAGTAATGGTAGTTTTATTAAACGTCGTTCTGTACGACTAAGCAGCTGCAATAAAAGTGTCCAAAAACACAGCGACAATATTTATTTTTCCTTGATCCTGCCTACTATAACATTCGACTGTACGGTCAGATTAACAAGGCTATGATGAATGGGCTGTCTCTTGCCTCCTTTCTTCGCTTCTGCCGCTTTATTTTTTATGACCTGAAAATCTGAAATACGCTTATTCATCCGGCATTTTGTGACGGCTATAAAATGTAGGCACTGAGATTAAACTTGTTATATTTGATGAATACAAATGTTGTCATGTTTTATGTTGGTATCTACTGGGAAATATAAGCTTTTGGTAATAAAGGCGTATTAAATTCTTATTAAACTAGCTACAAAGGCTAGAGATATTTTGGATTTTTATTTTTGCATTGTAGAGTGACCTTACACGAAAGAAATAGGCTACGCCCGAAAAGTGCGTCGAAAATTGCCCGAAAAGTTTGTCGCCCCTTCATTCAGCTTCACCTACTCAACCTACGTTCAGGACCTCCTTCGCGACTTTCTGGCTTTGTAATTTGCTAAAACACTATGCAGGGGTAGGGCAGACATGATTGCGTGGAATCAGGGTGCCCAGATTTTATTCTGGTCCTGATTATGGAGTCTATGACGTCAATATTTAAAATTGGGTGTTTCATTTCACGCTGCTTTACAAATCAGCGGCTCATGTTCCGACCAATTACAAATACGGCTACGTATCGGCCTACGCCGCGGACGTTCGTTCAGCCCTATTAAAATCTGGCTGACCGTCAAACCGCCAGATTGCAAAACGGCGCTGTTTTGTAATATGGCGGATTCTACAATCCGGCTGCGACCGTAATTTAAGACTCTATTTTTTATTCCACTACAAGTAAGCCCTTGACTGCAATCTCATAATATGAACGAAACTGAAATTACCAGTCCAAATATAATATTGCTCTTCTTTGCATATGTTTCCTTCGGAAAAGGATCGACCTGTCTTCCTTTATTTTTTTTTATTTTTTTTAATTTTTTTTCTTTGCAGGTATAAATATTAGTTTTTATTCATTAAATAGGTACTAAATATATACATGAAAAATTAAAATCTAAATTAAATCTAAAGTAAAAAAAAAAAAAAAAAAGGAAACTAAAAACTAAACATTAAAAATATCATCTATTCCACTGCAATAAGGCAATGTGCCCAGAATGCTGGCTGCGTTACCTCGCTGAATAGCCAAACTTATATGTTGGCCGAGATAACTGCCAGCCCTCCGGTCACCTGTGGACTCCGTGAGACGAGAAGATAGATCCTTAAAAAAGGATCTAGCATCTTCGCCCCACGACCCCATGGTTTCAACACCAAAAGGCATAAAAATAAAATTATTTTCTATAATTTCATATTTGCGCCTCTTGGCTCTTTCTGCATTAGAAGCCGCCGCCCCCGCCGCCATGGAGGTTGCCTGTAAGTGGGACAACGCCAGCGTATCCACGCATGTGGCATCCCAAACAAGCGACCTTCCTAGCTTCCACGGAACCAGAGTCATCCCGTCAGGTCTCTTACCATCACTGCGTGCCAAGCCATTTGGCTCTAATACTGCAGGCACTTTAGCGGTGGCAAGAGACCTACGGATGATGTCGTTCAGGGAAGCATGACGCAATAGACGACCGGCACTTTTAATGCAAGAAAGCCCGTGATGACCATACGTGTCCACTGTCCCACCACAGTGGCATAGATGTGGCTGTTGTATCTTGGCGCCAAGTCTAAGACCAACCGCAATCGTCAGAGTGAGGTGGTCCAACAGAGTGCCTAAATGCTTAGAGGGGAGAGCTTGAAGCCAGTAACTTGATTCCCTCGTAGACACCGCAAGAAGGCGAGCACGGTCGCTTGCAGTAGTTGAAGAATTTAAAAGCTCCTGCAAAACATCCGAACACAGTGCGTCGTCCCATTGTCTTTGAGAGAACAAAGATACTGGTTCCTTACTAGGACATGCCACATTGAAAGCAATTCTAGCTTCTGCCAAATACGACGGCTCTATGGAACCTAATGAATGGTTTATAATATTGCCAAAGAGCTTAAACGTACCATAAGCAGAAGATAGAAATGCTGGTAATGATACACTACTAATTTTACGAATGCCTAAACCACCGTATCGAACTGGGAGAGAAGCTTGTGTCCATGTCGTGCCATCTAAAGGACAATTTAGAATTTTGGATAGAGTATTTTTAATTTCTTCCTTTATTTAATAGTTCAGTTAGTGCAGTTAGAGATTGTGTGCAACAGATTTTAGTCACAAAGGATTCACCGATGATGTAAGCCCACTTAAGCGTCTACCTTGCTGAATAGGTACATGCACTATGCAGTCTGATTTGTTCTCCAATCCGGCCCAGCTAAATCTGTAGGATAAATGTTTACGGCCGAGTTTTCCCGAATAGTGAAACTAGAACGTCGAGGCTGGCTGTATTTTGCTTGTCGCTCGCACAACGTAATTCTAGGTATTAACGCAATGTAGTTGTATCTGCAAATTGCGCAGCTAAATATTTTGTCACTGCAGCTTTGCTACGGCTTTAGAAAATTCATTGCATTTTATTAACTTGACTATAACAATATATTTTATTGTTATAGTCAATTTCGTGCCTCGGAGAGCACGTTAAGCCGTCGATCCAGCGCCTGATCTCTCTCCGGTCGTGTCGGATCTTTCGTCCCATCGGGCTATGAGAGCAAAGGAACAGAGAGTGCACCTGTGTATGCGCCCACACTTGTGCACTATAATATCTCCTGCGCAGATGGCTAAGCTAATTAGATCGGGAGGACATTTTATTTTATTTTATTATTGTAGCCCTGTGATCAGTATCCAGGTCTAGTCGCACTTGAGATGCATGGAGCGGTGCGGCACGTAGCGGTGCGGCACGTAGCGGCAAGTATTATTTTTTGTAAGGGTTTTTATGGGACCGCGTCATGCAATGCATTTGCGCATGTCGCGTAGCACAGTGAGCAAAGCCCCATACAAATATAATATTTAGCCGCTACGTACCGCGCCGCTCCTTCCATCTGTAGTGGGGCTAGACCTAACAAGCCCGCCAACCCGCACTGGAGCAGCGTGGTGGGTCTAAGCTCTAATTCTCTCTCTTATAAGAGTGGAGGCCTGTGCCCAGCAGTGGGACGTTAATGTAGTGGTATACACGAGTATAATATTTATAGGTCTGTCTGTGTATCTAGCGATAACATTTTCCCGGTTGAATCGCTGAACTAATCTTGACGTGTTTGGGTACCAATTCGGTACCGAGATAATTTAATCGTTAGAAAAATTTACTAACTAAGTAAAATTTTTGATATCGAAAGAGAATCTTCTCTGTAGTCAGTTTAAGCAATTAATTTTTAATTGTATTACAAATCGTGAAAGGAGTAATAAAAATCTTTCCCCTCAGTTAAATTTTTTACCAGCTTGCGTTTAGAAGTAATTCAATAAAATGTGGGTGGGTCATCACGATTCAGTTTTTTGCCGGGGAGACGCACTTTTACCGAATTTTCTATTCCATTCATTTTGCTGAAATCTTTTAAGCTTATTAGCTGCTAACTACTAATAACCTGTTCTATAATTTTATAATTTTTCATCAAAACTTGTCAACCTACTGGGTATAATATCGGCTGTTTGAAAGTTCTTCTAATATCGTAATTGTTACATAAATGGATTTAATTGCAAGTTTCAGTAATAGATGAATGTCCATTATTTAAGAGTGAGTTACGTATACCTACGACGTCATGGAAAAAATCACTTTCGTTGCAAGATCGCAACCTTGCACCTCCAGCGAACGACCATGGTACCAGTGCATAGTCAGCGGATTCCACGGAATTGCATCACGTCCGAAGAAACGTGACAGCAAGCATCGCTTAGATTTTAGAATGAAGATTTACGATATAAAAGCTAATGAAATAATGAGAAGATCGTTCATTAATCCTGTCGTCTCACATCGACGCAGGATGCTAGTTAGGGTAGATTAGGTTAGCCCTAGGTAGTCATAATGTGAACCGCTGCGTCTAAAATCGACGTAGCATTAGATTAGGTCATAATGTAAGAATTAATTAATAAATTTAATAGTTAATTAATCGTCGTCTCCTTCTGTAATCCTTCTGGCTGCCGCCTTACGTAACTAGTGTCCCTCAAACTCAAACTCTGTTATAGAGTAGGTACTTATTATTCACCTGATGATAATAACTTAATACTTTGTGGTTACCTGAGAGTGGGTCCATTCATCCTCGCGTTACTAATATTGTGACTTACCCGATTCATAACTTGCCTTCGAGGTCTACCAGAAATAATGTATAAACCTGCGTAATATATAAGCTTGAGAATGTAATAATTTCAAGAAAAGGTTTCTTGTGAGACTAGAGTGAGTCACGCAGTTTGAGATTAAATAATAATAATATCATGTGTCAATATGACGACCTCCGTGGCGCAGTGTGTAGCGCTGTTGCCTTAACGTGCGCAGGTCCTGGGTTCGATCCCCGGGAGGGTCAATTTGGGAATTTATAATTTCTGAATTTTCCCTGGTCTGGCCTGGTGGGAGGCTTCGGCCGTGGCTAGTTACCACCCTACCGGCAAAGACGTGCCGCCAAGCGGTTTAGCGTTCCGGTACGATGCCGTGTAGAAACCGAAGGGGTATGGGTTTAATATAACTGCTATGCCCCTAACAGGTTAGCCCGCTACCATCTTAGACTGCATCATCACTTACCATCAGGTGAGATCGTAGTCAAGGGCTAGCTGGTAGTGGATTAAAAAAAAATGTGAAAAATTATGCATTTGGTATTCCATTCGGTGGCGGCGTCAGAAAGGTGAAACTCAGCGATAATTCTTAAACTTAATTGACGGTGCCGACTCACGGATCATAAATTCCTGATATAATTAAAACGACCCTTGTCGGATCGCGCAAATTTACACGTGACCCTTCGCTATGGATAACGACTTTGAATACATGACGGTTCAGCTCGGCTAATATCGAGGTGGCTAACGTTTAGTTGGTTTAGAATTAATTTAGTCAGTTTATTACCCTGCTGTATTTTAATACGTTTTATTTTAAGACGTTTATCGCATACAATTTTCAACTAAGAGCCCACGCGCACTGGCAACTTTTTGTCGGCGTGCAACGCCTATTGAGATGATGTTCCGACGACTTTAAGTTCCCCGTGCGCACGGGCTCTAAGGCTGCAGAGATCTATAGAGCGTACTTTGACTTGGCTCAGACTTTACATAGAGTTAAAACGAGATGGACTTATGTAACATAAATCTATCTCGTTTTAACAATGTCTTAAGTCTAAGCAAAGTCAAAGCACGCTTCTATAAATCTCACTCTAAGTCAAGAAGTTCCAAATTGTATCGATAAGCTATATTAGTGCATTAGTTTAACTGTGCATTGATTTGTAATTTTAGGTAATTTAAACAATTTTACTGCTGTCATACAGGTTTCCTAGCGCAGCAGTAACAAAAGGTCTGTTTAAATGATGTATAGACTAATTAAGTGCTATATTAAAGAAAAAAAAAAAAAAATTAATTGATATATAAAACTTATTGTATTACTTTTGATAACTGTGCATCATGTAGATTGTATGTTTTTGTTAAATAAATAAATAAAAAAAAAAAAAAAAAAAAACAACAAAAAAAAAATCAAACGGTTTACTTAAATTAAAAAGTTACACTCAGGTCCAAGACTCGTCAAACACTGTTACTTATAACATCCGAAATATCTGGTGGAACTTTTTAAGATAAAGTGTTAATTTCTGGGCTCAATATAAAATGTTCCTCGTATTTTGTCGGATTTTGATTATACTTAAATTAAGAAGTTACACTCAGGTCCAAGACTCGTCAAACACTGTAACTTGTAACATCCGAAATCGCTGGTGGAACTTTTTAAGATAAAGAGTTAATTTCTGGGCTCATTAATGTTCTTCGTATTTTGTCGGATTTTGATTTAAAAATGCACGTGTCCCGTGACGCGCTAATGACTGATGCCACACTGCCATATTATTGAACACGTGGGGCAGGACAGCGGCCCGGCACGGTTCGAGTTTCGACTTACTGAATACATAAAAATTCTATCCAAAAAACCGACTTCCAACGGCACTGTAAAGTAATAAATAATTTTTATTTCTACCCACTATGTTGAAGTCGGGCGAGCCTGATGCGTCAACTTGGCTTATCCTTCATATACCCGCCCGACTTCAACATAGTGGGTAGAAATAAAAATTATTTATTACTTTACAGTGCCACAGTATATAGCGCAATACTGTGACAGTGCCGTTGGAAATCAGTTTTTTGGAAAAAAAAATATTTTAACTTTTTAGTGTCAGGGTTGAGGATTTGGAGTCAGAATTTTTTATGGGACCACCTCGAGAGCTTCCTCTAAAGACTGATAGAAAAAAAAATCAAATCGGTTCAGAAACCACGGAGATATGCACCGACATACATTAAAAAAATATATATATACGCGCCGAATTGAGAACCTCCTCCTTTTTTGGAAGTCGGTTAAAAACTACTAGGTACGTGCAATTAATTTAAACGTACACGGGTGTTCTAGAATGTATCATGGCTAATGCACTCAATTTATAATATTATCTGAAATAGTGTCAGAAACATTTTTGTTATGGATTTCCTCTGAAAAGGGTGCCAGCTCACGCTGGTTGTGTAAAAGAGGTTTTTGTAGCGTGAGCGGTAGAGCATCCAGATTTGAGTATTGAGCCACAAGACACGTACGAGGATTGGTAGCGATATATTCACAACTCACTAGTAAAATCAATTTATTTTCAAAGTTTAGCCGATCAATACTCTGTTCGAGTAGGGATTTTATGACGAAACACATCAAGCTTATCACATTATTCTTATTTTATACAAATTATTGGAAAGAGCTGAGCTTATTTTTCCAAATAATCGCTTCGAAATATTCTATTAAAACCTCCGTTTTATAGCCGTATATCTCATTGAATATTTTCGCAGTCGCTCGCTGAAAACTGCAATTCCGCGCCGAAGTTAAATTGGCTTTAGATCAAGAGATTATTCAATTTATTGTGTGTAAATTTTACTAAGATCGTAATTATTGATAACTTATGAATAACTTTATAGTTTTTTCAATATTCTTTAAAATTACTTTTTTTACTACGTTTTTAATACGGTTTGATCATTGTGGATTTATCTCGTTCTAGATATCTCGGAATTTTACCGTAGCTTTTTCCGAGATAAAAGTATAGGATAAAAGTAGCCTATTTCATTCACGCACTATAAATATCATACTCGAAATGATCACATCCGAGGTAATCTGTCGCTTGGCGACCAAATCAACCTTTTGTAATAATTACTCGTAATTACATGGATTGGAAAAAACCTAAGGCTAGATACTTAGGTTGGTCATTAATTAAAGAAAGCATTCAGTGATAACATAAATTATCTACAGTTAGAATCTTGACTTTTAAGTACCCGACACTAACTCGAAAACTAAAGATTGATGAAGCTTTTAAAGGGAATTTCAAAAGCCAAGACGTCAAAGTTTGCGCTTTCAAACTTAAAGATCGGAAGCGCGACAATTAGTTCCTTTCACAAAAGAATTCTGTAAATTATCTCTAACTAGTTGATGTGTCCCAGTTTTCCGTTTAAGCTTAACTTTTCTACCGAGTTGTACATTGGTTGTCGTAACACTATTTGGTAAATCACGTCGATCCATTGCTCCGTTGCGGCGTGATTGAAGGACAAACCAACAAACCAATAAACCAACAAACAGACACACTTTCGCATTTATAATATTATTAGTATGATGCGAAAGTGTGTTTGTTTGTTGGTTTGTCCTTCAATCACGCTGCTACGGAGCAACGGATCGACGTGATTTTGGCATGGGTATAGTTGAGGACCTGGAGAGTGACATAGGCTACTTTTTATCCCGGAAAATTAAGGAGTTAATGCGGGAATCAAAAAACTTAAACCACGCGGACGAAGTCGCGGGCATAAGCTAGTAATATTATACAACCAATAGCGACAGGTGTCTGTCTGTCTGCCAATCTGTCACGCTTTAACGGACCGTATTCTTTTTAACCGATTTTGACTCAATTTTGGTAGGGACATATTTATAAGCGTCTTCCACCCCGGAAAATAAAAGAAGTCGTATTATCTTAGTGTGTTAAGCACATTTTATCTTACTCGCTTGGTATTTTTAACCGACTTCCAAAAAAGGAGGAGGTTCTCAATTCGGTGCATATCTCCGTGGTTTATGAAAAAAAGTGTTTTTTTTTTCTATCAGTCGTTATAGGAAGCTTTCGAGGTGAATTCTGACTGCAAATCCTCAACCATGACCCTAAAAAGTTAAAAATAAAAATTATTTCCAAAAAACCGACTTCCAACGCCACTGTAAAGTAATAAATAATTTTTATTTCTACCCACTAAGTTGAAGTCGGGCGGGTATAACAAGGATATAAGATACCGTTACTGATTATCACCATTATTTTATAAATAACTAGACGTTAATAAGTGTAGTGCACCTACCTATATTGAATAAACATTATTTGACTTTGACTTTGACTTTGATAAGCAAAGTTGACGCATCAGGCTCACCTGACTTCAACATAGTGGGTAGAAATAAAAAATATTTACAACTTTACAGTGTGGCGTTGGAAGTCGGTTTTTTGGAAAGAATTTTTTTTAATCATGATAACAACGGCACTGTAATACGGGAATACGTATATAATAAATATATATATTGTTTTATGAAAATATCATATTTTTCAAGTATCACAAAGATCTTTCCTATACTGTTTTAATGAATGCTAAGAATGACAAGGCGTTTATCATTTTAATAAGAGAAAAAATCACTACCCATGAAATTGCGTAAAGTTTCCTCACAATTTATTAACTTGCCTCTAATACCAAGGTCATCAAAAATGCTGTAAATTTCATAAAAAATTACTAGAAGATGCGCGCGACTTCGTCCGCGTGAATTATTATTTTTTATTCCCGCGAGAAATTTATAAATTTCCGGGATATAAAGTACCCTATTTCTTTCCCCGGGATACAACCTATTTATGTACCAAATTTCATCAAAATCGGTTGAAAAGGTGGGCCGTGAAAGCGTCGTAGCCTGACAGACAGACAGACACACTTTTGCTTTTATAATATTAGTATGGATAGTATGGATAGCTGATGCCCGCGACTTCGCCTGGGTGGTTTAAGTTCTTTTTTGATTCCCACGGGAACTCCTTAATTTTCCGGGATAAAAAGTAGCCTATATCAATTTCCATGTACTCAACTATACCCATGACAAAAATCACATCAATCCGTTGCTCCGTTGCGGCGTGATTAAAGGACAAACCAATAAACCAACAAACAAACACACTTACACATATATAATAATTATTATTATGAGTAATATCCACCTACAATATAAAGCTATATTAAATAATATAGAGCCATAATACTAACGTTAAAGGTAAACAAAGAACAGAATTGTTGGCAGACAAAATAAAATACATTATTTTCAATTCGTGACTATCAACACGGTAGCAGTGCTTATTCCGTCATGTCAAAGGTTTGTTAAAATCCTTTCGAAAAAGCTTTTCATTTCGTATCTGCAATAAGTATATTGGCACTGTATTTATTCTCAGAGTTATTTAAAGGCAGCTCCGGATGGAAAAGGACCTTTGATCCGTAATTGAAAGGCTTTAGACTCTACACGCTTATTTATTTGCGAGTGAAATCCCTTTTTTTCAATACTTTTGCCTCTTCTATATGGATAAGTAAATAATTGACGAACAAGCCGTAACGGGGGAAGTAGGTACCTAATTTAAGTATTTTTTTAAATATATTTTACTCCATGTTTAAGAAAACCGTTTAAATTTCGGGTCAAAATGCTGATGGAAATTAAAGCATAATTTATATTTCACTATCTTTGGATTTTTGGAACAGCAAAAAAGATGTATTTATCCATCCAGTGAAAATGCACTGTGTCAACTTTTCATAGGGAAAATATTATTCCAGAAAAATATTATAATGTGACATTATTCGGCCAACTTTCTATCATTCCTATCAGGCATAATTATTTTTTACGCCTTTAAACACTATTGTGGATTCAAAATGTAGCTTAGCCAACAAAAGCCTAAAATAGCTAAGGTCTATATGTCATAATTATTGAAAGGTCTTAATTTTAAAATCAGTACTTTAATTGGCCAATATTTTTGATAGGAAGTATAATTTCAAATTATAATTTTTTTTCTGGGATCTAACCTCTTTTAAGATGACCCCGTGCCAGAATTTTTTAATGATCCTCTCCGTAAATAGTATACGAATTTTGATGAAACAGCGACAAGATAATATAGCTCTGCTGAATCTGAGTGTTCAACATTGGGACCTTTTTATTAGATTTATTCCTTTATTTACATTTTATACATTTAAACCTATACCCCTACGAAATTTCAACTTTCTACGTACACGGGAAATGCTTCATATTTTTGTTGAGCGTGTGGGTCCCGCTTTATGTAATTTTTGAACTTGAACTCAAGTACCATTTAACTTAGATGCTTGAAACTTACAGATTGTCATCATAAATAATGAGCTAAACGACTGTTCTTAATTTCGTTAAGTTAATATGACGTGGACCAAAGTTATGTTTATGATGCAACTTAATTATTTTCGTTGCCGTAAAATGCAACTTAAAACAAGGAAATCTACACACTTATTCTTGTAACACACGTTTATGCCCAAGAATTTATTATAAAAGATGAAAAGGGACATTATGCAAGAAATTGGGTTGAATAAAATGAGTCCATTTGTGGAATGGCTATGCTCAATAAAGTCTTCAACAATATTACTCGCCCATTTATAAACTTCCTCTGGTTCTAATAATTCGGTATTCCTGAGGCCTAATTTAAAAAGTAAAATATATTAAAATTATGATCGTAGAAATTAACTCAAGTCTGTCTGTCTGTCTGCTACGATTTCAAGGCCCATCTGTTCAACCGATTTTGATGTTATTTGGTACAGGGATAGGTTGTATCCCGGAGAAGGACATAGGCCTCTTTTTATCCCGGGAAATTCAAGAGTTCCCGGGGAATCAAAAACCTTAATCCACGCGGACGAAGTCGCGGGCATTATCAAAGTAGTATCTTAGAAAGTCTAAAGTAATTAAGTACTAGGAATAATAATAATAAACGTATCTGACTAACGGTATTTCAGTATTTTTATGAATTTCTTGGATTTTCTTGGATTATTTATAAAATTTAACAAGTATATAAATAGAGTGCGTTAGGTATGTAATCTCTCTTTGTCAGTGAACTTCAAAGATCTCATGCTGTACTATAGTTATTTGTGTGATGTCTGGTGCAAGGTTATTAGATGTAGTTTGAACGATGGAAGGCCAAATGACAAAGCGTTATTGTGGAGGGTTTGAAATTTGCTCCATGCTTCCTATTTCTCTTTGAGACTCGCTTTGGGCAATTTACCACCTTTAGACAAACTTCCGATAAACTTCCAACTACGTCCAAACCTTTTCAAATTGATTTCCTTAGAAATCGTTACCTTATTTGAATATGAACGATATTTTTAATGAGAATTATTTATGTTACTAAAGTTAAGTTATTCGTTATACTGAAAACATCATTCAATTTCTGTAAAAAGCAGCATTTGCGATTCTAATTATTATAATATTTATCATAATTCAAAGTAAAATGCTTGATAGAACAATAAAATCTGGCAAATTACACTTATAAACATGATAGGCCCTATCGTTTTATTTGCAAAGAAACTGTCAGTAGTAAGTCAATAAATAAATAAAATAGTTTTATTTCAGACAGTGACCCATAATATAGAATTAAAATTATACATATATCTTAATATATTATGTAGGTTTCCTAGCGCAGCAGTAACAAAAGCTCTGTTTTTTTTTTTTTTTTTTTTTTTTATCCACTACAAGCTAGCCCTTGACTACGATCTCACCTGATGGTAAGTGATGATGCAGTCTAAGTTTTAAATGATGTATGGACTAATTAAGTGTTATATATTATTATATTAATGAAAAACTTTGAATTGATATATAAAACTTTATTGTATTACTTTTTGATAGCTGTGCATCATGTAGATTGTATGTTTTTGGTTAAATAAATAAATAAATAATGATTTAAAACAAAGTCGGGTTTGTTCGAACACTTAAAACCCGACTGGACCCATTTTCATGGTTTTTGATTTGTTGTATTTGTCTCCGTCCCGAATATGCAGAATAACTCTTAAAAACATTAGAAAATTGACGAAAAATAAAATAAAAAATAAAAACATTTTCCCTTGATTTTCCCATACTTACGAAATGTTCATGGGTTTCGTAACGTGATTTTTGGCATGAGTATGGTTGAGGACCTGGAGAGTGACAAAGGCTACTTTTTATCCCGGAAAATTAAGGAGTTTCCACGGGAATCAAAAAACTTAAACCACGTGGCCGAAGTGGCGGGCATCAGCTAGTTATAAATAAAATTAACCACAGTAAAGTTCGTAACTCCAACCATACTATAACGTAACGGAGAAAGTTTGATTTTACTCCCCATAAATTTTCATACCCCGGGATTATATATTATGAAAAATTTGGATGACACAATTATACATCTGGATGAAATTTGGCACAGAGTTTATAGTCTAGAATAACACATAGGCTACTTTTTATCCCGGAAAATTAAAGAGTTCCCGCGTGAACCAAAAAACCTCAATCCACGCGAACGAAGTCGCGGGCATCAGCTAGTTTTCCAATAATTATGATCAACTGACGAAACTAGTCTACCTACCTAGTCTATTACTAACAGTAATATATAATAACTGTTAGTAAGATTAGTTTTTAAAGTTACGAAGACATTTAAGAATGCACTTAAAAAGTTAAGAAGGCATGAAGCAAGTAGTCTGTGTCAAAAAAGTACTTATAAACAGTCTGAAAAACAAAATTATAATGCACAAAACGTTGTAAAATAAAATTATGTATCCATTTGCGAAATGGCACAATGATGTCATCCAAAATATTGCTAGCACAATAACAGTCTCCGGGACGCCGATGAATTATTCGGCGCGCATTTCTACTTGATTGAAAAATAACAGACAAACCTTTAACATTTTTTTTTCTTTGTCTCTTATTGAGTCCCAATGAAGGGTGCTTAATATAATTACAATCTAGCTAAACTATTTGACTAATAAGTAATTTTTCTTTAACCTAAGCTTATAATTAACTTATGTACTAAGAAATTGTCCAAATGACGACGTATCTTAGTCTTTCTTGTTGCAAATAGACACTTTGTTCATGTGTTCTTTTAGGCAGCACTTCACTACACTATCACTAGTCACTATACACTAACTCAAAGGGTCCTTTTTATCCTTTTTTTTGTTGTCCTTTTTAGTCTTCTCACTAATTGCGTAATGTTGAGGAACTGGATTGCCTCAACGGTAACGTGATGAAACCTTTAACAATAGCGGTAGAAAAGTTCAGTACATAATATTTTTTAAATTAATTTTTTTGAATACACGTCATGTTCACAAACATTAATTTTATCATCGAAGCAATTTATCTGTAGGCCAAAAACTAAAAATTCTCAGTACTAGCCCGGAGTTAGGAAGATAGCAGTGTTTTACCCCCGTGCCTCGGAGAGCACGCTAAGCCGCGTCGGTCCCGGTTATTATCACTAACATGATAATAGTCGTTAAAGCCCGCCAACCCGGATTGGAGCAGCGTGGTAGGTCTAAGCTCTAATTCCCGCTCTCCTATGAGAGTGGAGGCCTGTGCGCAGTGGGACGTTAATGGGCTGTAGTGGAGTTTTTCATTTGTTTTAAAAGAGCTAGGTAAAATAAATCTGTGTCATCCTCATTGCTAAGGATCGTGCCTTTTCCATTAATCGCGAAATCATCAAAATATCATAATTTGTATGTAAGACTTTTCTCAGTGTGTAGGCTCGTAAATCCCGACTCAAACGTTTGATTAGATATGATTAAGGGGGGAGCTTTGGACCCCAATGATCAGCCGGCGGTTTATCTGTTGGTAGCAGACGCGTTCACAGCGCACAATATTATGCAAATGGAGTCCGAACTCGAAACAATTATGCGACTCCTCTGAAACAATTATGCGAATGTTAAACTAAGCAAAACATCTACAAAGATAAATTGAATGTACGCTAATATCTGAGAAGCTGCTTAGCTTCAACACGTTAAGCACGTCACTTGGAAATTGGTATAATATTGTTAGCCTTACAGATATTTATAGCATTCTAAGTGCTTACGCCGTGGTAGACAACTTCGCATAACGATGTACGAGTACCTATGTTGGGAATTTCATTAGCTTATAATTCCCTGAATGCCAAATATTTGGGAAATATTCCAACAGAAAAATGCTGCTTTCGTTCGCATTATACATCACCTACCTACTCACTATATTATAAGTGCAAAACAAGAATTTTCACAATTCACATATAACCCAGATTCTATAAGGATATTAAAAATAGGTTACCTAATTCTCATGTTGATCTAGTTTTGATCGTTTAACATTGTAGTTTAAAAGATAGTTTACAAAGGCTCCCGGTTTATTTTAGTTTTAATTTTTAACTAACGGTGTTTCTTATGTGAATCAATCACACTTGATTTTGTAAACATTGTGATGTAAATACCATTATTTAAAGTTTCAGTAGCGAAAGGCGCGGTAATGAATAACAATGGAAGTTTAACAAACTTTTACAAGTTTTTTTTAAAATCAAAGAATAGGCTTGCGCTTGACGACAATCACGCATAATACAAAGCAATGATGAGTTCTAGGTTTGCGCTTGCCCAGAAGATGCCCATTCACTCTTGCCTTGAAGGTACTTAAGTTATACGTGGCAGGGAATACATGCGCTGGAAGGGTATTCTACATCCTGGCGGTTCGCATCAGAAATGTTACAATGAAATGGTTCAATTTGTTTGATTCATCCACATCGAACGGAGTGAATTGAGTACCTAATTTAGCTATAAACTATCCACTGACCTCGTTTTGATGCGTGAAAACTGTCTTGCGGCGATATAGTTTCAACTTGCGCAAGTAGCTTGGCACGTGGCAAAATCGCGCGGTCTGCATTAACCCTCTCAACGGCGTAACGGAACGCCACCTCTTGTTTGTCATCCTCGGGGTTTAACCATCCTCGGGGGGGGTTTCATGCAGGCCAACTTGTGTCACTTGATATGAGTCTACCACTCGAAACCGAAACCCATTGCGATAGCGATTACATAGCAACATAATTTCCCCCTAAGAATCCAATAAGCAGTGTAAATGAACAGGAAAAATTTGTAAGCCTGCCGTTTAAAATAATTTAAAACTTGTTTCACGGTCGGTAAAGTTTACATCCCGCTCGAGAACCGAGACGAATCGAAGATGGAAAAAGTCGCGGTTCCTGGAAACAACTTGGCGGGATTTCAAAACTACTTCAGAGGGATTTCAACTTAATTAAGCAACAATAATTACGCGTACATTTTGCATAGATCATTTTTGACGTGAAAACTTCTTTAGGCGCGTCGAGCACTTTTTGGTAGGGGGTAAAAATGTGGATTCACCGTTCTTCTTAAGACAAAAGGTCTTAAGAATAATAATATAGTACATTCGTAATTAAACTCTAATACCTTAGTTTTAAGGTTTATATTAATAGGTAAGTGCTGTGTAACCGTGGGCGACACCTCGTGTCGTTACGAAGACAAAAGGTCTTAAGTATAAATCTAGTACATTCGTAAACCTTAAAACTAAGGCATTAAAATTTATTTACGAAAAAACTTTAATGCCTTAGTTTTAAGGTTTAGGTATATTTGTTTTTTTTTAATTGGAATAAAATTATTAAATATTCATTTTCACTTGTATCGGCAGTCCTTCTATGACTGGCAATTTTTTTAAATTCTAAAATTTTACTTTTGACTCGCGAATTCATCTGTAAGGAGTCTCACCAACTTATCTGACTCGGTGACCAAAAATGGAATTAATTTGTATGCCTGTTTTGTTATTGTTTTTATTTTATTTTTAATCATATCGTACTAATATTATAAAAGCGAAAGGGTGTTTGTTTGTTGGTTTACTGGTTTGTCCTTCAATCACGCCGCAACGGAGCAACGGATTGAAGTGATTTTTGGAATGGGTATTGTTGAGGAGATTGAAATTTTACTTTTTATCCCGGAAAATTAAGGAGTACCCGCGGGAATCGAAAAAAACGTAAACCACGCGGACGAAGTCGCGGGCATCAGCTTGTAGTAAATACTACACAGCCACAAACCAACAAAAAAAAACACTTGTAACAAACATATTAACAATCCGTCTATCAACGCGCCCGCCGAATACTTTCTCACTCACACACGAACTATCTGTACCGTTTACGCTACGTCATCGAGTCGTCACCTACGCAGGAGCGGGGATCGACGGGTATATAAGCGGCCGCGCGGCGGTGCACGATCAGATCATGGTCAGTTAGCCTAGCGACCGGTCTTAGAGCGATAGCTTCTGCAGTCCTCTAAGACTAGTCGGGTTAAAGAGTGCGGTAGCTCCCTGCAGCCCACTCTGACAACCAGTCGAGGTTACGAACGCGATAGCTACCTGCAGTCCGTTCTTCCACCTCAAGCTTAGGATCATATCTCATAAATCATATTTTGTAAAATTGTGTTTGGGAAGAAATATAAGTTTACTACTCACCTGAGAGTTTTACTTACAACTCCCTACACACTTTTGTATTTATAATATCTATTAGTATCATTGACGCTTTCACTGAGACTGGGACTGGGACTTTTCATCTTGTGCCATGTGGGTGCAAAAGCCATAGCTTAATTTTAAAGTTTGATTTTATGTAAATATATAAATGATTAATAAAAGATTTTTCTTTCTTTCTTTCTTATATTAAACCAATAAGTACCACTAATCGGTTTCTGCACGGTATCGCATGGGAATGCCAAACGCTTGGCGGCACGTTTTTGCATATAGGGTGGTAGCTAGTCACAGGCTATACAATGATATTATTGTGATGATATTATTATACAAAAAAACGTAAGGTACCGTTAAAATGACGTCTACGGTTTAAACGAATGTAATCCTAACAAGTTTAAGGCCCTGTGTAGCGTAAAGGGGGGTCTTTAAAAGCAGGTTATCCATCAAACGGTGACATAATGTATGCTTGTAAAAATAATGAGCTGTTTTGAGCACATTGACAGCCATTGACACATCTCAAAACACAATTTTTAAAAAATCTCTGCATTGATATTTATTTTGAACATACCTCTTAATTTACCTTTTAAAGCAATTTTTCTCCTTATTGAAACCAATAATTAGCTATAGAAATATAAGATAAAATTCATATTTCTAAATCAAACACATTGTCGGTTTCATTTGTATTGAAAAGTAAATATTATTTTTTTTACAAATTATTTCATGCCTATTTTGCGACACGCGCTTGCTCGATTTCACCCCCGCGCGCCTGTATTTTTCATCTCGTGAGCTCACAGCGCCTTAACGTCAGTTTAAACCTGCCTAAAATTTTTATAATAAGACCATAAGCTTCTTAAGAGAAGTCACGAATCAAAAGGTGATTATACTTTTTTTAGTGTCACTTGGACTCGTTTTATTACAGCTCCGAAAATAGCTTTCTATCACACATTTTGTTCAATTGACACTTGCAAAGGAATATGTCGTAAATTGTGATCGTCTACACGGGGCAATCATAATAAATGTGTCTGCCAAAGTTTCATGTCCTTCCACATACCTAAGCCTTAGTAATAGTAAGGTACCTAGTCTAACTAGTCGCACAGAATAGTTAGACTAGGTACGTTGTAGAATAGTTAGTATATCTGTGCCTAAGCCACTAGACAATCGTGATATACAGCGGATAGTAAGAAAAATCATTATTCAGGCTAGTGAATTTTTCCTTTGAATCATCTTTCTGGCATTATAGGTATTTTTTATATGTACTAGATAATCCCCGCGACTTCGTCCGCGTACTTCCCCGGGATACAAACTATTCCTATACCAAATTTCATCAAAATCGGTTGAACAGATGGGCCGTGAAATCGTAGCAGATGGACAGAAACACGTTCGCATTTATAATATTAGTACGGAAGTATGGATATAGATTATTTAAGATTCATGCCAAATTTGTTGGATTTGTGTAGTTTAAACAAAAACCATCAATAAAAGACAGTGTTTCTAGGTCTACCGCTAAAATTATGAAAATGTTATCCTAGAAAACGAAAATCCTCCATAAAAATTGAGCAGGTCTATTCATCGTTGACCCTTACAAAGAATGCATTTGTGGTACACATTTTTAAAATGGTCGTGCTCCAGATTTCGGACTTTTGTCCCAGAGACCAATTCTTCGGGGAGAAATTGGCAAGACATTTACTGACACAGTTTATGGAGAAAGCCTTTTATTAAACCCTTGTTTTTTATGTTGTCCTATAAGTGTTTTTGTTCCATTTCGGTTTGAAAATTCAATTCAAAAAGAGACAAACATAATATATAGGATTTAGCCTGAGAGAGAATGAGATAGAATACAAGTTACCTATATTTATCTTTGTCCCGTAGGCTACTTTTCTGAAGTTTCACTTCTGCCGTCTGTGAATTGTGCAAGTCACACACACTTTTTTTTTCTTTTTGCCTTCATTGTCATCAGATATTCTGAATTTGAAATATTACGAGCATGAATGTAATTACCCGGCATAATCAAATAAGCATAATTTTGCTTGTTTTTACTTAGTTGAATATACCGTAGGTAAAACTTTGAGCTCAGATTTTTAGATTTTGGCATAATTGGTATTTCTATCAAGCTTGAAATAAATATAATTATTCGATTAAACTCTATATCGTTTACGCTAAAATAAATCTACCTTTATTACTTACGTTTTATTTTTAGCGAAAAAATATCATAGAGAGTATTGATAAGATTTTTCTATACTATTTGTTGTTCACAATTGTAGTGACAAATCCAATTTCCTGAAGCGTACCCGGTCGCGGGTACAATGCCGTGGTGCCTTTGTCGAGAGTCGAGACTCTTACGGAGACCTGCACAAATCCATACTGCTAAGAATTAATCGGGAAATACACTGCTCTGAAGGAAACTGCTGTTAATATACATCCTTGAGCTTTGACAACCTCCGTGGCGCAGTGTGTAGCGCTGTTGCCTTAACGTGCGGAGATCCTGGGTTCGATCCCCGGCAGGGTCATTTGGGAATTTATGATTTCTGCATTTTCCCTGGTCTGGCCTGGTGGGAGGCTTCGGCCGTGGCTAGTTACCACCCCACCGGCAAGGACGTGCCGCCAAGCAATTTAGCGTTCCGGCACGATGCCGTGTAGAAACTGAAGGGGTATGGGTTTAATATAACTGCCATGCCCCTAACAGGTTAGCCCGCTACCATCTTAGACTGCATCATCACTTACCATCAGGTGAGATCTCAGTCATAGGCTAGCTTGTAGTGGATAAAAATTAATTTAAAAAAAAGTGACAAGAGGGGCATGCGCACACTCTTGCGCACTATAATACTTCCCGCGCAGATGGCTTAATATCTCTCTGGGTATTGGCCATCGTGCCGTCGCCGAAATTCAGTCGGGGAGGCAACTGCCTCGTTGTTCTAGTAACTGCCTCGTTGGTCTAGTGATTAGCATGTTTGACTGCGGCTGACGAGGTCCCGGGTTCGAGTCCCGGGTCGGGCCATAATAAGTATTGGGTTTTCTAACTAGAAATTCTCAGTACTAGCCCGGGGTTAGGAAGTTGGCGGTGTTTCACCCCCGAGCCTCAGAGAGCACGTTAAGCCGTCGGGCCAGGTTATTATCACTAACATGATCATATTATAGTCGTTAAAGTCCGCCAACCCGCATTGGAGCAGCGTGGTGGGTCTAAGCTCTAATTCCCTCCCTCCTATGAGAGTGGAGGCCTGTGCCCAGCAGTGGGACGTTAATGGGCTGTAGTGGTGGGTGGTGGTGGATGCCCGCGACTTCGTTCGCGTGGATTTACGTTATATTCATTCCCGTGAAAAGCCCTTGATTTTCCAGGATAAAAGTAGCCTATGTCCTTCCCTGGTATGCAATCTATCTCAGTACCAAATTTCATCAAAATCGGGTGAAAAGATGGGCCGTTAAAGCAAAGCAGACAGACATACAGATAGACAGACAGACACACTTTCGCATTTGTAATATTGGTATGGATACCTACTTCTTTAAATAACACGAAAGTGTTTCTGTCTCTGTTTGTGATCTTTCAAATACCCATTCGTTCAATCGATCCGTTTCGCTCTTTTGATGAGGTGAAGAGATAGCTTGCATCACAGAGACGGAAATTGCAACCTTTTTTCCGGGATTTATAAAAAAATCTTTAAAAAACTTGAACAGCAACCTGGAAGTGGCATCTATGTTCATTAATATAGCTGCAGGCGAGCTCACACCTTATTAACCTGTTCATAGAAATATGAGCTATGAGCATGTTTACTGGAATATCATTGGTAGGGATTTCTAAAAATAGAAAATGCTGTGAACTGAATGACATATTTTAAATTAGTGGGAAAACATTCACGTGTTTTTTTATGCTTATATATTATACTATAAGGTAGGAAATATTAGTATGATTATATATAGGATTGTGTTTGTTTGTCGGTTAGTCCTTCAATCACGACGCATAATCAGAGAAACGGGTCGACGTGACTTCTTGCATGGGCATAGTTAAGGCCCTGGAGAGTGACATAGGCTACTTTTTATCCCGGAGTTCCCGTGGGAATTAAAAATACTTCTTCCACACAGACCAAGTCACGGGCAATTTCATTCTAATACATCTACATGTAAAAGTGTGCCTGTCTATCTGACCTTTTGTCTGTTTATCTGTGTCCTTAATTTCATGGCATGGTCCATGTACATATTTATCCAATTTTGGTGAAATTTGTTACAGGGATAACTTGGTAGACGGATAAAAAAATTAAAAAATTAGCTGAAAGTAATGAGATGATCGCGGGTTTATCAAAATCTGAGTGAGTACCTTTTTAATATGAAGTTTACAGTAAAAGAAAATTCAGCAACTTAAGAAATAGTTTATATAATTGAATAATATCGCTAGAAATTGTAGAAAAGTTTTTAAAAAGTCGTAATATTGTTGGCGTGGAACTAATAATGGTTTTAAAAGGCTGCCACAGCTGAAACTCACGAAGCGTGAAAGGGGCGGCCATTCTGCGGCTGGATAATTTACGGGATATTTTTTTTTCTAAACACAGACTTAATGATACCCGGGTCCCTGGCACGTCTTTGATCATGACCCAAATTTTTTCCAGTATCTTCGAATAAAGTAGTCTTGTTATTTTGCATAATTTAAGCGTTTTATTTTATTAGAAACAATTTGAACCTCTAAGATAAATAAAATAAGTCGAATCAATTTAAAAAATCCGTTAGTCTATGGCGATCCGTTATCTACGGTAATTTCGCGATGCTGCTAGTCCCGGCTTACTTTTCTTAATATTATAAATGCGAAAGTGTGTTTGTTTGTTGGTTTATTCTTCGATCACGCCGCAACAGAGCAATGAATCGACGTGATTTTTTGCATGGTATAGTTAACTAAGGTTCTGGAGAGTGACACAAGCAAAAAGAAAAATAAATTCCTTAATTACCATAATTAAAAAAAATCCACGCGGTTGTAGACGAAGTCGCGGGCCTTAACTAGTTTGCTTATAAATCTTATGTTTTAAGTATGATCAACATTAACAATGGTTTGAAAACTAAACCAAAGATTAATATGACCTAGTGATACATACATATTACATAGCAAAAAAAAATTATAATGGTGATGATTATTTTAAGTTTCTGTATTTATAATTTCATACCAGTTAATACACAATCAATTTCAACGAGATTGTAGTCAATACGGATATCGTTGCCCGAAGCTGATTCATAATTTCGGATTCTGGTATCGAAATCCCCAACTTAATGATTAGGGCAACACACAATCATCGTTGACTACATTTAAATGTATGAGCGAAATCGATTTAACGATCGAATTATTATCGGAAGGATTTGTGCACTTTGCACATATTATTATATCTGCCTCATTGGTCTAGTGGTTAGCATGTTCGACAGCGGCCGACGAGTTCGGGTTCGAGTCCCGGGTCGGGCCATAACTAAGTATTGGGGCTTTCCGACTAGAAATCCTCAGTACTAGCCCGGAGTTAAAAAGTTGGCGGTGTAAAATAAATAAATAAATCGTTTATTTGCTGGAAACATTGTACAATAGGATGACAAAGACTAATATTTTTTGCATCATTGTCTGGGTTCTGTGAATTGAGGTTTTCGATACATTGATGCTCAGTACTTGATTACAATACTCATAAAATCCTGAAATAAACACTTCGATATCATTATCTGCGTTCAGTGAATTGAGGTTTTCGATTCACTACTTGATTACAATACTCATTTAACCCTGAAATAAACACTTCTGTATTTAAACAAATACGAAAGTTGTCTATCTGTTGTTAATTTTTCGGGTCCCATCCACTTAACTGATTGAATTCCCTAGATGTGCATAATTATAATTATATCCCGAAAAATCAAAAAATCACGGATTTTTAAAAATGCCTCCTAGGTCGGTTTCGTTTCCCAGCAGGGTCAATTTGGGAATATATAATTTTTGAATTATCTCTGGTCTGGACAGGTGTGAGGCTTCGGCCGGGGCAAAGACCATACTGTCAGCCAAGGGCTTACTGGTAGTGGAATATAAAAACCGAGAATAACCAGGATTTTATAGCTACTCTTGTACTACTCAAGATCTAAATTGAACGGAAATTGATTTGTCTAACCTGGGGAACTCGTGAGAGGAAAAGTAGAATGAGTGAACTAACTTTGAAATACACTACCTATGTGACAGGCTTTTATACGTCTGTGTAAGTAGCTCGAAAAACCGAGAGGCTTTGGGGAAGGTTCCTTGAATTGCAGCCTCGTGCTGGAAAGTCCAGTCCAGTGTGTGACGTCCCCACTAGGTAGACTGAAGATCTCGAGCAAGAAGCTGCGAGCAAGTGGCACAAGACTATTATCCCATGCAGGACACCTTCGTCCAGCCTTAGACATCTATCAGTTGAAACGGCGTATAAGGCGCGTGCTCTACATTGTATGAGTAGCAGGAGTACTTACCTTATTCTAATCACGTCCCAATATTTTAAGTCAGCAGCTGTGGTTTGAAAGTATTAATTACCTATAGGATGCAGTTGAATCAGTGTATACTGTGCAATATCAGCTCAAAATAATTAACAACTTGTTAAAGTTCACTCGCACGGTACACTTAGGTATGATACGACGCTCACGATGTAGCAAAACTAATTTCTCCGAAATGCAATTAGTTGAACTATATATATAGTTGTGTACTTAATACTTGTACACTATCGAAGCAGAATGATACAAATTGTAATTATTGGGTTGTAAAATACAATTCTGATTCTTTGGCCATGGCGGCTTATTTCCACAGAGACTAAACATCTACGCGGGCGATATTGTGTTCACACAAGTGTGTGTGTGCAAACATAGATGCAATCTCTATTACTTACATCCTATCCTTAATTACATCTGATGACCGGCAATCTGACACGACGGAGAGAGAAAAGGCGCAGGACCGACGGCATAATGCACTCTTTGAGACACAGAGTTCAATAATGATATAATAGGTTAAATTAAAGGGTTCATGACTACAATAAAATGAAACAGCTTATATTATCTGTGGCAAGCAAATCAAAATAGAAATTAACGTGATATTATTGTTCTGCAAACGTCACGGTGAATTCAGATCTGACGTAGAGTAGAGTAGATAATCCTCAGTTAATCCACCAAGCCACCTAATCGTTTCAACACAACATGACGTTTCGCACGTCGCGTTTCAATATTTAATATTTTAAAATCCACCGATAAGTTGCTCAACTACGTTGTTTTCAAAAAAGATGGCTACTGAGCCAAATATTATGTCCATACTTTCTTAGTAAAATCTTTTTCAGACATCAGGCCATAGAGCATTAGACTATGGTATTTAACAGCTCATTGCACTCTTATATCCTTAGTTTAGTGTGTATTTCAGCGCCAACTATGATGTTTCTAAGGAACGTAGGCTGGAAGTTCCTCATTGAGAAGCTCCTCCTTTTTTGGAAGTCGGTTTAAAATGAAATTTTAGAATAAAATACCCTTCAGACTATGGGTTCCACTAGTAGGTCCAGTAGGATTTACAAGTACGAAACATAAAAGATGCTGGTGAAAATAGGATATGATTACTTATTACACTTTTATTGTTTGAGCGAAGTGAGGTATCTAGTCTGGTTGGTTGAATTTCAATCTACTTCAGCTTGTGGTTTAGCTTTGCTAAATGATTTTTTTCCGTGCAGCTGCACAGAACTTAATAGCAACTTTGTCCTAAAATCAATAAAGTTATTCCAGAGCATCAATCGATTAAAAATTTATGTGTTTATTTATGATAATATACTGATTTTTATATAAATTTTAAATTACTGATTAGAAGATTTCTTTAATCTTTCCGGGATAAAATAAAGCCTATGTCTATGTCCTACCTTCCATGGGATACTACCTATCCCTGTACCAAATTTCATCAAAATCGGGACGGGAATTTCACAGATGGGCCGTGAAAGCCTAGCAGACGGACAGAAAGACACACTTTCGCATTTATAATACTAGTATGGATAGAACAGGGAAAACTAATAGTAAAGCTTGGAAGGAAAAGATTTTCCTTCGGGCAAATTATTTGGCTACAGAAAATGGTCATCAAAAGAAGAAGACGACAACCATTTCCATGTCCATTCCGGTGACAGGTTGCAGCCCAAACGACCGTTATATTTTGGTTTGGACCAACCCAAATGCCACTTACTCGTAATGCAGGTACGGTTCGTTGGCCAATCTTGTTACAAGAGTCATATTCTTGGAGTACGAAATACCGTGATATTTTATATTATATTGCTCAGGTTATGAGTTCTCAAGCGAACAGAAATGCATTTACATTCACGATGGAATTTCTCAAAGGGCTCTTATTTTAGAAAATATGTGGATTCAATAAAATTTCGTAAACTATAGTAATTACATGACTAGCTGATGCTTCGACTTCGTCCGCGTGGATTAAGGTTTCTCGGTTCCCGCAGGAAAAAAAACCGGGATAACAAGTAACCTATTTACTATTCCAGACTATAATCTATCTCTGTGCCAAACATCCAGATCCATTCAGGCGTTAAGGCGTAATTGTGCAACATTCCATCCATTCATCCAAACTTTCACATTAGTTTAGTACAGACTTTAGAGAGATGGTACTACACCTATAGAAAAAATATTTTGAATTTTTTGCTACTATGTTATTCGAAATGCTAGGTTCTAAAATTGATGAATAAATTAAAAATAAAACTATCAACAATGGAATGTCTGAGGGATTGGGTCTGTAAAACAATTTAGACTTTGCAAAGAGGGCGACCTTTTTAAAGACGGGTACTAATGACTTTAGTTAGGTAAGTACAACGCCTAATTGGTCCTCTGAATTAGAATTTTATTTCTTGTGATTCCTTAAGGCTTGTCGGCAAGTGATTAATCCAGTTCCTAAAGACTCGTTTTTAGCGTGTTTTAGTCTCTGGCTTTAATTGCGACAAAGTGTAGGTACGCATGGAACGTTATTATTTAAATTTTACTATTATCATTTAGGTCTTTTTGTTTATATTTTGTCTCTTTCCAACTCTAGATCCGTTTGTTAGAGAGTGGACAGATTAAAAGTGGCTTTTAGTCGGTTTAATTATAAATTCGCTTACGAAGCATAGAGAAAGTACGGAGTTAATTAAAAATGAATAGTTTATAAGTATTTGTCATCGTACAGCTGCATAAATATTATATTACAACAAAACATATTTACTCGTATTTACTAGCCGGTAGCGTTAACACCTTGATTATTTTGTTTTGTCTACCTTTGAGTTTGGCCCTTATGTGGACGGACGACATCAAAATATGAGCGGAGAGCATGAGTCGGCATGGAGCTGCTGGATTCAGGCGGTATACCCCATGTTATAGAGTAACTAGGAAGGAAGGAAGAGGGTTAGCAAAGATTTTCAGCAATTCTGTTCGAGCATAGCTGGGACGGGTCAGCTAGTCATAGTATATGCTACGACAAGCAGAGGAGCTAACGTAAACTCAAGTTTACAAATGGGTTTTCAATAATATAAAGCTCTTTTCGTATTCCTGCTCTCCCCATCAATTTTGCTTAAGCCCGAATAAAGTATTGTGATTTAAATAGTACATTTGTCTGAAAATCATTGATTATTAACTAGATGATTCCCGCGACTTCGTCCGCGTGGATTAAGACTTTTGAGTCCCGCAGGAACTCTTTAATTTTCCGGGATAACAAGCCTATGTCCGTCCTCGGGATACCATCTGTCCCTGTACAAAATTTCAGCAAAATCGGTTGAAAAGATGGGCCGGGGAAGCGTAGCAGACAGACAGACAGACAGAAACGCTTTCGCATTTATAATATTAGTATGGATTCTGTCTTTTGAACTACTTAAATAGTATCACCAAGGACTGAAACAGTAACCGAAATAAAGGGTTTAAACACTGTTTTTTGAAACTGTTTTAAAACAGAAACCCTTATAACGGAAACAGAAACGAAACTGTAACAGATTCAATCTGTAACCTTTTATTTCTGTTAATAAGTGTTTTAATCTGTAACCGATATAAAGTACATGCAATAACCTACCACCGCTTGAATATCGCGCGTGGCAACGCCGCATGCGCGGTCTCTCTCTTTGTGCAACTTCTAACTTCATTGGACTTTATACACACTGACACCTCATCGGCCATGGTTTTCTTAAATCAATTGCAACCATCGCTGCTTTCAATTAGGTTCAAATTTGAATACGCGTCAACAGTGTGATATTACGTATAGCAACGTACACGAGACTTTAGTGTTTTATTTATATTACCAATTTCGACCCTCGTTGCCTACAACTTAGGTCCAAATTAGAAATAACTAAGTTAAGATCTTTCCTATTTTTCAATATTAGATTTAGTTGCATATGAAACAAGGTTAAAAACATTGATTTAGAATTTTGTTATTATACCTACTTAGGTTTTTGTCAATTCTTTGAATTTTTCAGTTTGAATTTCTTTGAATTCTTTGACGGTGTCTGTACATACCTACAATAATAATATTATTATTATAAACTAGCGACTCGCCCCGGCTTCGCACGGGTGCAATGCTGGTATTAAATAACCCCCGACCGCCGCCGCAACCGCTATGCATTTTAAATCTGTAATATCTTCGAAAATATTAATTTAAATTACATGCTGTAAAGGGCCATATGGATCTATACTAAATGCACAATGTATTTAATGTATTTAATGTATTTAATTGGATAAGGATTAATGCTGTATTGCTTAAAATCGCTTCGTAAATAAGCCATTATTTCTAGTAAAAAGTAAAGAATAAAAAATGGTTATTGTGGGTTATCCCTAAGTGATAGACATTATGGTTATTGTGGGTTATCCCTAAGAGATAGACATATACTATCGCGGACTTTTTTGTAGATCTTTTTAATGTGTACAATACTGTAGTACATCATTTTGATCTATCTCATAGGGTTCAGCCAGCGTTTGCAATGTAACGCAAAAAATGTGTTTATTTACGACATCACATTAGAAACCTCTAAAATTATCAGTGTTTTTCTACTATAATATTATGCATGTATTATACATATAAAACTTCCTCTTGAATCACTCTATCTATTAAAAAAAAAACCGCATGCAAATCCATTGCGTAGTTTTAAAGATCTAAGTATAGGTACATAGGGACAGACAGCGGGAAGCGACTTTGTTTTATACATAAACAATATTTGGTAGGTATAAAATATGTTAGTGATACAAAAGTGTGTTTGTTTATTTGTAGGCTTGTCCTTCAATCACGATGCAATAGAGCAATGGATCGACGAAGCATGTTAAACCAAATTAAGCCTTAACATTGAAGGATTAAAGTTTAATTTCGAATGTAGTATATTACCACCACCACCACCACTACAGCCTATTAACGTCCCACTGCTGGGCACAGGCCTCCACTCTCATAGGAGAGAGGGAATTAGAGCTTAGACCCACCACGCTGCTCCAATGCGGGTTGGCGGGCTTTAACGACTATTATCATGTTAGTGATAATAACCGGGACCGACGGCTTAACGTGCTCTCCGAGGCACGGGGGTGAAACACCGCCGACTTCCAACTCCGGGCTGGCACTGAGAATTTCTTAATTGAAAAACCCAATACCTAACAATTTTTATGCCCGACCGGGAATCGAACCCAGGACCTCGTAATCCGCAGTCGACTATGCTAACCGCTAGACCAACGAGGTAGTATATTAAGATCTAATTTATTGTCTTCGTAACAACGCGAGCATGTCGGCGATATGCATGTCGTTGACGCCTCGAATCCACATTTTTACTCCCTACCAAAAATTGCTCAAAGCGGCTAAAGGAGTTTGACTTCAAAAATCATAATAAAAAATGTATACCTGAATAATTATTTTCTTTTTACCTCGACTAGAACATGAAATTAATCACTAATATTTATGTAATAAGGAACTTTGCTCCTAGCTGGTGTTATAGTTTTTAGGTGGTAGGTTTTATATTTCATTTCGATAAGACTAATAGTTTCGGAGATAATATGTTATCTGTGTTGCAT
The DNA here is from genome assembly GCA_923060345.2 of Erebia aethiops. Taxonomy (NCBI): domain Eukaryota; kingdom Metazoa; phylum Arthropoda; class Insecta; order Lepidoptera; family Nymphalidae; genus Erebia; species Erebia aethiops. Next base: position 16,245,216 of record OV281087.1, read on the forward strand.
GAAAAGATTTCTTATGATTTCCATAATAACTGATAGAGCTACGAAAATGTTGACCGTAGCAAAATGAACGGTTATAATCATGCTAATTACAATTCATTTGAATTCATTCAGTAGATAGCTTCGGCGTGTTGCGCGGCCAAAATACAGACAGACAGAAATTCAGAATATATTCAATATACTTACTTACAGAATTTGACCTGATACAGTTGCATTATAAGTTAGTACCTACTTAAAGATTTGTAATTTTAAAATAATGTAGTTTCAAGCTTTCTTGTTAAATTATGATGAACTTTTAACACTGGTTTTAAGTAATTAAATAACTACGAGTAATAAATTCATTCTTTTGATTCAAACTATCGATATAAAAATAATGTCGGCCACGACAGCCTATCTCCAGGGCATCTGCGCAGGATATATTATAGGTTAGTGCACAAGTGTGCGCATACACAGGTGCGCTCTCTGTTCCTTTACTCACATAGACGGAAAATCCGACACGAGCGGAGAGAGATCAGGCGCAGGACTGACGGCTTTACGTGATATCCGAGGCATGGGGGTGAAACACTGCCAACTTCCCTAAACTTCCTAACTCGAGCTACTAGCTAGTACTAAGAATTTCTTGATAGAAAAATCCAATCTATACTATACATGCGTAAGTTTGGATGGATGGATGGATGGATGGACGAACGGATCTGGATGAAACTTGGCACAGAGATAGATTATAGTCTGGAATAACACATAGGCTAGGTACTTTTACTTCCAGAAAATTATACAGTTCCCGCGGGAACCAATAAACCTCAATCCACGCGGACGAAGTAGCTAGTATTTAATAATTATGGCCTAACCCGGGATTCGAACCCGGGATCTCGTCAGCCGCAGTCGAATATGCTAACCACTAGACCAACGAGGCAGTGTTACTATCTAATAGCCAATAATATTATGTACACAGTAAGTTTGGCAACGTCGCTATTTCGGTTACAGATTAAAACACTTTAAAACACTTTATTTCTGTTACAGATTCATTCCGGTTACAGAAATATAAGTGTTTCGGGTTAACCGAATTAAAAACACTTTCAAAAGGGTTACAGATTCGTTTCTGTTACACTTTCAATCTGTACCACTTATATTTCTGTAACCTTTATGAAACTGTTTTTCAGTCCCTGGTATCAACTTTACACACAGTGTCTCCTTAAAGCACAGACTGTGTCCATTAAACAAGCAAGCAAGGACTGCAAGCTAACTGCAAAGTTGATATGACTGCACCAATACCTACTGTCAGTCGACTGAACTGAGCGACATTTTAACACAAATAAATAATTGATTTTTAAATAAAATAAAATAAAATGAATATTTTTTAAAAGCTGACGAAATGGCGTATTTTAACTATTTATTTATAGTTTTCTAGCCATTGGTATTTATTACAGCAATTAGTATTATTATTTTAGCAATTGGTTCCAATCATGTCGTCAAGGAAAAAGTCGATAAAAAATACATTTTTCAAGAATTATCAGAGTGATCAAGATTGTATAAGTCTGGCCGTTTTGATTGAGATTTAGGATAAACCCACAGAACTCTTAAATAATGGTGGCCAAAATACATCTGAAAGCTTTTTTTGTAAAAATATTCCATGAATTTCAAAGTTGCTCAACATTTTGCTTTACATTTAATTAGGAGGCTAACCGCTGTTTTTTATTTTGGAGTGAAGCTAAACTTTTTTTATTCGGAGCTTAGTAGATGTCTCATAAATTTGGATATAAATTAGGTCCGGAGTTTTTAGATTTAAGGCTTGATTAATAATTAAATAACTTGTTGGAAAGAATAATTAAAAAAAACTTTTATCTTGCAAAAGTAAATTTATTATTTTGACATAAAAAATTTAATTTTCGAATTTTCAACGAACTTAAAGTGTTCAAGTGAAAGACTTTTGAAGTCACGTAATAAAATAACATCCACTTAAAAAACTTGGATAAAACTGCCCAATGCTACTTACTACATGGAAAATAAACCCATAACATTTTTTTAGCCCGAACTTCTCAAGATTTGGTGACCTCCCTGGTATGGAGGTGAGCGCCATGGCAGAAGCTGATTAGGGATATGGGTTTAATAGAAGTGTCGTACTATTTGACTGCATTTTCAACTTGCCAACTGCATTTTGAGGTTCCGAACGTCGCGTCATCCAGCCATCAACCCAAAAACGACAGAGTTAATTATATGACACTAGCTGATGCCCTTGACTTCGTCCACGTGGAATAAGTTTTTTTGACTTCCACGGGACTCCTTAATTATCTGGGATAAAAAATAGCCTCTCCAGGTCCTCAACTATAACCATGCAAAAAATCAATTCGACACGTTGCTCTGTTGCAGCGTGATTAAAGGACAAACCAACAAGCAAACACACTTTAGCATTTATACTATTAGTAAGTAGGTAAGTATAGTATGATAAAAGCTTGTCGCGAGATATACCTCCAAAGGTAAAAGCTAGAGGGTCCTGCTTATTTTAACCAATGTATTTTATGAAGAATAATAATTATATATGAGTCCGCCATATTGATTTGGAATGACGTCACTAAGCTTACCATGAATTATCATCTTAGCTAAACGTGTGAAAATTTCAGCTCAATCAGTTGGGGATAATAACTGTTAGTATAAGCATTTAAAAAAAAACCGCTCAAGTGCGAGTCGGACTCGCGCACCGAGGGTTCCGTACTGAAAACTGTAACGACCAAAGATGTAAAACGGTAATAATTACCTTTGTTTCATCGAATTTTCAAATCACAAAGATTCTAAAGTCTCACTTCAAAAAGCTGAACAAGCTAGCCACTAATAATGCAACGACGAAGATACTTGGTGCCTTTATACCCAGTAATACTAATTGGCTATGGCATGAGAATTTAATCTAATCTGCGAAGTCCAGCACAATCAAATAAGTTTCCAAAAGTTCGTGAATTCTGCATAAGTTTGCTGTTATTATCTATTCAAAGAGTATGAAATGGATTTGCTAGATTAATTATTGTAAAGTCTCCTCACCCCTGCTTTGCGGTTTAACTGTCTGTTGAACTCTATGTATGTCACCGTAAGATTGTAAAAACCGTTAGATTATAATATAACGTTTTTTATCTCGATAGATTATAAACTGTCGACAGATTGTGAACCGTAACATACTGCTTACAATATAACGCCTTATTTTTCGGTAAATTGTAATATATTAGGTATATTAACCCGATAGAACCACTTACATTTACTCTGCATTCAACTCGCGCGCGAACTGTACAAGAAAGAGACAAGAAATCGTAAAAACAATAATATATTTCATAAATTAATACTCAGAACATTGAACGGTTCACAATCTTTTGACAGTTTATAATCTAGCGGGATACAAACCCTTAGATTATAATCTAACGGATTTTACAATCTTACGGTGACATATACATTAATAAATCAAAACTTTCTAATGGTTATAAACCAGAAATAAACGTGAAAAACGATGTTTTATATATCCATACTTCCATACTAATATTATAAATGCGAAAGTGTGTGTCTGTCTGTCTGTCTGCTACGATTTCCCGGCCCTTCTTTTCAACCGATTTTGCTAAAATTTGGTATAAAGGTAGGTTATATCCCGGGGAAGGACATAGGTAAATCTATCTATCTCCTTTTAAAAGTATTCTAAGGAATTTAGAAGGCAAAATCAGTTCATGGAGTCACTAAGTTAATAAAGTGATAAAATTAATGTCTTACACTTTGATGACCTCTTTGGCAAAGTGATGCGCGCTGTAGTCTGCGAAGAAATGGGAGATCCCGAGTGAATTTCCTTGCTTGGTTAGTTAGAAATAGTTTCAAATTGCTGTTTGTCTGAAGGCTTCGACTTTCGTTTCTTTTTACGCCACAACAAGTTAGCCCTTGACTGCATTCTCACCTGAAGTGATGATGTAGTCTAAGATGGTGACGGGCTAACCGGTGGGGCATGGCAGTTTTATTAAACCCATACTCCCCAACCGGTTTCAGGACAGAAAAGAGAAAATTCAGAAGTTATAAATTTCCAAGTTGACCTTGCCGGGGATCGAACCCGGTACAACAACACTCAACACAGCGCCAGGGTATTCGTCAAATTGTAAGTTACCGTTCCGGATATTGTGCCAAGTGATTTAGCGTTTCAGTACAATGGGGCTGATTCTGTAGTGCACAATCTCTAAACTAAACTAAAATTAGAGCATTACAAATACTGCTAACCCTTTCATAATATTTCCTACGGAAAGGGACAGAACTAGATTAGTTTAGAGATTGTGTTATACAGAATGAGCCCCAATGCCGAGTAGAAATTAATTAGGGCTTTGGGTTTATCGGAACTGCCCTTCCGTTTCCACGAAAGCCCACTTCTATTAAGAATACCTACCACCGGTAAGTTACAGTCTAGTCACCAAGCAAAGGCTCAGTTCTTGCAGGCTTGTTTCGGTGCTTGAATGAAAAATTAATAAAAAACATAATATGCCGCATACATGATGTATGAAATTGCTTGATAGGATGTGCTGAAAATTTTATTTAAAACTTTTAATAACCGCATTCCATTACCTCCAAGCCTTCGGGTGAAACCATCTGTCGAACAAACCCGAGTTTTGATGTGAATCTTTAATCAACATAACTTGAACTATCGATCCAATATTAATAAAATATTAAAGCTTGGTAATATAGTTATCTATGGAAAATTTCACGAAAATTATTATCGTACTGATGCTTATATACCAAACAGCGATTAGAATTTCTTGGAAATCAATCCTTGTGTAAAATTTGTATCTTATTAGAACCATTGCTCGAATTTACCTTTAAGTGTATTTATTTTTACCTTCCTCATCATTTCATTCACTACTGAGTCTTCTCGAAGATTGTATTGCCGTAGTCCACCAAGCTGTCCTTCACACACCTTCGAGATTATATTGAAGAAATCTGCAGCATGCAGGTTTACTTACGATGTTTTATTTCACTTTTATAATGTTATAGGAGATAGCTGCACTTTTGGTAACCATCGCTAGAAAGGCTGATTTCGTATTTGGTGGGTCCTAGGCACGCCACTAGTGGGAATTCTGCCAGTCTGCCCGCATGCAGATCGGCCTTTCACTAGATATGGCAGCTCAAAGACGTGTTATGGTTACCAAAAATGAACCATATTTAGAAAGGTTGATTCTTGTACAGTATTAAAGCACATTATCTATGTAAACTATATAAAAACTGACGCTATTCATAGGGCCATTCACTAGATATCACCTCTCAAAGACGTAAAAAACTTACAAACTATTACTAATTATTAGCGATTATTAGTTCTAGTATATAATATGACGTGTTGTCGCGTTTATTTGCTATTAAATATTACGAAGGCGTAAAATGAATTGCTGGCCTATTCTTATTACACTTGTTTAAGTATGCCAAATTTAGTTTTCCTATTTTATATTAGTATTTATATGTAGTATTATATCTCGTTACTATTAATTTTCCTGTTTCAGATTGTATTTACGTTTTTAGTATTATCTTAGGCGATCTAAAAGGTGATATACATGTCGGAGATTAAAATGAAAATGATTATTATGTAAAGCGCCATCTGTCTGGTATTAATTGTACTAGTTTAGTGAATCGCTCAATTGACTCTAAAGCGCCATCTATAGCGAACTCAGGTATTGTTTGTACTCGATTATTCAAAACCTCATTTGACTCAATTAGTCAATTGACATACTTTCATGCCTGGATGGAGTTGGTGTGGCGGGGGTGATGACTCGATAAAAAGATGAGGGGCTGGTGCCCAGGGACAGTTGTGCTTGAGAACTTGGTGGAGCATGGTCTCCCAGTAATACCGCCACGCCGCGCCAAACCCATCGTTCGCTATATACTTAGTGCTACTATTTACTTAGTTAATCTACAAAGTGTTTAAAGTGATTTCTGTTTGAACTACTGTGTTAATTCTAACTAGCCTAGTATTCTACGAAGTGTAAATATAGTGTGTGCAATAAATAACGTGATCGGCTTCTCGCGTTTATTTGTCCGAGTACCCACATAATGCAAACAGATCAAGACGAAGAACATGCCCACGATAATGAGGTGTCACCTCGGCCTCCGTCATCAGAAGCGGGGATAAAGGACCGCTAAATAGGCCCACGTAGGAGATGAAGCAGGAAGTTCCACCCAGTGAATAATATCGCTGACTCGCGGAGCGTGGCCGAGCTGTGGTGCTGCGCAGCTCACGCTTCAGGCTCCTCACGAGTGCGCTTGGGTGTGCATGCCACGAGGGCGCGATCGGAGCGGAGCGACGGAGTGGTCTGCGCGACACGCTGTTGTGCCTTGCTGCGCGCTTTCCCGTGGTACGGCTGGCATTCGCCTGGCATGGTGGTGAGGTGATGACACCATCGAGCTTCTGGTGATATGACGTAATATGTGACATCGGTAAGACCGTTTAATTTACTTACGTAAGAGGATGTTCATGCCCACCAAGAGTAGCCACAAAGTAAATGAACAGTAATTCATGTTTGTGGTTGTGTGTGATCAACTTTTGTGGGTACCGACCGGGTACAAAAATATTTTTGTGATAAAAAGGTGACTCATACCCTAAGTTTGAGTGCATAACTTGAAACCTGTAAGTTTGCTAAGTGTTGAGTCGTAAAATAATATTCTGCTAAAACATGCTGTACCGATAAATGTTTTTGCGTAACTTAGGTTTTTTTTGTTTTTAAAATGAGGGTTGTTTTTTTTAAAACCTATGACCTAGTTACGATTGGACACAAATCAATCACAGTTCAAGAGTTACATACGTAAGCATAGCTAAAAGTATGATTCTGGGAATTGAATTGAATTACGATACGTAAAATTGTTACCTACCTACTTTACGATTTCATTGTTTTAAACATGTCGTGTTACATAGAAAAAGTAGTTGGTTGTATGTTCCCGAGATATCAATGCGTTTGTGAATAGTTAACGTGAACAGCTTTGCCAATACCTGATAAAACAGATCATGTCGGCAGTCGGGCGGATTTTTCAAGTTAAGCGTAACTTGGGTTTTGGTTGGTTCCCTCAATGGTACCGAACTTGACTAGGTACGTCATTTGGATAGCAAGAAAGTTTCATTCCGCTTTGATTACAGAAGTATTGTTTTTCTACCCTCAAAAGTTTGGTTTCATTCAAATTTACTATGAGTTGACATACGAGTACCTACCTGACAAAATTTAGTGTAAAGTAGTTTTGCATCGCGTAGATTATAATTATCAGGCTGCAATGCTGTTAATTTTGTGTGGTTTGTTTCCGATGTGGTGAACGGGGTCATGTATCGACCCAGTGCGGCGGCGGTGGTGCCCGCAGAGTCGGCGGCAGCGCGCGCGGCGCCGCGGGCAGCGGCACCAGTCCTGCGGTGTCTGAGCGGCGACGCGTGGATGCATTGGAGATTCGCCTGGTCACCGGTCGATTAAATCAATCAGGTCGGTCGTTTTCATTTTGTTATGATTCTGGTGCCGAATGCTCTCTCGTCAAGGAAAGTGTTGCGAATAGGTTATCGGCTGGTGTGCGTCATAATAAAATCGTTAACATTACCGGTATTGGAAATTCAAGTGTTGATAGTAAATTGCAAATTTTAAGTAAGGTTACGATTGATGGACATAATTTAGAAATTTTGTTTCACTTTATATCAGATGAGTTTTTACATTTCGATATTATGATAGGTCGTGATATTTTAAAGCTTGGTTTTTCAATTACGATGACTGCAGACACTTTTTTCTATTTCAAAGTGTAAGATTGTTGATGAATCTAGTATTTCTAATTCGGATATTGATTTTTCGAGTATTGATACGGATATACCGGCTGGGGATAGATCGCGACTATTGTCATTGCTTAGGGAGTATTCAGATGCTTTTATTAACGGATTACCGTGTTCGAGGGTCACAACCGGGGAACTAAAGATTCGTTTAGTAGATCCGAGTAAAACGGTTTAACGTCGTCCTTACCGCCTTTCGCCTGATGAGCGACAGTTAGTTCGTGATAAAATTAATGAAATGTTAGATGCAGGTATTATCCAACCTAGTTGTTCACCTTTTTCGAGTCCCATAATATAACGAGAACTAAAAATTCAAACTATGATAAAGCTAGGTTTGATGCAACTAAATCGGATTTCATGTTAATGATTTTGTTTTGTTGAAAATGAAGAACGCAACCAGACTAAACTTGATCCTAAGTTTAAGGGACCTTTTAAAGTCATTGAAATTATTGATGGTGACAGATATGTTCTGAAATCTTTAACTGGTAATCGTACTTACAAGTACGCTCATGACAGGCTCCGAAATTTGAATGTGAAGTTCCCTTAGAGTTGGATAACGATAGTGACGATCATATTGATAAGGAAGCTTAAACGTACACATTGGCTGGGCGTAGCTGCAGACATCGGATGTGTCTCTTCCAAACTCTGTATTGGTGTAATGAGCATCCGACTATGTGGTGAAACCTGGGTCTCAGTGGAGACTACGGTTGGCAACTTTATGTTGCTTGGGTCTCAGTGGAGACTACGGTTGGCAACTTTGTTTTGCTTGGGTCTCGTGGTGGAGACTACTGTGTTGACCTAGTTGCTTGGGTCTCGTGGTGGAGACTACTGTGTTGGCCTAGTTGCTTGGGTCTCGTGGAGGAGACTACTGTGTTGGCCTAGGGTGGCCTGGGTCTCGTGGAGGAGACTACTGTGTTGGCCTAGGGTGGCCTGGGTCTCGTGGTGGGGACTTTTTATTCGGAAAAATGATTTTGATTTTAATTAATTGTGTACAGATGAATAACGTTGCTTCATTTTTGAGTCAGGTAGGCCGAACCTTGTAACTAAGGTACCTCAAATGTTTCTTTTCTTTGTTGACAGATACGCTGCCACACGGACGCCAGTGCAGTGATGGCTACGGTGCTATTCTTTTTCAAAAAGTTGACGGTGTTTTACGCGTAGACTCCCAGAGTCTACAGGTGGTGGGCTTTCTTACAGGCCTTTGACTTCGATATTATTTATAGAGAAGGCAAAAAGATGAACCATGTAGATTCAAATAACCCTTTTAATGTACTCACACTAGTTATTAGCCGTGCGTATCTATAGTGCTAGTCGTTTAAGAAGTGTAAAGAATAAGGTTGGGAGGATGAACGGCGGGGTGGCTGTTTCAATAATGAACGGCGAGTTGGCTGTTTCGATGATGAACGGCGGGGTGGCTGTTTCGATGATGAACGGCGAGTTGGCTGTTTCGATGATGAACGGCGAGTTGGCTGTTTCGATGATGAACGGCGAGTTGGCTGTTTCGATGATGAACGGCGAGTTGGCTGTTGGGACGATGAACAGTTGGGTGACTGTTTGGATAGTAAACGACAAGGTTGTTGTTTGGATCGTGTAGAGTTGGCTTTGAGTTTGAGAAAGTGTAGCGATCGTTTGTGTCGAGTTAGAAAGTAATTAGAGTTCAGATTCTATAAGACTTAATTTGTTGTAAGCTTATTATGATTAGCGCAGAGTGTATTAGAGATAAAGTTAATGTGCGAAAACAATTCATCTAAACAATACGTTCTTCACCTTGCCAGGGGCAACCAGGGGTGGTCTTTTTGATTAGGGTTTTATTTTTATTTTTGTTAGTAGGTATATAAGGATTTTAGATTAACGTTTAGTCTATAAGTTTTTATTCTATCTTGTAATTTTGTTAACAAGCTGAAGATACTTGATGTTAACCGTTAGTGTGTGGTTTGTTACGTAAGGCCGTACGTGGGCCGAGCAAAGAACTCGATGTATTGCAGAATGTTTTCTCTTTGGCAGGGGTATCACACAGGGACGTGTGAAGTGTCAGTTCTGGCCGTGTCGGAGATTAAAATGAAAAATGATTATTATGTAAAGCGCCATCTGTCTGGTATTAATTGTACTAGTTTAGTGAATCGCTCAATTGACTCTAAAGCGCCATCTATAGCGAACTCAGGTATTGTTTGTACTCGATTATTCAAAACCTCATTTGACTCAATTAGTCAATTGACATACTTTCATGCCTGGATGGAGTTGGTGTGGCGGGGGTGATGACTCGATAAAAAGATGAGGGGCTGGTGCCCAGGGACAGTTGTGCTTGAGAACTTGGTGGAGCATGGTCTCCCAGTAATACCGCCACGCCGCGCCAAACCCATCGTTCGCTATATACTTAGTGCTACTATTTACTTAGTTAATCTACAAAGTGTTTAAAGTGATTTCTGTTTGAACTACTGTGTTAATTCTAACTAGCCTAGTATTCTACGAAGTGTAAATATAGTGTGTGCAATAAATAACGTGATCGGCTTCTCGCGTTTATTTGTCCGAGTACCCACATAATGCAAACAGATCAAGACGAAGAACATGCCCACGATAATGAGGTGTCACCACGGCCTCCGTCATACATATATGTTATTTTGAATACTTAAATCAGCCTTTCTAGCGATAGTTACCAAAAGTGCAGTTATCTCTTAGTCTATAACAAGTAGCTTAATTGCTTAAACCGCATAAAACTTATAAAAGTTATAAATGCGTGCCCGAGGATCGAACCCCGGACCTTATGAACTGGCTGAAGGCTGAACACCTTAAACAAACCAAATAACCTACCAGCTTTAAAAATGTTCTGGATATTCTAGTTAAAATGTTAAGTAACACTGAAAAATTTAATAAAATCTACGAATAATAATATCAGTGCTGAATAAGTTTTGTTTGTATTTGAATAGTTCCAAAGGTCACAGCACAGTAGTTACCGTAGTGAAATATGTTTAAATTTTAAAAGCACTAAAATAAGCGCACATCTGTAAAATTTATCTGTTATTAATGAGAGAGTTCAGACATTATCTTGACATGATGCACTGCTGCGGGTTGGTAAGTTGGTACTTATACTGGGAAAATATTTTTATGAAATTTAAGATTTTCGTACAGGAAAATAAATTCAAAATAAATAGTAGGTACTACACATCTTTTGTCTCAGTGGAAAAAATTTTTTGAGTCTATACAGATTATTTGATAATTAACACTTTTTGAAGTGAAACTTCTTTAGAATCGTTGTGATTTGAAAACTAAAATCAAAGTTTGAAAATTCGATGAAACGAAACACGTAACGAAAAAATTTTTAAGAAAAGAGTTCGTTTTGTATTTAGTTTTTGAAGTGAAACTTCTTTAGAATAGTTGTGATTTGAAAATTCTATGAAACGAAAAACGAAATGATAAAGTCAGTTAGATTTGTACACTATTTAGTTTTTTGAAGTGAAAACTTCTTTAGGCGCGTTGAGCACTTTTTGGTAGGGGGTATAAATGTGGATTGCGCGTGATCGACACCGTTCTTCTTAAGACAAAAGGTTTAAGTATAATAATAATAGTACATAAAACTTTAATGCCTTAGTTTTAAGGTTTATATTAATAAGTGCTGCGTAACCGCGGGCGACACCTCGCGTTGTTACGAAGACAAAAGGTCTTCAATATAAATATAGTACATTCGTAATTAAACTTTAAAACCTTTGTTTTAAGGTTTATATTTTAATTATTCTAAAAGTGCTGTGTTGTTATTTTAAATATTCGTTTTCACTTTTATCGGCAGTCCCTATGACTGCCAATTTTTTTTATTATTGTCTATATTATTGGTTTGTCATAGTTTGTCACCTGGCTAAAATTGAAAAATTATTAGGTATTGAATTAAATTGAATATGGTTGAACAATAAAAATAATTATTTTTAAATCAATTTGTTTCCTGAAAAAATATCCTAGGCCTCGATTATATAAGCTCGTATCATATCGCTTACGCGCTTACACGCGCACCACATTTTGCTCTTCGAACGCGCGTACACGTGCTTATTCCGGAGTGTTCGCTCGCACACATGGGACTGTCAGTTGTAGTAGTTAGTAGTATACGAGCTTATAAGCGCGTCAATGCTCTTAATAGTTGCGCGTGTGGGCTGAGGCTAAGCGCGCCTATACGCGCTTCAAAAAACGAGCTTATTACACGTGTGTTATTCTTCGTCTGTTTGTTACCTATGTATTTACGCATAGCGACCGACTGTCGATGGAGTTGTAACTTTCTAGAGCTGAGTTTGTTGAGATTTTTGCACAGAACCTTTAATCCATACTTCCATACTTATATTATAAATACGAAAGTGTGTCTATCTGTCTGTCTGCTACGCTTTCACGACCCAACTACTCAACCGATTTTGATGAAATTTGGTACAGATATAGTTCACATCACAGGTAAGGACATAGGTTACTTTTCATCCCGGAAAATTAAAGAGTTCCCGCGGGAATCAAAAAATCTTAATCCACGCGGACGAATTCGCGGGCATCATTTAGTGTTAAATATAACACGTCAATCCCACCAGTACCAGATATCAATTGGACCTTTATTAATAAATACCGTATTTTGAATGCAAAATTGCAGAAAAGTGCTAGAATTCTTATTATTATCTTGCGTGTTTGGTACTTAATTGTCGTAATTATAAAAGAGAACATCTTCGCTTTTCACTCGAATTTCGTCTTGATTATTGAATTACTGCCAAGCGGTCGACGGTTAACTAAATTTTGACCCCGGAAAGGAACTTTTATTATTTAACTCTGATAAATAATTGCTAGGAATATTCATTTTAAGACTTCGTTTACAAAGTTTAACTTCTGTTATAATTTGAGTAATATAATCGGTATCAAGTTTCTTGAATATGATTTCAGAGATCGTCCTCGTACTAAAATTTGAAACATCTTTTTCTTTATACTTTTTTAATGAGTCGTATAATCAAGTAAAAAAATATCAAACTTTGCGTGGTTCAATACTTAATGTACGTAAATACAAATTTTTTTGAAAATCCGATTTGAAGGACGATCATGATCTTCATTGAATAATACACTCAGATTTTATATTATGATGGGGCTGATTCTGTAGTGCGCAATCTCTAAACTAAACTAAAATTAGAGCATTACAAATATTGCTAACCCTTTCATAATACTTCTTACGGAAAGGAACAGAACTATATTTAAAGCTGCCATTTTAGTTTAGTTTAGAGATTGTGTTATACAGAATAAGCCCCGTTTGTATTTTAAAAGTTAGCGTAATCGATTGCAATTAGCTAGGTAATTACCTACACTATTTTTATGACGAACACACTTTAAATATAGTTTTTTTTTTAATGTACTTATTTAAATCACTCTAAATAGTTAAATCACTCAAAATAGTTAATAATCTAAATTTCTAAATTATCCCAAATATTAGTTTATTCTGGTTCTTCTCTTGTATTGACTCGTCTTCCTACTATAAGTTTTTCACATTTTAATTACTTTCTATGTAGCATTGTTCGCGCTCGATGACAACTTTCAATGTTTTCATACGGCCTAGAGTCCAGAGCCGTAAAAACTTAAATAAAATAAAATGCTAATGTCGGAAGTCGCTGCTTTTTGAACTTTGACAGATGACGTTTTGGACTTACGAATTTTGGCGGATGACCAAGGTTTTGTTGAAAATTAAAATTAATTAATTTTTCCCAGTTTTGCTCATCTAATCTTAATAATTGTTTGTCTTTTGAGTGTAATAATCAAGTTGGTTCTGCCATACCGTGTGGCTTTGATTCTTTTGACGGATTATTATAACCCCTTTTTTTTGTGCTCACGTGCTTGCGAGCTAACCTGGTCAAGGCTTGAGGGTTTTGTGATTAAGTTAAGTGCATGTGAAGTAACGTGTTGGTGCAAGTGCGAAGAGACAGCAGACGGCGTGGTGCCAGCTGAGGAGCCGGTTTGAATTGGGGTGGAACCCCACAGACCTGAGCGGGGGTCATCACCACACACACACACCCTTCCCAAACTCACACATTTACAAATACTCTACCACATAACTCCCCTCAGGACTCGTCTCGTCGCAGCCAGCTAACCAGGTGAGTGTCAGAACCCGTCCACTAAGAGGACCCACTTCAACGACCAAGTTGTCGTCCCGCTATGGGCCCCGGCGCGACAGTGGTTTGCTTTCGTTGAGGTTGGTTAGTGGCCTCAACAAGCATATATCAATATTTGTTTTTCCACATTTGCGAGCTATTTCTATTTCATGCAAATTCTATCTGTGAAAACTTGTAATTGGCGTAATACTTATTATTTATTTATCTATCCATTTTTGTAGTATCTGTAAGTTTTCTGAATAAAATAAAATAAAATAAATAAAATAAAATTGCGTACCTACTAACATGTAATGTATAAAAAGGCAGTTATTTATAGCAGGATAGGCGTGCGCTTTACTACATTCCAATCTGATTTCAGACAACGAGAGCCAGCAGCGCCGCTAAACAACAGATGCTTAGCAGGTGTCACACCAATCGCGCGCATACGAGTGCACCATTTGTAATACACGGAATAGTATAATATTATTAATCACGTAAACACTACAAAGTGTGCGAACTGCTGCAGTAGCACGACTCTGAGCCGTCAAGTGTTACATAAAGTAACTTTTTTATAAAGATCTTGTTTTAAAGCGAAGCATCGATTTGATAAAAAACGTTAAGAAGCCAGGGCTCTGGTACGTGTGGCTCTGGCAAGTCACTTGCACTGTGGAAACAAAATAGCAAGTCTATTTCTGCGAATTTAACAATACAACTCTTTCGGAAATGGAGTATTTATATTATGTCTATTGCTGCAATTTTATTAATAAGCACTTCGCTTTACTAATTCCGTTGGACACGCTTCCGTCGCGCAATGTGTATATTTCAGGCTCCCATGAACTGGTCTGGTATTAAGGGTGCTATACGGCGTGTGCCACATAATTCGTAAAAATGACTATATAACGCGTTAGGCCGGTCTTTTAAGGAATAGCTAACATTGCTTCGATAGTGATCGTTTGCTATCATAAGCAATGTCAGCTTGTGAAAATTCTTAGAAGATTTTTACTACATTTCCTTTTTAATATTCTCCTCATGTTTATCTGGTGTCGATCCTCCAAGTCATAACCTATGCAATTTTGAATTCAGTATGAAGACTGCTACCTCAGCTAGAATGGATGGATGGAATACTTACCGCAGCTATTTAAATAATTTTAAAATAACCTGAACAGTTCTCTTTTTGAGTGTCATATTTTTAAAGTCCTGTCTGTCTGTCGGCTACGCTTTCCCGGCCCATCTTTTCAACCGATTTTTATGAAATTTGGTAAAGGGATAGGCTGTATCCCGGAAAATTAAGGAATTCCTGCGTGAATCGAAAAAACTTAGTCCACTCGGACGAAGTCGCGGGCATAATCTAGTGATTTATATAATTTTTCAAAGAAAAATTCATTTCTTAGTAATATAAGTTAATTAGTATACCCATTTATTCAGTGCAAAATTTCAATAAGTCCAACAAGTAGAAATACGCGCTAAACTGAAAAATTGCTTAATTGTATTATATTTACTTCTGTGAATCTTTATCTCGATTCTCGATGCGTAAAATCGCTTTAGAGGCAACTAACTGAAACCCGCGATTTCGTCCGCGGTGAATAATTTTTTTTAGTTCCCACGAGAACTCCTTAATTTTCCGGGATAAAAGTCCGTTGCACCGTTGCAGCGTGACTGAAGGATAAACCAAAAAACAAACAAACTTTTTTATCATATTTAAATGAAGCCGTGCCATTGCAGCGTGACGTAGTATTCCCTCACTACTACACTACGTAGCAAGTACATTCTCATCTGCGTCATCTTTACAATCACATAATAGGCATGATGACTGATTTTGAAAAATGGTCAGATTATGTTCGGAAGTATCTACTATTTCGAAAAAATATCTTATTTCAGCAGAAAAATAAGGTTTGGTAGATAAAATTGGCATTTGAAATTCAAATTTTAAAATTCAACCCAAAACGCTCGCTGGTGTCATGGCGTCGTTTGTGACGTCACTATCGTTTTTACCAATGTACTCATTGCTGTGTGCAGTAAACAATAGTGTGATTATCAAAGCTCGAAAATAACAAATTGTGACGTCATTCGCTTCTTGGTGTTTAATCCAATAAGGCGGATTGTTGAATTTTATAGTTTTATTTTATCAAAATAAATAGCAATCTCCTCGAAATAGAAAAATAAATACGTTTTTTATAATCCATGAATCCTATCTCATTAGATAAATTCATAATTTCATTGATTCTTGGTTACCATCATGCCTATTGTATAGGGGTTTTCTTAGGGTATTAATAAGCCCCCGCGGCTTCCAGGTCCTTTCGCATACGACCTATGGTAAACGATGCATCACCCTCGCAGTCGACTGATATTAGGTATGTGCTGTCACAACAATGCCACATATTACATTTCTTCATTTCATATTACAAGGCATACAATTTTCTGAATATATTACTTAGGTGCTTAGGAAAAGTAAAGTTGCAAAAACTGCATTAAGCAAACAAATATTTCAAATGGAACACAAACTTTTACAAACATAATGCAGAATCGATTCAATTGCAAAAGCACACAAAAATTCGCGCGTCGACGTCCGTGAATGTAATTCACAAAGCCAGAGCTATTCAGCCCAAAGCCTATAGTAAACCCACGTGGGGCTTTTCCCACGGTCAAACATTGACCGGCAGTAAAAACACTTCGCATTTCTTGCCGTTACTTTGAGATAAAGTTGTAGCTCTGCCTTATTTCGTGGCCTTACCATTAGTGCCGTTTACAGTTTTTACAATAATACAGCAAAAATACGAAAACATTTATCTGTATCTCTGTCAGTGGAATGTTTTGTTTCTTAGGGTCAAAAACCCCTTTAACTGCTTGCGTGAATCCCGTCAAAATCCCGGAAAGATAAGTTCTGACTTACTCACTGAGTCATTTACTTACATTTATATTAACTGAAATTTTACACAAAGGTTCCCTTTACATAATATGCAAGTAAATTGTAGTCAAGAAATATGGCTTTTCTTAATTAAACAGACTAATACTTAGGTATTTTAAAAACTGGGTCGTTGAGTTTTGAAAACTTATTGATAATGAGCTTAAAGGGCGTTCTTGAGAAAGCAGAAACCTACGTCAATTCTATTTATTTGTAAAGAGTAATAAAATCGTAAAAACCTTAAGAATTTGTTGCCACCAAAAGTATTGGACCTTTTTACACGTATCTAATGAAAAAAAACAGTTTCATTTCATCCGCAAACTCAATACCCGGTCGAAAAAAAACGAATTCCTAGAGATCTTTTCGAGGTATTTTTATTACAGTTGGTGACTTGAAAAACTGTCTCGCCATTATTATTCAACGAGGGCTTACTGTGAATATACGACTTTTGGATTGTCGAAGTATTTTACGAACCTTTTGTTACGTGTTTTCGCTAAATATTGTTTGACTTTAAGTTAATTTTGTCTGAGTCTGTCTTTAACTTATTTAAATTATGACGTAAGCTTTTTGGAACGTTCAGTGAGGTGAAAATGTTAACTATTAGAGTTACAGGAATTTACTATAAGGATTGTACCCTTGTCGTCGATTTAAAATAAAATAAAAACCATTTTCTCTTTGAGTACTTATTGGTCTACTTACTTATTTATGTATACTACCCACAAGTGATAAAAGAGTAGCTAGATACCCAACTCCAACAGTAAAAATTACCTCATTCCTTTAAAATCTTAGTTCCGAAAATACTGAAGAACTCTTAAAAATACCCCAATAATTCTCGATATTCCGCGTTCACACACACACACGTACACACAAACGCAAATGAAGAATTTATTTATTTAATTATGCCATAAACTATAAACTGGCCGATACTGAAAAAGCAAGCACTTTGCAAAGCAGACAACTTCTAGACCATTCTAATATTATTAATGCGATAGTGTGTCAGCCTGTCTGTCTGTATGACTGTCTGCTACGCTTTCACGCTCAAATCTCAACCGATTTTGATGAAATTTGGTACAGTTGAATAGTTTACATCCTGGGGAAGGACATAGGCAAATGTTTATCCAGAAAAATTGAAGAGTTTCCGCGGGAACCAAAAAACATCAACCCACGCGGACGAAGTTGCGGGCATCATCTAGTTCTTCGTAAAGCGCTGGCATGCGCTGCCTTAAGTACTTGAGTAAGCAATTCAAATGCTCTTGTTATTTTCTTCAGAACCTTCCGTTAGCCTAACGCAACAATTATTTAATTGTTGCGTTGGGAAAACGGAAGGTTCTGAAGAAAATATATGTAACTCTAATTAACAATATTGTTAATTAGAGTTACATAATATCCGGTCTTATGACAGCCTGGAACTGCGTTGTCAGTAATCGATCAATCACATAATTACATTATCATGGCCTTGTGGCGTTCTCTAGATTGATTACATCCTTGCTTGTGGAATAGCAATAAACAAGGAGGGGTAAATTGCATTAATTAATCAATATTATCTTATAAATTGTTCTTATTCTTTTTTTAAAATTATTAATTAATTCATTATAAAATGTGAACGTTTGGAATTTGGATGTTAACTTGAAGTGTATACCTATAGTAGGTACCTAAGTTTGACTGCAACGATTAAAATAATTTGGCTAAATTTGGAAAGGATATAGCTTATACATAAACTTGATATTATATTTTGTTTTCTTCCATAAAAAGGAAGGAAAATTATTTCCACACCCATATTTTTACAAATCTTATTTTTACTCGTCACTCAATAATTAAAATGTATGGAACTTCTTTGCCGAATAAAAAGTGTTTCAGAAGTTTTAAGCAAACTGTAACTTATTTCAAATTCTTGTTTTTTAATGGCCTACTGTACATATTAGGTACATTCAGCACAAGATCCATACAGGAGACCTTCGCTCAGCAGTGGAGTCTATCATTTGGGAAGACACGACAACAATAATATTTAGGTAATGGAATTTCTGGTCATAGCCAATGCTCAAACACCATAGCTAACATATTATTGAATATTGATGAATATTGATGCTGTCTAAGATTACATTTCAGTCATCAATATGGTCATGTCATCATCATGTTCAGTGTCAGAATTTAAGTATGTTGGTATATGAGCTCGCAGAGAAAAGAAAAGACGTCTGCACGGTATGACTGCCTGTTTAATAATGAATAAAATATTGTACAGGCTACAGCAAACAGCAAATGAATAGTGAATGATTGTTTAAGTGAATGAGAAGAATGTATGAGAGTGACTGAAGGAATGATGTATGAACTACGTCCACAGACAACTATTATATTCTGTCATTACAGACTTTTGGATTATAGACTAGTATTTTTGCTATATTCCAACAAAGTACGTATCAAATCGCTTTCTTAGTTATCAGTAACGTCATGATAATAATTTTATAAGATAAAAAAAATAATAGGTTAGGTACATTTTTAATACAATTATGTACAGTTTATATGGAAAGTGAGTACCTATAGGCTGGTCATATCAAGCGTCGTAGGTCGCAAATATTTGCACTATATTAGAATAGGTAGTAAGTAGTTTTTATCTTACGTTAATAATTGTCTGACGTTAAAACTTTCAGTCTACGACGTATTTTAATTATGTTGCCGATCAATTTCGAAATTCATAAATCGTCTTACCTCAAAGAGATGTCATTACCTTCTAAAAAGAGAAGCTCGATAGCAAAAAATTAAAAAATCTTAGTCACTTTTTTGTAAATACAATGCTTATTTATCGGACTACTACACATTTAGCGGCAAATTCTATCCTCTTGTAATACCTATACCTATGAATCTCACTCTATCGAAGGCACTTAGTTCGTATACCAACATGCATGAAAATTTGCAGGACCTAACCAATTTCCGAGTCATATACAGACTGCATTGGGTTATTAAAAAAAGATATTTCAAAAATTTGTGAAAAGCATTAAGTTCTTAAATTTTTCACTGAAAGTACAATCACCAAGTTTCATGAATACTTGAACCGCATATTTAACGTCCTTGGGGGTGGAGTTTCGAAAGTTCCTCTAGGGTGCTCAAGGAATATAATATTAAAAATAAGCACCCAAAAATATACTAACCGGTTTCACAAATATCCCTTTACGGAGGTAACGATTGTTATGGAATTGATCAAACGAGCGTTTTATCTTTGCAGGGTAGAGCGTAAACAGCAACAAAACATACATATCGGCAACTTTGTCGGCTATGAAACCCGAGTCAGCCGTTTGTTGGCAAAGTTTTGACTTAAACAAGGGAACATCGCTCGCGTTTCACGTACCTACTCGTAGCTGTCACCGTAACTTGCTTCCGAACATCTGCGGCTTCTACGAAAGCTAAGCGTGAACTTATAGGATGAGCCGTAGTCCGTACTGCAAAAGCACTTTATCCACAATGTGTTCCATATCATTCCATGAGCAGGCATAATTAATAGTTATTTATACAAAGAGAGAGCAAAGCTAAAAAAATGAAAATCCTGAGTATAGTGATTCAAAGGCATAAGAAATAAATAACTGTGCATCTCACTAGCGAGAAAATACAAGTTTAGTCTAAGTTAGTTTTGTTTAATATCATCAAGAAATAAAATATAGTATGGATGAACGTTTACTCTTTAAAAAAAGGTAGCTCAAACCGGATGGGCGGCTTTTTTAAATTGCGGTTTGCGCTTGACTACAATCATACAGTGCAAAGTAATGATGAGGTCTAGGTTAGAACGCGCTTGCCTAGAAGGTGCCTATCCACTTTTGCCCTGAAGGTACTTAAGTTATACGAGGCAGGAAACACGTTCGCTAGAAAAGTATATTCCACATCTATCTATCACAGAATGCGAGGTCTTTCATAAAGAACAAGCAAACCTTTAAGCCTAGAATCACGAAGAGTAACCTTGGTAGGGCTGCTCCCGTTAATTGAAAAACACCTAATAAATACTTTTTTTCTTTTCTTTTAAATCATATTCGATTCATAGAAATTTAATATCATATCATCTAAATTATTGTTTAAATACTTATTTAAAATCTTTTGGCCTGTTTATTTTGTCTTTTTAAAGTTTTTTTTCTTTGTGTAGTTGATCTTAGTACTTTTAACTTCTTTTGCATGTTGAGTTAGCATGGTAGTCATAAGATTATTTAGCTAAGATGTAATAGAATAAGACAAATGCTCATTGTATTACCATTGGCTTCCTATTAAATAAAATAAAATAAATAAAATCTCAGCGGTTCGTATCAGACACGTCGAGCAAAACCGTTAGAAAGTAACAGACATACCTACTTTCGCATTCATAATAGTATTGAGGAATTATACCTAATATTGGTTTAGAATTAGATGGTAAAGTAGAACGTATAGCTCTAGGCTAATCTAATTACTATACAAATCATGTCCGAGTGGAATAATTTCAAGAATACTGGCTGCATTTCTGCGCTGAAAAGCTAGGCTAATGGCAATTTTATTTCATTCAACTTAAGGATAAACTAATAGTAAAATATTTTCTTTCATCAATGGATATTGAAAGAGAGTTACTTGGTTTGAATGAGATTTCCCTTAAATATCTTGTTTAATTAATAACACTCAGTAGCGCTCAATGCCAATATTATTTGATTTAGTAAGTATAATTGTTTTTCCAACCACAAAATTATGGATCGGATCGACCACTGAAATCGACTATCTAAACGCTGAAAATTTGATAGTATTTAAAAATAAAATTTATAATATTATAATAAATAAAAATTACTATGACATTAAGGACTATCTAGCTAATAAGGTTATATAAAATTATTAAATTATATTTCACTACGGTTAACATTTAGCTGCAATTTTTTGTACACTTTTAATAATTTATCTAATGTAATGTAATTTAATCTTAATTTTTAATTCAATGATGTAGTGAAATAATTTTATTTAATTACTTTAAAAACAAACACAAATTTGCACACCATTTAAAACTACTTTAAGACCTAATCTGTACCCATATTCTTGCAAATAAATGTTATTTATTCATTATTTAATATACTTTAATAATCATTTTAAGCCTTGCTTTATGGATAGCGAGTCATTAGCTTCAGAGGCACCATGCCCGATAACGATCGTTTGGTGGTGTAAGTACCTATATTTTTGTAAATAATATTATATTTTTGTGTTAGTTCAGTTTTAATTTTACTGCCTATTTATCTTAATTTTAATTTTACTATAATTTTTTGTGGGTTTTTGTTTCAATATATGGAAAAATAAAATAAAATTTGACTGTGCAGGTCGTGGTATATTGACATCATTTTTCAATTATTAGCAGTTACTTTAATAGTTTTTAAATATTGCGTGAAAAGAAGTAACATTAATGTTACTTTTTTTCACGCAATTTTTTTTTTTTTTTTCATTTTTCATTTTTATTTTGCATTCCAATATAATAGTAATTTACATGTCAATAGTTGATAACAATAACAATGTTCATAACAATATTGGAACCCCGGTGGGGCACAGCAAAAAAATCAGTGGTCGTAGAGAGACGGCTGCCTTATTTTTCTTCCAAAAAATCATTTAGTTTGTAATATACTTTATCAATCAGAAATGTTTTTAAAGAGTTGACAAAAGCTGTATAATTCTCCAAGGATTTGATGTGGTCTGGGATTTTGTTATAAATTTTTATACACATCGGGTTAGGACCAGTACTATGGATATTTAAGTTGGAACTGGGAATCATCATATTATTTTTTCGCGTGGGTCTTAGTTGGTAACGTCGCGTTTTAGAGTAGGACGGTTGTTTTGGACACAGTCTTTAGGAACAGGATATGAATAAGTAAAAGGGTAGGTTTCATGGCGGTAACACTATGTGAAAACTTCGCAACATAGGTATAAAAAGAGACGAGGATAGTGTGCACATAAAAATAACATAAAACATTGTAATAACAAAGACATTGCAGCTAACTTCCTTGCCCTTGCTTTCCTTGGGTGAAAGTGAACATTTCTCGAGGTTGGAATATCCAAAAGTCCTGAAAAACTTTTTTTATCGAAAGCCCAAATACTAATTTTCATGGCTATGATTTGAGAAGTGAACGATTTTCAAACAAACTTATACACCCTATTGAAGACAATTTTTTTAAAAATCCTGAAACAATAATTTATCCTTTATACTTACTTAAACCTTAAATACAAATCTTCTTTCCTTCCTTTAAAACTTTCCAATTTGAGTGTCTTATATCTCATCAGTGTGTTGTTTGATCAGTCAGCCAGTCAGTCAATTAGGACAAGTCTTTTTTAATGTACAAAGAAAATCAGTGGTGTGCGTAGGATTTGAAGCTAGAGTAGGCATTAGTTATTCAGAATACCATATTTACTGACTGTCATTATAAAAAATGAGCATTGACGTATCTCCAGGGTAGACAGTGCTTTTATGCCTCTATAAACTGCACGCCACTGAAGAAAATACTTTATTAAATAAGCAATTTAAAGCATTTTCTGGTGAATTAATAAAAACATTTTCATTCAGGTTGAAAAACTTGTTACATTTCCGATAGAACAAGCCATATAAAGAACAACGTGCCGTAGACATTGCGACGGCAATAAAGACTGTGAGTGCTGACGCTACTGAAACGTGACGAATACCCTCATACCTGTCTCATACCTTGGTCCCACTCCACACTCCACATAGCTCTGATTTGATTTGACTCTGCTTTTTTCAATTTTGCGGAAGCAAGAAAAGGTAATCTTTTCTGCTTTTTTCACCAATCTTAGAATTTTATATGTCACTAGCTGATGCTCGCGACTTCGTGCGCGTGGATTGAGGTTTTTCGGTTCCCGCGGGACAGGTAATTTGCCGGGATAAAAAGTAGGCTATGTGTTGTTCCAGAATATAATCTATCTATTTGGCGAATTATATCCAGCTCCGTTCTGCCTTTCTGGCGTGATTGAGTAACAAACCATCATCACCGTCCATACATACATCCGTCCAAACTTTTGCATTTATAATATTAAAGAATAGATTCAAAAGTGACCAGAACTTTTTGATGCACAAGGCACTTAATTAGAGTTCAACCCCTTCTTTTTCAAACTTCCTCGTCTTTGCAGCAACGACAAATCGCTGCCGTAAATTGAACAAATGATTATTCAAGTTAACAACTTTGTCTGCTGCAGAGCCTAAAAGGTTTCAGACGGTTAATACGCCCCAGCACTTAAGCTCGGTGGCTCGGTATTGTGTCGTATAAAATCTATTACGCCCATACAAAAGCAAGACAGCTCTATTCTTAGGCTCACAGATTTTTCGATGCATTTAACCTAAAATCAATCTATTCTCGTTATTCGATTTTCCTAAGCTTCGTTTTTGTCCTTTTTTTTATCCACTACAAGTTAGCCCTTGACTGCAATCTCACCTGATGGTAAGTGATGATGCAGTCCAAGATGGTAGCGGCCTAACATACCCCTAATTGGTTTCTCGCTCGGAAAGCTAAATCGCTTGGCGGCACGTATTTGGCGGTAGGGTGGTAACTAGCCACGGCCTAAGCCTCCCACCAGGCCAGACCCAGTGAAAATTCAGAAATTATAAATTTCCAAATTGACCCTGAAGGGGATCGAACCCGGGACCTCCGCACGTTAAGACAACAGCGCTCAACACTGCGCCAAGGAGGTCGTCTAAAGCTATGTAAACGTCTAGAAAGCATTTTTTAATGAACTTAATACAAAATGGTCTAATATGCTGTGTGATAACCGAGCCGAAAGTAAGATATTATTTGTATATATTAGTCGTTTGACGTGGATTAATACATGGGCAGGCTAAACAACTATGTATAAGCTTTATTGTTACATTTTTAATGTAGGACAAATATTATAAATTATACTACAGGATTTATGGATTACTAGCTGATGCCCGCGACTTCGTCCGCGTGGAATAAGTTTTTTTGATTCCCTCGGGAACTCTTCAATTTTCCGGGATAAGAAGTAGCCATTAGCCAATGTGACTCTCCAGGTCCTCAACTATACCCATACCAAAAATCACGTCGATCTGTTGCTCCGTTGCAGCGTGATTGAAGCACAAACCAACAAACAAGCTGACTTTCGCATTTATAATCATTAGTACGAGTGTATATGGGATTGCTTTTACGTAAACCGTGCTCGTAAGTTTTTTATAGTGAAAATTGCATAGGAATCTACTTTGAAGTAATAGTTAGTGAATTCACAATGTACCTACCTACAATAGTGCATTACTGCCCAGGCCGAGAATAAAGCTATTCACGGCTAAGTAATAAGATCTAAGGAAGGACTAGGTAAAGCCGAGGACGAGCCTTGTCCTGTCATTTATCCCCTCTAACTAACTAAGTAACTGCGAACTAAGTGCGAAAAATATTCCTTGAAATGTCATTTACCTAGGCTTGACAATTTTGAGAAAACATAAAGAAGAGATATTTAAAACTGGGTTCGGGTCCTGTTCAATTATCTTCAATTCCCAACATAACTGCTCGAAATGGAAACTAGGTAGGTAGGAAACAGTCTAAAAGGAAAAATAAACACTCGTTTTTGTCGTTGACTCTTTAGATTATCTCATTTGAAACTAGATGGGCTAATTTAGCAGTGGCTACAGTATCTACCGAGTCTGACGCAGAGGGGGAATTACAAATAAGCATAGTTAGTACATGTAGGTGACAACATTTGCTTGTTGCATTTCTACAATAAGCTTCCAGAAGACATGTTGAAGATGTCTCTGAATAAGTTCAAAGTTAATGTAAAACATAAACTCATTAAAAAATCTTATTACCATGTAATAAGATTTTTACTTAAATGACAAGGAAGCTTGGCAATGATTTGATCTAGTGGCTCTGATAGTTCCTTAGTTAAGATGATTTGTGAAATGGTGATAATGAAAAAAAAACCCGGCTGAGTTTGTTGTGGGCTCTTCTCAGACCAGGGCGCGTTTGGAACCCTCGTAGCTCTAGT
Source organism: Erebia aethiops (assembly GCA_923060345.2). Classification (NCBI taxonomy): domain Eukaryota; kingdom Metazoa; phylum Arthropoda; class Insecta; order Lepidoptera; family Nymphalidae; genus Erebia; species Erebia aethiops. The sequence continues at coordinate 16,270,957 of OV281087.1, forward strand.
CTTAAGGTGCCAGCGGAGAATGAATTGCCCATACAAACGTAATACCAAAATAATTAATAATTCGAGAACATTTCCACCAAAATGAGAGTTTATTTGGATTCAAATTGTATTTATCTAGTCCCCTGGATTTATATGTTTTCAAAATACTTTCCTAAAATGAAATGTAAATGAATTGCGTTTTGCATATTTTTACGACAAGATGGACATGTTTCCCTCTTATTTGTTTTATATTAAAACCAACGATATCTTACGTATTAATTGGTCAGCAGCATAGCCTATATTGTCAAGTTACAGAATAACAAAATGAAGTAAAAAGCACGATAAGTTTTCATTCATCATTTTTGGTATTCACGGAACAAGACTAAATGTATAACAAATTCTGTAAGGTCATATTGCTATCTCGCTTGAACGCGATCATGTGTCATCAGTGAAATAGAGATAGCAATATACCGGCAAATTTATATTTGCGGTTCGAATAGAAGTTGCGAGCGGCGCGAACCGGCCTCTTAAGATACCGTTACTGATTATCACCATTATATTTTATAAATAACTAGACGTCAATAAGTGTAGTGTACCTACCTATATTGAATAAACGTTATTTGACTTTGACCTTGACTTTGTCTTTGTAAAATCGGAAAGTTTGAATTTCTATGTAACTAAATTGTGGTGGTCTGGGGATTCAAGTTTTCAAATTCAAATGTTTTTTATTCAAATAAAATTTCACAAGTGCTTTTGAATCATCGAGTGAATCTATCTCTGTTTCGGAATGCCAATAACATCGACTAATAGTATTAATCAAAATATTTTTTAAATAGAATAGGAACATACCTACTCATGTAATAATATTAAATATTTTGTGTCTTGGACTCATTTTATTTTTTTACAAGGTTTTAAAAAATCCCGAGGGAACAGGAAAATGGTAAATAAATTTAAGTACATCTATCCATCTAATGTTGTAAACGCAAAAGTCACTGTGTGTGACTGTTACATTTTAACGGCCTATCTGCGTAGCCAACTTTGAACAAATTTGGTACACTGGTGTATACCACACTTAGCAATGATTTTGTATACAAGTAAGTAATATATTCTTGGAGTGGTAACTTGCATACCTAAAACGGACCTTTTGTTCCTGTTTTTGTGTGCTATGAAGTAAAAAAAAACGGACATAAGAATCCATACTAATATTATAAATGCGTCTGTCTGTCTGTCTGCTACGCTTTCACGGCCCATCTGTTCAACCGATTTTGATGAAATTTGGTACGGGGGTAGATTTTATCACGGGGAAGGACACAGGCTACTTTTTATCTCGGAAAATTAAAAAGTTCCCGCGGGAATCAAATAATCTTAATCCATGCAGACGAAGTCGCGGGAATTATCTAGTTTTAAATAAATATAATTTTTATTCAGAAACATTGACACAAGGACTCTTAAACATATGCGAACGATAATCTTGCAAAAGTTTAAAATAAACCTAGAAAAAAAGAATTCTCACAGAATTTAACCTAAATCTAGCCGCACGCAGTCACGGGCATCAGATATCAAATAAACATTAAAGGCACTGAACTCGCAATATTGCCGCACGTCCTCGTGAAATGTCTCTGTAGATTATTATCTCTGCCAAGTTACTTCTTTCGGAGAAAAAATCAACTTTTCATACATCATTAACTCTCAGGACGATTTACGAATAAATATTATTATTTGTATACGTCTTTCTAAAAAACTTCCGCCATTTCTATAATTTCCTATCATATTCATTTCATTGATTCGTTATCTAGAACTTGGTTCATAACAATAAAATTATATCGTAAAGAAAAAGTAAGATCTGCATAAATTTGAATTAAAGTTACATAATCTACAAAACCAAAGAATAAAAAATATCTCGGTTTCTCTAAGTAGGTAAACTGTAAGTTAGTTAAACTAAAACCAAGATAAAGTAAGAATTATATTGTTATTATAAAATTTGGTTTTGAGGTTTAGCCCTTACTTTATAATATAAACTACCAGAAAGAAAAATTAAAAGAAAGCATTAAAAAGTTGCAATTAAAAAGTTCAAGAGCTGAGATAAAACCAAACAATTTGGGTCAAAACGAAATGCCATTTTGTTTTTTCTTAGTAGCACTAGCAAATGAAGAAAACGGTAATGTTTTAAGTAAAATACTGGTAAAAGGGACGACTCTTTAGTAAATTACCTTAAGTATTTAAATCCAGTGTTCCCTTGACGTAATAGGGTACTTTTGAATTGAGTAAGCGAAATAGCCAGCGAAATAAATACCATACAAATGAATAAAAATAATGAGCACTCGTTATTACAAAATATATATATAACTAGCTGATGCCCGCGACTTCGTCGGCGTGGAATGAGGTTTTTTGCTTCCCGCGGGAACTCTTAATTTTTTCGGGATAATCGGGATAACCCTACGTGTTATTTCAGACTATAATCTGTCTCTGTGCCAAATTTCATCCAAATCCATTTAGCCGTTCTGGCTTCAAGTAACAAACATCTATCCATCCATACATACGTCCATCTATCCATCCATCTATCCATCCATCCAAACTTTCTCATGTATAATATTAGTATAGATGTTCGCGCTACTGTAATAGGTATATAGGTGGTTCTAGCAACCATTTGCGCTGTAGGTATTCGCAGTGTTACAAGCATGTAAATTTAACACCTGAATTATGAATATCATTTACCGTTCAAAACGAACTAACGTTTTTATCGTAGCTTGTAAGCTTAAACTAAGTCCGTGGGCCATTTTTTAAAGCCTTAAATCCAACGCTCGCTTGGATTATCAAGGATATCAAGATGATAGATAGCATCCAACGTACGCCTCACCTACATTTTCTTCACTTTATAGCTTTATTTTTCACGACATAGGAATTAGAATCCCTACTCATCCTTTTTAATCTTCTTCAATTTTGGCTTCGTATTTAGTAGTGGCTTAGAATGAGTCATACTACGTCTGGAAACACAGTAAATTTTATTTATCTTGCAAGATTTTAAAGAAATTAAATTTCATTTGCTTCAAAACGTGAAGGATGTATTCCGTCACGTTTTGAAGCGTGAGAGAAAGTTGTTCATAATGTTCTCGAAGGTCCTTGATGACTGCCAATCAGCACTTGGTCAGTGCACTTGAACAATGCTGATTCCGAGAGGAGACTCATGCTCAGTAGTGAGCCAGGAATAGATTGAACTGATGAGTAGCGGAGGTAGGCATACTATAGGCAGGTTCCTACTCATTTATTAAATTCATTAAATTACATGATTTTACAACTCAAAATATGTGTATACATGATACAATGCGTATATGTGCTTAAAATTTGTTAAAAATATTTTTCATAATATTATTTAGCTACAAATTGGGGCGAGCTCTTTTGCTTTTGAAACTAAAAACCTTGGAATTAAAAATGAAAGCACATTTTTATTATGTACTCTAGCGTGTGTAGAACCACAACATTACAATCAAAGCATAGCATAATATGCAGTACCTCCATAATATAATAACCTAGGCTACCTTGGCCTAAAAAACACAGCCAAGTAGACAAGCTATTGAATCATAGCTGTCATCATTTCAATGTCGGAAAACTCAAGTTACGAGTAGAATATCTTTTCTGAAGCGGCTGAATGAAGCAATTATGGTATTTGAAAAATCTTCTTGATGTAGGTACAGTAGAATAGGCATGATTAAATTACTATTTGTCACAGTAATATTATTATTTGTCTAGTAGTTTAGTTTTTAAATATATTTTGATACCTACCTGTTTCTTTTTCGAGGCTTACGTTTATTTATTTGTGAGTTTATATATGTACTAGCTGATGCCCGCGACTTCGTACGCGTGGATCGAGGTTTTGTGGTTCCCGCGGGAACTCTTTAATTTTCCGGGATAAAAAGTAGCCTATGTGTTATTCCAGACTATAATCTATCTCTGTGCCAAATTTCATCCAGATCCGTTCAGCTGTTGGGGCGTGATTGAGTAACAAACATCCATCCATACATCCAAACTTTCGCATTTATAATATTATATATATATAATATATATAAGTAAGATAAGATGTATTTTTATTCAAATATTATGTGTGTAGTATTTATGACATTGATGTTTTATTTATTATATATATTTATATATGTATTATAATATGTATTATAATTTGTTGTTTTATATAAATATTTTTATTTATTTTGTTAATTCTGCACCATCTACCGGTTGTATTTGTAGCTATGTCCTTTTAAACCATTGGTTGCCTGGAAGAGATCGCTGTGTAGCGATAAGGCCGCCAAATTGTATACTTACTTTGTTATAAGCTAAGTTTACTATTGTTTATTTTCCTTTGTGGTGTACAATAAAAGAATATTCATTCATTCATTCATTCATTCATTCATGATGACAATAACCAAGAATCAATGAAATTATGAATTTATCTAATGAAATAGGATTCATGGATTATAAATAACGTATTTATTTTTCTATTTTGAGTGAGATTGCTATTTATTTTGATAAAATAAAACAATAAAATATAACAATCCGCCATAATGGATTAAACACCAAGAAGCGAATGACGTCACAATTGTTTGTTTTCGAGCTTTGACAATCACACTATTGCTTCCTGCACACTGCAGAGTACATTGGTAACAACAATAGTGACGTCACAAACGACGCCATGACACCGCGGAGCGTTTTGGCGTGAATTTTAAAATTTAAATTTCAAATTACAATTTTATCTCCCAAAACTTTTTTTTCTGCTGAAAAAAGATATTTTTTCGAAATAGTAGATACTTCCGAACATAAATCTAACCATTTTTCAAAATCAGTCATCATGCGTATTGTTGAAGCAAAAAAATCTTCTTCATAACATAGGTAAGGCTTAGACAGAGACAGATAGTGTTTAAATAATTTTGATTAAGCCTCATATAATATTATTTTCATCCACTTACATATCTAATCCTATATACTACTTTTCGCTTCCAGAAAGTCCACCACAGCTTTTCTCATCTGCTCGGCATGATTATAATTATACCTCCAAAGTCCAAAGTTTTTATTTCCTAGAATAATGCCAGCAAAACAAAAACAATTGGTTCACATCTTTACGAAACCGGTAAAAATACAAGCTTACGAAATTATCCTCCTCTAACGATAAGTTATTGCGCAATAAACTTCATAAACCTCGGCTTATCATTGTTACAAAAATACGTCTTATATATTCTATCTAACATAATATTTTATCGTTTGCAGCTTTTTTGACTACGAACAAAAGTATTTTATGCAAATGAACCTAATATTTAGATACTCGTATATTGTCGTGTTACTAAAATAAGTGAATGATAAAAATTGTAATATTTCAGAACATATAGGTCTTTTTTTTTAATTCACTACAAGCTAGCCCTAGACTGCGATCTCACCTGATGGTAAGTGATGATGCAGTCTAAGATGGTAGCGGGCTTGTTAGGGACATGGCAGTTATATTAAAACCATACTCCTTCGGTTTCTACACGGCATCGCACCGGAACGCTAAATCGCTTTGCGGCACGTCTTTGCCGGTAGGGTGGTAACTAGCCACGGCCGAAGCCTCCCACCAGACCAGACCAGGAAAAATGCAGAAATTATAAATTCCCAAATTTACCCTGCCGGGAATCGAGCCCAGGACCTCCACACGTTAAGGCAACAGCGCTACACACTGCACCACGGAGGTCGTCAAATCGTTATTTCACACCAAGTACATATACTTTAGTAATTTATTTTGGCAATATAAAAAGCTTACATACCTATAAACGTCGTTGGAATTGTGAGAAAAAAATACACTGTGAAGCACACGAGTATACTGTGAAGGTTGGGTAAATAGGTAAGCAAATTGGACCAGGCAGTTTAAGGACAAATTGCCAGACTAACATGAGCAAAAAATTGGAGGAAGAAAAATCTGGCTAAATGGCCTAAAAAGGGTTATATATTTATTAAAATCATACATAGATCGTATCACAAGTTTACTTAATTTGGAAAGAAAGAATAACACAAATAAATAAAATGAAATGTACTCTAATCTGAATATCATAAAAAAATCTTTTGAAGTCGGCATCTAATATAATATTAATAAAACTAATTCCTTAGCTGAATCATGCTGATTACCAACAAAAATAGAGGCAGTGAAGAAAAGGTATGTATGCAAATGACAGCCGCTATTTATCATAATTCATAACCATGGAGTTGTCATATTATTAGAGAGTGAATTTTGCAATGCCGGTGGACTCAACCTGTCTGGTATACAAATGAACCAGTCGTGTTGTTATTAAAAAAAAATTGGCACTGAACCTACTTTTACATTTTCTGACTAGTGTGGCTATTTTTAATTTGTTCTTTATTAGTGATCACGACGTGCTTTTTAGCTTGTAAGGGGGTTCCACAGATGACAATATTATTGATCAGTCGCTTTTGTAAATCATGAAAATAGACCAGAGAATAATCCTGTTATTTATCATGTAAACATCAATTATCACAGTTACAGCAGTCACAGCATTGACTGTGGTAAAAGTGACAGCTAATCCTATCGTCCAATGGACCCCTTAGGCACACTAAATTTTGATGCTCCAAGGTTTACCTCAATGAGTCCTGATTATCCAGACGCCGAATGAAATATATCTTTGACGTCTTAAAAAATGGACAAAGAATTGGTGGTGAAAAAGGTGGATCAGGGGATAAAATTGATGGTGAGGGTCAGCCTTAATAGTTCCGTATTCAATTTAAAAATTACAAGGAAAGTAATTGGCACAGAGTTTCTCCAACAAAGAAAGAAGTAAATAATAGTGTATCAATAAGAACTTGATATCTATATATAGATAAATTGTTATTGTTATTAATCATTTAATTTTGATTTTGTTGGTACGATTGGGTTTATAATACATCCAAAGAACAAAAGCCTTTAAAAATTAAAGATTAATAAAATGAGATTACTACGCACTATCGAATGTCTGTGTAAATAATAATATCGCAGTAGCAAAGCCAAGGTAATAAACATTTGTGGAGCAACCTGTATAGTTAATTATATATTGAATCACATATATTAATATCACACTCACAGACAGACACACACACACACACACAATCGCTTATATTGTTTTAATGTACCTATTTAATTTCGTTTGTTGTCTGTTTTAACATGAGATGATTGTAAGGGGAAAGCACCGATGCCTATAACACGAGTTTCAAACTTATCTTAGGCATCAGACGCTAAACCTAGCGATTGTAATATTTTTTATGGACAATTTCAAATTTCAATTTCAAATATTTTTTATTCAAATAAACTTTTACAAGTACTTTTGAATCGTCAAGTGAATCTACCACTGGTTCGGAATGCCATTCCTACCGAGAAGAACCAGCAAGAAACTCGGTTGAAACACTAAATGATTTATTTATTATTTATTATTAATAGTTATCACTCACAAACTGCAACCTGAAACCGGTTTCGCTGGCAGCGACTGTGGCGACGCGATGTCACGCGGCAAGCGCTAAGCTATATAATTATTGTTTTATGTCTTACCTATTAAATTAACACGGTGCACAATAAAACCGACTGTGGTTTTTGTGGCACCGTTTGCAACACAGTGTCATGTCCATTTTATAAGATTAATAGTAATAAATAAATAAAAATAAATAAATAATCGGTTTCTACGTGGTATCTTTCTAACTTTTAAATTAACTAACTGAAGTTTCTCTAGCCCAAATTCTTTACCATGCTTGATTAGGGGGAAATAAACACTCTAGGGACAAAAAAATATCGCGGCAGGGCAAAACCACGTTACTCTCCGACTAAGGACTGAAACAGTAACCGAAAAAAGTTTTTTAAATACTGTTTTTTGAAACTGTTATAGAACAATAAAACTTATAACAGAAATATAAACGATACTTTAACCCATTCAATCTGTAACCGTTTATTTCTGTTAATACGTGTTTTTATCTGTAACCCTAATAGGTACTTGCCCTAACAAATTGCACGGTGTGACAACGCGGTCTTCTCAATTCATTGGAGTTTACACACACTGACACAACATTGGCCATGTCTTTCTTAAAACAATTGCATCGGTGCTTTCACATTTGGTTCAAATTTGAATACGCGTCAACAGTAAATTTGGCAACGTTAGTATTCCGGTTACATTATAAAACTGTTAAATAGTTTCATTTCTGTATGCAGAGTCATTTCTGTTACAGAAATATAAGTGTTTTGGGTTAACATATTAAGAAACACATTGAAAACTGTTACAGATTTGATTGTGTTATCAATTCAATCTGTAACACTTTTAATTCTGTAACCTTTCTGAATCTTTTTTCCAGTCCCTGCCTCCGACGCGCGGACGATTTGCCCTATCCGGTCGATAGTGTGCTTTCACTCTAAGTCGAAAGTCTACAGCGTCACTAAAATGTTTCTGATAGTAGTGTAGTCCTGTAAGTATAAACATTGTAGCGGTAAATACTGTAGACCGTACTAATTCAATACATTTTCCCACGAGTATCGCTATTATGACCTATTGTTCTGTGAAATTAGTTTGTGTTTATATTCGGTATTGTTGCAAATTGGCTCTACTGATAATGAGAACTGTTGTTTTATTAGAGGCTTTAATCGAAGTTTTGATTATTATGCTCTCTGGTTTTAAAACCCCATTTGTTCGGACCATTATGTTCCGCATACCAGAAAGAAAACCAGTTTAATCGCCAATGGTTACCGCAGACCTTATACAGCAGACCATATAAAAACAGCCCTACTTATTATTTTGTTTTATAATATAGCTACGTTTAGAATATTATCATTTAAATTTACTACTTACCTATGTTGAATCTGTAGGTACATAAATTAATTATTTTCGAGGAGAATGGTATTAAGTATTTGCATAGGCAAGTAACGTGGTATTAATTTTAATACTGTGGAACAAATTTAATAGGCCCTGTAAAGTTTAACTGGCGAAATGTTTATACATTGTAGAACTATATGCCACTATGCGGAGGAGCTCTAGTCCGGAGCAGTATTAACAGCATACTTGAGATGATTGCTAACGAGTTGAACTTATTCAATAGGTAAGTACTTTAGAGATTGGAATGCGAAATAGCTATTTATGCAACTGTATCGTAATGAGGGTCATTTTAATTCGAGTGCTGTTTTTTGATACGAGGCTTCCCGAGTATCAAAATAGGATAGTACGAGAATTAAAATGACTAATTATGTACAGTTGCATACAAGATTTTATCTACGACAAGGACGTCTTTATAATTTTTTACTTTGTAAATTAATAAAAAAGTCAAATCAATTGACTGGTTGGGAAAGTGCCAGAACCCAGAGCCGCTAAGCTATAGGTATCCTATTTATGAAGATAACCATATCGATACAGCTCCCATACAACGAACTGTATCGTTATGAGAAGCAAACACGAAAGAGGGTTCAATTCGATATAGTTGTCAAATTCTAAATTGGAACTTTTCGATGCTGGAGTAGATAAAAGGTCTATTGAGTGAGAAAGAGTATACATATTCATAACAAGTTATTATAAAAGTCTCAGCGCTTTAATCCTTACAACATGACTATGAATATGATGAATGGACTATGGAGATGTTTGTTACCCAGATCTGACTCAGGAGCTTCTAAACAAACTCGACAGGCTGCAGAATATGTGCATTCGCTTCATCTTCAATTTAAGAAAGTATGATAACGTATCTCAGTTCCGAAATCAGCTTAAATGGTTGTCAGTCAGCCAGCGGAAAAACTTACACCTTCTATCGCTTCTCTACGGTATATTGTATCATGCACAAACTCCAGTCTACTTAAAGGAACGTTTTCACTTTCTTGGAGAGAATAGTGCGTTCTCACTGCGCTCCAGTGTGGACAATAAGCTTGAAATACCCCTCAGTCGAACAGAGTTTTAAAGCAATTCGTTCACAGTAAGTTGCGCCAAGCTCTGGAACTCTCTTCCGGCAGAAATCCGACATTCCAAATCACTCAAAATTTTTGAAAGTCGTTTGAAGAATTTTTATCTGTCTCAGTAGTTATTAACATAGTCAGTCATTCTATGTTATTTTTTTATTTATTTTTATTTATTCATATCTATATATATATATATATTTATAGCATAATAGTTATTTAGGAACGTATATAATATGTAGGTAGTATTGTTTGTAGTTAATATGTGTAATATATTATACTTGTAGTTTGCGCATCCCGTTTTATTCTCTTTTCCTGTCTCCAAAGGTTGTCTGGAAGAGATCGCCTTAGGCGATAAGACCGCCTTTGCATACTGTTTAGTCCTAGTTCGTAGTTTTAATGTCTTTTTTATATCCGATATTTTTTGTGCAATAAAGATTTAATAATAATAATAATAACATTAAGTAGGTAGTTACAATCCGATAATCCCTCAGCATGTCAAATAAAATTGGTCGGAAATAAAAGACGGCTTATAAGGCTTTGGCAATAAAATATGCGAGAGCTTTAAATCAGTTTCGCTGCTTTTCTTGTCGGAGCTGGATAATTGTATGTGCTGTTTTGTTTTACCATTGTAAAAGATTTTTAAGATTACTCATCTTGGGAAGTCTTTTTATTTTTATTCTACTATAATGCAGTGTGTGCTCAGAAATTCCTTCTCCACCCACTGGTGGGTCACTAGTTTTTTTTTATGGTTCCGTAGTCCACAAGGAACTCTTGTACTTTCGCCGTGTCCGGCGTTTGCCCATTTGAAGTTTAGCTTGGAAGCTGTTAGTAAAACAAAGCTGTAGCTGTACTGTATTTAGCATAGATATATAAATTAATCACGCCTACGAAGTGGTTTAGGATTCCTCCCCTACACGTAAGGTGGGGATGATTATTTTTTCTCGTCTATCCCTAAGTTTAGTGTATCGTTGGATAGGGTCGTTCAAAAATATTAAGGGTGTAGGAACACCACTTTTCGATTTAGGGATCCGTTTCTGAAATATTTAGCTTTAAAGTGCTAATTGTTGATAGAGTCAAGTGTCCCTCTCCCCTCCCCCTTGCAAGCTATTGGGTTGTTTTTGGATACGTGATTTTTTTTCCAGTAAGTAGTATACTTCCTAAACACAACTTATTAAGATTTTTGGCAGTTCAATTCTCGCACGTGTATATTTTGTAGCCAATTAGGTACTTCTGAAAATTTCATCTGATACCTTCCAATTACTTATAATCTTCCTCAAGTTGACAACGAAGCTGATTTTTTTTGTGTTTTATATGTATTCAAACTACCAAACAAGGTAGGCATAGTTCTTCAATACGTCAACAGAATTAAAATATTGACAAATGTAGCTGCAAAAAGTACTTCTAGTGGTAATGAGATTTCATAATGTTCTGTCTAATGAAAATAATATAATTATGTGATAAGCACTAATAGCATAAAATATATCCACCTAATAGATTTCATACCCAAACATAGCTTTTCCATTAGAAACCATGTTATAGTTTCCGGCGTGGTAATTTATTATGATTGATATTCGCTAATAACTCGTTAATGACTTAATAAATGTCACCTGAATTTGTAGGTATATTTGTTTCATATTATCTATTTTTCTCAAACGTTTAGCTAACACTGGTGATTACCTACTTGAAATATTATTGGAGTTTACCTCCTTTAGAATCGATTTTCATATATAAGCCCGGGGTATGCAAATTTATGGGGAGTAAAATCAATCTTTCTCCGTTACGTTATTGACTTTATGTTTCCGTGACTATGTATGTAATGTATTTTGATTAATATAAATTATATAAATAAATGTATCAAGCATGCTTGCAGTAATAAAAAAAATGCGTTCATTTATTTACCTATATATATTTTATAATCGTTCGTAAATAGTAAACTCCAGTAGTGCGTCGGAGATGACACACACTTTTTTTTTTATTTATAAAATTATTACGGTTTTGACAAGGAAAACAGCCTGCATTAAAACATTGCAATGTCGCCTATAAAGCTTTCGTATAAATCGCATCAAAAAAGTCTAGTCCCACTACAGAGACGTGGCAAGGCGCGCAAGAATACGTAGCGGCAATTTTTTTTTAACCACTACAAGTTAGCCCTTGACTGCGATCTCACCTGATGATAAGTGATGATGCAATCTAAGGTGGTAGCTGGGCTAACCTGTTAGGGGCATAGCAGATATTAAACCCATACCCCTATTCGGTTTCTACACGGCATCGTACTGGAACGCTAAATCGCTGGCAGCACGTCTTTGCCGGTAGGGTGGTAACTAGCCACGGCCGAAGCCTCCCACCAGAAAAAAATATCTATATATATAAAAATGAAACCCGTTTTCCTTGGTCACGGCATCACGCGTGAATGGCTGGACCGATTTCTCTAATTCTTTTTTTGTTGTATTTGTTATTATTAGGAGAAGGTTCTTACGGAAAAAAATATTAAGAAAATCTCTCAGAAATATTGAAAAATATACATTTAATTTTGCATACTAAGGCGGTACGAAGTTCGCCGGGTCAGCTAGTTCTTTATAAAATCGAAACGCAGTGCATCTACGTGCCACGTCGGGCCCAGTTCGGAGTTCCATACAAAGAATATATGTGCCGTTACGTGCCGCGCCGCACCGTGCATCTGTAGCGGGACTAGACCTTTACACAGATACTGCGTAGAAGCATGAGGCTCTTATTAACACGTGCTGGTTGAGCTCAACCGCACCATGCCGATATCTGCTGAACATTTTGCTTGCCAAACTCCCTATTACTAATAGCCGAGAACAGAGACAGAGCCAATTTTCCTACAGTGAACAAATAAATAAGTTCGAAAATGAGATATTTCTAAGACGATACTAAATTTGTTTACTACGATAGTTGAATTTCACTGTACAACTCCTAATTTTTAAAACCCTTCTTTTGTTGAGTTTTGGAACGTACTCAAGTACTTTTCAAATCTCTGTTTGAGTTGATACACACGTGTGGTTTAGATGACAAATAATGATAATTGGCAGAGGAGATCTAAGAAGACTAATGGTTCTCGTAATAAGCTGCTGGGTAGGCTTAAGTAACTGCGACGGCGGGGTCGTTTTTAGGACTAAGTTGTAAAGTACCTAGTTTACCTAAGCCGTAGTTCGGTTGCTTAATATTTTCTACATATAGGCATATAGGATGCTATATAATCCTATCCTATACCTATCTACATAATTTTATTATTTTTATCTGAACATTCCATGACCCCCATCGGTGAGGCTAGAAGGACCTTTCATAAAACGATGTAATTTTAAAAAAAAGATTCCGACGAATTGAGAACCTCCTCCTTTTTTTGAAGTCGGTTAAAAAGAGTACTCTAGCATAACGAGTTACCAACTTATAAACTAATTGAGTAGGTACAACATGAACAGAATAACTTGAAGTTTTACTCCATTCTCTTATACAAGCAAAATGTTTAACGAATCTTGGTTATATTATCTGTTGGCATCGGAAAAAGTTTTCTAAAGCAATTTTAGTTGAGAATTCTTATACAATGCCCTATATGTGTAATTTATCTCAGGATTTACAAACAAATTATGCAGAAAATTCATTTATAAAAAGATGTTGCAAGCAGTAGGTATAACCAGTTGTTTTCTGATAAAGACATTTTTCATCTGTCTCTCCCTAAGTATAAGGTGAGTATTAAAGATAGTTTGGTAAAAACCAACTAGCTTATCATTTTTTCTCTTTTTTAATCAGATGTTTTAGTATGTGTTTCTTTCTCTCTGTTCTAATTTAAAGTAAATATAATAATAAACTTAGTTTTCGTCTAGCGGCTATACCCAACTAATGTATTCATTTGAATTTTTTTTATACAATACTAGCTGATGCCCGCGACTTCGTACGCGTGGATCGAGGTTTTGTGGTTCCCGCGGGAACTCTTTAATTTTCCGGGATAAAAAGTAGCCTATGTGTTATTCCAGACTATAATCTATCTCTGTGCCAAATTTCATCCAGATCCATTCAGCCGTTGGGGCGTGATTGAGTAACAAACATCCATCCATACATCCATACATCCATACATCCATACCGACATCCATACATCCAAACTTTCGCATTTATAATATTAGTAAAATGTGCTAATTAACATTGAAAACTGTTATGGTCTAAGTGTAATGCTATATTTTACTTACCTATCGTATGTTATGTTACTGTATGTTTTTCAAAATAAAAAATAAAATAAAATAAAAATAAATTTTCCAGATCTTAAGAATGTGAAGGAAAATTATGAACAGGAAATTTGAACCCGGAGCTATTAGACTTCGAAAGGCGCATCCGTAGATCGACTATGCGACCTGTAAAGTCGGACTTAGTCCATTTTAATGATACAGTATGTATCTACGTATTTATTTTAAAGTATAATCCAGTTTAGATTAACCTAGTTAGGTGGATTTACTTCAAATGCATATTATCTGTTATGTTATGCAAAATATTCTTCAAAACATACTTTTATTATTTATCATTTATTCCTCACTTCATTACATAATTAATTAATATCAACGTTAACTACGTATCAACATCAATAAATATCATTATTTCAATAACATACTTTTAAACCCCAGTTAAAATCTATGATACTCTAGAATAAATGCAATGATACTTACATAATATTTGCGAAATTACTTCATTGCAATTTTCACATAATAGGTATTTCACACAGTGGAATGAAAGTGTTTAATTTTTTTTCTCGCATAAAATAATAGTAAAATATGATTTTTCTTCAATTACTTTTTGTACTTGTTAGGTATGAAAAAAGCTAAGGTTTTAGCTTATTAAGCTATACCGAATCATATTTCAAAAATAGACCTGCTACTTACGGGACATTGATACATCCGTCAGTGAAACATTGGTGTATCTGCTCGTATGTTTGTCATCCTGAGGCATTCTGCGGGAACTGAAAGTGGAACCTGTGCGAAAGCCTAATTGCAGACGAGTGATAGGGCAACAAAAGTCGACGAATTTTGAACACAAAAAATTCAAAATCAATTTGTTTGTTGAAATAGGTATATAATACGTAAAGTAAGTTGGTACATTTTTAAAATTTTCAGTAACACAATTTCATGCCGCTAGAGGCTTACAGTTCAATAGTTTTCCAGGAAAATGGTAACAAAAAAGTGCACAAACATACGCACAACCTTGGCAAACACTTGTACCGTCTCCGTTCCGTCGTGGGTAATAATATAAGTAAGTGTGTATTCTCTGTTAAATCGTTTCTCAATAGATAGGAACTTTATGAAAAGAAGAATTCATTCATAAGAAAACTTTATTTTGGTTATATTGCCCGGATTAGTTCGTCTAGTTACTTTCACCGGACTCCAATAAAAAGTTAACAAAGTGAACTGAACCATTGAAAACGTGTTAGTACGAGCCCCTTTCGCTATAATAAACTCTTCATTCGCGTTGGAGCGGGAACACCTCTTTGTAGTAAAACTATATTTAATGAAAATTATTTCGGTACCGGTAAATCTATTCAGCTCAACAATCCAACTTCCTATCCTATTGTATCCTGCTAGGTACTGGTAATTTTATAAAATGTGAAACTGTGTTTGTTTTTGCATTTGGTTACTTTGTTAGTTTATTGTTCAATTCCGCTGCAATGAAGTCATGGATCGACGTGTTTTTGTCATGGATATAAATAAAGAAATGGACATTGCTACAGGCTGCTATTTATCCTGCAATATGTATTAATCTAAATTCACAATTTAGTAAAAAATCTAAATTCACAATTTTTTTTTAATTATTCCACTACAAGCCCTTGACTGCAATCTCACCTGATGGTAAATGACAATGCAATCTAAGATGGTAGCGGGCTAACCTGTTAGGTATATGGCAGTTATATTAAACCCATACCCCTAGTCGGTTTCTACACGGCATCGTACCGGAACGCTAAATCGCTTGGCGGTACGTCTTTGCCGGTAGGGTGGTAACGCCACGGCCGAAGCCTCCCACCAGACCAGACCAGAGAAAATTCAACAAGCATATTCACAAGTCGAGGGCATTAGTTAAATTCGAGCTGAAATATCATCATCATAAATGCAATCGCTTGATAAGTTAATTAGAAATACATAGCTGAAAGTAGACAACTATGCTTGATTTTTTTATATTATAATATCAGTATAATAATAGTCATTATAATAGTAAGATTTCAGTTGTGTAACCGTTTCAACATTCAAAACTCAAACTCAAACTCAAATAGTGTTTATTCAATTTAGGTAGGTAGGTACACTACACTTATTGACGTCAAGTTACTTATAAAATATAAAATATAATGGTGATAATTAGTAACGATATCTTAAAACTAAAGCTACGAGGGTTCCAAACGCGCCCTGGTCTGAGAAGAGCCCACAACAAACTCAGCCGGGTTTTTTTTTCATTATCACCATTTCACAAATCATTTTAACTAAGGAACTATCAGAGCCATTGGATCAAATCATTGCCAAGCTTTCTTGTCATTTAAGTAATCGTAATTAGTTTATATTGAAAACCACCTTGTAATATAAAAGTGGTAAAACTGCCTTTTCACTAATTATGCAAGAAAGTAGAGTGAGATGTGTGGAAACTAGAAAACCTATGTAGGTCTACCTCATCAAATTAATCTTACATTAATTAGGTATAACTAACAACCTTAAGATAATATTATGGTACTCGTATCTAAAATTTTCCACTCGCATTTGAATTGTATAATTATGTTACTGTTGTCGAAATTTAACTCTCATTCGAGCGAATTAAACTTCTCGTAAGTATATACTCGTTTTGTTTGTTTGTTTTAGAAATTGAATCAATTACGATAAAGTATGTGAGCTTATTTCGAAAGCGGGTGGATTTTTAGAGAATGAGGCTCACTTCACGTATTCAGCAATTTATGGCGCAGAAATTACAGAGAAACGTACCTACCTATTGAGTAATAATTTGATTGTTGAGTCCATTGAAATAGAATGAGTACAAAAAAATTCTACATCAATGGTTGAGTCCATTTGAAATGGGAAAATAGCCAATATTTTACCTAAGTGATGGTTCAATTTTCAATGCAGGCAGTGTCTCTAAGCTTTTCCAAGTAAAATGCTTGCCGAACTGGTGGTAGTCTTGTTATAGTATAAAGTGATATGAATTGAAATCAACGTCTTAAATGAAATAATAAATACCTAATGTTTATTTGATTTACACGTTGATTTTGATTTCATTTGGGTTGGTTCTAAGTAACGAGGATGAAGATTTTTTCTGAATTTTCCCTGGTATGGCCTGGTGAGAGGCTTCGACCGTGGCTAGTTACCACCCTGCCGGCAAAGACGTGTCGCCAAGCGGTTTAGCGTTCCGGTACGATGCCGTGTAGAAAAGTAATATTAAACTCATACCCTATGCAGTCTAAGACGGTGGCGGGCTGAGTAAGCCCGCTACCGTCTTAGCCTGCATTATCACTTACCTGCATCAAGTGAGATCGCAGTCAAGGGCCAACTTGTAGTAAACAAAATAAATGCTGATTCTATCAAAAGTGAGTAGGGTTTTCATTAAAGGGGACTGTCCACTTTGTATGGGGCTTTCTGCTTGGAGTGGACAGTCACTGAGAATAATAAAATTATATATAAAGTTAATAGCACTAACAAGTAGGAATAAGAAAAATAATAAAGTTTTGTGTTCAGGTGTTTCACATTTTGTTTTTTGTGGATGATTATAAGAAGGTTTCTGAAATAAAAATCATTGTTTTTGTTATTTTTGTTTTATTATTCTGAATCATAAGTTACCAGAATATTATCTAAAAACTGGGCAGGTGGATTTGTAGAATCTTGGTACCTTGCCCAGCTCAAAAACCAAATAACTGTCATGACATGGGCACAGCAACCTACTGTGACACATTGTGTACCACAATTGACACATCTCAATTCCATTGCATCGGACGCGCCTTCCATTGGAATTACATCCACAGTGAGATTTGGGGGTTCCGTGTTCAGTCCGAGGTCAATATTAGGGCTTCGATCAGCAGCCTGATTCTGTAACTCAGTGGCTATCAAAGAGTGAAAGCCACTGACATATATTCTTTATCCATTGAAGGTTTGCTATGAAAACTTAATTTTTATTTCATAGCAAACCTTCAATGGATAAAGAATATATGTCAGTGGCTTTCACTCTTTGATAGCCACTGAGTTACAGAATCAGGCTGCAGTACCGGTAGGATTGCCAAGGTCATCGTAAATAGCGTCATCGGTGTCCATTATTAATTGCAAAAGTCGATATAGAAAATCAGGAAAAAACAAAAATGATAACAAGTAATACTTTTCAATAACTCCTGGATCACCACCAACACTACACCACAATGCGAAACACGAATGCGAATTGCGAAATCATTTATTTTGTCAAAATGACAAGTCAAAAGAGCAAAAGTCTATAGTTTAGGGTTGCCATAAAAATCATTTTCAAGAAACAGATAAATCGATTAAATCGATAATCGAAGTTAATACAATTAACTCCTTGTTTATTAGTTATTCAATAACAATGTACAAATATAGTTTATACTTCATGTTCTTTTACTTAAAGATCTTTTGTAGCTAACTTTTTCTTTTTTATTTGATTTAAAAATATTTTTATAAATAATCGATTAACAAATAAGCGATTTAAAAATATTTTTAAATCGATTATTTGTTAATAATTATTATTTGTTTAAGACTGGCAACATGGCGTAATCAAATCACCAACCAGAAATAAATAATTAATGAATTAAACTACTTATTAAATAAAGTTTTTATCAGTTTATATGGATACAACTGAAAATCACAAATAAACATGATTTAATTTATAAAAATTTTTGGTATAATTGCTTTTTTGTATATATTCTGTTCACGCCAAGCCGAAAATGGGCAGTTTCCTTTAGAACTATTCAATGCTAATGTACCTATCCAGATTTTGGACTCCTCAATGCTGTTTCTGTATGTATTCACTAAGCCGTCAGGATGGACAAGAAAAATTAAACTGTTTTACTAAAACTGTTTACCATTAGATACATGAAAGTTGTAGGTTTATGCGTCTCTGTCGATGTGCGTGACGCCTAACGTTGTTTCAACCCAAAAAAATGAAAATAGGTAAGTAGGTGGGTCAACGAACGTATTTGTCACATATTTTACGTGTTTACGTAAAATACGGGCTTAGTGAAATAAGCAATCTATTTAATAACACACATTTATCTTTGTTGCTCTTCGCTGTCATAAGTTTCACACTAAGTTGTACAGTAGCCCGTAATTCTTGGAGTAACATATAATCTTAGAACACATTTGCAAATAAGATCCTTCCGTGGATATAGCACGCGGCTGTATTCTTAAATCTTAATTTATCCTGAGTAAGGTGACTGTATTATTTTAATAGCGTCTGCTTTAAGCTCCAGGCTCTTGGGTGCAGTGTAAACGAAATCATGTGTCTTTATTACCTCCTAAAATGTTTGTTACCTCCACGTACGTAAGTAAGTACTAGTATGTAAAAGTAAATGTAAAAAGCCACGAATTGTAAAGGGTAAATACTTACTTAGTAACAACAGACTACCATTTTATTAAGTCGCCATCGACAGGTTCGTCTTTGCACTCGTTCTTGCCACTGTCCTCACACTCACTCACTGTTGTGTCGTCCTTTAAAAAATCTGAGGTCTTATCGTTCAGGAAAGCCTATCCTTAGGAGAATAGAATTATGTTGAGATTAATAGTGGGTGCCGTTATTTATGGGAGACCCAGATACGCTTTAAGTTAATGTTGCCTCAATCCGTCATTTATTTAGTGTGCCTTGGATTACAATTAATCTTTAGATCTAGGTCTTCTGAGACATAACTGTTCTACATAAAGCGGCCATCAAATATAATATAGCGTATAATGATATAACCAAAACGTCGTCTATTCCATAGAAATCCGCTTACATTAACTATGATATATTCAAACAATCTATGTAAGCAGGTTTCCTCACAATGTTTTCCTTCACCATTAAAGCAAGTGGATAATTGCTTAAAACGCACATAATTCAGAAAAGTTGGAAGTGCGTGCCCGTGAATCGAAGTTTCGACGACCCGAATAGAAGGACAAACGTCGTCACCATTAGATCGCTTTTTAGGAAGGTCTATGTTATATAACCGCTTATAAAGTCATAAACCGTGTTTCTGGTGACATAAATCACAGTTCCAACTATTAATCTTCATCAACTAACCGCTATCTTTATGAAGATACAACCGAAACAGAAAGATAAAGATAGAGGTCGAGCTTTCTCAAAGGGTCGTTTTAACGACATCATCGTAAGAGAAACAAACTACATACCTACTATAAACATAGGTGTGATAGTAAATGTAATTAGATGTCCCGTATCTACTGGAATAAAAAACGAAATACTTATTGTACTTACCTTACCTTCCTTGAGAGACTGTCGATATAATATCTTCGAATAGCTGACACATTATATGTAATTATTATTATAGAAACTTGTTACTGCTTAACGTAAACGTACTCTTTAAAAGAAATTGTACGAGGAATGTGAAATTTGGACAATACAATGATTATATTGTTTCCTTTCCATTTCATCGAAAATGTCTGTTTTCGAAGAATCTGCGCTAGAGTTCCAAGTGGGTAGCGCCAACCCGTGTTGAGAATCACAAAAAGTGTACTCGTAGATCTAGAGCCTATAATGCAGTGCATACGAGTCTCCTAAAACGTGGTCCGTTATCCGTTATCCCTTACATAGAAATAATACCTATTTATTTGATCGCTCCAGCAATGCTCTGATCGCTCCAGCAATGCTGGGGACAGTGGTTACTTATGTACACATAATTGATATAATAATTGTAAATTAATTATTTAAAAAGAGCAACCACCGAGTTTCTTGCTGGTTCTTCTCGGTAAGAATGGCATTCCGAAACAGTGGTAGATTCACTTGACGATTCAAAAGTACTTGTAAAAGTTTAACCAGCAAGAAACTCGGCGGTTGCTATTTTGAAAAAAATAATAATTAACAATTTCATTAATTTGTAGAATACATAAGTAACAGCTGCCCTTAGCATTGCTGGAGCGAGTCAAATCCATGCTCCTTTGTCATTTACGTAATCTTCAACAGTATAATAAGCCTTTTTCAGGAGCATAATTTTAATGGACTTCATATACTTGTGTAAAGGCAAGTTTAAGATAGGTTGTGGAATTTTGTTATAAAATAGAATGCTCATTTTTTGCCTCTAGTTTGCCTATCATGCAGATCGCATATTTTTTTGTAATTATGAATGTGCTGTTTTACGAAGATTAAAGTAAATAATTTCTTCGAATTTTACCGGAACTTTACGAGGTATAACCAGTGAGAGAAATGTTTGTTTGTGTTGTGGTGTAATAAAAGGAATCTTTTAAAACTCGTAAAACTTAAAACAACTATTGTAAATACCTATCCAGCAACGAAGGATTAAAGCAACCGTATTTGGTTCTAGTGTAAACCCACACCAGCTTTCATGTTAGCGTTTAAACATCGCAAAATAAATACAACAAAATTACTGGCTATATTGTACCGAATTTTGTTATTTAAACTAGCCTGCAAAATTTTAACTTGCAATATTTCCACCATCATTCCAACTCACGACGTCATATATTTTCGAAAAGTACACAGTTCCAGACTACCTTTATTGTATCGGTATCGAGATATTGTGATACTTTATTTTTATGAAGATGAGCTTACAGTGTGATCATAGTGGGATTTTCCGCGTTTCATCTCTTGTGCTTATATTTGTATAAAAACCATCGGCAGGCGCTCTTTCTCTTATATTTTTCCTATTAAAGGAAATAACCTCATTTCCCGTGTATAGGTACGTATGAACACTATAACTTGATACTTTCGTATTTGATACATGTTTCGTGATACGTGTTTCGTGTTTACATCGATGTTTTCAAGTCAAATGTTTTTTTACAGATCACTCAAACCTTTTGTAACTTTCCCTACTTTGTTCAATTTTGAATTCTACTGGTCAAGTGGAAGAACAAACAAACTTCTTGGTACATACAGTATAGGTAACTTTCAAGGTATTAAGTGTAAGGACCATCTCAGAAATAGGCACCAGTTAATCCCCCCTCAATAATTGTGTACTCTTATTAAAACCCACAGGAGTAATTTGCTATAACTTGAAAGACCTTGATCCAATAAATTAATCCCATGGCCCAATCGCTACCGCGACAAAATAAATAAATAATATATTTTTTTTTAAATAAATAATATTTTATTTGCAAGAATATGGGTACAGATTAGGTCTTAAAGTAGTTTTAATTTTCCTTACATATTCTACCATACAATGGTGTGCAAATGTGTTTGTTTTTAAAGTAATTAAATTAAATTATTTCACTATATCTCACTGAATTGATAAAGATTAAATTACATTACATTAGATAAATGATTAAAAAAAGTACACAAAAAAGATCAGCTAAATGTTAAATGTCACCGTAATAAAATTTATTTTTGTTAGTAGGTATATAAGGATTTTAGATTAACGTTTAGTCTATAAGTTTTTATTATATCTTGTAATTCCGTAATAAAATATAATTTAATAATTTGATATATCCTTATCCGCTAGGTAGTCCTTAATGTCATAGTAATTTTTATTCATTAAAATATTATAAATTTTATTTTTAAATACTGTCAAAGGCTTCTCTCTTAGATTGTCGGGTAGTTTATTAAATAATGTAACGGCCATACAATATGCGCTTTTTGAAAATAGCGTAAGTTTTTGGGGGGGTATGCAAATTTTATTTTTTCGGCAAGTTCTTAAGTTTTCGTTATTGTTATGGACGGGAAATATGTAACTGTGCTTTTTTACAAATAAAAGTGTTTGGTAAATGTATAAGCTTGGTAATGATAAGATTTTATGTTTCTTGAATAGTGGTTTGCAGCTATCCAAGAAATGCGCTCCAGATAAGGATCGAATACAAGCTTTCTGCCTAATGAATACCTTGTTGGCATTGACTGAATTACCCCACAAGATTAGGCCATATTGCAATAAAGACGACACATACCCATGATATGCAAGTAAAGCGGTCTTAATGTTCGATGTTCGGCTCAGTCGTCTCAGTACATATGCAAATCGATCAAGCTTTCCACACAATTTTTCCACATGGTCTTTCCAGTTACAATGTTTGTCTAGCAAGAGGCCAAGGAAAGATACTGTATCGACTTCTTCTATGGGAGAAGAATTTAGTTGAATACGTAGATTCGAACTAGTACTATTATAGGTGAGGAATTGGACTAACTTAGTTTTATTAATATTTACTGACAAATTGTTAGCGTCCAACCATTCCCCAGTTTTCTTTAACGTTTTATTAATTTCGTCTTCGAGCATGTTTTTATCTTGGCATTTTACCGTGATTGTAGTGTCATCAGCGTAGAGAGTGCATTTGTGGTCTATTTGATCCGGTAAATCGTTGATATACAATAAAAAAAGTAACGGTCCCAGTACACTTCCCTGAGGTACACCGTACGGATTTTGACATTTAAATGGACATCGATATCGACCACAGTGGGCATTTTGAACTTGTTGGATTTCTACACACTGCTCACGCTGGTCTAGATAGCTTTCTAGCCATTCAAGCCCTTTACCTCGAATCCCATAGCGCTCTAGTTTAGCCAATAATATTTTATGGGAAACAAGATCGAATGCTTTTGTCATATCGAGGAATATAGACACAACCGAAATTTTTTGATTTAAACTTTCCGTTATAATTTTGTTTAATTCGAAGCATGCTAGTGTAGTGCTACTGTTTTTCCTAAATCCAAATTGCTCTGATTTTAATATTTTATTGTAATCTAGAAAAGCAGTTACTTTGTTGTACATTATTTTTTCAAATATTTTAGATAGGATAGGAATTAATGTTATGGGTCTATAGTTATTTAAATTGTTCTTATCACCTTTCTTGAATATTGGTCTTACTACAGAAAGCTTTAATTTTTTCGGAAATGTACCTTCTAGAAATGAATTATTTATTATGTGGCTAAGCGTTGTCGACAGATAATCAGCACATAATTTAATCATTTCAGTGTTTAAACCATCGTAGCCAGTTGACTTTGAGTTCTTTAGTCCTAAAATTGTTTTTCGCACATCGTTTGCATTGACAGGAGTAACATAGAAGGTATTTAGGTTATTACTGATAGATCTATCTGTATAAAATGTATTTTTGGAGGATGATAGATTTACATTACCTATGTTAATAAAATAGTCATTGAATGCATTTCCACAATCAACTTATCCGCTTTAAATTAACAAATGTTAATTTAAAGCGGATTTTAATATATCTTTTTTGGAACAATCTACGAGAAAAGTTTACAATGAAAACACATATAGACAGGCTAAAGAATATACTGCAGGTAGGTCGTATCGTGTGAAGCTGGGGTGAGACTGGTAATTGTTTTTTAAAGATGGAAGAATATATAACACTAAATATAAAGGTGACATGAAAGGCTCTATTTATATAAAAAAATATAAACACACAAACGTACATTTGAGTTCCTAGGAGATTGTATTAAACCGTACATCTCTCTCATCCTGCCTCACTGTTATTCTCAAAATACCTTAACATAGTAAAATTTACAAACCCAACACGTACTATAAGATCTTGAATAGTATTTTCCAAGGCTGATGATCATGATCATGTTATGTTGGTCGTTATGAAATTAAATGAAACAATTTAGTTGAATTACAATCATTTATTTACATTAATTATCAAATACATAATTATTATATTTACAGTGATTTAGTGCCATAATATCTATAAACAAACCCTGTACAAAAAGATTGTTTTAAATAAACGTATGCCTCAATTTGAAATCACAAAGACCTAACTGAAAACCGAAAATAACTTTAGCGTCCGACTAGGTACAATGTTAACATTTTAAGGTAGCGCGACATCATAATCGGAGCGATAGGCGAAGCGGATGACCGTGGCACTCGCTCGTCGGACATGACGCTCGATGCGACAACAACGCGTCGTCCACTCGATCCTTCAACTCTTGTCTCCTCTGCTGCCGACACGCTGCTCACTTCGGGTGGAACGCAGTTTGGAATTTTGACCTTGAGAAGGACAATTAATTTGATTGATGAGTTTCTAAATGAAAAATTAGCATGAAATCAATACAATAAAATATCATATTTCAAAAGAATAGTAGCTGCTATACTTCTTGCTAATTCGGTGGTAAATTACCCTTAGCAGGTTAGAGCGCATCCAACTCAGACATGCATGATACATAATGTGTGATCGCTCTCAAGGGCTAACTTGTATTACAATTAAAAAAGTCTTGACTTGGTCCATCTTAAGTGATGATAAAGAAGACATACACGAAGAAATTTTGATTTTTGAAACCTACTACTTCTGATCCTCCTCATTTAAAGCCTCCTTGACCTTACAATAAAAACACACTTTGAGTATTTATTTGAGGGCATCTAAAATAATTTCATAATAATTGGTGACGTATTTTGAATCAACATTAATAATAAATTTAACCTTACATTTTAGAAAGTTTAATTGATCGAGGTAATAAAAAAAGAGCCATCTCACCTGAGGTTTTGTGAAATTAAAAGTACTCTCTTGACATCTTCGAGCATGATGAGCAAGACACGCTGCATAAGCGATAGCGTGCGGGATGTAGCTTTGTTCAACTACACCCGCAAATAATATAGTTGCCATTGGACCTATGGAAAACGGATAAAGATTATAATTAAGAAAGTATCACCACTTCACGCGCGGTAGGATAGCGCATCACGAGGGGTAAAAATATTGAAAACTAGCGAATACCCGCGACTTCGTCTGCGTGGTTTGAGGTTTTTTGGTTCTCGCGGAAACTCTTTAATTTTCCGGGATAAGTGCCCATGTGCTATTCCAGACTATAATCTATGTCTGTGCCATTTGGCACAGCCAGATCCGTCCAGCTGTTGGGGCGTGATTGAGTAACAAACATCCATATATCCATCCAAACTTTCGCATTTATAATATTAATATTGAAAATGAAGTATAGAGCGCCAGTGACGACTTGCATATTTATTTACTAGATGATGCCCGCGACTTCGTCCGCATACATTTAGGTTTTTGATTTCCGCGGGAACTCATCAATTTTCCGGGACCATCCACACGGGTGAAGTCACGGACATCATCTACTATATACAATTCGAATAAAGTCTCGTCTTACGATATCAAACCGTTATTTTAGAAAGCCATGAAATTAATTTTCTCATTACTATTGTAATAAAAATATAGTATCTCTTTTGATGAAATCATAATTATCAAAAATTCTCGTCAACTTACTAAATTGTTTTTATGTTTCAATAAGAACGCTTTTTAATGAGAGCTTGATACTGAGAAAAGATATTAAAAATATCGAATATTGTATACAGATAAATACGCTATACAAATGTCGCAGTTTATTAATAATTATTATTATTAAGATAAACAGTTTATTTTTTAAATAAAGTCATAGAATAAAATTCTTCACGTCCAAACGATATAGGCTTGGACAAACAAAATGCGTGACGGCATTAGTCCATGGTCAAACCTTTTATACAAGGCACTTTCAAACGGTCAACCGTGCGTAGCCGCCGTAGTAGCTAAGCTACGGTCTACGACGGCTACGCTGTAGCTCACGATTCCTTGCGTTCAAAACTTGTTCAAAACCATACACGCTTAATCCTAGTTTTAACATTGCAAGTTTTATTGATCATATTCAGCGATCGTCAAAGAAAAATCGACTCCAAATTCACTGATTTAAAGTCACAAATTCGGTACAATCTATTTCAATTTAGAAACGAGCGCTGGCTGTGAAAGCTTACACCAAATTAAGCTCTAAAGCAATGCAATTAAGGTTAATTTAACTTTGATGCCAATGTGTTCGAATGCATAATTATACGATCAATCAAAATTAGAATGTTAAACCTGGAACTAAGCGTACAGCGACGTGCCGTATGTAACATTGTTGTCGTTGTCGTGCTTTGCGTCCGTCCACGCCTTGTCATCTGCCAGCTCAGATAAATTCAAAGTCTGACAGATAAAAAACAGCTAACCTTACCCAAAGCGTAAACAGGTACATCTTCACCGCCGTGCGTAGCCCATTGCCGTGGCACAGCCGCAGCGTGGACCGCGTCAGCTGGTATGGTTGATGTCCCATTTAATGGTAACGCACGAGGTTCTGAATGACCAGGTCCCGTGCCGTATAATAGTGTTGTATACCGCAGACCATCAATATCTGATACCACTGTGTCCGCACCTTAAAATATATTCTAATGTCAAGAAAATAATAACCTGGATAACTTGTACTTTTTCTGAATTTTAGCCGTGAAAATTATTTGGTAGGATGATACTGTGATTACCTTGTCCATTCTCAATAATCAGTTATTAAAACTGATTATTTACTGAATGAGTGATTCTTATACGTATAATTTTACTCATGGATTTTACTATTTAAAAGGCCTAAACTTACCTAATATTGGATGTCCTCTTGGAGTAGCTTGACCACCAAACGTCATCACATGACCATGGTCGGCTGTAACAACTATAAGGGTCTCTGCGGGATTTACTTTTTCTAATGCTGCTAACAAAGCCGTTTCGAGCTCTAATGTTTCGTCGAGTGCTCTATACGGATTATTGTAATGGTGTGCGTGATCTATCCTTCCACCTAAAAGGACATAAAAATACTTCCATCAAGAACGCTGAGGAGATTAACTGTTCAAATATTTACTCCAATCTCTTTCTTCAAACAGAGTCAATAATCTACCCAACTTGGAAAAGATTTTTAGACCACACAGTTTAGGTTGCGTGAGAAAAATTTGCGAGTTTTTTCTCTCTGCGTCGCTAACTTATTTATTGAGAGTCATAAATGAGGATAATAATGCCATTTCTTTCTAAATACCTACTTCCGCATTTGACTCGATTAAAAGAAGGATATCGACTCTTAGATTTGAATTATTAGATGAAAGTGATATTATTATCACAGGGACCGTTTGTATTGCATTAATAACGTAGGTACACGTCTCGGGGAAAGGGGAAGGCCAATTTTCAAACTGAAATAAATAGACTGGGCTTAGTGGCTTTCAATAAAAACATACCTTCAATCAGCAGAAAGAATCCCTTCTCGTTTTTGGATAATATCGCCAGAGCAGTGCGTGTCATGTCCGCAAGCGACGGATCATCTGCTTTGACAGACGTGCTGGCTGCTGTGCCTTCTTCTGCGTCTAACCCAGCTCCCCGTTCCGCGTTGAACTCCATGTGGGAATATTCAAATAAACCTATGTACAAAACAAAGCATGCTTATTTTACCTAATTTTGATATTCTGGCCCTGGCAGAGATAAAACAAAGAAACGACACAGTATATTCTATCAATAAAATTATATATTATATTTTCTATACTATCGTCACAATTATACTATAATATAATATACAACTCGATTATAATGCGGCCGAATGAGGGCAGCCGTATTGAAGAACGTATCGCAACACCTATCCGGCTTAACGACGAGTCGCCAAATAACAAAGCGGCTAAAAATCCGCCGTATTACAAAACGGTGCCATTATGTAATACGGCGGATTTCACGATTTAGCGGTGACATATACTTTACGACTCCAGTTGTAGTGCTTGGTTGCACATAATCAATCACACACTTTACGGAGTGACAAAAGACTCAAGTGACTAACGACCATTCATTGTCCCTAGTGAATAACACTAGGAATAACGCAACATGCAATGACGTATGACCTATTAAATCATACGTCAATGCGTGGTTTATTCTGATGAAAATATCATAAATCATACTAATATTGTAAATGTGAAAGTGTGTTTATTTGTTAGTTTATTGGTTTGTTGGTTTGTCCTTCAATAACGCTGCAACGTAGCAACCGATTGATGTGATTTTTGGAATGGGTATAGTTGAGGACCTGGAGAGTGACATAGGCTACTTTTTATCCCGGAAAATTAAGGAGTTCCTGCGGGAATCAAAAAAACCTTAAACCACGCGGACGAAGTCACGGGCATCAGCTAGTTCTTAATAAATCTGCCCAATAAAGAAATCGTGATCGTAATCCTTTACTTATACAGTTCGAGTTATACGTTTTATGCTGTCAAATGATTCCGATTTGCTAGACAAAAGGCATGATGACTGATTTTGAAAAATGGTCAGATTATGTTCGGAAGTATCTACTATTTCGAACAAATATCTTATTTCAGCAGAAAAATAAGGTTTGGTAGATAATATTGGCATTTGAAATTTAAATTTTAAAATTCACACCAAAACGCTCCCCGGTGTCATGGCGTCGTTTGTGACGTCACTATTATTTTTAATAATGTACTCTGCGCAGTGTGCAGTAAGCAATAGTGTAATTGTCAAGACAGACTAACTGCCTCGTTGGTCTAGTGGTTAGTATGTTCAACTGCGGCCGACGAGGTCCCGGGTTCGAGTCCCGGGTCGGGCCATAGCAAGTATTGGGTTTTTCTGAAAAGAAATTCTCAGTACTAGCCCGGAGTTAGGAAATTGGCGGTGTTACACCCCCGTGCCTCGGAGAGCACGTTAAGCCGTCGGTCCTGCGCCTGATCTCTCTCCGGTCGTGTCGGATTTTCCGTCCCATCGGGCTATGAGAGTAAAGGAATAGAGAGTGCACCTGTGTATGCGCACACACTTGTGCACTATAATATCTCCCGCGCAGATGGCTAATCTCTATGGAGATAGGCCGCCGTGACCGAAAATCGGTCGGGAGGACATTATTATTCATTATAATTGTCAAAGCTCGAAAACAAACATTTGTGACGTCATTCGCTTCTTGGTGTTTAATCCATTATGGCGGATTGCTGTATTTTATAATTTTATTTTATCAAAATAAACAAACCTTTGACAAATTGTGTTATTAATTTTTTTTTAAATTTTATATTAGAGTTGTCAAATCTCTAGCAAAAGTGAAGACTACACTGGAAAAACAAGGAATGTCAAAGTCCTAAGTTGAGTTAACGCTGCCATCTTATAGCACTTGAGTATACCTTGCGATCGATCAGGGCTATGACGGTCTAAATAAGACTGTATATTTTTATATTTCGAAGAAAATTATATCTAAGTCATATAATTATAAGGTTAATATTGAAGTTTTTTAATGAGAGACTTTTAAACTTAGGATTCCACTTTATTCAAAGTTATCCTTTTTTGACTATCCTTTTTTTCCCGTGTAGTCTTCAAGAACGACCTTAAATTAATCGACGGCCTTATAACAAACTACAAAAGACGTGGGTGGGTATTGAAGGGATGAGGGCGTATACGAGATGAAGAGTTGACACGTGTACGTGGTCGTTTCTTTCATAAACAAAGGAATGCGTCGGTACAACAAAGGGCTTGCAGTGCTTCCACACTCTCATATCCTGTGTATAACTCACTATTCCTAGTTTGTGCGTCTGCTTTACATTCTAGCTACTGTAAGATGGAAAATTAAAGCGAGTTGTACATGGTATCACTGCCTGTATGGTTCTCGAGAGTGGCAACACTGGTCGGGGGACTCTATGATTGATTTAATATAATAAATGGATAAACGATTTTCCTTTAAATATTATACTAGCGAATGCCCGCGACTTCGTCTGCGTGATTTAAGGTTTTATGGTTCCCGCGGGAACTTTTTAATTTTCCGGGATAAAAAGTAGCCTATGTTCTACCTATTCCAGACTATAATCTATCTCTGTGCCAAATTTCAGCCAGATCCGTTCAGCCGTTGGCGCGTGATTTAGTAACAAACATCCACACATACATCCATACATCCATCAAAACTTGACCCTTTAGTCTATAAAACTCAGGTACAAACAGGTATAAAATTCAGCTAAAAAGTGTACGTGATTGGCATAGTAAATTTTATTGGAGATGGAAAATAGACAAATAATAAAATATGTGAAATTGCGTACACACAATAACTCAAATATCAGCGATAAACATTAAAACGTAAAATTGAGCCATAAAGTTTTACGCCTCAATAAAACATTTTGATTTTACGCACTATAAGCAGGCACTGTCTTTATTGTACAGTGACTTTTTTAACTGGTGAAAAACACTAACCATCACCACATATGGAGCTATCACCCCTAAGAAAAGTGTATTTGGACCGCACTCCACTCAGGTTTCATTTCAAATTAGAATCGTATGGAGTCAACCGAATTAACCAACCAATGTAATTTTGGATTTTATGGAAATAACGTTCTCTATCTGTATATAATAATGTTATGTATGTATGTATGTATATGTCACCGTAAGATTGTAAAAACCGTTAGATTGTAATTTAACGTTTTTTATCTCGATAGATTATAAACTGTCGACAGATTGTGAACCGTAAAATACTGCTTACAATTTATCGCATTATTTTTCGGTAAACTATCTACTATCTATTTGGTATATTAACCCGATAGAACCTAAGTCGGTAAATTCAGGTGAATATTCATGTCAAACCCTAACCTAACCTATAGTTCGCGCGCGAGTTGAATGCAGAGTAAATGTATAGTGACACTTACATTTACTCTGCATTCAACTCGCAAGAAAGAAAGAGACAAGAAACGTAAATACAATAAATATTTCATAAATTAATACTCAGAACATTGAACGGTTCGCAATCTTTCGACAGTTTGCAATCTCGCGGGATAGAAACCGTTCGATTATAATCTAACGGATTTTACAATCTTACGGTGACATAATATATACTTTATTGCACACTAAAAAAACAAAAGAAAAAGGTTAGGTGAAAAAAAAACCCGATATCGTGTTTGTTTTGCCTGATTTCCGTAAACAGTCTCTTTGTTTATCTGTCTGGTGCGCTTTCACGCCCCATCTACTCAAGAGATTTCGATGAAATTTGGTACGGAGATAGGTTGCATCTTAGTGCAGACTACTTCCTGGAAAATTAAAGAGTTCCCGCAGGAATTTAAACTTTCATTCACGCAAACGATCTAGTACACTACAAATACAAGTACCGTTGCTTAATTAATTTTATAATATAAATTACATTATAAACTTGTAACTCTCGGTATAATTTGGTAGGTATAAATTATTACAATAGCCAATTAACGTGCATAAACCTACTCAATTCTAATTGCTTTGATGATTTGGCAATATAGCTGTTGATGTAGGTTATGGTAATTTCAATTAGTAGCAGTATACAGCTGGTCCTTTATACGAAAAGCTCCTTATTGCAATTAGACGGACTTCAATCTGACTTGGTTATTATAAGTAAAGATGTAATACAAATTAAAAATTAAAAAACCTGTACCGACTAGACTAACTAGGACACCAAATATTGAATAGATCAGAACTGCGGAAGTTTCTTACTTCATCGATTAGAAAAGAGTTGGAGATCTTCAAAAGGGTGAACAGATTTTTCCTAATCATACCTAAAAAAGTCTGTGTGTGCAATTCACACACGGCAGAAGAGAAACTTCAGAAAAGTAGCCTACGAGATAACTAGATAAAAATATATCTTGTATTTTTTTCATCTATCTCTGAGAGAGAATGGGAGCTATATTTTTTTATCTCTCGCAGGCTAAATCCTATTAGGAATTGTTATATGTTTGTTTGTCAAGTGTCGCTTTTTCGTTACATCGAATTTTCAAATAAAAAAGTCTAAGAAATTTCACTTTAAAAAATCAAATCAAATTCGGATACACATATACACAGAATCTCACGTTAAACGGAAGTTTAACCCCTCTGTTTGCGCAGGAGTTAAAGTGAATTAGCTTTTTTTTTTTTTTTAATCTGGGTCAGTCCAATAATCTTTATTTTATGTCCCGAGTTCATGAAAGCAATATTTTCTTTAGATTTCGACCTTTGCTAGATACACGCGACTTCGTCCGCGTGGATTAAGTTTTTTCCATTACCGCGGGAACTCCTTAATTTTCCGGGATAAAAAGTGTATATGTCCTTCCCCGGGATACAACCTATCCCTATACCAAATTTTATCAAAATCGGTTGAACAGGTGGGCCGTCAAAGCTTGGCAGACAGACAGACACACTTTCTCATTTTTAATATTAGCATAGATTTTCGTCAAACAATAGTCTAAATTTAGTATAGTATATAGTCACGTAGAGGAAATGAGCAGCCTCAAAACTCTTTGTCTTTTGTTTAAAATGAATAATTCACCGCTCATTTATTGTTTGAGAAGTTATTCTGAACAGTTGGAACAGCGTTTTGACTATCTCCGGAATATTAAACAAAGATCTCTAACGTTTTAAAGAAACTGAAGCTCTGTTAATTTATCTTTTGAAATGCGCCTTTTGTTTTTTTTTCCTCATTATTTCTCAACAACTTTCTGAAATAGAGTGTCGAAGCACGTCGAACTTTTTGCAAAGCGTAGAACTAACTTTGGTCGATGGTAGATTAAAAAAAATCGTCGTTATTCTACTTCATTCGGAGTTGACTGAATTTTTTTCTACTCAGCATCAAGGATATAGATGGATGGAAAAGGATTGAGGAGCCCTATGCCCAAAAGTGGGCATTCCAATGACGAAAATATGTAACAAACATTAAACATAAACTGACATAACTGATTTTGACATACAATAACATTTATGACATGCTACAAATAAAAAGACTTTTTTTTTTATCCACTACAACCTAGCCCTTGACTGCGATCTCACCTGATGGTAAGTGACGATGCAGTCTAAGATGGTAGCGAGCTAACCTGATAGGGGCATGGCAGTTATATTAAACACATACCCCTTCGGTTTCTACACGTACATCGTACCGGAACGGTAAATCGCTTGGCGGCACGTCTTCACCGGTATGGTGGTAACTAGCCACGGCCGAAGCCTCCCACCCGGGCCAGACCAGGGAAAATGCAGAAATTATAAATTCCCGAATTGACCCTGCTGGGGATCAAACCCAGAACCTCCAGGCTCCACGGAGGTCGTCAACAAAGACTTAAAACTTGATTTAATATTAATAAAAAAATTGACATCTTGATTCTTTATTTTTACTATTAAACTTTTATAAATTAATGTTATTGTAAATTTGTAATATTGTTTGGTTTTTTGAAATTACTGTAATTTATATTCATTTAATTAATAATTGGAAATATAGGCTTTATTTATTTATTTTATCATCTGATTTAACTTAACGTCCACTTTTTTAACATTCCATACAAAAACATATTAGCTACCTCTATCTACTCAAAACACTATAATATCTACTTTCAGATCGTAGTCAAGGGCTAGCTTGTAGTGTATAAAAAAAAAAAAGATCAATTTTTATAATTTTAAAATAAAATGATGCCCTGCCACTGCCACTTCAATTTATGAACGTGATAGGTAATTTACGGTTCAGGTTTTTAATTTGCAGCTTCGGCTAACAAATTCTGTTTTCATCGGGAACATAAAAAATACTCTTCAAATTTTAGTGGCGAGGTACCGAACTAAATGCTCGATCAAATTTTTTGAAACTCTTAAAAATTGTTTTTAAATATTTTTTTTTAATTTATAGACTACTAGCGCTTGACTGCAATCAGATTTGCTGTAAGTAGTGATGCAGCCTAAGGTGGAGCGCGCTTGCCTAGAATAATAAAGCTTTTTATAAAAATAGGTATAGAAAATATTGCGCTATTATGACGTCATATTTTAGGGTGGTTTCATATTAGACCATGCACGGGTTGACTACTTATAAACACAAATTAATGATTGTATGAAATCATTCATGCATTCATATCGAGCACTAGGCTGACTGGTTTCAATTACCTAGTTATTGTAGTGTTACACACCTAATATTTCATCACCGCATGAAATTTATCCTCCGACGACCTCCTCTATTTTTGAAGACCTCCTTGGCGCAGTATATAGCGCTGTTGCCTTAACGTGCGGAGGTCCTGGGTTCGATCCCCGGCAGGGTCAATTTG
Organism: Erebia aethiops; assembly: GCA_923060345.2. Classification (NCBI taxonomy): domain Eukaryota; kingdom Metazoa; phylum Arthropoda; class Insecta; order Lepidoptera; family Nymphalidae; genus Erebia; species Erebia aethiops. The sequence continues at coordinate 16,305,780 of OV281087.1, forward strand.
GGAATTTATATAATTTCTGAATTTTCCCTGGTCTGGTCTGGTGGGAGGTTTCGGCCGTGGCTAGTTACCACCCAACCGGCAAAGACGTGCCGCCAAGCGATTTAGCGTTCCGGTACGATGCCGTGTAGAAACCGAAGGGGTATGCGTTTAATATAACTGCCATGCCCCTAACAGGTTAGCCCGCTACCATCTTAGACTGCATCATCACTTACCATCAGGTGAGATCGCAGTCAAGGGCTAGCTTGTAGTGAATAAAAAAAAAGCCACCTATGCTTTGTTTGGACCCAAATGTAACTAACATCCTAACCACTAGACCAAAGAGGCAGTTGTTAGTATCATAATTTTTATCCCCGATTGGAACGCCACATGACACCACTTACCTAACAAATAATCTACTGTTCTTGGATCTAGCTTAGCAAGTTGTTCTCTTGAATGTATGTACTGCGCCCTTAACCGCCTTCTCTTCTTTTCTCTTGCCCAGTCTTCTGCTAAGTTTCTTCCATCGAGTCTTCTTCCTTCTCGATTTGGATGTTCAGGATCTTGAGTTACAGTAGGTAGAAAGTGTCGTCGACCACCACCCATTATAACCTGTTCACACAAAGTTAACCTCTTCTGTATTTATTTAATAACAAGGCATAATTTAGAAATATTCAACGTCCAATAGAAAAAAAAGCATTAAGTCGTTTTGATAGGTATAACAAAAAAGCTTAAACACCTCGCCTAATTACCTCTTTAAGTGTTAACCGGGACTGCGTAACGGGTCGTTTTTTGCGCAAGGTTTAATTACCTTAGCGATTCAATGTTCAAATGAACTAAGAATTCTTGGTGTTTTTTTCTCGATAAAATATTAACGCACTTGTAAAATGAAATGGAACAGAAATAAGCTCAACCTGTGGCAAGGTGTAGGAATAGGGAAATATTAGGTCGATACGGTATAAAAAGTCGGTGGTATTTTCCGTCTCCTATCGATGAACTACGATCACTGATACAGATGGGCAGATCAAAGGAATGATGGTCGTAGAAACTGAACACCGGCAGCTGAATGAAGAACAATATTTTTAGCTATATTAAACAATTCATAAAACAATTCTATTTTTTATGATTCACATACTATCATACCGTATTTCATTTCACTTACAATGACTACAAAGGACTATTTCATAAATTTTCACCCCAATTCCCTTATATTTTCCATCTTTCAAGGGAAAAAAGGTTATTGGAAAAATAATTATAGTGCCCCACGTCGATCAACACAAAGTGGGGTAACTTTTCAGATTTACAGGTGAAGTGGTGTTTAAGAAATTCGTGTTTATAGGTCACCTTTAAAAATCCTTTATTGTATAGCACTGAATAGCTTTGGTGAAAGGGAAATTGATAAGTCAGTTTTTTTACTTAGCATAGGGCGGAATAGCGAAAATACACAACGGACAGGACAGGGCAAAACGTCCGCACAAAACGCCCTAGTTTAGCCCGCAAAAAAGTCGCGCGTCGGATAAAAAAGTGCATGCACAGTCTTTTTGCCTGCCAGAAAAAGAGATTTAAACGGTATACTATGTGACCTACCATTGGTTTTGTTCCAGGTTTGATTACCAACTGAGCTAAATTTTAATTTTGTTAATCTAAAAGTTGTAAAAAGAGAATTGTAACTTATATTTTCTGGGACCAACAAGTTCTGGACTGCAGATTGCAGCGTAACTTTGTACAACTTTAACAAGGTGAAGGTAGAATGCGAAGAGTTTCGAATCTGCAAATCTGCAAAATGCAAGAATGCGCTTCGAATAAGTTTTATGTCGCTTGTGGTTTGTAGCCGAGATCTCCGGTTTGTGGTTGCATTTCGCAGTCTGCCGTCTATCTCGTACTTGTACCTTGCGGACCGTGCGATATAATATATGCGCTCTTGAAAAGGCCAGCAGTGTTCAGCAGTGAACGCGAATGGGTTGATGATGATTGACTTTTCTTACATTTATACTTCTTCCAGGCTCATTCTCAACGAGTTGTAAAGCGATGTCTTTACAATCCCGCCTCACAGTCGGCGGTACCCGGCTGTCGTCTTCCCAGTACCGCGACGGAGCGTGCGCATACAACGCAGCTGGCGTCGCATGTGTGATACGGGCTGTCGTCACAATGCCGCTTGACTTTCCTGCAAAGATATATCCTTTCATAATTCATAATTCATAATTTTTATTTTTCCAAATTGTGGGTAACAACAGTTGTTTTCTTATCATTAGTCCCGTTCACAATTTACAGCCAGTGGCAGTGTGCAAAAATATAGGTACATGTACAACCTTTTTTATCAATTATTTATAATATATATCCAAAATAATTCCCCAAAGTCCGCAGACATATTAATGAAAAGTTTATAAATATGTGTCAAAGTCTAACAATTTAAAAAGTGTCAATATAATAATGTATGTTGAAATAAATCATTTTTTTAAATTTCATTTTCAATGTCAATTAGTAAATAAATTAGAAAAATTTGATAAATAAATTATGTAAGAGTCAAAATTATGTCAAAATTAACAAATTGTCAAACTTATGTCAGATCAAATATTAAGTAAACTTTGAGTAAACTAAACAAATGAAGAAGAAGAATTCATACATCAGCTATGACACCTTTTCGAATTTACACACATTAAACCTTATAGAAAATTAGTTATTAAAATATTACAATTTATCCAGATAAACAATCATTAAGGTATTCACTCACACTATAGTAACTCTTCCTATTTAAAATGTCAAAAATTACTCGTTTAAACCGTACCAGTGGCAGATCCCTATGGCAAATTGGTAGTTTATTGAACAAAGTCACAGCCATACAATGTGAATTCTTCCAGCCTTCTTGGTGGCACCCAGAGGATATGACTTTAAGGATGACTCACGCTAGGCCGTGTCGGGTCCGGCCCTAGCGTCGGCCGTAGCACGTTGCATTGTCCAATGCTCGGCTGTCACTCGGTTGCCGCTCGGTATAGCGTGAATGTGGCCTACGGCCAACGCTCGGGTCTGGCCCGGCACGGTCTGGCGTGAGTCTATATATATATCAGTCTACCATCTTAGACTGCATCATCACTTACCATCAGGTGAGATCGTAGTCAAGGGCTAGCTTGTAGTGGATAAAAAAAAAAAAAGAGTCATCCTATACACGACAAGCTTATCTGGGGACACTGACGTCGTTTAAAGCAGTATTAATATGACGTCCTTGACTTCTCTAAAATAAAGGTAATGATTCTGAAACAAGCGCGTTAACAGTATTAAAATAATACTGCTGCTAAGCGATGGTAGTATTCCCCTGTGCGTGTGTTGAAATACGGAACTGACAAAATCTACTCTGTGTTGGTCCTAAAATGTTGAATTTTAATAGACAGTGACGCCACCACTACACGCTCAAATAAGTTTGCCAAGATTTAGCAAAGTGAGCTGCGATTCTACCATGAGAGTACCAATAGCACAGAATATTAATAAAGGCGAAAAAAACGAGGCACGCGTATTTACATGGAACTTGAATCGAAATACTACGCACTCTGAGCGCAAATACGAAATATACGAATGCTATTTTTTATATCACGTATTTTCTACAAATCTGTAGCGGTGATAAACTATCTATACTAATATTAAAAATGCGAAAGTTTTTATGTATGAATGGATGGATGGATGTTCGTTACTCAATCACGCCCCAACGGCTGAACGGATCTGGAGAAATTTGGCACAGAGATAGATTATAGTCTGGAATAACATATAGGCTACTTTTTATCCCGGAAAATTAAGGAGTTCCCGCGGGAACCAAAAAACCTTAATCCACGCGGATGGAGTCGCGAGCGCATCAGCTAGTACCTAGTTAATAATTCAGTCTCCTACTTGGGGAACCCAGGGTTCGTATCACGGGCACGCACCTATAACTTTATGAGTTATTGTTATATTTCACTTGCTTATAACATTGTAAGAAAACCTACATGCCTTAGGGATCTTCATAATGTTTGAAGTGTGCCAATTCACACTAGATCAGTGCAGTGTACTACAGCCTAACCTTTCACATTCAGGCCGTGGCAGTGACAGGTTGATGATTTTCTACATGAGCACGTTGCAGATACGCGTGCTATTGTCATTCATTTTCATTTTCCCCCCGAATTTAAGCTTTAACCATGGAAATCTACTTACTAATTACGATACTGGTGTACTGTTTACGAGTTTATACTGAACTTTTCCCTGTAATAAAGCCAAATGGCTTTAAAAGTTACGTCTTTATCTAGTGAATCTCTACATCACTTACCAGCTTCATGTGCCCAATCAATCAGTGAGGTGACTTTGGAGTTGATAGCTGAAGAGCATATGTTGAAGCGACCACCAGCGTCGAGACCCAAGGTCTCGTATCGCGCTTTCACTCCGCATAGAAGGGCAGTGGCACACGCTGAAGACTCGCCTGTTTGAGCGTCGATATTGTAGGTCTGCCAACAAACAACTGTATGTAAGTAAATTCATGAAATGCACTTCCCGTGAGCATTGAGTCGGTCACAAAGACGGTGATAAAATCGGCCCGGTTAATATCGAACCTATCTAAAAGTCTGACGTAGGCGAAACAAATAGGTAATATAGTATGCAGGCATTGATGTAGAACTTTAGTATCTATTTCTATTTCAATGTATACAGGACTGAAAGATTGAGAAAGGTTATGGAATTATAATTGTTACAGGTTGAATTGATAACATAAAAAAATCTGTAACAGTTTTCAATTTGTTTTTAAATCTGTTAACCCAAAACACTTATATACCTACCAATATTTCTGTAACAGAAATGAAAGTGTGTAACCGGAATAGCGACGCGTATTCAAATTTAAACCTAAGGTGAAAGAACCGATGGTTGCAATTGTTTTAAGAAAAACATGGACAATGTTGTGTCAGTGTGTGTAAAGTCCAATGAAGTGAGACCGCGTTGTCCGTGCAGTTTGTTAGGGCAAGTACCTATTAGGGTTACAGATAAAAACAATTATTAACAGAAATAAACGGTTACAGATTGATTGGGTTACAGTATCTTTTCTAAGAACTTTCTTTTCTAAGTGTTTTTGTTCTATAACAGTTTCAAAAAACAGTGTTTAAAACACTTATTTCGGTTACCGTTTCGGTCCAGAATAGTATAACACGTTAATATAAGTTACTATAACAGGGCATTTACACGAGGGTCTAATAATGTTTTGTACACTACATGTAGGATTATGAATTATTGAAATTTTTTGGTTACACTAAAAAAAAGTTTTGACAGGAGCTTTGAAATACGTAAAATACTTGAAAATATGTCGGCATTCTGGTCCTTTTTTCCTGCCACGCATAACTTGAATAGTTGAATACTTTCAGGTCAAGAGTGAATAGGCAAGTTCGATCCAACGTGAAGCTGTCTTGCTTAAAAAATAGATTGTATATTAATAATTTAAGGTGCTACTCGTTTAAATATCTCCCTTTGAAATTAGCCCTTATAAAATCTGGTATTTAACGTATTCTTAGTAAAAACTAGGGTAAACTATCATTGTTAACTAGTTTAATACACTTTAATATTCTAAATAACTATTTTATGAACGTTATTTCATATTGCAGGCATTATTTTAATAGCGCAATAAAATATTATATGAAATATAACTTTCATTCTCATAATTTCCACTTTAAAGGCCATTATGAGGCGCACACTCCTTTAATATTCCATAAGCATACACCGTTCAGCAGTGATAACCGTGATGGTTATTTCAAGCGAACTGAGCTGAAATTTCATTAAGGTTTTTGAAGCTGTTAATTTTTTAATGAACCACAGTAGGATGTAACCTGGGTTACATACTGCGGCTCATTAAAAAAATGATAATAATTCCATGTGCAAATTTTAATTACTGAAATAATTTATTTTAGTGTCGCTCCTCAATATGAGTTTGTATCTCAAGTTATGTGGTAAAAATTTAGCTCATTTCAACCGATAGACATCAACAGTTGTACATGTGCAGCTTATGTCCAGCTTGTCTATCATCAGTCCAAACTATCCTTATGTGCTCACGATGCGTTTTGCAGAAAGTTTTGCATGGATGTATGGATGGATGGATGGACGGATGGATGGATGTTTGTTACTCAATCACGCCAGAACGGCTTAACGGATCTGGATGAAATTTGGCACAGAGATAGATTATAGCCTAGAATAACACATAGGCTACTTTTTATCCCGGAAGCCATAAAAGTCGCGGGCATCAGCTAGTAATATAGAAATTAGTTAAATCTCTGGTAAGAATGACATATATCCTTAAATGTTTAAAAAAAACTTTGCTCACAAAATCGGGAAAATCTTTAAAGCCAAGTTACGAACAAAACATCGCTTATGTTGTTCCGGTATTCCACTCGGCAATCCAATAAAATATTGCATTCTACAAGTTTAATATATGTGGTGGTATGTATCTGCCTAAATAAATATATAGGTACTCGAGGAAAACTAATACCTACTTCATTTCCTTTGCCCTTCAGTCTTCATCATCTCTTAAGACAACATTGCGTATTAACTTAGTTTTAATTAAGTTGGCCAGTATATATAAGGCTTGCCTTGATCTTGTATGCCCTCGTCGCGTCCGACCCCATTTTGTAACACAATTAGTTATACCTACATAATGTTTGGGCAATGTTTGGACTAGAATACCGACATGATCTCAAAATCAAATTATACAGCAGCGGCGATCTAATAAATCTATATGAGACCGTTATAATATGGTGTTAATATTTTGTCCGAGACTTTGCCGGCCTGGAATAATTATTTTTTTAAATCCGTAGAAATCCTTCGCATGCTCCAATGGTATCCCATGTCAGTGTTCTCAAAAGGAATCCTATGTCAGCTATGTATCGCCCCCCTCGCTTAGTGGATGTCACGTCACGGAAACCAGGTGGCGTAGGACCACGGCTTGTGAAAGTCCCTACAAGAGCCAAGAGGCCATGTTCAGCAGTGGACATCTAATGGTTGACGACAACGATCCTATAATGTGTGTAATGGCTAAAATTAGTCATAAGAAAAAAGAATTAATAATTTTCACTGCATTAAAAGCTTACCTTTGCCAGAGCAACAGCGGGAAATGTATCCCAAACTAGATCCGTATCTTCACCGGACTGGCCTCGGCGTTGACCGCGCAGTATCCTGGCTGCTGTTGCTGTGGTCAGGCTCATACCGTCGCCCACCACTAGTATCACGTTCCTGAGAGATATATTATGCAGAATTAGAAAGATAATTTCTCATTTAGAAGAAAAATGCAACATAGTTTTTCACACTAAAAATATGTCGTTAACGAGCTAATGTGCATACTATGTCCACATGGATTTACGTATTTTAAGTTTTAAAAATAAATTTTTGCATAGCATGAGTAAAAAGTAAAAATCCTGACGACTATTGCACAGTGAACCGCATAATAATAATATCAATATATATCTGACACTCGCAAGTCCGTTGCTGCAAGAATCATTAAAATGGATTCACGTAGTCTCTGGAGTGGCAGCTCAAAGATCCTTAATGAAACACTATACGGAAAAATCATTCACATTCACCGTTCGTAGGTTTGCAAATTCACCGCCGATGGCGCAAAAATAATACATTATTATTATACAACACTAAATTAGAATAATAAACAGACCTTTGTAATAGAGAAAACAAATAAACTCCGAATATTGTTCTTTCAGTACATTGTTTCTCTCAAACCTTATGGGAACGCTTAAGTCTACGCAGGGCACTTAAGAGTTAATACATCCCAAATTACGAATAAAGCGACTAGGTACCTATGTCACATTGTGTTTCGTTACAATAGGCGTCGCGAATTCGTGACATAGATATACGAGGGTTCTCTCGATAAATAAAACATGAGGAACATCGTGTGTTTTATCGGAGTTCTTGCATATGGAATAGAAATCTCTATTAACACCGAGGTTCTAGATTCCTGACCCCTGTCTTAACTACTTTGACAAACTTTTTTAGCGTCAGTTTTCCTGTTCAGAGTAAAAAATAGATTGCGTAGAACTTTGCTAGTTCTTAAACATAATTTATCGACCGGATATGTGATCCCGGACATGTAAGACAGGAACGAAATATTGCTTCCCTTCAATATTGCCATCCAGTAAATAAAGATGTCCACTAATATACCTAGTTTCTGTAACCTTCAAAGCCCTTCCTTACATCGATCGATCTTCCATTACGGAAGATAATGTATATTCTGTCTGTCTGCTATGTTTTTGCGGCCCATTTTTGCAATTGATTTTGATATAATTTGGTGCTCAGATATATGTGCGACTCCTTAAAAACATTTTATGCCTCCGTAATTCTGTATACCTTCTCAATTCCTTAGTAATTAGTATTTTTATTTTTTAGGCATATATCCATATAATATTATGATATTTAAGTATATATTGTATGTATGTTTTTATTTATTATGTATGCTATCTGTTTAAATATATTATAATATTTTTATTTCAAGTAATGTGTGTATTCAGTTAGATGTATAGTTTTTTTTTTAGTTTTAAGGTATGGACTGTACCTATTAATTATTTCATTCTTCATTCTTTTTTAGTTTTTTAAAACTATTATTTAGTGTCCACCCTCATTCATCTAGTATTTTTATTAATATACCTATTTTCCTATTTAGATTGCCTGGAAGAGATCGCTTCAGATTGGCGATAAGGCTACCTATTTTACAGCTTCTTCCCTTTTTGTATGTATGTGTTCTTCTGTTTTGTATCTAGTTAAAGTGTATTTTCATTTCAATGCGTCCGGGGAAAGGGCGCAGGTTACATTTTATTCTGGTAATTCAAAGAGTTTTTTTTTGTCAAAATCCTTAATACTTGCGGACGAAGTCGCAGCTGGTAAAACAAAATAAAACGGATAAACAAATGACTTGATGGGTTTAACCAAATTATAAACATTAACCCCTATTCCAACTGTAATCCAGCTGAACCACATGAAACCCATTCGCCCACATGAAAATTAAATTAGGCATTGAGATAAAATCTTACCATGTTGGGAAGTATAATTTATAAACAATTTCGTTACCCGCCCGGGCAAAATTACTCTTTAGACTAATAATATTGCTTACTAAATCAAAAAGTAATTTACTGACTCAACTTTGTAAATTATCAAGATCAAGCCTGCAGTAATTATGATAATAAAATTACCTATTTTACTTGCATATTAACGTTTCAAATTACGAAAAAAAACTGCTTTAATTTCTTTGTATATAATCTAAACCGTAAAGGCGATATTAATCGAAAGCTGGATTTTTTCCAGCAATATTTTTCAACTAGCTGATGCCCGCGACTTCGTCCGCGTGGTTTAAGTTTTTTGTTATTCCCGCGGGAACTCCTTAATTTTCCGGGATAAAAAGTAGCCTATGTCACTCTCCAGTCCACTCCTCAACTATACCCATGCCAAAAATCATGGCAATCCGTTGCTCCGTTGCGGCGTAATTGAAGGACAAACCAACAAACCAACAAACAAACACACTTTCACATTTATAATATTAGTATGATGATAATAAAAATAACAAACACTACGTTTTTGTGTGTGTGATTTGACCAAAGTCGATAAATTGTAGCAATATAATAGCCATAGCAGAGATTAAATGTTAATGTTTATAGTATCATGATATATAAATAGTACAGGGATTATATTGTTATAGAGTAAGGAGAAAATGGACTTAATGTAAACAGGACTGACTAAAAGCTCGATTTTGGAAGGATGGCATTGAGTAGATAACTTTCGTGGAGTAATAAATTATTCTCTATGTCGAATTGAGTGAATCGAAGATCAAATCTCTACGATCCGCATTAAATTGGAACAGAGCGATCGGGATTAACATAGTAAAGGTGGTCCATTTGTTTACTCATGTGACTAGAAGAAATATCAAAATAGAAAATTGTTCCAATACGTTCCACTCTATAGCGTGGCGACAAACGGCACCAGCGCGTCTTTACTTTATTTTATTTTAATGAGTATTTAATGAGGTATTATGTAAATAAACTATTATGCAGGTAGAAAGTAATAAGTGATGTTAATAATGGCACTTAGCTTAATAGTATAGCACAAATTGTGAATTGTTTTCGTGAACAAATAAATCATCTATCTATCTAAAAGATTTTTAATCGAACAGACTCAAATCTTCAAGTGAATCTATCACTGGCTCGGAATGACTATAATACCGGAAAAGCAAGCAAGAAATTCTGCGGTTACAACTAAATCAAGGGATAGAAGGACATTACATCGTAGGTACGAGTACAACCAAAATCTGTTTTTACTAATTAATCATTTGTACCAATTACGAATTATCTAATCAAATGTTAATATTAAGTATGCCTGTTAGAGGTAAACTGTTCCTACTATGTAAAATTATTTTAAGATCTTAAACTATGTGACAGTCAAACGATTAAATAAATAAATGAATGAATGAAAGATAAATTTTTACGTTGTTAGTAATGCAATACCAATACGTTTTGTTTTCATCTATATTTGAGGCTTCTATTATTGGTTCAATGAATTTTGCTGCTTTGATGGTAAGGATTATAAAATTTGATAAACATCTATTATATTCTGCATGCATTTCATTACTTTCGTATTAAAATATTTCTTACTAGATGATGCCCGCGATTTCGTCCGCGTTGATTAAGTTTTTTTGATTCCCACGGGATCTCTTCAATTTCCCGGGATTAAAAGTAGCCTATGTCCTTCCTCGGGATGTAACCTATCCCTGTACCAAATTTCATCAAAATCGGTGGAACAGATGGGCCGTGAAAGCGTACCAGACAGACAGACAAACAGAAACACTTTCGCATTTATAATATTAGTATGGATATAGTATGGATTCAAACCAATTTGAACCTTTTTTTTAATCTTTATTTTTTTAGAGTCTTTCGTCCGTTTGAATATTGAACTTAAGCAACATTGTTTTAAAAAAGCATAACCTGGCCTACATTATAAAATTAGTCATTCACGTCAACCTTGACTTTTTGCGACCTCCCATACAATTTGCAGACTTACTGCGTCATCTCTATTTCAAGATCCTAGAATTACCTATCTACCTAGTAGGTAGATAGGTAATTCTTTACCTATCTACCTAGGTTAAAACCCATTTGTAACATAATCAGCCCTTACCTATTGTCCTAACAACGGCTCTGAAACATATCGCAAATTTGATAAATGGCAACTTATACAAGCGTGATTTTGTATATATCTACCTTGTAATATAGTTCTCGTCGAAATGATATAAAACTAAGTAAAAATCCTCATTTTTCTGTCAGCATAATTATATTTTTTATTTAGGTACCTAGGCTTCGGCCGTGGCTAGTTACTGGCAAAGACGTGCCGCCAAGCGATTTAGCGTTCCGGTACGATGCCGTGTAGAAACCGATTAGGAGTGTGGACTTCATATAACTGCCATACCCAAAAAAAGTTAGCCCGCTACCATCTTAGACTGCATCATCACATAGAAATCAATAGAGAATTTTGAATTGAGATCACAGTCAAGGGCTACCTAGTAGAGGATAAAAAAACGAGCTGATGCCCGTGGTTTCGTGTTTTGATTTGGACAAGTGGGACCGTAACAGCTAATTATAAAATTATCCAACGATGGCATAGCTGTTGGCATAAACCTTGAACCTTTGCCACTGGTATCGATCCATTTGGTTGATGTCCATGGTTCGTCAGACAACCCTTGAAGTGGCGACGAGCTATTCCAAAGCGCTGGTTCATTTTCGTAGAGAGTTAAAAACTCGAATATTAAATCGTTCGTCCACTCCATCACGTGCGTGAACGCGCACGCGCCGCCGCAGGTGAAATGAATATTGAATGAGTTAGAACCGACGCAGACGCGCCCGCACAGACCACGGCAGGCACCGTCTAGCCACGCCGCGCCGCGCCTTTGAACTTTTACCGACTCCCGACGGATCGGACGACAACAGGCTTCATCGGGTGCGACGGTTCCCATGGCCTGTCGGTCTGACCTGGTGCGATCTGGCCTGTTAAAACACGGGCCGTGGGACCCCATCCACGCACGTGATGGAGTGGACGAACGATTTAATATTCGAGCTTTTAACTCTTTACGAAAATGAACCAGCGCTTTGGAATATCTCGTCGCCACAACATAAAAACAAGAACGATGTCCATGATGCGTGGTTACGGATAAAAACTAATTTAAAAGAAGGAACTATTTCTATCACGGAGTTAAAAACTTCCTCCGTAACTTAAAACCTCCGTATCACTTAACATGTTGGACTGGCAGTAAGGACAGGCCTGTAGAGGCCGACACACACCTTGGGAACGGCACTGCGCGAGACGCAATCAGCCGCACAGGCATCCACAGGCGTGGCACGTTTCGGCCTGGCCTGTGATAACACGGGCCGTGGGACCGCACTCGGAAAGTAAACACAGCGCAGAACCATACTCTCCACTGACATACCATCCAGGGCTCTTTTTAACTTGATGCCAACTGTATAGTATAACACTTACTTTGCAATAGGTTTTTTCTCCGTCGCATACTGAAGTCTTTTCTGTAGCGTCTCCTGTGCTTGTGCATACCAGTACTGGCGATCTGAAACAAACAAATAAGTTTAAAAAAAATTGGTTTGTCTATACGCCTGCGAGAAGAAAGGTCATGTCGTGAATATCTCTGGTTTCTAATATAAATGCAAAATGCCCTGTTGTAAATCCATATCCATTATCCATACTAATATTATAATAGACATGACACACTTTTAGAGCTTATAGGTCCAAAAGTGTGTCTGTCTATTTGTAAAATCCCGTGGAAACTTCTAGATTTTCCGGCATAAAATGTAACCTTTGTCCTACCCCAGGATGCAATACATCTTCGCACTGCCAAATTTCGTAAAAATCGGTTGAAAAGATGGATCGATCCATCTTTGAGCGTAACTGAAAGAAGACTATTATTTTATAAGACACGTTTAAGATTATGAACCACGTCTTTCACTTTGTACTTAAGAGATATAAAATAATGACAATAGTATTATCAGAGGTATCATGTTTGGGCTTATTGAAATGGTATCAATGAATAAATTATAGATATACTCGTAGTATAGTGATCAGGTCTGATGATGGGGCCCAGTGTTGGGGTTTTTTTAATTTTAAATTTATATTATTTCAATTTTCCGAGCTACCAAGCAACGGGATTGTTTCAGTGCGCAAACCCTATTTCCATATTTCCGAGTCGAAAATACGTAAAAATACAACACAACGGTGATAACTACAATACTTACAGTAAATAGAACAGTGATAGTAGTAAATAGAACAATGATAGTGTCGTGTAAAACCAGTTCAGCTGTCCAATTTTCCAGGATAAATAAAACGGTAAAATGAGCGATTTAATTTTTAAAGGTATATTGTATTTTTGCACTATACAAAACTACTACAACGCTTTCGTAGTTTAATAACTAAACTAGGTAACGCCCGCGACGTCATTTTCTTGGCTTTAGTTTTCTCAATATCCCGTGGGACCTCTTTCGGGACGAATCTGTGTTTGTACAAAATTTCGTATCGGTTATTAATTCTAATAATTTCTAAATCGGTTGCATATATGGGCCATGGATGACTCGTGAGACAACACTCGATTTTACATCTAGAATACTAGCTGATGCCCGAGACTTCGTCCGAGTGGTTTGAGTTTTTTTGATTCTTGCGGGAACTCCTTAATTTGCCCCCGTTGCGGCGTGATTGAAGGACAAAACAACAAACCAACAAACAAACAAACACACTTTCGCATTATAATATTAGTATAATTTATAAAATGTGCCTAAACAAATGCAAAATATTCGAATCGCCATATAAACTTGCAGCTGGACAAGTTAGGACCTTGATTAAATTACTTCAATAACCAATTAAATTTTTAAATGTGTTTCGCGCAACTCAGCGTTAGTCAGTCACCATGATAAGAAGTAAAACGAGTAATCACGTTGAACGAAGACGTATCAAGTACGATTATTTAATGAAGACATTTGTATTCATCGGCCATCGCGCTCCAATTCGTTATCCAACTGAAATCAGAATACTATGGTCCTTGGAATGACAGCACTCTTTGTGATTACATTGCAAATGTCTCATTTGTATCAAAAACACGCCTGTCTAATTTATTTTCGGACTTTATATAATATTGTTGATCAATTCTGTAGAACTTATATAATATATTAAAAATCCCGCACTTTAGTGCTAGGATAGAATAGTTGGTGCTAGCTTTTTCCCGTGACTGAATTTTAGTGCCAGCTTTTGCATGAATTTAAGATAAAAAAGGTTTCACTATTGTTCTATAACGATTTCGTCGTGATCTTGAGCTTTTATGTCAAGATGTTTGCACTGGTAACGCTTTTTGAAAAACAGTGGCATAATTTCGGAAATGACATTATGCTTTTTTAATTACCACCACTACAGCCCATTAACGTCCCACTACTGGGCACATGCCTCCATGCTTGTAAAATTTATTCTGAATTTTAATACTTTTGCTCATTACCATTCATTACATAAACAGAAGTGATGTCATCCGAGCTTTTATTATTCGAAAACTTCCAAATATAAGATAACATTAAAATATCGTGCCGGAATTGTTTAAAATTATATTATTTCATCTCAACCGTAAAATAAATGTTGAATATAACATTAATATTGTCGAACTGAAAATACGTTCGCCATATTTCATGTAAATTGGGTATAACAACTGCGTAGTAAATGTCCAAGAGAGTGGCATTTGTATTCTATGGGCATCCAAACAACTCCAAACCTAGTTCGTTACTTGACCGGAATCAAATACTGAAGCTTTGACCTTTCCAATCTCACACATAATAATTCACACGAAATGCGAAAGTTTGAATGGATGTATGGATGTATGGATGTTTGGCTGAAATTTGGCACAGAGATAGATAGTCTGGAATAGCACATAGGCTACTTTTTATCCCGGAAAATTAAACAGTTCCCCCGGGAACCAAAAAACCTCAAACCACGCAGACGAAGTCGCGGGCATTCGCTAGTATACTATATGGCTTAAATTATTCGTGATAAAAGGATGAGCTGAGATGCGAATTATAGCTGATATAAACGTTTAAATCGTTGAATGCAAAAAAATAGAAAAGCATAATAGGGTCGTTATGTTAAGTATAGTTGTGTTAGCTGTAATATCATGTGATTATTTTTAGGGCTTTAGTTTTGTAGGTGCTTGTAACTTTTTTTTTTCATCCACTACAAGCTAGCCCTTGACTGCGATCTTACCTGATGGTAAGTGATGATGCAGTCTAAGATGGTAGCGGGCTAGCCTGTTAGGGGCATGGCAGTTATATTAAACCCATACCCCTTTGGTTTCTACACGGCATCGTACCGGAACGCTAAATCGCTTGGCGGCACGTCTTTGCCGGTAGGGTGGTAACTAGCCACGGCCGAAGCCTCCCACCAGGCAAACTTCCACAACGGCTTTGCCAAGAACGCCACTTCTAGGTAAGAAGATAACTGGCAGACTACCGCTTTTCTAAATTATTGTGATCAGATCACTTAATAACAATGTGCTAAGTACAGCACCGTTTTGCTATACGTTTTTGATACCAACCGCTAAAATGTGGAATGCCCATGCGCATGTATTTCCGGCCACGTATAAATTAAGTACCTTTGTCCTTCAAGGCAAGAGTGAGTAGGCATCTTCTAGGAAAGTGCGCTCCAACCTACACCTCATGATTGTTTGCACTAGCTGATGCCCGCGACTTCGTCCGCGTGGATTGAGGTTTTCCGGGATAAAAAGTAGCCTATTTTCTATTCCAGACTAAAATCTATCTCTGTGCCAAATTTCAGCCAGATCCGTTCAGCCGTTGTGGCGTGATTGAGTAGCAAACATCCATACATCCATCCAAACTTTCGCAGGAACTCTTTAATATTCCGGGATAACAAGTAGCCTATGTGTTATTCCAGTCTATAATCTAACTCTGTGCCAAATTTCATCCAGATCCATTAAGCGGTTATGACGTGATTGAGTAACAAAACTAACATCCATTCATCCATACATCCATCCAAACTTTTGCATTTTTAATATTAGTATAGATGGCATTAAGTCTTGCTTTATCTTTCAGAATATACACAATTTTGAAAAATCTAATTTGGATACTTGGATTACAAAAAATACATAAGATGGTAAAACCCTCATTGGTG
This sequence comes from Erebia aethiops, assembly GCA_923060345.2. Lineage (NCBI taxonomy): Eukaryota > Metazoa > Arthropoda > Insecta > Lepidoptera > Nymphalidae > Erebia > Erebia aethiops. Next base: position 16,321,947 of record OV281087.1, read on the forward strand.
TCTACTAGAAGCGGTTTGAGACTGGTTTTTCATTATTTAGAGGAGAGATAATAATAAAAAAGTTAAAATTTATCATCTAAGAGTACGTAAAAACAGCAAACTTTGATAATATCAAAGTCTGAAGACAGTTTATCCTTAAATTAAAAAAAAAACATGTCATCTTTCAATGCCAAATGTGCCAACGTCGGAGGCAATAAAAAACCGTTAAAAACTAAAAGTAAAACGATATTCTCAAGTTTAAAACCGCAAATGAATGCAATGAAATCCTCTATAAAATATCTCTTTATGTCGTCTTTTCTCTTCTATATTAAAACAGAGGCATTATTTTGTCTAATAAAGGACATGAGTGCTTTCTTCGACTTAACTTTCTCAATAGCATACTTACTAAAATCTTACAGTTATTCATATAACGAGTACGACATAAGACGTCGCATTTAACAAAGAATAATTATTGTTTTTGTTATTGTTTTGGAAAATTTGTATCGAAAAATTATACTAGATTTTGAATTTATGACTAACTAGTGGGCCCGGCAGACGTTGTCCTGCCCTGAACCTAGAACCCGATTGCAGCGCCCCCTACCGGGTCCAATAATATATATAAACCATCCCTGAACCCACTCAAACTCATACAGAAAATTCCATCTAAATCGTTCAAGCCGTTCTCGAGTTTTAACGAGACAAACGAACAGCAATTGATTTTTATTTATATAGATAATTAATTAACCAATATATTGAAACTAGATGGTGCCCGCGACTTCGTCCTGGTGGCTTAAGGTTTTTGAAAAATCTTTTGGGAATTTTGATTTTCCGGAATAAAAACTAGTATATGTCTTTCTCCGGGATATAACTTATCTCTGTACCTTTCGTCAAAATCGAGTGAACAGATGGGCCGTGAAAGCGTACTTGACCGGTAGACAGACACAGTTTTTCATTTTTGGTATTAGTCTGGATAATAAATACCTATATGAACAAATATTACAGACGAGAAATTTTTTGTAAAACTCTAGTCAAAACAAACAACAAACCGCAAAAAAACTGTAGACAAAAATAAATACAGTAGATGAAACGAAAACCTTTGATAATCCTAACCTCGTACCCACAATTCCAACGGCATTGAATGAAAGTGCATCGAAGTGTTTCTCGGAAATCCGTTTGTCGTTTCCACTCAAGTTAAGCTATTTTAGTCTGACAAACAACTTGTATTCCAACTTCTGATGCTAAGTTTGTAACTGAACAGGTGAAAATACTTTTTATGTACACGATTTATTGTCTGTGAAAACAGTCTCATTATACGAAGAACGATAGAAGTTTTTATTTGTTGTTTGAAATTTTGGAATATCAAAAGCACTCATAAAGCGGATGTAAATTGAATGAATAGGAAGTAAATTAATGAAAGGATGACAGAAGCTAATTTACATCTTATGGAAATTACTTCGAATAAAAACTTCGATCAGAAATCAAATAATAAGGAACCAGGCAAAAATGGTAAAAAATTACATTTACTTATATTAAGTATAGTATAACATTGTCTTCTTCGTATTCTTAAGCCACCATCCAACCACAACAGCCCAATAACGTCCTCTTATAGGAGAGAGGGAATTGGAGCTTAGCGACCAACCACGCTGCTCCAATCCGGATTTGCGAGCTTTAACGCCTATTATGATACTAGTTATAATAACCGGGACCGATGGCTAAACGTGCTCTCCCAGGCACGGGGGTAAAATACCGCCAACTTCCTTTATCTCCGGGCTAGTACTGATAATTTCTAGTTAGAAAAACCCAATACTTAACTATGGCCCGACCCGGGACTCAACATGCCAACCACTAGACCAACGAGGCATTCTTAAGCAATAATAAAAATTCAATACAGCTAGTGCAGACTTCAGAGAGGCACACAACACAGGGTTTGATACATGATTTGCTAGAAGTCATGAAAATTTGCGCCCATATCATTAGTACGTACCGTATGTTTCTTTGACTTCAGCGTTCATCGGCGCCGGTGAAAGAACCCCAGTGTTGATCGTGCCCATTATGATCACGATGCAGCACCAAGCACTCATGGTTGACAAGCTTCATCGGTGCTGACGTTCCCTCCGCACCACCAGGAAATTAAATGTAGTTTTTCTTATTGCTTTGGCTTGATCATTGCATCTACTGCATCTGCAAAGATATCCGAAGGTTAATAAAACGTTATCATGACTGAATAAAAACCTAATAAAGATAATGAAAAGGTGGGTAGAAATATTAAGTTCTTGACGTCATGCTCTATTCCAGTCCTGTCGTGAACCATGCATGAACCCGATCGATACAAATGGGTCGAAATTTACACAAAACTATGTACGTGGTTTATTTCATAAGGACAATAACTTCTAAGTAATTATTTTCAAAGGTAAGGTTTCTATGGTGCAGCCAAGGGTTTTTAAAATACAGTGTTTTCTTCTAAAAATACAATACTCTCAAGCAAATAAGTTTGCTCTGTCTGGAGAATGGCGGAGGCAATCCATGTGTGTCTTGCCAACACAACTTTAGGCAATTCGGTGGGGAGTTAGAATTATTATAATGGCTATACTTAAAGAATAATAAATATTTTGTTAATATTTGTTGAACATTGTAATTTAAGTAACAGAATTATTGGTTATTGGTTATATATTCTTCATTCTTTTTTTTTTTATCCACTACAAGTTAGCCCTTGACTGCGATCTCACCTGATGGTAAGTGATGATGCAGTCTAAGATGGTAGCGGGCTAACCTGTTAGGGGCATGGCAGTTATATTAAACCCATTCCCCTATTCGGTTTCTACACGGCATCGTACCGGAACGCTTAATCGCTTGGCGGCACGTCTTTTTCGGTAGGGTGGTAACTAGCCACGGCCGAAGCCTCCCACCAGGCAAAATTTACTGGCAATCTTCAAATTGACAAGGACTTTTTGTAACTACGTGAAATGTATAAATAAGAACAAATTAGGTATTCTTATGCTAGAGTAGTAAGTTAATAAAATTATAGAAATAATTAAATTGATTATTTTATTACTTAATATTTATTCGCGAGTTCATCCAAGTGGATTAGGATTTTTAAAGATCTCGTCGTCGTTGGAAGTTCTCAAAACCTACATACAAAGACTCAGTGGCTCAGATGAAAATTAATAGTTACCTACTATCAGTGGTTGCAGTACGTACTAATATGTACATATACTATGTACGCTATGTAATATAACTATGTACGCTGAAATGTCAGTTTCTTCGGCCTCAGTAGTAAAACATGTGGCAGGATGAGTAACACATTAATTTGTCTCTCTCTCTCTATCCTTATTATTTAAAGTCATATAAAATCGATAATAAACGAAAATTATATTTACGGATTTTATATCTGTACATTTTAATAATTAATTAGATACAAATTAACCATTAATATACAAAATGGTGTTTTAACGATGAGGTTTAGGTTTATCATATCAACTAAATACGTTTAGTTAATAGTTAATAATAAAACAATTTTGTGAAATATTTGTAAAAGTACATTTTGATGATGATATTTTACATCTTAAACTCCATATTGTGGAGAAAATTTAATCCGACTGAGCGAATGTAAATAAACCACTCGCGTTAATCACTCGCATTCTAGTTTATATGTTTATAATTTCAATCTTGGGGAAAGTTTATATGAGAAGATTTCTTGCATATTAATAACTAGATGATGCCCGCGACTTCGTCCGCGTGGATTAAGGTTTTTGACTCCCGCGAGAACACTTGAATTTTCTGGGATAAAAAGTAGCTTATGTCCTTCCCCGGGATACAAACTATCCCAGTACCAAATTTCATCAAAATCGGTTAAACAGATGGGCCGTAAAAGCGTAGACAGACAGACAGACTTTTGCATTTATAATATTAGTATGGATTGAAGAGTAACGAAAGAAGTCTGAGACCCGTATTAATAAACCGTCTCAACTATACCTATTGGTCAATATAATATGCTTAAAAACCAGGTCAGCATAGACTGATTGAATATTTACCATACAGCTTAGTCATTTTTAAAATCATAGAATATTTAAAACAAAACTAAAAATACAAACATGGACTTAATGCAACATCATGAGGCTGGGATACTTTCCGATTACTTTATTCAGTCGTGTTTTAATCTCCTAATAACTTTCCTTATGGTAAGCTAATTTATCTAGAGTGTAGATGATAGCTCGATGTTGAATTCCCAAAATGGATTGCTGAACTTGGTTTAAAGGATATTTTTAACTCAAACAAATCTTTTCTGCTACCAAACTGTGTACAGTTAAGTTACCAATACACTATTAGCTAGTAGTTTGATAACTGTGCCTATTCATATAAATCATCAAATTATTAACGACCTCCGTGGCGCAGTATGTAGCGCTGTTGCCTTAACGTGCGGAGGTCCCGGGTTCGATCCCCGGCAGGGTCAATATGGGAATTTATAATTTCTGCATTTTCTCTGGTCTGGCCGGTCTGGCTGGGAGGCTTCGGCCGTGGCTAGTTACCACCCTACCGGCAAAGATGTGCCGCCAAGCGATTTAGCGTTCCGGTACGATGCCGTGTAGAAACCGAAGGGGTATGGGTTTAATATAACTGCCATGCCCCTAACAGGTTAGCCCGCTACCATCTTAGACTGCATCATCAATTACCATCAGGTGAGATCGCAGTCCAAGGGCTAGCTTGTAGTGGATTAAAAAAACCTATTTTAGATCAAAATTCTATAACAGATAATACGGAGTCGGATAGTGATTTATTGAGAAAAATGTTTCATGTTACTTTTTTAATTCACGGTACATTTTATGGTGAATAATATACCATTAAAAAGTAAAAATTAAAAATTCATTTGGATTTTTTTATAACCGATCTCGTGTTGGTCAAAACACCGTGACTTTATTTTGGACCTATCATGCATCCCTCGATACCTCTCAAATAATATTATGAGGAAAGATAAGCGTATTATATTTCAATGTGTGTTCATTTACCGAACAACCCTGTCCCTTGGCGCAATAATATTGGATTGAGGAGTTAGGGTTGTTATGACTAATAACAAACCTTGTTTGTCATCTACTGGTACGCAATTTCTTGATATAAGATTTATCAACATTTCACACCAAATAATGAAATCTGATATTGTGCTATTTCTCGAACCATCAGCTTTCTTTTATTGAACCTTTTTTTTTTTTTGAATTGTGACTCAGATTTAGTAGAATATTCAGAAAAAATATACGTAGTAATGAATGAATGAATGAGAATATACCACTCGCGTTAATCACTCGCATTCTAGTTTATATGTTTATAATTTCAATCTTGGGGTAAGAATGAGAAGATTTCATGCATATTAATAACTAGCTGATGCCCGCGACTACATCCGTGTGGATTGAGGTTTGTTGGTGCCCGCGGGAACTCCTTAATTTTCCGGGATAGCGCTGCCCGGTCCCCGCCATAGCGCTGTCCCGCTTTTCAGACTAGATGGCGTTAGTAAAATAAGTCCACATTCTTTGTTTGACAGAGCCCGTCTGTGTAAATTGAGGTCGTTGGTTAACTTATGTTTGTTAAAAGTGTAAATTAATAATGCTGGTCAGTACATGGTCTTCACTTACAGTAGAAAATGTTATAAGTCTATGGTATGGTACCTGATACTGATCGTGATAATTATCTCGTGTGATCTACAGGACTAATACCCAAGTCAACACGGCAACACACAATCCATTTCGGGTCTGTGGACTGTGATACCTACACCATAAAGCAGACAGAGAGCGTAGAATAACAATTAGCTACGGCATCTCAATGCCCCCTGTGCATATAACAACACTATCAAAATGTAGTGTACATTCCATACAAACGTAAAGGCATTCCTTGATCATTTAACCGCAAATTCAGTTTTACACATTATTGTTAGAACAAAGCTAGTGTTACCCGCAAACGTTTTGGCGAGTTGTGCAGAAATTGGACGTGAATATATTAATTAAACCATCCACGCCATTTTCCCATATGCAAACTTTCTCACAAGCCATTTATCAAGCACTTCTATCCTTCAAAACACAACCTATGTACAACTATACATTATGTTTTATCTCGAAGAAATAAGAAACTTTCTTATCTCCATTTGAACAAATATTCAGTAAGTCGAGAAAGTTTAGTCTTTCCGACTCTATACTTGGGGCAATATCAGAAGCGATTGCCATTTATTTAGTCAACGCACCTGAGGGGAAAACGGCGGAAACTCTAAATTATGATAATGGGCTAGTAACTATGCATGGAAAGCTATCGTAAACATTCGATAAATATTTTCAGATTCAGTGCAAGACCACCTTTGCGCACTTGTTATTTCTTTTTGCTTGTTAACTATATTATTTCTATTTAATGTTTTGTGTGGCCATAATGCATTTATTTATGCTGCCTGTGTGTTGGGCACCTTACCTAGGGCACAAAATTTTGATAATTATTTTAATTCTTAGGTTTAGTTAGGTATCTTAATTTAATTGCATTTACTGTATTATTGGTTGGATATTGTGATATAATGTTAACTTATCCTGAAAAAAAAATCTATCTATCTATCTTTATAAATTTGTATCAAAAATGAAAATTATTTTTATTTATTTAGCTCTTGGTGAAGATTCATTTGGCATTAAATTAGTTAACTTCGCGCTCAGTTACCCAAAAATGTTTTCCTTACTCTCGGAACAGATTTTGTGGGGATAAACGTTTAATATTTCATTGTTAGCGGTTTGTTTGGTTTATTCAGAAAGCTATTGAAAAAACAGCACCTCATTTCAATTTGAAAAACATGTTGTATCATTATAAATGCAAAAGCTTTTAGCTATATTATAATTTTATTCATAAATCCACGGCTTCGACCGTGTCCTCTGGTTTCACAGAAGTGAGCTTTTAATTTTTTAATCCATTCAAAATCCCATCATAAACTATAAAATTTATCTAAACTTATACTATATATAACTAGTATTGAAAAAACTATAGCAAAACGGATCCTACAAAATGAAAATATTATGCCAATAGCACCAATGGACTTGATATGAACTGAAATTTTTGACGAATAAAAATTCTTTCCAAAAAGCCGACTTCCAACGCCACTGTAAAGTAAAAAATAATTTTGATTTCTACCCACTATGTTGAAGTCGGGCGAGCCTGATGCGTCAACTTTGCTTATCCTTGTTATACCCGCCCGACTTCAACATAGTGGGTAGAAATCAAAATTATTTTCAACCTACTTCCAAAAAAGGAGGAGGTTCTCAATTCGGCGCGTATGTTTTTTTTTATGGCACCACCTCGAGAGCTTCCTCTAACGGCTGATAGAAAAAAATTCAAATCGGTTCAGAAACCACGGAGATTGCACCGACATACATTTTAAAAAAAAATACGCGCCGAATTGAGGACCTCCTCCTTTTTTTGGAAGTCCGTTAAAAAAAGGAAGTAGCATGGCGAATTCATGTCTAGAGGCTTAAGGCATAAAATAGCTGCTAATGCTATACGTTGAAATAGCTTAATGCCAATTTTTCATTGTGATCGACCTTTAAAATAGGTACCGCCCCAACTAAATTGCCTACCCTGGGTTCGGACCCCGTTCACGCCACTGCAGGTGAATACCCGCTAAGTTAAATCATAAGAAGAACTTTCTCTGATTTAATTTTCTAATTAGTTAAAGGTCATTAGAAGAATAATGCGCAACTTATATTGTTTCATTTAGCCATGCTACCTTGCCAGTTTCAGTTAAATTTTGTTAAGATAGAAAGTTACTTTAATCTAAGTCGCCGCTACGATACAATGTTTTAATTTAATTGTTTCGCTTTAAAATAAAATAAAAGCACAAGCTTCGACTGAAATAAAAGCTCTAGTTGCAATATATTTTTTAAATTCATTATAGGCTTACGCTTGACCACAATCACACCTGATGGGAAGTGATGATGTTAGGATGGGACGCTAGTGTTCCTAGCCATGCGAATAAGGAATGAGGAATATATTCCAATATTTTTAATTTGAATTTAATTATATACCTCTAATGCAGCTCAAGTAGATACAAATTAGTGTCATAGCGTTTTCCCGCGGTTTTAGCAACGCTTTACAAACCACATGAAAAAGCATCGTCGCATTGAGAATGCCTATAATATTATGAGCCTAATAATACAATACAATAATACGTACCTTCATTAATATTTAGCCTGGCTGATTCCAAATATGACGTGAATAAAAACAAAGAAAGTAACCTTAATGAGGAAAATCACAAACCGCATATATTAGTAAGTATCTACCTACTAAGGAAATTTCTAACAATTTACTCAAAGACTAGGCAGCGCTTTGTTATTCAAATCAAGGAAAACTACATTGCGTTTAGTCACGCAATAGTAAAATTATTTTTATTTGATTTTCTTTTGATATAAATGAAGTGATATTATGGAGTTCATTAAAAATACTCAGAGGATAATATTTCGTTACGTTTTATTACTACAGTGTAGTTTTTAAGGAATCCTAAATTAGTTTTATTTTCCAATAATAAAATCCAAATTCCATTGAGATCTTTTCAGTAACTCTAACTAGTTTAAACGTGATGGGTAATCTCGTACTTTAATGATCGAGAGACAGACAGAAAAATAAATAAATAAACGCTTTTGGGCTTTTCACAATTTTGACAATAATGAAGCCTTTCCTTCCTTTGATCCGTAAGAAATTTTTCAGTTTAATTTCAAGTAGGTATATAATTGTATATTTCTTCTTATAATATTCATTTTCCCACATTTTACTATCGACTACTGTAGCTAAATATTGGAGCATGTATCTTCACGTACATTTATATCGCGAGTTCACGTCGCTACACCGCGCCGTCACGTAACGAACTCATGATCAAGAGCCCCGGAAGGGTTTGAAACTTGTCTGGCTGTTCCTATAAATTTCATACGTGAGCATTGCCGGCGTAATGTTCACCACATATCTATACCTACACTATTTTATGAACACCGACGTTAATACCATCCCTTAAGGCTCTGTCATAGCGTAAAATAGGCAACGCGGAGTTTTTAAAACAGCATGTATCAATCAACCGGTGACATAATATATTACGTATGCTTGAAATAATAATATTATGTTGTTTTCAAGACCTTTAAAAAATCTCTGCATAGAATCTATGAATAATTTTTTTAAACTTTAGCTTAATTTACCTAGTAATTAATAATTTGCTCTAAAAATATTACATAAAATTCAATTTCTAAATTTTAATTGAACAGTAAATATTTATTTATTATTTCATCTGTACTTTGATCTCGTGAACTGAGAGCGCCTTAATCCCTTGAAATTTATCAAATTCCTATTCACGCTTCTTTCTAGACCCAACTTATTTAGCTGTATGTTGATATATATTTGCTTAGACGAATAACTTTAGGGGTTAATTTAATAAAAAAATGCCTTTTTATGACATTTAAAACATTCTTCAACAAAAAGGTAGGTATTTAATTTACATAAAAAAATTAAAAAGTACTAGGTATTATAAAATGGCTGCTCTAAATGACTACACGGCGCGTGGTCGAGATCAATGATTAATTATTAGTATAGTCTGGACTCTAGGCAATAAAGCTCCTTTACAGTATGATAAAGCATCATGAGTTAAACGTATATTACAAATATTCAATAAAAAATCATAAAGAAAGTAAGGTGTTTTATGTTATACCCAATTGTTAAAGCACGAAGGTACATTATCGCGTAAACGCAGTTTAGCTTTGATAATAAAATCGGTTTAAATAGCGATGTTCTGCATGATTATTTCGTTTGATATTTCGATTTTGAGTGATACTACCAACAAATATTTTAAAAAGAAATCGAGAAAATATTCAATCATAAATATTAAGTTTTAGGATAAATACCTAACTTACGCGTGTTTTTTTTTTGGATACTTTTGTATAAGTTTTTTTTCACGCCATACTACAACCCTGCCAAGTTTCAACGACTGAATATTTAATGCGGGGGTCTCCATAGTCCCGTCCCGTTGCCTAGACTAGTAGTGCCTACTAAGCATACAGAGATGAACAGTGACAGGAAAAGCTTTTCCGTATTGTAATGTGAAATTATCCTCAAGGGATGATTAGTTATTTTTAAATTAATCCTGTACAATTACAATTATTTAAGCAAAAAGTGTGTGTGTGCAATTCACACACGGCAGAAGTGAAACTTCGAAAGAAAAGTAGCCAAGAGAATGAGATAAATATAACCTGTATTCTATCTCATTCTCTCGCAAGCTAAATCCTATTATGAATATGTTTGTCTTTTTTTGGTGTCGCTTTTTCGTTTCATCTATTTTCAAATCACAACGATTCTAAAGAAGTTTCATTTGAATTGAATTATTATCATTATGTCCAGGCCCCTATTTAATAAAAGTAACAATCTTTACTGATATAATTGATAAATAGTACGACATTTTTCTAATAAATTAGTCGTATAATTTTACAATGAAGTCATGGTACCACTAACATTTTATTGTCTTGTGTTATGCTGTATAATTTTATCGTATTGAATTACATTAGCAGTTAGATCGTAGATGGAGTGATAACGGCAATGACGTGTTCACTCGGGCAAATAATACGAGAAACACAGGATAGGGGAGTGACGTATGTTGTGATTAAGTAATAATAAATCTTGGATCTGTTTTCCCTAATGTTGACATTATCTCAAACATAATTACTTGTTATTATTAAAGAAACTTCATTAGGTAATGCTAAATACCTTATGAGTTTATAGCTGGTTTCGGTAAAAAAAAGGAAAATTGCCCGCTGTTTTGTTCCCTACTTGTCGACTATTTGTCGTTAATTTCTCGTTCACTAGGAACCATTGTTCATTGAGACCTATATATTACTCCCATTAAATACGGTTAATAAACCCACCGATACTTTATCCATGCCATGCTTTTTTTGGTCACATTGCCCGCCGCCAACCTAGTAATGATAAACTCATAGTCATAGGAAAGGTGGAGGACAAAGGACCGCGCGGCCGATCACCTACCCGCTGGTCTGACCAGGTCAAGTCGCCCACGGGCCTCCCGCTTACTACTGCGATGCAATATAAGTGAAGGACAGGATGGAATATCGAGCGTCACGAGGTCACTTCAATGCGGACACGACCTTCAGTAATGAAGAATGCGACCGAGAAGAGACTTTATCCATATGGTCACACGCGTTCGGTAAATCGTCGACAACTGTTATTTCCAACTTTCAGAGAGAATTCAAATTGAAACACAGTGTACACTCCGCAAGCGGTATCCTCACTGATTCACACCGCGCGGTGCGCGGACCCCCGCACGGTTATTTTCAAAATACCCACATAATAATATTATAAAATGAATTATTCGCGGAGTCTGAAACCATTTACCCAGCGTTACTCTAATTATTTTGCAGTAACATAGTACTTCTATTTTGGCGATAGTTATACATTTGCCATAAGAAAATAATATATCTACTAGTATTCTTCAACTCTAAGTTAACGTACTGTTACACACTCATAATTTAGGTAAATAGATAAAAGAAATGGTCCAAATAATCGTACAAACTTTTTAGAGCGAAATAAATATAAAAAGTTATGACCAAATATTATAAAGAGCAAAAACTTCGAACAACATAATATTGTTCTCTAAAAAAAAGGAAGTATTATAAGTTTTCGTGCTTGTTTATGGCAAGTTACCTATCGACTCCATTGTAAAACTATTCCTTAGCACGCGATATTTATACAGCTTTAACTTATCAACGAAACATTATTAAGTTTTTATTAGAGTTTTTATAGCTTAGGATGCTTATCATAACTGGCCTAGTTCTATTTTCCCTTTTTTGTAGGTAAACTAGTTTCAGCAACTTGAACTTAATGGCGATTGTATCCTAACGTGCGTGGGTAGCCAATAAAAACAACGAGGCCATTATGTTCTAACAACCTAGGACTGCTTTTCTTTTTAAAATAAGCCGTATTTGAGGGTACAATTCGGATCCACCCGCGCTTTCGCCCTCGCTCAAGGAATCCGGGAACCTTATTACGTATATATAGTTGGCTCCAATCAAATAGTCGTCTCTGAACAGGTGCGAGTGCTTTTTTGCGCCCTCATAAGTCGAAGTCAACGTAGCGTAGTAGGTATACGCGCGAAAATATGCTATTGCGACGCATCGTGCGATCAACTTCAGACAGGACTATTTAATTGGCGCCGGCTTTAAAAATTTTTGCTACAGAAAAGTTTGAAGTGTGTGCCCCAGAAGAGGAGGCCCAACATTTAGACCAAATTCGGGCAGTCCGGGTTACGAAACCCGGGCATGCTATTCTAACTTTGCTGAGCTATACCTAAATTACGTTTTAAGCAATAAAATATCACTTGTATAACAAAATATCTTGTAGTAAATCTTAAAAAAAAAAAATATCTCTCTCAGTTCAAAATTAAATATTATAAAAGAAATGGGTTGTCAGAAAGAGATTAATTCCAGGCAAGTGACAAGACTTTAGCGAAATGATCGCCCTGTGTTTCAAAAGTTTAAGTACTACTTACTTGTTACTTATATATTTTTTATGTAATTAGGATACTGAATTAATAAATAGGTATACCATTTCAGTCATGCACCTTTTTGTTTCAAAACTTCGAATATGGAAATATTCCCACTGCTCATATAAGTTATTATCCCAAAAAGAATTGGCTAACTTATTCGGGTATCAGGTAAAGTTGCACGGCATGAAGTTTTCCAAGCAGATTTTATGGGTAAAGATCTATCATAGATATTTTGACTTCGCAGGTCCATGCAGTGTAACTTTCAATAATTTCAAAATTATATTTGTCTAATACCGTAGGGACTGGAGATATACTTGGGACCAGTGGCGTGCATTTCATAGAGGCATAAAAGCTCTGCTTACCCCAAATGAAAATACGTCAATGCTCATATTTCATCAAAACATCTAGTTAATAGGTATTGTGACTAACTAATGGCTACCCTAGCTCCAAAACCTGTGCACGCCACTGCTTGGGACCTACCATATTTTAATAAATATCACGTTAGCAGAGACATTTACTGATTAAGGGCTTTGCAGGTCGTTTCATACGTACCTGACCTGAACACTAAATATTTTATTATTTATTTGTTAAAACTTTGTTTGATCAAACTGTGATATTCAAAACGCCATGTCTACAGCTTTTCGCATAGATATAACTAGAATTGCCCGTGACTTCGTCCGCGTAGATTAAAGGTTTTTTGATTGCCGCGGGTACTTCCTAATTTTCCGGGCTGGGAAAGCGTAGCAGGACAGACCGACACACTTTCCAATTTATAATATTAGTATGGATATATTTAATGTTATCTAATGTTATTGGCTTTTCGCTCGTCTCGGATGGCGATGCAGCGTTGAATTATTAGTAAGTTTTCACTAAATTGCATTGAGTTAGCTAAGTTATTCGAACTAGGTCACGCGAAATTTAATTTCAGGTTCCGCTAGTTAATCCAAGTCAACTTTGGAAAGCGTTGAGACGGTTTAAGCTTGAAACACACACGCGTGTTGAAAACTGCACGTGGCGTGTACGTGTGTATGTTTCCTTACACAATGCATAACTGTATGAAGCTCTTCAAACTGCGGAAGTTTAGGAATCCCAAAAGCGCGCAGTATAAACAGGAAACTAAATTGAACATAAATGGAGTTACTTTGTAAAGTTTCTTGTGTTGTTGACCTTCCTAGCGAAATACTCTCTCTGATCTTGCTCAGTTAAAAATATAAAAATCAAGTAATAAGATATCCAATTTGGGATCGATCAAACCTGAGGAAGTTTCTACATCAAATAAAAAAGTGCTGCGGATTTTAAAATGACAGAAGATACACACGTTGCCTCGGGGTTAATTAACGAGAGGTTCAGCCCCCTGATTGTGTAATTCGGCCTTTTTCAGGAGTTCATAGGTCCGTCTGACCGTCAAAAAGCATATAATGAACTCCTCAAACAGTTCGAGTATACCTTGTTACCTAAAACGTTTTAAGCTGTCGGATGATAACGATTTGCTTAAACAATTGGGCCTCTGATCTGCTCCAATTGTGTATAAAAATCTTTTTCTAAAAAATGATATGAAATGTGCACATTTCATACCCTGTAGGTAAATGAGTTCGAAAGTGTTCCCGACCTAGGCCAGTAAAGAATGTATGTATTTTCATTACATATCATAAGTTTGAATTTGGAATCTTTCTTCCTGAATATCTTGTAACTTGGTATAATGTTCTTTGGCCTAAATAGTTTAAATTTGGAACTCTACCGTATTACGCGTTCAGCACTCACAGCGCAAAAAAAAATTAAACGTATAAATATAACTAATTTAACTTTTAATATTTCTTAAGTAGGTTGCTTTTTTATTTACTTTCTTTTAATTACATAATATAATATATTAAAAAAAAAGTCACATGTTTCATTTTTTAGAAAAGCACTATACACACCTCGACCGGGAGAGCATTATGATTATGATTATGATTATGATTATGATTTCTGGTCTCGTATATTATAGCCGGCCTCGCGTAGGTCGGTCTAGCCAACACTCGACCAGAAAACGCGTACTTCCCGGTCTCGCGATGTAATGTACTAAATCGTAATCGTAAACGTTAAGGTTTGCCAAATATACTAATCTAACTGTTCCTAAAAGCATGACGTATGAACTCCTTAAACAGTTCAATTAGGCACATTTTACACTCTCAAAAGATTACTATTTTCTTAGACAATTGAGCGTTTGGTATGGTACAGGGAGGTATTTGATTATTAGCTTTGGGCTTCGTTACTACTGGGGTAGTAGGTAGTAATACCAGCAATTATACACACCGCTAAGAGATTAAAAATCTTAACTGTAAAAGACATAATGGTTTTCTATATGTAGATTTTAATAATAATAATGAAATCAAGCTTCCTGCAATCTTCTTCTTAAATTTTACGTTAGTTATACTGAGTAATTTATTCATGGAAATTTAACATGAACTAACGCTTTATAAAGCTTCCTTTATTGTTCATGCTTGTAATGAACTCTCGTTACTAAAATGTTTTGTAAAAATACAAACTAACTGACGCGCCCCAGCTTAGGGTGCTATATTATTCTCTATCTATTTTTAAAAGTCCATTTACAAAATAAAATAAAATAGACCATTCAATTTATTGTTTTACTTATCTCGTTGAATTTCAAGTAGGTTTAAGTGCATATTTACTTGGATTCTTTCCAAAAGAAACATCATGGTAACAAATTCTGAAAAGCCGTATAAAGAGCGCCAACTCACAACAGAAATATATTATAGTATACAGCCTACGACAGATGCGGTCTCTATTGCATTGTGTTTCAAATCGCTGCAGAAATCCGTCATGCAACTTTTATGTAAATGCATCCATTTAGAAAATTATAGTCGAGTGCACTAAATCAACATCAGTAAAAGCTATGAGTTTGTTGTACACCAAGAGGAAGCTATATATTTTATGAAAATGTTATTGAATATACCTAAATAAGCTATACTATATATCTTACTAATATTATAAATGCGAAAGTTTGGATGGATGGATGTTTGTTACTCAATCACGCCGAACCGGCTTAACGGATCTGGATGAAATGTGGCACAGAGATAGATTATTGTCTGGAATAACATACAGGCTACTTTTAATCCCGGAAAATTAAAAAGTTCTCGCGGAAACCAAAAAAACCTCAATCCATGCAGACGAAGTCGCGGGCATCAGCTAGTAATTTTGTAAATGCGAAAGTTTGGATGGATGGATGTATTGGATGGATGGATGTTTATTACTCAATCACGCCGAAACGGCTAAACGGATCTGGATGAAATTTGGCACTGAGATAGATGGTAGTCTGGAATAACATAGGTATACTAGGCTTCTTTTAATGGTAAAAATAATAATAAAGATTAGTAAAAATTATTACGCTGGGAACAGAACAGGTCACCAGGCATGAGGCATCCAGTACGTGGAGTCTATAGCAGTGGTAGCTCGCTTTACTTGAAATATGGTGCTCTATAAAATAACTGGATTATAAATGATTTAATACACAAGCATCCCATTTTTGGAGGACTAAAAATGAAAACACCTGGCATTGATATGGTACATAAATACTCGTTTCTGGAAGAGCGTGCAGGCGCGTATAGGCGCACCGTTTGCCACACGCGCAACTCTTACGAGCGTTGACGCGCTTATGAGCTCGTATACTGAGTACTGACTAGTACACGTAGTAGTTAGTAGTACCTATTCTATGCTAATACTAACTGATGACCCACGGGTTCGAACGAACACGCCTGAATAAGCGCGTATTCGGTATTTTGAAGCGCAAAATGTGGTAAGATCCTAACACGAGCTTATTACGTGCAAAAATATGCTAATCTGAAACGGTCCTAAGCCTAAACGGAATTTTCTTCGCAATCTATTGATAGTTCAAGAACTAAAATAGCTTAACAATATTTTAGTGTCCAATTTATTCGTTACCAAACTTGTACGGCTCGGATAACATTCAATTAGGTAAATTTTCGCTTGGTAACGTTGACCGCGCCACTGAAACTCGCAAAGTTGTTAACTTAACTAGCTTTCTGGACATAATTATACAGGACACTACTTATTTGACACTACTACTACTTAATAACAATAAAATTGACTATTTAAATATTGGTTTTTAATTATATAAAAACAAATAGAAGGAAAACAAGTGTAAATCAAAATCTTCTCTTCTGCGAAAATATCTAAAATTCTCCATACTTACTTACTCCATTATTATAAGACCAAAATTATTTTAATGAGCACTATTTGAACCAAGATTAGGAAAATATCTCGGCCTCCCGCAAGTAAGTGGTTGTCTATTGTAGAAAAATAAGATACCTAATATAACAAAAACCTTAACAAGAAAAGCTTGATATGCGAACCTTTATATCGTATTGGTTGATTGGTTTATCATAATGTTCATTGACAAAAGTAATAATATATGAAAAAAGCGAACTTATTGCGTATCTTTGGCCGATAACTATTTCAATCTCCGTTCAAAGCTTGTGTGACAGTATTTCAATCCCAACGTGACAAGGAAAAGATCTCATTATTTCCTTCGAACATGGAGGCGACTTGAGAAAATTGCCTTAGTGCTTACTTTGAGAATTTCTGTTACGACATTTTTTATTTGATCGCCTATACTTTTTTACAATATCACTTGCATTAGAAAATATAATTTTCGATGATTTTAAGATGCATGTTATTGATTCTTGCACTATAGAGAAAAAAAGTTTTCTCTCATTAGGTTCATTTTCACGTGTAACAAGAGTTTTAGATTTGCCGTCAATTCACAAAAACAAATGACTAATGAATGCAATATACTACATTAGGTTACCAAAGAGTTCTAAAATTGAAATTCAAAAAAAGTTTTCATTAGCAATGTTCCTGGCCAGTTCTAAATATTTTCAGTGTTACCCACATAAAGTAGAATAAACAATAAACTCCCAGTAAGGACCTATGATTAAAAGAACCAATATTTTACGACAAGTAGTTTAACCATAAAACCGAGGTAAAACAACAAAGCACAACAACCAAAACAGAATGATAGTGCTCGTAGCAACATGGAAAAGGATATTAGTCGTAAAATGTGGGAGCACATTAACAGAACTATGGTGTTAGCCTACATTCGCGGAGATAAGATAGCGTATCCCATTTAATACAGGCCTGCTATGAGTATGCATATACTGGTAATGATCTCAACATAGATTAAAATAACATTATTCTGTGGCATCATGAGGAATACTCAAAATTTTATGTTAATTTAGAATGTAAGCTAGCATAAGTGGTACCAAGTATTGCATTGCTCATATTAAATAGTTTATTGCTAATACTCTCGTCAAGTTTTGGATAGGTACTAAAATTCTGCATCAATGAGTTTTGAAGTCAGACACAGACAGTTGTGTCTGAACAACCAGAGGCCCAATTGTCTTAGTAGAAGATCCGAACCTAAATCGACCTTCACCGAGCTGATATAAAACTTAAACTACCGAATAAAACTTATTTTATAATAAATTTCGTATATTAGAAAATATATTAAAAATGGGTTGTCTAAAAAAATCCTGGACAGAATATTTTTAATTATTTTTTGAAAAATGATTTTTCATAAAATTTAGCAAAATCAAGATTATAAGAAAATTAGGGCTTATTTAAAAGGACTTAAAGTATGAAACATGTAGAATGTGCAGACACAGGGTTGTCTATTATTTACCTGGACGAAGTACTGGGTTGCCAGGTATAAACAAGTATGTCGATACCAGTTACTTTCACTTGATGTGATAATAGAAAAAAATTATATCAGCATAAGCGCTGTTTTATTGTGAACACGTTGATATAGGGTTGTCTGCAAAAAATGTGGTCCTAAGAGAGGTTTGCTAATTTTAAAAATTTATCTAAGCAAATCGTAATCAGCTTAAAACGTACCTATTACTCGAACTGTTTAAGTAATTCATACATGCTTTTTGACGTGCAGGCATCTATGACCACCTTAAACAGGTCGAATTATCCGTTTGACTAACGATTACGATTAGGTACCATTTCCTTACATATTCGGGGGGGGGGGGGGGGGCAGATTTGAACACTTAAAGGGGTAAGGCCAAACATGTGTAATTACAGCTGTAAGGCGCGTTTTTGAGTCAAGCATTAATTAGGCTTTGGGTTTCAGTTATCATAAAGTAGGTACAAATTATAGAACATGTAAAACTTCAGTTTTCTATCTGTAGTACGTAAAATATCAGAGCGTAGGTAGTAAGAACACACTGAAATGTATACAACATATTCATAATCTGCTAATGAATCGCTTTTGAATGTCCAGTTTGTTTTTTCCGCAGTATAAACTGAAACGACGTGCCTGCTTTTACATATTTTGTCCTTACAGTCGTTCACTCTGATGCAGTCTTAAATATAAAATAATTAAAGAAATATATTTTTATTAAACAAGCTTTTATCGTCCGCCATACTTAATTTAGGGTGACGTCATTTCATTTTTCGTTTTCTTCTCAGTAAACCCTTTTAGTTGATAGTTGATACCCATACCATGGGCGTGCATAAAAAATAACTAGACTGCCATGTTTCGGAGTCCGCCATATTTAAATAAGGATAACGTCACATAACTAACCATGTATTGTCAACCGAACTTACGTGTATGGAAAATTTGAGCTCAGTCGGTTGGAGAAAACCTTGTTTTTTTAAATTCAGTTGCAAAATTTACACGGCAAAGATATAAGGCTTTTATAAAAGAGCGGCTTTGTCTAATAGTTAACCTCATTAAATATTGAATACTTACATTTTATTTAATTGGAGAAGCTAGCGATCTCAAGCAGCTATAATTATTCAGTTGGCTACTTCCACTAATTAGCCTGCGACCTACTTACTTATTCAACTTTTCTTTTTTATTAACTTTACTGCAAGTTCACTGAGGAGTGTGGACTCTATAATTTTATATTAAGATGGGACGTACGACAACTTTTCTACTTTTTTAAGTGCACATTAAAATATTAGAAGAACAATCTTATAGCACCTAAAGAAGACTTTCGAATGGTATAATATAGATGTATGGATGAATGTTGTTACTATATCACTCCAGGATGGCTGAACGGATCTGGATGAAATTTGGCACAGAGATCGATTAGAGTCTGTATACACACAGGCTACTTTTAAAGTACTTACTTTTAAAGTAGCCTGTGTGTTATTCCAGACTATAATCTTCCGGGAGGTATCCCGGTAAATTAAAGAGTTCCCGCGGAGACCAAAAAAACACAATCCACGCGGACGAAGTCGCGAGGATCAGCTAGTATAATATAATAATATAAAGTTTTCTCTTAAAATTTTATTCTTGTTGCAAATAAGTAATGTGAAGAGGGTAAATTACTTTCAAGAAAAACAATACGTAACTTACCATTCAGAAAGTGTACTTCTGTTTATTCGTCGAACAGTGGAAAATCCACAAAGATTACACATTTGCAGGAACTCTAAGCGAAATCTAATTTTGTTACACCTTCCCTCAGCGTATTTTGTTAGAGATTTGAACACGCAAATGTTCTCAATATGTACTGTTATCCCAAATGGAGTTCCGTAATTTCTTTACGAAGAATTCCCTATTTCGCTAACTTTGTTGTTCGATAAATATATAACTGTATCTAAATATATTTCGTGAAAGGATAATACAAACTTTTTTTTGTTTTCTCCTCAAATATAAAGCTGCTGGTAGTTCCTCTAGTGTTACGGTATCTAGGTACAAAAAACATTTTCTTAAGCAAAAGATCACCACATTACCATTTTTTCTCAAATCAGCTCTTCTAATACGACGAAGATAAAATAAAATGGTTCAATATTTCAACATGGAAAATGTTTAGCACAAAAGATTTTTTCGAAGGCATGAATCCGTACTTCGACACTTGCGAATGTTTACGACCCCAGACATTTGCGAAATCTAATTTCCGGTTGCACTGGGGGGCTGTACGGAGAGATACAATTTAGGTGGGAACGGCAATCTTCAAGGCAACACGTTACTGTGGAGGCATAATTTGTGTGCAATGCCTAAGACAGGTAAGATGCAAGGAACTACGAATTATTCGTAGCATTCAGTTGCACTAGAAATCCTCTGTCAGTAAGTATCTCGAGTAGGGTATTATAGTCAACTTATTGCTGACTTAAATTTGAGGATTTAACAGAGAATTTAATCTATTGCTGACCAAAAAGCAACAGGGTTCTCAAGTAGCAACTATTTGGCTTAAATAAAATCTTAATTTGAAAGGTTTGATCAAGCTGATAAAGTGAGTGTATTTTGGTGACTGATTAAGATCTTTGGAGATAGAAGACAGAACTTCAAAAGGGTAAAGGGTTATTTTTTAGTATTCCAATTTTTTTTCTTAAATCAGATTTTTTAAGAGCAATAATTATTATACATAACTTGAAATATTTATCTTACAATTGAAGATCATGATTTGTAAAAAGCTAATCGTTATGATTCAACGACAGCGAGGGCCGTGAAAAAGCCGTAAGTACGCCATAAACAAATTCATCGCGGAATAAAGTCATGTAAATTTCATTACACGTATTAGGGAGACGATAAAAGGGAATCACCAAACTTACCCAGGTAGGTAAGTGGTTTCACGGTAATAGCATTGCCGCGAAGCAGTAGTACCGCGTGATTGTCTGCCTGCCATTACTTTTTATACCCCTCATCGCCCGCGCTTATATACAGACACCAAGACCTGCTAGAGAAGATGAAGCAATCAAGAGAATTAACTAGTGGTTCGCCCCGAACTGAGACCTCACGGCGCCATCTATTGACAACAATGTGAAGTTCTGAAAAAATAAATAATTTAGTTTCCTTACAATATTTATCTAATTTTAGTATTTGTTGTTCAAGTACAGGATGTAATTCAAATAACTGATCAAGTTTCAGGCTCAGCCTTTCAGTAAATTTAGAGTTCTGAGGTCAACTTTGGACGTTAGAAAATCTCAATTTTGAAAGCCCCCCCATTTCGTCAATTTTATAGGGAAAATTAAAAAAAAAATATTTTTGGACTCTATTCCTAATTATCTTTAAAATGATATACCGCAACCTTATGTAACGCTATATAAAATATTTTACTTCGCATTCGCTTCTATGAGAACCCCCCTGAAATGAAGATTTTTATAATTTTTTAAGCCATATTCGGCTGGAGGCCATTGGTTTACATATTATGTTTAAAGCTGAAGTAATTACGTTCAGTAATTCAGAAGTTATAATGCTCTGACAGATGGACGGACGGACGGACGGACGGACAAGTGCCAATTCACTCAAGTAGACTCAGAGACCTTCAATTCGCTCGGTCAATAACATAGACCTAGTAAGTATATTTACAGTGTTAACAACGTACCTACGTAAAATAGAAGATATTTTCGAAACTCTGTTGGAATGTAGAATGGTACCAGGTTTTCGGGCAAATTGAGTAACTTACGAGTATAAGTTTTACTGTTATGGTGTTGATCTTTATTTTCACATATCAATACGATCATTTGCCTACTAGCATTAGTTTAGGTGATTTTTTTTTAATTACTCTATTCTATAGTGATAGACTACATGACATTGGGGCTGATTCTGTATAACACAATCTCTAAACTAAACTAAACTGGCAGCTTTAAATCTAGTTCTGTCCCTTTCCGTAGGACGTATTATGAAAGGGTTAGCAATATTTGTAATGCTCTAATTTTAGTTTAGTTTAGAGATTGTGCACTACAGAATCAGCCCCAATATTTGAGTTTTTAAAACCAGTTCCATGGAAATAGATGAGTAATTAATTCTACATCAATGCCCAGTTCAATTTAATTTCTCCTTCTGTTAAATAATAATAATGTCCTCCCGACCGAATTTCGGTCACGACGCCCAATCTCCAGAGAGATAAGCCATCTGATAGAGAGATATATATATATATATATAGAGATAGAGACATATAATATTACATGGAGATATTCTAGCGCACAAGGGTGTGCGCATACACAGATGCACTTTCTGTTCCTTTACTCTCATATGATGAGATGAGACGGATAAAGCGACACGACCAGAGAGAGATCAGGCGCAGAACCGACAGTTTTACGTGCTCTCCGATGCACAGGGGTGAAACACCGCCAACTTCATAACTCCGGGCTAGTATTGAGAATGTCTTTTCAGAAAAATCCAATGCTTAATTGTATAATAAAAAAAACTGGGACTCGAACCCGGGACCTCGTCAGTCGTAGTCGCAAATGCTAACCACTATAGATCAACGAATCAGTCAAACGAGTTTTTTTCTGTTATAGTTTGACATAAGCGTTGCTGGTGGCAAAACCAAGTGATTTTGTAAAGAAAAATACTCCTGAGACCAACTTATTTTCTTATTTAAAACATCTTGAAAGATATAACTAGTCTTGGAGGCTGACATGTTCTTATGAATGGAGAATGGAAGTTATTCTGCACTCTGGCATGACAACTAGAAGGAATGTTCACTTTAGAAAATATTTCTTGAAATATATTTTATCGTTGTGAATTTAAACAACGTGCTTGCTTATAGGATGACATGTTTGTAAAGGAACATCACATTATTCACTAACAAGGTGCCTGGCTAATTGGCTTTGATCATCCGACCGATCGATACTATCGGGTACGCCCATAATAATAATTATATTATATTATATAATTATATTATATTATTATATTATTATTATTATTATGGGCGTACTATCTATCTAAACTAATATTAAAAATGCGAGAGTTTGGATGGATGTAAGTCGCACTCTTCGTCGCAGAAACAAATTTCATCCTCACCACCTGGATGCCTGGTCTTCTTCCACCTCCCGTTATTCCAGGTCATTTGCCACGTACCTGCAAATTATGGAACCAGCGTCCATCTTCAGTGTTCCCTCACGATTATAATATGGGGCTCTTCAAAGGGCGGATAAACAAATATCTCGAAAGCCAGCAACGCATTGGCGGTTCCTCTGGTGCTGCAAATGTTCATGGGCGGTAATCACTTACCATCAGGTGACCCACCTGCTCGTTTGATTGCTATATATAAAAAAATGGATGGATGGATGGATGTTTATTACCCAATCACGCAAGAACGGCTGAACGGAAAAATCTGTGTCAAGTTTGACACAGAGATAGATTATAGTCTGGATTAGCTCATAGGCTACATGTTATCCCGGAAAATTAAGGAGTTCCCGCGGGAACCATAAAACCTCAATCCACGCGGACAAAGTCGCGGGCATCAGCAAGTATATTTTAAATGCCGAATTTGAGTTTGCGTCCTAATAGTAAATAATAAATAATTATTAAATTTAATTAAAAATAATGGGCTGAATAAATAAAAGTCTTTACCTGACGATTTCTGGACGCGAACTTGTAGATTACCAAATTTATTCTTTTCAATCTTCTTTTGAAAGCTTAAAAGCTTACAAAGCTTAAAAGTTATCGTTTAAAAGAAATCATAAAAAAAGGATCAACTTTTTCTATCTAAGGGCAAAAGCATAGATAACAATTAAGAACAAATAATACAAATTTCATTTTGCTTATTTATTTTACTAGTTAACTAGTAGAGAATATCTATTTTAAGATCAAAAGCGATATTTTTTAAAAGCTGAATGTTTATCACAAAATTACACTTGTAATGTTTCACTTGTCACTTTTCCGTCTTTTAACTGGACTTTTCATCTCAAAAGCTATTACCCTAAAAGAAACCATTCAGCTAAATATCTGAAATGGTATCACCCTTAAGTAGGTAAATAGCGTTTCTTACTTAAGGGTGTTTTACACACAATCAATTAACTGTCCGCGAACACCGTTTTTCTGCTGCATCAATAATTATTAACTGCGATCTATCGCGACATCGTAATGTCGCAAACTTGAAACTAGCGATTTTAAAATGTAATGCAACGCCTTTTGACGAAATTTGTTGTTGTTAACAACAATGTCTTCAAAAGTAAAAAATAAAGTATAAATACTACTAGATGATTCCCGGGACTTCGTCCGCTTGGATTAGGATTTTTCGATTCCCGCGAGAACTTTTTAATTTTCCGGGATAAAAAGCTTATGTCCTTCCCCAGGATAAATTCTACACCTGTACCAAATTTCATCAAAATCGCTTGAATGAATGATCCGTGAAGGCATAGCAGACAGACAGACACACTTTCAATCCAATGGGATCGTGTGTTGGAAGCTGTACCAGCTTTCGAAAAACGATAAAGTCGCCTGCAACCATTGTAAAAAATATCGTGTATGCATAAGCCTTAACAGTTCTAGGAGGAGTGGTTTCTAATCAAAAGGCACATAATCCTTTGTCCCTCAAGACCATTAATTACAATGGTACGCACAACGTAATTGGGACATCATTACGTATAATTTACACGTAAATTTCTAATGAAAATTACTTACGTTGCTTTCAATATTATAATATTGTCTCGAAAAAATTATAACAAGTAATATGTATCAAAAATGTACTAAATTATAGTCATTGGGTACCTACATCAATCATACCTTTTAATACAGAGATTTGAAATTTAAAGAGGCAACGACATAGTAAAACGGACAGATACCTACGAGTATAGTAAACGTCTGTAATCTACATCCATACTATAAATCTACTATGGATAGGATTTTTACATTGGTTGCAGGCGGCTTTATCGTTTTTCGAATGCTGGCACATCTGGTACATTTGATCGTGTGTTGAAAGCTGTCACTGTTCTTCATTAAAGTATAAATCCATACTAATATTATAAATGCAAACGTGTCTGTCTGTCTGTCTGCTACGCTTTAACGGTCCATTTTCTCAAATCCCGATGAAGGATATAGGATTCCAGCGAGAACCTTGATTTTTATCCTGGGAAACCAAGGAGATCTCGCGAGTGTCAAAAAAATTAACCCACGCGGATGAAGGGACGGGCATCATCTTGTACTTATTAATTCTGTGTAAATCATTAGAGGACGTACTTTTTTTAATGCCATATGTTTTGACTGTAGTTCGATAATTCTTATCTGTTATCTATACCTAGTAGTGATTAAAATGTCTTAAAGACATCCCAAGAAATTAGGACCAAGATTAACAAAGTTAAAAAAGGAAATGAACAAAGAGGATTACTTACATAGGAATAAAAAATAAAGCGAATAAGGAAAAACAGTGAGATTACATACAAATGTAATATCAGAGCCTAATATTAGTGAAAGGTTTGGTAACTTTACTGAATAATATATCGAGTGAATTCGCTTGGTAGCAAGATATGTTTATTCAATGGGTCTATGATGCCAGAAGCAAATTTTA
Source organism: Erebia aethiops (assembly GCA_923060345.2). Taxonomy (NCBI): domain Eukaryota; kingdom Metazoa; phylum Arthropoda; class Insecta; order Lepidoptera; family Nymphalidae; genus Erebia; species Erebia aethiops. Next base: position 16,347,729 of record OV281087.1, read on the forward strand.
TGTTAGAAGTCATGTTGATATCTAACGCTCCTCTGGCTCTACCTACATGTAGATTTTGTACCTATGACACTTTTTGCACTTAGTACTACGTACTATACGTATATTTTATTCATAATATTATAAATATTAAACTTTACTTGGATAGAAAAATAAGATAGGTACACTAGGGGTAGGGCACTACATACGTTTTCAAGTTGACTATCAGTGTTACAATAAATCTGTAATTTTAGTAAATAAACGGCCATTTCAGACGGCCTAACATCGCTGTAAAGTAGCGTCAAGTCAAGAGAATATGTCAATCTCTAACTTATTAAGCAGTTAAACGCTTATTAAACGTAAGTTAAACGTAACATCGTTCGTCGCGTTCGTTCGTAACGTTCAAAACGTATACTAGTGCATAGCACTACCAGAAAGATCGATCTAGATATCCACTGGAAATCATACTTTATTAACAACAGGTATACCTGACTTGTAGTCTGCATTACAAAGGCTTAGATTCCAATGAAAAACCATTGAACGGAACGGAACGGACGTGTTTTATTTTATCTTAATTTAATTCTATTAGCGTGCTCCCTTAATGAGTTTATAAGAGAAGGCATGTTCCATCAAACAAATTAATATCTTTGTGTCTTAAAACCTTAAAAGGGATGAGATCTAATCGGATCTAAAGGATACGTTACCCGTTAAGGATCATTAATTATGTTGTAACCCAAGAAGCAATAGGGGCATCCCTTACGAATGTAATTAAAGTGATGCGACTCAATAGAAAAACGATGATTTTATGCCTGTTTTGTAAAATTTATAAAAGGTCTGGTCAGATCATGTCAGGTCAAATATACTAAAATTGAGCACTTAATCAGCTTCTTTAAGCCCTCTACCCCTGATTTGTAAGTTTTATTTTATCAAAATCCATGAAGGATAGAATATATCATTTAAATGTCGGTATTTCTGTAATTCCTATAAAAGACTATTCGTGTGGTCTTTCATCTATGACTAAATCAATAAACGCTCAACAGCTGCAAAAACCAGAGCTTGGAGTGCCATAAATTATTTTACTATTTGAACAATGATGAATTGAAAATCTATCTTCCACAGATTATTGTGTATGAGTTATACGGGGAAATTAAAAAAAAACTATTTATCTGATACACTGATGTATCTTTCTCTATGCGTCGTATTCCTCATTGCTGAGGGTCATGACCCATTTCCATTAATCACATAATGGCAGGGGTTTTCTTGGGCTAATAATGCTTCGACTTTATTTTGATCTGAGGGACAACTACAAAAAATAATTTAAAGTACCTACTATCAAATCCAGACGCTATTAGGATGACAGTTGGCATTATATCCTGTTCTCTCGAGTGACTGTACTTCATAAGAGGAAAAGAGATAAACCTATTTTTACTATCGTGAAAGTAGCTGGATTGGGCTTAATAGGTATAAGTAAGTGTATACCTTACTTTAATATAAACAAATTTTTAATTAAACTAATATTATAAATGCGAAAGTTTGCGATGGATGTATGGATGGATGGATGGATGTTAGGTACTCAATCACGCCAGGACCTCTGAAGGGATCTGGATGAAATTTGTCACAGAGATAGATTATAGTCTGGAATAACACAGGCTTTTTATCCCGGAAAATTAAAGAGTTCCCGCGGGATCTAAAAAACCTTAATCCACGCGGACGAAGTCGTTGGTACTAGCTAGTAAGGAATAATAAATTGCTCATGGCAAAAAATATGGATAGCTATTTAAACGGTTTTTTTGACACCTGTAAGCTAAGCTTAATTAAGTATGCCCGTGGAGTCAAGTTTTCTAAAATCCCGTGGATTTCATTGATTTTCCGGCACAAAAAGTAGCTAGCCACATTCCAGCTGTTTAACTTTTTGGTCTGAATAAAGAATGAAAGTGTACGTATGTATGTTTTGTATGTAGGTAGTATTGTATGTAGTTGATATATATAATATATTCTATTTGTTCACCGTTCTATTGCTCACCGTTTGTATTCTCTTCTCCTGTCTCCAAAGGTTGTCTGGAAGAGATCGCCTCAGGCGATAAGACCACCTTTGCATACTGTTTTGTCCTATTAGTAGTTTTATTGTCTTCTTTATTTTTTTTTTATTTTTTATTTTTTATCTGCGACCTTTGACTGCGATCTCACCTGATGGTAAGTGATGATGCAATCTAAGATGGTAGCGGGCTAACCTGTTAGGGGCATGGCAGTTATATTAAACCCATACCCCTTCGGTCTCTACACGGCATTGTACCGGAACGCTAAATCGCTTGGCGGCACGTCTTTGCCGGTAGGGTGGTAACTAGCCACGGCCGAAGCCTCCCACCAGGCCAGACCAGGGAAAATCCAGAAATTATAAATTTCCAAATTGACCCTGCCGGGGATCGAACCCGGGACCTCCGCACGTTAAGGCAACAGCGCTACACACTGCGCCACGGAGGTGTACTTACGGATTTCCGTGTACTTATGTGCAATAAAGATTTTAAATAAATAATAATGTCAAACAATCAACCCACACAAATAAACAAAGACAGACACTTTCGCTTTTATTGTATGGAAGCATGGTAGTGAAAATGTGTCGTGAATTTCCAATAACTCGCTACTATTGAAACAGATCAAAACGATGTTCTAATTGGATGTTATCTAGAATTAATAGAGCTTATAAAATATACACAGTTCTACGTCGAGAGCCATTTAGATAGAATTGTGGTGTGGTCGTTAACATTTAATGCATACTCATGTCTCCAGCCATAAAAGCAACGGTTTACGTCTTCTACTTTAGGATTTACTATCTTATCTATTGAATAAAGCATATTCGACTACCCAAATAAATTAGGTAAAGATCTTGTAATCTAAGAATGAACCTCACTAAACGTTGGCATCATACTAATATTCTAAATGCGAAATTGTGTTTGTTTGTTGGTTTGTCCTGTCATCACTCCGCAACTGAGCAACGGATCGAGTCGATTTTTTGCATGGATTTAGTTGAGGACCTGGAAAGTGACACTACTTTTTATCCCGGAAAATTTAAAAAACTTATTCCATGTGGACGAAGTCACGGTCATGAGCTAGTTATTAATGCACTTATTTATTGTTGACCAACAGATCCGACTAAATAATTATTCACGTTTTAAAGCTGGTGATTGTACGTCCACTGACGATGTTCCATTTTTTTTTATAAACACCTATTTTGCTTGTTTGGAGGGAAGGCACGATAGTTTGAAAATTAACCTTTAACAAGAAAAAATAAGCAATCAACAAGTTTACTTTATCTTTTATTTCTATCGTTGACAGCTTGCTCCAAAAAAATCTTGCAATATTATTATTGCAAAGGTGTGTTTGTTTGTTTTTCTGTCACGCCAATAGGTATTAAAATTCTACATCAATGGCCACAACAAAGCACTAGACCGAAGTATATTTTGCAGTGATATTGTAAAAAGAACTGGAAAGTGGTAGAGGCAACTTTTTATTTTATGGTGAATTTCATGCTATAAAAGATATAGATCTCTCCCAAAACCGAATCAGCACAACCTGACTCCACGTATTCTTGTCTGCCCTACCCCTAGAGTGTTTTTGTAAAGCGAGAAGCCAAAAGCTTGCGAAGGAGGTCCTAAATGTAGCGAGCCTACGAGGCCGAGTAGAGCGAAGGGGGGAGGTGGCGAGCGAAGCGAGCCGGTGACCTCCGTAGTGAAACGAAGGTCGAGTAGGTGAAGCTGAATGAAGAGGCGACGAAACGAGTCTTCTGGCGTAGCCCATCCATTTTACATCTACATTTTTATAAATTGTTATAAGTTTATAACCCTTAAATTAAAATTTCTGGGTTTTCTTGCCTATTCATCAAACACCTCACATCATTGAAATAGAATGAGTACACTAAAATTCTACATCAATGCCTCACATCAAACAAACACGGATTCCGTGCATCAAGGCAAGTACTGCCTTCTATTGAACACGGAAATAAAAAGGCCCATCAGGGCGCAAACCCGTGCGCGGTTGGATCTTCCTTTATTGAAATACATACAATAAAACGTAAATACGCGATGCGGACGCAGAGAAGTGCATTCGAGTTGGAATTTTGAAAATCGGTTAATAAATTTTTGAATTTTTTTGGAAAAGGTAAGTTTTTGTAAGTACCTAATGTACTTGTGTAATTTTAGGGAAGTAAATCTCAAAAAAATTTCTTATTATTCAACTTGTTAAATTCATTTTTTTTCGTAATTTTTTTTCTATTCATTTTCAATGCTCCGATTCTTGCGGGGACAGCGAAATCTGTGAATTTTTTTAAACTGTTCAAAGCGTAAATCTTACTCTGGAATCGCGGGAAATTACCAAACTCCATTTGATTTGGGTTAAAAGTGTTCGGAACATTTGCGTCATTCAAACTGCTTCAGATGTAAAATGTATAACTGCAGCATACTGCTAAAATACAACCTAATAGTAAATTATAGTGCAAGAAATTCTTATAGGTATTTAGAATTTTTGGTGCTTACTTTTATAGATACAAAGGTATCCCACAAGTATGAAATAATATATTAGTAGTACATACCTATTACTATACAGAATCTCGATGTTTGTCTATCAGCAGGAAAAAGGAGCATCATAAAAACCGATCTCCGGAGTTTAACACTCATGTACTACGTTTCCATGTTTTTGAGTCAGTATTTTGTACAAAAATAAAATAAAATTACTTTGCATCAGCATTTTTAATAATACTTACCTCATATTTTCTTCTCGTATAAAAATATTCGTGTAAATTAAAAACAATACGTTATGTTATTTAATAAATTAAGTAATATATAGAAAAATATTATAAAATACCTGAACAAATTGTTCAAATGCACAGGGTCAAAAATAATTCTATTTTCATTTTATTACTTATATATCTACCAGACTCCGAATTTTCTGAAGGAAGCCGTGAAAATGTCCCCTTATTTACGCAAAGATTGATGTACGAGATGTTGGTCTACGAGACGAATTTATAGCGGTATGTTTTTATTGTCATCGAGATAAACGAAGAAGGGATATCTGCAATTTTACTGCTAGAAATTATGTCCAATCGCTTGTGTATGACGTACCTAATTATTTTTAACGAAAAAATATTATCATATCCCTTTGCTCAATCACATAATATATTGTTAAAACTAGCTGATGCCCGCGACTTCGTCCGATTGAGGAGGATTGAGGTTTTTTGGTTCCCACTAGAACTCTTTAATTTTTCGGAATAAAAGTATCCTATGTGTTATTCCAGACTACAATCTATCCTAGTGCCAAATTTCATCCAGATCCGTTCAGCCGTTCTGGCGTGATTGAGTAACAAACATCCATCCATCCATACATCAATCCATACATCCATCCATCCATAATATTACTATAGATATAATTTATTATTTATTGCATGGAAAAATTCATTTAAATGAAGCTTTGAGTCATAAAAATACTTATTTAAACCATATTTTTTTCTATCGCTTAATATATTTTGCCGTTCATTATATTTATTAATATTTTCGATAAAAGGCTTTCATTAAACGTTCCTAAACGCAATATTTCAAAGCATTGTATTAGAATTTTAGGTGCCAATTTTATTCAGAACCAATATTGTATTTAAAACCTCACGTATTTATATAGGTAGCGTGTATTGGAAAAAAAAAGGTATTTTAACCAGTAAATATCTGCAGCATTATACTAGCGGTGCACTTCTGAATTGGCCTACTAAAAGCCAACGATGTTTAGTTTATTTAAGCCCCTTTGGATTAGCATCGTAAAAATAATATAAACGTTTTATTGCGTACATAAGAGATCGCGAAGCGTGGAACAATAGGTACAAGACAAGACGTGGACGAATTTCACCAATGACACCCTGGTGGACAGTTAGGATCGTCTATATTAAGCGCCATAATTTTAATAAGATCGATTTTGTTACTGAAATTGCAATCCATATGAATTTGAGACCGCTCCCCACCACCAACACTACAGCCTATTAACGTCCCACTGCTGGGCACAGGCCTCCACTCTCACAGGAGAGAGGGAATTAGAGCTTAGACCCACCACGCTGCTCCAATGCGGGTTGGCGGGCTTTCGGGCGGAATTTTCCTCGTGACATTAGGGTAAGTCGAGTTGAGGCAGCATTAATAGTGAATACAAAGGTTTTGAAAGGATTTTGACGGAGACTGTACCGTTTATAAAATTAGCCCCGAATCTAGAAAACAGCCTTTAGCTTAAATATAAAGGAAGCCAAAGGATAGATATCTTTTGAGATTAATTAGATCAAAACAGTGTAGTTCAATGGATCGAATTTTCTCAAACGACTAAACCCTATCGGAATAAGTACAATAATCCTATCAAGTCGTATTTTCTAAGTGTGTCTCACCAGTTTAATTAAACGTAATAGATGTTCCTATTACTTTAAGTGCCCGTGTAATTTTCATGTCTTTAGAGCGCGAGGGGTCACTATTATTTTGATTAGAATGCCCATTCACGTTAACTGTTTCCTAAACGTTAGGTGTTAGTCGTTTTAAGTTAATAGAAGATACATTACATTTACACTCCGACGCACTTAGTGATGTGCTTGTGGCAAAGATCTAAACTAACTTTGCTACATAAATTTTAAGTGTTACTAAGTATTGTGATAAGTTCACCAAGCGGATTTTTTTTTCATTTTTTTATGCTAACCATTACCCGCTTTCGATCTCACGCACACTGTTACACATATTATACAGATACGTGTTTACCACAAGTAAATCCCGCTCGCCTTCGTGAATTGCAAGAACTTTAACAGAAGTATTAGTATACGTGGTAATACGTAATTGAATGTACGTTGACCAAAACTTAGCTATAACCATCCCTATTCTGTGCTACGACTACATCTACAAAGTCGTAGCCAGTTGTAGCATACCTACAAAATAGACCTTGAGTAATGGCTTGGCTACGTCGCGTGTGGTCTTTAAGGCGCTGTGAGCTCACGAGATCAAAATACAGGCGCGGGGGTGAAATCGAGCAAGGGCATGTCACAAAAAATGCAAGAAATCATTTGTAAAAAAATAAATATTTACTGTTCAATACAAATTAATCCGACAATGTGTTTGATTTAGAAATTTTAATTTTATCATAAATTTCAAGAGCAAATTATTAGGAGAAAAATTGCTTTAAAAGGTAAATTAAGAGGTATGTTTTATGCAGAGATTTTTTTAAATTGTTTTGAGATGCGACAATGGCTGCTTAAAGGTCTTGAAAACAGCAAATTATTTTTACAAGCATACATTCTGTCACCATTTGATGGATACACTGCTTTTAAAAACCCCCTTTTACGCTACACAGGGCCTTAATTACTTTTGATGCGGTTTTAACGGATCGACCTTATTGTTTGCTGAGTTGCACGAAATAAATTTAAAAAAATTATGTGGTAAACTAATTTAAATCACAAGACTCCATACGGTTTTTTTTAAATAATTTTCTTTTAATCTCCCTTCGTAATAGAGAATCCTATAAAAATAACAGTTATTAGAAATAGGAAACTCACTGCTTGGATTAAGGTTAAAGCCAACAGAATAGCCAAATACATTAAATTTCAAGTTTTTAAAATAGTGGGAACCAATATTTTTCAAAGAACTACTATCGAATTTGGTGCGAATACAAGTGATACTTTGGCTCGTAGAGCTGCATTTGTTGAAAACTTTTTCGTAAGTGCTTTCAGAACGCTTCAATTCAAATTCAGAGGTATGAATTTAAGTTTTGGAAGCCATTTAGGATATCATATAGGTATCTACACGTCTTGCATAAAACATCTCGCTAAATTCAAAACCCACATAAAGTTAAGCTACTTAAGTTTAAAAAAAATATGTATAGTAATGATGTTATGAGATGTTATGATATAATAAAAATATTATGATGATTCACTAAATCATATACCATATTATATCGGTAAATAGGTTACGTTACTTTATAATATTTTGCATAGAATTATAATTATCAATCTTAATATTTTAGCCACTCATATGTTAATCTATAATAGTTGTGTTATATATTAAGGGGTTCTTAATTTTATTTAATTAAGTATTTTGACTGTGGGTCTATTTTGTCTTCGGAGGTAGACTTTTTTTTTAATATCTTAAAAAAAGTCTTAAAAATTTGTTCAGCTTTTACTGCAACATAGTACAACATCCTTCGGTAGATGTTACGTTTAAAGGATTCTAATTTTTTTATTCAAATTCTGTGTTCGCATTTTCACCTTGAAGATCTTTTCATATAATAAAAAAAAATCATAAAACATTAAAAAGAATTTTAATATAAAAAAATATTAAACAATTTTAATACAATGTAGGCCTTCTTTCTTTTTCGTATTATTGGGTATTAAATAACACTTTCAAAATTTGCCATATTATTTTTTAGTATTAAGATAACAAAAAACTGGAATTTTATTATAAGTGTGATATTACAGCACAAAATTTCTTAAAATTAAAAGGCTTCTCGGATGTAGACATTTTCTCAAAACAGAGCGACCTTGCTAGAAAAATAATATGAAAAATACGAAGAAAAACTTGTACCTACCATTATCATATTAATACCAGTATGATAAAATCGAAAGTGTGTTTTTGTTGGTCCTTCAATCACGCAATAACACAGCAACGGGTCGACATGATTTTTGAATGGGTATACCTGGAGATTACATAGGCTACTTTTTATCCCGGAAAATTAAAGAGTTCCTGCGGGAAATAAACTACGCGGACGAAATCGCGAGCATCAGCTAGTTTTTATTAATACGTTGTTTGCTACTCACAGTAGGTAAGTCACTCTGTATCATTGTTACAGATGTCGCATGGTTAAACACATTAAATTAATCAATAAATAGTGTATCAATAAATTAACAAATAATAAATCTAATGTCAGCACATAAAATCAATGTCAAACGTGGAAGGAACATTTAATTATTCGTTCTCGTACATAAAAGGAACTTAATAAAGAATAAAGATCTAGGTATGTATACTTACTTTTAAAATACTTTTAAGGTTTTCTACATTAGCATTTTAGCGGGAAGGCCAGGGTGTTTATTCACTCTTTCTTTAGCATTACACATTTACGTGAACATTTTCGTGAAACGGTAAGCAGGTTGTAAAACATTTATTACAGTCGTTGCGATTTCTCACACCACGCCGTATGCATTATTTATCTTAGTACAAGTATAACATAAACACAAATATTATATATCACGCAAAAAATATAAAAGTATGTATGTCATTTTTACGAGGACTTTTTGAATTGGGGTAGTCTTCCAAATAGTTTTATTTGGTTTTACTTTTTTATTCGATTCTTAGGTGCCAAAGTATCGTACATACCTAAACGTATGAGAATGGATACACGAAATTGAGCTCTAATTCAATAATGTTATGGCTTATTTTACTTTGAAGCCGAACTTTGACGATTTAATCGGGAATTCTTACATAATTGCACCTCAGAGTTACTATACCTAAATTGATAGAGCTTATTGATCTGCGAATCATGATTTGATATTGTAGGTAGGTCAATTTAATGGCTCTTATGATCTTCGGATTTCAACTCATAAATTCATAGATAAACATAATTATTTTAGTGATAAGTATATGTGTTTAATTTCCGTCACGTAAATACCTAAAAAATCACACTTTTCTCTATTACAGTTTGAAATAAAAGATTTTGTAAGTTCTCTGAACTTTTTATGAAAAGCGTTGCGTTCTTTTGCTTTTTTTAGAGCTATCAAGCCTGTTTTAATTAGTCTTAGCTTTTTACTTTGAACTGCAAAGCGAAGGTTGAAAAGCTGCAATTAAAAAAACGAATTGTTTTTTGGGACGAAGTTCCTTATGGGACGATGCGGAGATGATACCCTAGGCAGCAAAAACGTCCGTGGAAAATGCATGGAGAAGATTAATTATAAGTATTGTTTTTCGAAATTAAACCTTAACACTAAAAGTTTAATTTCGAATGTATTAAATTTATTTAGTACCTATAAAACCCTAAGATTTTTATGTTTATTCGAAATTAAACCTAACTCTAAAATATTAAAGTATAATTTCGAATGTAGTATATTTATAACCTTTTGTCTTTGTAACAACGCGAGCATGTCCAGTTAAAGTTTAATTTCGAATGTAGTATATTTGTTCAACATATATGCAACCTTTTTCGGTCACAATGTTGCTGGCATACACGACACATTAAAAAGCACAGTAAAAACTAGGTATATTGTCACACAAAATATTATATCGGTATGTATTCTAATTGCGGTCGGGGTGGATCAATTTGTGATAAAGTTATATTATTGTGCACTATCTGGACTCCGAAACTGTGATCATCATACAGAAAGAAAACCATACAACGGGCGGGTGAGTTTAGGGCGTATTATATATTTATTTAATTATAATAGTACAGAGACATTCCGGTTTCGTACCAGCGCAACGACAGACAGCAGGCCAGCGGAACTATCGTTCCTATCTGTGTGTCCCACGACACCACACGTTTTTTTTAAACAAAGAGAAATACTTGAAATGTAAATGCCGTACTGTCAAGGGAAATTATAGAATAAGTGCATTTGAATAAAAATATCTTGCCCGAATTTCTTGAAGGGAAACTTAGAACTCCGCTCTACCAACGTACTATATAGGTAATAGTATGTGGCTGTGATGTGTGATGCGAATCAAAAATGAGGAGATCCGTAGAAGAACCAATATAATCGACAAAGTCACATTGAGCTGTGAACATAAAGTAAGTATAACATAGGCCACAGGATTGATAGAAATTGTGGTCGCAAGAACCTGAACTCAGGGTTGATGAACAAAAGACATACAAAGAATCGCAAGGTGATTGAAACAGGGAAGAATGGGATTTCCTGTCTCGTGTAGCCGTGACACGTACAACGCCCGGAAATCCCATAAGAAACCCAACAAAAGAATAAACTTGTTGTTATTCCTGCACACGCACTATTGGAGTGCGTAGCTGAATGTCCTTTTTTCATGCCAGTTTCGTGTAAACATAGAGCACTCCTTTTTATCTAGTTTGTAACCAGAAACCTGCGGTTTTTAATGAGCTAGCGTGATTTGTTAAAGGGCGCACTCAAAAGGGTTTTGTTTTACGTTATACAGATGAAAGCAGGCGCTAAACTCTAATATTGAAAAAAAACTGAAGTAAAACTAAATTCCTGCGAAGTGAGTTGTATTCGTTTAAACGTGCCAACGTTTATTACGGTTCAAATGATGTTGCGTCAAAGGGAATCATTAATGACTCTCCCTCGCATTACTTTCACAGTGACTTGAACTTTTCATTGAAATAGTTCCATTCGTTATAAGCCCTGTCTTACGTTGAAAGGGTTTTAGGTTTCGTATGACTGTTGGCGTTTTACCAAGCTGAGTAGCATTGTATATATGAAAATAAACCTAGAAGTAAAAGCAATAATTTGTAAAGTTATGATTCGATCAGCACACCTTTCCTTTTTCGCAGAGATTTTTTTGTTAAATAGCACCGGAGCAATAAAATCCACATCAGAATGTAGAAGTTGGGTATTTAGAATTTCAAAAACTTTATCAGTTTCGACGGTTGACATGCGAGGTACGATGACAAAAAAATCAACAGAAATTTTTCCTATTTCCTGCGCGTCCTGAACTCACACGATATTTTTATTGCGAGAAATAAACGCCTGGTGTACTGTACCTACTGGCAAGGAATAAAAACTACCGAATATTTTAGTCTAGCGCAGTGTGCTATAATATATTTGGTATTTTCTAGTAGGTACAGAACTTTGTGAAATTGGAACTAAGACGCAACTAGGTTAGCCGTCTGAAGGAAGAGTGAGCTAGTAGTGAATCAGTTGATCAGCCTGGGCAAGCGACGTATATCACTTTTTATTTTCAGTCACTTACGAACCGTGTACTTGTCGAATTTATTTTATTATTTATCGGTGTCGTGGCTTTGTAGGTCTCTATAAATTATCACTGATTATTTATGTTTTCATCACGCAATGAGTAAGGAATACTTCGAGATTGCTGATTTATTAGAATTAATATAATAATGTATATACATAAAGATCTTTTATATCATACTTGCTCAGTAACTAGGGATTACTATGGTGGAAAGTCTCCTTTTAAGTTGGTGTTTGCAATTCAAGACAACATTACGTCGCACTATGCTTGAATTGTAATGTTCACATTACAGTTCAAGCTATGCAAAACTCCTTGGTAAACAATCTCTTTTCTTATAAAATGGTAAGAAAACTTTTTACTGAAAAAAAAAACACTGAACATGGCGGCATTTAATATCCATACATTTCAAACTATGCAAAACTCCTTGGAACTCAGAGCCGTAAAAAAAAAATTGAAAACTATTTATGAAAAAAAAATGGAAATGGCGGCATTTCATTTGATCTGAAAGTTTGTGAAGTTTGTTCGTAAAGTGATTTAAGTTATTTACAACAATGTCAAGCATTTCATCAGATGATGAAAAAGGAGGAGAGCCTGATTTTTGTTTGCTTGAAGCAGAACAAATGATGCAAAACCTTTTGCCGGATAAGTCCGAGGCTACACGTGACGAAGATAGTGTGGCACTGTCTCAAAACATAATTCAAACAGTGCACTTGCCTAGTCAACCAGTATCACAGCATTTTCATAATTGCAGCAATATTACTATAATTAATTATAATAAGTAACCATTTTTTTCTATTTTTTCTCTAAATTTGCTAATTATTCTAATTAAAATTTCATTTTGCATTACCAATGTTTTATTTACCTCGCAAGAATGATATAAAGTAGAATGCTTACCTCGGTTGCAAGTAGCTATTACACCCTCGAACTATATTCACCCTCGCTCGCTGCGCTTGCTCGTGTGACTAAATCTCGGGTGCACGCGATCCGTTAGCGCCCTATGCGAGCTGCGCTCGCACTGGCGCCAAATTGGATCTTGTTCTGTAATAGCTTACTTACGTCCCTTGTGTAACAATCTACTATCTATTAATCGCATCTCAATATTTTCGTAACACTTCCAGTTCAGAATAAGTCTACGCTATATTAAAAAACTTTGTTTTAAAATTAGATTATAGGTATGTTTTTATATTCGACGCGATTTTGAAAAAGCAAAATAGCGGATCGGGATATCCCATTTACTTTATGAAGATTTCTATTTTTCCAGCATTTTACGTAGATATTAATCCGAATCCCCACACATACATACCTACTGTGCCTAATATTGAAATATAATATAAATGGAGTGGAATAAAAAAAAGTCGACATCACTTTTCACTTGCGCACGTCCCGGAAGTGACCCGTACCTCATTCAGTTTTCTCTTCGCGCCTCCGTACAATGATACGGTAAGCCAAATCCATACATCCAACCTTTTTAAATTACTTGGCGCGTGGTATCAAACTTGTAAGAAAAATATAACACAATTCACATTAGCTACCTATACCTACTAACGAGGTTATGATTATAATTATTATAATTATAATAATAACTCAACTGATTATAATTATTATAATTATAATAATAATATTATAATGCTCAAGTTTCTGGTAAATCGTATTCGGTGGTGTTCGAATATGCATATCGCGTAGAGGCGTCGTGCAAATTATCCTTCGCCTCTACCTAGTAATTAATGCTTTGCTCTGATTACCTAATCTTACAGACATGCCCGTTAGCACCAAAGAGAAAATGGCACGATATGATAACATCTCTCATTTATATAATATCTTACTCGTTTACTTAATACTTATACACTTGTTTAAATTAAATACATTGAATATAGATTGAAGATTCGAATAGCTCCCGCTAACCGTTACTGCAGGGAAAGAAAGATAAAGTTAGCTCCAGAGTGAGGAACCGCCTCACTATTATCTCAAGTAGTACCTACTCGGCTCATGATCTAACAGCCCATGGTATAAGATTCTTAAGATGTTTATGTTTTGCAATAATACCATTGACAGAAACAGCCAAAACCGTTGAGTCAACACCGTTGAGAACACTCCTATATGGAAGTGTTCTGAATTCTTTAATTTAACAGGTACTTTGAATCCATACTAATATTAGAAATGCGAAAGTGTATTTGTCTGTCTGCTAAGCTTTCCCGACCCACCTGTTCAACCGGTTTTGATGAAATTTGGTACAGGTATAGGTTGTATCCCGGGGAAGTACATAGTTCATCATCATAATAAGAAAAACTTAGTCCACACAGACGAATTCGCGGGCATCATCTAGTTAATATATTTTTCAAAAATATATTAACTAGATGTAAATATAAATTTTTCAAAATATCATGATACTTATACAAAATACAGCTGTATCTATTGTTAGGATCGGTCAGTACACCGGACCAAGGGCCGTGGGTCAGCAAGCACATACATTAACAATAAATAGGTTGATAGATTAATAATTAATTAACTATTAGATTAATAGTTGACCTGCACAAAAGAAACGTAATTACCTCTCTGTCAAGACCCCGGCGAGTGGATTTATTTATTAATATACCTATGTCCAGCAGTGGACATCTATTGGTTAACGACGACGACGATGATCAACTGGTCGATTGGTAAACGTGCTGTTCGAGGCACGGACGAAACCGAAACGCAAAATTCAAGCCTCCAACATTTTTTTAAATTTTACTGAACAACGTGTTTTCGATTCGTAGTGTGTGACACACCAACGAACAGGCGCCCGCATAGTTGACCAAACAGGGAATGACACAAAAATAAGAGCAGCAAATGTTAACTTTTCTTTTTAATGTTCCCTCTTTTTATTCTGCGATGTGTACTTTCAATGGGACCCGCATAGGTGTTCTTGAGCAAATAACAAGCAGTCTCGGCGTTCTAACGACACAAGTGCTAGATTCACCTCAAAGTATGGACTTTACACAATATGTGTAACTTATGAAAGTTTTCAATACATATGATTTATTTAAGGCTTATTTCGCGATATTGCAGTATACAATCACATAAGTTTGAAGCAGCAAGATATTTAAAGTGTCTAGTAAAAAAGTGTATGTTGTAAATATTTCTACAATGGATCGTGGTAGCAGTTTTTTATACTGAATGAGACCAATGACTAGACAGACAAAACGATATTTATGTAAATAAAGTAAGTATGATAAATAACAATATGTGTAGAAGCTCTACGGCAAATTAGTGGTGAATGGCTTATTACATAATTGACGTAGAGTCCGCAGCTCGAACGGGTATTTTCTAAAAGCGTTTAAAACTCTATTTTTAAATTGTTACATTGCGAATATAAAAGTCAGTCTGCTTTATAGCATTTTAGAATGCCTGTTCAACTTGTGCTTTGATTCTGTTTGTTAATGTACCCTGAATCTATTTATGTACGCCAAGCCAGCATAGTGCGACATTGCGGCACGCTCCAGCGTCTGTAACTACTGTAATAATTAATTTATAGTGCAAGTAATCAGGATGTCGGTAAACTGTCGTACCGTAAATTTAATTCTACAACACGATGTTGTCTCGGCATAAAGTAAACCGCTGCTTCTTATTTAGCTTGACGCTATGTCACAGTAAGTATTTTTGACAACCTCCGTGGCGCAGTGTGTAGCGCTGTGCCTTAACGTGCGGAGGGAGGTCCTAGGTTCGATCCCCGGCAGGGTCAGTTTGGGAATTTATAATTTCTGCATTTTCCCTGGTCTGGCCTGGTGGGAGGCTTCGGCCGTGGCTAGTTACCACCCTACCGGCAAAGACGTGCCGCCAAGCGATTTAGCGTTCCGGTACGATACCGTGTAGAAACCAAAGGGGTATGGGTTTAATATAACTGCCATGCCCCTAACAGGTTAGCCCGCTACCATCTTAGACTGCATCATCACTTACCATCAGGTGAGATCGCAGTCAAGGGCTAGCTTGTAGTGGATTTAAAAAAATGTCACAGATAAGTAAAGTTGTTGCAAGGCAAGTAAAATTCATGCTCAGTCATAAAACTAGCCGTAGCGGTCCTTGTTTCAGACTTTTTAAGGTATTTTACACCTGAACATTTCTTTCAAAGTTTTACTATTTTTAAAAAAGTTTTTAAGTTTCTCACAAGCCAGTAAGTATACCTAATATATGGCTGAATACAGAAGTCAAAACTTTCAACTTCACCGCTCTTCCAACAGGTAAGAAACTTTTGCAATTGAAACGACTGTGGCTTCTTGAATTTCCAATTGCTTATGAACTCTATGTTCCTATAATGCATCAAAGCCCATAGAAAATGTCGAAAAGTTGCTTATTATGGGAGTAAGTAAAGAGTTCGTCTGACCTATTTACTCATATTATAATAGTAAACAGAACGTGCCTACTGCCTTATGCCTACCACAAAACGGAACGCAGCGGGAGATTTTGGATTTATCAATTTTTTTTGTATGATTATTATGAAGTAATACGTAATACAAAACCTAGTGGGTCTATGTTTTCGGTTAAGTATTTTTAATAAATGTAAGAAGCTGGCGATTCTGCAAGTACCTATCAGGTAGCTGGTATTTTAAAAGCTATTTTTAGAAAAGACGTGCTTTAATTCACTTTGTAATAAACTTTACTTTATATTTACTGCACTGCAATTTAATAATCACTAGCCTCACCCTACGACCTTACCTGACGATGGATCTCATCATCATCATCATCATTGGCGCTACAGCCCCTTGTGGGCCCGGGCCTGGTCCAGAAGATTTATCCATCTGTCTTTTTCCTTTGCGCTCGCTGACGATGGATCTAAGTTACCTTTATTCAACTCTGCCAGCTGTTGTCTGCCGAAGCAGACCTACCTCAAGAACATAATATACAGGGCCATGCTCATACAGGAATCACAGCGCTCCATTCAACTTTAAGTCGTATACATGGTGTGGAAAAATCAGTGGTGTGACAAATAAGAAAAAAAATCCTGTTTGTCATACTGGTGTGATAATCTGGTGTGACTACGAGTCGGTATCGGACCATACTGTGAGCGACCGACAGCCAAATCCACAGGCTCAAGTTGAAGCATGCGGTGTCATGGGGCAAATGCCGCCGAACCAATTTTGTAGATTTTTTGACAACACTTCAGTCTAACTAAAGAGTGCATTTGGTGGATACGGCCGAATCAAGACTTGGCTGTTTGACCTGGGGGCTATTTGAATGAACACGAAGTTTCACTGGTATTATAGACATAATGCGAAATTTCATCATTCGCTGAAAACAATTACACACGCATTTACATTATTCCAGAATTGCTATGTCTATAAAATAAACCCAATCAATGCAATCGAACACATTAACATTTACATAACAGGTAATTGGAACTGACGTACATTCTGTGTATTCGTGAATCCTGATTATATTTCAGTATTATTCCGCTAATTCGTTAAATAAAGAAGTCCAGCTTTCAATTAAATATTTTAGCCTCTAAATTCTAAACGAAAGTAAACTGACACTATTTTGAATTGGTCTAATGCCCGATTTTACCAACATTTCCTAAATTTTAGGGAACGCCGTTCTGAATAATAACTAATAATAAGTCATCTAGTGGATTTATATAGGTGTTTCCTAAAATGTAAGCATTGTTGGTGAAAACGGGTACGAATCAAGGCGTGCTATCTTTTAAGACCGCCGCTGTGTATTTTTGTCACATTCAGAATGTGATAGCAATACATGACTTATCTTTTTGAATTTATTGGCAGTGATATTTAACTAACAGCTGCAGTTATCAATAATATTATAATATACCTACACTAGTTAAAAAACCCAATAAAAATGCTTCAATTGGACTGTAGTAACCGTAACATGTATCATACGAGTATGTATATAAACTTATGTTGTCCCAAAAAACTTCACGATAAATTTTGCTCGATAAATTTTCTCAAGTGACAAAGGCTTTTACAGAATCAATGAATAATGTAAGCAGCATTCATGTTGCCATTCCACGCGGACATGATTTGGATAAATTTAGTATAGGTATATCTTAAAGAGTATAAAATAAAGGATGTATCTTATACATGTAGTCTTCAAAACATACTTTTCAATTAAAATTACCACTACCACTACAGCCCTCGTTTTTGACGAACTCCGTGTCACAGTGTGTAGCGCTGTTGTCTTAACGTCCGGAGGACCCGGGTTCGATCCCCGGCAGGGTCAATTTGGGAATTTATAATTTCTGAATTTTCAAAAAAAAAAACCCCGTTAACGTCCCACTGCTGGGCACAGGCCACCACTCTCATAGGAGAGGGAATTAGAGCTTAGACCCACCACGCTGCTCCAATGCGGGTTGGCAATTTCCAGTCAGAAAAATCCAATACTTAATTATGGCCCGACCCGGTACTCGAACCCGGGACCTCGTCGTTAGCAGTCGAACATGTGAACCACTAGACCAACAAAGCAGTTTGCCAATAAAAATCAATACTACAATATTATAAATGCATAAGTATGTTCGTTTGTCCTTCAATCATACCACATCAGAGCAAAAGGCCGACGTGATTTATACAAGGTGATTTTTGCGCAAGAAATAAGCCTTAATGTCTAACCTTTCTGGAAAAGGCTCCCGAAAGGTTAGACATTAAATCGCTTAAATATGTCGTAAGATTTTTTTGCTCTACGACTCCATAGATAATAATAAAAATTATTTTAAAAATTTGGAAAGAATTGGAAGTTGGATTTTGGAAAGAATTTTTATTTTCAACTTTTTGGTATCAGGTTTGAGGATTTGGAGTGAGAATTTTTTATGGGACCACCTCGAGAGCTTCCTTAAACGACTCAAACAAAATATTTTCAAAGCGGTTCAGAAACCACGGAGATATGTACCGACATACATTTTTTAAAAAATATACGCGCCAAATTTAGAACCTCCTCCTTTTTTGGAAGTCGATTAAAAACGGATTGACTTGGAAGGAATATTGTAGATTTTTAACTATAAAGCTTACCAGTGCTCCAGGGAGGTCGTCAAAATTTAATTTCAAATCATTAGTAAGTATTAGTTAAGTATTTTAAAAAATATAAATGCAATACGTTAGTCCGAACCAAATTTTTGAAGTAAGCGTTTTAAATAATAGCATACTATTAAGTATTCTGTGATATAACAGTCTGGCTTCTACTCATAATGAATAACGATACTTAAAGTATTAACTTTATTAGTAAACTTGTTTTAGTAATGTAAAAACTAGTTATTATTATTTATTTTTAATATTTTTTGTATAAGTTTACACGGAAAACAGATAAATAGAGCTTTAATATTTTTGTTAAATCTTTTAATAATAACGAATACATAAATACTTTTAAGGATTGTTATTATAGATTTCACTGGAAAAATGGTAATTTGGAAAAGATTGTTTTTCCGTTAAGCTTATTCGTGAAGAAAAACAACGTTAATTTAATTATTTTATAATTATTGTAAAAATAATAAAACTGAATACGAGTTTAAAATTAAATTAAAAAATTATATTTTCTTGTCTCTGGTTTAGTTTGGCGGGAGCTTTCTGCCGTAATCGACATACTCACAAAGCCATGCTGCAAAACGATTTAAATTTCCGGTACGATGCCGTGTAGAAACCGATAAGGGACTGTGTTACCCCTTCCAAGATAGCATTCATCTTTTATTGCAACACCATTTTACTTCAGACGAGGTGGCAGCCAAGGGTGAGTCAAGGGCTAAAACAAAATCGAAGTTCTGATAATTTTCTCGTAAAACTTGTGATAACTAATTACTGAAACTTTAGTATCATAAGTATCTAAAAGTAATTTTCTCATAATATCTACAAGTTTAATCACCAACTTTCTATATAATTGAGTATTTGACAACTAGTCAATTAATCAGCACCTTTTTTTTTTTCAAAAGTCAAAACAAAACCTTTGGGATTTTGTATTAAGTAATGAACTGTGACGTCATGAAACTTTACCTTTACCTTTACTTTAACTTTAATCGATAGTTTAAAATGGTGATTTAACATAAAACTAACAGGGGACCAGGATATTACGATTTTTGGGAGATACCCTATTTATTCATCATTAAAACATAATGTATTTGACTATAGTCAAATAACCAATTATATTACAAATATACAGTATATAAGCACACCTGACTTATATTTATATATTTTGAATACCTACCATTTATTATTATAACTATAAGACCAAAAAACTACTTCAGGCGTCTCTTCATAGGGTCGTGGTGGTCGTTGGGGTTACCTGGATTATACCACAAATAACCATAGAAACGTTCGAAACAGGCTCACTCACACAAACGTGCGCATCGACGAGACCCCAAGCGCTCGTTGCAGTGCCGTCAGTAGTGAGTGCCGCGTCATCGCATGTTCGATGCGCACGTTTGTGTGAGTGAGCTGATTTGAACGTTTAGTTTCCATACTGGTTGTATCTGTTTACTGTGGATGTAGGCTGCAGTAGCTACAAATATTTGTTTTGTTGCAAACATAAAGTTTTTGCTCTAATGGCTCTGATAGTTCCTTAGTTAAGATGATTTCTGTTAAAGCTTTTAACTACTATCTAATACAAGTTGTATTAGTAGCAGTACATAATATTATATGTAAAAGTCATGCTGTGAAAGTATTAACATAAAATATTATCTAGGTTCACAGACATATAACGAGTATTTTTTTAAAAAGTTGACTACCTATATAAATATTTGGGAAATATAATCCTTCGAAAATTAAATTTCTTATTTATTTGGGTTGAACTTGTTGAGATATTCATTAAAACTTTACTATAAAATTATAGCCTCGAGGTCGCGTCGCAAAGCTCTTCAAAAATTGTATGCGAATGTCACTAGACTAAAAAGATCTAATTAAAAACTTGAGTCACGTCTAAATGAAAAAAATACCTATTAGCACATTATTAAGGTATTCCTTTCCAGGCTTTTTTTTACTTTATAGGCCCACACTTTAGATAAAAGATCGGTTTAGAATTTGATAATTACAATCTACAGCTTCGAAGGTTAACAACGGAACGTTATAAAATATTATGATGTTAAAAAAAACAAGCGTAGAGTTTACCTACCTGTTTTAGTACATTGTTAACCAAACTACATAAAGATGAATTCAAAAACTTTGAAAGTTCATTAAATTTTCCGTGTTTTAAGGGGTGTAAATTAACTACTAAAAGCTCGTATTTAACACAATGCTTAACTTCATCTTTAGGGTTCCGTTAACAAGGAACTATTATTATACAACTATCACAGCTAAGTAGGCTTTACTACTTAACAACTAATAGTCGACCAACTAAATAAAATATCCGTTAATAATGACGGGCAACTACGCAACCCTGCACTGCGCGTGGCTCGAAACGCACTTCGCCGAGTTTTTTATTTGAGTTTTAATTAAAAAGATGATGGTTATAACGCAACCTTACACTTTTTCTTTGCAGAATTTACTGTAAATTAAAAAATATATAGGTACAGTTAAAGAAGTTAGTTAACAAGTTATACTTTGCATTTTCCCCTCTTCGCGCGCAAAATGTAATTTAGGTCACAATAATTAAGGAGTTTTAATGTGAAGTGTGACTTTTTACGTTAACAAACTGTTTCACTAAAGAAAGCCTTTAATTCGCCACTAGATGCTGCCCGCGACCTTGTTCGCGTGGATTTAGGATTTTTAAAACCCTGGGGAACTCTTTAATTTTCTGGGAAAAAAGTACCCACTGTCTGCGGGATCCCACCTGTCACTATTTATCAAGATAAATAGACATAAATAGACATACATAGTTTCGCATTTTATTATATTGCGGATTGAGGGTGCCTTTCCACCCGAGATGTTTCTAGTATCTTCTACGCTGCTAAGCTAAGGATGTGTGTCAAACCCACCAATAGGAGCGCTAATGATTTGCATAGCTTGATCGCTAGATGTACTCGTATGTCAAATTGACGTACGTCCGTAGCTTAGCAACCAGCACATCTTAAGTGAACAGGGACCCAAGGACGAATAATTTTGCTATCTATATATATCTATCTATCAACATGCATATAACTGATAATTTTACCTAGAAGATTTTCGATTACTGTACGATAGACTTGCGCTTAGCGATAATCATGCCATAATGATTCAGTAGCTGGGAGCGTTTTGACCAGAAGGTCAATTGCCTCCTCCTATCTGCCTTAAAGGTGCTCAAATGATGGCAGGAATAGGATACTTGGCAGGAAACTCGGATGCCGGAAGCTTGTTACACGCCATATCGGTTCGTATGAGAAATTGTTATAAGCAACAAAAAAAAAGTTGTTGATACAAGAGCAGTAGATTCATTAGACGATTCAAAATCACTGGTAAAAGTTTTTTTCAATAAAAATATTTGAATTTGGTAAATAGATTTTTACAAACGAGTTGACACTCTCGTAAGTCCGAGCTGTAGGCGAAAGGATTCCATCGTCACGAGTTAAAGAGGTAGCACTTCATACACTGTCACTGCATTGTTTGGCCAAGTTATTATATACAAGTGAAATCCAACTTCCATTTTACTCAATAAGTTCAATATAATGATTTCGTGAAGGTACCTAAGTGCTAAATGGACTTTTACTCATCAATATCCCTTAATCGCTAAGATCTCTGAGCAAAAGTTATTAAGTAGCTAAGCAACTGAGCTACATCTCTTGGGGGTAGAATCTAGGTCAAATACGCATTTGCGGGATGAACACCACGCTTGTACTGGCTTGTAGGTATTAATAGTAAGTTACTGACGTCTTTCTACAGCATAATAGCATGTGTACGATAAACAAGGGCTTCGATTTAAGCGTTCAATCAATACAATGGTAACCGTAAAACCACAGATTAAATAATAGTTCGTGTAAAACCGGCCACTAAAAACTCTACGAGAAAAATAAAAATGCTTAGACATTTGAAGCCGAGTTCCGAATAAATGACAATCAACTGGAATCGAAATAACTTCTCAAACTTTTGCGTCTTTATTTTACTTTTCGCTTCGCTTTTATGTAAAGCAGTCACCAACAAAAATATGATACTTGCCCACTTACTTTTTACTTTTGTTCAGATTTTTTTTTAAATATTTTTGTCCTTTATTCAAATATACTTAAGCTTTATTCAAATAGGGAGGTTTAAAATAAACTTAGTTATGAACATGCGCAGCGTAGAAATTTCGTTTCAACTGAATATCATTTTGAACTATCTATAACTAGCTGATGCCCGCGACTTCGTCCGCGTAGAATAAGATTTTGTGGTTCCCGCGGGAACTCTTAAATTTTCAGGGTTAAAAAGTATCATATGTGCTATTCCAGACTATAATCTATCTGTGTGCCAAATTTCCTCCAGATCCGTTCAATCAAAATTATTTTTTACTTTACAGTGGCTTTGGAAGGTTTTTTGAAAATAATTGTTATTACTATAGTCCATTATACAACCAGGTACAAAAAAAAATGTTAGAATTTTTAAAAAAATAACTGATTGAGGTTTATTTCTTAGTAGTTAGGTAAAATTCAAGGCATATTTTTCCAAATTAAAGACCGAAGAAGACCCAAAAGAACGACAGATAGATTCTCTCATGGCAGTTATAACATTACGTCCTGCCCTACAGAATTTCTATCGTGATGACAATTTATATAATTACTGAATGTCTATAATCTGCAGAAATACCTATTCTCTCACAAAGAAACAACAAAATCACTGCATCGCAGCATCGCATTGTAGTCACACACCACTGAAACGCCTTATTCCTTTAAGTAATAGAAGGATCATGGAGACACATAAATAAAGGCTTACTCGGGAAGAATAAAGCCACTTGATCTCTAATACTTACCAATGATGCGAAAATTCTGGTATGTGGGATACGCAGTATGTGGGTATAATGAGTTTGAACTAGATTCGCTGATGATAATAGAGACTGTGTTATCCTGGCTTATGTTCCTTATTTGGAAGGTTTTGATGACTTCAACCTAACCTAAGATACCGTATAATAATATGCGAGGAAATTTCCGCGAAAGATACGCGGATGACTGTCCGTGTTGTCAGTTTGATTTACAATACTTTTCCACTTTAAAAAATGACACGGAGTTTAGATCTGTACGTGAATACTATCGTACACCCGATTTATCATCAAGCCCTAGTAAATAAGCTCTACTGTCGTGTAAATTATATTTATTATTGACAACAACCTTAGCCAATATACACCGATTGAGAGGCATATTATATACCTCTTTGAGTTTGAAGTAGCGCTCAAAATGCTCTTTAATCAGCTAACCTTTGACAATAGCTTTCTAAAGAATCCTTTACAACTCTTTCATCTTTCTTTTGACATTTGAACTAGACTTTTATTGAAACAAAGCAAATTAAATCTACCTTTTTCTATTACTTAACCTTACCTACCTTCCATAGCAATTCCGTAACAGAATGAGAAATATTTTATCACATCCCCAGAGTTCCGCGGCTGTTCTACCAAGTTTTTTCTACGCGCGGGATTTAATATTAGAGTAGCTATTCGCTAGTGTAAACAAGAAGAATCCCTTTGAATCCATCAAAGAAAGTATCTTCCATTAATAAAATGTAAGTGATTGAGCCGGGTGCAGGTTTGACCCAGGTTAAAAATGGTGCGTAGTTTATTTTTAGTAATTTATAAGATCTGCCGGTCCGTACATTGTAGGTCTAATGTCTATGCGGTGCAATACCTTATGTACTTTTGTGAATTATTTTTTACAAATAAAAACATTATTATTAAAATCTATACTAATATCTTACTAATATTATAAATGCGAAAGTTGGGATGGATGTATGGATGTATGGATGGATGTATGGATGTATGGATGTTTGTTACTCAATCACGTCCCAATGGCTGAACGGATCTGGCTGAAATTTGGCACAGAGATAGATTATAGTTTAAAATAGCACATAGGCTAGAGTTCTAGAGAGAGCTAGCAAAGAGTTTTTGCGGGAACCAAAAACCTCAAACCACGCAGGCGAAGTCGCGGGCATTCGCTAGTCCAGGTATTATAAACGCAAAAGTTTGGATGGATGGATAGATGTTTGTTACTCAATCACGCTCGAACAGCTGAACGGCAACATGAAATTTGGCACAGAAATAGATTATAGTCTGGAATAACACATTGGCTACTTTTTTTTCCGGAAAATTAAAGAGTTCCCACGGGAACCAAAAAACCTCAAGTCGTGGGCATCGGCTAGTGTTTTTTAATTTGTGCACACAAATTTGGAAATAAAGTATTGTATACTAAAAATTGAGTATACAATAGTGCACAAGATTTACAAATTATAAAATATTTCCGTAATTTCAAAGCGTGAGCTGTTGTTAAAAGTTGCAAAATTTGTTTTGTTCTAGGCATTATTTGTTTCGAAGGGCAACGGGTGTGCGGAATAGCTTCACATTGCTGACGTTGCGAGATAAATGGATTACACTAACACAGCCTCGAATCATAGTAATATTATATTATATCATAGTAATATTATATTATTACTAGCTGATGCCCGTGACTTCGTCCGCGTGGATTGAGGTTTTTTGGTTCCCGTTGGAACTCCTCTAATTTTCCACGATAAAAAGTAGCCTATGTATTTTTCAAGACTATTCTTTTATTAATCCATCTCTGTATCAAATTTAATCCACATCCGTTCAGCCGTTCTGACGGGATTGAGTAACAAACATACATCCATCCATCCAAACTTTCACATTTATAATATTATAAATGCGAAAGTGTGTGTCTGTCTGCTACGCTTTCACGGCGATGATTATTTTGATAAATGATTTATTTATTTCTTGTAAGACAACTTGTGTCACTGTATACGTTAAGACTCTACCACCGATTCGGAAAGCTGTTTCTACTGAGAAGAGTCGGCAAGAAACTCAGCAGTTGCTCTTTTCTAAAAAAGAAAAAGGTTAAATTACGTTACAAGTATTACACTGACTTGTGGGTCACTGGATGCGAGGCCGGTTGCTTCCATGCAACTTTGTCATTCAGAATATTCTCGATAGTGTACCTCGACTCAACAAATGATCATCATCATCACTTACCATCAGGTGAGATCGCAGTCAAGGGCTAGCTTGTAGTGGAAAAAATAATATTAAGTAATGGTAAATCTAGAACCTCTTTCTATTTATGTAATGGCAAAAAGCGTACACTAGACCCCACAAAGGATTTCTGCACCTTGCGCACACGATATGACGCTGTTACAAGCTTATGGCGGTTTCTAGTACATCGATTGTGAGTATCACTTATTTGCTTATAAAGATTAATGTTCCGCCTGACAAAGACTATATTAATGCAAATGTATTGTGAAGGCACCGTAAGTATACGTAATTACTGTCTGGTGCGTGGAATATTTTTATTAGATTCCGCTTTACGTTATGCTGTATTGAGTGCAATAACTCTGCTCCATTGATAAATAATTAATTTAATGCTGCAGAATTTAATAAATGTTGTATGGAAGCGCTTCAAATAATATTCAATGCTTAGTTATTCAAAAGGTAAACTGAGAGTAATCTCTCGGGTAATTAACCCTTTTAAATGCTGGACCCGGATTCCAATTCCAAATTCCTTTGAGTTTTCTAACTTGACTCTCATCTTGTTTGAGAGTTGACTACGATGGGCTTATTAATTTTACATAATAAGTTCTTTATTATGTAAAATTAATAAGCCCATTTGTAAGCAAGAACTTTTTAATTACTGCACGTAGTTATTAAATTCAAGCATATTTTATTTAAACAGCTTGATAAACCTGATGTTCTTTGTTTTGTGAAGAAAAGCCCTAAATAAATGAGATTAAAAAAAATCCAATAGGTACGAGTGTATTCTATATGCTCCGCTCTAAGTATTTCAAACTAAATGTGTACCTTGGCTTGTATCTATAGTCCTATACCCTTTATGATTTCTTTGTTGGTCTGATTATTTTAATTACTTACGTCTTTTTGTTGGTTATAAAACTGTAACCGACAAGCAACAGAAGTATGCCTCATCATCGAGAGCTACATATTAATTACTAGCTGATGCCCGCGACTTCGTCCGCGTGGATTGAGGATTTCGATTCCCACGGGAACTCTTTAATTTTCCGGGATAAAAAGTAGCCTATGTGTTATTCTAGACTATAATCTATCTCTGTGCTTAATTTCATCCATCCATACATCCATACATCCATACATCTAAACTTTCGCATTTATAATATTACTAGCGATCGCCCGCGACTTCGTCCGCATACAATTTCTCATTTCCTATGAGATTATGAAATTTTCCCGCTGCAAAAAGTATCTAAAGAGGCTTTATATAGCGCAGGTTTTTATTATTTAATACTAATAACCGAAATGCTGAATTTTCATGTCTCTTTATACAAAATCAAACAAATTTTTAACCCCCATTTCACCCTTTGTTATTATTATTATTTAAAACTAATAACCTAAATCCCGATTTTCAAGTCGCTATCTTCAAAAACATAGAATTTTCATAGAAACTTCCAACCCCCATTTCACCCTCTTTGGAGTAGATTTTCGGAAAATTGCTTATACAGGTAAAATCCCGATTTTCTAGTCTGTAACTTCAAAAACTTAGAACCATCATGCAAACTTCCAACCCCCATTTAACCCTCTTTGGGGTAGATTTTCGGAAAAAAAATTATACAGATTTTTATTATTTTAAACTTATAACTAAAATGCTAATTTTCATGTGTCTAACTTCAAAAACAAAGGACTTTCATACAAACTTCCAACCCTTATTTCAACCCCTTAGGGGTGAATTTTCCCAAAACCGTTTCTTAGCTGACGTTTACACCACAGAGGGAACCTACCTTCCAAATTTCAAGTCTGTATGTTTTATAGTTCCTGAGATATCGTGATGATCAGTCAGTCAGTCAGTCAGTGACCTTTCGCTTTTATATATATAGATAGATAGTAAGAAGTAAGATTCCGCTTGCCGCGGAGACTCATGTAGGAATGGAGTCTAAAATTTGATGCGCGACATTTCACCGCGGTAATTATCTCGTCTGATAACAGAAAGCCGGACTCATTTTTACGCAAATGATCAGCCTGTCTATCTAGCGTGGAAATGCAGCCAGAATTCTTGCCACTTATTCTTCCATTCTAGGCGGGCGTGATTTGTATTTTTTTTTAATTATATACGCTAGCGCTTGGCTGCAATCAGACTTGCTTGCAAGTGGTGATACAGACTAAGGTGGAGCGCGCTTGCCTAGAAAATGCCTATTCGATTTGAAAGTACGTATATTAAGAGGAGGGTAAAACGGAAGGCGGAAGGGCATTCCATATCCTAGCGGTAATTGTTAATGTTAGGCTAGGCTAACTGTTATTGTAACATTTTCAATAAAAAAGAAACACTTAAATAAGTATTATTCAAAATATGAAGCATATGTGCTTCAAGCTAGACTCAAGAAAACTTAAAACAAGCGGACGAAGGTAACAAATAATTTATTGTACCGTTAGTAACCGTCGATAACCCAAATCCAAAATAAACAAGCATGTTGCACCATCGCACTGTTTTATAGTGTGAATGCAGAAAGAAAACTGTATACAGTTCACAGTTCGTTACGGTCAAAGTGAGACTTGACACTGTTACGGTGTGCCATTCATGTACCATTAGTGCGATGCACTATTTGACGTAAAGAGGTCGACAAGTGACCTCCTTAACTCGAAAACTGCATCGAGATTTTAACACGTTGTGAAGGCTGAAAGGCAAAGCCGCATATTGAACAACTAGCTGAACCACCCCCGGTTTGCTCGGATGGAATTCTAAAAATCCCATCTTAGTGAGCTCGGCTCTTCTCACTAGAAAGTGTTTACCGAATCGTTGGTAGAATCAAAACATGACATTTCATAAGAGATACCTGTATGTCCTACATGTAATAAATAAATTGAGTATTGCACAAAACTCACGCATACACTCATGTTTCCATACCCAGCAGTATTAAACGTATAACGCTGATATAGTCACTAGGAATATTTTTATAAGCTTCCAGCACTGTGATTTCAAAACCTAATAAACAGATTAATGTACTACAGTAATTGGACTTTAAAGATAATGTCCACGACATCGTCTTCGTAGGTTTAGATTCCCAAAATTCCCAGGGGTTCGGACGTGTCCCCCTTCGGCATCCAAGCTATTTCTGTACAAAAACAAATTGATTATTAAGTAACAAATCAATGTGAACTTAAAGGTCATGTTAAGGTGACTGAAAAAAAGGTATCTAGGTATATTCAGTATTTCTCCTTCATTATAATGACACAATGAATGAGTAGAAGCTATTTTGAAAGTATTCAATAGAACAATTTTTTTTAATTGTTAATTTTTTTATAAAAATATAAACAGACTTATTTTTGGAATGAACACGAAAGTGCAGTAAGAAACATAAATGTTAGACCGCGTATACCGATACCGACACTTTTATACCGATTTGCACACACTATCGCGACAGGAAAAAACTTCATTCCCCTCCGACGCAGGCATTTTGCACAAACGTTTTGTCCAAACCTTTCTTTTACATTCCACTACAAGTTAGCCCTTGACAGATGATGCTGATGTCTAAGATGAAACCGCGCTAACTTGTGAGCGGTACGGCAGTTATATTAAACCCGTACCGCTTCGTTTTGTACGCGGCATCGCACCGGAACGCTAAATCTCTTGGCAGGTCTTTGCAAGTGACTAGCCATGGCCAAACCCTGCCACTAGATCAGACCAGAAAAATTCAGACATTATAAATTCCCAAAATGACCCAGCCGGGAACCGAACCCGGGACCTCCCACAATAAGACCACAACTCTTACCATTGCGCCAGTGAGTTTGTCAAGGATTTATTTTCTCAGTAGGCGTTGTTATCGTAACTTAATATTCGAGTGAGAGTACCTAACAGGTGTGGTAAACATAATTTGTGCAAATAATTTTATACTGTTGAATTTTAATGTTTTCATATTGTTTCATGTAATTATTTTACGTATTCCTTACCTTAAAATATAATAATATTTACTTAAGTATATACATACTTCCATACCAATATTATAAATGCGAAAGTGTGTCTGTCTGTTTGCCACGTTTTAACGATCCATCTTTTCAATCGTATTCTTTTTTGACGTAATTTGGTATAGAGATATAGGTCCCCGGTAATTTGGTATACAGATATAGTATCCCGGGGAAGGACATACGCGTTTTGTATCCCGGAAAATTTAAAATTTCACGCGAGAATCAAAAACCTTATATCACGCGGACGAAGTCGCGGGCAGCCTCTATACTATCTATACTTTTAATATAAATGCGAAAGTTTGAATGAATGGATGGATGTATGTTTATAATTACTCAATCACGCCAGAAAGACTGAACGGATCGGAATGAAAGTTGGCACAAAGATAGTTTATAGTCTGGAATAACACATAGATTACTTTTTATCCCAGAAAATTAAAGAGTTTCTATAATATGTCCTTGTCCGTCTAGGTATCATGTCTTTATGGGTGTTTAACTTTTCACGGCCTATTTAACTATGTATACGATTTTGACGAGGAACAGAGGTAGGCTTTACTAGTCAAATGTCAAAGGCTACTTTTTAGCACGCAAAATTAGAGAGTTCCCATATTTTTTTAAAGTAAAAATTCTACAATAGAAAAATATAAGGCATGTAACAACACAAAAAATACAAAAATAATATTAAAAAATTAAAAATATTTCGAGAGATTTATATTGGCCAATTTGTTGGAAATTCAAATTTTCGTGCTCACCGCAGAATCTGAATCGCAGATCATCGACATTTGATTTATGGAGGCTGACCGCTGGAAATGGCGATACACAGTCCCAGGTTAACGTGAATGGCATCGGATAATAATAACTTATAAAGGCACCAACTCCAACAATAGGTATAAAACAAACATTAAATTTTACGTGACCCGATTTTGGATAGAGCAATGCGAAAATGCTTAAAGTCGTACAGTAAAGGCAGGAAAACAAATACTTTTCGAACGCAAAGAAAAAGTCTGTACAAAGAATGAACATTATTTTTATATTACTAAGATAAAAAATAAAATAAAACTGCAAAACTTTTATTCGAAAATTTGGAAAGGCGCGCTATGAATAAGGATATTTTTCCTTTCTCTTACAATTTGACAATGTGGCCAATTCCGTATAAAACAATCTCTAAACTAAAATGACAGCTTTAAAGTTCTATCCCTTTCCGCAGGCAGTATTGTGAAAGGGTTAGCAATATTTTTAATGCTGTCATTTTGGTATAGTTACTAGAATATGATACAATTTTATGATGATCAGTGTTTTACCACAGAATTGGTAAGTAATAGGTTCTACTTGTACATTTATTGAATCAATGGCCAATAACTTAAGTTGAATCTGAAAGTGATGAAAATTTGACTAATCTTGTCATTAATTGTTAGTTAAATCAAGGTGTTTTTAAATCAATATTATTAATTCATCAAAAACAATTTTTCCAAGTATCTTTTCTTTTTTCTAATAATTAGTTTACTACAATGTTTTCACGACAAACAGAGTCAAACTTACCGTATCATAGAGATTAATATTTTAAAGATCCTAAATAAAATAGGCTTAATAAATACTGATGCCTAGGATGTCGCTATCTTTTCCTGCACTCCTGCAGTGAAAACCGTTCAACAAGATTATGACTGAACTCTACGCTTAAATGGTTCGAATTTTTAGTTTCTCATCGAATATAATATTAATAGGAGAACTAGCTTTACTTCCTGTAGCCAGTGGCGCCATCGGACGAACGTGTATAAAAAGCGCTCGCTGTACTATCGCGTGGTCATTCTTTAGTCACCTTTTGAGTTGTCATTACGTTAGTTGAGAGACTCGCAATGAGTCATAATTGTGTTTAGATTAAAGTGTGTTCCTTATTGGCTATTTTATGTGTAATATGTTGAAATCGTTCCCTAGAATAAATTGTGCTTTGTTATTTGCTTTTACTTTTACTTTAACCCACTTCTGGTTCCTAAAAATATATATATTTTTTGTTTTAAATGCTTTTTATTGTAAATTACGAACTTTATCAAATATCAGTTATAATCTAGAAACTATTTTGGCCAAATACAATCGCTTCGATTGGGTATTTGATAACTATTCAAATAAATGATTTTTTAGTGATTATTAAATAGAGGATCTCCCAAAAGATGTAATACCCAATCCCCGTCCCCTGTTAGTTTTATGTCTAATTAAAAATGTAAGCTATCGATTAAAATAAAAAAGTGCGTCGAACTTTGATGACGTCACAATTTAGTATTTCATCCCATAAAAAACCCAAAATAAGCGAGCGTTTTGACGTTTAAAAAGGTTATTGATTGCTGACTATAGTTGTCATATACTCATATACCTACTCAAAATAAAAAAGTTCATGTGCTTCGTGGGCCAAATTCTGTTCTTAAAAAAATAGCTGATAAAGCCGTTACAAAAAGAGACATAGTACGAAGCCCAAGCATGACGTTTGCATGGGAAACCGATAACTCTATCACCACTAGCCATACCCTCCGAAAGAACCCTTCAATAATTTTGATAAGAATCATATTCTGCTCTGTCGGGGATTTGTATTTTATCACCAGTCTTACGACTTTGTGTAACAAAATTCCACTGCCTATTATAAACTTGCCTTTACACAAGTTTAAGAAAACCATTAAAAAAATGCTCCTGAAAAAAGCTTATTATACTGTCGAAGATTATATAAATGATAAAAGCGCATGGATTTGACTCGCTCCAGCAATGCTCAGGACTGCTGTTACTTATGTATCTTTGGATTAATGCAATTGTAAATATACTTTATTTTTTCAAAAGAGCAACCACCGAGTTTCTTGCTGGTTCTTCTCGGTAGGAACGGCATTCCGAACCAGTGGTAGAGTCATTCGACTATTCATAAGCACTTGTAAAAAGTCTATTTGAATAAAAAATATTTGAATTTGAATTTTGAATTTGAATTTGTGCGCTAGGATTTTCAGGTTTCTTAGAATAACAGTCTTGCTGCCCTTTCTCTTCTCTATGCTATGTAGAGACCGGTAGCTAGAGAGGTATTTGACTTTTCACTACGCCGTTTCAAAGGTATTCGTTGGTATTTTTTGAAATCTAGTCAGTATTGGTTTCACTGTGAAAAAAATACGAGTTTGTCAACCTATTTTTGTGGGATATTTGTTTGTTTCTGTCACATCTGCGTTATAGCCTACTAGCTGATGCCCCCGACTTCGTCCGCGTGGTTAAAGATTTTTTGATTCCCGCGGGAACTCCGTAATTTCCGGGATAAAAAGTAACCTATGTCCTATGCCCACTCTAGAGGTCCTCAACTATACCCATGCCAAAAATCACGTCGATCCGTTGCTCCATTGCGACGTGATTGAAGGACAAACCAACAAACAAACACACTTTCGCATTTATAATATTAGTATGATAGTATTCCAAGGTAAATATCCTGTGTTCCATTTTTGTAATCTTTGTAAATAATAGGAATTCCTTGATGTATAAATGCGATAACGTACAAACGAACAAATCAAATTATTTTGACATAATATAGTGTACCGGGTTCTTTGGTATGCACAAACGCACTGCTACGTCATACTATACAGATACATTGGGTTTATATACACAACTAGGGAACAACAAACCTTGAATATTATAATTTTACCTAATCTGTGCTAATAATTATCGGCTGTCTAATGATAAGTTTACCTAGCAGCGCTATTTGATTTTATTTGCTACAGCGCTGACTGCAACTTGTGGATAAATTAAAGGGTGGCCTGTGCCCAGTAGTAGAACGCTATAATTATATATTTGACGACCTCCGTGGCGCAGTGTGTAGCGCTGTTACCTTAACGTGCGGAGGTCCTGGGTTCGATCCCCGGCAGGGTCAATTTGGGAATTTATAATTTCTGAATTGAACCCTGGTCTTGCCTGGTGGGAGGCTTCGGCCGTGGCTAGTTACCACCCTACCGGCAAAGACGTGCCGCCAAGCGATTCAGCGTTCCGGTACGATGCCGTGTAGAAACAGAAGGGGTATGGGTTTAATATAACTGCCATGCCCCTAACAGGCTAGCCCGCTACCATCTTAGACTGCATCATCACTTACCATCAGGTGAGATCGCAGTCAAGGGCTAGCTTGTAGTGGATTAAAAAAAAAAAAGTTTATTGAGTGTTAAATTAAAAGTTTAAATTGTAGTTAGGCACATTGAGACAGTAAGTATAAATTGCGACAGTATAAAAAGCTATATTATCACGGGAAATATGAAGTCACAACACTGAATTGAGCAAAATATTATTATAAACATTGCATGAAAACCAATTCGGTCGTGTTTGAAATTTCATACAATACGATTAAACTTTTTATCCCTTAATTGCCATTTTGATGAAAACACGCGAGCAAGCAATATACCTCTTCCGTCTGTGATTAATGGATTAATAAATATTTTCCGCATGGAAATAAACGAAGAGATATTTTTTATTAATTTCAACTGACGCCGTGATCAAGAGCCAAAGAAACGTTTAACCCTTAATTAGGCGCATGGGGTCAGAGCAACTTGAAATTGAAAAAAATATGTTTTATAGTTTTTAGAGCGCGTTCACGCTCTTAGTAGCTTCCTCACTCCCCGCGGGGAACCCAAATTAGTCGCGTCCAGAACATCATGTGGACGAGACGGTCCAGCAATCGACAGCTAAGCGTGGGCGCTGTTCATCATGTCCTAGAAAAGACGACAAAAAAGTGCCAACAAAATGCTTCAAGTGTCGTAAATTTATTTGTCAGCAACACTCGAGGGTTTACTGCGTAGGATGCAGAACAGAAGAATCCGCTGATGAGACTGATTAATTTTTTTATAAGTTGATCTCGGCAATGCCTAAAAATATTAGTATAAAGAGAGGTTACATTTTTATTTTTTACTAAGTATAATGTTCCAGTTATGTTTTTGTTTCTTAGAGTTAAATATTAAATATTAAAGAACTTTAGTAATTACTATAAAATACATTAAGTTTTATTTATTTTTGACACTCCTTTCCCAATGTTTTTTTGGGGTCACTCAATACCCCATGCGCCTAATTGGGTGATTTTTTTAATGCGCCTAGTTAAGGGTTAAATAAAAATAGCGCATGTACCCTTTTGAGGGAAAACACACTATACGGACCGGACAAGACAAAACCGGCTATAGGTACGCTAAACTTTCGCATAGCAGGAGGATTTGTCCGGTTCCTTAAAGTTTGCACGCTCCATACAAAAATTAATGAAGCGGACATTTTGGCCCTAACTTAGGTACCTACTTATTTATTTATATATTTATTTATATATTTAGTACCAAACTTAAAAACTAAACATAAAAATTTAAAGGACATGTACAAGGACAACTTATCTCTAGAAGAGATTTCTTCCAGCAGCCCTAGAATGTGAGAATGGAGAAAAATAGATAAAACTGAGTAGGTAGGTACTTATAAACTAAAGTAAAAACTTTTAATAAGACTTATGATAATTGTCATAAACATATACATATAATATTAATATATATACTATATATAGCTCAATATTAATATATATACGTGAAATACACAAATTAATAACATACATACAAAATAAAATACTAGTAAGTATACATACATAACAGTATATTATACATATTGTACAATCATAAATAATATATAAAAATAAAATAATATTGAAAATATAAAAGCTAATCATATATAGAAGAAAGATAATGCTGCTTCAGTCTAGATTTAAAAGCACCCACGGATGGACTCTCACGGATATTCCCTGGAAGGGAATTCCAGAGACGCGCTGCTACCACCGCATACGACTTGGCGTAAAATATGGTGTTCCATGAGGGTACTTCGAGTGACTTTATCATGACACAGGTGCGCAGAGGTCTTGTTCGGGGAGGAGCATCCTGGAAATGCTCATGTAAATAAGGTGGGGAAGAAAACTTTAATATTTTAAAAAGTAGTGTTAGAATATGAACATTCCGGCGAAGGCGAATAGGGAGCCACTTCAGTTTTCGACGGAATTCTGAAACATGGTCGAATTTGCGCAATCCATAGATAAAACGGATGCACAAATTCTGAAGCCGATCTAATTTGTCGAGTAGCTCCTCTGTTGCATCCAAATAGCAAACGTCGGCATAGTCGATGAGGGGTAGGAGAAGAGATTGTGCTAACATAATTTTAGTGCGAAAAGGTAAAAAATTTTGAAGTCTGCGAAGAGAGTGAATGGAATAGTTCAAACGCCTACTCACCTCATTGATATGAGCAGACCATGAAAGATTATTGTCAAAAATTAAACCCAGATTTTTAGCTTTTTCGGAAAAGGGTATAGCTGTACCATCATAGTATAAGCCAGGTAAAGTTTTGAAGTCAACCTTGCAGCGCATTCGGCTGCTGCCGATTATAAGCGCTTGAGATTTTTTAGGGTTAACAAGCAAACCAAACGAATCAGCCCATGTCTTGATATGAGCTAGATCAGCGTTTACCGCCTCTACGGCATCAGCAAGGTTGGCCAACGCTGCGTGCCTATAAAGCTGCAGATCGTCTGCATAAAGATGGTAGTGACAAGAAATTGCTTTGGAAATTTCATTAATAAAAATGGAAAACAGTAATGGAGATAGTACACCGCCTTGAGGAACGCCAGCAGAGAGATCAGCCCAATCCGAAGAATCTTCGTCAGTCCTGATTCTCTGCCGTCGACCCTGAAGATAAGACTTAAACCAATTCACCACAGGAGGAGAAATGTTAAGAGAACGGAGGATAGCAAGCATTACATCAAAGTCAACTGAGTTAAAAGCATTACTGAAATCAAGCAGCACGAGAACAGTAAGCTCCTTGTTATCCATAGCAAACCGGATATCATCAGTTACTTTGAGCAATGCAGTCGCAGTACTATGAGAAGGACGGAAACCAGACTGAAAAGGACTTAGGAGATTGTTGCGTGAGAGATAAAGAGAGATTTGCTTGCAGACAGAGTTTTCTAATAATTTGGAGAGAATGGGTAGAATGGAAATAGGACGGAATTGTGAGAATGAAGTCGGGTTTGTTGTTTTGGGTAAAGGAATGACATTAGCCATTTTCCATGACGTTGGAAATGTGCTGGTTGTTAAGGAAAAATTGAGAATATGAGCAATGACAGGTGTTAAGTAATCAATAATTAGTAAGAGCATATCGCGGCTAATACCATCATAACCCACTGCTTTGGAGGAAATGGAAAGGATACCTTTCTTAACATCCTCCTCAGAGATCTGGTTGAAGATAAAAGGATCACAAGTAGGTGGGGCATCACTATTTAATTTTAAAAGCAACGATTTTTTCTTACTATCTGCGATTCTAACCGGAGGTAACGAGAAATGCATGTTTAGAGAGTTTAAATCAAGTGACTGACTAAGAGATTGAGGAGAATTACCCACACCCAGTGATTTCAAAAAACTCCAAGTCTGACCAGGAGTGAAGCGCTCAATTGAAGAATGTATATAACGGCGTTTAGCATCCCTACACATCTTATTGCAGCGA
Source organism: Erebia aethiops (assembly GCA_923060345.2). NCBI lineage: Eukaryota > Metazoa > Arthropoda > Insecta > Lepidoptera > Nymphalidae > Erebia > Erebia aethiops. Next base: position 16,385,099 of record OV281087.1, read on the forward strand.
TTTCGCAGTCGTTTATAGTTAGCAACATTTTCCTCGGTTGGATTCTTTTTACACAACTTCTTAGCTTTATTGCGTTTTGCCATGTATGATTTTATGTCAGAGGTAAGCCAAGGAGCAGGCAGGTACTTAACCCTTACAGGACGGGCAGGAGCATGTGAGTCAAATAAGTCAGTAAGGGTCGAATTCAAAATTCCAACCTTGTCATCAACAGTAGAGGCAGCAAAAAGTGGGGTCCAATTATGAGCAAAAACATCCTTATGAAGAGCTTCAATGTTTATGTGCTTCAGATTACGCCGCAGAATAGTTTTACCTTTTCGCCTAGGTATCGCTAAATTATAGCGTATGAAAATAAGGTCATGGTAAGAAAAAGGAGCATTTAGCTGACCATGAGTAAGAACTTTATCTGTTTTGGAAACTATAATAAGATCCAAAAGAGAAGGGTCAGAGTTGGGGGAGAAATGGGTCGCAGACAGCGGCAGAAGAGAAAGGTTAAATGAGGAAACTAAAGATTTCAATTTATGGGACCTCGAGTTATTTTTAATGAGACAAGTATTTAGATCCCCCATAACAATTATGTGGTCATACAACGGAGAAAGGTCTTCGAGAAGTGATTCAAAGGTGTTGAAGTAGTTGATAGTAAGAGAAGGACTGTACGCAACACCAAGTAGAAGTTTAGTATGGCGTGTTGAAATTTCAAGAAAAAGGTATTCTAGGTTACCAGAGTACGAGCTGGGAGACTGTCTTAGTATATTAAAAGTAAGGTTGTCTCTAAGGTAAATGCAAACGCCCCCGCCACCCTTATCAGTTCGGTCGTTGCGAATCAGCGTAAAAAAAAGGGAGATTATAGAGAGAAGAGGGAAGAGAAGGTTTTAACCAGGACTCTGATACCAGAATACCATCAACATGCACGTTGCTAAAGGATGCGAGAAGATCGGAATAGTGAGCCGGAATGCTTTGAGCATTTATGTGTACTAAATTAAGACAATTAGAGTTATTAACAAATATAGTTTTGAGTTCTGCATCAAGGGATTCAATGCTGTCAAGAGAAACTGTGCTACTGCATGCACTACGGAAATCGTCAGACGAAGAGCATGAAAAGAAATCAATATCATTATTGTTGTTCGGATTATTATCAGACATACAAATAATATAATAATAAAATAATATATTTATATAATACTATATCAATGATATACACAAATAAAAACCGCAGCACAGGTGCAACGTGATCATTTGAATTCCTTCGTTTATATTTGTGACTACTGCATTGAACTTAACTTTATGAGAGTTAGAAGTGAATAAGAGAATAAGGTACTACGGTAATACTCAGAACTATCATAAGATATCTTTATTAACCTTATTGTTTTGAAGTTTAATGGTGCTTAACGCACGTTAAGGCGCTGTGAGCTCACGAGCTGAAAACGCAGGCGCGCGCATGTCGCAAAAAATGCAAGAAATCATGTTTAATTAAATAAATATTTACTTTTAAATACAAATTAAACCGACAATGTGTTTGAATTAAGAAATATGAATTTAATCTTATATTTCTAGAGCAAATTATTTGTTTCATTAAGGAGAAAAATTGCTTTAAAAGGTAAACTAAGGGAAATGTTTAAAATAAATTTCATTGCAGAGATTTTTTTAAATTGTGTTTTGAGATGAGTCAATGGCTGCTTAAAGGTCTTGAAAACAGCAAATTATTTTTACAAGCATACATTATGTCACCGTTTGTTGGATACACTGCTTTTAAAAACCCCCTTTTACGCTACACAGGGCCTTAAGACAAGGACAGCAGAAAATGATCAGTACATAGAAATAAGAATAGTAGCTTAGTAATAAGCAGATTCCTAGTTCCATGGAGCAGTCAGATATCCTCCAGGTCGGTGTCACTTTCAACTCTATTACGGTACATTTCTTCGTACTGCTCTCGCTTGATCTGACGACCTCCCTGGCACAGTGGTGAGCGCTGTTGTCTTAACGTACGGAGGTCCCCGGTTTGATCCCCGGCAGGGTCAATTTGGGAATTTATAATTTCTGAATTTTCCCTGGTATGGCCTGGTGGGAGGTTTCGGCCGTGGCTAGTTACCACCCTACCGGCAAAGACGTGCCGGTAAAAAAATGAGTGCGAGTTGCGAGTCAGTCGCTTGAACGTTTTGTGAACATTTGTGTCGCACACTGTGCAGCAGTGGATGCATACAGGCTAATGGATGGATGGATGACTGTGCAGCACAGTGCCGCACTATGCTGCATACAAGTGGAATCGCATATAGAGAACTAGAGCACCGACACGGGTAGTTATATCCGGGAGATCTATTTGAGAGACTATTTTTGCAGTTAGATAATTTAATAATAGAACTGTTTAATCAATCACCCGATAAAGCTCCCGTTAAAGCAATTTTTCAACCTTTTTCGCATAATTAAAATCTCGATTCGGCTAATTTACATGCCCGCGTCAGAGTGGAATGACGTTTTGACCTTTGTGGTAGCGTGCTGGCTGGTTCACTTGTTTCGCAAAAAACATTTAACAATTAATGATCATTTCACAGAAAACGTTTCAAAAACTGATCATTTCACAAACGTCGTATTCCGCAAACATATAATTTATTAAAAGATCATTTGAAAAATACTCAATTCACAAATTTATAGGACCAAAAGTTTTATAACGATTAATATATGATTCATAATTTTGCGAAACGTTGTTTGTGAAATGAAAATTTGTAATTTGTTTTTTATGAAATGATCGGTCACCGTGCTGGCTCTATATGTTGGCAAAAAATAAGTTTTATACCTATATATAGTGTGGTTCCGCTTTCAATTAATGTTAACAACGAGGTAGGTATATAAAAAGGAGCACGTATAGGTCTTCATAATCTAATATCACTATGTCTGTCATAATAGGATTATGGACAACAAAAAAAAAACATTTTAAATGGGATTAATACAATCTGAGGCTTCTTCGGTCGTGGCTATTAAAAAGCCGACGACCGTGCGGTAAACCACACTAAAAAAAACTATCAGGATACCATAGATAGTCGGTCAAAATTTGGTTTGGTTTTTGGTACCTACACGACATTGCCCTATCTATCTTACTCTACCACACACAATAATATTATTATAGCTGTAAATATTTGTTCTTTCAGGTTCTATGAAAATTCTAAGGAGCAATCTGAGAACTTAAAAGACTTCTACAAAATATTTTACAATTAAAATTTAAAAACAAAGTTATACAAAATATAGAATTTTTTTTGTTCAAATAGACTTTGACAAGTGCTTTTGAATAGTCGAGTGAATCTATCACTGGTTCGGAATGCCATTCCAACCTCTTTTGAAAAAAAAAATTTAAATTACATCAATTGCAGATTCATAAGTAACCGCTGTCCTAAGCATTGCTGGAACATAAATAGTCGGAAATATTTGAATTACTTTGTATGAAAACTGTTTTTTTTTTTTATATTAAAAAATATTTCTTATGCAGTTCGATTCTTACAAGTGGTCTGCTCAATACCTCGAAGTTATAGGAATTGCTTATAAACACGTTGTATAATATCACATCGTATATTATTCCGCCATGAGAATTAAATAAACATAGAGTTGAATTTCAATAGTGCAGATAAAGCTATCCTGGTTTTCCAGAGCGGAAAAGTATAGCAATCAAGGTACTCCTGGGATTCTGTCGGAATCAAATGCAAGCTCTAGCCAATCTATTTTAGAAACGTGTGTTTGTGGACAACGTGACCTGGTTGCATAGATTCACAAAAGATTGGATTCATCAAGCAATGTTGAACTTAGTCGATAAGTAAGGTATTTATTTGTTGTACTTATAATTATGTTTGTGTCTAATGTTTTTTTTTGCCACTACAACTTAGCCGTTAACTGCAATCTCAACAGAGGTCAAGTGATGTAAGTCTTAAGATAGTAGCGGGCATACCTGTTTAGGGATACGGTATTTATTTGTTGTACTTATAATTATGTTTGTCTAATGTTTTTTTTTGCCACTACAACTTAGCCGTTAACTGCAATCTCAACAGAGGTCAAGTGATGTAAGTCTTAAGATAGTAGCGGGCATACCTGTTTAGGGATACGGCATTTATATTTAACCCATACCCATTTTCTACACGGCGTCGTACCGTATCGTACGTCTCTTAATCATAATATTATGGAATTAACATATTTTTTTTGAAAGTAAAATGAAGCATTTAAGCCATCAGGCTAACTTTTAACCATTTTCTGACTTCTAAAGAAGTTATATATCAAGTTGACCGACATTCGCTTGGGGCTCAACTCAACTTTCAGCAAAGTTGGGCCTTTCAATCTCAATACTCAAAGGTCCAAAAACTATTTTTATTTCCAAATAGTTTATCTAAAAAAATATGAACTTAACAGTTTTCTCGCAAAAATCAAGTTAAAGGGACTAACTACACAGTTGTATTCAGCCTTATATTTTACATACAATCAGAATATTCAATATAATATAATTTAATATAAGTTGAACGAAATATTAAGTTCCAGAACCAGTTCCATAAAAAAACACCAGAATTATTTTATTACATACATATTTACATAGCTTTTGTCCATAAAGCTAATTACTTGAGCTGAATTCACTTAATTAATTCTTATTGATTTTTTTATGAATGTATACAACTAAATCACAAGCTTAGACCTTTGTGAACTACCTCGTTGGTCTAGTGGTTAGCATGTTCGACTGCGGCCGACGAAGTTCCGGATCCCGGATTGGGTTTTTCTGACTAGAAATTCTCAGTACTAGCCCGGAGTTAGGCAGCTGGCGGTGTTTAATCCCCGTGCCTCGGAGAGCACGTTAAGCCATCGGTCCCGGTTATTATCACTAACATGATATAATAGTCGTTAAAGCCCGCCAACCCGGATTGGAGCAGCGTGATGGGTTATTCCCTCTCTCATATGAGAGTGGAGTCCTGTGCCCAGCAGTGGGACGTTCATGGGCTGTAGTGGAGACCTTGTGTGACTGAATCTTGGATGAAGCAAACACGCCTGGATGATTTCTATATTTTGAATGAATTCAAGACAAATCCACCCAATTATTATTTAATCTGTGCATATGCGAATTTGCGGTTAGTTAAGCTACTTATACTCAGCTCTCGTCGTCGTCGTCTCGTCGTCGAAGCGACGGGTGGGAGGAACTTGCGCGGCAAAGGCAGGAGTGGCGCTCTTCTGTTCAAAAGGCTATCTCTGCTTTTAAGGAACGACGTCTTCAAGACCTGGACGTCAGGCGTACTAACAAAAAGACCCAGCCAAGACCCTCTTACAACTATACCTACAACGCGTTGGGTCAGTTGCATTGTGCGCCCTACAACCGGACCTTCAACACAAAATTTGGGTTCGCCAGTCACCTCCGATCACATAACCGGCACTAGCCTGGTCCGCCGTTGACGGATACGTCGAGGAGGATCATACATATACATACATATACATATTCAGCTCTAGTAACTTATCTATATTTTGATATATCCATAATCCGACATAATTGCATTAATGTAAACTCACAGACGGTTTATCTACATGCAATTTCAAACTGCACAGTTTTTATCGTATAAACATACTCGCTTCGTTAAATTTGTAGTTTTACTGTACAGTCTGAGGGACATTTCATCACTCGATGGGCTAATGTTTTCAGGCATAAGTCCCGCTTGTGCCTTGCTTTCTAGCCATTAATGTTCAGCATGCGTTGTAATCCATACTAATATTATAAATACGAAAGTGTGTATGTCTGTCTGTCTGTAGGTCTGTTTGTCTGATACGCTTTTACGGCAACCGATTTTGATGAAATTTGGTATGGGGATAGTTTGTATCCCAGGGAAGGACATAGGTTACGTTTTATCCCGGAAAATTAAGAGAATAAAAAAATCTTAATCCCCGGGAATGAATTCGCGGACATCATCTAGTTTGTAATAATATGACTTACACGCCACCATCTTCGTAAACTACGTTTTATGTATGAAGTCGCAACGTTTCAGGAGACACATTAAAAAAAAACTAATTTCTGTTTTTCAACATAAAAATTAAATTTTGGTAAGTTTAATTATATTTTATTTACTTATTTTAAGAAGAAATTTTAAAATCAATCCAATATTAATCCTTTGTAGAAACTTTATATTATACTAATGTATTAATAATAGTCGACATAACCAGTATTGCTAAAAACATGACACCAGCCTCGAATATTGCCAAATTAGAATCTAACCATAATAAGATTTTGATCAAAACCATTATAATTATAGGTACATAGAGCTTATGCGTAAGGACCGCATTATTATCCCAAGAAAACGCCTGCCATTATGTGCTTAATGGAAGGAAGCGGTCACGGTCCTCAGTAATGAGGAACACGACGCAAAGAGAGAGCTGGGAAAATATTGAAGTTGTGCGTTCTTCTTCTTTATCTAACGTCCTCTCAACAGAAATTTTGTAACGCTACGGAATTTCTGACTAAAGCAATGTAAAGCTATTTTAACCGTAGGGCAGCTTTTTATTTATGTAAATCAATTCAAATAACAGTCAATAATAGTTCTTACTTACATGTTAGAAAAGAACCGCAAATAGTAATTATATTTAATTTTCTCTGATTAATTTGTCCGCTCACTTTCTTATAATTATTCTATAACATGTTTAATTAAAATTTCATTTATTCTATTAATATGAACTTACCTGGTGATAAAACGCCTTAAAGACTGATCAGATTAATTATTCTTCAGTTACTTCGGCAACTTCTTAATTCACAATATTTTTATGTCAGTACGTTAGTAAACTTAAAAATATTAAAACACTAATACATTTCACAAAGTTCATCAACAATCCCTAAATGCTTTAATATTAATAAAAGTTTATATGAGACAATCGTAAGGTTTTATTCATACTTTAAAAAACGTTCCTTTCAGTCTCACTTTTCCCGAATTCGATATTTAAATTTCGCGGCTATTAAGGCATACCGATCCCGGGATCACATAACTGGAGTTAGCCAGGAGCGCTTTCCTGCGAATCTCAACGCAAACTGGTTTAGAAGTATGGAAGACTTTATTACGCATGCGCCCTATGATTTACGTCACGAATTTTACGAACGCTCTAAAGTTATATTAAAAAGTTGATTAATATAACTATACTCACAAAAATAAACACCCAATACGTGTACCAACATTAATTAATTTTTAACCCCCGACGCAAAAAGAGACGGGTGTTTTAAGTGTCTGTCTGTGTATCGTCTGTGGCATCGTAGCTAACAAACGGATGAACCGATTTTCGTTTATTTTTTTTGTGTCATAGATAATTTTATCCCGAGTGTTCTTAGCCATGTTTCATGAAAATCTGTTCAGCCGTTTGAAGATCATCAGCTCTTTAATAGTTGATAAGGGGATCTGACTACCTTCCATATGTCCTATCGATTCGAAATTTGGTACCGTATTACTTCAATGATATTGAAAGATCATGGTAAGGTAACCATGACTTTTGAGTTCTACTTTAAAAAGGGCAAAATTAAAGTAAAATTAAAAATTTTAAAAACCACTCGACACAAAAAATTTACTCTAAAAACTAACAAATAATATTTTAAACCTATTGAGTGTATTTTTTGTGTCAGGGGTTTTAAAAATTTTAAATTTTACTTTTTATGTTATAAAAAAACTATGAAAAATTAAATCAAGGACAGTCAAGGGTACCTAAGTAAGCGCGAATACACACTTGGGACATAAAAAGTTTTCATTTTGAACAATAAATTTGGCATACTTAATGCATGCATTATGGAGATGACTTCTTGACGAGGAAAGCTTACTTCATATAGGATAGGATAATTTTTATCCCGGAAAATTAAAGGGTTCCAATTTTATGAGATTTTCAAAAGACGCGTCGAACGTCGCGGGTTTGAGCCAGTAACTATTTGTTTCATATATACCTTGACGGACCTGGGCCCAATTTCATACATCTTATTTGCTATGCAAAAACATAAAAAAACAGCAACACTTTTGACGCAAACTGGTAAAAAGTTAGTTCGGAAAATTCACACACTATTTTATGCTCGCCTAAAATTTATAGACATGTGTTCGTGAAAAATAAAACGACCAATCGCTATCGAATGGAAATAGAGGCGTTAAAGTGAAAAGAAAAAGATTAAAAGGAAGTAAGTGATCAGAATTCGTCTGAAACATTGCTATTTGCTACTATGTCGCTCTTTCGTGTTAAATTGGGACGATTTTGTCTGAAACGTGCTTTTCTTTATTTCGCTCTTCCATGAAAAGACAGACTTTAGGATGCTGTAATCTTAGTTATAAATCCAAACTTTTTATTACTTATTTTTTACCAGATACAATATTATTATCCTAATACTTATTATTTTTGAATTTATTTAGACGTCATGTTCTTTTGTGACTTTTTACAACCATATTAACGTCAATAGACTTGTAGAGACGAAGCTAAAGCACGGATTAGATAATTATTATTCGTCTTACTTCTTGCTAAAGTAAACTAAAAGTCTCCTTTTAGCCGCTTAGGAGGGTAACCATAAGGCGTATATAGGTAAGTAAAGCATTAGCGGAAGGAAATTAACTTGTGCAAAGATTTTAATCTGAAAATTACGCACTACTGACAGTTTTTTTTAACAAACGTAGACTTCACCTAATTAAGCGTACCTAGTGCATCCGGAACAGGCAAAGAATATCCCGGTCAAGAAGTTGCTGCTGTTTCTGCAATCAAGTAGCAATCGTTAGTGATCACAATAGATGGGCAACGGTAAAAATGATTCTGGGTCTCTAATAGAGTTCTGCCACATCTGATGCCTCATGTTACACGAAACGCAAGCGTACGCGAGCACGTTTTTAATACAAATATGCACCTGAAGCACATTATAATAACGTTCCATAAGATTTAGACCTATCAATACAATAGGTAAAGTTTATACAACAGATTTAGCCACAGCGACTGCTGCAACGCGTTCCGCGGACTCCACACAATATTCTATGAGCCGCAATGCTGTTGAACACATTGCCGGTGCGCGTTGGGAAATTAGTCGCAGTAGTCGTCATCAACCAATAGATATCTACAGCTGGACATAGGTCTCTTATAGGGACTTCCACATGTATTGCATCGCCTGAATCGAGCAGCTTCCTACGACTTGCTTGATTTCGTCATGTCGTCCGTCCAAAAAGTCGGAGGTCTACCAACGCTGCGCTTTCCAGTGCGGAGTCGCCGTTGGGACCCCAAAGTCAATCGGTTCTTCGAACTATGTGCCCCGCCCATTACCACTTCAGCTTCGCAAATCGTCGAGCTACGAGTATATCGAGCACTCTGATTCTCATACGGATTTCCTCATATTATCTGATTTGATCACGCAAATTTGCAGATTACACGCATCTCTGCAGTTGTTGTGTTGATGTTTTCCTTCAACGTAAACATAAGTAAAAAAATATTCGCTTCAATAAAATCCCCAATTTGTTATAAAAAATAATATAATATGGAATGAACTCTGATTGTATAGAAATAGAGTCCAATATGAATGGAATAGAGTCACATAAACATTTAGAATGGTAGGTACGCTCCGGAAATCATTAGAGAAAAAAATATCGTAGGTACGTAGGTACTCACCTTCCGCTTTCGGCGTGAATTTTTAATTCTGGAAAACTGTCGTCGTGTCCCGTACATTTAATTTTTTTTTTATATATCTGACATAATTTACGTGTTTGCGATTTTATTTTTAAAAAAACTTAATTATTATGCAACTTTGAGAAGTTGTATGAGTGATTGTTTGAAACAAACTTTATGATGTTTATTTAAATGGCTTTTAAAGCTTTTTTTTCGAACAATTCAGCATTACATTTTAAAACAAAAACCATTTAGCTTCCTTTACTTACGTAATAATATTTGATGTTTTTTCTCATCATCATTAACATATTAAACACATTACAACAAAATACCTTGTTTTCTAAAAACCGAACGAATAGTATCGATTGTTTTTTTTATATTTAAATATACTACAGGCAACTCTAGTGAAAACATTTTACTGTACCTACCTATATTTTGATTGTGGTCATATCGACAGAGCATACTCGAAATCTTATTCAGTAGCCGCTGTTCATAAACCAGAGATGAGATTTCGTTATATACTCTATGGTGACCGCCTATATTGTCCTTGGAATCTCACCAATAGGATGTATAAATTATGTCGCAGCCAACTAGCTTTATTTGCCGTTCAATTGACAGGCCTCTTTGCTCTAAGAGACCGTTCAACTAGCGGCCTGAATGATATTCAGCCGTAGCGTACCTACAACATTAAATTAACTGGCTGGTTGATGATTATCCTTGCCATTATTAAAGACCAAGCTTTTTAAATGGGCTTCGCCTTAAGAATCTCTTCGAGTTTTACAAAAACATTGGGGGTAGGACAGACAAAACTGCGTGAAGTCGGGGTGCTCAAATTTCGTTCTGGGCTACTTTCAGCCCCTATGCAATGATTAGGTTAGTCAAGTAGTAAGTTAGCCTAGCTGTTTGATTGAATGTCTGTGCTCGTATATGGCGGCGTTTAGTAAGAGGCTAGGCCGATAATTGAATGGCTAACTAAGCTAGTTGGCTGCGATATATATAATTTATTATACGGTTAATAATATCATCCGCTATATAGGCCCTATAACTCTACTACTTATTGCCGAAGGTCGTGACCTTTTTCCAGTGATAACATAATATTTGGGTTATCTTGGGGACTTAATTATTACCGTGGACTACCAGGTCCTTCTTTATACGTTAATAGTTATAGTAAAATTGTAGGGGATAGAGTTCGTATCACACGTTTCTTTCATTCATTTTAACACAACATAATTTCGTTTTCGTCGGAAATGCGATTATTACGGATGTCACTTTAATTTAATATGAAAAACGCTGGTGGGGAAACATGAACAATAATATAATACTCCCTGTGACTTCTACATTTCATTTCAGGCATTCAGAGCTCACCTACGTATTGTTATAGCGTCGAAAACACACTATGGACAGGATAAGACAAAACGTCCGCTCGCGAGACGCCCGTCGTATAGGAAACTAATAGTTTCGTCCTGTCGCAGTTATCTGTAGTAGCATAAAAGTGAGCGCGCGGATTTTTTTTCCTTCAGACCAAAAACTTTTGTCCGTAGTGTATTTTCGACCTAAATCCTGTTGACAACCAAATTGAACGGCTGTAATGACGTCATCAAGGCTACGTTGCTTGGAAACGAATTTTTGTGGAAATTCACGGGAAACTTTTAATAACATGATTAGTGAAAACAGCGCCGTGATAATCCTTTGATGAAATCCTTTAGTTATTGAACTATAATCAATGGGGCTGATTCTGTAGTGCATAATCTCTAAACTAAACTAAAATTAGAGCATTACAAATATTGCTTACCCTTTCATAATACTTTCTACGGAAAGGGACAGAACTAGATTTAAAGCTGCCATTTTAGTTTAGTTTAGAGATTATGTCATACAGAATCAGCCCCAATGACTCAAATCTCATTCCAAGAATTAAACTTGTACCTACTATCACGAACCGCTTAAGGGCACGGTCTAATTAGGCGTTTATCTGGTTTCTAACTCAACTGTAACTTGAAGGCAAAGGAAACGGTTCAGGGTATGGCGCGTACGGTTTTGTACGAGTAGTGAAAAGAAAGAAAATAAAATATCAAACCAGCATAGAATATTTGAATCCACGAATTCCTCTTAATTTCAGTGGTGAAATTATTTGATCTTTCTACGATTAGTAACACTAAACATGAGTAGGTGACAATGGCGGATTCACAGTTTTGTCGTTTGCTGTCAAGTGTCAAATAATATGAATTAAAATTATCACGGTGAGTCACGCCACTTGTCAGAAATGACATTTGACACATTTCGCGCCTACTGACTTCTCTATGGCTGAAGGGCGCCATCTTGGAAGCATATCGAAAAACTTGAAATAGATTTATATTTTTTGCACGTTAATTAGTTTGATTTTGTAATTTATTTTATTTTTAATAAAATCTTTGTATTTCAATCTATTCAGGATAAGACTACACCCAAAATTAACCTTGTCCTTTGAATTGTTGTTCGTCGAGAAAACTTAAAATCAATTGCCCAGAGAGGAATTTAGATGTTCATTTGGTTTGGTCTAACTCAAGCAAAATAACAATGAGTCGCAAACTACTCGTATGTAGTAATAAACGAGCGATTTCGATTTAAATGACGCTGATAATAGCACCGAATTTAAATGGTAATAATATACTGTTAATATAGTTCGCCTGAGTAATATGTGTCTGAGTACATGAGTTCTTTACTTTTTAGATTCAGATTACCCTTGTTAGAAAACTCATTTGATTTTGAAATAGTAAATCACCAGTTGGCGATTCGTACCTACGCAAGCAAAAGCTCTGTCTTTAGAAGTTTGCAGCGTTTTATACACAGCATAAAGAAACATGGGGATGTTGAGATCCCCAAAACTTTACATATGCAACATGTGCAAGATGGAGAAGAATTATCACGTAAAACAAAATTGTGTAAGTCAGGCTCCGACGCCCGGCTAGATTTTACTCTTTACGAACGATTATGAAATACCTGTATAGATTAGTAAATGAGGGTAAATGAACGCATTTTTTATATTACTGAAAGAATGCTTGATACATTTATTTATATAATTTATATTCATGAAAATACATTAGATAGTCATGGAAAAATAAACAAGTGTTACCATGGAAACATAAAGTCAATAACGTAACGGAGAAATTTTGATTTGACTCCCCATAAATTTTCATACCCCGGCTTATTTCGGCTTAAATCGATTATAAAGGAGGTGAACTCCAAAAAAATTTTTTTTACAAATAGGTGTGATTTTAACGACACTATATGCTCACACTGAGACAGATTTTAATAGTTACGGAAACTCGGAACGTTAAAGCTGTCCGCTCATAAATCTAGCCCCAGTTTTGTAAGGCACCCGGTGCGTTCATAAATTGCATTTGCGGTCGCCCCGTAACGAGCACAAGGCTGATATTCACTTGTTTTGCTAAATTGTAAGGCTAAGACTTGGTTAATACGTAAACCTATTAGGTACATGTAAGGAAATGTAGGTACATAATTAAATGTTTGACGGACGAGTGGCCTAGTTTTATTATTATTAATAACATCTGATAATAATCGTTAGTAACCTAAGAGATTTTTTTTAATCCACTACAAGCTAGCCCTTGACTGCGATCTCATCTGATGGTAAGTGATGATGCAGTCTAAGATGGTAGCGGGGTAACCTGTTAGGGGCATGGCAGTTATATGTATATTAAACCCTTACCCTGAAGTAGACACCCTACATGTGTTCCTAGCGATTCCATGAATTATTTCGAATTTTAAATACATAGCGCAACACTCGTAAAACTTCGCCAGAGACTTAAAACCAAGGGTCAAATTTTTTATTGAAAATACAAGAGCTTTAGAAATTATAAAAGTTAGCTTAGGATATTTTTTTTTTGAAGCAATAAACCATAGAATTTCACACTAACTAAGCTCAATAAAGCTTTGTAAGTTATTACGGTTGAGACAAAGAGGTCCAAATTCTGACAAGCCGCTTGAAAAGGGCGAGGTACGTAATTGACGGGGTTTTTTTGCGGCATTTCTTTCGTGGACAAGCGTCAAGACAAAAACTTTAAGATACCAGATGTGGCACAAAATTGGCGCGAAACATGCTAAAGCGGGAACGTGACCATGCGTTCGACTATTGGCTAACACATTGACGCGTCATTGTTTGACGAATCATGTTTGAGCATTTGATTGTGGCGGAAATTTGTGTTTTGCAGTGGGAGAAAGGAGCCAATGGAGGGAGAGAGAAGGGAGATCTTTGGCTCGAGGCGTGCGGAACGACACTTCGATTCTAAGGCTCCGAGAGGGCAGTCACCTATATATAGTCTAGTAATAGTTTTGATATAGTGTTAATCTTAGTTTTGTAATATAAAAACTACATTCTGATCTTGTATCTCCGAGTGGATGGTCAACTAGCCAATAGTCTAGAAGTAGTTTTGATATAGTGTTAATCTTAGTTTTGTAATATAAAAATTACATTCTGATCTTGTATCTCCGAGTGGGCGGTCAACTAGCCAATAGTCTAGAAGTAGTTTTGACATAGCGTTAATCTTAGCTTTGTGTAATATAAATAATATAAAATTGTTTAAACTTCAAGGTATAAGGCTAGGTAAAGTGTTTTAGTGACAGACGCCGAGTTGCTGTTATTATTGGTAATGTACTCAATTTGTTTTCTTAAGGTGTTATAAACGAGGCTCACAGTAAATTCTAGTAATTTAAATCATTCAATAAAGTACTTATTTATTATAAGTGAAGTCAAAATGGATCCGGACACTAGTTTGGATATCATGTATGAAATGACGGGGAAAAATAGAGGAAGTACATGGTCAACCATTGACATTATTACATTAATAATGAAAATTATGGGTATTGCATTTCTACTAATAATGTTGTATAAAAGAACCAAAGTAGGAGCCAGATTATATAAAATAATCACATGTTGTTGCATCCAAAATACCTCCGGATCAGATATAGAATCGGAACCGATAAACTGAATTAATCAAATTAAAGGTATATAGCCGTGAGCCTTGTCGACACATTGTAAATATAATTTAATGTCTAAATTTATGTGTGTGTCTTAACGCTTTTTTTTTCTATTGAACTGATGATTCATAAATGTGTACGTGTGTGTATATAGTAAAGTATAAGGTGTATTTTAGGTTAAATGGTCGTAAGGGTTTTTATCTTGGATTTCTCTTTTCCCTTACAAATTAGTATGGCCTAGGAACGAGAAATTCCACCGAAGTAAACGTTTGCACAAACACTCGAATTCGGTGTAAATAATTTAAACCAGTGTCTCTCTTCTTATTATCACTCAGTGTCGAGTGAAACAAATTAAGTAAATTTTGGGAAAATAAAAGTAAATTATATTCATAACCATTCCTTTTTATTATACAGTTAAGTTTACCTTACAGATTTATTATTGGAAGTTTATTTTGGTCTAAACTTTAATTATGGTTTATATCATAATATATTACATTAATGACTTGTGTTAAAGATTATGGATAACACTCCAATAATGAATTTCATCCCACATGTCCAAGTTACAGTCACGATTCTAAATACTATAGAAATTAACTAGGTAGATTTTATAGGTTATCGCAATTAATTTAGGTCTACAGGATAATTTCATAGTTCGAGCCTATGAACAGATTTTGTTGTAAACAAAAATCCATTCACTACTTTTTATACAATAGAACAGATAACGGCTCCTCAGAAAGTTTTCAAAGGAGATAAGACGACCAAATGCAGTCTAAGAGGTTCCGACCTACACAAATTTGGCATAAGGGTTAAAATAGGTCTAAATTATATACATAAGACATTTGCGAGCAATAGGAGCAATAGGTTTTATTTATATAGGTTTATAGCATCCGAACGAGAAGGCGGTCTACAGCGACGAGAGCGAGAGTGAAAGCGAAACGAACGGGGCATACGCAAAACAAAAGAGTCAGGCTACAACTATTGTTTCGAAAGCAGGGACGTACTCGCAGAGTGTGGAGCACTTTTGGTTGATTGGGGAACCAAATCAATCTTGATAACATGTTTGACAGTGATTGACAATATAGTCAAAGTAATCGGCTACATGGCTGCGTGGTGACAAGTTGGCAGCAATGGTTCAGCACACCATACACACACTCCTCTCGCAGATCGACCTCCGACCATGAATTGGCCAATTCATAAAACTTACTATATGAAATGATAAATAAATAAAAGTCCATGGACCAGGGGCGGGCTAATAAGCCCATAAAAGATAGTACCAGCCGCTAGCGGATGTGGGAATAAATTCGCTTCTCAGCGCAATAAAGGAGGTTGACTGCTGCCCCAAATAACAATGATTAAGGGCCTCGTGCAGGCGTAGGGACCATTCCCCGTGCTCGGTTACCATTGGTCAGCTAAGATGCCTTTTTTAAAGGAAATACATGTAACAGCAACCACTCAATCCGGCCCTGATTTGCAAACTCGAATTATATACTTGTTACTAAACTGTAATTTAAACATCTCTAAGATAGACTTCGCGCTAAGGTATCAATAAAGAATACTATGATTCAGGCGGATTGATTAGGTCTGCCTTACAATGTTCACCCAGCGTACTGTGCTAAGTACCAGTTTTACTGGTAAATCATAACCAACAAATACGACGACCGGATACCTAAAGTGCTACTAACTCTGCAGTGCTATTTTCCGTTTCTAAGTTTATAGAATTTTTTTTCTCTTTTTCACATATACAAGCCACGATATTTAACTAGCCAAGACGATCACGCCGGTGCCATCACAGAATTTTGGTGCCGTGACCAGGATCTATGTCCTGTGTCACAGATCTGTGACCATGTAGGTCACAGAATTTTGTTGCCGAGCGACCAGGGGTCTATGTACGTATTCGGAATAACGGTATGACTAGATCTATATTAGAAAAAAATATATAAACACAACGTAGGAATCGTGACTGAAAAAAGGGAGAAAAAAAAAAAAAAAAATTTTTTTATATATACATAAAATAAATAAAGAAAGGGTTAAGACACACTGTGCATGTTATTGTATAAGAGATGTGTTTTTCTTTATAGGAATAGCCGAGATGAGCAGTATATCTTATAAATGTAAAATTTACAGGGATCGTCGGGAGATTGATCGCAGTGACCGAGATACTAATCTTGCCTTATATCTTAGATTTATTTTCTTGAATTTAAGAATTCATAAAATCAGTATATACTCCTAAGTTCAAACATCTGGTGTCAGTATTGCATTGGTTTTACATTATTACAATAACAAACTGTCTGACGAGTTCACGAAAGTCGCGCAAGTAAAACGAGTGATTTAGCATTTAACGGGAATTTAGCGAAAAATAGCAAATAGAGAGGTTTAAGTCGAACTAGAGACGATGCCAGCAGGTAGAAAGGGCCGTAGTGCGAAGCAGGTAGCGGAGAACGGACCGGAGGCGAGCGTTGTAGGTACGAGCGAGCAAACAGTGACCGTAGGGAAAGCGACATTAGAGTTGATTTTACAAAAAATCAGTGATTTCGAGAAGAAATTACAAAATTTGGGTTCGAGTCCCAGTACGATATTGAATGAAAGGGCAAGTGTCACGTCACACGATACGGTTAGCGTGGTACGAGGTGAAGGTGATGAAAGCGAAAGGCAGGGATCTAGTGTAGAGTCTACGAGTTCTAGTGTAGCGTCTTCCGAGACTCGGAACATTTATGTGGTACAACCATCGGTTAGCAAACCAAATTTTGATGGAAAACCCTTCACCAACCCTATTGCATTTTTAAAACGATTAAAGAAGTATATAAGGGCTGTAAATGGAACGGATCGCGAGATTGATATAGCGCTAGGATGTATATCGGGACACGCGCGAAAGGTTATGGAGTTGTACTCAAAGGATTGGGTTACGTTCGCAGATTTCGAGGCTGACTTTAGGCGAAACTACTGGACCGAACAGATTCAGGAATCTGTGAGATATAGGTTGATAAATGCAATTTATACGAGCGATTCAGGAATGACTATGTCTGAGCACTTTGCCGAACAAGCCGAATCAATGCAGTCTTTGACTATTGCGTTTAGCGAGCGAGATTTAGTAAATTCTATTATGCGACACTATGCGATAGATATACAGCGATTATGGTTTACTAGAACTGAGGAAGTTAGCATCATGAATGGAGCGAAATTCCTAAGGAGCCTAGAACAAAACATTGTCGAGAAACAAAAGGGAGTCGCGGGAGGTATTGTAGGTAGTGGATTCAGGGGACGGAGGTACAATGAGTCGCGGGTGGCGCGTCCCATTGTTGCAACAATGTCAACTAACAATTGGGCTAGTAGAGGTAATTCGACAAGGGGACGAGGTTATCGTCGAGGTAGATTAGGTTATAGAGCGAATTTTAATAGACCTACATTATCCGAAACTGAAAGAGTCAGACCAGCTATTACTTTTGTAAAGGAGGGCGAAAGCTCTAATTCATCGAAACATGTGGGGGAGGGAAATTCAAAAAACTAAATTTCCCCACACAAGTAAGGTCCGATAGCTTAGTGTTGTGTAGAACGGGGAATAAAGATATATCGGGACATGAAAGAATAGGCTTGGCTTATAAGATCCTAACGAACAATGGATGGAAACCGGGACAAGCTTTAGGGGCCGGCGGAAATGGAATTAAGCGAACGTTGAAAGGCGGAACGAACAACGGTGGTTATAATTTCCAGTCAGAAATTGATAGCATAGGGATCTTATTGGAAAATCAGTTTAGTAACATATTAGAATGCGACGAGATAGATAACGCATGTAAGGGTTGTTTGAAGCGAGGTTTAGACGTGTGTACAATGTTTCACGAACTCGATGAGACGGTCGATGTAGACATTGACTATTCTTTGCCTAAATTACCAGAAGTATGTGTGAGATTGTACGGTAGAAACATGAGTGCGCTTATCGATACGGGAAGTCAGATTAGCGGAATAACTAGGGAGTTGTATGACTCGATCGTAAAGGAAAACATAATTTTACCTGAGATCGCGATCCCAGCAATTCAGATACAGGGAGCATTTGGTTCACGGAGTGAGAGTACGAATCGGTTAGTACTGATAGAGTTTCAGTTAGGTAGTACTTTAGTTGAAGCACCTGTATTGGTTATGCGACGGTTACCCAGGTCATTAATACTAGGGTATGATTGGTTAGAGCGAGTAAAAGGAGTAGTTAATTGCGGTAGCGAGCGAACCTTGACGATCGAACACCTAGGCGTTAGATGTTGCGTAAGATTAAATTCGGAATGTAAGATAGAAAGGCTTGGGGGAGTGGCAAACGCCACCACAATTAATTTAATATTAAACCAAAATATTAGTTCGATAGAACTTGGCTTATCGAGAATAGGAACGGACGGTGAAGTTCAAACAGACTATCACTTAGATGATTCGTGTTTAAGTAGTGAACAAAAGAAACTGTTACTGACTGTGTTAGACAAGCATCGTGAGGTATTTACGGACAAATTAGGGCTAACTAGCAGATACGAGCACATTATTGAGTTGGTAGACGAAACTCCTTTTGTAAAGCACAGCTATCCGGTACCTTTGGCGTATAGGGAACAGGTAAAGAAGGAATTGGAGGAATTAGAGAGGTTGGGTGTGATAAGACAGGAGGCAACACCTTACTGTAGTCCACTCACATTTACGAAAAAGCGGGATGGGTCAATAAGACTCTTATTAGACGCGCGCGAACTTAATAAGAAAATGATAGGTGATGCAGGTTCACCACCACTCACATCTGAGATTTTACAATCTTTTCATGGAGTGAATTATATCAGCTTGATTGATTTGAATAATGCTTATTTCCAAATACCTTTGCATCGGGATTCTAGGAAATATACAGGGTTCTCTTTTATGGGGAGAACTTATATCTATTGTGTGCTGCCTCAGGGATTAAAAACGTCTGTGGCAGGATTTTCAAGGGCAATGGATATTATACTAAAAGAAGTGCGTGAGTTTTGCGTGAATTATCTAGATGACATTGTCATATTCACTACAGGGGACATAGAACTACATTTAGCACATTTAGACCAGGTACTAGACAGATTAGAGACCGCAGGATTGACAGGTAGGCTAGGAAAGTGTCGATTTTTATGCCTAGAGGTGAAGTTGTTAGGGCACATAGTGAATACAAACGGGGTACGGATGGATCCAGAACGAGTAGAGGCCATATTGGATTTTCCCATACCTCGAACAATAAAACAATTACGGGGATTTTTGGGATTAATAAATTATTTCAGAAGATTTATTTCGAAATATAGCGAAGAGGTTAGACCGCTCTACGACCTATTAAAACAAAATAACAAATGGTCATGGACGGAAGAAATAAACGATTGTTTCGAGAAAGTCAAGAAATTATTCTTAGACACAATACTTCTCGTACATCCAAATCCGAAAGAGATTTATTATCTGCAAACTGATAGCAGTAATCTTGGAGTTTCGGGATATGTTTATCAATTGAACGAAGTAGGGGAAGAGTGTATAATAGGATTTTGTAGTAAGTCATTGTCGGAGGCAGAGCGTAAATGGACGGTTACAGAACAGGAACTGTGGGCAATCATCTTTAGTTTGTCGAAGTTTGAAACTTATTTGAGAGGAGCACGGTTAGTGATTAGGACAGATCATAAGAGTTTGACATTCTTACAAACATGTAAATTACTGAGCGCACGAATGATACGTTGGGTGCATTACATGGGTCAATTCGACTATACAGTAGAACATGTGAAGGGTAAATCAAATACAGTTGCGGATGTATTATCCCGGCACATAAAAGGGACCACCGATGTATTGACAAATAAGGCTACGGGGCCTGAGATGAATTTATTCAAAACGACGTTGGGACGAGTGGTACAGGCGAGATGGGGAGAGATAAGTAGTTATCAAGGGCGTGATAAGGTTGTTAGCGAAATAATTAGGCGTATGGAAATAACAGGTACACCAGAATCAAGGTATTATGCGACAAAGGAAGGGATTCTATATAGGACGGATAAAATTGGAGATAGATTAAGACTATATGTCCCCGAGGACTTACAAAGAGATTTAATTATTAGCATACATGAAGAGGTAGGACATTTCGGACGTTACAAGGTATATGCTTTGATGAAGCATCGTTACTATTTCCCAAATATGTCTCGTAAAATAGGTCGAATTGTAAGAGCTTGCGAATTATGTCAGAAGTCAAAACATGCGTTAGAAACACATACGGGACCGATTAAAACGGTAATAGCAAAAGAAATAGGAGAGCGAGTCTTCTGTGATATTTATGGACCATTGCCAACAGGACGGTTTGGGTACAAATATGTATTCGTGATACAGGACACCTATAGTAAGCTAATTAGGTTATATCCATTACGACAGGCGAGCGGAAAAGCTACGTTAACATGTGTGAAAAAGTTCCATAAACAGGTTGAAGTTAGGACATTATGCTCGGACAGAGGCGCGAATTTTACT
Source organism: Erebia aethiops (assembly GCA_923060345.2). Lineage (NCBI taxonomy): Eukaryota > Metazoa > Arthropoda > Insecta > Lepidoptera > Nymphalidae > Erebia > Erebia aethiops. Next base: position 16,406,138 of record OV281087.1, read on the forward strand.
TCAAAGGTCTTCGAGGCAGGCATTCACCAGTTAGGTATTGTACTAACACACACGTCTGTTAGGAACCCACGACCAAATTCAACGGAGAGGGTAAATAAGGAACTAGGTAGGTTATTCAGAACGTACTGTGACAAGTCACATCAATCTTGGGTAGATTTGTTACCGGACATAGAAGATTGTTATAATCAGGTTATACACACTACAACTGGTTATTCACCTAACGAAATAGTTTGGGGAAAGCGGACCCTGCTATCGACCGATTTTGATAAAGGTAAAACAAACGGGACCGGTTTACAACGGGAGTCGTTAGAGCAGATTAGGGAGCAAGCAAGGTTGAACATAATAAAGGCGGCAGAGAATAGGGAGTTTCATTATAACAAAAATCACAAGATAATACAGTTTGAAATAGGCGACTTAGTGAAATTGAAGACTTTTGCAAAGTCGGATGCCGACAAAAAGTTAACAAAGAAATTCATGCGACTTTATGAGGGGCCTTACATAATAGGAGCAGTGCCGTACAATAATGTATACACCTTAATTGATGTTCAAACTGATAAGGTTAGAGGAAATTACAATGCGATTCATCTGTTTCGGTATTACGGAAACACATAAGGGAATAGGTTTCTACTAGGGATTAGTGTTAACAAAAGGAAATGAGTGAAGTTACCGGTCTCATTAAGAACAATAGAGAGGCCAGGCTAAGCGAACAAAGAGGGAATGCGAATTAAATAGGCTATCGCGATGTTCAGAATATAATAGATGAGCGGGAAGGATTTAGAACTAGCGGAAAAGTATAGAGGAGAAATAGATTTCCAAACGACTAGTATAGAAACTAAGGCATAGGAATACTAGGTGTATTAAAAATCTATTTGGGGGAGTGTGAAGTAGACACCCTACATGTGTTCCTAGCGATTCCATGAATTATTTCGAATTTTAAATACATAGCGCAACACTCGTAAAACTTCGCCAGAGACTTAAAACCAAGGGTCAAATTTTTTATTGAAAATACAAGAGCTTTAGAAATTATAAAAGTTAGCTTAGGATATTTTTTTTTTGAAGCAATAAACCATAGAATTTCACACTAACTAAGCTCAATAAAGCTTTGTAAGTTATTACGGTTGAGACAAAGAGGTCCAAATTCTGACAAGCCGCTTGAAAAGGGCGAGGTACGTAATTGACGGGGTTTTTTTGCGGCATTTCTTTCGTGGACAAGCGTCAAGACAAAAACTTTAAGATACCAGATGTGGCACAAAATTGGCGCGAAACATGCTAAAGCGGGAACGTGACCATGCGTTCGACTATTGGCTAACACATTGACGCGTCATTGTTTGACGAATCATGTTTGAGCATTTGATTGTGGCGGAAATTTGTGTTTTGCAGTGGGAGAAAGGAGCCAATGGAGGGAGAGAGAAGGGAGATCTTTGGCTCGAGGCGTGCGGAACGACACTTCGATTCTAAGGCTCCGAGAGGGCAGTCACCTATATATAGTCTAGTAATAGTTTTGATATAGTGTTAATCTTAGTTTTGTAATATAAAAACTACATTCTGATCTTGTATCTCCGAGTGGACGGTCAACTAGCCAATAGTCTAGAAGTAGTTTTGATATAGTGTTAATCTTAGTTTTGTAATATAAAAATTACATTCTGATCTTGTATCTCCGAGTGGGCGGTCAACTAGCCAATAGTCTAGAAGTAGTTTTGACATAGCGTTAATCTTAGCTTTGTGTAATATAAATAATATAAAATTGTTTAAACTTCAAGGTATAAGGCTAGGTAAAGTGTTTTAGTGACAGACGCCGAGTTGCTGTTATTATTGGTAATGTACTCAATTTGTTTTCTTAAGGTGTTATAAACGAGGCTCACAGTAAATTCTAGTAATTTAAATCATTCAATAAAGTACTTATTTATTATAAGTGAAGTCAAAATGGATCCGGACACTAGTTTGGATATCATGTATGAAATGACGGGGAAAAATAGAGGAAGTACATGGTCAACCATTGACATTATTACATTAATAATGAAAATTATGGGTATTGCATTTCTACTAATAATGTTGTATAAAAGAACCAAAGTAGGAGCCAGATTATATAAAATAATCACATGTTGTTGCATCCAAAATACCTCCGGATCAGATATAGAATCGGAACCGATAAACTGAATTAATCAAATTAAAGGTATATAGCCGTGAGCCTTGTCGACACATTGTAAATATAATTTAATGTCTAAATTTATGTGTGTGTCTTAACGCTTTTTTTTTCTATTGAACTGATGATTCATAAATGTGTACGTGTGTGTATATAGTAAAGTATAAGGTGTATTTTAGGTTAAATGGTCGTAAGGGTTTTTATCTTGGATTTCTCTTTTCCCTTACAAATTAGTATGGCCTAGGAACGAGAAATTCCACCGAAGTAAACGTTTGCACAAACACTCGAATTCGGTGTAAATAATTTAAACCAGTGTCTCTCTTCTTATTATCACTCAGTGTCGAGTGAAACAAATTAAGTAAATTTTGGGAAAATAAAAGTAAATTATATTCATAACCATTCCTTTTTATTATACAGTTAAGTTTACCTTACAGATTTATTATTGGAAGTTTATTTTGGTCTAAACTTTAATTATGGTTTATATCATAATATATTACATTAATGACTTGTGTTAAAGATTATGGATAACACTCCAATAATGAATTTCATCCCACATGTCCAAGTTACAGTCACGATTCTAAATACTATAGAAATTAACTAGGTAGATTTTATAGGTTATCGCAATTAATTTAGGTCTACAGGATAATTTGATAGTTCGAGCCTATGAACAGATTTTGTTGTAAACAAAAATCCATTCACTACTTTTTATACAATAGAACAGATAACGGCTCCTCAGAAAGTTTTCAAAGGAGATAAGACGACCAAATGCAGTCTAAGAGGTTCCGACCTACACAAATTTGGCATAAGGGTTAAAATAGGTCTAAATTATATACATAAGACATTTGCGAGCAATAGGAGCAATAGGTTTTATTTATATAGGTTTATAGCATCCGAACGAGAAGGCGGTCTACAGCGACGAGAGCGAGAGTGAAAGCGAAACGAACGGGGCATACGCAAAACAAAAGAGTCAGGCTACAACTATTGTTTCGAAAGCAGGGACGTACTCGCAGAGTGTGGAGCACTTTTGGTTGATTGGGGAACCAAATCAATCTTGATAACATGTTTGACAGTGATTGACAATATAGTCAAAGTAATCGGCTACATGGCTGCGTGGTGACAAGTTGGCAGCAATGGTTCAGCACACCATACACACACTCCTCTCGCAGATCGACCTCCGACCATGAATTGGCCAATTCATAAAACTTACTATATGAAATGATAAATAAATAAAAGTCCATGGACCAGGGGCGGGCTAATAAGCCCATAAAAGATAGTACCAGCCGCTAGCGGATGTGGGAATAAATTCGCTTCTCAGCGCAATAAAGGAGGTTGACTGCTGCCCCAAATAACAATGATTAAGGGCCTCGTGCAGGCGTAGGGACCATTCCCCGTGCTCGGTTACCATTGGTCAGCTAAGATGCCTTTTTTAAAGGAAATACATGTAACAGCAACCACTCAATCCGGCCCTGATTTGCAAACTCGAATTATATACTTGTTACTAAACTGTAATTTAAACATCTCTAAGATAGACTTCGCGCTAAGGTATCAATAAAGAATACTATGATTCAGGCGGATTGATTAGGTCTGCCTTACAATGTTCACCCAGCGTACTGTGCTAAGTACCAGTTTTACTGGTAAATCATAACCAACAAATACGACGACCGGATACCTAAAGTGCTACTAACTCTGCAGTGCTATTTTCCGTTTCTAAGTTTATAGAATTTTTTTTCTCTTTTTCACATATACAAGCCACGATATTTAACTAGCCAAGACGATCACGCCGGTGCCATCACAACCCCTTCGGTTTCTACACGGCATCGTACCGGAACGCTAAATCACTTGGCGGCACGTCTTTGCCGGTAGGGTGGTAACTAGCCACGGCCGAAGCCCAGACCAGGGAAAATTCAGAAATTATAAATTCCACAAATGGACCCTGCCGGGGATCGAACCCAGGACATCCGCACGTTAAGGCAACAGTGCTACACACTGCGCCACGGATGTCGTCAAAAATATATAGGTATAGTTGAAATAATACTCTTAGTTGAGTCGTATGTGGAAGGACCTGGGAACCCACCGCATTATTATTCCAGAAAACCCGTGTCATTACATGATTAATGATACCTGACCAGACCAATAAAATATAACATAACTAACATTGGTAACAGAATCAAACATTTATCACGTTTCACCGTATCGCGGTAGTTTTTGCATCTCCATATAAAAATGCATGTGACCGCCAGACATTTTTTTCGTCCGTAGAGTGTGTTATTCACTTAAGTTTAACAGATTTGGTTCCGAATATTCATGTTTCTGTACTTTCACAGGAACGTACTACGCAGCCGTAGCTTTAAAGTGTAAACTAGGGAACATAATTAAATAATTAAAATATACGACTGCCCTCCCAGATTGAATTTTTTTTTTAAATTATAGCCAGTGTCATTTGGGATGATGTAAAGATTCTAAAGATATCCCAAAAATCCAAATCTGTTCCGGCACTTAGAAGTTATGTTGGAATAAAGAAACTCCACTGAATGACAAAAATCCCCCTCGAATGGAAGTACGGCGACCACTGCTACTACGTAACGATACCACAGTCATTAATTATCTTTGGAATCTTATTTCACATTTTTATTAAATGATATTTTTTTGTGAATCACTGGATATTTAAATATAGTGTTATATATATTTGGAATCTACTCATCATTTTCTACATGATGACTATATAGTTAATCATATTTTCGAATTTTTTTTCAACTTTAGTCATTAATGCGGGACCATGGTCACCCCATCATTTTTTAACTAGGGATTCAATAAGCTAGGGATTCTAACGATATCTCTTTTATCAAAATCGAATCTGGCGTATATACAAACATGTGGTGGAATATACAAACTCACATACATAACCCATACATGACCACTGAAAAGAATATACTCCTTTTTTCAGGCAGAAGTATAAAAATATATGCATTTGAATTGTTATAATTTTAAAAAAACTTGCCTTCTACGAATACCGGATTCAATCCGCATACATTTGGGTCCGCTGTTATTTCAGCACGGTGCTGAAAAGTTTAATGGATTTCTGGATGAGACAAAATGTTAATTTATGACGAAAGAATTTTAACAAGTATTTCCGTAAAGCTTCTTTGAAAAAGTACGCCAAGACTCGGAACCTCACTAACTCAAACCTTCAGCATTTCAAATGTTTTCTTACTATATATATTTTATAAGCTCTTTTGATTTTACAAACAATGTACATTGTAATACTAGATGATGCCCGCGACTTCGGCCGCGTGCATTAAGTATTTTTGATTCCCGCGGGAACTCTTTAAATTTCCGAGATAAAATGTAGCCTATGTCCTTCCCCGGGATATAACTTATCCCTGTACCAAATTCCATCAAAATCGGTTGAACAGATGGACCGTGAAAGCGTATCAGATAGACAGACACACTTTCGCATTTATAATATTAGTATGGAAGTATGGACAGTGTGGATATGGATTAATATATTTTTTTGATAGTAAAAACTAGTTCGGAATATTGTCCCTTTCTAGCACGTGAGTAAACAGATGCATGCCAACGGTGGAGCGTAAATCTACAGGAAGCTGAATATGGCTGTGGCAGAAAACATCGGCGCTTACAAGTAGGCTATGATTTTTTTTTTCTGTCTATTTCTTTTTCTCGGAAATCTGTCTTGCAACATTGAGCCGTGCGGTTGTGGGTGGCGGATTTGTATTTTGGAGCAAGGTATCCCGTCCACTGACGGAATTCCCTATTTGCTAAAGAATCAAAGGCTATGAAATAAAAATTATGTTGATGATAGCTAAATGCTATCTGAACTTGATTTCTCTTGTCTAGCTCGAATGAAGCGCAATAGGGAAGTCTTATTTTCAGGGTGTTGAAACACCAAAAAAACACTTTACAAGTGTCACTGAGTCCTTTGGCAGCCCTTAGGTGATACCTTGGCTGTCCTTTGGCAATCCCTAATTGCATATCAAGAGACAAAATACCGACATTTATGTTGCTATGCAAAAGTGTGTCTTTCTGTCTGCTCCGCTTTGACGGCCCATCTTTTCTATCGATTTAAATAAAATAGGTATAGGTTGTATCCTGGGAAAGGACATAGACTATTTTTTATTCGGGAAAAAAGGAGTTCCCGCGGGAATTACCAAAACTTAATCCACGCGAACGCAGTCACGAGCATTCTCTATAGTTAAATAAATTCTGAGTAGTTACCTCAGTCTCACTTTAGATCGTCCCAGAAAATTTTAAAGGCCTAGGTACTCGGGTTGTGGATAATTATAGTAATTAGATCGGATAAGAAGTTTATTAAAGCACTTCTACCGACCAAACAAGTGCAGTAGCAGGTATCATAGGAAGTAAATCGTAACATAACGCGTTGAATTGTTCAAACAAAGAAGCATTTGGAATTTGAATAACAATAAAATTTATCTTGCCTCAAGGCAAGTGTCAGATAAAGCAAATTGCCTGAGAGAACAATGCGGGAATAACCTGCGTGACATTGCGTAATTCACGCTTAGAATTTTGAAACGTGAAAGAACAAATAGTAAGTATATAACGAAATAAAACTTTGCTCATATGGAATCCGCTATGAGTTAATATTAGAAGATAATGTACTCAGCGTTGTTAACATTTTTAAGAACAGTAGGTATCCAACATTGATAACCATACCACAGAATAATATAATAGTACTAACGACCATACTTACTTAATATTATTTTAATTAAAATAATAAGCGTAGCGTTGGTTCTGGTGTAGAACATAATATAAGTACGTATTGTAATACGATTTATGACCATACAATAGTCCGAATAATTCATTATTAACCCATTAATTCAAACTTTCATAAACATACATGCATTAAATTAAGGTATTAAAGTACCTATTTGTTTGTGTTTAAATGTATACCTATGATAGTTTATTAGAATAATTAGCAGATTAGTATTGTGTTTGATATGAGTCCATATTATTATGAGAAAGTGCATAATTTATTCGCAACAGGTTAATAAACCTATTTGAAATATTAATGCCTAATATTGAGATCAGTTATGTTATACTGCACAATCTCTAAACTTCAGTAAAATGACAATCATACTAATATATATATTATATATATATATAATATTATAAATGCGAAAGTGTGTTTGTTTTTTGGTTTGTTGGTTTGTTGGTTTATTGGTTTGTCCTTCAATCACGCCGCAACGGAGCAACAGATCGACGTGATTTTTGGCATGGGTATAGTCGAGGATCTGGAGTGTGACATAGGCTACTTTTTGTCCCGGAAAATTTAGGAGTTCCCACGGGAATCAAAAAGACTTCAACCACGTGGACGAAGTCGCGGTCATCAGCTACTATTAAATATATTGCTAACCCTTTCATAATACTCCCTGTCATTTTAGAGATTGTGTTTGCGTTTCTCCGTTACAATGTATAATAAAGTTGTCACAGATAGACAAAAACTCTGGTTAGGGAATGATAGTAACATACAAGCTTAACCTAACAAGACTATGCGGGTCGTCAGCTTACGCAAAATATGTCCCAGAATTTCGGCATAAATTGTGATGTATGTATGTGTGACCGTATATAATCGTATCATACCATAGAATTTAAGTATACTCAAGTAACTGATGACAGTCTGCGTGGATTGAGTTTTTGGTCCCCTCGGGAACTCTTTAATTTTCCGGAATAAAGAGTATGAGCCTATGAGCTATTCCAGACTATAATCTATCTCTGCGCCAAATTTCATCCTGATCCGTTCAGCCGTTCTGGCGCGATTGAGTAACAAACATCCATCCATCCATCCAAATTTTCACATTTATGATATTAGATATATAGATTAGTATAGATTCGTATTTTATACAGTCATTAATTTGTGGGATTTGCCTATTTACGAAAGCACATCAATCGGTTCGAATGGGTAAGCAATGTTGAAACAAGTCTATAATTGGATGGGTTGATCGATTTTGGAGAGATAAATCTGGCCAATTATTTTCTTGCGTGCCTAGGACTTCCCGTAAAGTCACGGTCTTGTGTATTCATTACTATCAATGGGATAATATATTTAAAAAGTTTCTGTGCTAGCTACCCAGGTCTTTAATCCGAGTTACAGTTCGACCGGAATTTCACGAGGCCGTGAGCAAATACCTAATAGTTACAATATAATAAACAAAAACCGATACAGAAACTAAACTTTATACTTAGAGACAAACAGAGATGTTTTATTTTTAGAGCGAGCCTTCACTTGCAAAATAGCCTTCTGTTGTTATTTTTGTCAAACGGTAAAATTGGCGCTGACCCTTTATGGCCTTTCACAAAGTTGCAACTCTTGTCAGAAATAGATAAAAGTTCTAAGCATATATTTTTGTAATCTTAGGAGAGCGAACTTTTTTGTCACCTTGCAATCCATACTCCCATACTAATATTATTAATGCGAAAGCGTGTCTGTCTGTCTGCTATGCTTTCACGGCCGATTTGTTCAACCGATTTTGATGAAATTTGGTACAGGGATAATTTGTATCCAGGGGAAGGACATATGCTACTTTACGTCCCGCGGGAATCAAAAAATCTTAATCCACACGAACAAAGTCTCGGGCATCATCTAGTACACAACAAGCCGGCAAAGTGCGGTCGTTTTCCTTTTAACTTCGTTCTCTAATATACTACTGCTACGAATTTTTCACGTACCTAACTTAAAGCTAAATATTTCAGAAACGGAACCCCGAATCAAAAAATGGTGTTCTTACACCTACAATATAATTGAACAACCTACTAAATGACGCCCCATAGTATGGTCGAGAAAAAAAAATCATCCCCACTTTACGAGCAGGAGGTGAGGTACCCTAAAAAGTATTTCCAAATATTATTTTATCACTTTGTTGGCGTGATAAATATAAACCTACATACAAGCTGATGCCCGCGACTTCGTCCGCGTGGATTGAGGTTTTTAAGTTCCTGCGGGAACTCTTTAATTTTCCTGGATAAAAAGCCTATATGCTATTTCAGACTATAATCTGTCTCTGTGCCAAATTTCATCCAGATCCGTCCAGGCGTTCTAGAGTTATAAGTGTTCGAACAAACCCGACTTTGTTTTATACATAATATACCTACCTATATATAGAGGTCGCCCGCTGATTCTCTATGAGGTTATGCAATTTTCCCGCTGCAAACAAGAGGTGTATAGAGGTTTTATATAGCTTATGCTGATTTTCATGTCTATATACCTACCTACTTCAAAATCAACAAACTTCTACAAACTTTCATACAAACTTTCATCCCCTATTTTACGCCCTATGGAGTTGATAATCGTAAAATTGCTGCAGTTTTTATTACTTAAAACTAATACCCTAAATGCTGATTTTCAAGTCTTTAACTTCAAAAACTTAAAACCCTCATGTAAGCTTCCAACCCTATTTCACCCCTATTGGGGTAGATTACGCACAACAGACCTCCAACTGCAAGTTTAAGTACGAAACCTGCCCAGTAGGAAGAAAAATGTATATTTATGACAAATTCTAGCTTTCTAGTGCTAACAGCTTCTAAGCTAAGCCGCGGACGGACGGACGGACATGGCGGAAGTGTAGGGGTTCCTCGTCGACTACGGAACCCTAAAAAGTGATCCTCTATGAGTATATATCTCGATGGTCTTAGATAAATTAAGCATGAATTAAGTAGAAGTAATTAAATACTTACACTTTGTATAACTTTGATTTAAACAGTATACAAATTTCCGAAAGCCAACGCCTTCAGGAAGATTAATTCTTGCTTTTCGAAGTAGATTTATTAGATAGATTGGAAAACTGTGATCGGACGTCTATCTACCTACCTCTCAATTCCGTCTGTCGTTTATCAATGTCGCTTTTTATTGAAGCGGAAATTCTTCCCGAAAGATAATATTTAAGATCCTACCTGGAATGAAATTAATAATTTGCGTTTAATGATTTGAATAAGAATTATTTTACTAAGGTACAAAGAATTCAATACTTCGCAACCTTGGTATAAGATCCCCTATTAGGACGATCTCAAGTGAGTTACTGGCAATCGCTGGATGGCGACTGGCTGACTGGGATATGTTGATTACTCGACGATTAATTTAATGCGACACTGAAAATCTACTTTTATGCGTCAATATAGGTAGGCTTTATAGCTTTATAGGCCTATTCTTATCTAGGGCCCGTATTGAAAAACTGTCATCAGCGAAGAACAGGCTTTCAAGTATTGGTCCACTACCCCTCCCCCCTCCTTGCGTCGTATTCCCCATTACTGAGGGTCGTGACCCCTTCCACCAATAATCCTTCTGTGAACGATGTCGCGCCATGTTGCTCGGTTTTCTGCGACATGCAGGGCTTCGTGGACCTTGTTATCGAGAGCGGTGCGGATTTGATCTGACCAACGCATCGGGCTACGTCCCCGAGGTCTCTTTCCGTCCACTTTGCCAGTAATGACAATCCAATGGTCCACTACCACCACCATTAAACTCCCACTGCTGGGCACAGGCCTCGGGAACTGGAGCTTAGACCCACCACGCTGCTTCAATGCGGATTTGCGAGCTTTAACGACTATTATATTTCGTACGTTTCATTGTATAGAGATATTAACACCGGAAGTACTTTTATTGTAGGTACTACAAGTGTTAATATCTTCGAATGAAACGTACTCATATAATTGGGATAGACTTCACTTACAGGCAAGTTCGTTTAATCATCAATTATCATGTTAGTGATAATAACCGGGACCGGCGTGACGGCTTAACGTGCTCTCCGAGCCATGGGGGTGAAACATCGCCAACTTCCTTACTCCGGGCTAGTACGGAGAATTTCTAGTCTACAAAACCCAATACTTAATTATCAAACCACTAGACCAACGAGGCGGTCAATCAAAGTACCTATTGGTCAATCTAAGCGAAAGACAGATTCACCGATACGTGAGAACGTGTTCGTAGCTGATATCGGTTTGTTAATACGGGCCACTAGGACTTAAACCAAAACAAATAATCACATGATAATAATAGGTAACGACCGAACAACATTGAGATTGGTATACCAAATCAGTAGGTACTTACTTTTTTCTAATATTTCATGAATTTTTTTTCCTCGCAGAATCATTTTATTCCAAGCCGCGCTTGTTGAGTGCCGCTCAAAATTTAAGCAGATTTTCGAATTTCCCTCGCAATATAAACAAAGTTTATTTATTGTGCTCAGCGCTGTCATCTGTCCGGATTTCACCGGATTTGTTTCTAGTTTGAATGCCGGACGTCCGGAGGTGCTTATTAAAGCTGCGATTTACAAGAATTACCTACGGTGCATTTTGAACATTTCAAATATAAATTGTTGAATATTTGAAACACATCAAATCTAAATTCAATATCGACTGTTGCTCTCGGTAAGTTCTCGAAAAAATTACGGAATAACTATTGTAAAAATACTGACTTTATATATTATGTCACCGTAAGATTGTGAAAACCGTCAGATTGCAATCTAACGCTTTTTATTTCGATAGATTGTAAACTGTCGACAGTTTGTGAACCGTTCCATGTTCTGAGTGTCAATTTTTGTAATATTTATTGTATTTACGTTTTCTTGTCTCTTTCTTGTAGGTTAGGTTAGGATTCGACATAAATAATAATGAGGCCAGTGCAACCTCATTGGTGGTTCGGTATCGGGTTAATATACCTATAACAGATTACAATCTACAGAAAAATAATGCGTTAAATTGTAAGCAGTTGTTGCGGTTCACAATCTTTCGACTCTACCAGGTTCGCCCGCTATCATCTTTGGCTGCATCTTCACTTATCATCCAGGTAACATCGCAGTGAAAGTCTAACTTGTAGTAGAATCTATGCCAATATTATGAATGCGAAAGTTTGGATGGATGGATGGATGTTTGTTACTCAATCATGCCCGAACGGCTGAACGGATCTGGATGAAATTTGGCACAAAGATAGCACAGAAAATTAAGGAGTTTCAGCGGGAACCAAAAAACGCGACGCTTCAGCCAGTAAAAACAACTGAAGTATAGACCCATAAAAATCACAGTTTAATCAAACGAATGCTTCTACAGATCTTTGTATCACAGTATCATTTGATCAACCCAATATTTCTTAAGTTCACACGTTAATGAATCCTAATTCTACGTTCAAATGTCGCCGTAAAAGGTAGGTATGCTTTTATCGCAGAATCTGGCGCATTGAAGTATTAATCTTGGTGACGACAGCATAATATCGTTTCGCACGACCGTTCGTGTCACTGATATTCTAAAAGGTCGCCTTTTATTCACAGACCTGCGTAACGTAATACACCGGTAGATTCGAGATAACCTTTGTCATTCAGCTCTAAAAATTTCCTACGTCTACATACATAAATATTTACTTGATTTTGTTAATTTTTAGGTGTTGTAGCTCAACATAACGTTGTTGAGATACAACACTTAAAATAAATCTAAAATCTCTTTAATCAAGTAAATATTGATAAAAAGTCTATGTATAGGAAATTTATTAAAGCCCTGTGTAGCGTAAAAGGGGGTTTTTAAAAGCAGTGTATCCATCAAACGGTGACATAATGTATGCTTGTAAAAATAAGGTGCTCTTTTCAAGACCTTTGAGCAGCCATTGACGCATCTCAAAACACAATTTAAAAAAAATCTCTGCATTGAAATTTATTTTAAACATACCTCTTAATTTACCTTTTAAAGCATTTTTTCTCTTTATTGAAACCAATAATTAGCTCTAGAAATATAAGATAAAATTCACATTCCTAACTCAAACACATTGTCGGATTCATTTGTATTGAAAAGTAAATATTAATTTTTTTACAAATTATTTCACGCATTTTTTGCGACATGCGCTTGCTCGATTTCACCCCCGCGCGCCTGTGTTTTTCATCTCGTGAGCTCACAGCGCCTTAAACTCGGTTATTAACACGTTATGAAGATCCCATAAACTCTTACTATTTAAATCATAGACATTTTTTTGTCTTGTTGAATAAAAATTGAAGCTTCGAAAAAGCTCAACCAATTTTGACGTGACTGCCATAGGTATTTAGAGGCCTGTGCAAGAAATGTAACAAGATACGGGTCGATTAAAAAACCTTTTTTTTATCCAGTTATAATTGATCAATCTTTTCATCACTATCCTACGAGGCAAGGCAGACATTTTCATTGAAAACAGCTTAGGTATTCAAATTATCGTCCTTTTATTTCGTTCCAGTTGATTTACGATTCAGATGATGGGAGAGATTCGTGACTACTTCTTTTAGCTTTTAAATTATAATATTGGAAATTCCTTAAATATCAGTTTTTTAAATTCGTATTTCGGGGCGAAGTTCAGCATAGTGTTAGCATTATTACTATTTGTTATATAATGATATCTCATGAAACAGGAAATATAATATCAGTTAATTTGACTAGTTTCATGTCATTCGCTTTAAACTGGGGATACGGACGTCATATTGAAAATAGTTAGTATAAATGCGAGTATTTTGACGATGGTAAATCAGTCTCATGCCGGCAGACTCAGCGATTATTGAATACTTTTGTGTTTAGATCGCAATTTGGTTTAGATATTAACCATAGCAATCGTGGCCGGATCAAATGAATATTATTTTTAAGTATAGCCAACTTTTATCTAATTACATTAGATCTCTCGTGGAACCTCTACACGTTTAACTATTTACTCGTGCAAGTTTCAAATGAGAGTACAAATATATTAAAAGTGTTTCATTAATACCTACTCCTATTAATACCTACTAGAAAGCCTGGAATCCTGTCTGAATATTATTATTACTGCAGTGAGTTTTCATTAATACATCATTCACATAAACATGTTGAAAACTTAATGTATCGAACAGTACATCCATTTTCACACAACTTGTTGGTTATAGACTTGTTTAACATTTCATAAACTGATACATGTTTGAGACATATTTAAAAATAAATGTTCTGTACATATCTTGCAACACAATGAAGGTTTTTTTTGATATTTTGCATAGATAATCGTATCTGTTTTGTTTACATGATTTTTCATATAACCTGCATTGAAAATGCGAGTTTCAATGCCTGTTGAGCCACCTGAAACGAGTCAATTTCAGACGAATACGTCATGCAGTGGGTAGAAAACCATCACTTTCTGCCCTCGACAAAAATCCGGTTAATCAATTATGACCGCAAGAGATGTTGGACTCTAAACTACTTTAATATTGAAAAGTCAAAGAGGTCCCGCTTCTTAACAAAACCTAATATAAATCCACCCCGACGAAGTCGCGGGCTTAATCTTGTAAAAACACGCGTCTTTTGCATCTGTACTGTATTAACGTCACACGGGCAGTGCTCAAGTGCTGTATCTACAAAAAATATCGTAAACTGAAGGCCAAAATAAAGTAACTAACTACGAAAGAACCGCAAACTCAGTTTACAATTTTTAAATTAAAATAAGTGCATAATGCGGTTTTCATTATGCAAACTTGGTGCTTTCCTCGGTATGACGCCCGTACTGTCCAGCCAACCGTCGCCATTTTTCATGTTCCAAATCGCATCCCAAATATTTTTCTTCAATTTTAAGAGCCAGAGCAAAATAAATTGTTTGGCTTTGCTTTACAGTTCAACTGAAAAATTTTAATTAACGTAGTTTTGATGTGGTACTTTCGGTTGGCATTCTGGTAAAGTACCGCGTAGAAGCCAATTAGAGGTTAATGTAAACTGCCACAATTACCTGCCCGTTCCAGTTATGCATGCTTCCATCTTATACTACATCATCGTTTTCCACCAACTTGCATACTTGAAAACCGTTAGAAAATTAAAAATGAAAATGAAATTTATTGATAAAAATATTCGTCGTTTCACAATTTTGTCGGGAACCCTGAAGTAAGTTTGAAAAAACCTGTATCTCAGGTTCCCCGCTCTTCCTCCTCGGTATTCAAACAAATAGCAATATTTTAACAATGAAAAGTTAATTTAAAATTAATAAAAATATAAAGTTAGCATGCATTGCTCTATATTTGTGTGTATATTTGTGTGTGTACACACACACAAATACACACACACACACACACACACACACACCTGTGTGTGTGTGTGTGTGTGTGTGTGTGTGTGTGTGTGTGTTTGGATCGAGTGAATCATTTATCTCAGTACCAAATTAAATTTGTGATTTTAAGAGATTTTCGGTATCGTCATAATTGAAGTTATTCAACCAATTAGTTGATAAGTCAGAAGCGAAGCAAGAGCCCATAGCAGCACACGCAATGCTCTTTCAATGCTGGGTTAGAGTCCTATCTATCATCCTCATCATCCTTTTGTGCTACAGTAATAGTAAGTTTTAGTGCTAGTGTGCAAAGGTAAAAATTAAAGCCCAAATTCAGTCCCAAGCCGGAGGTGAATGCTTTGAGAGCGCTGAGAATTTAAATTCTATACGTATGTGAATCCTAAATCGTTTTTAAATCCATTTGTATGTTATAAAATATAATCACACATGTACACAGTTGGCCATTAAGGTACAATTAATCCTGTACCGTGGTATTTTCGGACTTGTGTTAATCACGGTCCAAATAACCACTGGATTGAAGCTTTTTACATTAATTTTACATTGGCGGAGTATTAATTTTATTTTATCGCTCGATCTGCATCTACGTTGTTCACTGTAATGTTCAACATTTGCTCACTCGTCCATTTGTTACTGCAAAAACTCAAACCACAATAAATACTAACATTTCCCAGTTCTGTGACATTCTACTTACAACTACTCGTAGATGTACTCAACACTCGGTGGGGGTTAGCCAGAAGCTTCGGTTTCACGCTTTATTTAAACTACAAAGAACAGAACTCTAGAGGAAGAATAGTCGGGGTTTTGTTCTGGCTAAGTTATTATTCGAATTATCCCATTTCTCGGAGGTTAAAAAAGTCAGAAATAAATTATTATCAAAAAACATACAATATTCAGAATTTTACCAATCTTTGGTAACCAGAAAATCTTTGGAATTACCTTGGTTCAAGCTTTTACAAAAACACTTACTGTAAGTTGGCATAGAGATCGTTGAAGCAAGCTAACTAGACAGTCAATTGTTCAGCCCTCGCCGCGTATTTGAACAATATGGATTTACATTTATTACCCATTTCCATATAAAAGGGCCAACGTTGAATAAAAAAGCACACAAGCTTTTACTGCAACGTTGACTGGAGCTTTTTGAATGCCTACTTTACAGTTTCTACTCTACTTTTTTAACAGTATTTTTCTTAAAGCAAAGCTTTAAAGTGTAAAAGTATAGGTACACTAAATATGCGGTGTACGCGGAAGGACGTGGGAACCCACCGCATTATTATCCTAAGAAAACTCCTACCGTTATTTGATTAATTTAAAGGGGTTCACGACCCTCAGTAATGAGGAATACGACGCAGAGAAAGAGACAGAGAGAGATACACCAAATAAGATTGTTTGTGTTAAAATATTATCTACAATATTATTTCATTTGACGGACGTAAACTGAAAACAAATGTGTGTATCTGAATACGTTTTCTAATAGTATCTAAGGTGCAGTTCTAAAAAAGTTCTTCAGAACCATCGTAAAACACAATCTTTTGCTTTTCGAGACAGATCATCTATAATGATTATTTATAATGTTATAAATGCGAAGATGTGCATATGCTGGTTTTTCGTTCAATCAAATGTACGCGGATGAAATCCCAGGCACCATCTTATGATAATATAAAATTTGTTCAACGTCATATTATTATTTATGTGGCTACTAAAATAAGATTTTATCATGTTTTATTGATGAATTGGTAAGTAGGTAAGATAAGAATACACTGATGGAAATCCGGACATTGGTATTCGATTTATATGATAAAAATATAAAAACCGGTTAAGTGCGAGTCAGACTCGCGCACAAAGGGTTCCGTACCACCACACAATATAAATATAAATTCTGATTACATACTAAAATAAATTATTTTAGTAAATAACAAGAAAGAATTCATTACAACACGTAATCAGATGTGAAACAACTTACATATGGCGCTAAACTGGTAGCGTCTGACCAACAATTTGACACCCTATTAGTATGGAACACTATTTAACCATTTTCGGTTTTTTTTTACCTATACTTGTGCTGTGGGACCACGCTTCTTACCAAATTTCATGATTCTAGGTCCACGGGAGTACCCTGTAGGTTTTGATTAATCGACGAGTGTCAAAATATGCCGCATAAACGGCCGTATCTTATGTTGCATAAACTTAGAAGCTTAATTTTTTACAGCTCCAAGGGACGGTCCCTTTACCGACCTAAGTATTTCAACTAGATACCTCCACGCGTTCCCGAGAAAAGGGTGTTAACAGCCAGACAGACGGACCACGAAGTGATCCTATAAGAGTTCCTTTTTCCTCTTGAGATACGGGACCCTAAAACGAATAAACCAAAGCCGAGTTTTATAAATAGAGATTAAAAACCTTTAAGTATAAATACACTTCAAAATGCGAATACAAAATCCGCCCGAGGATACTCCAGTTAATTTAAAACGGGTTTCGCGTTTCATAAATTTAGAAAAGATTCTCCCTCATTTCTTAAATAAATTATATATCTAGCTTCTCGTGTTCTGCTCTAATAATCACTTGAAGCAGAATAATCAACTAGACAGTAAACCAGGGATCTAGGTGAACTTGTTCTAATGCCTCACTCTAAAGCTGCCATAACTAATTCCGTCGTCGGAGCTGGCGGCGTGAGGCATTAATCTTGCCATGTCAGCAGTGGAATGCCATTTTGCACGACCGCAGTGTCACGAACACACCTAACGCTTGGGGAGGAAACTTTTTTCATCTATTTTAATGCGTTTTCTTAATGCCTTCATTCATTGGTATTGCTCGGCGGACTAGGCTAATTTATTCAGCTGTAAATCATATTATGGGTCCGAGTTTCGAGTCATACCAAATGTTACCAAGTCCTGGGTCTTTCAGTCTACAAATTCTCAGTCGTAGACCGTAGTGGTAGCTCCACTACGTCCACTCCACATTGTCATGCGAACCGAAATTCGTTTATTTGTGCAGATGATACATACTTGATATGTTTTATTTTGTGCATCTTAGTGCCGATTCTAACTCCGTATAACGTTTAACCTACAAAATAATTTGAAATTGAATATTCTAATTCCTACACAATATATGCCAATACATCTCATTTATTCGTAGGTTACACGTTCCTATTCGGAGTTAGAAAAAGTCACTACTATTTTGATGCTGAATTTCAAAAAGTATACCTACGGTGGTACCCACTTCAAAAAATTACTTACGTCTTTGCTACAAAGATTTATTATATAATCTACTTGCATTGATTTCTTAAAAATACAGCGTTCGAAATAAGTTAATAATAGGTATATTCTCTTTGTTGTATGAAGAGTCAATAATATGCTTCGAAGCGTGATGTCATCCGAGCAACGTCTAAGACTCAAAGTCTATCTACATTTCAAAACATTCAAAATAGATAGGGAGCTGATAGCAAAACTAAATTATTAGCTCGCGTGCCTGGACATGAAATTAGTAGTTGGTAGTTAAAACAACTACTAATAATAAATAAATAAATACTCTTTATTGGGAGCAACTAAGGCTCAATTTGTTTGTACAACTAATAATATCAACTGCTGTCATTTTATGCCCAGTTTGGAGTAGACAATTTTTACAATCACTTCTTTAAAGGATTTCCACATACATATTATTACGCCGTTATACGTAGTATTTTTTATAACTTTCTGTTGTATCACAATTTTTAAGATTTTTATTTATGCACAAGCAGTAGTTATAAAATATGGTATGCGCTGTTTACTGCTCTATTTAACAAAATAACTTAACATTGCGTAATGCGTCGTTCGTTACTCGTCGTAGTTTTTTATGCTATAAAAAAGGATTCAAAAGGAAATTATTTTCGAAAATTATGCAAAATTATTAATAATTATGAAAACACTAGCGAATGCCCGCGACTTCGTCTGCGTGGTTTGAGGTTTTTTGGTTCCCGCGGGAACTCTTTAATTTTCCGGGATAAAAAGCCTATAGTGCCTAGTATAGCCTATATGCTATTCCAGACTATAATCTATCTGTGTGCCAAATTTCAGCCAGATCCGTTCAGCCGTTGGGGCGTGATTGAGTAACAACATCCATACATCCATCCATCCAAACTTTCGCATTTATAATATTAGTATAGATATTAGTATGAAATCTCTACAATTCTCAATTCTCTAAATTAAACCAAAATTGCCATCAACTCCCTAGCTAAATAGCAACAGTAGATAATTATAATTGAAGTTTAATACAAGGACAGGGGGGTTACTATCACTGCTTAAAGCACTATTATTTTGATATTGTTTCGACAAATCCTACCATGACGCCCCTACAGTAAGCTTGTTAGAACATTGTTTTCCTAAACAGTTTTGTGACGTCATTACGCAAATCATTCACTCAATTCGTACCATGAAGTGTTTTTTGAGAGCTAGCATTATTGTATTACGTAGGATTTACGTCAAATTTAGCAATCATAAAAAAGTTACTTTCTTGCGACGGATCAACAACGAATTAACTTTATAAACAAATAAATAGGAAATTGTGGGGATTTATAATATACTTACTTAAGTGAATATTGGATTACGGTAAGTTGAGAATTGAGATATCTAATAAAAAAGAGAGTTATTTAATTTTCCAAAATGTATTTTTATTAAGTTAGGTTATTATTATTATGGGGTTAGCTGCTGATAACTATGAAAGGTAAAAAAGAAACTCAACTGCAGCCGACGAGGTACCGGGTTCGAGTCCTGGGTCGGGCCATAATTAAGTACTTATTGGGTTTTCTGACTAGAAATTCTCATAGCCCGGAGTTAGGAAGTTGGCGGTGTTTCACTCCCGTGGCTCGGAGAGCACGTTAAGCCGTCGGTCCCGGTTATTATCACTAACATGATGATAGTCGTTAAAGCCCGCCAACCCGCATTGGAGCAGCTTAGTGGGTCTAAGCTCTAATTTCCTTTCTCCTATGAGAGTGGAGGCCTGTCCCCAGCTGTGGGACGTTAATGGGCTGTAGCGGTAGACTGGAAAGCACAGCGTTGGACAACTCGTATTTGAAGGAATTTTGTTTCAATGTCTGTTAGATAATGGTTGCTCTGAAGCAGGGCCACCACCAGTTCTTGCTTGTGAAGCCCGTACAGCAGCTATTCTTTTTTTTAACTTTGCTTTGTAGTCCACCCAGTACTAAAATAAAATAATGAATAGGTGGTAAGCATTACACTACAACCCAAATAGAAGGCGGTGTCTAAATCACTATAATCACTCCTTCAAAACTCAATTTGCTAAAAAATATACATGCACAATGAAAATGAAGAAAACTTGTAAATAATTACTTTCGACCAGCCTTTCCAGTCTTTGTGAGCTCCATCACCCTGCGAATTGAGGATCTCTGCAATCTCTTTCCATTTTTGTTTGGAATATTCTTTAGCTTGCAAAGATCGATTGTAGGCTACGGCTATATCTTTATGGGAATTTAAATATTCCCATAAAAGGTCTAGCTGCCGCCCCGAAACTCTTCGACTTCTGACGCTGCAAAAAAGTACACACAAACCACTTGAAATGCAGGAACCATTAACTGCACTGCTGCTGCACCACAAAACCTATCCGAACATACCGCCTAGCGCCACAATTTCACCAGTATTTTTTTGTTTTATCCATGAGAGCAATTAACACACAATTATTATACTTACTCGAGGCCCGACATATTAATAATAAGTAATTTATTTATTATTTATTAGTTTTTTATTTAAAAAGTTTCAAACGAATTTGTTTAGGTATTTGACATAATCAAATTTTCAAATTCAAACTACTATCGCGCCTTGTTTGACATTTAAAACAACCGTTTCGTTTTACACCATGGTAAGTTAAGATTTTTGAGTTAATTTTTAACCTAACAGAAAAAGAGCAAACAAACAATTATTATTTAGTTTAAGATAACATTAAAAAACATTTTGTTCATTTATTGCACTTTATAAAGGTATAATCACTATGTAAAGTTATAATATTTAATTTAAAATATATCAACACTGTGTTATATAAGCATGAAATGAAACGCGATGCAATTGAGATAGCGCTATAGAAAAAATATAGCTACATCTCGCTTACTCTGAAAGCAATGAATAGACAATGGTAGAGTATCATTCGTTCTTGCCATCATGTCTAAAAGAGTAAAACTATGATAACTTTTTGATGTCATGGTAGCTTTCTCAGTAATATTACAAAGAGATTGAAACAAGATGTTCCTGTATCATAATGGTTTTCTAAATGTTGATAGTAACCGCCCAGTTCGAAGTCAGAAGGGCATTCGCTTTATATTATTATCACACTGTATCGTTTAAATGTAATTTCACTCATCAAATGAATTCCAATTAAATATTTTTTTATTAAAATCGTACTTTTACAATTTTTTTTATGATGATTAATTTCTTGATAGCGACATGTACAACGTCTCGTATAACGTATAAATAATAATAACGTATAAATCTCGTATAAATATTGTACACGTGTTTTCATCATAGAACTGTAGGTAGGTACCTCCCGTAGGGTAGCGCTTTGTGGTATGAGTTATGACTCAACACCAATCTCATCAAACTCAGCAAAGATGCGGTTCTATGACACTGTTTACACAGCTTTGAGACCACACGTTTTGTCCAGAATTAATCATACCGAAGTGGAACGTACATTGAGCATAAAACCATTCGCATGTTGTTCGTATTGCAAATAAAAAACATACACAGTTTTTATCGAATACTCACCGGACTCTTGCAAACCGAATGAACTTTAAACGTATTCGGTAGTGAACAGTAGAGGTGATCGCTAACGTACCTACCTTAAAATACAGCGGCTATTTGTTTTTTTTTTAAACACGAATGAAAATGTTAAGTTGGAAATCCGAACATCCTGCTTTACCTGTCTCCTGTTTGTACTTACCTACTTTCAAAATATAATACGTCATATAATAAAATCCGTACGTAGCTCTCTTGTTTCGAGGCTTCGTTGACCTTGGATGAAATAAACACGGGATAGGAAACATAAGAAAAATGTATGAAATCATCAACTCACGTTAACTTTTGCGGGGCGAGAGGAGAGTGCTTTGTCATTTTTTTGCCCAATTATTGACGCTAATGCATGAAAAAGTCGATCACTAGGACAACACAATATCATAATTAATGGCGAAACGTCCAGTTCACGCTTAGAGGGGCGTTCACGCATTATAAGGCGAATATTGCCGATATCACGCGTCCCGTGGTTAATTCGTCCAAGGATTTAACCCACTAAAACACATATTATTTGATTTTTAGGTGATATTGCATTATACCGGACTGCTGATTCATTCATTCATTTAAATTAATAAATCTAGCAACTCAGGGGTTCTTCCTATTTTACAAAAAAAAATTAAAAAGTCATAATTAAGTATCCTAATTTCAATGATATTCCGATTTGTGAACTCTATTCTATAAGTAGGGCGCTTTTATTTATTACGTAACAAAAGAAGATTTTATTGATATCAAATACTAGTCTAAAAACAAGCTAGATAAGCGGGAGCCAGACACACCACCCAGTGTTCCGTAACTTGGAATGAAAGAGTTTTCAAAAATAAATCCCTTTTTATTTGAAACCGCAAACCATATAAACCTCTTCTTCATTCTATAAATTTTACATAAATTTCTATCAGCTATAATTTCGTCATATTTTGTAGAAAAAGCGAATGAAGCCCTTTCATGCACTGCAATGGCACTTTAATTTGCTTAACTAAAGTTTTTTAAGTACCCTACTAGCTACGTACGGCTACGTAGTTTTTCCGTGCTGTCATCTGAATCAGGGTACCGGCTGAAAATTAGCGCTGTATGGTTAGTGCTTGCACTGAACATACAGCATTATGCTGAGCCTGGGCCATTTTTCAGGTTGTGCCATACGCGATACAGATCATCTCTGCACCTCTTCGTTGTTGTTTAGATTCTAGATCTTGTTTAGATCGTTGAGGTGAAGGTGATCTACCTCTTTAGGTATGCTTGTTTATGTGTGGCACAATTTGGAAATAAATATTTTTCTTTCTTTCTTTTCATAATATTAAGATACACACAGGATTCATGGATTTGGATTACCTAAAACTATAACAAATTGCAAGTTGATAGCATTGATAGTTACTGAAATAAGTAGGTGTGACAAACGTATGGACTAATAGTACCGGAGGAGGGTTCTATTTTTAACCATTTTGTGTAACGAACCCAAAAAATACTGCTATATTGAATTACAAACTGAAATGCTGAAAGTAAACACGCCTATTCGAGACTTAGAAACTTGTGGTAATACAAGTATTATTGCAAGTTAGGGCTCTTTTTATGAGCAATTTGTTATATTTATTGTCGTTGCGAAATAAAATATGGAGCCATAAATTATAGGAGCTTATGGCGTCAGCGAGTCATAAGCCCTCCATAAGCCCGACAGTTAGTTGTCAGCAATCTATCAATCATGGTAATAATAATTATCATGGTGACTTCTTAACCGAAGCGGTTTTGAAGCATTGATTGATCAAGTTTACCACTATTTTGGAGTAATAGAACATCAGTTGGATTAACGTAGGATAGTAAATAATAGGATACATAATAATTATCTTACTAATACTAATACTTATACTAATACTAATACTAATACTAATATTATATAAATGCGAAAGTTTGGATGGATGTAGGTATAGATGAATGGATGTTTGTTACTCAATCACGCCCCAACGGCTGAATGGATTTGGCTGAAATTTGGTACAGAGATAGATTATAGTCTGGAATAGCACATAGGCCAATTTTATCCCGGAAAATTAAAGAGTTCCCGTGGGAACCAAAAAACCTTGATCCACGCAGATGAAGTCGCGAGCATCGCCATCAGCTAGTAAATAATATCGTAACCGTGAACATAACACGTAACCAGCGAAACCATAAAATCCAATATTACAATGGTTAAAAAACCCGATCGTTGTAAGCAAGGCGTGTTACGCTCTTTCCCTCTCAGGTAGAGCTATAAACGAGTCCTTTGTATTCGGTATATAGGTTGCCCTTAATGGATTTCAGTGTTAACCACCGAGCTCCATTGTAAAATGATAAATCGATACACATCAGGTTTTCTACACGACAAGTTTTAAGGGATTGTTTAGAATCTAGACTAATGGGCCGACTTGAAGTTTCCACAAAAAAATTTAATACAATGAAAAATTTAAAAATAGTGAACAAGACCCCAGTCCCATTTATAATTAATCAATCTAGTGACGGGGTACGCTCTTATGGAAATTTTGAAAAATCCATCTTTATTCCTTGTCTTTTATAAAAAGAACCTTTGTGCAAAATTTCAGGCTTTTAGGTCCAAGGGCTGGCTTTATAAATGATAAGTTTTAGAATCAGGCCTTTCCTCTTAATACATAAAAAACCTTTTCTCGTAATACATATTAAAAGACTAGAAGATAACGTGGTCCACGTGAGTTTAGGTTTTTCAAACTCCCTACATAACAACATACTTAAGTGAACACATCCAAAAGTACTTATTATAATTTGAAGCAACATAAGAGCTCACATCCAACCGTCGTTAATGAGATTACGTTGAAACTTTGTAAAGTTGTTGTTAGCACTTGCATGATAGATTCTTACAGTATCATCAATATTCAATTACATCATCATACAACAGGTGTAATACAAGACATTGCATCGGATATTATACCGGGCATTAGCTAGTAAGTTATAAAACCAGGACCAACTAACGTTTCAAATAATTTTCAATTGCCGCAACCACAAACAGTTCATTGTTTATAACTAGATTAAAGCACAATTAATTTATGCTATTACCGGACAACCACAACCTTTAATATTAATTAAACGTATATTTAAGGTATACAATAGATATTAAATTGAATATTTTTGAAGTGAAAACTTCTTTAGCCGCGTTGAGCACTTTTTGGTAGGGGGTAAAATGTAGATTTGCGTGACCGTGACCGACATGCTCGCGAACAGCGACATGCTCGCGTTACGAAGACCACAATACCTACATTCGAAATTAAACTTTAATGCCTTAGTGTTAAGTAAATGTGCCCGTGAATTCTTCATAATGTTCCCAAGGATGTGTGAAGTCTGCCAATCCAGACTTGGCCAGCATGATGGACCAGCCCTTTCTCGTTCTGAAAGCAGACTCGTGCTTAGTATTGCGTCAGCGATGGGTTTAATACGATACAAAATTAATACGTACTGTAAAGTAACTTCAATATTTAAATCTCTAAAGCAAAATATAATTAATATTAGCTATATAATTTTCAATGGAAGATGGTATTCACTCGCCAACATTAAATTCATTTGCAATATATTTCTCATTTGACGATATATTATCAATAAAAAAATCTACTTTATCACTTTATCAAACTGTCGGGACTTACGTTGTGATAGAAAAAGTATAGATGTGTTATATCTACAAATAAAAGAACTTTCACTCATCTCCAAAACGAAATTGCTGAAGTTAATAAAAACACATTATTTTCACTAGGTATCTATGAAAGTTTTCTACTTCTCGTTAATATGGGATCAGTCTTCTACTCGATGTGGGGTCAGCACATGTCTCCACTCACATTTGCATTCGTCAACTTATCCACCATCATCCTTCTACGCCTCAAACGCATATGCTTTCACACACACAGTCTATCCATCTTTTCTTTGGTCTTTCTGTACTCTTTGTTCTTCGGCATATTTAACATTCTTCGAGCAATATAATATTCTTCTCTCATCATTACATACTCAAACAATGCCTTTTATTGTATGCCTTTTATTATATTACGGTAAGGTGCTTCTACGCAAAAGATGAATTCTTTAATTTCAAATAATAGATAATATAAACGAAATTTGTAATTTTGCATGCCTGATTATGAGGTGAAACATTTCTACTGGAAAAGTAACAAATAACATCTCATTGTAAAAAATGTTTATGCAAATAAAGAATTTTGAATTTTGAATTTCCTCAGTCATCTGTCACTAGCGCTAGGTACTATCAAAGAAAGTCATTGAAATAGAATGAGTACTAGAAACAGGGTCACGAACAAAAAATATCGCAAAAATGTCCCAATTTTTGAGTGGGAAATGTAGAAAAAGGTATTATATTAGCAACAACTTCAGTTAATTATGCACCTTAAGTTTAACACATAAAGCTACATTACGATTAGAAAATATTAATTTTTAAGACGTTCTGTCATCAGAGAAAAGGTAGGAATAACCTTTCAATCCAAAACAAAAAAGTAATTTTTAAAATAAGTACAAAAATATTTATTATTAAAATAAAACTTAATGTGTAAGCAATAAGGTATTTCATACGTTGCCAAATTGATACCTTTACACTATTTTGGAACAAGACGCAACTCTTGGCATCACATTGTCAATATCAACAACGTCAATTTATTATAAACCTTAAAACTTAGAATTTAAGTTGAATTACGAATGTAGTATGTTTATATTAAAGACCTTTTGTCTTTGTAAAAAGGCAAAAACAAAAAATTCAATGGAACGAAATTCAAATAGAACAATGGAGACATGGAGTTGCTGATTTTTTTAAAGTTGTATATCGTGGTGGTATGTGGTCGTGTATATTTATTACTAGCTTACGCGCCCCAGCAACTCACTTATGTGTTATACTTGTACAGTATGTTTTATTTATCAAAATAAATATTGATACAGTTTTGGTGGGTAGCACTGCGAAAAACCACGTAGGTTTAAATGGCGTACTCTCTCCTCTTCTATCAATATTTATAACTATACAATGTTATGATATCAGATATGCTTAAGTATCTGTGTAAAAACATGAGGAAACTAAAACTAAACTACCTAACATTTGTTTAAGAAGTAAGATTTTAACTTAAAATTAAATTGTCCTTACTTAGTTTCATTTTAAAATTAATATCAAGGTTAAAAATCTACGTTTTATTGACGTATTACACCTAAACTTAAAAAGTACCAAGTAAACTTTATTCAGATTTAGCCTTTGCGGCTTTTATTATTTTTTACTACATTATTTTATAAAATATTTATGTAAAGTATATAATATCTTTATGTACCCATGTATTTTATGTGTATTTATGTAACTATGTAGGTATGTGTGTTTCCAGTAATATCAATTTTATCAAAATGAATTTGAACATAATTAATGTTATGGATTATCAGGATTACCAATCACTAAGCAACAATACTTTTAAAACACCAACACTACTCCATGCATCCCGTCTATCCAGAACAGTCAATGTTTGTTACAATATTTGACGCATTGTCACAAACATTGGCCAAAGGATATTAGCACACTTTTTATATGAGCACTGCAGCATTTTGACGCGTCGTTATGTTGGCTAAAGTTGGCCCGTACTAATGTCAAATAAGAGCACTTTCGTATTTGTGCTGTAATTTGTCGGGGACATTTTTGAAGCGCTAATCCTACATCTAGTATAGGTACTAAAAAAATTCTACATCAATGACGAAAGTACTACAACTTTTGAAGCAAAAAAGTAGCTAGAACTAGTTATGTAGTTGTACTCAATTTTTCTTAAATTCATTCGGCTAAGTAGACACTGACAAATGACGGGCGGAGTGAACTGAGGATAAAAGCGTGCAATCACTGTTTCCTGCCTATCTACTCGAAAAAACCTAAATTAATCTTGCAGAAGGCGTTCGCTGTCAGACTTGGCATTCAAACGGTATCCTTTATATACGTCTTGTATAAATGTTTTCGTATAATGTTTGCATTACAAATCACATTCACTGGGACATTTACCTGCGCTATATTGTAACCCAAAAAAAACTGCCTGCTTTTTTAAACTGAAAATTTCACATATTATAGGTACAATAACAATTTAATGTGTGCAGTACCCTCGTAATGCATTTCCGGCCTCAATGTTTATCTAAATTACTATATAGTGATTTCACTGGGGCATGCCTTAGTAGATTTTATTCAATTACATAATTATACAACTCTCTCTCTCTCTCTCTCTCTCTCTCTCCCTCTCTCTCTCCCTCTCTCTCCCTCTCTCTCCCTCTCTCTCTCCCTCTCTCTCCCTCTCTCTCTCCCTCTCTCTCTCCCTCTCTCTCCCGCTCTCTCTCCCTCTCTCTCTCCCTCTCTCTCTCCCTCTCTCTCTCCCTCTCTCTCTCCCTCTCTCTCTCCCTCTCTCTCTCCCTCTCTCTCTCCCTCTCTCTCTCCCTCTCTCTCTCTCTCCGTCGAGCGATATATAATTGCATATTATGTAAGTAGTTTGAGTACAAATTCAAGTTCCGTATAATTTGATTTGAAAACATAATATGTCACGTACGGTCTAGGTACACATTTTCTCAGCCTCAGAATTTTTGAACTTACTGCCTTTTCAGTACTGGCTTGTGATTGCTTTACCATGCGCATACATGCCATTCAAAGTTAAAAGCCTATGAACATAGCGTTTTTAGTCGAAATAGGGCTTTTTTAAATGTCCTTCTAAAAAAGCGCCTGTGTACGAGGGCTAAGATTTTTGAATAGCCTGTGTTTCTCTCTGTACTTCGTTACTTCGGTTAGCAACTCAAATGTATTATTATATTTTCAGCGGATATTTTGTTTTTAAAATTGTGCAATACTCAGGTCCAGTTGCATGGCAGGCAGTCAATACGATGTACCTATACCGTTAAACATCAATAAAAACCAAATAATTTTCACAATTCAGGTAAGTTTAGACTATATAATACTGACTTGTGCACTTACACTGTACTTTGCTTTTTATTGATGGTCACAGTTTAATGTTAACGATAACCGTATAGCATTACCGCTGGATATCCAACTGGCCCTCAGCAACACATTAAATAAGTAAGTATATATCCTTACATTAAACAAATAGAACAGTCCCAAAAGATATGTAACAAAAAAGCAAAATGTATCTCTTTAAAGTCAAGCAAAAACCTAACGTCTTTAATCTCAGGTGAACGCCTTACCTTTTCGAGTATTGTGGTCCTGTGTTTGCATCATATATCTTCCTTAACACACTGCTGCCTCTGAAAAGATATTATATCCCGTACTAAAAAGGTAGAGGTTACGGACCGTCTGAATGTTATCTTCATATAAAAAACTTCATTTCATGGACCACAATTTTTTTTAAGTATGGGGAAAAACCCATCTTACCGCCCGCCCGCTACCATCTTAGACTTCATCCGTCGGTCGGCACTTACCATCAGGTGAGATCGCAGTCGAGGGCTAACTTGTAGTGGAATAAAAAAATCTAACAACAATTATAATTGCACATAATAGTATTATTTTTGATAATAGTTTTTATTGAATTAAATGAAGTCGACTGAGTAGATGCACTTGTAGAATGTAGATGAAACCATGCCTCTGGTCATACTGCAATGAATAGACGGAGCACAAAGACACTGTTTTATGAAAGTAAGCCTGATTAAACTATTACTTAATTACATACCGAATACTTCAAGATGATTTCAAGACGTTTTGTGAATTGACTTGTTATCCAAAAGACAATATGTGCGATGTATTAAAAATCTAATATAATTTATATGTAACTAGCTGATGCCCGCGACTTCGTACGCGTGGATCGAGGTTTTGTGGTTCCCGCGGGAACTCTTTAATTTTCCGGGATAAAAAGTAGCCTATGTGTTATTCCAGACTATAATCTATCTCTGTGCCAAATTTCATCCAGATCCGTTCAGCTGTTGGGGCGTGATTGAGTAACAAACATCCATCCATACATCCATACCGACATCCATACATCCAAACTTTCGCATTTATAATATTAAGTAAGATTACTTACCGAATATGTACTTCAAGATGATTTCAAGACGTTTTGTGAATTGACTTGTTATTGTAAAGACAATAATATGTTCGATGTATTAAAAATCTAATATAATTTATATGTAATTATACTTAAATATGACTCGTGTAGGTAATTAGTTGAGTTCTAAAAAACACTTTTTCCGAGATCTAGTCAGTCAGAATTAAAGTGGGTAACTATTTAAAACTGCAGAAAAATTAAATCACTAGGGACGTAATCACATGGAAAAGAATGGTATCCGTATTTTAAGTCCGGTAACTTTAATATGTAAATAAGCGCTTTTTATCCGCGGACTTAAGCGAAATTTGCACTTGCACTGAAGTAGAATGTATTAATTTTTAAAGTTTTCTGCGAACAGCTACCACCTGTTCTAAGCTTTTGTTGAGATAACGTTATTTTATAAGTTGTTTTATAGCCATAAGCATAAAGTTCAGATATATGAAATGCTAGTAAACGAGTTACGAACGAGAGTAAGAAAGCTCTGGCGCGCCATGGATCGAAATGGCGAAAGGCATTATTTAAAAATATTACCCAAGTATCGTGCATTTGCAATTTTATATTACTTACTTAATTGTAGTAATTATAAGGTTGTGATATGTTTAAATAAGAACTAAGTAGATGATGCCCGCGACTTCGTCCACGTGGATTAGAATTTTTTGATTCCCGCGGGTTTTCTGGGATAAAAAGTGTAAAAGCCTATGCAACTCCCCGGTATACAATCTACTGTACCAAATTTTATCAAAATCGGTTGAACGGGTGAGTCGTGAACGCATAGCAGACAGACACACTTTCGCATTTATAATATTGGATACGCCTTTAAAAATATCACTACAAAATATAAACTCCGTACGGTTAACGGCCCTTTATTAGTTTATAAATGAAAATAAATATCATCCCGTTATTCCCCTGATCATTTTTTAAATTAAATACAATATTTTGTACCAGACGGAGCCAATTTACTAAAATCCCTAAAGACTAGAGATTATTGTCTCTCGCAACTTAGAGCGAGTGATTGGTTATTGGTATGTCTTAACGCTCAAATTGCAGGACCTATTTCTAATCGAATTGGCCTACAACTTGACCGTTTGTAAAGTAGTTGTATAGTATTCTAATTTCTAGTAGTAAAATATTACAAGTAGGTACCACTACTACTATAATTTTACTTCGATTACTATCATGTAGTTTAAAATTCAATGTAAACGGGCAGATCCTTTTAGAGTGAATTAAATAAGTATATTTTTATGTTCCATGCAAAAATACTTATCCCTAACGTTTTTCCGCGTCGCGTTCAGTTTTTCTTAGCGATTCCCGAGGAAACTCTTCAATTATCCGGGATAAAAGTGTGCCTTATGTCCGTCTCGAAATTCAAACTATTTTCGTACCCATCATAATATTGGTTCAGCAATGAAATCGTAAAAACTCATTTTGAGACAGACAAAAATAAACACATTTGAATTTATGCGTAAAAACATATTTCACACTTTTGCCGATAATTGCTGAGTAGGGAAACATAGACGCTCGTTACTCTACCATATCATATAGGTACAGTAGGCAGTGGTGTGCACAGGGTTTGAAGCTTGGGTAGGCATTAGTTGGTCTGGACCTAAAAATAAGTATGATAAATGAGCATTAACGTATTTGTATTTGGGTAAGCAGTGTTTTTATGCCTCTATAAACTGCACGCCACTGGTAGTCACGCACGTCGGGCACACTTGCTTAAGTGCGGAAAAGCCCAGTGAGAGAAGAAGAAGAAGCCACTAGTAGTAGGTTACCTACCTACTTACCTACGCAATCGAGGTAAAGTTTGTGAGGGTAATCTCTGGATCCACTGAACCGATTTTAAAACTTCTGGTACCAATAGAAAGCCACATTATTTGTGAGTATCACAGGCTATAAATTAAAAAAAAATATGGAGTTCCCGTGGGAATTTAAAAACCTTATTTCACGTGGGCATCTGCGAGTTTATAATTTAAGAACATACATAAATTTCATTTCATCTTATCTTATATAATATTAATATAATTATATAAAAATGAAACCCGTTTTCCTTGGTCACGGCATCACGCGTGAATGGCTGGACCGATTTCACTAATTCTTTTTTTGTTGTATTTGTTATTATTAGGAGAAGGTTCTTACGGAAAAAAATATTAAGAAAATTTCTCAGAAATATTGAAAAATATACATTTAATTTTGCATACTAAGGCGGTACGAAGTTCGCCGGGTCAGCTAGTAGGAAATAAATAAACGTGGCTTGTATTATTTTTACAATTCTAGTGAAGTGAGTTGTTTTAACCTAGGGTTAGCGTGGGTATTAGAAGGTAATCCATTTCATCGCTGAACGCCACCACAAAGCCAGTGAGCGGTGTAGAATAATATTTTGTTAAGACCGGCCGTGATGCTCACTATGAATAAAACAATACCCTCGCCTCTGAACTCTGGAGCCAACCGTACCTCGGTTGATGTACTTGAAATTATTAATTTGACTACCTCGTTGGTCTAGTGGTTAGCATGTTGGACGGGATGTTCTGGGTTCGATGCCCAGGTCGGGTCACAAATAGTTGGTCATTGGTTTCGGTCAAGATATTCTCAGCGTATTGGTATATCTATATTCTAACAGTGGAATGCCCACATGCTGCATACTTTGCGAATAAATTAATGAAAAATTCTTTATTGTACACTAAGAAACACATACTTATAGACAATAACAATAAAACTAAGCTATGGAACAAGTGGCGGCCTTATTGACTTTGTGCTAGAATGACTGAATTTCGTATTGAAAATTAGTCGCCGTCGCACCCCTGTCACCCTAAAATCCTTTCTTAGAAGACTTCTACGGCATAATTATCATAGGTTATATGCCACATACGAATAGTGGGACTACCGGGGACTAGGGGCTGTTTTGTCCGTGAGCTATCCATTTAGTTTTATGTCCAATAATCGCCACGCTGGGCATGCAGGTTGGCGATCGCAGGGCTAGACTGCTTGCACTGCTGTCGCTGCTGCCCGACACCAGTCTGTGGTATTTGTCCAATCTAGCTTGCTTGAAATGGGTATACCGCCATTTATCGTTCGTCAGAGCCTCGTTTGTAAATCAGCAGGAGGTACCACGGGCAGGTGAGGTTGCCAGTTGGAGTAATAAGACTGAGTTGCACTCCCGTAACACCCACACACACATAGTTCGTGGAACTGATAGGCGTTGTGGTCCCAAAGTGCTCGAATGGCGGCCTCGCACCGGGATGCGTAGCGTTGGACGACCTCCCACTAGGTGGACGACCTCCCACTAGGTGGACGGATGATCTCAAGCGTGCAGCTGGGAGCCGCTGGAAACAAGCGGCACAAGACTCTGTGGCGACAAATGCCGCAGACCTTCGTCCTGCAGTGGACGTCTATAGGTTGAGACGACGACGTATGCCACATTTAAGCCTGATCCGACCAGTTTTTTTGAAAATTATCTATTCCAATAATATAAGTGCTTTTGAATCGTGAAAAGTTGTAACACTAGTTCGGAATTCTATTCAGCATTGAGCTTTTGATTTGTTTGAGCTGCGCGTTGATAGATCAGTCACTCACCTTTTAAAATATTTAGATTAAATATTATTAATAGCATAGCAGCTACTCGTAATTAATCTTATGGCAATTAAATATCTAATACAGCAATATTTCCAATAAAATAATGACGAAGGATCGATCGGCAGATATTTAGCTATAGAAATAAATTTTCAACGTAATTGCTTCAGCAGAATCTAAAACAGGCTAAGGGCATGGAAATACAAAAACGCGCGACGAAACTTGTAGTAGAAATTATAATACTACTAGATGAGGCCTGCGACTTCGTCCGCGTAGATTGATGTTTTTTTAATTCTCACGGGAACTCAAATTCTCCGGGATGAAAAGTAGCCTATGTCCTTCCCCGGAATATAATCTATATCTCTGTACCAAATTTCATCCAAATCGGTTGAGTACTTGGGCCGTGAAAGCGTAGCAGACAGACAGACACACTTGCATTTAGGTATAATATTTGTAAGTATGGATGTAGGTATACGAAGTGCGAAGTACGTCTAGGAGCCGTCAAATTACGGTCGCTCGTAATTGTTTGGAGTTTTGCCGTATCTACTGCTGCCATCGAACATCGCTCCCATCATATCAATCCAAGCTTTTGATGGGTTTAACATAATATATCCATGGCTTCGTAACGTAGCAGATCTCTGGTGGAAATTCACCCTTAAAGTATGAGATCTATTCCGCCGGGTGTGGGTAACGCTCTGCATATTGTACCTATAATGCGCGAAGCCGCCAACCCATCAGATTGCGTAGAGCAATGTAGTTTAATCGAAAAAGCAAGTAGGTAGGTCGTGAATATGGAATGTTTGAAGCCAGTTTTTAGCTTCAATAGCATTTACAGAAACGATATGCTCCAACTTACTGCACGCTTTTTCCAATCAAAGTACTCAGGCAATCATTCAAAAGAGAATATATAATTTTACTCGTGAAAGCGTGCAGAAATGTTCACTCTTTAGAATGAATAGGTAAATAACGAATAGGTATTTTTCTTTTCAACTCAAATGTTTTTACTCCGGTTGCAGGCTTTGTGAAATGTCAAGTTTGTTCATCGCGTTCGTTATGACTATTACCTGATGCCTCAGTGATTTTACAGAAAACAGATTGTAAAGAAAAAAAGCCGACAAGAAAATATTATACTCTCCGAAGACTCTACAGTAGTAATTATAACATTATAAGTTTACTAGCTTCTGCCCGCGGCTTCGCCCGCGTGGCCTACAAGAACCAAATGTCATTTTTTTCAGAAACAAACATCATAAGCGTTCTCACTCCCTCTCAATTGAATATACAAACTTTAAATATATAAACAAAGCTTTGTAGAGGAGCGAGTACTGAGATGCGTACTTGACATCTTTACCATCAGAAGAAAAGCTAATCGACATTCCAGCTTTTACCAGCAAAAATGTCATAATACAAACTTTCAACCCCTATTTTACCCTTTGGGAGGCGAAATTTCGAGAAACCCTTTCTTAGTGCAAACCTACTCTTCACAAAAAACACACCCTCCAAATTTCATGTCTATAAGACCAGCGGTTTAGGCTGTGCGTTGATATATAAGTCAGGACTTCATCCGCGTGGTTTAAGCTTTTTTCCCCACAGGCACTCCTTGATTTTCCGGTATAAAAAGTAGCCTTTATCACTCTTCAGGTCCTTAACTATACCCATGCAAAAAATCTCGTTGATCCGTTGCTGCGTGATTGAAGGACAAACTCTCTATTTAACGTCCTTGGGGATCAAATTTTCAAAAATGGTGAAAAATATACTTCTTCATATTTAACCGAATGCTCAAATACCAACTTCCATGGCTTTGACTTGAAAAATGAATGACTTTCATACCAACTTTCAACCCCTATTTTACCTCTTTGGGGGTGGAATTTTAAAAGCTGTGACACACGTACTTATTTTTTTTACCAATAGCCGAAATTCCAAGTTTCGTTGATATAAATTGAAAAAATCTTGAGAAATGGAGGACTTTCATGCAATTTTTCATCCCCTATTTCACGCCTTTGGGGGTCGAATTTTCAAATTGGTGGAACACGTACTTCTTCATATTTAACCAAAAGCCCAAATGCTAAGTTTCATGGCTATAACTTGAGAAATGAAGGACCCTTTGGGGGTGGAATTTTGAAAAACTGTTGGTCTGTTGGTCACATACGTACTTCTTTATTTTTTAACGAAAGCTAAAATACTCAGTTTTGTTGATATTACTTGAGAAATATCTTGAGAAATGATGGGCTTTTACACAAACTTTCATCCCCCAGTTCACCCCTTTGGGGGTCGAATTTTCAAAAATGGTGAAACACGTACCTCTTCATATCTAACTGAAAGCCCAAATGCTAAGTTTAATGACTATAACTTGAAAAATGAAGGTCTTTCATACAAACTTTCAACCCCGATTACACCCCTTCGGGGGTGGAATTTTGAAAGCTGTGACACAGATACTTCTTTTTCTTCGTTAATATGACTTGAAAAATATCTTGAGAAATGAAGGACTTTCATACAAAATTTCACCCCCTGTTTCACCCCTTTAGGGGTGGAATTTTGAAAAACTGTGAAACACATATTTCTTTATTTTAAACCGTTAGCTTAAATACCAAGTTTCATGGCTATAACTTGAGAAATGTAGGACTCTCATATTAACTTTCAACGCTTATTTTACCCCTTTGGGGGTGGAATTTTGAAAAACTGTTGGTCTGTTGGTCACATACGTACTTCTCTATTTTTTAACGAAAGCTAAAATACTCAGTTTTGTTGATATTACTTGAGAAATATCTTGAGAAATTATGGGCTTTTACACAAACTTTCATCCCCCAGTTCACCCCTTTGGGGGTCGAATTTTCAAAAATGGTGAAACACGTACCTCTTCATATCTAACTGAAAGCCCAAATGCTAAGTTTAATGACTATAACTTGAAAAATGAAGGTCTTTCGTACTAACTTTCAACCCCTATTACACCCCTTCGGGGGTGGAATTTTAAAAGCTGTGACACAGATACTTCTTTTTCTTCGTTAATATGACTTGAAAAATATCTTAAGAAATGAAGGACTTTCATACAAACTTTCACCCCCTGTTTCACCCCTTTAGGGGTGGAAATTTTAAAAACTGTGAAACACGTATTTCTTTATTTTAAACCGTTAGCTTAAATACCAAGTTTCATGGATATAACTTGAAAGATGACGGACTTTCATACAAACTTTCACCCCCTATTTCACCCCCTTAGGGGTGCAATATTGAAAAATTGTAAATCACTTATTTCTGAATATCTAACTGAAAGCCCAAATGATAAGTTTCATGGCTATAACTTGAGAAATGAAGGACTTTCACACAAACTTTCAACCCCTATTTTACCCCTTTGGGGGTGAAATTTTGAAAAACTGTGACACACGTACTTCTTTATTTATTACCTAAAGCCAAAATACCAAGTTTCATGGATATAACTTGAGAAATGACGGAGTTTCATACAAACTTTCACCCCCTATTTCACCCCCTTAGGGGTGGAATTTTGAAAAATCCTTTCTTAGTGTGCGCGTACGTCATAAAAGTAACCTACTGTCAAAATTTCAAGTTTTTAGGCCCAGTGGTTTAGGCTGTGCGTTGATATATAAGTCAGTCAGGACTTTGAATTTTATATATATTATAGATAACTGGTATTTAGGGCCGCTTGTACAAGGTCATTTAAACTGAGGCTGACAAGAGCTTAATCCATATCCATAATAATATTATAAATGCGAAAGTTTTTCTGTCTTTCTGTCCATCTGTCTGTTTGATACGCTTTCACGGCCCATCTTTTCAACCGATTTTGATGAAATTTGGGATAAGTTGTATCCGGGGAAGGCTAGGCTACTTATCCCGGAAAATTAAGGAGTTCCAGCGGGAATCGAAAAAACTTAGTCCACGCGGACGAAGTCGCGGACATCATCAGGTATGTATATATTGCGTTCGCCAAGAAGCGACAGGTGACAGCATTAAAAAAATACTACTCAAATCAATTTAAGAGAAAGTGGGTATTAATTACCTACTTAAATATAAAAATAATTGACTACGCGTTATAGCTTTATTTGCCCTTTTCAAAAGGCCCTTATCTTATTTTGAAAGCTGACGGATTGGATTCATATTACAAATGTTAGGACGAAAACATATCTACTATAGACATTGATGTAGAATTTTTTTAGTGTACTAATTCTATTTCAATGACTATAGACGATTTACAGGAAAGAACGTTTGTCCGTGTCGGTACTTTCATAAAGAGCTACACAGACAGGCGTAAAAGGTAAAACGTAGTTCCCCTCCAACGTGGATGTATCACGCTATGACCTGTTCTTGACCTTGACCTGTTCTGTATCTTAAAGCGCATCTCTCTTAAAGCGCATCCTTTTAGCTATTTTTGGATTTGTTTTAACAAAAACAACAACAAAAGAACGTAAAAGAAAAAGTTGAAGAACAAAAGATTGAAACTCTTTAGTAAGTCGTTGGGGGCATGGGGGTAGATCTTCAACCCAGTGATCAGTACGCTTACTCTGAGTTTTTACATGGCAAATACGATTGATCGACGTGAGAGCTCACCTCACCAAGTGTAAGCGAACGTTAAAGTAAAACGAGCCTTAACAATATTGGTTTAGAGCTCATTTCATCATGTAATGTATTTATTCACAGCCAGCGCTCCAAACGCTGAATTTGTGACTTTAAAGCAAGAGCTTTTGGGTCCATTTTACTTTGACGTTCGCTTACACTTGGCGTGGTTAGCTCTCACGTCGATCAATCGTATTTGCAATGTAAAAACTCAGAGTAAGCGTACAGACCAAAAAACAGTCGACGAGGCGACGCGACGCCCTGAACTTTTTATGATACGTTTTTAATGGTCCGTCCGACCACTGATAGACGATGAAAGGAAATTGGAAATACTATAAGAATACTCTCTGTTACGGCGATCAAGACACGCAGACATGAGTGAAATACTATAGAGAGAGTATTTACAACGGCATGAAAATAATAGATTAACCCGTGACAATTTGATCGCGTAAAATGGCATATTACACGTGACGTGAAGGATTAAAGTCTGACTCCGCGTGATCCAATGGGAGAATTAGTTAAGGAATTGGGCTGAGAAATTAACACAAGTTTACTCAGATCCCGGAGTTTCACTCTAGTTAATTAGTTTGGCTTATTAATCGCGGTTGTAGGGCAGAAGACTATGCGTAATCGGGTGGGCAATTGCGCTCGGTAATCGCAAACTGAATTCATTTCATTTTTATGTGAAATTAGAGTTCGCAAAGTGGAATTTGCATATTTTGTTTGTAAACATGGTTGTGAGATTGTCACTAGATTTCGGTTCTAAAAATTAATCCATGTGTTTACAAGCACAATATGCAATAGGTAAACCTCAATCTACGGCTGGTCCTTGTTGGATAAGCAGTGCATAAACTATGTGAATGTTTTATAAGGCTCGTTCTTTTTTAGATAAGATGGCCACTAACTCTTCATCGAAATTTTATTTTTGTTACTGCGATGATGACTGCGATTTCTGAGATATTGGATATTTGATTTTCTGAGATAAAAAATCTCTTTCCTTGCAGAGAAAATACTTTCCATCATGAATTAGCAGTCAAACACGTCAAATCTACAAATAATTGCTTAAACCATTGATGTAGAATTTTTTAGTACATAACAGACTTAACGATTGTAATTGAAAAAGGTCACTTGAAGCGTATACTTGCAGACCTAATTGTTTAATTTCAATAGCGATAGTGACAATAATTGCGTGGCGCAACAAACCCTAACGATTTACATATTAAATGATCTGAAGAATCAAGAGTGCCAGCCAAATGCTTTTGATGAATTTTTAATTTAGTTTGAGATAGGTACAACAATTACTCAGATGGATTGAGGTTTCATATTTACCGTGACTGTAGTTAGCCGGATTTCTTAATTCTAGTAATATCAATAGGCATGATGACAGTAACAAAGAATCAATGAAATTATAAATTTATCTAACTAGTGGTTCGCCCCGAACTGAGACCTCGCGGCGCCATCTATTGACATAAATGTGAAGTTCTGTTAAAAATACTGAGGCTCATTAAAAATTAAATATTTCCGTTTCCTTACAATATTTATCTAATTTTAGTATTTGTTGTTCAAGTACAGGATATAATTGAAATAATTGATCAAGTTTCAGGCTCATCCTTTCAGAAAATTTAGAGTTCTGAGGTCATCTTTGGACGTTAGAAAATCTCCACTTTGAAAGCCCCCCATTTCGTCAATTTTGGGGGAAAAATTAAAAAAATATATTTTTGGACTCTATTCCTTATTATCTTTAAAATGATATACCGCAACCCTATGTAACTTTATAAAAAATATTTTACTTCGCATTCGCTTCTATGAGAGCCCCCCTCAAATAAAGATTTTTATTATTTTTTAAGCCATATTCGGCGGGAGGCCATTGGTTTACATATTATATTTAAAGCTGAAGTAATTGCGTTCAGTAATTCAGAAGTTATAATGCTCTGACAGACGGACGGACGGACGGACAAGTGCCAATTCACCCAAGTAGACTCAGAGACCTTCGCTTCGCTCGGTCAATAAAATTGGACTCATGGATTATAAAAAACGTATTTTTTTTTTCCTATTTCGAGTAGGATTGCTATTTATTTTGATAAAATAAAACAATAAAATACAGCAATCCGCCATATTGGTTAAAACACCAATAAAGCGACAATGACGTCACAATTATTTTCGAGCTTTGACAATCACACTATTGCTTACTGCACACGGCACAGTACGGATATATACTCGTGTGACCATAGACTTAGAATTTTTTCGCTACGCTCGTGTGACAGAGTACCGGTAAAAATAATAGTGACGTCACAAACGACGCCATGACACCGCCGAACGTTTTGGCGTGAATTTTAAAATTTAAATTTCAAATGCCAATTTCATCTACCAAACCTTATTTTTCTTCTGAAATAAGATATTTTTTCGAAATAGTAGATACTTCCGAACATAATCTGACCATTTTTCAAAATCAGTCATCATGCCTATTGTCTTGTTTCATATATTATTTAAATAACCTGCAACCTGTGGGTGCAAATGTGCTTATGTTATTACAACAATACAACAGTAATAATTGATCATTCAATTATTACTGTTGTATTGTTGTAATAACATAAGCACATTTGCACCCACTGCACTGACGTGCCCCGTTGTAGGATTTTAGTACAAAATGATAATAATACCTGCTTGGAAAAGTTTGCTAAAGTAGCCGCCTCTACAGTAACAAAAATGTGAAAAGCATAGATTTATTCACTGTAAGAAGCAATGTCGGCTGACGGGAGTGTCTAAAATTAAATATAAACTATATTAATTATAAACAATTTCAGGAAGTTTTTGGAATAATAAAAAAAACAAGAAAAATAATTACCTTTTCTGTGTAAAAAAATGGAATATTTTTCTACTGAAAGAACTGTCCCTTTGTGTTTATTATTTGAATTGATACATTTAAGATTCCCAAAATCAAATAGGAAGACACTTATCTTTGAAATGCAATCAAAGTTATAAAAGTTTAAGTAAAAAAGCATATTATCATTTTGAAATAAAAAAGCTTTCAAAAGACCCATAATTCGTGTAATAAAACTCAGATACAAAAGAAAAGTTGTCAATATTATTGTAAGTCCACTACAGCCCATAAACGTCCCACTGCTGGGCACAGGCCTTCACTCTCATAGGAGAGAGGGAATTAGAGCCCACCATGCTGCTCCAATGCGGTTGGCGGGCTTTAACGACTATTATCATGTTAGTGATAATAATCGGGACCGACGGCTTAACGTGCTCTCCGAGGCACGGGGGTCAAACAACGCCAACTTCCTAACTCCGGGCTAATACTGAGAATTTCTAGTTAAAAAAACCGAATACTTATTTATGGCCCGACCCGGGACTCGAACCCGGGACCTCGTTGGCCGCAGTCGAACATCCTAACCACTAAACCAACTAGGCAGTTATTGTAAGTGCGCACCAATTTTTCACAAGTAAACACAATGCATAGAGTCCCACTCTTTAATTTCCCGGAATAAAAAGTAGCATATAGATGTCATTCCAGACTCTAATCTATCCCTGTGCCAAACTTCATCCAGATCCGTTCAGCCGTTCTGGCGTGAAAGAGTAACAAACATCCATACATCCATACATACATCCATACTCACAACCTTTCCCGTTTATAATATTAGTAAGATAATTTGGGTCCGCGACAATGTGACGAGGGTCCAAATAGTCCTCGCATACGTAGTGTGCGGTTTCCGAGGGACCTGTAACCCTATTTGATGGGTATACGATAGACGATAATTACTTATTCATATGTTGCGGATAGAATGCGTATGAACAGTTATTTTGGCTTTAGTATTACACTAGCGACCGCACGCGGCTTCATTACCATGGGAATTTCAAAAATCCTGCGTTATTCTTTGTCGACATTATAAAGTAGGTTCACTTTCAAAATTTCAGTGCAAAATTTCCACTTTCTGATGGTTTTAACTGGACGTTACTGAGTCAATCAGCGTGTGAGTGAGTAAGTGAGCCGGGACTATTATTTTTATTGTATGAAGATTTTCGAAGTTATGTGCGTTTTAAGCAATTAAATATCACTCGTTTTAAAGGTAAAGGAGATCGTCCTTCACCAATTCCTTCGCCTTAGGGCCTAGAACCTTCCATATAATGTTCTCAAAAATGTGTTGATTGGCACTAGGCCGATTGTTATTCGTCTGTGTTCACGCATAACTTTTATCAGATGAACTGGCGGATTGCTAATAGTAGCATTGATTAAAGGATATTGGAGCCGGACTCCGTACTTTTATCTCGGAAAATTAGAGAACCAAAAAACGTCAATCCATGCGGATGAAGTCGCGGGCATTTGCTAGTTACTTTATAAATATTAATATATTTTTATGGCTATTATCTAACGTTATTTAAAAAGCAGGATTGGTAAAAGAAAAGTTATTAAAAGACTTTTGTACGAGTTTCGCTGGTAGTTAGCCAGCTATAGTACTCTGTGGCATGGCATTGCGTTTCTGCAATTACTTTTGATACAAAAATGAGCCGTGACATTTTTTCCATCTCAATAGCCGGCTTGCTTTTTAACCTACATTACGTCTTAATGGTTTTCTCTGGCTTCCTTTTATCATCTAAACTTGCTGATGCCCGCGACTTCGTCCGCGTGGTTTACGTTTTTTTGATTCCCGCGGGAACTCCTTAATTTCCCGGGATAAAAAGTTGCCTATGTCAATCGACTCCAAGTCCTCAGCTATACCCATGCCAAAAATTAGGTCGATCCGTTACTCCGTTGCGGCGGATTATAATAAACTCCGGATTATTGACCGAGCGAAGCGAAGGTCTCTGAGTCTACTTGGGTGAATTGGCACTTGTCCGTCCGTCCGTCCGTCTGTCAGAGCATTATAACTTCTGAATTACTGAACGCAATTACTTCAGTTTTAAATATAATATGTAAACCAATGGCCTCCCGCCGAATAAGGCTTAAAAAATAATAAAAATCTTTATTTCAGGGGGGCTCTCATAGAAGCGAATGCGAAGTAAAATATTTTTTATAAAGTTATTTAGGGTTGCGGTATATCATTTTAAAGATAATTAGAAATAGAGTCCAAAAATATTTTTTTTTTAATTTTTCCCCCAAAATTGACGAAATGGGAGGCTTTCAAAGTGGTGATTTTCTAACGTCCAAAGATGACCTCAGAACTCTAAATTTTCTGAAAGGATGAGCCTGAAACTGGATCAATTATTTCAATTATATCCTGTACTTGAACAACAAATACTAAAATTAGATAAATATTGTAAGGAAACGGAATTATTTAATTTTTAATGAGCTTCAGTATTTTTAACAGAACTTCACATTTATGTCAATAGATGGCGCCGCGAGGTCTTAGTTCGGGGCGAACCACTAGTAATATAATAAACTCCGAATACACATAATTTTTTGAGTCTTCTAGCGTAGGTCATTTAAAAACTTTATGTAAGACTGCGTTGGACAGAATATTAGACTGCGTGGAATCAGTTTTCAGTTTAGACTGAATTTTTTTCAGTCAAAACTACTTAAAGAACTTTTGGCCAATATTTTTAGTTACAATAAGTATTTATGACAAACCCAATAGGTAAAACTTCTCTTCAGTCAAAATAGTTTGGAGCTACTAAAAGTTTTGACTGTAACAACTTCAATACGAAGCTATTTGCCATTTCATTGTCCAATAAAATTTGATGACCGCCTAAATAAGGCATTATTAAAATAAATGCGTCTAGCACTTTAATGGTATGC
This sequence comes from Erebia aethiops, assembly GCA_923060345.2. Lineage (NCBI taxonomy): Eukaryota > Metazoa > Arthropoda > Insecta > Lepidoptera > Nymphalidae > Erebia > Erebia aethiops. Next base: position 16,449,996 of record OV281087.1, read on the forward strand.
AAAAGTTTGAAATTATTGTCTTTGGTCCTTAAAATGTCATGACAAATGAGAGTAAAAAATACACTAACGACCCGATGCGACAAAACGTCTGAATTGAAGGAGAACGACGTTTTGATCTGTCGGCTAGTGTGCGTGCTCCATATCAAAGTGAATACCGCAATTTATTTTTTCTATAGTGTGTTTTCACTCTTACTTTTCTATGTAGATCATACTAATAATAATTATAAATGCGAAAGTGTGTTTGTTTGTTGGTTTGTCCTTCAATCACGCCGGATTGACGTGATTTTGGCATGGGTAGGAAAGTTGAGGACCTGGAGAGTGTCATAGGCTACTTTTTATCCCGGATAATTAAGGAGTTCCCGCAGGAAACAAAATACTTAAACCACGCGGACGAAGTCGCGGGCATCAACTAGAAATATAATATTTATGTGATCATTTTGAGTAGGGTCGGCACGCGGTGAAAGGTGTTAAACTGCATAATATAATATTTTAGGCTTACGTTTACATAACTTGTAACATTCTCATATCAATAAATTAGAGTTTGTGCATAAACATAACAATAGGTGTATTGTATACTACTTACTTATCTATCTATATATATAAAAATGAAACCCGTTTTCCTTGGTCACGGCATCACGCGTGAATGGCTGGACCGATTTCACTAATTCTTTTTTTGTTGTATTTGTTATTATTAGGAGAAGGTTCTTATGGAAAAAAATATTAAGAAAATCTCTCAGAAATATTGAAAAATATACATTTAATTTTGCATACTAAGGCGGTACGAAGTTCGCCGGGTCAGCTAGTTATATATACTATTGTGTCTTTTATTTTTTAAAACAGGCATAGTTATATGTGAAGCAGGGATAGAGGTGTAGCAGTTGTTGAAGCTGCCACTTGCCAACAACTTTCAAAATGTACCTAATCCATTGCCTATACCTACATCATTTAATTTCCCGACTGAGTTTGTCGTGTGCTTCTACTCAGATCAAGGCGCTTTCGTAGATTTAGTTTTAAGATACCAAACGTTACTAAATTATCAGTTATCAATGATAACAGATCTGTTACATTCAACAATTTTACTGACGTTCAAAAAAGAGATCAATGTAGAATGCCACCCACTTTAATACTACTTACTATCAAGTTTCTCCACCGAGCTCGGCTACCGCTATGTATTCGTCCTAATCTCTGAAACTATGGCCCGTAATAATACACCAACATTAGCTAAGAACAGGTTCTCAAGTCTCGGTCAATCTATGCTCATAAGCGGTCAAAGACATTGACCGTGAACGTGTTCTTAGTTGATGTTAGTTTATTAACACCTATACAGGGCCTATAACTGTGGGAATCGATCTTTTGGTAAAAGTTCATAGAACTTTCACACTACACGCGAAACGAAAAGAGTCAATCGGGCGGCAGGCGCAGGGCAAACATTCGATACGTATCACTTCGTATCAGAGCTCTATGACGGTCTAGCCCCACTTGAGATGCACGGAGCAGCGCGACACTAAGCGACAAATATTTGTATGAGTTTGTCCGGCCCCGTGGCCGCAGCGCATCTCCATGCCGCATAAGTGGGCCCAGCTCCATATAACCCCACACAAAGAATACATGCTTGAATACTCGCTACGTACCGCCACACGAGTATTATGTACCGCGCCGCGCCGCGTTTCTGTAGTGGGGCTAGGCCTTTACGAAACGAGGTTCGCAAGGACTAAAAGTTCAGGGGACATCCAGCATGTCACTCCACGATTTATCACCGCCAAGTTTGTTCAATAAATCTGCAAGCGTGCGCTACATTACACCACAAAATGCAAGGTTATGTGTGCGGTTTAATATGATTGGGGGTAATTATATGCCTTGTATTGTCAGATATTACAAATGACTGATTTATATTAATTCCCAATTAATCTAATGAGTTATTTTTTTATATTTTAATATATGTGGTTTCCTCGCATTGCAGTTATATCCTTATATTTTAAACGCGAAAGTTTGTATGGATGTATGGATGTTTGTTACTTTCACGCCATAACGGGTGAACGGATCTGGATAAAATTTTACACAGGGATAGATAATATAGGCTACTTTTAATCCCGGAAAATTTAGGAGTTCCTGCGGGAACCAAAAAACCTCAATCCACGCGGACGAAGTCACGAGCATCAGCTAGTTATTAAATAATGCTTGGTTGACACCGTTCACGAGTCGTGTCGTACTATGCAATAGTGCAGATCCAGCTGCAAAAAATCTGTATAATTCGCCGAATCAAGTTTTTTTTATATAGCAAAATAGACATGCGTTTAACGACAATCATGTTTAGTGCAAAGCAATGATGAGGTCTACGTTGGATTTACGTAAGTTGTAAGTGGCAGGAAACACGTGCGCTAGGAGAGTGTTCCACTCCTTAGCGGTTCGTATGAGAAACGTCGAGCAAAAATGTTTCGAAATTATTACCTAAGTATTGTGAAAAGCCGATATCTAGACCTATTTTAGCCCTTTCAATTTGTACCTATGTAACATAATACCTTCAACATAGATTATTATACACTGATTTGGGCTGAACAACAGAGCCAAACAAAGGTATTTCGCTGGGCAGGCTTGGTAAACCTTTATCAAATACCTCTTGCAAATAGTTTGTTGAACACCGGTCTCTTATCATGTACAAATACCTAAATACCTATCATGAAGGCAATGTCCATACAAATACATTGATTTTGCAACTATTTGGGCTGAGTATTAATTTTTTTATCATTGAACTAGCTGACCCGGCAGACGTTGTTCTGCCCTGCGCCTAGAACCCAATTGCAGCGCACCTACCGGATCCAATTGTGAATATAAACCATCCCTGGACCCACTTAAACCCGCACAAAAAATTTCATCTAAATCGGTCAAGCCGTTTCTGAGTTTTAGCGAGAGAAACGAACAGCAATTGATTTATATATAGATTATGTTTTTCGGAAAAAGCTTTTCCGTTGTCCGTTTCACCACCAATAGGAAGATCAATTTAAATACTTTCTAATTATTATGCACCCATACCTATATTCAGAATCTATAATAATATGTTGATAATTTTCAGAAAGTACTCTCTGAATATTATGTGAGTCGAGAATATTGCCAGCCTTTCTCAAATTTTAAACCGATATAATATTATTATAGTAACTAACAAAATAAATACGAAAGTTTGTATGTCTGTAATCTTTCCAAGACCCAACTCAAAGGAGCTGGATTTTTTTTGATAAGATTGGGCACTGAGATAGCTTGAATCCTCGCGACAGTGAAGCCGAAAAATCAAAAGGTAAACAAAAAATTAGCGGGCCTCTCCTAGATTTCGTAAAATATTTCGTAAAATTTATCGGAAAGTTGTTTAAGAGGCGTGAAATGGTTTCGATGTTAGACGTCTTTTTACATTTCGTAGCCATAGATAATTCTTAAATGGATAGAATAGCTACTATTTAATAATTAGCTGGTCATAGTAAAATTACAAAAATGAACATTGAACTATTTCAATTAAAATAAGCAGTACTTTTATGCCATTTTAAAATGCACGTCACCAACGACCTCAATTTACATAGCCCTGTCAAACAAAAATCTAGTCTGAAAATCGGGACAGCGCTATGGCGGGGACAAGGACATTCTTATCCCGATCTATCGGCCCGTAGACTACAAGGCTTGCCCAATAGCCGGTTTACTCGGCTTCAAGATATTTACCGGGGCACAATGATGCCGCGCGCCGCGCCCGGGTAAGGAGGCTCAGCCTCGAGGCCCGTACCCCCGCTACAAGACCCTCACGCGACAGGCTTATACAGGTGTGGAGCGCGATCCACAGGTCGGACGCTTAATTTATTTCTATGAAAGGGCCCATCTATAACCTACCTACATATATATCGATGCACGTCACTGATTATCCATATTATTGGGTTCATCGATTACCATTTTCATTGAGTTGTGTGTAAGTGTTGGATTAACTGACTGGTAAATAATAGTCTTTATTGAATACACTTGGCAATGATTCAACTGCAACAACACGTCGCTGAATGGAATTGCTGCATCGATCGTCACTAGTACTTAGTTACGTGCTATTATGGTTGTACTCGTAGCTATTGCCAATTTATTTCTGTATCGTTATAATATCAGGCTTGAAAGAAATTGATCCTCATAAATTTCTTTATGAGTATACAAAAACTAGCAAAAGAATCGGGTCAAGCTGTGTTTCGGGGCATGCTCAACCGGATTTGATAAAACAGTCAGCAATAGGTAACGTATAAGTTTTATCTAACTTGTTCCAGAAAATAGATAGATAGATTAATCTTAGAGTATAATAATAATTAATAAGCTAATAAAAAAAAATTAGACAAACCCTTTTTTATAACAAGTTATTTGTACCTACCAATGACCTTCTATGCATATGTATAGAAGGTCATTGGTACCTACTAATTTAATTTAGAAAAACATCTGAATCGAAGCAAATAGGCGAAATAAAAGTCACTTAAGTTAAATAATGCGATACATTTTTAACATTTTGTTTATTCCAAGTGGAAGTGATCGAAATTGATTTATCCCCGCGGGGCGGATGTGAGGAGATCGAACAAATTCACTTCGAGAAAGATTAACGTGTCTTGCATACGAAAGCTACGATTTAGCGCTGTTATAACATGTTCTATTATTTTCTTATTCTACCTTTCAAAATTTAATTTACCCCTTTTCTTCTCCATTACTTAAGTTTAAATTAATATTGTATCCTGTATCCTAAGTCACATACAAAGATTTTGCGACCTTTCCATTTTGAAATTATATGGCCAAAATATTGACCAATTAAAGTACTGAGATCAAAATTATGACCAAGTTCTTTACGAGGCTTTTCTTTTAGCTAGGCATTCTGTTGTATACAATCTCCAAAACTAAATCTAAAATGACAGCATTAAAATATTGCTAACCCTTTCATATACCTACTTATAATACCTACTCTTGCTACGTCAGAACTAGATTTAAGCTGTCATTTTAGTTTAGTTTAGAGATTGCAGAATCGGCCACATTATTTTTAACTTCAAATAAAATATTCATTTATTCAAATCAGTTACACTGTAGTGTACACTTTTTGAAGTCCAATTACTTATAAAGCATGATGGTGATAATCAGTTACGGTATCTTAAAACTAAAGCTACTAGGGTTCCAAACGCGCCCTGGTCTGTCGTCTTTAAATGATGTGGATTCAAAATAATCAAAAGTCTAGCAAAGAACTTGGTCATAATTTTAATCACAGTAAGTACTTTAACTGGCCAATATTGTTAGGAAGTTGGCCATATAATTTCACATTATAACGTTTTGTCTGAGATCTCTCATCTTTTTCGAAGTATTTAAAAAGCAGTGGAATCAACATCCATAATTAAAGTATTGGGTTGTTCTGACTATAATTTCTCAGTACTAGCCCGGAGTTAGGCTAGGTGTTTCACCCCCATGCCTCGGAGAGCACGTTAAGCCGTCGGTTCCGGTTATTATCACTAACATAATAATAGTCGTTAAAGCCCGCCAACCCGCATTGGAGCAGCGTGGTGGGTCTAAGCTCTAATTCCCTCTCTCCTATGAGAGTGGAGGCCTGTGCCCAACAGTGGGACGTTAATGGGCTGTAGTGGTAGTGGTGGTGGCGGCCATCAGCATTCAATAAATTCTAAATACAAAATTCCCAGGACTGGTTAAACCGCCTACGCCAGTTCCGTCTACAAGGATGACACCTTGCCAGAAATGTTTAAAAGTCCATATTTCCCTAATTAGGGCAACATATTTGGACGAAAAAACAGCCAAGTATAGATCTGAATACCCGTGATACATTTTTATGATGAACATTAAAATTTGTTCAGTAGTTTTTGCTCAGTGCTGGACCAGACAGGTTGATTTACTATTTAAACTGCAAACCTGTGTGTGCGGAGTGTAGTTCAACTTCGGTCCTTGTAGTTTGAGTATTGAAGTCAATTTCAAAGTATCATTAAGTAATCTCGGGAGTCGCAGGTTTCTCTAAGCAATCTCAATCAATCACTGGAGGGACTCGAATTTGAGTGGGCGATTACAATTATCCAGAAGAGTCGAACCGCAATCTCTGCTAAGGACTCCAGCGCACTAAATACACAAACGGTATCAATTACGTATCATTATACGACTGAATAGTAATTGTTCTAAATTTGACGAGGGTTACTGAATAAAACCGTGACCCGGAAATGTCAAGCTATCGAATTAAAACACCGGTAAAATTCCTGTAGTAATAAATCTTGCAGGAGCAGTTATCCTTACTTACCTAGTACTTTTTAGGTATAAACTGCCCTAATAAGCCCATATAAACAAAGATATAGAATTTAAGCAAAACGGAAACTAAATTATGTCTCAAATTACATGAAAACTTCAATGATTAAGTCATACTTATAATTTCCATTGATACACAAATCCTTCGCATTAATTTGATATCAGAATATAAAATTACATTCTCTGTTCAATTTATAATTTAATTATGGGCAAAGCTTGTTTGGTTTCTAGTAATAATAAAATTATTATTATAAATTTAATCGGGGGCTATCCGGGTTCCCGAAGCCCTATGAGTCGATTGAATCGGTGGGTGGATCATAAAGAACAATGCCCATAAATTACCTGGAATGGATATTACAAATTCAATTTTGTAGTCCTATTATTGTAACAAAGTCATCATCAACAATTTTAATCCATTGCTGGCCTATGACTGAGTACGGATCTCCTCTGAGAATGAGAAATTTTTTGAGTCCCTAACAAATCCATACTAATATTATAAATGCGAAACTGTGTCTGTCTGTCAACCGATTTTCATGAAATTTGGTATAGGGATAGTTTGTATCCAGAGGAAGAAGGACATAGGCTACTTTTTATCCCGGAAAATTATAGAGTTCCCGCGGGAATCAATAAATCTTGATCCACGCGGACTAAGTCGCGGATATCATTTAGTTGAATAATAAATAAACTATTACTCTATAGATTCAATTTTAAGATAATTATAGTGATTCCTCTTCTTCTTCGTCGTTACACTCTTGACAGAGTGGTCGTGGTCATCAGGAAGTGACGGCTTTTGTGGCAGATGTAATGCGCCTCACATGCATCCGTCACTTCTCCCTGCTGGCTGATAGCCCGGTGCACTCTTTTTTTTTTTTTTTTAATCCACTACAAGCTAGCCCTTGACTGCGATCTCACCTGATGGTAAGTGATGATGCAGTCTAAGATGGTAGCGGGCTAACCTGTTAGGGGCATGGCAGTTATATTGAACCCATACCCCTAGGGTTTCTACACGGCATCGTACCGGAACGCTAAATCGCTTGGCGGCACGTTTTTGCCGGTAAGGTGGTAACTAACCACGGCCGAAGCCTCCCACCAGACCAGACCAGCGAAAATTCAGAAATTATAAATTCCCAAATTGACCCTGCCGGGGATCGAACCCGGGACCTCCACACGTTAAGGCAACAGCGCTACACACTGCGCCACGGAGGTCGTCAAACAACACTCGTGCAATGAACCGCCAACAGCCAACTTAATTTGGTCGGTTCAAATCAAATCAAATCAAATATTTTTTATTCAAATAAACTTTTACAAGTACTTTTGAATCGTCAAGTGAATCTACCACTGGTTCGGAATGCCATTCCTACCGAGAAGAACCAGCAAGAAACTCGGTGGTTGCTCTTTTTAAATAATTCATTTACAATTACTATATCAATGTGTACATAAGTAACCGCTGTCCCCAGCATTGCTGGAGCGATCAAATCCATGCTCCTCTATCATTTACATAATCTTCAACAGTATAATAAGCTTTTTTCAGGAGCATACTTTTAATGGATTTCTTAAATTTGTTTATTCAATTCATGTCAAAGACGGGCAGACAGAAAGTAGCCCCATTCCCGCCGGTGGCACCCGTTCACGAGCATGACGCATGATCCAGCCATTGCTTCGCTCGACCATATTTGAGGGAACGTAACAACGGTTCATCGCATGGGTGACCTTCCTCGCCCTCTGGTGCCCTTGCCCTGCACAACGAGGCGCTCGATGAAGTCATTCTCACGACGGGAGAAGCAAACATAATATCTCCACTCTAATTTTATTATATTCAGAGAGGCATAAAGATTTTCCAATCACGGGGAAGTATTCTGAATGACGAGTTCCATATAAAATGTAACTATTAAAAATTCCCTCTCGGTCCCCAACCCATTCCGGCGTATATGGTTGCTTTAATGTTAACTGCAGTAACAAATTCTGTATTTAAGTTAAAACGGTCGTCATTGTAAGTACGTCTACCCATGTAGTGTTGTTTAACTTTCATTATTTACCAGCCAGTGTACCAAAACCCACAAGTCAACTGGACCAAATGCTGATAAAGTTAATTTGACCTCGTACTTTAATTTCATTTTGATTAAAAACCCTTTGCCCTTTGGTACTTAAAGAAACGTATCTTTTACATACTTATTTTAGGAGATCGTGCTAAGAACCTGAGCCTGAAAGTGCTTCAATTGGGGTATCTACTTTGTGAGCACCCGCTTATAATATTGGTATCTTCAAATTAAGAGTGAATAGGCATCTTCTAGGCAAGCGAACTCCACCTTAAGCTGCATCACTACTTCCAGCAAGTCTGATTTCAGCCAAGCGCTAGTCTATAAATTAAAAAAAGACCCTCATTCTTTTCTGTTATTATTTCCTTTTCTAGGTTGCCTGGAAGAGATCGCTATTTAGCGATAAGGCCGCCTATTGTATAGTTTTTCTATATTCTTGTTTTGTTTATGTTTTGTATGTATGCTGTACAATAAAGTATATTTTCTTTTCATTGCCTCTGGTTGGGAACTCGGGGATGACACTCATCCAGTTAATAAACTTGTAAAGTAAAACATTACCTAAACATAACATTTAATCCAAATCGTTAAAAACATTTTGTAGAAACAGAAGACAAAAATAATTGCTCAGAAGAAACTAAAAACGCAATATTTTATGCAAGGAAACGCTGGTATCTTAGACGAAACAAATATTATACAAATAAAATGGCTAATAAACAAGCATTTGCCAACTTTTAAATATTATAGATATCTTCATAATACGCCACGTTTCTCAATTAACTTGGGGTTTTAAAATACACACGAGCTATTTCTAATCTTAGAACTTTATTATCAAATCTATAATTACTTTCGCACAAGTTCTTTTTCATTTAATAGGGTTTATCAGATATTTTCAAACGTTCCCTTTAAGTTTTCCTAACTTAAAGGAGCCAATTCCTCTTTCGAGTTCTTCAAGTTTACGGTATGAGTCTTCCGCTTTGGCTCTATAACATATTTTGTTATTAAAACTACTTAATTATTTGTTAAATATGTTACGGGTATCCATATAAAGGGTTTTCCAATAAGGGCGGGTCGATGTTGAAATGGAATAAAACGAGCTGTGTCTGAGGTATTAACTTAATTCTTATATTATTTGAAAGGCTCGTCAATGCCATTATGTAGCGAATATAACATCGTTCAAATGTCCGCCACGGCTTCGTACTGTGGCACGGATTCGAGAGGTCCAATTTTTAATGACTCTGCCGCATAGATCCGGCTGAATTTGAGCGATGGCCTGGGTTATGTTGACTTTGAGATCATGGTTCGATTGTGGCTTGTTAGCATAGACCTGCGATTTCAGAAAACCCCACAAAAAAAAGTCTAGCGGGGACAAATCGCACGATCTTGGTGGCCAATTCACGTCACCTCCGCGAGAGATAATCATACCCTGAAATCGTTCCTGGAGAATTTCCATTGTGGCGTTCGCTGTGTGGCACGTAGCTCCGTCCTGCTGGAACCACATGTCTTCCATGTCCATATCATTCAATTTGGGCCAAAAGAAATTGGTTATCATTGACCTGTAGCGCTCGCCGTTGACGGTGGTGGCCTCACCAACGTCGTTTTCAAAAAAGTACGGACCAATGACGCCGCCGGCCCAAAATCCGCACCAAACGGTAACTTTTTTGGGATGCATTAACACCTGGTGAACTTCATGCGGGTTGGTATCGTCCCATATACGGCAATTTTGCTTGTTCACAAAGCCATTCATCCAAAAATGCGCCTCGTCGCTGAAGATGATTTTTCGTCCAAAATTGGGGTCCTCTTCCAAACGCTCCGAAACCCAGTCAGCGAACAAACGGCGTTGTCTATGGTCATTAACTTTAAGCTCCTGGGTGAGTTGAATTTTATACGGATGCAGGCCCAAGTCCCGACGCATAATTCGCCAAGTTGAAGTCTGCGAAAGGCCGAGTTCTTGTGCCCGGCGAGGTATTGACTGCCTCCGGTTCTCCTGCACACTTTCACGGACAGCGGCGATGTTCTCGGCTGATCTGGCGTTCCTTTTACGTACAGGTGTTGGCTGATTGTTAACTGAACCAGTTGTTTCAAATTTAGCCACCAAACGTTGGAGACTCGACTTGGAAGGGCCACCGCGTCTGCCGTAAAATGGACGCAACGCGCGCAACGTTTTCACTAACGAACACTCATTTTGATAGTAAAATTTTATCATTTGGACGTGCTGCTGGATTGTGTAACTTGCCATGGTGATTTGGCATCAGTGACTTAATAATAAAAAAAAGATTTGACAGGCGCCGCCATAACAACATGGCCGCCACAGACTGTAAAAATTGACCCGTCCCTATTGGAAAACCTTATTAACTTTGCTTCTGAATGATGTATCTACTACTATTTTTGTTTGTTTGCTATATTATACGTTTTTCATAATTTATAAGCTCTTTGAATAGACTGCAAAAAAATGATGTACCTACATATATACCTAACTAACTTATGCCCGCGACTTCATACGCGTGGATTTAGGAAATAAATACTGTGGGAACGGTTTGTTTTTCCGAAGCATATGTTCGTTCCTATAGGATGCTATCTCTGTACCCGTCAAAGTCATGCCAGACAGTAAAAGTCAGTAAAAGACATGCCGTCACATGAACAGACAGTCTGACACTGACACATTTATATTGATAAATTAGTATGGATTTTGGTACTCCACGCTGCTTTTTTTTTTTTTAATCCACTACAAGCTATGTTGGTATTTAATGTTATGTTGATGTTAACAATAGTAGAAATGCCGTTCCAATAGTAATAGCGACATTTACACAAAACGCGCGTAACAATCTATGCTTAATATTATAAAGAGGTAAAGTTTGTGAGTTTGTGAGGTTGTACGGGGTAATATCTGGATCTACTGAACCGGTTTTGAAAATTCTAGTACCTACTAATAGAAAGCCACATTATTTGTGATTGTCACAGGCTATATATTAACCCGAAAAATTTGGGAGTTCTCGTGGGAATTTAAAAAACTTGTTTCACGCGGACGAAGTCGCAGGCATCTGCTAGTTTAAATATATATTTCGATTTACAAGATTGCTCGTGTTTATTATTGTGAGGGTTTATTTCTCTGCCGCGTCGCGTCGCTAATGGTGGGAAAGTTAAATTAACCCGGATTGTACACAAAGCGAAGCAATTATAATTATAGATCATGAATTTGCTAGCTTTTCGTTGAATGGTTTTGTCTTTCTGTTTTCAGAAGTTTTTGGCAGTAAAGGATTGATAATAGTGTACATGTGTCAATAGCACAGCGTAGATATGTAATTTTTTTATCATGGATTGTATAGGTACTTTTCCATTAACTTTAGAGGTAGAGTTCAACTGTGATCTCAAATATCACTAAAAATAATTTTAATATTCAGTATACCTAAATTATTTCTACAGTTCCATGACCTTAATTAAAATTTTAATTAACTTCGACACTTTGAAGGGAAATTTTGTAGATGAACTCAATAATTTTATTGGAATTTTATTAACAGAGGACTCAGTATTTTTAATAAATTCCGAATAATTTAATGAAACCAATTGGCGGTTGAAATAGGTACTTATTCCAGTTATTGTAGGTTCAAAATTAGCAACAAGTTATTTGTGTAGACTACAAAAAAACGTGACCATAAGTTATGGTCACATTTTTTTGTAGTCTACACTATACTCCGTATATACTATATACGGAGATCTGGAGTTGTTATGGTCCATAACAACTCCAGATCTCCGTATATAGTATTTAAGATGATTACAACAAGTAGACGGATTGAATAGATTGGATTACGCTATTTTGAGAGAAAATCTCCTCGGAAATAGCGATGTAACGGAAACCTATGTCTTAACCTCTTTATTGATCAAGATTTGAAACATCTGTAAAATAAGTAAGTAATGTTTTTTATTATTTTATCAACTACAAGTTAGCCCTTGACTGCGATCTCACCGGTAAATGACGATGCGGTCTAGGATGTTTGCGTGCTAACCTGTTACGGGTATGGCAGGTATATTAAGCCCATACTGAAAATCGGTTTCTACACGGTATCGTACCGGAACGCTCAATCGTTTGGCAGCACGTCGTTGCCGGCTTTGTAAACAAATGTTATAGGTACGCGTATTCAGTGGCGTGCATGACGTAGAGGCATAAAAGTATTGCTTAACCTAGTTAAAAAAGCTACACGTTTATTTTTCGTCATGCCCGGTCTGAAAATAGGTATCTATGTAACCAATGCCTACCCTGAATCCGAATACTGTGCACGCCACAGCGCGTAGGTCATAATAAGTATTATTTCTAACTGCCTCGTTGGTCTAGTGGTTAGCATGTTCGACTGCGGCCGACGAGGTCTCGGGTCGGGCTATAACAAGTGTTGGGTTTTGCTGACAAGAAATTCTCAGTCCTAGCCCGGAGTTAGGAAGTTGGCGGTGTTGCACCCCCGTGCCTCGGAGAGCACGTTAAGCCGTCGTGTCGGATCTTCCGTCCCATCGGGCTATGAGAGTAATGGAACAGAGAGTGCACCTATGTATGCGCACACACTTGTGCACTATAATATCTCCCGCGCAGATGGCTAATCTCTTTGGAGATTGGCCGCCGTGGTCGAAATTCGATTCGATCGGGAGGACATTATTATTATTTCTGGCTGAATTTACATTTCATGTTACTTTTATTCTGACTTACTACTTCTTATTCTGAGAGTTGCATCGTTTGTCTAGAAGAGGTCATTAAAATAATAATAATTCTAATATATTCTAATATGATTCGATACCACACCTTTGCAGTTTTTTTTTTCATAATCATAAATCATTTATTTTGCGAAATTGTATATTGTATTGTATATTGTATCAGAAACGTTAGCTTAGAAGAGTTTTATTTAATAATAATTTAAGTTTATAAAGCTTTTCAAAACGGCATAACGCTCAGGATTTAATTGTCCTGAATACACAACTGGCTTTGTGGGAGATACGGGCTTAAACGTTATTTGAACTACATCTGGGATGCACAAAGACTTAGCTGGTATAAAGACGAATGCACTTCAAGTGACAAAGCACTGTTGTAGGACATTTACTCCTACTGATATAATTGCTTTAGGAAATATAATAATCTCTGATTTTATTCCGATTTAATGGCGAAAACATAAATATTATTATTACCAGCATGATTTGAAGACCTACCTGGCGCACTGGTGAGCGTTGTGCTCTGATAAGGGAGTTCCCGGGTTCGATCCCCAACAGAGGCAATTTGGGAATTTATTTCTAAAATATCTCTAGTCTGGCTTCTTAGAGGAATTTGGCAATGTCTGTAGTTACCATCCTACCGGTAAAGACGTACCGCTAAGCGATTTATGCGATGCCATATAGAAACCGATATGGGCATGGGTTTAATTTAACTGTTGGGTATATCCGTACCAAGTTAATCCACTACTAATTTAAACTCCGCTTTAGGAGTATGTTAGTTTTTAAGTAGGCTAAGTTTAAAATCATTTGTAGAATTTTTAATTTGTAATTGGAATATTTCTGGAAAATAAATTGATTTATTATTTAAACTGCATCATCACTTACCATCCTGGCGAGATCGCATGCTAACTTGGAGGAAAATTTAAACAATACGCAACGAAATTGATTCCACGAGACGTTTGGTTAGTCAAATCTATAGGTATAATAAAATGCCTTCTTGTAGGCTGAATCAGTAGAATCTGCAATACGAGCCCGTGTCACTCCAAATAGATTGATGCTCTAGGAACATATTTTTAAAAGAAAAATGATCTAGCTTCTGCAGATAAGAGTTTTTAGGTCCACGAATTAGGCTGAATTACATAAACTTATTCGAGGAGAAATTCCTAATAATGTCATGAAGAGAAGACTGGGCTTAATGAATACTTATGTTTCAAGAAAGGAAAGTAATTTTCTTAAAGGTTGCCTCCGTCTTTGCATTGGAGAGCTAGACATAAAACCAAGTACTTTTTTAAGGACTAAGCTAAATTTTGGTCCACATCATCGTTCGTAGGTACAGTTAATTATTGAATGAAGCTCTAGATATTTAATTTTATTATTACTTTAAATAAACATCTTTACATTCCATACCTATATCAAATTACGATTGTTTATTAATTCAGTTTAGGGAAGATACATTACGGAAAAGTTATCTTGATTTTAAAAGGAGCTTTTCAGGGGTGTTGTAGTGTCTGCATTAGTCTTAATTCCTATAAAATTTGGTTGCGTGGAAGAGAGCCCTTTAAATGCCATTTGTATACCGATTTTTTTCTTATTTATTGTTGTTGTTTAAATGTATTTCTCCTGTTTATTGGTGTACAATAAAGAATATTTCATTTATTCATTCATTATGTCACCTGTCTCAGAAGGTTTTAAAAATTGATTCAGGGATGGGATTTAGTTTTATAAAAACAAACTAGCCTTTCACCGTCGCATGGCTGAGTGTCACGTCACGGGTATCGCGCGTATCGTTAAAAAAAACAACTAAGTATTTACTTAAAACTTAGCTTATTTTACGACCTCCCTGGCGTGTTGTTGTCTTAACGTGGGGAGGTCCCGGTTTTGATTTCCGGCAGGGTCAATTTGGGAATTTCTAATTTCTGAATTTTCTCTGATCTGGTCCGGTGGGAGGCTTCGGCTGTGGCTAGTTACTGTGGCCCTAGTGGCAAATACGTACCGCCAAGCGATTTCGCGTTCCGATACGATGTCATGTAGAAATCAAGTAGGGGTATGGGTTTTATATAGCTGCCATACCCCTAACAGATTAGCCCGCTACTATCTTAGACTGAGCATCGTCACTTATCATCGGGTGATATCGCAGTCAAAGACTAACTTGTAGTGGTACAAAAAAAATAGCAAGCAGGTTGGTATACGATGAACTATAAGCAATACCTACATGAAATACTAAGAGGCTCACAATGGAAAAGTTTCTCATTTCTCAGTCATTTATTGATGGATTTAAAAAAAACACCGATTTATTAGTTTTAATCTATATTTTACTTCCGTTGTGTTAAATATGATATTCACATAATTAACCTTCTCCATTGTATATTACATTATAAATAAATTAATAAAATAGCCTTTATTTCTTATACGTTACAAAAATACACATAGATTATACAATACATTACAAGTTACCATTCATACTAATGCAAATTATGTCAGTGACTAATTGATTGAAATATAAATTAAATAATAAAAAGCGTGTAAAAAGCAATGGTTTTATGTATTTTGAAATAAGAAAGCAACGTAAAACGTAAACGTAACTAGGTATAAGTATATAACCACACAACTTGATCCGCGTTTCAAATCGCATAAGTTTAATATCAATTAATCACAGTTTTAGTTTTCATTCGGCGAAACGAATGTATGTGCAATTTATATCAGATCAGGGTTTTAATTCGTGTAATTTGTCCACGCTGGACGCAACCGCACTGACTGGGTATACGGTGTTGGCAGTTTTACAAATTGAAACTCGTTAAGCACCGAACTGGCCACTTATATCACATGCATTCTATTTTATTAAGTCCACAAACTCCAACAAGCATTACGACTAATACTAGACTAGTAGCAGAGACTGATCGTTCTATTACCCGTTGGTCTAGGTCAGGGATTCCCAAACTATTTTGGGCAAGAGACCCCTTTTCTAAAATGAACTGATACCTCAGACCCCATCCAAATTACTTTAAAAATCCTATCTCTAGCTTTTTTTCCTATTGATACAAAATACTTACCACTTTAAAAACTTTGCGGTTGGTTAAGTGAGTAAACTTGACATCATTTTCTCATCAAAATAAATTGACATAAAATTCAGTAAATAATTTGTAATAAAATGTAATAATTATTTGAAAAAAACATTAAAATAAGGGTCGACTTTAAGACCTCGTCGACCCCCAAAATCAGTTTTCGTTTATGTCGATCCCTGGAAACCCTGATCCCTGGCCATTTTCGGATTCCCTGGTCTAGGTGATCGACGGAAAGCGACACGACGCGTTGCGACTAATAACTTCCAACCAACCAACGCCAACTTGGTCTGGTTTGGTGGGAAGCTTGGGCCGTGGCTAGCTACCACCCTACCGACAAAGACGTTCCGCCAAGCGATTTAGCGTTCCCGTACGATGCCGTGTAGAAATCCACTAGGGGTATGAGTTTAATATAACTACCATACTCCTACCTAACAGCCAGCTACCATAGTAGACTGCATAATCACCTATCATCAGGTGGTATTGCAGTCAAAGGCTAACTTGTAGTGTAGTAACCCATGATCTTCGGGACAACGTAAGCCAAATGTCATAGATAGAAATCTAAGTTGCATGACCTACGAAGATCTAAGGGACAAGAGAGACGGACTGCATCATGACTGCATAATTACAGTTATTGTACAGCTGGCATAATATAACTGCATTGAAACTGCAAACCGACTGCGCAGTCCACTTGCAGTCAGAGTGCAGTTGTAATGGAATTAAGGAACAAGCTGATGTGCAGTTCTATTGCAGTTATGCCAACTGCTACAAAACTGCGACTTTTCGTGTTGTCCTAATGCAGTCCGTCTGTCTAGCCACTCAGTTCCTATATTAAGTCCTGATTTTTTATTATTCCCATATTAGTGTCCTTTCCCGTTTTCATGTCGCCTAGTCAAATTATTAATGTTAGTTCATTCCCTCAGTGCACAATCAATAATGACATAGTACGTGCTAATGACCCGAAGATTATTCGGCGATTGGAATCGAATTAACGCTGCGTCATGGATAATCTCCACAAATAAAATGAGTTGATCCATATCGCAATGATGGATGAAGCCTTAATTGGGATGACAACACCAAAAATGTCCTTTAATTACTACAGACGTACTCGCTATAAATTATGAAATGACAGCAACCCTCCAGAAAATATTTTGTGTACCGTAATAATATGGGCTTATGTATATTTCGTACTCAGAAGTAGGTACTTATTTTTCCAAAAACTGTATGAGAAAATTAATGATTTTACAATACTCAATCAACAATGAGACCATCACTCGGGGTTAAACTAAGGCTTTTTATTCTTACTTATTTTATCGACACTAATATTATAATTGCGAAGTTGGTTTCTCAATCACGCCAGAACAGCTCAACGATTTTAGATGAAATTTGGCACATAGATAGATTATGGTCTGGAATTACACATAGGCTACTTTTTATCCCGCACAATGGAAGAGTTCCCACGGGAACCAAAAAACCTCAATCCACGCGGATGATTTCAAGGGCATCAGCTAGTTTTTAATAAAATCTCTATACTTTCCTCCATTCACGGAAAAGTGTAGGTGCCACACCTGAAATGGACCATATCCTTTGAACCGATCTTTTATTCTCTATACTACACTTGCGCACACTTGGCGACAAATCAAAACATTGCATCCCACGCAAACGTCTTATCCTGTCCGGTCCCTAGTGTGTTTTTGTTCTTAATTCAAACAATACTTTAACTGCAATTCCATGATAAAAATACTCAACAAAAGGGAAATTCTTTTGAAATAAAACGCGTTGAAATTTAAAGATATAAACAAAGGGTTCATTGAGTATTTCACCGTAGATAACAGCAATTCCATTCATTCATTACAGGAAGAACGTCCGGGAAATACGTCTATAAATTACATTATCACGAAACAAGGGAAATCTCTCGTAAAAACTGTTCCAAATATCACCAACTTTTAAATAAATTCAATTTATTAAATAAAGAAATCACTAAAGCTAATAACATTTCATCTCATAATCATGGACTTCCGCAAAGTAAAGACTACTTCTATCCATTATTTAAAAAATATTATGATACTAAATAACAATTAGCTAGGACTTGTCTTTAATAAGATTTTTGAAAAATTTCCAGTGACTTTTGACTGTCGTATGTTCATTAGATTGTGGCATGGTTGGTAACAATACGAAAAAAGTAGGCTACGTAAGAGCCCTGAATTTGCTGAAGTCAGTTGGGTTCGAACATTGCGGTTAAAGAGGCAAGGCGTCACGGTTGCCGTGGTCCAGTCCATTCGAGCCAGTTACTGCCCAATGGTTAGACCTACCTTTAAGCATGATATTAGCACAGAATACTATCCACAATACAGAATATAGAATAATAATAATATACCGAATAAATGGGAGGTCCTGGGTTAAATCCCCGAGAGGGTTTCGGAAACAACTAAAATTATTTCTAAATTTTCTTTGATCTGGTCTGGAGGTAGGCTGCGGCCGTGGGACTTGGGAGTTACCACTGGCCCGGCAAAGCGTGCTGCCAGCGCTGCTGCTTTTGCATATCGGTATAAGTACGATGCTGTGTAGAAGTATAGGGGTCAAATCGATTAGGGATATGAGTTTAACATAACTGCCATACACCTTCCAAGTTCACCCGCTACCGCGCCTACGCCGCCTAAGCTGCATCATCATACCAAACGAGATCGCAGTCAAAGGCTAACTATGATCTGGAATTTAAAAAGCGGTGGATAAACGGCTGTGTTTTTGCTCAATAGCTCGAATTACCTTTTCAGTGCTGAAAAGTTAAAAAGCTTTTCACCAAAGTTATTTTAATTATGTGCATCTTTTGACCGTGCGATCTATAGATATTAGTCTTATAGTTTGTGGCTTTCATTTGTGCCAAGCCAAGACACGTTGCTTGGAGAAAACAAAAAGGATGTGGACATATGTAGATATTATTTCAATGAAATGGAACATAGTAATTTCCAACCATCGAAATAGATAGTTACTAAAATTATATGTACATAAATGTTTCCTACCTATCTTACAACTTTCTACCTACCCTAGAAACGTGTGCATCAGAATGACTGCCCAAAGTGATGGATCGGCTTAAAATTTCGCCAGCATTTAGTACCTATTTAGTACTATTTTGTACCTTTGTTTAAATATTTAGTACCTAATTATTTACGAATAAATATAATTTTTTAAGTGGGCAGTCATTCTGACGTCAAGATGGCTGCCCACATTTTAATTTCCGCATAAATGTTCCGTATTTTGCATTTGTCTCTGCACCATAATTTAGTACCTAATTAGTACCTACACATATATTTTTTTTAGATTTTTTAGGCGAAATATAAAGATTTTATAACAATCTGAATATTCAAGAAGTCGAGTCCCGAACACTCGCTCACAGACTAATCAACGCCCAGCCCAAACCCTTGGACCTAGAGAGCTGAAATTTTGCACAGAGGTTCCCTTTGTGATGTAGACAAAGAATAATCAAGGATTATTCCCATGGGATCGGGAATATAGAGGATTTATCTGTTTGATTTAAAGGTTACAATTTCCAGAACTATTATCATGAGAGTCTTCAAATTTGGCATGCAAGTCGGTAACTCTAATCGCTAATTTTACTTTTTTCAGGATTTTTTGAAATTTCCACGGGATAAGGAATATAGAGAATTTCTTTTTGCTGAGAAAACGACTTATTTCCGTTTGTTTGCATGAATATAAAACCTGTAGAGCGATATATCAGGCTACTTCTTATCCCGGAAAATCGGAGTTCCCGCGGAAAACCCAAATACGCGGGCGGAGTCACGGGCATCATCTGATATAGGTACCATACGACGTTTTTACAATACATTTCTGAGTAAAATTCGTAAAGAAAACTGGAAATGTAACGTGAGTTTCCATTGATGTAAGAAACATGTTGAAAATTCTGTTTCTCTCTCGCTCTTCAATAACTACCTACAATATAAGTTTTCACCTCTCATTGCCTCATGCTCTAAATAAAAAAGTAATTAAAAAAAACAAAAAACCCGACTGCGCTTGGATACCAAAAAGTATAAAACAAGATGTGAATTTCATTATTATCAATTTACATAGTACTTATAATACTTTTAATGAAAATAATAGTTATAGAAATTATAACCTTTAAATCAAACAGATAAATCCTCTATATTCCCGATCCCGTGGGAATAACCCTTGATTAATATTCTTTGTCTACATCACAAAGGGAACCTCTGTGCAAAATTTCAGCTCTCTAAGTCCAAGGGTTTGGGCTGGGCGTTGATTAGGCTGTGAGCGAGTGTTCGGGACTCGACTTCTTGAATGTTCAGATTGTTATAAAATCTTTATATTTCGCCTAAAAAATCTAGAAAAAATATATGTGTAGGTACTAATTAGGTACTAAATTATAGTGCAGAGACAAATGCAAAATACGGAACCTTTATGCGGAAATTAAAATGTGGGCAGCCATCTTGACGTCAGAATGACTGCCCACTTAAAAAATTATATTTCTTCGTAAATAATTAGATACTAAATATTTAAACAAAGGTACAAAATAGTACTAAATAGGTACTAAATGCTGGCGAAATTTTAAGCCGATCCATCACTTTGGGCAGTCATTCTGATGCACACCTAGAAACGGACTACAATTTCAATGGTCAAATAGGTATTTCAATAATACATTGTATTGATTTATATTTAATTTTGAAAAAATTAAGATTTTTTTATTGCTATTAATAAGAAAGTTATTTTCTATTAAGTATTTATGATACAAATTGTACGAAGAATATTGTAGGATTTTTTTTCGGGAATGCCTGCCTTCCTCAAAAGCTATAAGCAACAATGGTAATCTAATATGTACAAGTCTTCTTCATCAACATCTTCATCATCAATCTTCATTAGTCTCTCGTGATATAATATTTGAGATGCTTTGAAACCATTTCATTCAGAAGAGTGTTAGAATATCAAATACCTTTCTGCTATTGCCTAATTTCTTTTTAATAGTTGCTCTTTCTGCCCTTTTTTCCACAGTAGGTACAATGCAACTCATGTACCATAATAATACTGTCTGCTGAAAACCGTACTTACATGATTACAGATAAACAGAAAATTCAAGTTACTTATGTATCACATACAATAATATAATTACTAGATGATGCCCGCGACTTCGTCCGCGTGGATTAAGGTTTCTTGATTTTCTTGGTTTAAGGACTATTGAATTTTACAGGATAAAAAGTAGCCTATGTCCTTTCCCGGGACTCAACCTAACCAAATTTTACACAGACACACTTTCGCATTTATAATATTAGCATGGATAGTATGGATAGTTAATCGCAAAAGCAGAGCAAAACTGAAAAATATAGATTATGAAACATATATACTGAAACCCTACCAGAAATCACATACAGCAAGTTCTTATCTTTTAATTAATTCAACGCTGTCATTCTAGTCACTTATCCGAAATGAAATCCAGTTCAGTGTTCCCGTGTTATTATAAAAGTTCGATGAATCGGAAAGTTTCAAAAGTCCTATTTGCCTATGCGATCGGTTGGAATAAAACATCGAATAACCGGTTTTGGGTTGTTTACATTCACGCCAGTTGAGTCGAATTTAATCAGAGCTGAATCGGCAATATCAGGAACAAAGCAATAAGGGTGTAAAATTAACAAAAACTTCGACGACCTCCGTGGCGCAGTGTGTAGCGCTGTTGCCTTAACGTGCGGAGGTCCCGGGTTCGATCCCCGGCAGGGTCGATTTGGGAATTTATCATTTTTGAATTTTCCCTGGTCTGGTGGGAGGCTTCGGCCGTGGCTAGTTACCACCCTACCGGCAAAGACGTGCCGCCAAGCAATTTAGCGTTCCGGTACGATGCCGTGTAGAAACCGAAGGGATATGGGTTTAATATAACTGCCATGCCCCTAACAGGTTAGCCCGCTACTATCTTAGACTGCATCATCACTTACCATCAGGTGAGATCGCAGTCAAGGGCTAGCTTGTAGAGGATAAAAAAAAAAACTAATTATTGACTAATGGATATAAAAATTCGATCGAATACGTAAAAAACTCCCACTCGGCCTGCTGTTCTTGAGACTGAGTTCGATTTTCGAATAATAAATAATATGGAAACAATCAGACAAAAATCAGCTCGAGATAACAAATCGGAAATGACTTCGAAAATTATATAGTTTCCAGCATTGAGTTAGTATATTCCAAACTGTTGCACCCGATACCCGATATGCTGACGATACAAGTATAAAAACTTAAACCCCAGACTGCATTATTATTTCATGCTTCTCTTATAGGTATACATCAAAGGGTACACAGCTGAATAGGATACATTTCACTCGCTCTCAGACTTCAGAATGGCCCGTATGAAATTTCAAAGTGCGCTAGCTATCGAGACTTCAATTTGAAACTTTGCCAAGCGAAATCAATGACGAATATTAGTTCCTGACGACGCATAAACTTTCAAACACAATGAAACCTTTCGAACTCCGAGTAATTAATAAAGTGATTCAGCATAATATCTACAGGCAATGTAGTCTTCGTTATTGTAATTTCTTGGTAGTGTTCGGTTTCAAACCCTCTGTCTTTACAATATAGGCACATGTTGTTAAGTCGATTCTTTAAAATACGCTATAGCCATTACGACCCCGTTTATAAACCGCTGATAAGAGGCCAAGTATAGTGAAAAGAAAAGTACATGTACAGTCAAAAGTAAAAAAAAATACTTACGGCATAAATTCTTCGACCGTAGAAACCATCTAAATAACATTTCGACTCAACATTGAGTAACCGAAGCAATCTTTTCGAGGGTTTTAAGTGAGGAATGTCTACCACAACGAAGCTTTATTTTTGTTTATTCTATTTAAATATGTTGGTATATCATCCTTGTTTGCTTTTTTAAGTTTGGTTTGAAGATCGTCAGACAAAAAGTGACATACAAAATTCTATGCTCCCCCAGCACCCCTTCAAGGATTGAATTTCAAAATACCTTTCTCCAGTCCTAGTGGATCATAAATCGAAGCTACTGCACAACTATACTATAACCTATGCTGTGGTAGGTACTACTTCATAGTAAGAGCTTACGTGGCATAATGGTGAAATCATTTGACTTTATTTATAAGTTATACCTCAATATAACGTAAACAAGGATAAATCTCGTATTTCATCATAAATTGCGTAATATTTAACCCAATATTTCTTTATATCAAGCAGCAGAAAATTCATTCAAGAGAGGTCGACGCTTTTGAAAGCTTTTGATCCACGCTGCTATCGTGTTATTAAACGGAGAGAAAGCATCTTTTATTAAATTTGCATACTTATAGCCTTACCATGGACCTTTATTTTCCAATCATAACCCATTGGTCACAGATTTAAACATTGCTTATACAGATACTAGAAAATACTGCCTCGATTAAATTTTGGCCGATTTACGTTAATACATTACATTATGATTTACGTAAAAAAACCTGATTTGGCCAGGTGGGAGGCTTCAGCTGTGG
The DNA here is from genome assembly GCA_923060345.2 of Erebia aethiops. Classification (NCBI taxonomy): domain Eukaryota; kingdom Metazoa; phylum Arthropoda; class Insecta; order Lepidoptera; family Nymphalidae; genus Erebia; species Erebia aethiops. The sequence goes on from OV281087.1 coordinate 16,473,555, forward strand.
CTAGTTACCATCCTATTGGCAAAGACGTGCCGCAAAGCGATTTAGCGTTCCGGTACGATGCTGTGTGTGTGTGGGTGAACCGATTAATGGTATGGGTTAAAACTGCCATGCTCCTAACAGGTTAGCCCGCTACCATCTTAGACCGCATCATTACTTACCATCAGGTGAAATCGCAGTCAAGGACTAACTTGTAGTGCATAAAAAACAACTAAATATGGAAAATAATGAAAATACTATTTTCCTTACATACGAACCCGTAATATACAGTAAAATATTTTTATTAATGGTCCTACAAAGTAATCCTGCCTTTATAGAGTTCTAGTATGTTACTTAATTTCTGGTGTGTTGCGTATGAACATGTGCTTTACACTGTAAACAAATAAATTAGTTTTTTTTGCCGGAATATGGGTACAGATATTGGTCTTAACATATTATTATTTTCCTTGCATATTCTACAATACAATGGTGTGCAAATTGTTAGGAATTATCATAGTTTAAGTGATTAGACCAATATCATAAAATTAACATTATTTATCTAGTCAATTTAAAAGTATAATTGTATATCATTAATTTATCTCATTAGATTCAGATTCATTTATTTGCATTTAACATGAACAATACAATAATTGACATGTCACCCCGTTAGGGTATATGCAGTTTGAGTGACAGGGGTGCTTCGAAATTATTATTTTTATGTCTATAATTATTATTTCTCTGTAGGTAAGTACTTTAATAATGTCTTGTCGAATAAATTTATTATGTCGTGAGAATGTAGTTGCTTAGTTATTGAAGTCAAGTTAGAAAATAATAATTTCGAATAACAATTACCAAAACATCAACATCATTCTGGTGTGTTATCGTACAAACTTTGTGAGCCCCACCCAAATATTGATTGAACTCCTTATGCGGTGTGGTTTCACCACATAAAATCCTTTCTACAATAGCTCATCAGTCATCAGCAAACATGTCGTTATGATTTCAAAATAATATTCTTCATAATTCTTATTTCACAGAACGTATAATAATGAGTTCGTTATTTCAAGAAATCTTTTGATTATAAAAACTTTCCAATTATTTTCGCTAACAAGGTTAGTACGCGGTAAAATTAAATTAAATCAGCGCAAAGCGTTTGTCCAACGGCTAAATGACGAAGACTTATCAGTTAACGGGAATATTAAAAGTTTCCGATTGAAAAAACCTTTATAGTGACATCGAAACACTGAGCAAGATTTCAAAGCGAAAATATTGAATGCTCGGTGAAAAATAATTTAAAAAAATTGGATAAAACCTTTCAGAACACTGAATGACGTCGTGGAAAATGTAACAAATAAAATCTTATGTCGATGTATTTAATGAAATAACAAATATAACTAAGAACTTACTGTTAAGAATAATGTTCTCCTACGTACCTACGAGTAAGTATTTGTTAACGGCTAATAAACTTTAACTACATAGTTATCGAGACTTGAGAACTTCCTAGATATATTAGAAACTTACAACTTGAGAAAACATTTTCATTATACTCCGGTAGCTTTGCCGATCGTTATACACATGTTATACACAACCATACACAAGTACAACATTAGATAAGACTGACTACTGAGCGCTCACAGGCTATACGCACAATGTGGCTTATTCATTTTTACCTACACAATCTCTAAACTAAACTGAATAAGTCTAAATCTAGTTTAATCGTTTTCCACGGGGAACATATTAATTTTGGGACATTATAGGCGAAGATAGTAGCGGGCTAACCTGTTAGGGGCATGGTAGTTATATTAAACCCATACCCCAATTCGGTTTCTACACGGCATCGTACCGGAACGCTAAATCGCTTGGCAGCACGTCTTTGCCGGTAGGGTGGTAACTAACCACGGCCGAAGCCTCCCACCAGGCCAATCTTAATAAACATATAATGTGCCAAATTTCCAGATCAGATCCGTTCAGCCCGTGATTGAGTAACCAACATCTATCCGTACATCCATCCATGTAATATCCATCCATATTATAATATTAACATAGATAATATATCAAAATTATCCTGTAAATATGTTTTTTAATATTCTAGCATTGTTCTTCATAAAAATACCTTACGATCTATGTTATATTTGGCCTCGCAACGTACATAAGACTTATTATTCCACAACTGCGAGTACGTACGTGGACATGACAATTTCTACGCTGTGCCTACAACATCACAGGCAACAATCGTGACAACAACTCAGTACGCTTACTCTGAGTTTTTACAATGCAAATACGATTGATCGAGGTGAGAACTCACCTCGCTAAGTGTAAGCGAACGTCAAAGTAAAATGGACCCAAAACCTCTTGCTTTAAAGTCACAAATTCAGCGTATGGAGCGCTGGCTGTGAATAAATACACGAAATGATGAAATAAGTTCTAAACCAATGCATTTAAGGTTCATTTTACTTTAACGTTCGCTTACACTTGGTGAGGTGAGCTCTCACGTCGATCAATCGTATTTGCAATGTAAAAACTCAGAGTAAGCGTAGTGATTGTTTTTGTATCATTGAATTTTTTTTACTGGAAATCAGATTCTGTTTATTATTTAGTAACAAATTCTCCAAATGATCTAGATTTTGTTTTTATCTGTACCTTTTTCTTATTTATAGGGGTGGAATACAGGTTTCTTCTATTTTTAATAAAAAATAGTTTTGAAATAGTAAACTATGTACGTTTACCTCCTCCTCAGTGTGAGTGATGATATAATTTTCTCCGAAACTTGGTAGCTAAAATGGGCCTGATAAGAAAGCTTCCTTGAGTGAGCTCAAGAGAAGGTTGTAAGCTTTGTTCTTGCCACTTCAGTTTGCAAATTATTTGGTTGTGTGAGTTGACCTTCAATTTCCTGTGGATGTCTTTATTCCAAATCATAATTCCTTCAAGGTAACTCCATATAATAATATAGCCCTCTTAGCGACTTAATGAATATGTTGATGAGGCCGGTTGTTAGTGTCTTAGTTTTCGGACGTTTGCTTCTTAATCGAATTATTTGTGGTAGATATTTATCCGTTGAGATGACGATAGCGAAATTGTGAAGCATACTTTGTACAATAAATAAGACTGATAAAACACATCTGATCGACGTGCTGCTTTTAACGTGCCAACTGCCACGTAAAGTTGTAAAAACTTTCCACGTTGTTTTATTAGGATTTTGTTGCAATAGTTTACAGTTTCCTCCGCGAACTCCTTCCTCCAGAATGTTACAGTGTTGATGTTCTGAATGGAAGAAAGTTGTTGGCATTACATTTATGAAGAGATTAAAAAAATATTATTAAAAAACTAGTTATGTAACTAGTAAACGCTCGGATGGACTGAACTTTCATACTACCTTATTAATTAGGTACTTATGTATTACACAAGTATGGTACAAAACACAGTACAAAATGTACTACTTTATAACTAAGTACCTACGTTTTAAAACCTCCGCTCCTACTACTTCAACTCGCTTATTATAGTCAGTCAAGGAGTCCTTAAGAATAAAACTAAAGGAAGTTTTCATTAACGACTCCTTCACTGATTAACTATAACATACTACATTAAGTAAATAAATAAATATTTAGTGTTAGAAACTTAATTTTAATAATTATACATATAAATGTTATAACTAGGTATAAAATAGTTGTTGTATCCAATTAATAAGTGCACGGCATAATATTACTTGAGCGCGAACTCGCCAACAAACTACGTGTGTAGTTTGGCGGGAAACATAAGTTTTGTATCTTTTGTGCAAATTATAAAATGAAATAATTTTTTTAAAAAAACTAATAAAGCTATTATACTGATGGCGATTAATTGGGTGTCACCTGTTGAAGAGTTCAATCCTGCGTACCATAAGGCAAAGTAAAGCAACGAAACGCACCGCAACGGAAGGTAACGCAAAGCTATAACTGCCAGCTTACCATTCTGGCACCTTGCAACCCCAACATCTATATTGGTCTTAAGAGCTGTACCTACCCATTGACCCATTGGACCTACTTATGCAAACTGGAACCAATCCACACACATGCCAAAAATTTGATAATTTACAGAATTACAATAAGTAACTATACAATTTTGACATTATGTGACCGAAATTGTCACATCTTTTTGATCTTTACAGGGTCGATAGAAGGTGCATTTAAAAAAAATCTGTACACTTATCTCATTTTTGGCATGTGCGTGGATTGGTTCCTGTTTGCATAAGTAGGTCCCATTGTAACTTCAGCAAGCGAAACAGTGATTTAATAAATTATACTGGGCATGCAGGTAAAACCTGCCGCTAAAAAAAATAAAGGTCAAACCTTGTGCGAATAAATCGTTCACATAAAAAATATCTGGATCCATATCGACTCCCATTAAAGAGAATCCAAGCAAGACGGTATCGAGAGCTGTACGCTTAAAGGCTTCCGTTTAAATATGCGGGTCAGGAAGCGGGTTACAGGCTGATAACTACATGGAATTTATTCCCAAGAATATCCAAAGACTTAAGTGAGTAGGTGGCTTACCTGGTTTTTTATATTTATATTATTCAGCTTCCTGATTTTCTCTGTTTTTGATAATTTCGATGGATAAGACCAAAAAATATATTTAACATTTTACACAATAGATGGAAAACGCTGAATGGCCTTAATTTGTTCTTGATCTCTCTTCATTATTTGTCATAAAATGTCTGCCATACCTCATCTACTTTTACATAGTACCTATATAAAAACAGTGAATGAAGTATAACTTATACTTATACTGTAAAGAAAATAAGCATACTTTAATTGATTTAGGCCGATGATTTGCGCAGTTGTTATCGAAGACGAATTACCGTTACGCCCATGGTATTCGTAGACGTATTAGCCCAAGATAAACCATACCAAATAAACGCTGCAGATGGGAAAATCGGTACAGCTGTTCTTTGAAGAGTTTTTATACCTTTTTTTTTTTAAATCTACTACAAGCTAGCCTTTGACTGCGATCTCACCTGATGGTAAGTGATGATGCAGTCTAAGATGGTAGCGGGCTAACCTGTTAGGGGCATGGCAGTTATATTAAACCCATACCCCTTCAGTTTCTACACGGCATCGTACCGGAACGCTAAATCGCTTGGCGGCACGTCTTTGCCGGTAGGGTGGTAACTAGCCGCGGCCGAAGCCTCCCACCAGACCAGGCCAGGGAAAATTCAGAAATTATAAATTCCCAAATTGACCCTGCCGGGGATCGAACCCGGGACCTCCGCACGTTAAGGCAACAGCGCTACACACTGCGCCACGGAGGACGTCGACATTTTACCATAAGTTACCTTCTTTTACAAAATCGGCAAGTAGGTATCTAGGTAGGTACAACAGTTCTTTCATTTTATTTGACAAGTTTATTACCTGGCCTACGTTCAGTCATATACCTTTTATTTCCTTGCAAAATTGAACACGTCTGAAATGTTAGTAACACGGTTACAGCCATCCGTAAGGCTCACGCTCAAACGCTATTGTTGGGACGTGGCCGTGATGCCGAGTAGCTGTGAAATTCAAAACGATTGGCGTCGAAACAAAATACCAACTGCACAAAACTATTATTGCACACATGAGAGAAAAATACAAAGTAAAGTTAACTATAACTAGGTAGGTATGCAAAGGCGGCCTTATTGCTTACTAAGCAATCTCTACCAGGCAACCTTTGGTGAGAGGATAGAACAAGCTGTGTAGGGTAGTGTGGCACAATAGAATACACGTTATTATTATAAGGTGAGCATTACATTTTTACTATGGTTCCCATCCCCCTAATGGCCGAAACGACATAGCGTTCCGAAAAATTAGGCTGCCGTAGATTAAAAAAGCTATTAAAAAATCATGAAAAGATCTTATCCTAAAAACCATCACGATGTCCATCACTTAAAACTTATTAATGACTAGCTGATACCCGCGACTTCATCGGCGTGGAATAAGTTTTTTAATTCCCAAAGGAACTCCTCAATTTTCCGGGATAGAAAAGTAGCCTATGCCACTCTCCAGGTCCTCAACTATACCCATGCAGAAAATCACGTCTATCCGTTGTTCTGTTGCGGCGTGATTGAAGGACAAATCAACAAACCAATAAACAAACACACTTTCGTATTTATAATATTAGTATGAAGTATGATGGTGATATGATTCCTACAATCATTTCAGTGTGATATTTGTCTGTTACCTTTTAATTGGGCGGAAGCTGAACTCATTTAGGATAGAGAAAACTTGCATTCAGGTCGAATACAGAATAAGTGCCCACATGTCTTTTAAGAAACTAAACCAACGGGGCTAAGTCTATCAATTAGTACATTTTAATAATTTCTCATCTCTTTACCAGTACACTACATTCTATAGTGAACAAATCTGTGCTCCTAATATTTTTGTTTCGTTATGCTCTCTTAAGTTACGTAAGACACATTTACACTAACAGCATAAAGAGCCCACCTGTAAGTCGTGTACGTTAAATAAAATGAACTTAGTATAGAAGTTAGAGCTAAAAAAACTGCGAGGATTATCTCATTTAGTGCAGAAAGGCTATCTACTAGGTGGAGGCAACAGAGCGAAAAAATTAAATGTACTTAGTAACCGACTCTTGCAAGAGATTCTCTTACTAAATCGCTGTTTCGCCGGGTCGCAGGAACAAAGAGAATCCCTACTCAATTGAGAGGTCGGGGACAGAATGTTGTAAAATACAAAGTAGGGAATAATATTGACTGAGGACTCATTTGATTCAGATATAGACTGGCCTTTGTCATAGAGTATGAATAGATATATGTAATATATATTTGTATAATGAATGAACTAGAAGTTTAATTTGGAAGATTTATGGTGGTGTGCTACTGTGGCGGTGCGAATTGTTAGCTTACTGGGTGGTGAATATCGCAAGCTGCAAGTACAAGACACACACTGTACCACCACAGTAAACAGATAAAACCAGTATGGAAACTACCTAGAAACGTTCGAAACAGGCTCACTTACGCAAACGTGCGCATCGACGAGACCCCAAGCGCTCGTCGCAGTGCCGTCAGTAGTGAGTGCCGCGTCATCGCATGTTCTATGCGCACGTTCGTGTGAGTGAGCTGTTTCGACTGGTTGTATCTGTTTACTGTGGTACCACTAAGATTTTCCTACTGTGGCGGATTATGGCGAATTAAACTCAGAGTTCATTCATTATGATGACTTCCGCAAAGTAACGCCTACTTTTATTCAACATACCTATTTGTAATACAAAATTGCTCCACTCATTAACTTTATAATTAAACTAGATGAACCCCGACTTTATCCGCGACGATTTTCACCAAAATCATTTGAACGGTAAGATCGTGAAAGCTTAGCAGACAGACAGACGGACGGACACACGTTCGCAGTTATATTATTAGTATGGAATATGGATATTATAATGTATCATTGTATGAATTCACATCCAATCTATCAGCCTGTAAGCGTCGATTGCTAAGCACGGGCCTTTTCGAGATCATTCCAACAGAGGAGGCCTTCCGCCTTCCACATCCACCCGCTTCCCACTATCTACTTCAGGCCATCTGCAAGTGGGCTGGAAGTCTAAATCAATTCAGCACAAGATAACTAAGAACTTAAGGCTGTCGACAAAAGTTAATATCAAGTCTATTAATAAAATATAGTCCTCCAATATTCCATTATCCTTAGAGGTTATGCGGTAAATATATGCTGCGAAACATCAATATTGCAAGAGATATACTGTCAATACAGTACACCTTCCATTGCCATACAATTGAAGATTTTTTGACGACCTCCGCGGCGCAATGTGTACGTGCGGAGGTCCCGGGTTTGATCCCGGCAGGGTCAATTTGGGAATTTGTACTTTCTGAATTTTCCCTGGTCTGGCCTGGTGGGAGGCTTCGGCCGTGGCTAGTTACCACCCTACCGGCAAAGACGTGCCGCCAAGCGATTAAGCGTTCCGGTACGATGCCGTGTAGAAACCGAATAGGGGTATGGGTTTAATATAACTGCCATGCCCCTAACAGGTTAGCCCGATACCATCTTAGACTGCATCATCACTTACCATCAGGTGAGATCGCAGTCAAGAGCTAACTTGTAGAGGATAAAAAAAAGACAATTAAATGTGCTGTTCCTACTTTATCTCTTTAAGATTCTCAGTAGTTTAGTGAGGTTACTAAACTACAGACTACATGATCACGAGGCTGACTTCTGGCTGAGGATCCTAGTTTCGATTCCCGGGTCGAGTCATAATTAAGTACCTATTGGGACATTCTGACTATAATTTCTCAGTAATACCGTCGATCCAGCACCTCTCTCCGGTCGTGTCGGATTTTCCGTCCCTTTGGGCTATGAGCTCATACTTGTACACTAACATATCTTCCGCACAGATAGCTAATCTCTATCTAGATTATTATTACAAGGTTCCTGAAACAATAATAATATTTATATTTTACCTACTTCTTCATTGCCCAATATTATAATTGATTTCCATAAAGTATATCATAAGGCGAATCACCTTGAGAAGTTTATAGGATGTATAGGATTCATTCCGAAAAAATGAAGGGCTCAAAATAACGAAATCCACACAATGACTTAAGTTGAAAGATACTAGATACAATATATTCTGTGTTTTTTCAGTCTATAAATAGCACAATGCCTTAACATTTCAGCAGCAACTCCGTCCTCTATTTACGGCTATTTCTAAAGTATAAAGAAAATAGTTTTCAAAGTTAGGATATTACTTTGAGCTGAGTGACAACACAGATTGAAATTGTTTTCAATTTGCCCTTCAACGATTACTTTCTGAAACTAATATCGAACATTCTAAATTAAGCAATGTAAACGTCCAATCTACTGCCCAGTTAGAACGACTAGCTTATTAGGGTTATCACCAATAAATGCTTAATAACCTTTCTTATTATCGTTATTTCAGTATTTTTTTATTCCACTAAAAGTTAGCCCTTGACTGCGATCTCACCTGATGGTAAGTGACAATGCAATCTAAGATGGTAGTAGGCTAACTTGTTAGAGGTATGACAGTTATATTAAACCCATACCCCTAGTCGGTTTCTGCACAGCGTCGTACAGGTACGCTTAATCGCTTGGCGGTACGTCTTTACTGGTAGGGTGGTAACTAGCCATAGCCGAAGCCTCCAGTACCTCTACAATAGACACCAGAGAAAATTCAGCAATTATAAATATTGACCATGCCGGGAATCGAACCCGGGACCTACCACGTTAAGACAGCAGCGCTCAACACTGCGCCAGGAAGGTCGTCAAAACTTTACTTAAATAACGACCCTAGATCCGTAATAATATAATATTTTAATCGGACATAACTTAAATGACAAGGAGGCTTGGCAATGATTTGATCTAATGGCTCTGAATTCTGATAGTTCCTTAGTTAAGATGATTTGTGAAATGGTGATAATGAAAAAAAAACCCGACTGAGTTTGTTGTGGGCTCTTCTCAGAGCAGGGCGCGTTGGGAACCCTCGCAGCTTTAGTTTTAAGATACCGTTACTGATTATCACCATTATCATACTAATATTATAAATGCGAAAGTGTGTTTGTTTGTTGGTTTATTGGTTTGTTGGTTTGTCCTTCAACCACGCTGCAACGGAGCAACGGATCGACGTGATTTTTTGCATGGGTATAGTTGAGGACCTGGAGAGTGACATAGGATACTTTTATCCCGGAAAATGGAGGAGTTCCCGTGGGAATTTAAAAAAACTTATTCCACGCGGACGAAGTCGCGGGCATCAGCTAGTATTTTATAAATAACTGGACGTCAATAAGTGTAGTGTACCTACCTAGGTATATTAAATAAACATTATTTGAATTTGAATTTGAATTTAACATTTCTGGATTCTTTAGTATGCCTCCTGCAGGCTGCAAGTTATGGCAGCCCTAACTAAAGACGTTAATTACTTTGAGAGCTGCATATGCAATAACACTTGCATACAATTTGCACTGAGTTCTAAATAGGTTAATAGTTCGTTATTTATTACTATTATCAGTTTTAATATTAATAATTAATAACGACTGCAACGTATTGGTTAATTCATAGATGAATTTAATCAATGGAGAAGTTTCATGATGTTGTGAATATCATATTTAACACAACGGAAGTAAAATATATAAAATATAGATTAAAACTAATAAATCAGTGGTTTTTTTAAATCCATCAATAAATGACTCAGAAATAACGATTTAGAAGTTTAATTATTTAATGTGCACCGATTGCTGTATATCTTACTCGAGTGAGATATTTTTGCCGAGATTTAATGCTTCGAAATTATCTTCAAACACAAATTAAGTGCTTTTAATTCAATTAAGTCACGTATTTCTTTTATTCGGCTTTATAAAATCGGTTGGTTCTTGCAAGCGAAACTTTAAAGTTCCATAACTTTTTCATTTGTTGAGTACAACAATACATATTATGATTCTTTCATATTTTTGTCTTAATTTTTTCATAATAAATTTCAATAAAAAATTGGTAAACTTCTCCATTCCAGTATTAAGTTAGGTATAACTAGCTGATGCCCGCAACTTCGTCCGTGTGGGTTTCTCCAATTCCCATGTTACGGCGTTATTGAAGGACAAACCAACAAACAAACAAACACGCTTTCGCATTTATAATATGATTATATTTAATTCCTCAGAATACAGTGTATTGTGAGTTTAATTCGTTGAATGAAGTCGAAAACGCTCAGAGAAATTTTCGGGATGATAAATAAATATGAAAAGCATTAAAAGATTCCGTTCAGGTTAATGCAACTTCAAAATGCAAGTAAAGGTCCTCAATATTTTTTCTCTTTTGACTTTGATTTGATTAACTTCAGCAATAAGGCTCCCTCAAAATGCTACCATGCTTCTGTTTATGTGGAGTGGAATAAATTCTTTTTCATTCCCACGGGAACTCCTTAATTTTCCGGGATAAAAATCTATGTGAGTCCAGGTTCTCAACTATACCCATGCAAAAAATCACGTCGGTAAGTTGCTTTGTTGAAGCGTGATTGAAGAACAAACCAATAAAACAACAAACAAACACATATTTCGCATTTATAATAATATTAGTAGGTATGATAGTATGATGTTAATATAACTTAACCTTTCTTATTTGGCATGTATTCCATTTTAACGTGTAACTATTCCACTCTGTAATATTCTTATTGCAATATTTCTGGCCTTGTATTGTTTATATTTGTTCACCATTATTGTTATCAAGGATCAGAATAGAATATAGAGGATAGAGATATAATTACAATAAATTATGCCAACTCGTGTTCCTACGTTAACTCAATACGCAACAGACACACTTGAGAGGTCTGGGAAATTAGATAGGGTTGTCCCTAGGGTGAATTAATTTTGTGCCCTAATCAAATGTGACAGTTTCCGGAAACTTTGCTCTATGTCGGGGTACAGGTTGAGCATCTTCAAATAATTTTATTTTGTTCATAATCCATCCTAAGTATAACCTATAGTATAGGATATACCTACTATACTATCTTATATACTTAGTATATTATTATAATATTAGTATAGGACCTATACTAATATAACAAATGGGACAGTATGTATGTCTGTTTCATAGATTTAGGATTGGATTAGGATAGGATAACATAGGATTTAGGTTCTGCTATGCTTTCGGCCCATATTTTCAACCGATTTTCCCGAAGTTGGGGTAATTTTTATCCCGGAAAATCAAGGATTTGTCGTGAGAATTAAAACAAAACTTAATACACCCGGACGTACACCTGCCCGGTTTTTAATTTTTAAAAACAATACCTATTAATTAATGTATGAAATGTTTACTGTGTACCTACTTAACATTAAATAGAATAATTAAAAAATCCGATGGTAAATCTTTAGTATCGAGAAGTTAGTATAATTTTTTTAATAAGACCTTATTTTCAGAATATTAAAAGAAAAAGCTGGGAACCTTCGATGGGACTGATTTATGAGCAAAATATTCAAATGAACCTTAGCATTATCAATAATAAAACTCTTGATTTAGGTATTCTTATGGAATATTTTCTGAAATCGATTGAGTACAATTTTTCTAAGTAGAAATCCACCGTCCCTCGTTAATAAAGAATTCTATGAATCTTAAACCAACGCGCCCCTTACCTCTATAAATAAAAGGTACCTATCTTTGCAGGTATACATTTTAAAGTCCTAAGTACCTATTTCCATACACCCTATAAAAATTTTGAAAATGCTTTAATGCAATAATATTATGTACTTCCAAATCAAAACCAAATGTTTTGCAAATGCAAATGCAATGACCTCAATTTACATACCCTGTCAAACTGAATGTGGACTTATTTTACTAACACCATCTAGTCTGAATCTGAAAAGCGGGACAGCGCTATGGCGGGGACAAAGACAGGCTTATGACGGCTTATGACAGGTGTGGAGCGCGCTCTACAGGACGGACGCCCAATTTTTTTCTGTGAAATTCCATCTAGTACCTTTATATATTGATGGCTTTAAGATGAATCTCTAGGTATGTGGGTAAATTAATTTTCTGCCTTATGGGACTGTTTAATCCAGTTAACTTGATTAAGAACCACCTGACTAGAGCGTGTTTGATCATGTGTGTAGAGCTTTACATTGTTTGCGCTCAAGATTTGGGTCCTTTAACAGCATGTTCCAGGAATTAATTCGTAATTGAACACAAATCAATAATGTTATTAACTAGCCATTATACAAAGGTGTTATAATACGAAACGATAGCCTATTCTAAAAAAAAATACAGTCATAGGGACTGCTGATAGAAGTGAAAACGAATAAGTATTTAAAATAAATAAAAAAAGAAACTAATAAAAAAATATACACCTTAAAACTAAAACATTAAAGTTTAATTACGAATGTAGTATATTTGAATTTATTTGTCTTCGTAACAACGCGGTGTCAGTAACGGTGTCAGTGACGCGAATCCACAAGTTTACCCCCTACCAAAAAGTGCTCAATGCGAAGAAGTTTTCACTTCAATAAAAGCACAGAATACGTAATAGTACAAAACAAGGCCTTCTACATGAGTTTTGTATAATACGAACATTACAGCCCGATTTCAAGCCAATACATTGGGTATTTTAGGCATTGACACCAGATTATAGTATATTGTGTGCTTAGGGGTGAAACAAGATGACTTCAGACGAGGCCACACCCGAAATCTGAAATCGTGTTTCATCCCGTGGCGCACACACTATTTTTCATATAATCTGCATTAAAAGTGCGAGTTTTATTAAAATTGTATTTCTTATTTATTTTAGTTAGTAGGTTGTTGGTGTGATGGTGGTGGGGGAGGTGGTGGTGTGTGTGTGATGGTTTTCTACCCGCTGCAGGACGTATTCGTCTGAAATTGACTCGTTTCAGGTGGCTTAACAGGCATTCAAACTCGCATTTTCAATGCAGGTTATATGATAAATAATTTAATTTGACAAGCAAGTACAACGATAATGGCACGGCATTATTCTTTCGTTTCACAGTAAACGCAGTAAAGATGCCAGTGCGTTTACCGACGAATAGTAAACCGCACAGCTTTCCGATTAACGATTACTTAAATTTATTTATTATTAAAACAATATAGGATGTTTTTTTGTTAATTAAAATTTTCGATTTAGGTAGGTAAATTTCGTTTCTTTAGAATTTAGGAATTGTCCGTGTCTATAATCTATGTATTTTTATAACTTACCTAATTAAGCAGATAAGTAATACTTCCGCAAACTAACAGAGTATGTACTTAGTGATGTTATGTAGCTTTAGCTGTGAGGTGGATTGGTATTTGGTAGGTACCTCATGTTGTGAGCGTTGCGGTGGGGAGCCCCGTCTAGCCTACGTGAGTCTACATTGTGGTCTATATACAGTCGTAATTACGCGATACCCAGCCTGCCATACATGTGCATTTGACAGGCTGCGCAAGTGTTGCTCAGCTTGCAGCGCCGTCTCAATATTTTTTTTAATTGCGAGATAGCAATTATTACAAAGCAATGATGAGATCTAGGTTGGAGCGCGCTTGCCTAGAAGATATTAGGAACTTCACAACCTCGTTCCTTCTTCACGATTTTACCACTGCAAGAAACAACAATCGCAAGCCTATCTTGAATTTAAAAAAAAGTAACTGGATTTAGTAGGTAGGTATATCTAGTAGATATTCATAATAATCTATACTAATATTATAAATGCGAAAGTTTGGATGTATGGATGTATGATGGATGTATGGAATGATGATGGACTCGGCTGAACGGATCTGGCTGAAATTTGGCACAGAGATAGATTTTAGTCTGGAATAGCACATAAGCTACTTTTTTTCCCGGAAAAAAAACCTTAATCCACGCGGACGTAGTCGCGGGCATCAGCTAGTATTATGAATACCTATGTTTATTAAATGATTGAAATTAAATTGAAAAATAGTAAAATAACTTCTTTTCCCAAGCCATATTGATATAATCGGCTCTCGCCATAATAGGTTCATACTGCTATTCGCGTCCGATAGTTTGTTACTCGCGTTCGATAATATCTTTGGATACTTGTCCACCTTGTATTTCTTTCACTTTAAAAATGTAGTTTGCATATTTATTATTTCGGCTTGGTAAGCTAGTTAACGCTCATGGAGTGAGAGGCACGACTTTACAGTTTACACTAACAAGCACTTAGCTTTAATGAGATGTGTTAATTTGTGACTTGCTACATGTTCTGCGGTGAATGAAGTCGGCTGGGGAGACCAGTTATTAGTATTCTAACCTCAAATTGCAGTGTTAGAACTAAGCACACATCTAAATTTATGTGTGGTTGGTTTTGCTTCGGTTTTAACCTACACCGTTTATACTTCTGCGTGTACTTAGGTCAAAAATATCACGAAATAGATAAAATTTATTTTTTCTAGGAAAAATATAGATTTATAAATAAAAAAGCATTACGATCCTACGTTAAGTTATGAACGAATAATTATTATTATTCCATAAATCACTGCAAGATATTTTTTTATCCACTACAAGTTAGCCCTTGACTGCGATCTCACCTGATGGTGAGTGATGATGCAGTCTAAGATGGTAGCGGGCTAACCTGTTAGGGGCATGTCAGTTATATTAAACCCATACCCCTTTTCGGTTTCTATACACGGCATCGTACCGGAACGCTAAATCGCTTGGCGGCATATCTTTGCCGGTAGGGTGATAACTAGCCACGGTCAAAGCCTCCCACCAGGCCAGACAGGGAAAATTCAGAAATTATAAACTCCCAAATTGACCCTGCCGGGGATCGAACCCGGGACCTCCGCACGTTAAGACAACAGCGCTAACACACTGCGCCACGGAGGTCGTCAAACAATAAACAAAATTATCTCAAATGAATATTACCAAGAAAGAATGGAACCTTATAACACGTCGTTACCGTCCCAACGGTATAATCCATACTAATATTATAAATGCGAAACTGCTTCTGTCTGTCTGTCTATCTGTCTGTCTGTTACGCTTTCACGGCCCATCTGTTGAACCGATTTTGATGAAATTTGGTACAGGTTGTAACCCGGGGAAGGACATAGACTATTGTTTATCCCGGGCAATTAAAGAGTTCCTGCGGGAATCAAAATCTTTATTCACGCGAACGAAGTCGCGGGAATCATCTAGTTATAATATAATTCATTCAAATTTTACAGGATAAATTAATCTTTTGTGAGAATAGATCAAAGCGCTGGCTATAAAGCTAAAGCGCTCAATCCCACAATCCAACCAACGTGGCTGAAATAAATATCATGATATAAAACCTGAATTAATGACCTATAAACTGTGATTCACCTACAAACACCCGATATTCACGACCAATTATTTTCGGACGAGCGATCAACGAACGCCGCTTGCGTGTATTGCTTAATAATTAAACTATCGATTTTTAATTAAATTGTAAATTATCACTCAAATTTTTTTTGTAGCCTTTTGTAGATTTGTTTAAAAATTTCAATCGATTCTTCATGAGACAAATACTAATTAATTTCCTACCTTATGGGACTACTATATGAAGTTAGATCCCAGATTCCTCAGTGCCTGAAGACCAAAGTCTTCGAACAGTGCGTGTTGCCAGTGATGACCTATGGATGCGAGACTTGGTCGCTAACTATGGGCCTCATAAGAAAGCTCAAGGTCACTAAGCGGGCGATGGAGAGAGCGATGCTCGGGGTTTCTTTGCGCGATCAAATCAGGAATGAGGAGATTCGCAGAAGAACGAAAGTAACCGACATTGCTCAACGCGTTGCGAAGTTGAAGTGGCAATGGGCGGGGCACATAGTTAGAAGAACCGACAGACGTTGGGGTCCCAAAGTGCTGGAATGGCGACCTTGCACTGGGAAGCGCAGCGTTGGCAGACCCCCTACTCGCTGGACGGACGACATCAGGCGAGTTGCAGGGAGTCGCTGGTTTCAGGCGGCGCAAGACCGCAGCCTGTGGAAATACTTACAAGAGGCCTATGTCCAGCAATTCCTCATTTTGGATGTGAGGGACAGTTTATTTTTGTTCACTTCGGTAACGCTTCTAACAGAAGATTAGATGTAACAAGGCAAGCACACTGACTCCTAAGATAATTTCAAAACATTACCAGTTTATTACTTAAAAGCAAGGTTGTTCCGTAATTTTCATGAAGGCGAAATGAAACGCGGACAGAGCAGGGGTCAGGCCAACGCCTAAAGCAATCCTTAAGCAATATTACTCAAAATGACAGTTTGATGTCACGGACCTTGACGTTCCTGAAATAAGGATTATAATTCTAAAACACGAAAGTCAACAATGTTGAAACAATATGGCTTTAAGCTTTATCAGTATGGCCGGGGCTGTTTTAAAATAATTTTATTAATAACGACATTCGTAAAAGAAAATGTGTTCAATTTAATATTTGTTACTCAGCTCATAACAATTTGAAAGAATGAGCCTCGCAAATTGGAATATTTCTATTTCGTATCTCAACAGCTCTTGGAATAGAAGGGTAGGTAAGTATACATTTGGCTTTGTTTCTAAATGGTGTTCCCATTTTGATAATAGGTAATCATTATTTTCAGGCGTTCGAGTTCTATGAAAATTACTTACAAACTTGCCAAGATGCTGCAAGGAAAAAGTTGCAAATATTTCATCTACAAATAAAATAAATATCATGTATCAAAGTAGGTTTCAGATTATTCAATTCAATTCAAATTTATTTAAAGCATATAGGACATACTGGTGTCTCTTATGACACGTCATGTTTTTTGACTCTACCACCGGTTCGAGAAGAAGAAGAAGAAGCTGAGAAGAGCCGGCATGAAACTCAGCAGTTGCTCTTTTTTTTTAAACAAGATATTACAATACGTAGGTAAGTCTATATTTTAAATACAATAGAGTAAGTTATTTAAATACTATAATACTGTGGGGAGCTGGACCCAAAGTCGGTTTCTTCCATGCAACTTTGTCATTATGAAATTCGACAATTGTAAAATAGCCTCGACTCCGAATTACAAAACTTTATTCTCTTTCTGGCGTATTCTATATCACGGGGTCCTTACCCTACCATTAATAAAAACAGTGGACGTGTTGCTGAGATAAAAAGGCGCTGGAGATATTCTTATAGGGACACTCGTATCATTCTCTACTATAAGAATATCATTTTATAATAGACACTCAGGTTATTATACCACAGATATTCAAACCATAGAGAATATCTGACAGGGTAATACGAGTGCTACTCAGTCAACGGGACCGCGACGGCAACGTGCTCTTAGAGAAATAGAGAAAAGGTAACGGCCAAAGGGCTATTAAAGTAAGTAGGTGTTAACCTTCCAGCTTGCCATATCTAGTCAATAACTTAGGTTAACTTTGCCTAAGCGAATCATTTGTCTAGAACTACCTATGTAGATATTAAGTGAAAGCTGCTAAAATTTATATCAAAATTGATTAAAAAAATGTGTAAGTAATCCAGTCTAGTCCTTCATACTTCGATACAAATACTTCGGTTCGCAATCCTTCAACAAATATAAATTTCAAAGTTACGTTCAAGTTTATGGTTGTTAAACATTTCAATAAGCTGTGAATGTTACAGTGACATTTATTGGCAGTAAACTGAAATGGCTCAACAAATTGTAACAGATGCACGTGGTTAATGGTAATTTCAACTATAACTATTTGCATTATTTTGCTATTCAATCAAATATTATTATTTAAAACTAGTGGGTCTGGCAGACTTTGTCCTGCCCTGAACCAAACCCGATCGCAGCGCCACCTTCCGGGTCCAGTTGTGAATATAAACCATCCCTCACTCGAATACGCATGAAAAATCCGATCAGAATCGGTCCAGCCGTTCTGAAGTAAAAATTTGGCTATGTGCTGTCTATCTCTGTGTCAAATAATCCGTTCAACATTTCTGGCGTGATTGAGTAACAAACATCCATCCATCCATCCATCTATCCAAACTTTCGCATTTATAATATTAGTATAGAAGTATAGAATATATTATGTAGATGTCATGCAGGATAAGAGCATCTTACTAATATTATAAATGCGAAAATTTGGATGGATGTATGGATGTTTGTTACTCAATCACGCGCCAATTTGGCACAGAGATAGATTATAGTCTGGAATAACACATAGGCATTTATCCCGGAAAATTAAAGAGTTCCCGCGGGAACCGAAAGACCTCAATTCACGCGGACGAAGTCGCGGGCATTAATTAGCTAATTAGAAAATAATATAACTATTGAGAAATGATTCAGAAGTATAAGAGCAATTGCATAGTACATCGAAAATATTATGCACAAATAAACAGGCTTGAGTACAAAAAATTAAACCAAATTAAACATCATGCGCTATATCCATAATCTTTACATCCCATTGCCGGTCCACTACTGAGCATGAGTCTCCTCTCATAATTAGATGGTTTTGGCTATGGTCCACAACGCTGGTCAAGCGTGAATTCGCAGCTTCACACACCTTTGAGAACATTATGAAGAACTCTAGAGCATGCCAGTTTCCTCATTTATTTCACCGATATTTTACTTTACAGTTAGAGTTACTCATAATATGTTTAACTGCTTAAAACGCACATCTCTATATATATAAAAATCAATTACTGTTCGTTTGTCTCGCTAAAACTCGAGAACGGCTTGACCGATTTAGATGGAATTTTTGGATGTGTTTGAGTGGGTCGAGGGATCCCTTAAACCCGATTGCCCATGAAGACCCCAATCATCCAAATAGGAAGCCGACGTCTAAGCCACTAGGACTAGGGCTAGACTACCACCACTGAGAAATGTAGAAGTATGGTACCTATAGCAAATAGGGGCAGGTATAACTTGATTTTTATACGGTGGTATTTTACTCGAAACGAGGATTATGTTCTCCACTTGCCAGCTAATTAGTAAAGCATCTTTCTAAAATGCAGCTACAACGCTATGTACTCGTAAAAGGAACCTACATAAGTAAAAAAAATCGGTAGACAGACGTAACTTCTTTTGTGAACAAGCTGAAACCATTTTGGTTCACTCCTAATTAAAAGTAAAGATAATTGACGAACATTTCGTATTATTTTCCTATGTGGAAACTACATTCCTATGTAGGGTGGGGTTATGAATACCTACTTACTCATAAGTAAAATCGACACAATTTGTTTAATTATACATACTACTTTTTGTAATTTCCTATGAAACGCATCAAAACGTAAATTTAATAGTAGGTTGTATTCGAATAGTATTAAATAGGTAGGTATACGTAATCTATACTAATATTATAAATGCGAAAGTTTGGATGTATGGATGTATGTATGGATGTTTGTTACTCAATCACGCCCCAACGGCTGAACGGATCTGGCTGATATTTAGCACAGAGATAGATTATAGTCTGTAATAGCACATAGGCTACTTTTTATGCCGGAAAATTAAAGAGTTCCCGCGGGCACCAAGAACCTCAGTCCACGCGGGCATCAGCTAGTATTTAATATTTTATTTAACAGGTCTCCAGGTCCTCAAGTATACATAAAAAATCACGTCAATCCGTTATTCTATCGCAGTCTGCTTGGACAAACAAACACACTTCCGTATTTGTATATTAGTGCGTAAGTAAGATTTTTACTATTGTTTAGTTTGCTTTAGCGTAATATGCTAATAACTAATTATTTAAAAAGTAACAGATTTTTTTTACCTAATTAATTATTTTATTACTTATAATTTGAATGCTATTAAATCTAACCACGTTGTCGAAGCGCCTCTGTCTTAATCTGTTGATCCAATTAATAAATGCACGGTCACGAAATTAACTAATAAAATAAAGTTAGATACCCGCCAATGGTTTAACTCTCCATAATATTCTACGGCCTGGACAAATATTAGGGCTTATGCACAGGGGTGAATATAGCTTAGTAGGTATTTTAATAATAACTTATTATATATTTAATTGAGCCTAATAATATTTATAATTGTTAATTAATGGGACGAATAAAAAGTCCGAATAATTATTAGTCTGTGCCTATACTTGGGAAAATTTCACCTGCCAATCAGTCTGTCTGTCCATCGGTCTGTTCTGAATTAGTGTAGGTCTAAAGTAGAATCAGTAGAAAGTATAAAGTAGAAGTAGAGTACGAGTAATTATCTGTATTTCAGAGAAATACAGATAATAGCTATTTCAAATTATTAAAATAATTTTTTTTTTTAAATAAATAAAAAAATCAAAATTATTAAAATAAATTATTCTAAATTTTTTAAATAAATAAAAAATTGTGCCATTCCAAGCCGCCGGTCTTGATTACTTCAATCTACTTTCAACAGACAATTTGAGAGATCAATTCATGATTTCATTCATTTTGAAATTATAGAAGCAAAGAAAAGAAAATACACCGCTTGGTTGAAAAGGTTCAAATATCTGCGTTTTACTTCTTTTAACCAGCAATGTTCACCAGCTTTTAAAGTGTTTTACTGTTAAATCTTTTAATAAATCACTTTTATGGTTTCACACGCTCTAGTAGCTCATCTTTCTCCTATTCATAGCCTATGAGTGAAACGTTATCACACCGTATAATAGCGATGTTTAAAGGCATCTCTATAAATGTTCAGGTCACAACCTTCAAAAGCAGGCTAGCAGCTGATAACTGCATCAATTCCCGAATAAATGTTTATTAAAATAACCTAAATTTGATTTACCTTAGTACCTAGGATCTAGGCTGAAAAAGATCTATAACTAAAATAAATTCATATCCTGCATATTTAATATTATATATTATTAGGTATAAATGCGAAGGTGTTTCTGATTGTCTGAAGACTACGCTTTCACCGCGCATCTGTTTATTCGATTTTGATGATACTTTGTACAGGGATAGGTTGTATCCCGGGGAAGGATATAGTCTATTTTTTCTCCCGGAAAATTAAAGAGTTCCCGCGGGAATCAAAAAACGTAAATCCACGCGGACGAAGTCGCGGGCATCATCTACTTCACGTTCTTATATAAACATATCACAACCTTATAATTACTACAATTAAATAAGTAATATAAACTTGCAAATGCACGATACTTGGGTAATATTTTTAAATAATGGGTTAATTTTCGCCTTTCTCCTTTCGTCATTATCGATTTGGGCTGTAGGTATAAAGTTGAAGTAGGTTTGGAATTTGGATGCCGGATGGATTGAGGTTATTAGTTTATCGTAGGTTGCAAAGACACTCATAATATGTCATACCTATACCAGGATAGCTCATGGATAAATATGTTAAGTTAGTATTCTGTGGCTATTTTGAGAATGAACCAGAATAACAGTTTGACATCATTTCTAACTGGTCAATAATATTGTTATCACTTATTGTTTAGTGATTAAAACCCATCCATTAAATAATATATAGAGAGACAACGAGGAATATTCTGTTATACACCATCGCTAAACTAAACTAAAATAAGAGCTCTATCCATACTATACTAATACTATAACTAATAACCGCCGAGTTTCTTGCTGGTTCTTCTCGGTAGGAATGGCATTCCGAACCAGTGGTAGATTCACTTGACGATTCAAAAGTACTTGTAAAAGTTTATTTGAATAAAAATCATTTTGAATTTGAATTTGAATTTGAATATAAAAGCGAAAGTGTGTCTGTCTGCTACGCTTGCACGGCCAATCTGTTCAACTGATTATGATGAAATAGTACAGGGATAGATTTTATTCCGGAAAATTAAGGAGTTCCCACGGGAATAAAATACCTTATCCACGCGGACGAATTCGGCATCATATAGTATTTCATATTCCTATCCCTTTCACAATACTCCTTGCGGAAAGTGGCAGCACTAGATTAAAAGCTATTTTAGTTTAGAGATTGTGTTAAACAGAATTGACCAAAATTTCACTTCATCAACTAATGATGATCTTTAATGATTAATGATGATGATATCGATTAATAGCCATATTTTAATGAAAATGCAATTCCAACAAAATGCTCTGTTTTGACGAACATTATCTCAACAAGTTTTTTTTTTTTTTTTTTTTTTTTTTTCCTTTAATTATCTGCAATCAGTCTTGCGACTATAATCAGATGGGCTGAGTTACATCATGGCATTTGCAGACGAGGGAGCCATCGCTCGCCCGTCCGTCAATAATCGAGCACATCAGCTCGTTTCAGGCGTTTCGCTCGTGGGGCTCGTAGCAACGAGCTAGCAAGGTGATTTGGATGTTTGGCAAGCCGGTCTTGGTGTTTTTTGCAGTACTTGCTGATTTCATCACTGACTGTTGGCAGATCCAGATATTGATGGATTTCATGGTTGCGGGTAAACCAGGGCGCGTTTGTGATTGTCCTCAGTATGTTATTTTGAACCCTTTGGATGCGCATTATGTTGGATTTACTGCAGGTCCCCCACAACTGAATGCCGTAGAGCCAGATGGGTTTCAGCATAGCGCAGTAAATAAGCACTTTGTTGTTCAGCCTTAGGGTCGATTGCCGGCCAAGCAACCAGAGCAGGTTTCGGAATCGAGCATTCATTTCGTCTCTTTTATTTTCAATGTGATATTTCCAGGTCAGGCGCCGGTCCAGATGGAAACCAAGGTATTTGACACAATTTGCTGAAGGTAGAATATCGTTTCCTAATCTGACAGGAGGGCAGTCTCCCGGTCTTAATGCAAAGGTGATGTGCTGTGATTTGGATGCACTCGCTTTTATTCGCCATTTAGAAAGCCACATATGGATAGCATCAAGTTGTTTTTGGAGGCTGGAACTAGCTCGATTGGCATCTTGATTGCAAGAGAGGAAGGCAGCATCGTCAGCAAATGTTGCTATGGTGACATCAGGGGAATGAGGTACATCACATGTGAAAATATTATAAAGGACTGGACCAAGAACTGAGCCCTGGGGCACCCCTGCGGAGCAAGTGTAGAAGCTGGATCTGGCGTCCCCTTGCCTGACCTGAAATACTCGATTTTCCAGATATGATGCAAGCAGTAAGAACATGGAGTGTGGTAGAAATTTCTTAATTTTGGCCAAGAGTCCTTTGTGCCATACTCTGTCGAAGGCTTGTTGCACATCCAGGAATGCGGCAGAGCAATACTTCTTAGTTTCTAGGCACTGTCGGATAGTATGGTACACCCTGTGAATGATAGTGTACTGTGCATGAGACCATATCGTTGCGTTAAATGCGGAGAGGGGCACATGACATCTGAATGTCCAAAGAAAGATAGACATACCCCGGCAAAATGTGCCTTGTGCTTACTTGATCATCCCGCAAATTACAAAGGATGCCAGGTCTATAAGGAGATACTCACAAGGAAAAAGGCTACTATTAACAGAAAAACCTTTTATCCACCAAAAATAAGCCCAGAGGAGGAACTCCCTAACAGAAACGCAAATAATGCCACAAACATAGAGGAATCCATACGTAACTCGCGCCCGCCAAAGAAAGCACCTCAAACGTATGCAGATGCAGCAAGAAGCCCTAGATAACCGCCAAATGAGAATAACACTCATCCGCCAACACATAGATCATTTAGCTCCATTGAAAATATACTCCTGAAGCAAAGTGAGAAAATAGACATCCTACTACAACAAATAAGCACCCTTCTGGGCCTTATTACCACCCTCATAACTAAGGTTGTTAAATAGGTACCCTACGCATCGCTGCGTGGAACATTAACGGCCTCACAGGCCGTAAAGATGAACTGGTAGCTTTTATGGCTACAAACAAACTAGATGCAGTTCTCGTATCTGAATCCCACGTCACTGACAAGAGTCTATTCGCGATACCTGGCTACTGTAGCTATTTAACACCTCACCCCGATGGTGGGGCCCATGGGGGGACAGCGGTAATTGTGAGAAACAACCTAAAGCACCATTTCCTAGACCACTACAGAACTCCTCATATACAAGCCACCACAATCAGAGTAGAAGAGAAGTCAGAGTTTATCACCCTCTCAGCCATTTACTGCCCACCTAGACACAAAATTAGCGCGGCTATGTTTTCGAGTTATTTTAGAACATTAGGTAATCGTTTTATATCAGGTGGCGATTGGAATGCCAAACACACTTTCTGGGGCTCCCGTTATACTCTCCCAAGAGGAAGAGAACTGAAAAGTAGCATTGATAGCAACAAATTATCCACACTGTCATCTGGTGAACCAACATACTGGCCTGCGGACACCAAAAAAAGGCCTGATCTCCTAGACTTCTTTGTGACAAAAAATGTTTCCCAGCCCTACACCAACATTGAGCCAAGTTTGGATGGGTCTTCAGACCATTCCCCAGTAATACTGGAGGTGAGCAATTCAGTAATATTAACAAGAGACAACAATGACTATCTTTATAATCATAAGACTGATTGGTACTCATTTAGAGACTACTTAAACAACAACATAAACCTAAAAGTTCCCCTCAAGAATACTGATGACATCGAGAATGCTACGATATATATTACCAACCTTATTCAAGTCGCAGCATGGATCAGCACCCCCTATCTTCACCCTAAACAACATGGCACTTATCTCTCATCTGACATAAGGGCTAAAATTGAAGAAAAAAGGCGTCTTCGGCGCACCTGGCAGGGCTCACGCTGCCCTGACGATAAAACTAGCCTTAATCGTGCCATAAAAGAACTTAAAGCGATACTGGCAGATGCATCCCATAACTCGATCAAGGAAAATCTTGAGGCATTATCACCTACAGGTCGGGGGGACAGATCACTGTGGAAAGCCACGAAAACCTTGAACCAACCGCAACCTCATTTACCGCCTATTAGGACTGGTGCAAGTTGGGCTCGAACAGACACTGAAAAAGCAGAAGCTTTTGCGGCTCACCTTAGTACTGTTTTCCAACCAAACGACCATCCCGATTCGGACCACCCTGAAATACAAGAGATACTTGATCAAGACCTTCAGCTGTGCCTACCTCTCAAGCCTACTTCTCCTAAAGAGATTTTTAAAACAATCGCCTCTCTTGACTCCAAAAAAGCTCCAGGTTTTGACCTGATTACTCCCCGTGTTCTGAAAGAACTCCCCAGAAAGTGTCTGGTGTTTTTGGCTAACCTTTTCAACTGTATAATACAAAAAAATCACTTTCCTGACACTTGGAAAGTATCCCAAATCATCATGATACACAAACCAGGGAAACCACAGGAAGAAACCACCTCCTACCGGCCTATTAGCCTAACACCAGTTCTGTCAAAGGTCTGGGAAAAAATTTTCCTTGTTAGGTTGAAGAATACCTTGGACGAAAGCGATGTTATTCCTGCTCACCAGTTTGGCTTTCGCAAACAGCACTCTACCGTCGAACAAGTTCACAGGGTGTATCTCAACAAGTGATGTCAAAAGTTATCTTCAGAGTGGCCGCTGATAGCGACGGAATCATTCAATTGTTTTAATGATTTAATTTTTTGATGACTTCCCCTTACAATTTTTAAGCCGGCCGGTAGGTACAGTTGCTGTAAAATAACTTTTAAAGTTCCAATGGATTATTCTTATTACTACTACGTACAATTCTAATTTCTATGGAATACAATTAACTATTACTAACTGATTATTGTTAATTATTATTTTATTTATTTGATTACAAAGGTCCTTGATTATTAAGTTCCAATTGTAAACATTTGGGATGTTTACAATATTATAAATGTGAAAGTGTAAGTCTGTCCTTCTGCGTGTCTGTCTGCTACGCTTTCACGACAATATTTCTAGCCGGACATGATCATAGTCTAGTCTGGCAAAACAATAGGTATATTTTCAAAAATACAGAAACAAATGATTGTAGCATTGTAAAATAATCAAAACAATAAATAAAGCAGAAAGTCATAGTCTTCTTAGAGCAGGCAATACTAACACCTAAGGTTATTGTAAATGTTCCAGATCGAAATGTAATCCAGACAGTTGACCTAACATGCTCTGCCAAGCGCAGTAACATACCTACACAAAATAATATAATAGTAGGTAGCTACATCTATTGATGTATCATGTACAGAATGATGTAACAAAGCAATATCGGTATTGCCAACCAAAATAAATATAAGAACTAATAAGTCTATGTTCCCAACAACTGATATATAACCAGAGATATACAGAAGACAGTTTAATTTATTACGGGCTATTTGATTCCTAGAAACATGTGATTAGGTAGGTACCAGACACCAGACTACAATTTACTAAAGACTTCCAATATATTTTGTCACTAATTGAAATAGACTCACCCGAAATTATTTCCAATTGCCAATTGGTTCAAGTAGGTACTTTCAATTATAGATATAGACGTTATTTGATTTTGGGTTATTACTATTGTTAATATCTACACTTCTTATTGTTATCTCATATACCTAGATCATATCAATCTTTAGACTAATTTTTTTTTTGTTTGTTATTTGTACTCTATCTGCAATCAGTTTAAACTTTAACTACGAGTATAAGCAGATGTTTTTGAGAGCGTCGAGAGTTGGGAAGGTCACTCCTTCGAGAAACTCCTCTCATTAAGCTTTTGCTGGCTTTATTGTTCACGGGACAGTTCTTCAACTGTCGATCTTTTTAATCTAGTGATACTGCTGCATGTGGTAAGTGACACTGCCAGACTATTCACATGGGATTCGAGTCTGAACCTATGTAATATTAAAAATGCGAAAGTGTGTTTGTTTGCTGGTTTGTCCTTCAATCACGTCGCAATAGAGCAACGGATCGATGTAATTTTTGGCATGGGTATTAGTTGAAGGCCGGAGAGCAACATAGGCTACTATCCCAGAAAAATAAGGAGTTCCGTTTGTCGCGGGAACCAGCTAGTTGATACTATAATAAGGATATTATCCATTCATTGACTTATTTATGTCGTTCCTCAAAAGAAAAAAAGGAAACCTTATTGGATCACTTTGTTGTCCATCCGTCTGTTTTTCTATCTGTCTGTCAACGCCCTTTTTCTCAGGATCGCATGAGGTACTTCCCAAGTTGCAATTAATATCAAATACTAAGGTCTACGGTCCCTTGGAGCTGTAAAAAAATCAAGTCAACGCATCCAAAAGATACGGCCCTATTTATGCCACATAGTATATTTTGACTTTCCATTAACCAACAGTCTATCAGATTAAGACTAAGCAAAAGTCAGTCAGATTAAGCAAAATCTCACAGCACAAGTACAGGAAAAAAGTGGTGGTACGGAAACGCACTGGACCGGTTTTTCTTAGATAGATATTTCTTCTATCTATACCACAGTTACAAATACGTACCTACCTAATCGACAAAAATCGCTGACAAATCTTATTTACCAAGTAATACAGAGCTTGTGATTCACTGATAATTTCTGACCTATGTATCAAAGTAATTTGCTTCGATATTATTTGCACTGACATAATCTTCCCGTACTTATATAAAATTGTCGTGAAGGGGGAGTTATCATTTTAGTTTGGTCTTAGATGTCTCAGAAGACTGGTTGATTGACTGCAATATGGTGTGTTTGAGTGCAGTTTTATTACTTTTTTATTCTACTTGTGTTCTTTCTGATGGAGGCGAGTACATTTTATTACCTAATGATTTGTTGAACAATGCATAACAATACATAGGTAGAAACTGGCAGGAAATCTAATAATGGATAGTGTAAGGAAAGTTTTGGATCATTTGCACAACCTAAATACAGGATGTTGTAAATTATGGGACGATAAATTAAGTCAGTGTTCCTATACGATAAAAACAAAACCCAAATTTCGCCCTTTAGGTGAAACAATAAATAATATTTTTCATTCAAATAATATGAAATTCTACTATCTGTCCTTTTTCCTAGAGAATTTTCTATAAACGGAATATTTTCTTGATAACATTTATGTTGCCCAGTAAAATATGATAGGTTGTACAAAGAAAATTTAATATTAGGTACTTATTAAGTTTTACGGAGCTGGCCTGAAACTTTTTGACATTAACCGATGATTTATATAGACTTAATCTTCCAGGATCAATTAAATCAAAACCAATGCATCCGCGTCTATTCGTATGTTCCAATAGGAAGTTTCTACTTCTACTTAATAAAAGTCGAACTGACTGACTTACTGACAGAAAGAATACGTACATTTTAAGCTGGTTTATTTTGAAACATAAAATTTTGCACGGGAGTTCCATAAATAACGTAGGTGAGCACTAGGTTTGGGAGTGAAATCTTGGAGTTGAAATGGATCAGCCACCAATACCATCGCTTCAAGCAGTTTTATTTCAAAATGCCAGTTTTATGTCACCTACCTTGACGTCCCTAAAATAAGGATTATTTATTCTTAAACACGAATTCAACAATTTTAAAACAATACGAATTTAAGCGATGGTATAACGTCCCCAGCACTTTAAAGGAATATGTTATTTTCGAAATTGGTATTCTGGGGCATAATGTATGGGGAATAAAAGCCGTATTGTTTTAATATTGTTGACTTCGTGTTTAAATACCTATAAATAATGGAATTATAAACCTTATTTTAGGGAAAAACTTTCAACTTACTTAATCAAAAAATCTAATGTTTGAGACAAATCAGATGGGTCCCGAGATGTTGACAATAGAGAACCATTGTCATTATCATACTATACTAGGTACTTTCGATCACGGGCCAAGATCACTGTCACTGATCACTGATCTGTATTAGAATTAGGTAAAGTGTAAGTTTATAGCAAGTATCTATAATAGTAAATAGGATCGTTAAACTAACAATACCATTAAATCAAACAAACAAAAACATGTCATTGAGTAGATAAGTAAGGTGCGAGAAAAATAGTTAGGAATGTTGAAACATTAATAAATCATGTTGATCGCATACAATAGTCTCAATTAGTAATTACTGCCATAAATAATGCGTTATTTATGCAGTCAAAGATAAATTTGAAAAGCAATCATTTTTCTCAAGAAAAATATTTAATAGCATAAGATATTTTCCAGTAATTAATTTAAGACTGCATTCTCACTGTCAATACACAAGTGTTACATTAGATGCCTCAATACACAAAACTATTGTAGAAAATATAATATATTATGTGCAAGGATCCTTTCATCGTCGTCATCAATCCAAATTAATATGAATAAAGCGAAAGTACGTCTGTCTTCTCTATGTCTATCATCTGTCTCTGGCCTTTTCACGGCTTACCAGCTAAACCAATATATTTTTTTTAAAAAGTCGGTGGTTGAGTTCAAACAAGACAAGAGAGAGAGAGAGATAATCTCTGCTCTGTACATCTACATCTGTATATATCCTATATGAAATAAGAATATACATTTGACTTCAATTTATACGAATCATTTCAGATTCTTTACTCACACCATGCAAAGTGGATGACACAGCATGCCTGAGTAAAACAACACAGCAATTTCTAGAGAGGACGTGCAAAGGCATACCGGAATATGACATAAAAGCGATTGATCCGCTGGTCATTGATAACTTAGATATCACCATTGGTGACGATTTAGAAACTGTATTACACTACAAGAACCTAAACATAACGGGATTGAAGAATCAGCAGTTCTCAGATATGAAGTAAGTTCTCAAATCTAAGCATACGGTAATTTCTTACATTAAACCTAACACTAGATTTAACTAACTGTTAAACTAGATATTAATCTACTAGATAAAAATCTTATGTTGCAATTATTTCAACGGCAAGCTAGGTCACTTGAAGAGAAGGTGATGAGCCAAAATAAAAACATTGTATAACAGGTATTTTATCATACAATCAATAACTTTTACCATAGAACAAACCTCAAATTGTGAAAAAATACTATAATTTATATTTGGACCTCCTTTCGGAATGACCTTGTAACAAAGGGATTGGGTAAAGAAAACAAAATTATAAATTGATCCAGTTACTTACTCGGACTCATTAAAATGAATGTGTACTCTATTACACAATCTACCTTAAAATTACTTTTTATTAAAATCAAAGCTCATTTAGAGCAATTAAGAATTTAAGAAATAAAAGATTGTTTCAACAGTGAAACAGTATGTAAAGTGCCGATATTTTTACGACACTGTTGGTAAATCAGTACACTACCTACAATACACTAATCTATTACCTACCTAAAAAGTATTTCTTAGAAGTTATCCTCATAGTGATGCTGAAATCAGAAACGAAAAAATTAAATAAATATAATTTTTCCATCGTTACTTTAAACGTATTGAATGCTTGATAGTTAATAAGCATCGATTCGTGAATCATCAAACTTATCAATCATTTATAACGCTAATGCCTTAGAATAACTACCTAATAGGTAGTTATTCTAAGCGCTGATGCATTTATATATTAAACATATAAAGAATTCGCACGAGGCGTATCAGATTTTGACTACCTCCCTGACGCAGTGTGGAGCGCTATTGTCTTAACGTGGGAGGTCCCGGGTTCAATTTGGGAATTTAAAATTTCTGAATTTTCTCTGGTCTGGTCTGGTGGGAGGCTTCGACAGTGGCTAGACTACCCTACCGGCAAAGACATACCGCCAAGCGATTTAGCGTTCCGGTACGGTTATTTACGTACTAATAACTGCCATACCCCTAACAGGTTAGTTCGCTACCATCTTAGACTGCATCGTCACTTATCATCAGGTGAGATCGCAGTCAAAGGCTAAATTGTAGTGGAATATTTAGAAAAAGATATACATAACGTAAATTAAATATGTTATCATGCATCATGGGATATTAATTATGTCACTGAAAAAGTTTGTTAAGCTTACAGTTAAGTGTGAAGCCACGTAATATTTCCTTGATATCAAAAATAATAAACTACTAAATCGTTTACTAAAAAGTAGGTAAATTTAGCATTTAATTTGAACAGGATGGACACAAATGCGAAATCAGTACTGTTGCAGACCACAGCAGATTTGAATATAGTCGGAGATGTAACCGTAGAACTGGGAAAAATGCAGAAGTCTTTCTCAGGCTCATATACTCTTAAAGGAAGTAAGTGCTTAAGAACAGTTAGCCAATATAAAATTTCAATGATAATTTTATCGCTTGCGTTTATCACAGACAAGAAGTGTTATAAAATATTTTTTATAAAATAGAAAAACTAAGTAATTACTTTTAATTACGCATAATAGCTATGTGGTGAATAATAACAATGTATTTATTCGCTAAGCAAGTATGAGAAACCACAATTTCAATCATGGTATCCAACTCAGGCGTATGCGATTAGTCTCATGTCCAGTGCGAGGATTTCGAACTCAGAATTGTTTTGTTTAGTTTTAATCCCTCAAATACAAGAGTTTCCTTTTAGGGTATTTTTAACCGGCTTAATCTTATATGATTTCTCGTTATCATAATGTATCCAGTGGCGTAGTTATTTTAACGCACTTTTAATTTTATTTTGCAAGTTTGATGGGTAGATACCTTTGGCCCAGAGGCAACCAGGGGTGGTCTTTTTGATTAGGGTTTTATTTTTATTTTTGTTAGTAGGTATATAAGGATTTTAGATTAACGTTTAGTCTATAAGTTTTTATTATATCTTGTAATTTTGTTTTAAATGAATATATATATAATGATTGTACATTCGTAATTAAACTTTAATGCCTTTTAACGAACAGAAATCTTTTTCGGACACATAATAGATCTAAGTATTTCCTATATTTACTCACACAAATTATTATAATTTCTGATTTTTAGCTGCATTGGGGACGTCTAGGTATGGCTATAGTTTCAGGACTGATGACAAAGGTGTAGAACATTATGAAGTTGGTCCCGAAACAATTTCATGTCAAACTGTAAGCGAACCTGAGGTTATACTTGGACCAGAGCTCAGGCAAGCTATTGATCAAGGTAATTAATTATTAAGAAAAGTACTTATTATATGCTAAGCCATTCGACATACCTAGGTACGAAGAATATTTAAATATTCTACCCAAGATAAAACTGAATTGTCAAGGTTGTTAGAAATTCAAATTCTTCAAATGGTTCTTGCCTTTGATAGTTAAAGTTCTATACAAGTCAGTCTTTTACTGGATGGAATAGGACGAGTATGTTTAACTTTCTAGTCTTTTGCACTTCAGTAACTCTGACTTGTTGAAGAAGTTTCTCTTTAGCCTCTAAATATGCTGTGTGGCACCGGCAGAGTAGAATAGTGCCACCCCTTCCTATCCCGTGGGTGTCCGTAAGAGGCGGCTTAGGGAACCGGGGAACTTTTTACTAACTTATTCTGTTCCCCGAAAGCTGGTTAGCTGGCCATCAAAACAGCCTCCTCGGGGACCTGAGTGGACCCCGAGTGATGTAATCACCACTCATCCCCAGCAAAATCCAGGCAGCGTCTGTACTCGGAGCGAGCGGCTGTCTGGTCAGCGTCTGTCCCACATTGGGCGGCTGTTTTTCCGGAAGATGTGTGTAGGAGAGGAGGAGGATAGTGGGAGGAAGAAGATAGGGAGATTACAGTAACATGAAAGCACAACATAAAGAAAAACTACCCCAGGCGGGTACCAGTACCGCTGGTGCTGGAGAATCCCGCCCCCTGACAGTCTCGGCTGACAGGGGCTGCCCCTCGTATTCTGGGGGGGGCGACGTTCTGCTTAAGTGTGACAAACCATTTGCAAGGTCTGGCCTGCTACAACGCACGCCACCTAAAACGACGACTCAGGCATGGACACGGACTGATACGGAGCAAACTGAAACTGAAACGGAAGACGGTGTAACTACGGGAGATGAAGGGGCGCAAGGTATACGATCACCCTATGCTACCCCCCTGACGTTTTTCTCACCGATGGCCAGCACGCCGCAGAATAGGGGAGAATGGAAACGAAAAAAGTCGCCTGCGAGTAAGGAAACAGAAACCTTGAAGGAAAAGGAAGATCGCTTACTGAAGGGTCTATTCGATAACATCGTAGCAGTAAACTCACTCGTGGATAGACATGGACCACACAAGAACACAGCCAATGAAGTGAAGACAAGACTGCGTGAACTGCAAAAACTGTGTGGGCGGGTGATGGATGTAAGACGAATGAGAGCTGAAAGAAAAGACGAAGAATCGGAAAGGACACCGAAAAGGGCCAAACGAGCAGTGGTTCTAGAAGAGAAAGGTACCAACACATCAACCGGAGGAGAAACGGAAGGACTAGAATGGGAGGATGATTTAGGTACGGAAAGCGATTGGAAAGAAGTTAAAACGAAAAGAAAAAAACGGAACAATAAGGAGAAAGAAAAATCTGGGGAGGTGGACAGGAACCTCAGAAGTAAAATACAGACTAAGAATAAAGAGAAACATGAAGGAAATGACATACCAAATAAGACGACGAAAAATACAGAAGGATCACAGGTTTGGAAACGGAAAAGTAAAACAAACACTGCAGGCAAGAATTCAGTGAGTAGGATGCCGAAGATAAAACCTGAGGCGCTACTAGTGGAGGTAAAAGATCGTGACTACGCCAGTGTACTTAAGGAAGTAAAATCAGGGCTAGCCAACGATGAAGTGGTTTTTTCTAAGGTGAGGAAGACAAGGAAAGGCGATATACTCCTAGAGCTGGAAAGAGGGCAAGATGGAGGTGCTTCCCAAATGAAGGAGAAAGTGCAAGGACGGTGCCCGAATTTAACGCTCAGAGCATTAAAAGAGTCCGCTGACGTAATAATTAGGGGACTGGACGTTACCGTAGAAAAAGAAGAGGTAGAAGAGACACTCAAACAATTGGTACAGGAGTTCCGCATCAAAAGTTTCTGGGAGAACAGCTACGGAAACAAGACAGCGGTGGTTGAACTTCCGAAAGAAGAAGCCCAAAAACTAGTGGATAAGAAGAAAATAAAGATAGGTTGGATGCGGGTCCCAATCGGACTAATAGAAGAAAAGAAAAAATGTTTTAGGTGCCTCGAATACGGGCATATTTCAACAGGGTGCCCAGGTCAGGACCGAAGCAGGAAGTGCTATAACTGCGGGAATGAAGGGCATAAAGCTAAAGAATGTAAGAAGGAGACTGCTTGCGCTATCTGCCAAGAAAAAGGTCATGTTAACGCAAATCATCGAATGGGCTCCAAAAACTGCCCATCTTGGAGAGAAAGTGTGCCCGGCAGAAGGAATAACGAGCCAAAAAACGAGGTATGAGAGCAGGACAGGGAGCGATGGGCTCGCTCATTAAATTTCTACAAATAAATCTAGATAGAACGCGAGCCGCCCATGACCTGCTCGAAGTGACGGCAAAAAAACACGAAGTAGACATAGCCATCGTAGCGGAGCCAAGCCGAAAGATAGTGCAAGCTCGGGAATGGGTGACAGACAAGAGAGGAGATGTAACGGTAGTAGTGTATAATAAACGGATCCCGACACAAATAGTAGCTCAGGGAAACGGTTTTATTGCAGTACGCATACCAGGGCTTGTGATTTACAGTTGTTACTTCTCGCCAAACTATGGTATAGAAGAGTTCGATCGGGACTTAAATGAGCTGTTTGAAAGCATTGAGTCACATCGGACAGACATCTTAGTTGCGGGGGATTTTAATGCAGCGTCAAAAGTTTGGTCTAGCAAGAAAGAAAATGAGAGAGGTCGCCAAATCATGGAAAGGCTCGCAAGTACGGATATGGTGATAGTAAATGACGGTTTCGCTCCAACGTTCCAAAGAGGTGAAAAACACTCCACACCAGACATAACTTTTGTTAGCTCAGGTCTGACGAAAAAAGTTATGGAATGGCAAGTTCTGGAAGAAGATAGTCTGAGTGGGCACAGATATATCAAGTTCAACGTACATCAACGCGAATTGAACCCACCAAGAAGGCCACAAGAGGGGTGGAGATTGGACAAGCTAAACCAGAAAGTCTTTGAGAGCGTCCTCAGGGAAAGCGATATTGGAACCTCAGAAGCACTGGTGGTGCAAACCAAAAGAGCCTGCGACAGTGCTATGCCCAAAAGAGGATCGCGTAGAAAACCACCAATCTACTGGTGGAATAAACTTATAGAAGAGAAAAGAGATCACTGTACACAGTGCAGGAGGAGATATACGCGTAAGAGGAAAAGAAGTTCTGAGGAAAACGGGAAAACAGACGAAACTAAAGAAGGGGAAATAAATAAACTAAGAGAGGAGTACAAAGCGGCGAAACTAGACCTGCAAACAGCCATCATAAAGTCAAAGGCGGAAGAATGGCAACAGCTGTGCGAAGAAGTAGACAGAGACACCTGGGGACTGGGATACAGAATAGTCACTAAAAAACTGCGGCAAAGTCCACCCAGCTTGGACATGGAACTTATTAAATCCGTGGTCGCAGTCTTGTTCCCTGTCCATAAAGACTTCGGCCGAATAATGGGAGATGCGTCTGGAATAACTGAAGTAACGGAGGAAGAGATAAAGACGGCAGCGGAAAGCCTCAAACCAAAGAAAGCGCCAGGGCCAGATCTTATCTGTCCAGAGGTTGTCAAACTGGCAGTGCACTCTATACCCGAGAAAATAAAAAAGGTCCTAAACGATGCCTTTGCATCAGGCAGTTTTCCTGAGGCCTGGAAAACGGCTTCCTTGATCCTCCTTAGGAAGGCTAATAAGCCAGCAGAAGATCCGACCGGGTACAGACCAGTATGTTTGCTTAGCAGTTACGGCAAGTTAATGGAGAAACTCCTTCTCAATAGGATCGAAAAGCTGCTGCCAGATCACGGGGGTCTTTCCGAACACCAGTATGGTTTTAGGCAGGGCCGATCCACACTTATGGCTGTAAAAAGAGTCGTAGAGACAGCAACAAAGGCAAGACAGGGCACGCGTAGTACTAGAAAGCTGTGTGCCCTCATCTGTCTGGATGTGAGGAACGCTTTTAACTCTGCTCCTTGGAGGGAGATCCTCTTAGAACTGCGGAAAAGAGGTTTCCCAGGCTACATCCAGAATCTCGTAAGTAGCTACCTAGAAGACAGGGCCATAATAGTGAGAGACTCGAAGGGAATGGACGAGGTTATTAAGGTCAGCAGTGGAGTACCACAGGGTTCAATTCTTGGGCCCACTCTTTGGAACATTCTATACGACGGGGTCTTTAAGCTGAAACAAGAGGAGGGTATCCAACTGGTGGGCTTCGCTGATGATCTGGCGCTCGTAGTGGTGGCCAAAACAGAGGCTTCCCTCATGATTCGAGCAAACAGGGCGCTCGAGCGAATAAATCACTGGATGCAAGGAAAACAGCTGACGTTAGCCCCAGAAAAAACAGAAGCTATAGTATTCAGCGGGAGACGAAGGCTAGACCCAGTACAGTTTAGAATAAAAGGTGCTACAGTGACTCCTAAAGAGCATGTGAAATACTTAGGAGTATGGCTCGACAAAAGTTTAAGTTTTAAGAAGCACGTTGAGGAAGTTGCGAGTAAGGCACAGAAACTCACGGAAGCGCTGAAAAGACTCATGCCAACAAAAGGTGGTCCCAGAGCAAGTAAGCGAAGAGTGCTGGCATCAGTTGCTCACTCCGTGATTCTTTACGGGGCCCCTATCTTCGAAGGAGCAATCAGGGTAGAACTGTATCGAAAAAAGCTGGAGTTAGTCCAAAGACGATTGGCAATTGGAATTTGCGGAGCATATAGGACAGTTTCTACTGAAGCGGTACTGGTCATAGCAGGGCTGGTGCCTATAGCCAAGCTGGCCAGGGAACGCGCTAAGCTGTTTCGATGCAAGACGAAAACGAATATAGAGATGCGAGAGG
The DNA here is from genome assembly GCA_923060345.2 of Erebia aethiops. Taxonomy (NCBI): domain Eukaryota; kingdom Metazoa; phylum Arthropoda; class Insecta; order Lepidoptera; family Nymphalidae; genus Erebia; species Erebia aethiops. The sequence continues at coordinate 16,510,552 of OV281087.1, forward strand.
ATACCCTAACGGAGTGGGAAAGGGAATGGTCTGGAGCGGGAAAAGGGGCCTGGACAAGAGAGTTAATAACAGATCTCAAAATATGGCACAAAAGAAAACATGGAGAGGTAGACCGGTGGGTAACGCAGGCGCTCAGCGGTCACGGGGTGTTTAACACGTACCTCTTTGCCATTGGAAAAGCATCGAGTGATAAGTGCTACTTCTGTGGCGAGGAGGACACCCCGAGACACGCCTTATTTGAGTGTCCCGCTTGTGTTGACCTGAGAGAGACGGCCCAGGGAATGAGCGAAAGCAGAGTGGATGCCCAAAACCTAGTCCCACGCATGTTGGCTGGTGCAGACGCGTGGCAAAGGTATGCCCAGATGTTAAGGGGCATAATGTTGAGGAGGGAAGAAAGAGAAAGAGAAGAAAAGAAGAAGAGCGAATAAAACAGAATAGAGGGTCAGCATGAAGTAATGCAGCGGCGATTCCGTGCTGACCTCGAAGACAGGGGGAGGTTATTTTAGTCCGTGCAAGTCGGACATGCCCTGCCATCAGGCAGAAGTCCGTAGGGATTTTTTCCTCCCCCGAAGAAAAAAAAAAAAAAAAAAAAAAAAAGCCTCTAAATATTCTTTTAACCCAAAATATATTTACAAAAAAATACATAGTAAATATTTTACTCTTTATCTACCACCATGAATAAAATGAACTTAGCAATCTTTTTATTTTTTTAACACGGATTTAACTTTTTTTTACAGATGAAATCCTAAAGAAAAAGAAAGAAAATTTTAAAAGAAAAGAATTACAAAAATCAGTTTTCTGCAAGATGGTAGAGAAAGCTTATGTAACCGTTGTCCACAATATTAGGGCAGCTGCTAAAATTTTACCAAAAAGTGCATTCTTGGAAGGAGTTTAATAAGATTTTACGATTTACTGAGCTTTTGCGTTAACTTTAAACTAATAAACTGATAATAAGATTTTTATAACAATAAAAAATAACCGTTTATAAAACCAGTTACTTAAGTTGTTAATAAAAGACAGACAAGACAAATCAAACGTGCCTAAACTCGGTGGGGTTACGTCGTTTTATTACAGAGTTCCTCAGCCTCCTCAGAGATGGCTGCATCATCAGATCAAGTCCATGTCATAATAATATTGCATTGTCATCAGATTTAGTACATGCAATAGCTCAATCGGAGATCGGGAAGTGTTAACTGTGTACTTGCAAGATTTCGTTGCAGACATTGGTCAGGCGAAACTATAAATAAAGGCTTGTAAAGTTTATTTTTCAATTCCGAAGACAAAAGTTAAAATAATGTGACTTACAATCGCTGATAAATTACGGTTTAACAACCTTGTTGTAAATTGTAATACACGTCTGTAAGGTTTATGTTTCAATCAAATCTTCAAATTCTCTACACTTTAGATATTATTATTCATTACCATTATTCACCATTCTGCTAACAAGTTAAATACTTAGTTCAACTTTATGAATAAAAAATACAAAATCCCGACATAGCCGGAACAAATAATATAAATTATTTTGGTCCCATCCTTGTTGAATTTGAATAAAAAATTATGCATACGGTTGAAATTTTAGACAAACATTGTGTAGAGGAATATGGGTAGTAATACCTATATGCAAATAAGGGTCATTATTGTGCAAAAACGGTTTAAAAGAGTTTTTATTTGAGACCGGCACTCAAATGTACATATTTTACATAACATACTAAGTTACTAACATAATAGACCACCTGTTTTTTGAGTATCCTGTTGGAGGTCAAACTCAAATAAATGTACATTCTTGAATTATTAAGCTTGCTTAGTTGTTCCCTTATCAGGTACACAGTTCAGCCAGTAGAAGTAACTAAGGTGCATTGCCTAAAAATAAAATACTAGGTATTACTTTTTCAATTTTGTGTAAATGCTTAATATATGTGGTAAATATGTTTTAAATGTCCACAGCAAAGTACCTACGCACTACATTGACGACTCTGATTATGATTTAGTTCACGGTACAAGAGATATACTTTAGTCTCTCTATTAAAATCTTCTAGGTGTTAGAGTACAAATCGATATTTTTTTTGTATATCTATCAAGAATTTCCTTAATATTGAACACAGTCAAGCTCTACAAAAATGTGTCTCATCTGAATAAGCATTTTTTGAAGTGAAAAGTTCTTTAGGCGCGTTGAGCACTTTTTGGTATGGGGTAAAAAGTAGATTCGCGTGACCGTGACTGACATGCTCGCGTGACCGACATGCTCGCGAACAGCGACATGCTCGCGAACTATAAATATACTACATTCGAAATTAAACTTTAATGCCTCAGTGTAAAGGCCCTGTGTATCGTAAAAGGGGGTTTTTAAAAGCAGTGTATCCATCAAACGGTGACATTATGTATGCTTGTAAAAATAATGTGCTGTTTTCAAGACCTTTGAGCAGTCATTGACGCATCTCAAAATACAATTTTAAAAAAAACTCTGCATTGAAATTTATTTTAAACATACCTCTTAATTTACCTTTTAAAGCAATTTTTCTCCTTATTGAAACCAATAATTAGCTCTAGAAATATAAGATAAAAATCATATTTCTAAATCAAACACATTGTCGGATTCATTTGTACCTACTGAAAAGTAAATATTATTTTTTTTACAAATTATTTCATGCATTTTTTACGACATGCGCTTGCTCGATTTCACCCCCGCGCACCTGTGTTTTTCATCTCGTGAGCTCACAGCGCCTTAGGGTATATATTTTTAAAATAATTAATTTAAAAAAATATTTTAAAAAATTGTTTTCACTTGTATCGACAGTCCTGCTATTTTTTTTACCACATTCTCTCTATCTCATTGTTCTATCCTGGTGGGCATAGGGACTTAGAAAAAAGGATATCTAGATTGTAGGTATTATAATTTCGCCTTTGTACTTTTACTTTTTTTGTACTTTTGTCCAATACAAGCTTATAATAAAACAAAACAAACAAATATGCATTCTGTTGACTCTTTGAAAACCGAATTAATCTTAATTAGTAACATAAACTTGTGTGACAGTTTTCCGACCGTGATCTCTCCTCATTTAATCTTGTAACGTCAGGATAATATCGGGCACATACATTTTTAAACCGCACGAAAAATAAGTCACGATACCTACTGAAAACGTCAGTAATTAATCCGTCGAGATATCGAATAGCCGGTTTTTCTGTCAGGTCCGTTATTTATTATGTCCAGGAAATATGGTTATTACTCTCCGCCAAACTAATAACGTTAATCTTGCAGAGTATTTCATGAAATTCATTTTTGGCAGCGGCATCCACTACGTGCATAACTTATGAGCGATTACGGGGCTAATGGAAGCCGATATAATTTGACCCTCTAAATTAATAAAATGAGGCGAGCGTACTTCAGTTTTAGAATTGAAGAGCGATCAAATCAAAGCTATAAACTATAATGAACTTAATGGAAAACTGCTGTAGGTATATAGTTAAAGAACTGTAAGATATTACAAAAACTTACTAGATCATGCCCGTGACTTAAAGTTATTTTTTGAAAATCCAACAGGACCTCTTTGATTTTGCAGGATAAAAGCTATGATGCGACCTATCAAATAGAACTAAACGTCTAATTGTGGTTAAACAGATGAGCCGTGAAGGGAAAATTGACGAAAAGGGGAATAAGAAAACCTAGAAACGGCTATAGGCTGCTTTCTTTAAACCGGAAAATCAGAGAGACTCCACGATAATTTAAAAAAACAAATTCACTGCAGACAAAATCGTGGGCATCATCTAGTTTTTAAAAACAGTGGAAAACCTAATTGATAGACTCAGCTTCTAAATAGGTATTATTAGGAATCACTTCAGGCCAATCGAGTAGTTTATAACGCAAAACAAAAACATTTTTCGCAATAAAGTATTATAGGATGCAAGGTTTTTTGCGCAATAAAATCATCTTTCTACGAGTAGTTTGAAGGGCAAAAGCTCGCTCACATTTAAGGCGAGACACAGTGCAATATTATTGCTTAATGAAATTCCGCGCTCCTCCTATACTTTTAACGCTTGATAAGCTTAACATTGACCTCCGTCTCGTTTTATGAGCGATGATAATAAAAATAACATGACCGTGATAAATATGTCCCAAGTTAAAACACAATTCGACGATCTCCCGGGCGCAGTGTTGAGCGCTGTCGTCCTGGGTTCGATCCCCGTAGGATCAATTAGGGATTTCATAATTTCTGAATTTTCCCTGATCTGGCCTGGTGGGTATCTTCGGCCATGGCTAGTTACCACCGTACCGAGAAGGTGACGAGGCAGCCTGCTATCCTCAGAAGTTATCAGTAACTAGCTGATGCCCGCGACTTCGTCCGCGTGGTTTAAGGTTTTTTTTATTCCCGCGGGAACTCCTTAATTTTCCGGGATAAAATGTAGCCTATGTCACTCTCCAGGTTCTCAACTATCAAATCACGTCAATCCGTTGCTCCGTTGCGACGTGATTGAAGGTCAAACCAACAAATCAATAAACCAACAAACAAACACACTTTCGCATTTATAATATTAGTATGATGACTGTCTATAGCTACTAATTGGCAGGAATTTTGGTCGATACCTTATATTTTTTTGCCTTATATTTTTTATTGAAAGTATCTAGAAACGATTGCCTGTTTGTGACAACGCATACCAGTCGGTTGCGATTGCTTAGCAACGTTGACCCCGGTCGGTAACTGGATGGGTGACCGAATTTGGAGGTCCTTTGACCTTTTCGCTTTCTTCATGCCTCGGTCCCGGTTATAATCACTAACACCTGATAATAATCGTTACAAAAACCTAAGTGTAAAAAAAATGATTTTAAATACTCTTATAGCCGAGTCGTACCTATACGGAAAGACCTGGGAACCCACCGCTTTATTATCCCATGAAAACTCCTATATAGTTTATCATACTAATATTATAAATGCGAAAGTTTGGATGGATCGATGGATGTTTGTTACTCAATCACGCCACAACCGCTAAACGGATCAGGATTAAATTTGGCACAGCGAAAGATAATGCACATAGACTACTTTTTATCCCGGAAAATTAAGGAGTTACCGCGGGAACCAAAAAACCTCGATTCACGCGGGCGAAGTCGCGGGCATCAGCTAGTACGCAATACATACCTACGTAATGTAACAAGAATTACACTGTCCTTTGGGCTGCTTAATGCGAAGATAATTTCTTCCTTGTAACTTTGTCATCAAGAAATTCATCAATAGTACCTATACCTACCTAAACAAATGCCTAGCCTTGACTTAACATTTATTCTTTATTCTTTAGTATTTTTCTTTATTATTAGGTATAAAAAACATGCCAGGGAAGACTTTACAATTGCCCAATTCGTCTCCCCTGGCTACATAATTACCTAAAACTACTACAACAATTACAAATTAAACAACAATAATATACATAGGAAATTACATACTTAATTAAATCTTTACAAAAAAAACCTTACTTATAAAATATTTACAGATAAAATTATACTAACATGACCATTAACAGCTAAATTATTTCCACTCTAAAAAAGGTTTTATTTGTACTTTATTGAGTTGGAGCGGTGGGGTGTGAAAAATGTCCAGATCTAAATGTTTTTGCGTCAGATTATTGAGCAAGCGTAGTGTAACAATCATTGTAATGATCACCTCTCACCTCTGATTGGTTAACACCTCCGCTATTGGTATAAAGAATATCATATTATATATTTTAACCAATCACAACAATTGAGACTGTAACAATGATTGATACAGGAATTACATAATTAGGGCTCCCTTAGTAAGGTACCTATAGTTCGCGCACGAGTTTAATGCAGAGCAAATCTATGGTGACATTTACTCTGCATTCAACTCGCGCGCGAACTGTAGATGACGATGCCCGCGACTTCGTCCGCGTGGATTCAGTTTTTTTTATTCCCGCGGGAACTCTTGTATTTTCCAGGATAAAAAGTAGCCTATGTCCTTCCCCGGGACACAACCTATCCCTGCACCAAATTTCACTAAAATCGGCTGAACGGATGGGTCGTGAAAGGGTAGCAGACAGACAGACACACTTTCGCATTTATAATAATATTAGTTTATATTTATAATAGTATAAATATGATTATAAAAAACAAGACACACTGCGGTGCAGCACGCTGCACGGCTGAAGCATCACTGCTGGCACACATGATGAGGCAGGAAATAGTTAAAAGACCGACGCGACGTGCGTTGTGTTTCAGACTTCCACCACCTCCACCACCACTACAGCCTATTAACGTCCCACCGCTGGGCTGAGTGGGCACAGGCCTCCACTCTCATAGGAGAGAGGGATTTACAGCTTAGACCCACCACGCTGCTCCAATGCGGGTTGGCGGGCTTTAAAGACTATTATCATGTTGATGATAATAACCGGGACCGACGACTTAACGTGCTCTCCGAGGCACGGGGGTGAAACGCCGCCAACGTCCAACTCCGGGCTGGCACTGAGAATTTCTTAATTGAAAAACCCAATATCTAACAATTTTTATGCCCTACCGGGAATCGAACCCAGGACGTTGTGATCCGCTCTTCCGATCCGATCCGCGTTCAATTTCGGACTTCAGCGTAACATCATGCCGCGACGCGTATCGGCAGCAACAACTTTGTAGAAAATATATTCGAACCAGTTGATATCGTAACATTTTAACATTGCAGCCATCCTTTCCGATGTGCGCCAACCGTAAGATTACCTTTCACTATGAATGTGAAAGAATCATTTGAACGAAATATCAAGGCCTTCAGTCACGTTAAAATTATTTCCCATCTTCATCAACAAAATTGATCGGTCAAGCTAAATTATTAAGACATGCTAATAGGGTATGATTTTGTTGTAACTTACTAAATTGTTGCTTTTGCACAATATTAGAAATGTATATTAGGGGGCATCCATTAATTACGTGAGGCGTTTAGGGGCAGGAGGGGGTCGAGAGAAATCTCACTCAATTTCACGTGGTCTCGGCAAATATCACGTTTTTTTTTCCGCAAGAAACTGTAAAATTTCGAGAAAACTAGGTTAAATCAAGTAAAAAATGTTTCGACACTTAAATATAGCTAAATCATACATAATAATATTCATCGCGGTTTAATTATGCACTGATAGCAGATTTTTTTACTTTAATTTACTAAGTTGTAATATTTATTTGGTAATAATTTATTCATTTATTAAATACTAGCTGACCCGGCGAACTTCGTACCGCCGTAGTATGCAAAATTAAATGTATATTTTTCAATATTTCTGAGAGATTTTCTTAATATTTTTTTTCGTAAGAACCTTCTCCTAATAATAATAAATACAACAAAAAAAGAATTAGTGAAATCGGTCCAGCCATTCACGCGTGATGCCGTGACCAAGGAAAACGGGTTTCATTTTTATATATATAGATGAACGAATATTTTTCAAAATGTAATCGAGCACAGATTAACCCATTTACATTACAAATACGCGTTTCAAAAAATCTCACGTGAGGTCGAAAAATCGCCAAAATTCTCTCACGTAATTAATGGATGCCCCCTTATTTAGTCACGAGAACATATTATTATTATGAGATATACCCAATGCGCATAAATATGTACCTATAGAGTAAAATTATGTCTACCCGTTACCTCCATTTCTCTACCGAAGCTAATATGGTTAGGTACTTATCTCGTTACGTCAAAAGTAGAGATAAAAGTAATATTTCTTATCTGTGGTATTTTTCTCTACGAAACCTTACATGCAGACTATTTTTTCTTGTAATATACCGCGTTTTGTGTATGGTAAACGAAAAATTATCATCAAATCATCTCTCTCTCTCTCGTCGCGAGATATCTCGTTGTGCGTATTCTAAGCCTACAAGCCCTAATCGATCATCGTAGTTCGATGATAGAGAAAGGTTTCACCGTTAACAAGGACTTTCACAAGATCTCGGGAATAACGACACAATCTGGTTTCAGTATTCTAATAATGCATTCAAAAATACAGGAGCCTCCAAGCTCTCTCAACTCTAATACCTCCTAAATCATATTTTGGAATTTTTTCCTTATCGCAATATTTTCCTAGTTCTAACCTTGGTCGTTATTGAAATATCAAGTTATGAAAATGATATTTCGCAGAAAGAAAATGAGAGCACAAAAACGGGCGTAATTCGGGCGTTTTTACATCGGCTACTACATGCATGACTGAGTTATTATAACACTTAGTATCAGTGTTTGTAGATAGGTATATGACGGTATGAATTATTTATGACATGTAATAATTAATTTAAATCCCTATTGCAATAAAGTTTTAATGGTATCATCGCTGGATTTTAATCATAAATTAGTCTGGACATACTTATCTACTCATCTGATTATATTCAATCACATAACTGATTCAAATTAGTTAATTAATTATTTAACTAATTCCTACATCCACCATGTTTATTATTACTTTTAAATTATGGTAGGTTTTCGCTTATTTGCAATAAGCTATCTAATCTGATGATTTAACTACCACGGTGCCCACGACTTCGCGTGGTTTAATTTTTAAAAATTGCATGGTAACTCTTTAATTATCCGGGACAAAAGTGACAATCTCCAGGTCTTGATCTATATCCGTGGAAAAAAATGCTGCTTGACACTTTCACATTTATTACATGGGTAGTGCAGGATACTGATAGACGAACAGTATTCAGTGATACGTCACATACATAATTTATGAACCTTTTATCGATAGTCAATGCCTATCCCAAAATAATCGCTCTATAATAAATCTTAGATTCGTTTAAGATAATAGGTAAACGTACGTAGCTATATGCCTGTCACCGTAAGATTGTAAAAACCGTTAGATTGCAATCTAACTAGCGATATTGTAAACTGTCGATAGATTACAATTTAACGCATAATTTTTCGGTAGATTGTAATCTGTTAGGTATATTATCCCGAGGCCGGGCACTACCTGATTATTTATGTCGAACCCGAACCTAACCTACAAGAGACAAGAAAACGTAAATGCAATGAATATTTCAAAAATTGACACTCAGAACATTGAACAGTTCACAATCTGTCGAGTGTCGACAGTTTACAATATCGCTAGTTAGATTACAATCTAACGGTTTTTACAATCTTGCGGTGACATGCCCATTACTTTCGGGCTACCGAAATGTAGCTGTTTTTAAAAACAGTGTTTAAAACACCTATTTCGGTTACTGTTTCAGTCCTTACTCACAAGTCACAACTACTTTTCTTATTATTAATTACTTTACTATTCTTATACAAGAAAACACTTTCAGATTGGAGTAAACGACAGGTGAGTTTAAAGATTCCGTTCTAAAACATGCAACTCCTTTTACATTGTTTCATCTGTAGTCAGCAATTAAATTAAATTTTTATGAAATAAATTGGAGTCAACATTTTATAAAGCTTGCTCATTTGGCCAAAATGTTCTTTAGTGGTTTCTGATTTATTTAAATTGACTGTAGGACTTAGGAGTCTTTAGACGAAGAGTAATGACTGTTCTTCAAGAGAACGACAAATAACCGACTGCCGGTTTTTTCTGTGTCTTTTATATTTCTTCATGGGAAACTAATTTCAGTCAGACATTTTAATTACATCAAAGCATACTCGTACCACCAGAATGGCATCCCATCTGCATGTGCCCTTGACATATCAAGTATACGTAGGCGGTAAAGATAATATTTTGATGTCATCATCTAACTAATGGTTTGTTACATCCATATTCTTCGTATGTAAATTTTTTTCCTTGTGACTTGTATTTATTGCAGGCACTACTTATATAGGTTCGACCTTGGTATAGAGGTAAGCGCTACATCTTATTATAAGAGGGAGCTTTCGGTTTTTGATTCCGGGCAGGTACAAATTATTTCAGAAATAATATTTTCTAAATTATCTCTGGTCTAGTGGCGAGTTACCACCCTACTATCTACCGCGAAGCCCTAACATTATCTTTACCTTTGGCCCTAATTACCAACCAAACGATTTAGCGTTTCGATACAAGGCCGCGCGTATATTAAAACTAGCATACCGCTGCCCCTTACCGCTATCATCTTGGACTGCATCATCACTTTCCCAACAGGTGAGATCGCAGTCAAGGTCTAGGTAATTGCTAAAGAAATCAAAAGGTTACCTTACCGTGGAAATTACCGTGGTAAATCCCCGAGCATTGCGCGGAAGAGTCCTTTATTCTTATTTAAATCTACAATCGTTCGAGTTCAATTTTAAATTTACTACACCAGTTATTTCAGATAATTTATGTTTACAGTTCCATAACTGGAAATTATATTATTGTTGTTTAGTTTAGAGGAGCTACTCGACAAACTAGATCGGCTTCAGAATTTGTGCATCCGTTTTATCTATGGATTGCGCAAGTTCGACCATGTTTCAGAATTCCGTCGAAAACTGAAGTGGCTCCCTATTCGCCTTCGCCGGAGTGTTCATATTCTAACACTAGTTTTTAAAATATTAAAGTTCTCTTCCCCACCTTAATTGCATGAGCATTTCCAGGATGCTCCTCCCCGAACAAGACCTTTGCGCACCTGTGTAATGATAAAGTCACTCGAAGTACCCTCATGGAACACCATATTTTACGCTAAGTCGTATGCGGTGGTAGCAGCGCGTCTCTGGAATTCCCTACCAGGGAATATCCGTGGGTGCATTTAAATCGAGACTGAAGCAGCATTATCTTTCTTCTTTATATGATTAGCTTTTATATTTTCAATATTATTTTATGTTTATATATTTAGTATTGTATATTATGTATAATATACTGTTATGTATGCACTTTATTTTGTATGTATGTTATTAATTTGTGTACTTATTTCATGTTTATATTATATGTACCTATATTTTTATGATATTTATTGTCATATAAGTCTTAATAAAAAGTTTTTACTCTAGTTTATAAGTACCTACTCAGCTTTATCTATTTTTCACATCGATATATATGTAGGCACTAGATGGGCCCTTTCATAGAAAAACGCCGGGCGTCCGAGATGCGGAACGCGTTCCGCATCTGTCTTTGTTCCCGTCGTAGCGCTGTCACGATCGCTCGTCGTGCGGATAATTTGTTATTATTAAGTTAACATCTAAAGTTTAATTAGTTTGGCACTGTATAATTTTAATTTTAAGGTAAGTGTTTCAATTCACAATTATACATTTCCAAAAAAACGTTATTTAATCTTCCTATTTAATATTTTTATCCATTACGCAATCATTTAATTTCCGCGGCAAACTGTATAATTTTTTTTTTTACTTACTGGCCTTACGGCTATGACCTATATTATCTATGACCGAGTCATACGTTTTCAAGTTTTTATTCAAGATATTGCAAGCAAGTTCTCGCTTTTCAGACTAGATGGCGTTGATGGCGTTGCTAAAAATACGCCCACATTCTTTGTTTGACAGGGCCCGTCTATGTAAATTGAGGTCGTTGATTTTTCACCATTCTCACATTCTAGGGCTGCTGGAAGAAATCTCTTCAAGACATAAGTTGTCCTTGTACATGTCCTTTAAATTTTTATGTTTAGTTTTTAAGTTCGGTACTAAATATATAAATAAATAGGACTTTAAAGCGTAGCTCAGTATCGCATTTACCTATAAGCTAAGTATGGATATAAGTGTCAACTTTCGAATGTATTGCGATATGGATGTTATGTACAAACATTACTGGAATAAATAAGTAAGCTAGTACGAGTTAAAGATCGAAACATCGTTTGCTCTACAAAACGCGTAATTATTATATCAATTATTTTTAAACATAATTAAAATCAAAAAGCTGCTATTTTGATAAGAACCTGTCTTTTCGTGGATCGGTCCTATATAGAGGTAATAATAAAGTCAACCAGTTTTTTAAATTGATTGTACCGACAAGTAACACCGACAAGTAGGTACCTGGTACATAACTCAGGTAGGTAACTGCTATTTAAATGGCAATAAAGGAATTTTGTACTTTATGCTTTAAAATGAAATGCCAAGTCTTTTGACTTTTTCCCTGCTGAACCTTATGTTTATGTGATTACAAAATTATGTATTATCTAAATGGAACGGCGGATAATGATTGGTCCATAGAAATAATAGTACCTTAGTTATAAGCAGATTCCTAGTTCCATGGATCAGTCAGATATCCTCCAGGTCGGTGTCAATGTCAACTCCATCATTCTAATTTGTGTCATTAAATTAATTTCCTTCTACCTACGGTACATTTCTTCGTGTTACTCTCGCTAGATCTGACGACCTCCCTGGAGCAGTGGTGAGGGTCTTAACGTGGGAGGTCCTGGGTTCGATCCCCGACAGGGTTAATTTGGGAAATTATCATAATTTCTGAATTTTCTCTGGACTGGCCTGGTTCGACTAGTTACCGCCCTAACGGTAAAGTCGTGCCGCCATGCGATTTAGCGTTCCGGTACGATAGGGGTATGGTTTTAATATAACTGCCTTACCCCGTAGAAGTTAGCCCGCTACCATCTTAGACTGCTTCATCACTTACCATCAGGTGAGATCGCACTCAAGCGCGAACTCGTGGTGGATAAAAAAGATTTTTTATCACGAAATTTTTTTAAATATTTAAAAGTAACAATACCCAAAAACAAAAAATGTACCTAATGAAACATTCAAAACCACACCTATAAAAATAAAGGTACCTATGTTAACATTAAATACTAAAATTCTACATCAATGTATGTTAATGCTAACTAGCAGTATTTGCGTGAGATACTTGAAACCTATAAATGTAGGTAAAGCCGAAATAAATAGATGAATAAAACCGTTATTCAATAATTTTGAAGCTTCCCTGAAAGAATAATATCAAGGAATAAGAAACCTTCACTAATGTACAACCAACTTAAGATATCATAATGTTGTCAAGAAAATCATAATAATATGAAAAGAAATAAATCTTAAAATGGTGTTATCTAAAATTAACATCATCAGTCATCACTTGTACTTAATGAAGGGATTAAAAATCAAAAACATGATAATCATATACTAATCATACTATAATATTATAAATGCGAAAGTGTGTTTGTTTGTCCTTCAATCACGCTGCTGCCTGCAACAGAGCAACGGATCGAAGTGATTTTTTGCATGGACATAGTTGAGGTCCGGGAGAGTAGGATAAAGGATAGTTCCAAACTTATCACGGAGACATACGGTCGACCGATGCTACTTTTTATCCCGTAAAATCAACGGGTTCACACGGCATTTGAAAATTCCTAAATCCAGGCGGATAGCGGAAGTGATTCAAGTCAAAAATGAAGTAAACATTAAGTTATTACTTGCTGATGCCCGCGACATCGTCCGCGTGGTTTAAGTTTTTTGATTCTAGTGAGAACTTCTTAATTTTCCGGGATAAAAATTAGCCTATGTCACTCTCCAGATCCTCAACTATACCCATGCCAAAAATCACGTCGAACCGTTGCTCCGTTGTGGCGTGATTGAAGGACAAACCAATAAACCAACAAACAAACACATTTTCGCATTTATAATATTAGTATGAAGTATGATATGATGATGCAGCAGCTCATTTTGTAACTCTTCCGTTACTTTGATTATTTTTACAACTGATATTAGAGAATAGTGAAACACGCCCATACCTGAATTATAAATAATAGGCTTATTACTAGGGCCGGTTTTCAGCGTTCCGTAGTCCCTATGTTCCTAAGCCTAACGGGATTCTATTATTGACACAAAATCGTAAGGTGAATGATAGCGCAAATAGAAGAGACGATTCGTCTTTTAGATAACTCTTTAATTTCAAATATTGGATAGAAACGGGCGTTACTTTAAGTCCATCATAATGAAAGAGCCAAAAGTTTAACTCGCTAGAATCCGCGACTACAGGGAAATCTATGTGGTACAGTTTTCTTTTTCACCACACCAGAGAAATGCCGCAAAAACTACCCTCAACGTACTATTCACTCAGATACCGGAGCATCTACATCAATGCTTACAAAGTTACAACACACATAATATCATACTCACACACATAGGTACTCATACACTCACCCATACAACACGTAATGCTGATCTATTTTAATGCTAAGAATTAATTTTAAGTAATTTTTTTTTTTTTTTTTTTAATTTGTCACTAACATTAATTTTCTGTTTGTCATTTGTTTTCTTCTGATTTGTGAACCTGGAGGTGGGCGTTAACAGCTGCAACACAGTTTTATACTAACGCAGTTGTTTCCGTTCCTTCGTTTTTATGTCATCTATGTTCATGAGAAAATAAATAAATCTATCTTCAGGAGATGCTGCCTCCACAGTGCACGATTGTGAATTCACAAAAAAAAAATCACTGTACTACATAGATTTTCTTGTTGTCGCGAATTATAGCGAGTTGAACTTCTGGTTCCTTCTTTAATTTCATACAATACTCAATAATTATTTTTCCTTGGCATATTATTAATCATCATCCATTATGGATTTACCCATTACGCAATACGCTTAGAGAAAACTAATAAAACTCCATATTAGAAAAGTCTGCCCAGAGCTTACGAGGTATGTATGTACTAGCTATCAATTATATTATTTAATCCGTGCCAAAGCTACGATACATTGAAACAATATACAACCCTACAAACAAACATTGTTTGTAACGTATCTAGTTGCATCATTATACGGAACCCCTTACCTATAGCTCAGTTAAGTCTTTCTTTTTTAACAAAAATATAAGGTCAGTGTATATAAAAGTGGTGCGAACAACCGGTATTTTTTCTTGGTTCTTATTAGTATCGGCAAGATGTTACTCAATTGCATACGGCTTTTTGTGTGTGTGTTTTGTGTGATTTATTCCACACAGTTTTGTGTCGGACAGTTTATTGATTTTAAAAAATTTGACACGCGTAAGTACACTTTTCCCCAATTTTTGATTTAGATTTAAGCACTTAATACCTACTATATGACGTGAAAACGCAATATTATTTTAAAATATAGTCCTGAATTTCTTTCAGTAAATCTGATAATTCATTTAATAATATCTACATTATTATAAACAAAAGTCACTTTCAATTAAATAAATAATATTTTTTTATTGTTATTAATAAGTAACAAGAGACAGTTTTTAATTTGTGTTTTGATTTTTAGTTACCTATGTTTCCATACTCTTATACTTATTATTATTTATATAAATCTATTATTTTAATATCTATTTAAAATCGTCGTCGTCAAATAGGTGTTTAATAAAATTAAATCTAATTTATAATTAAATATTATAAGCTATGCTGAATGTAAATTACTTTTCTGATTTCAGCCAATATTTTAAACTTTTTATTCAGAAGGCGTAGTAAGTTATTTCGTTACTGATATTTTTTTGCTCTTTGTTTACTCTTTTTGGATTAACTTTTTAAATAATATCGCTTGATTTATAGTTTCTTTACACTGTTCTGTTTACATTTTGGTCTTTTTAATTATAGCTAATCTAACTTTTGCAATGTGTGTCTTTAATTTAACATTATGATTGATGTCTGTAATCTATTTTATACGCCACTAATTAACTAAGCATATTTTGTACATCTATTACTAACTAGCTGATGCCCGCGACTTCGCCCGCGTGGACTGTTTTTTGGTTCCCGCGGGAAATTTTAATTTTCCGGGGTAAAAAGCAGCTTATGTGTTATTCCAGACTATAATCTATCTCTGTGCCAAATTTCATCCAGATCCGTTCTGTCGTTCTGGAGTGATTGAGTAACAAACATCCATCCATACATACATTCATCCATCCAAACTTTCGCATTTATAATATCAGTATAGATGTATGAAATTAATTATTATGTTATGAAATTCATATATTATACCTGTATTTATTAACTTTAAAAATTAAAACACTGAGCTGCTAAGTGCTAACCACTAATTATTAGGCGAACTTTTATCTTTACATATAAATTTATTAGCATTCAGTATTATAGATTCAGTAACAAATCTATCGAAATTAGATATGTCTCGTCGTAACCAATGCTATAGATTCACAATTTACCCAAATTCATCGGTAGGAACTTCATTCGTACATATTTTAAGCTTTGCACTCAAAAATTTCCTATAGTCATACCAGAAGGCTGACAATAGCCATCAAGTCGGTTACAAAAAACTATCATTTGGACGAGAAGATTTAAATGGGCATTGCCCTCGACCAGCCAAATCTAATAATACTTAAGTAGTTATCCTATTACTAAAGTTGAAACTTGAAAGTAAAAGCAAAAATGTTATCATTAACTCTGACATTCAAGAGTCCACAGATCACGGCACCAAGAGTCAAACCACAAATGTTCTGCTTTGGTCGAAAATGTCCAAAACACTCAATATGTTATAACTCAATTCGAATCTGCATTTTTTAATCTTAAACAGCGTTATAAATTATAATTATTGTTTCATTAGAAATATACCTCTTTAATAGCTAGAATTTGACATAAGAGTCCTATTTCTCTAAAATTTAAGGGACTGAAGACCCCTTTAACTAATTATAGCAGTGTTACGACAACACATTCGCGTAGGCGGCCAATATGTATACAGTATACCAACTTAAATCGCGGTCAACTATGTTTTGCAGTGTTAAGAGGGCTTATGGACTATTGTTTATTATCTAGTCTATTAGGTAGCAGTAGTCTATTTACTTTCCGGTCCTAGGTATAAAATCGAAGTTCAAAAATATACGTTTGTTATACTCCGCTGGAAGAATTCGTCTTTAATTTATCTCCTTTCCATTTACCTGCAAAATTTAGTCTTTTCTTATATAGACAAGTAGGTAATTACCTACTTTAAAAATATTCGGCAGTTAGCCGCGATTAAGTGTAAAGGTGCCCGTTTGAGTGCACTATTTCATTGCATACTACCGACGCGACGAGCGTTAGCATAAAATGAAAGGTTATGGCCATAGAGCATCCGTTAGAACTCAGAACACATATTTCAAAATAAGGCAATCCTCATAATCTTAGTTAAGAAATGATGGAATTTACAGTTAAGAAATCTTTTCATTATTTTGTCCGAATTCATCTCTTTCACTAACTTTGGCCTGTTATTCGTGCATACCATCTGATTTATCGCGATTCGTGAATCGTTTATCGATAAAAATCATCTTTGATTTTTTTCTGTAAACGCGGACAAACCTACCTTTATAATCACACTATGCATGTCCAATTTCCTAACATTGATTAATCTATTGAAGCATGAATGTGGAACAAACAAGCATTTATAATATCTACCTAATATGGACTATAAAATAATATTTATAATCACACCTAATTATATATACTTACTTACCTAATTCAAAACCCATGATTCAGTATAATTCCATTCCATAACCATGATTCAGTATTAACGTTAATTTTTATAGGTATAGGTACCTTTTAACAGGAATAGGACTCGGAATTCGTATTTTATTAAGAAAATAATATCTACTTAATACAATAGCAGTAGATTAACATGGAAGTAAAATAGATACCTAGAGCATATCTAATATAAGCCATTTTAAAGTATTTATCTGTCGCATTGTTACAGCTATCAAGACAATAAGACATTACATTTTTAATTACAGGTTCCCTAATTAGCTAAATAATAGTTTTCTCTAAATTAACAAGCTAACTAAGCATACCTAGACAAAATTTGATAAATATCTATAAAAGTACCTATTTTAAATAATTTCTATAACAGCGTAGTTAATAAAAAATTATCAAAACGCGTTCACAGTCCCCTACATATTTCCTACATCTACCTATTTAAACAGGTACCTACATATTTCGTTTCACAACTTGAACATTTGATTTGATTAATAGCACAGGCTTAAAAACATTACCAATTTATTTATATTAATAAAACCTACTTTATCTCTGCATCTACCAACCCGTATAGTTACATATAACGTCTAACGTGGTCTGACTATGTAGGTACGAGTAGGTATATCTACGTATATTTTTCACCATACAAAAAACTTTCAATGCCTTTCAGTACCTTGACCTGTGTTCGCAAAAAGCTCAGTACAAAATGGGCGTCCCTACCTAGTTAGATATTCGTATACAGTACGCTTACTCTGAGTTTTTACATTGCAAATACGATTGATCGACGTGAGAGCTCACCTCTCCAAGTGTAAGCGAACGTTAAAGTAAAATGAACCTTAACTGCATTGCTTTAGGGCTCATTTCATAATTTCGTGTATTTATTCACAGCCAGCGCTCCAGACGCTGAATTTGTGACTTTAAAGCAAGAGCTTTTGGGTCTATTTTACTTTGACGTTCGCTTACACTTGGCGAGGTGAGTTCTCACGTCGTTCAATCGTATTTGCAATGTAAAAACTCAGAGTAAGCGTAGATACAGGTAACGGTCAAATGACGAATGTACCTACATTGTTTTAGAAAAGAATTAAAAGGGTTCCTATGGCACTCACCCAAACTCCCTACGCGGACAGATTTACACGATCCTTCATATTATACCACTTCATAGCTGTACCTATTCAATTAAAAATTATGAAACTCTTTCACAGTTTAAAGTTATAATTTTATATACAGCAAGTTTACGTAGCGAAGTATGCTTGCTTTATTTTTCCGGCATGATAATTTTACACGAGTATGATATTATTTTAGTCATATTTATGGCAACATAATAAATAAAATATAATATTCCATAATATACATATTCAAGCTTAATTAAGATAATAATAATTATATCACTTAGCTAAGTATTAATACTTAGTAAATTCATAAAGTCCAAGGTAGGTATTTGAGGTAATTTTATGTAAATAGTTACAAAAATCTACCTATCGAGTATTTGGTTGGTATTAGTACAGAGTAGGTATTAGGTTGGTGTACATCAGCTTTACCTATAGCTGCATATATACAATAGTGATGTGCCGGATATCCGCATCCGTATCCGTATCTGCGGATATCCGCGGGAGAAGAAAGATCCGTATCCGTATTCCGTGTCCGTTACTTTTTTGACGGATCTTTTACCTCATTAATTTTCAATAAGTACAAAGATGAAATTCTATATATAGGTGATTAAGTAGCAATGAAAATCTATTAAATTTCGATTCCATTCAGATTATTTTTTATTTCTTAAATATCAAATATTTGGCACCTTTATATTGCAAACATTTTTCGTATTGAGTTTCGAGGTCACGCGCACCGACACCGATCGAGTAAAAAAGTTAAAATCTGTATCCGTATCCGTGGATCTTGACACCAAATATCCGTATCCGCGGATATGCATTTTTAACGATCCGGCACATTACTAATATACACTCAGAAATACCAAAGCAAGACCAAAGCCTAATTATCGACAGCGAAGTCAAATATATTCGTACTAATGAAAGGATTTATGTAAATTAGTTATGTAAAATATTTTATGGCCTCCAAGTGATATTAACGAAATTGAATTAAATTACCACCGTCAGAATTCAAATTAATATATTTTAGGTACCTGCACCTGTCGATGATATAAAAAGATAGTGGATAGGTAGGTATGGCATCAGTGTGAAATACTTATACATATTATACCCGCGAGAAGAATACTTTTAGTAGGTAACTACTTAACGTATTTTCAGTGTAGCTGTAGACTTTGGATAGCTTTAAGCTTACTTAACTTTAAGTTGCACATAATTTATCCTTCCTAAAATATCACTTAATTACCCTTCCATATATGTATAAGTATATGGAAGGGTAATTATTGAGTGATATTATTATGATTTTTCTAAAATGCTAACCACACTTTTTATTCGGAATGCTTTTGTTGACTGATGATTGGATAACTTACAAAGGGTATAATAATCTTATATATATAAAAATGAAACCCGTTTTCCTTGGTCACGGCATCACGCGTGAATGGCTGGACCGATTTCACTAATTCTTTTTTTGTTGTATTTGTTATTATTAGGAGAAGGTTCTTACGGAAAAAAATATTATGAAAATCTCTCAGAAATATTGAAAAATATACATTTAATTTTGCACACTAAGGCGGTACGAAGTTCGCTGGGTCAGCTAGTTATTAATAAAATCAGTTTTTATACTGTACTTGTAGTGCCTACTGCATAAAATCATTGGTAACAAGTCATTAACCTGATCAATACCGTTAAGCCCAACGATCTCTAACGTTTAGGCCTAACTAGTTGTGGTAGGTAACTACTTACTTTAAAAATTATCTAATTAATAATAATAAAACTTCAAATTACTATAAATCATATAAATAAGTACAGCCTTTGTTATCACGGTCAACGTGTAATTGGGTATTTGACAAATAGGCAAATCAGCTACTTTTTTTCAAACGTCAAAACGCGTCCTAATTATGGGATTTATATGAAATTCTGAAATGTGACGTCATTAAACTTCGACGCACTTTTTTACTTTAATCGATTGTTGAAAATGGTTATTCAACATAAAACTATCAGGGGATGGATATTACGTCTTTTGGGAGATCCTCTATTTAATAATCACTAAAAAATAATTTATTTGAATAACTAGTATCTAGTCAAATACCCAATTCATCTTTCGACTGTCAATGACTGATTTAGAATCTTTAGAACTCCTAAGAATTTAGCGGACAGTTTTCCTGCACAATTAGGATTGGGAAGTCAAACCCAAACCCTGTATTCTTCGAAAACAAGCAGTTTCATTAAATCGGTCGTGGTTTGAGAAATAAGAGCTGTGTTCCCAAAGCTCCTATTTCTATGAAAGTAAAATATAGGAACAAAAATTACACTTACTCACACAGTATAATTTTTCTTTCAACCAGCTACAAGCCCGCCCTTGCCATTCCCAGCTTGCCAAGCCGACAACCTCGCATGTCTTCGACGGGGCCTACGGACTTTTTTCTTCCTCATGGACTCGGGATTCATGGGGATGCAGTCCGTGGATCCTATGATACTTAACAGCCTAACGGTCGCTCTTCCAGAGGAGCAACTGTCATTTTTAATGAGGCGCATCAACGTCACCGGTGCAAGGTGGACAAAACTCGCTGAAAGGAAGTAAGTACAAGCAAATTTACCTGTTCCATAGATTCGAAATGTCTTCACGTCCAAAATTCTTCAGTGCCTATGGCCTGAAGACCACTCTTAGAACAGTGCGTGTTGCCACTTGCCAGTGATGAGATGCGGTCCAAGAAACAGTCGCTAACAGTTTTTTATGGACCTCACAGGAAAGCTCAGTTACTCAGCGGAAGAAGAATTAAAGTAGCCGACATAGGTCGCGATAGGACCAGACCGTGTGTCTCCCTACAAGGGACCTTTGTCTAGCGGTGGACGACAACAAGGACGATGCGATATTCTAACGAAATTAAGAAGGTCGAGTCCTTGAGTGTAGCATTTTGTGTACAAGGAGCATATCATAAGTTATATCTGGAGTTGAAGAGTGAATAGCGTCCTTTATAGACCGTTAGAGACCTCAGTTCGACAAATTAAACCTCACGCAAAGGCAAGGTGTTGTGAACGAGATTTTTTCACCTATTCAAAACCTTACAAAGTAGTTTCTTTTTATAGGCTTAATATAATAGGCTAGCGCTTGATTGCAATCAGACTTGCTTGTTAGTGGTGATGCAGCCTAAGGTGGAGCGCGTTTGCCTAGAAGATGCCTATTCACTCTTGATTAGAAGGTACTTAGGTATATTAAAAGAGGACTAAACGAAACCCTAAACTAGAGGATTAAACGGAAGCCGGCAAGGCATTCCATATCCTAGCGGTTCGAATTAGAAACAAGGAAGCAAATCGCTATCGTATAGCGATATTTCGACTGCGTATAAAGTTGCAGACCTGGTCGATGCCTTGCGGTTCGATGATAAGAAGGTGACGGAGGGATCGAATAGTTCTTGAGCACACTTTCCGAAATATATCCTGTTCCTGTAGATACCGACAGACAGGCGGCAACTTTGCGCCGATGTTCCAAGCTTTGCAGCTTCGAACTGACCACCGCTTTGTTACCAATAAGTCTCCTGGCGCGACGATCCATATCCAATGTATCAAGCTGGTACATTTGCATGCATTTGAATATATTTTTTATATAGGCTCAGGATTAACGGTTTAAATTGCTAGGTAGGTTCATCATATTATTTCAGCACAATCTCTCTAGTAGATATAATTGGTATGTAAATACAATATTTCTGCAATTTTAAAGTTCAAGATTATCTAGGCCGACCTTCCGAAATTAAAATACATAAGGCATGTCGATAAAATAGAATTAAAAATGACTGCCAAATGACTAAATATATCTACATAAGTAAACTTCGATATCTACGCATCTTTCATCTTACGCTCTCGTATTTAGCTCGTATTTGCAACAATCTTCAAAATTTTGCAATGCCTGGCAATTCTTACGAATGAATCCCACAAATTAATTTAGAATTCAATTAGAATCAAGATTTAACTGTGATTTAACTAAGCTCTTGTTTTGAACTAGCATATTTTGTAATAGCTACCTATGCCACAACAATTGACAAATCTTCTAGTGTGAAACCATTAATTAGTATCTAAGGCTAATTTAATTTACGAACTCTTGTCCAAACTAATTAAATAACTAAAGATAACTTTGACCTCATTTTAAACGACTTAACATTTTAACTTCCTTTATAATTTTCTGTAAGATCTCTATGTAGGTATCTACAGGATCATCTCTATGATGTGTACAGGAAATTATTAAGGATTTTAGTGTGCGAATTAAATGGCTCGGGTATGTATTCGAGTCTCACTTTTATGTCCGCTCATGAATTTTCTCATTTTCAAGATTCAACTTACCAGGCGGAAAGAACGGCGTCCGCTTCATAAACAACCTGCACGTCACTGGAGAAATTACTATGATGACGGCAGCAAGAATTGATCCTTTCTTCGCGCATATTACAATGGATATACGTAAGTATATAGAGATCGTTGTATGTAAGTTATTAATCTAATGGCCGTAATTTCCAAAGCCCAAACGCTTTATAAACCTATTTTTAACCGACTTCCAAAAAAGGAGGAGGTTCTCAATTCGGCGCGTATTTTTTTTTTTATCCACTACAAGCTAGCCCTTGACTGCGATCTCACCTGATGGTAAGTGATGATGCAGTCTAAGATGGTAGCGGGCTAACCTGTTAGGGGCATGGCAGTTATATTAAACCCATGTATCTACCCATTTTTTTTTTATGTATGTAGGTGCATATCTCCGTGGTTTCTGAACCGATTTGAAATTTTTTTTCTATCAGTCTTTAGAGGAAGCTCTCGAGGTGATCCCCTAAAAAATTCTGACTCCTAATCCTCAACCCTGACACTAAAAAGTTTAAAATAAAAATTCTTTCCAGAAAACCGACTGTAAAGTAATAAATAATTTTTATTTCTACCAGTGGGAGTTTAACTATACATATATAGGTATAACAAGGATAAGCAAAGTTGCGCATCAGGCTCGCCCGACTTTAACATAGTGCGTAGAAATAAAAATTATTTTATACTACACCCGCTCGGAAAGTACCTTCATTCTTTTTTAAAAACGAGGTAGAAAGTACGTCATTGCTACAAACCAAATATGCGGGAGGGAAAGATGTATGAAATTTCATTTCTAACGTGCTAGGCGGGGAGAAAAACTATATGAAAATCCATTTCTAACGCGCTGTTTTTTTTAAATTTTAAGTAAATTAGGTATATGGACGTTGAGAATTTGGGTATGTCCTTTTATGGATATAATATTAGAAGCAGCTTCACCATATTTGACATACAAAAGTCAAATATGGTGGATGTCGATTGTCGATATCAATGTCGATTTTGATGGTCGATTGTCGATATCGATGTCGTGTTCGGTTGTCAATATCGATGTCGATTGTCGCTATCGATGTATCGATGTCGATTGTCGATGTCGATTGTCAATGTCGATTGTCGATGTCGATTGTCGATTTGGATGTCGTTTGTTGATATCGATGTCGTTATCGATGTAGATTGTCAACTTCGATGTCCATATCATTGTTGATTGTCGCTATCGATGTCGATGTCGATATCGATAGTCGATATCAGTGTTGATGTCGATTGTGGATATGGTAGTCGATTGTCGGTATCGATGTCAATTGTCGATGTCGATTGTCGATATCGAAATCTATATTGAAATAATCCTCAAAATGTACCTAGTCTAGTATTGATAGTGAAGCTTCGAATGAAGCGACTCATATAGGTAATCAAACTAACTTCACTTTGTAAGTTTGTTTAATCACTAATTATTATCGCTTATTTTCCTCGCAGGTGTAGTATAGCACTATGTATCACTCGGTAGAAAGTACGTTTCCTACCTCGCGTGTATTGCGGCCCTTCGGCTACGCCTCGGGCCTCAAACTACACCCTCGATAGTAATCGGTCACTTTCTCCCCTCGGTGAACAATGTACTATATTACTTTACAGTGGCGTTGGAAGACGGTTTTTTGGAAAGAATTTTTCAACTAAGTAGGTACTTATTGAAAATCTGATAATACCTACCTATCTAAGTAATACAATAAGCTTCATGTTCCTTAATTAAATATAAGTTACGCTTAGGTTTAAACCACAGAGTACATTGAATATATGGTTTAAACCTAGGTATTTCAGTTTTATTATTTTATATTTTATCATACCTGTTTTAGTGTTGTACCTAGGTACCTACCTACTTTTATAATTCAGATGAGTACCTACCTATGCAGTATGCACCACTCCGGGTTGCGTAAATCCCCCAAAGCCCATAAAAATAGGAATCCACCTTCAATTGAACAGGTTTTACCTGTCATTGTAGTGTG
This sequence comes from Erebia aethiops, assembly GCA_923060345.2. NCBI lineage: Eukaryota > Metazoa > Arthropoda > Insecta > Lepidoptera > Nymphalidae > Erebia > Erebia aethiops. The sequence goes on from OV281087.1 coordinate 16,535,238, forward strand.
GAACATATCGTCCGATTTCCTAGCATATTATTATGCAAGGCCATCGCAGGTGATAATCACTCGCGTAAATACTAAATATCAACTACTTTTAAATGTTTGTATTAACAAGTAATAAAATTAAAAATTTTAAAAAACCCACGACGAACAGCTACAGAGCTCCATTGAAACAACAATTAGAACTTAGCAAAAGTATATATAAAATAATATCTAAAACACAAAACTGCATATTTGCTGCCTCAGTAGTTCTTTTGACCAGCGTGGTGGACTATGGCCCAACCCTTCTCATTCCGAGCTAAAACTTGGGCTTAGTAATGAGCAGAGGTGTCAAATAGTGTTAAATTTTAATATTCTGATAAAAATTGTTAAAAAAAATGTGATTACTTAAGGAGTTCCCATAACCACCTCCTGGCTCCATCATAAGACCCTGAGCAGCATCTAGGTACAAAGTGCTAGTCAAGACAAATCAAAAGAGTCCAAACACGACGGGTTTACGATAAGAACTTAAGGAGTTCCTATGACCACCTCCTGGCTCCATCATGAGACCCTGGGCAGCATCTAGGTACAAAGTGCTAGTCAAGACAAATCAAAAGAGTCCAAATACGACGCGTTACGATGAGAACTTAAGGAGTTCCCATGACCACCTCCTGGCTCCATCATGAGACCCTGGGCAGAATCTAGGTACAAAGCGCTCGTCAAGAAAAATCAAGAGTTCAAATACAACGGGTTTACGATGAGAACTTAAGGAGTTCCCATGACCACCTCCTGGCTCCATCATGAGACCCTGGGCAGCATCTAGGTACAAAGCGCTCGTCAAGACAAATCAAAAGAGTTCAAATACAACGGGTTTACGATGAGAACTTAAGGAGTTCCCGTGACCACCTCCTGGCTCCATCATGAGACCCTGGGCAGCATCTAGGAACAAAGTGCTAGTCAAGGCAAATGAAAAGAGTCCAAATACGACGCGTTACGATGAGAACTTAAGGAGTTCCCATGACCACCTCCTGGCTCCATCATGAGACCCTGGGCAGAATCTAGGTACAAAGCGCTCGTCAAGACAAATCAAAAGAGTTCAAATACAACGGGTTTACGATGAGAACTTAAGGAGTTCCCATGACCACCTCCTGGCTCCATCATGAGACCCTGGGCAGCATCTAGGTACAAAGCGCTCGTCAAGACAAATTAAAAGAGTCCAAACACGACGGGTTTACGATAAGAACTTAAGGAGTTCCTACCACTTACCAAATCACTAGCTCAGCTTGGTTGTCAATGGTCCTAAAATATATCCAAGAACCTTCTCACAAGCTATACATATCTGATGCAAAAAACCGCATCTCAATCGGCCCAGTACTTTTTGAGAAAAATGGTAACATATTGAAAAATTAAAATCATAGACTACAGCTCAGCTTGGTTGTCTATGGTCCTAAAATATATCTAAAAACCTTCTCACAAGCTATACATATCTAATGCGAAAAACCGCATCTCAATCAGCCCAGTACTTTTTGAGAAAAATAGTAATATACTGAAAAATTAAAATCATAGACTACAGCTCAGCTTGATTGTCTATGGTCCTAAACTATATTTAAGAACCTTCTCACAAGCTATCCATATCTTATGCAAAAAACCACATTTCAATCGGCCCAGTACTTTTTGAGAAAAATGGTAACATATTGAAAAAATTAAAATGATAGACTACAGCTCTGCTTGGTTGTCTATGGTCCTAAAATATATCTAAGAACCTTCTCACAAGTTATCCATATCTAATGCAAAAAACCGCATCTCAATCGGCCCAGTACTTTTTGAGATAAATGGTAACATATTGAAAAATTAAAATCATAGACTACAGCTCAGCTTGGTTGTCTATGGTCCTAAAATATATCTAAGAACCTTCTCACAAGCTATACATAGCTAATGTAAAAAACCGCATATTAATCGGTCCAGTAGTTTTCCAGGAAAACGGTAACAAAAAAGTGCACAAACAAACAAACAAACAAACAAACAAACAAACAAACAAACACACAACCTCTTAGGGCAAACACATATACCGTCTCCGTTTCGTCGAGGGTAAAAAGTTGTTTCAGAAGAATATGTAACTTAAAGCTGTCCTACTACATAAGTACCTACTAATAGGCATGATGACAGTAACCAAGAATCAATGAAATTATGAATTTATCTAATGAAATAGGATTCATGGATTATAAAAAACGTATTTATTTTTCTATTTCGAGTGAGATTGCTATTTATTTAATAAAATTATAAAATACAGCAATCCGCCATATTGGTTAAAACACCAAGAAGCGAATGACGTCACAATGGTTTGTTTTCGAGCTTTTCGAGCTTTGACTATTGCTTACTGCACACTACACAGAGTACATTGGTAAAAATAATAGTGACGTCACAAACGACGCCATGACACCGGGAAGCGTTTTGGCGTGAATTTTAAAATTTAAATTTCAAATTAACAAAACCTTATTTTTCTGCTATTTTTTCGAAATAGGTTTAAAGATACCTATTTATTTATCCTCAAAAAAGAACAAAGTTCACTTATATGAGAAAACTACAACTAATATAATAATAAACTTAAAAATAAATGCATAAAGTAACGAGGTGACATATACATATACTAATCTTATTATTACACTTCACTCTGAAAATGTTTCAGTAATTTTTTTTTAAATCTGACGAAGGATTTTTCATTTGAAACTTCGTTTGGTAAATCATTGTACAGTAGCGCTCCCTCAAACTGTATAGTTTTTGAAATAGTAGATACTTCCGAACATAATCTGACCATTTTACAAAATCATCATGCCTATTGTGGTAGCTACTACCAATGGAGTGGTGATAACACATAGGTACCTACCTAAGTATTTGAATACCTATATGCCAACTGCGATTGGGTTTTTATAAAATCTTTAAAGTTTTTATCTTTACCTATAGCGAAGTCAACTAGGATTAGTAATTTACGTGAATATATTTTTTCTAATATAAAAGACTGGCTCATTTTAATATTTAATACAATAATAAAAAATAATAAAAATATTTTAAACAAACCAACTGACCTAGCAACGCTACCTGTGTTGCTACGAATAGGTCAGGTAGGTAGTTAGTTCTAATTCGTACATTTACTTCCACAACTAAAAATAGTATCAGGGTTATTGGGTAAGTACCTACTACCTAGGTAACTATTTAGGTAGGTAATAATGGTATTGTTATTATAATATATTTGGATAATATACTTTATTTATATAAAGTATATTTATTAAGTATCTAAATATACCTACTTATAAAAGGAAAAGGTGACTGACTGACTGATCTACCTATCAACGCACAGCTCAAACCACTGGTGACTGGACAAATCGGGCTGAAAGGTAGGTAGTATGCAGATATTATGACATGACGTAGACATCCGCTAAGAAATAATTTTTGAAAATTCATCTCTTAAATGTGTAAAACAGGGGTTTAAAGTTTGTGTAGTGCACGCGGACGAAGTCGCGGGTATGAGCTAGTGTAAGCATAAGTGCATAAAAAAATAGGTAATAATTTATACTTACCAAGGTACATCCTAACGACGGTCAATGGACGAAAGTTTACGTCTATAATAAAGCGCAAAACACACAGGGAGCGGGCGCGGGTCGGGTCGGGTGCGCGGCGGGTTGAATTCCTTGTATTTATATGAACGACATCACACAGAACGCGGCCGCGGGCCGGGCGCGTGCCGCGTGGCGGTTGACGCTGTGTGATATCGTCCATATAAATACAAGGAATACAACCCGCCGCACACCAGACCCGACCCGCGCCACAGAGCCCGCGCCTGACCCGCGCCCGCTCCCTGTGTGTTTTGCGTTTTAGCTCGTAGGCATATTCGTAGCCACATTCTATTATATTTTTCAACTCATTCTCTAGCTTCAGTAGAATAAGTAAGCAGTTTGAATAATTTTACTTGTGATTAACATAAAGTTAAAGTACCCAAGTTGAGCTAGACGAAGTTCGTGTTTTTTTAACGATTTTAAATACTTGTTTCAGAGGACGTGGAAAGTAACGTAACTTACACGTGGGCAGGTCAGCGAGGTTTCGACAATGAAGATTACATCTTTGTTGGGCCCGAGAGGGTAGCCGTAAGGAACTCGCGGACGCCAACATTCTTTGCGCAGCCAAGTAAGAGCACCTACAATGCGACCAAGCCAACTAGGCACCTAGAGTCACGCGGGTTTCGGGTGCCGAGTTCGCTTGGTTGAGTAGCAAGAAAAATTAATATAATCATCTCGGACTACGAATCCTAAAAATTGTGTACTTATGACCTATCTATGATCATACCGAAGAGATTCTGAGACGTTTTGGCACAGAATCTCTTTGTCGACGTTGGGTTGTAACAGCGGTTTGTTGTATGGAGACGCCTGCAAAAATTCTGTCGTTCAAACTTGACAGGGTTGTATTATAGTATTCACCAAAGCTTAAACAAAAAATCCAAAAAAACATTACAAAACAAGGTATTAATAAGTACTTACCTAAAAGTTAATATTTATGACTGAATAATTTCTCGTTTTCTTTTTTAAATAATAGTACATAGTATATTATTTACTCTCAAATCGAAATATCAAAAGAAATAACTTACTCACTTAACAAAAAACTGTTCCCACCAGAAATGTATGCTATTGACTAGCTTTACATCTACTAAAATTTGAAAAATGGATGCCCCTCCATCTGTTTCCACTTACATAAAATGTAAACACATGAAGGCACATCCATTTTTAAATTAGACTAATGTAGTCTAGTAGGGATACATAATATAAGAAAATATTTCTGTTTTCATTTATGTTTTACTTGTGTTTTTTCAGCTGAACAAGGGGATGCACCAATGATTGAACAAGTATTGCAGGCAAGACCTACAGTACTAGAACATTTGGCCAACGAAATAACCATAGCTTTAATGCATTCTGTGGTCGATAACTTTAGACTGTTTGCTAGCAAAGTACCAGCAAAGAACTATTATTTATATGCGGACAATAGCAATAATAATATAAGTAATTAAAAAGTATTCAAGGGAATTGTTTTATTGACTCTTTATAAGAATGGGCACCTAATGGCGCTCATTGTTGTACACATATCTACTATATTTATCACAGGTTCACACCTAGTGCTATCCTTTTCTGTAGGGACTATTGTGAATGTCAATATGTCAATTTAGAGCCATCATTTAGATTAATGTATGACAAAAATAACATCACAACCAAAAATGTAAAAACCATCATTAAAAAATATTAATATCACTGCTTATTAGCTACGTACTAAGGTTTTAAGAATTTCAAATTGTCTCTGTAAATCCAGCTTTTTGACATGGAAATGCATCACATCAGGGATTCTTCAACAAACTTTTTATAAATAGCCATAAATTTTGCAACAAAAGCCTCAATGTGAAATATTGGTTTGTTTCCCAGCCTCATTCTGTGTTCATACTGGGCTGCATAGCTAGCCACCTGACATTTCATTACCATGTCACAGTTCTGCACTAACTCCTTCAATAGTCCAGCAAAAATCATATCAGGTGGAACACCGTGTATTATCAGTTCATACAGTTTTTGTCGCACTTCACCAAGTTTTTTAGGTGACTGTTCTGAAAGAATTAATGCAGCGGTACTCCTTATAAAAGTTTGCCAATCAGGCTCAGGGACTTTCTGATCAGGTGTAAAAGGATATTGCTGCACTTTACATGCTTCACACATCAGTAAGGCACGACGCATATTTCTGTCAGCGCATTTTGCAATACGCATGCCTAGTTCAGTCGGCATATTTAAACCTTCTTTCTTACAAACTGCTTGTAACACATTGGTGATTTCAACTTCCGTAGGTGCTGGGACTCTTATTGTTAAGCAACGCGATCTGATCGCGGGGATAACACGTGATATGGAGTTGGCTATAAGAATCAACCGGCATGTGGTCACATATTTCTCCATCGTACGACGTAATGCATGCTGCGCGTCTTTTGTCAAGTCGTCGACTTCGTTCAGTATGACAACTTTAAATTCACGTTGACCAGAAGAGTCAATTTGATGTGTCTGAGCCACATTCTTTACTAAATCCATAATAACAACACGGTCATGTATTCCCACATCGGTTGGATTAACCTCGATATGATAGTTGCTACTTACGGTCATGATTTCTATCTTCTTATTGGAGGGTGTTGTAAAATGCATTGTTTCTTGTCTCAAACGCTCCACACCGGAGCCATAAAGTTCTCTTAACAAACACATAATCCGTGTTTTCTTACCGGCGCCTGAAGGACCGTATACAAGGAGGTGAGGAAAATCACTTTGCTGTACGAGACTTTTTAGCCTTGTAGCTTGGTCCTTGTGAAAATCTAACTTCATCAAATCTCTTGGCCGATGTTTATCAACCCAGAGACTCATCGCTAATCGTTAAATCATAAATGTTTTTCAAGGAATTTAGTAATTACAAAATTGAAACTGATTCAAACTTTAGTTTTTTTCAAATTGTTTTTGGTAAATTGACATTGACAAATTAAAATACGCGCCTAAAACCATAGATATAGTAAGTATTGTTCATGTCAAACGCTGTTCAAAGGCGATAACACATTAGGGACTGGCGCAGCGGCGGCTGCGCGGCAGAAATGTGGCCTTGCAGCCTAAGATCCCTGTGTAGAACGACCTTCACCGAGCTGATTAATGGATTAAGCCTACTTTTTATTTTTATTTAATATTAAATAAATACGCCTAAAATAGGTCGACTATCAAAATATCTGGTCCAGGCTATTTTTAAATTAATTATTTTTTTTGACAAGTCTATTGTAGCCAATGCTATACCACCGCGTTTGTTATAAAATTACTACTACTAAGACTATGAGATAGCTGCACTATTGGTAACTATCGCCAGAAAAGCTGATTCAGTATTAGGTGGGTGTAGGGTTCTCCACTGGTGACGATAGTGAAAGTCTGGCCACATGCAAATGGGCCATTCACTAGACATAGCCGTTTAAGGACGGTTTTTGGTTACCAAAAATTAACCATAACTAGAAAAGCTGATTCTTGTACAGTATTAAAGTATGCGCAGTTCCTATGTGAACAGTATTAAAACTGACGCTATTCATCGTGCCTTTCACTAGATATCACCTCTCAAACACGTTATGAACATACATACTGTAAAAAAATTTTAGCAATTATTTTGTCGTTACGTTGACTATATAAATTCTTACGCCTTCATAATTTTTAATGAATAATTTGTTTTTCATCTGATTGGCTCTCTCTGGCTGAAATGCATTTTTGCGGCAAGTATACCGCCAATAAAGCAGTTTAGTAGCATTATTCATATTCATATTCATATTCATTTATTTATTTCGATTTAGGCTTGTATAAAGCTCTTACGAATGTCATTTATCTCAAACAAGATTACAAAATTACAAAGATAAAGTAAAATAAAACATAAAACATAAAACCAGATCATAAAAGAAAAAACCAATGATTTTGGCTATGGATTGATTAGGTCGCTTTGATTTTAAAAAATCAAAAGATTATAGTAGGTATGGTCTATGGTATCAATCTCTCCCATAGAGCTCCCATGGAACTACCACCTAAAAAAAGCATGGAACAAGGCTCGAACAAGGAATCTGCTCACCTCCCTGTAGTACATAAATATGTTCCTTGCTGCAGTCTGCTGCTGCTCGATTCTGCAATCTCTATTCTCTCATCTCTTCTCGACCATAAATCTGTCCTTACTCTGAGTTTGTCTACATATCACAGAGTACATTGATTATAGTGCTACTTATTTATTATACTTCAGTGCCTTAATTAGGTACTGAAATTGAGCATTTTTAGTAATTATGGCACTGGATCGACGAAGTAAAAAAATTTCAACTATCAAATTGTATCAATGATGTTTTTCATTAGGTCCCGGGATAGGCAAGTCTGCCCGCGAAATTCAAATTTAATTTGGTTTTTCACAATTTGTAAACTAATACGACAAAGTAGGCTTATACTAATTTGTGAGTAACTCACGTCAAACTCATTATTTTGACTAATTTCTTAAACTGGACACTTTCAAGTAAAGATTTTTATATAAACCTGTGAAGATGATATTCCTAGGCTCGCAATTTGAATGCCGTAAGCCTACTTTGTCGTATTAGTTTACAAATTGTGAAAAACCAAATTAAATTTGAATTTCGCGGGCAGACCCTTGTCATCCACCTTAAAATAGATAATATTTTATCAAACGTCAATGACATCTCAATTTCTCAACTCAAATGTCGCGTACCTACTTGTCAATTTCACACAGCTGACAAAGGTAAAAACCACAGAGTACATTGAATATAGGGGTAGTAAAGTAACTAAAAACTCAAAAACAAAGCTGGTAGAAAGGTAACTCGAGTGCAATTTTGCAGTCAGCCAGTCAATAGAAGCCACAAAAAATCGTTAAAATGATAAGTGTAGTGTAACAGGAGTCTGACTTAATGTAATGAATAAACAAGTGAATTTACTTACTTTAAACAAATCATTTCGCATTATCTCAAAGGCATGCTCATAGAGCCATAATGCTTGTAACGAGTTTGGGTTCTTTTATTCTGCTTGTTATTCTAACGACAACATCTTGTGAAGAATTTAACCTTTATGGAGATGCTGGGCAGGCTTATGCCCTGGAAATTGATGTTGGCCACCCTCAGCAAAAGGTATTTACTTTTTGTATTCCAATAATATTTACTCATCAACCTCAATGTTTTAACGATATATAAAAAAAAATATTTTTCCTACTTATAAGTAGAGAATTTTTTTTTTTTTTTAATCCACTACAAGCTAGCCCTTGACTGCGATCTCACCTGATGGTAAGTGATGATGTAGTCTAAGATGGTAGGGGGCTAACCTGTTAGGGGCATGGCAGTTATATTAATCCCATACCCCTTCGGTTTCTACACGGCATCGTACCGGAATGCTGAATCGCTTGGCGGCACGTCTTTGCCGGTAGGGTGGTAACTAGCCACGGCCGAAGCCTCCCACCAGACCAGACCAGAGAAAATTCAGAAATTATAAATTCCCAAATTGACCCTGCCGGGGATCGAACCCAGGACCTCCGCACGTTAAGGCAACAGCGCTACACACTGCGCCACGGAGGTCGTCAAACTATTACATATTACTATATTTTTTGATTTCACCTTACTCGTTTTATAAAAGAAAACCTGTTTTAATTTATCTCCCATATCACTGCAATAAAATATTACTTATGGAGTAATTAGGTATGTACCAAACTCCATATACTTATCAAGCAAGTACTACAAGCAAGCACTATATAATATCACTACTATGTTAAATTGTTCTTAAATTGTAGTCATTTTTCAGCTAAGAGTATTAGTGGATACTGGAAGCACAACATTGGCAATTGCTTCTTATGCAAGGAAAGATAGTAACAAATATTTCCGCTCAGAGAACTCTACAAGTATTTACAACAGTGAAAAAGAGGTTTGTGTTGTGTTATTAATAAGATTATTCTAGTTTCATTCAAAATATAAACTATAAGTCAATCTTCAATAGGAAATTAAAGTATGCATATTGCAAAATTTTGGAACTGGCTAGCTTTTTATTGAAAACTTTTTATTAAAAATAAACTTGTTGTAAATACAACTAGGTACTTTGCTATTTCAAAGTTTTTTTGTTTTTAATCTAAAGTCATCAAATAAATGGATTTGAATTTAAATTAGACCTGAAACATTAGTGCTTTTTTATTCTTTCTCAGTACACTACAGTCCATTCTCACATTTTTGTTTCACTATGGAATCTTTAATTTAGGGTTTTCCAGACTAATTGAAAACAGGGATGTTATGGATATGAAATTTCGAATCTGGATATGGTTACGGATATAGGAATAATATTATACCGGTTTCAGATACGGTTACGGATATGCAATTATTTCGGATTATCCGTTAATTTCGGATAGTTTTGGTTAAGAATATTAGATTTCTTTGATTTAGCGTGCGGCTAGTGTATCGTATCGGCCGCGCAAAAAACCTCTCATAACATGTCTCATTTAGATTCTGCCTCTATTCAAAATTATTCAAAACCTTTGTATCAGATACAGTTACGATTACGGATAGATTTTTATTTCGGATATCCGATAGCTCCATAACATCCCTGATTGAAAATAAACATTATTCAATGCATCTTTCATAGTCATAAAGATACTTTTAAACAAACTTAATAAAATACACTAAGCCGTACATAAGTGCCCACTGGGTGTTGTGTGGGTGGATTGACAGAGGTTCTCATTTTGATACATAATATTTTAGGTGCAGGCAAAATACTCGCAAGGAACATGGGTTGGACATTTGGTATCAGATTTTGTGAAGTTTCCTTCTTTGCCAAGAGTTCCTGAAGTAAGATGTGACATTGCACTTATAACAAAGAGTCATAAGTTTTTCATGAATGGATCAGGCTGGCAGGTACGCTTTCTTAACTATTAAAGTTTTGTTTGTCTGTCAGTCTGTTGGTCTGATATGCTTCTACAACCCATCTGTTCAACTGATTTTGACAAAATATCATACAGAGATAGGTTGCATCCTGGGGAAGATGCATCCTTCTTTTTTTCCTAAAAGGTCAAAGAATTCCTGAGGGGTTTTTAGAAACCTAAATTCACATCAACACATATTTCTTTTTTTATTGTAAAGAATTTATCATATCGAAAGAATTGCTATACCTACTTATTATGTTAATATGTTGGCATGAAAAATCACAGCTAGAGAAAATTTTGCCTAAATCAACTTTTACTATGATATTTCACTTGAGTTAAATAAAGTTGAGTTATAAGGAAAACTGTTGGTATTTTTCAGGGACTCCTGGGCTTAGCATACTTACCTGTTGGTGCATGGGGAGAAAACGTTGTTGTAGGCTCTTGGCTTGATTCTGTGGAGAAGACTCTAAACAAAGCTATGTCCTTCCAACTCAAGTTATGTGGAATTAAGAGCACTACAAATGCAACACACTATGGAAGATTTGAGATGCTTGGTAAATGTCTTTTAATTTTTTTTTATGTAATAAGTATTTAGATTTGCCTCTAAACTGCCTCGTTGGTCTAGCGGTTAGCATAGTCGACTGCGGATCACGAGGTCCTGGGTTCGATTCCCGGTCGGGCAAAAACTGGAATTGGGTTTTTCAATTCAGAAATTCTCAGTGCCAGCCCGGAGTTGGAAGTTGGCGGTGTTTCACCCCCGTGCCTCGGAGAGCACATTAAGCCGTCGGTCCCGGTTATTATCACTAACATGATAATAGTCGTTAAAGCCCGCCAACCCGCATTGGAGCAGCGTGGTGGGTCTAAGCTCTAATTCCCTCTCTCATATGAGAGTGGAGGCCTGTGCCCAGCAGTGGGACGTTATTAGGCTGTAGTGGATTTAGATTTCAATGTTTTATTGATTCTGTATTACTTTATTTAATCAATGATATAAATGTGTCCTAAAAAAGTATGAACTGACACAACAAACGTATTGCGAAAGATTTCAGGTCACTATGATTTTCATTTTGTGTTGTTTAATAGAATATTTATGTGTACATGTAAAGTTGGGATGTTTTTTTTCCTTGTCTATCGCACAGAGTGGAGTGTTCTTGGATAGGTCGTTCAAAAATGTTGTGGGTGTGGGAAAACCATTTTTTGATTTAGGGATCCATTTGTGAAATATTCAGCTAAGAGTCAAGTGTCAACATCCTGTGCCAGCTAAATGTTTTATTTTGGATATGTAACAAAATTCATCGCAGTAGGATGCATCACAGCTAAGCGTGCTTTAAAAGTTTACGAGTAATTATTAGTCTACCAACTTATAAAACATGTACATATGTGTGACGGAAACGGAACCCTACAATGAGCATGACCTAGCACATACCGTCTACTTTTTTTTAAAATAATCTGTCAATTCATTTTATTATGTTCTAGATGACAGTACAGTATCAGCAAATCATAACGTAGCATTCCGTACCCCAATACTTCGTAAGCGTTGGTACGAAGTTGGCGTTCTGTCGATCAGAGTGATATCCAACAGAAACACTTCAAGGAACATAGAGTCTAATGTTACAAAGGATTCTGGTGACAACCTAGATGTGAATCAAGAAAATTGTGTGAAGCTCAATGAAGAGAAAAGTATTGTTGACAGTGGCACAACCAATATAAGATTGCCTGATATTTTATTTAGAGAGGTATGTTTTTTTTTCAAACCTTTTTTAAATTAAGTTTTATTTCACTGTAAGTTAGCCTTTGACTGCAATCTCACCTGGTGATAAGTGATGATGCAGTCTAAGATGTTAGCGGGCTAATCTGGTAGTTGTATGGTAATTCTATTAAGCCCTAACTGGTTTCTGCGCGGGACATCTAACGGTTCGTTGTCTTCAGTGGTAACTAGCCAATGCCAAAGCGTCTCAGACCATTTTGTCTCTGAGTAAAATTATAAAGTACTAGTTGATGCCCGCGACTTCGTCCGCGTGGATTAAGTTTTTTTTATTCCCGCGTGAACTCTAATTTTCCGGGATAAAAAGTAACCTATGTCAGTCTCCAGGTGCTTAACTATACTCATGCCAAAAATCACGTCGATCCGTTACTCTGTTGCGGCGTGATTGAAGCACAAACTAAAACATTTTCGCATTTATAATATTAAAAGTATGATCTGAGTAAAAAGAGTAAAATTATAAATTCTTGCCAAATGTCGGGGTCATGCCTGAGACCTCCCAGACAGAACAAACAAACTATGTATTGCCATATTTTATATTAATAGCATTAGTGTACAAAAGAGATTTGCTTTTGCAGGTTGTAAATGAACTTCGGAATGCTGCTCAAACATCAAACATATTGATTTTAGATGAATTCTGGTACCATGGTGAGGTAATATCATTTTGAAATTTATCTGTACTAGCTCATAAGGTCATCGTGCATAAAGGTTTTCCAAAAATCTAGTTGGGACTCTTTGATTTTCCAGGGTTGAAAATCCCAAGTAAGTATATCCCACGAAACCAAATTTCGTTGAAAAGTTTATGGACAGGCATACTTTCGCATTTATATTATCATACTTCATACTAATATTATAAATGCGAAAGTGTGTTTGTTTGTTGGTTTATTGGTTTGTTGGTTTGTCCTTCAATCACGCCACAACGGAGCAATGGATCGACGTGATTTTTGGCATGGGTATAGTTGAGAACCTGGAGAGTGACATAGGCTACTTTTTATCCCGGAAAAGTAAGAAGTTCCCGCGGGAACCAAAAAACTTAAACCACGCGGACGAAGTCGCGGGCATCAGCTAGTTGCTAATAAATAGAAAAGAAAGAAGAAGAATCATCTCAGATTAAGTACCTATTTATTAATGGATATGACACCGTGAAATTGCAAAAACCGTTAGATTGTAAACTGTCGACAGATACGCATTATTTTTCGGTAGATTTATTTTTATTTTTTAACCACTACAAGCTAGCCCTTGACTACGATCTCACCTGATGGTAAGTGATGATACAGTCTAAGATGGTAGCGGGCTAACCTGTTAGGGGCATGGCAGTTATATTAAACCCATACCCCTTCTGTTATTTGTTCGATTGTAATCTGTTACTAACTACCTGATTATTTATCAACCTACAAAAAAGAGACAAGAAAACGTAAATACAATGAATATTTCAAAAATTTACACTCAGAAAATTTAATGGTCTACAATCTGTCGACAGTTAACAATTTCGCTAGTTAGATTACAATCTAACGGTTTTTGCAATCTTACAGTGACATACATTACATTTAACTTTACTAAACCACAATGTGCCTTGATCCTTATCAATCCTTGATCGGATATCCGAGAGAATCAACTTTCCGAAGCGGTGGTAGAGTCTTGACGTATCATAAGTGACACAAGTGGTCCTATCTGAAATAAATAAATCATTTCATTTCAATAATATGGATCTGAATCTTTTAGGCTGCCTGCTGGCCAGAGCCTCAGGAATGGTCGCTGCCATCAATAGCGGTGGACCTCTTAAGCGCTGATGCAGATAATCAATACTTCACCCTTGAGATCCCACCTCAGGTAAGCCTAGTATAGTTCACGTCTATACATTCTCCCTTGAGATTCCACCTCAGGTAAGCCTAGTATAGTTCACGTCTATACATTATCTTTTAAGAGTTCATAATGAAAAAAAAGGATAGATTTATTCACTGTAGTGTACCGGGAAAGAGATAGCAATAAAGCAATGACTGGTGTAAAAAATAAGATTATAATGCAAAAAAAAAACCTCTGTCCATCATAGAGACATAGATTACTTTTTATCCCTGAAAGTCAAGAAATTTCTGTGGGAATCAAAAAAACTTATTCCACGCGGGCGAAGTCGCGGGCATCGTCTTGTACTGGAATTATTACGTACTAGCTGATGCCCGCGACTACGTCCGCGTGGATTGAGGTTTTTTGGTTTCCGCGGGTAGAGCTTGTCCAAGCTGAAATAACGCGCCCCACTATCGCATTTACGCACACAAGCAAATTTAAAATACGGGCGCAATACACAAAGATGCCATTGTAATTGGTCATTCAGTTGCCGGATAGACTCGAAGCTAGGAGCTGCGTTGTTCTCGGATTTGTTGTCCAACTAGTCATAAGTGATCTGAAACGCGCGAGAGCGGACGTATTGTTTCATACAACGCGCCAGTTTGCACTCACACATCTAAATCAACTAATTAAGTAGTGGGGCGCGTTATTTCATCTTAGACAAGCTCTACTTCTTATTTTTCCGGGATAAAAAGGGTTTCCAGACTGTAATCTATCTCTGTGCCAAATTTCATTCAGATCCGTTCAGCCGTTCGGGCGTGAGTGAGTAACAAACATCCATCCATACATCCATCCAAACTTTCGCATTTATAATATTTATTTGATTGATTTGATTAATACGGGTATTTTAATATATTTGATGACAGCGCCATCTATTAACATTATTGTAAAGTTTCGGAAAAAAGACCTTCAACATACTACGGTTCTCCTCTAGATGGCGTAGGTATTCTTTGAAAGTTGAAACAAATAAAATTTTGTATAATCAACGACGTGAATTTATTAGTTTTATTTCTGTTAATTAGTTCTTGTTACTACAATATAATAATGGTTGATGAGCCATCTATTAACATTATTGTGAAGTTTTAAATAAATACTTGTGCTCGTCAAAAAAAAAATTCGTTTCTTTATAATATTTATCTTATTTTAGTATTTGTTGTTCAACTACAGTATATGACTGAAATTATACATGAGTTACAGCTTTTTATTAATGTATAGTCGTTTTTGAGATAACGCCTGGACTAAACATCCCCACTTTGAAAGCCCATTTCGTCAATGTTTGAAGAAAATTTATATTAAGTAAACAACATTGGAGATTGATTGAAAACGCCCCATTTCGTCTGAAAATTTATATCAAATAAATATTTTATCCTTTTTACTAACACAAAACAATGAGTGTTGTTCTGATATTCGATTACATTCTTCCAGAATTTCATGCGAGTAGTAACTGCAAGAAATAACAGCGGGGAAGGTGGTACCGTTTCGGAGTTTTGCTACAAGCTTGGTTTGGAAGCGGGAGGCAAAGAGACCGTACTAGGCTACACAGCTATGGAAGGCTTGCAGGTAGTGACCATTTAAACTTAATAATAGAAATATATATTTGCTATCTGTTAGCCTTCTTAAAGTCAAGTTTGTGGATTTGAACCTACAAGCAAATAGTTTGCAGGTAGGATCAAATCCTATTAACTTAGGCCAGACATACGCAGACAGCTTGGAGCAGTCAGGATGGACTGTTTCACGCTGCGACTCTACGTACACGCATACATGGAACCACTTGAGCAGTTGCGACTGCTTCGGGCGGTTGGAAGCAGTTATCAATGGTAGCTTCAAGCTGTTGACTATGACTGCAAGAGTGGTCCGTGTATGTTGATCACTGGCTAACTGCTCGAGCAGTCCGTGTATGGCCGGCCTTAGTGTCAAAACAAAATGACTTACGTCATAAAAAATACCTATTATAAGTACTATTACAATTTCAAGTTTCTATTCCCAGTGGTTTAGGCTGTCCGTTGATAGCACAGTCAGTGAGGACCAGTCTTTTTATGTGTCTTGATTTTACAAAAAAATATATTATATTGAACTTACCTTGTTTAGTGTACTTACTATATTATATTTTCGTACGTAAAGCCGTCGGTCCTGCGCCTGATCTCTCTCCGGTCGTGTAGGATTTCTGTCCCATCGGGCTATGAGAGTAAAGGAACAGAGAGTGCACCTGCGTTTGGTTTGCGCACACACTTGTGCACTATAATATCTCCAGCGCAGATGGCTAATCTCTGGAGTAGAGGTGTTAGCATGTCGTTAAACGGTTAAACGGTTAGTAGTTAACGGCTGTAAAAAAACCATTGCTTTTTTTACTACCGCTTAGTAAAAAAAGCAATGGTTTTTTTTGCACAGGAGTAAAGATCGTTTACTACCGTTAACAGCTTACTGTTTAACAAACGATAGTAAAAAAAACAATGTTTTTTTCCACTCGCTAGTGCATACGAGTAAAGATTGTTTACTAATATTTTCAACTACTAGCCGTTAACATGCTAACACCTCTACTCTGGAGATTGGCCGCCGTAGCCGAAATTCGGTCGGGAGGACATTATTATATTTTCAACATAAATTTCCTCATATGCAAATCTTTAACCTGTGTCCTAACACGGGGAAATGGGTGGAATGGTTCAATTAATGGACCGATCACCCGCTTGGCGACGGCGGGCGTCCTCTATAAGTACATACATGCAAATCTTGGTTAAATATTAACAAAATATTCTAAAATATTTTTTTTCTATTCGAAGGTACTATTCAATAGATCCGCAGGTTGGATAGGCTGGTATCCATCAGACTGCGGCCCCAATGCGAAAGTCACCGGTCCTTACAACGTTTCCACTTCCCTCTTATCCCTCTGCCAACTGACAAAACCCGTGCCGGACGTCGCGGTGTCCATAAAAATGGCACAATGGACACTCTGTGCTATATCAATAATTGCCGCAGCTGTGTTGATATATTTACTAGCACCCTGTATAAAGGTGATGCTAGTTTCTCCGCTTCCAATGTCCCAGCAAATCTCCTTGTCACAGGCTGCGTTGGTGGAACAGGAATCGACATAAAAAAACGAGTCTGCTTTAGATCACACGACTGAAGTAAAACTTCTTTATGGTGTGAGAAATAAGATACATAACTGAAACATACATATACGTAAACTGGCTATGAGAGAAAGAGGGGAAGAAAATGTGTGCTCGCACCTCTCTCTCTTGCCCCTACAGTAATATACCAAACGTAACTCTCTCTCTTTCTATCTTCAATAACTTATGTCTCCGTCTCAAGTTTCGTTCGCCTCGCCCGATCACACTTCGTGACGCTCTCGTCACGCATTCGCCACCTTACTCCCCAAGTCTAGCGTGCGTAAAGAAGTTTTACTTCAAAAATGCTTGCTCTACATTTGTGCATCGAAAGAAATGTGGTGTTTACAGTCCGATCTCTGTTTTATTGTCAACGAAAGAGACTGCGAATAGTTGTGCAATTGTTACAATGATTGTTGAAACTTTTTCGGAATAGGGCTACAGGAGTGCAGATTACACACCCGAATCGCGGACAAAAATCACGTCCCCAATTTGAGTGTAGAACGGGCTTAATAAGCAATTGGGTGGCCAATATAGGGTCTGCTATATCGTTGCTGCTTGTGGAAACAACAGCACTGTATTTTAAGGCCCGTATTAACCATCGATATATATAGGTACTAAATGGGCCCTTTCATAGAAAAAAATTTGGCGTCCAACCTTTAGAGCACGCTCCTAACCTGTAAAGCCCTGTCCTTGTCCCCGCCATAGCGCTGTCCCGCATTTCAGACTAGATGGCGTTAGTAAAATAGGTCCCACATTCTTTGTTTCACAGGGCCCGTCTATGTAAATTGAGGTCGTTGGTATTGACAAACCGACATCAGCTAAGAACACGTTCACGTCGTATGTTTCATACAAATAAACGATTCATTGATTGATTTGATTGATTAAGTATCGGTCAATCTAGGCTTAGGACCGGTCTTTATCATAGATTGACCAATACTTGAGAACCTGTTCGTAGCTGATGTCGGCTTATTAATACGGCCAGACCAGACAATTTGGTTACAACAATTTTGGTAAAAAATTACGTCATTTAATTGTATTGAAACTAGTTGACCAAAACTATTAAAATATGGTGTTCGTACTATTTAAATTTAAATTGATATTAAAAAAGGCTTTTAAAGACTTTATAAATGTGTGAGAGTAGTTATAAATTAGAAAAATTATGACCGATTGAAGGATAAGAATTATTTATTTTATCGGAAAGTCATAGTAGGTAACAATAATGATGTGTAAATCGTAACCGATTTTTCAATATCAGTATTCATTGGTCAATCGTCACATGGTCTCATTGTTACGCTTTTTACATAGGGACTTTGACCATGACGAATTTATCCTATTTTTTCTTTTTCACCACCAAAACCAAAAATCATTTTTTTTCACCAAAAGCGCTTATGATTTAGGTCTTAAGAGTTAAGGGGCTATAGTAGTGTTATTATCTCGCTGCAGACTCAAAAAAAAATAAACGTGTTTTTATTTCTATCACCCATTAAAAAAGATACCAAAAAAACAACTATCGATATCACTCATCGACTGCAGTAATGCACAGGGGCCGTGCCATAGGGCCCGTTAGTGGGAAAGAGAGCGAAACACTCGAATGATTTATGGCCGAGTCTGCAGCGAGATAATAACACTACTATAGTTGGTTTTCGTTAGACCATATCGATGTATAAAATAAATCAAATTGTCTTTTTGTTGCTATTACCTAGTGCGCATTTAAAGTAATCGCAATGTCGTTTTTTTTTATTTATTTAGATAGCATACCCGAAGAAACCTTACAGTTGCCCAATGCGTCTCTCCGAGCTACAGAATTCAAGTGACAAAAAATAAAATCTTATTACAAATAACAAAATACACGTAAAACACATAGGCACACTGGTCACAAGAACACCGTAATTTTTATGAATTTTTATAGTAGGTACATTGCGATAATTATCTCTTTGAGTATAATACAGAAAATCTTTGCCGTGTTTCATATTCGACAGCAAAAACATACAATTTTGTTACTGTTCGGGCACGTGTTTTTCTCACGTGTATAATGGGTTTTTTTACAATAATTATTTGGATAATGTACCTATTTTACTGCATAA
The DNA here is from genome assembly GCA_923060345.2 of Erebia aethiops. NCBI lineage: Eukaryota > Metazoa > Arthropoda > Insecta > Lepidoptera > Nymphalidae > Erebia > Erebia aethiops. Next base: position 16,554,467 of record OV281087.1, read on the forward strand.
TCTCCAGTTTAAGATTTTTTCACAGAAAAAAAAAACTTGTTTGGACAGTCACTCAACTTTAAATGCAATCAAATGCTTTGTAAAATCATAGAATAGGTAATAAGTACAGGTAAAAATATGTCGAAAAATCTGAATTTATTAGACCGTTATTTTGGGCATATTCTCAATATGTTTTTAAATCAACTTGTGTATAACAATGTAAACTACGATAGCTAGATAGATTTTAAATAAAAGGTGATTCTCGTAACTATAGCCAATCACCTATGCTCAATACACATCGCGGGAGAAGCGTAAGTCGTGTCACACATGTTCTTATTTGTTGTAAAGTATATTATTACTACGTAATATGCATTATAAGCGCCGCGTCGCTCCGTCTGCTGCAATGTGTCTTGAACATTTTTTTGATAATATAATTGGTGCCAATCCTTTAAAGTAGCGATTTCACAAAACTGATTGAAATACCTAGGATTGAAATTGTGTAAATAGGGCACTATTGAGGTACAATTCTTAGTGAATTTAAAGCAAAATATGTTTATACACTAAACATCTTTCGAAAGCATTGGTAAATAGTATTAGCGATCAATTCCATGCCGAGAGCTCTTAGAGATTTGTTAACGAAATATTATGCTATAATAATGGTTTTAACAAATCCACAATTAGTTTAAATTTTTTCATAATTATTTAAGCTGCTGTTTATGATATTTTCATGTTATGTGATTAAGCTGGGCATTTTTATTTTTATGTTAGTTTCTTTTTTAACTCTACTAAAATAAGAATAATTTAAATTTTTTGATATTTTTTACTAGGTATATTTTTTTCACTGTAGTATTAAAAAATTACAGCACTGATATTTTAAGGTAAAGTGTGAGAAAAAATATTTATTAGTAGTCTGAACTTGCACGTTTGTAATATTAATAATATTAGTATAGAAGCACCTATAGGCGTGGAAAGTTTCAAAAGTGAATTATTCATCTACGATACCAGTACGTGAATTATTCAATCTTTACTATGACCTTACTTCAACAAAACTTGAAGAGGGTTCGTTAGTTCGTAAAAAAATTAGTAGTTATTATTTCGATGTCATCAGGGGGCTAATATTTTGGCCAAAAAGTAATGATAAATCAAACTGTAGCTTTACTACTTTTAGTAAAGCTACTTTGATACCGAATTAGTAGAGATTCTTTTTTTTGTTACGGCAGCTGAATAGTATTTTTCTGATAATATGGCACCTTAATGTGGCACTTATCTGTATAAATGCCATGTTGCACTGTTTTTACTACGTTACAGGCTAGTCGAATAATGTGGCAGAGTCGAAGCGACATGAACCGTTTACTTATGTTTCTCTACTTAATATAATTTAATGTGTCTATAAGTTACTTAGGTCTCTTATTTTAAATTATTATTATCGCCAGTATGAAAAGACGCATCGCGCTATTTCGACCCTGCCGCAATGTGTGTTGAGCCCCAAAATTGAGCCACTTCAGTCCGATTCTTTAATAATAAAGATAAGAGTAGGTAGATATTTGTATTTTCTTCAAACGTGTGTTGCGGATGGTAAAATTTTTTGTTATTAGGTATTTTTCTGTACTATTGGTACATCTTGCCAACAATAATATCAATATTAATCTGTAGCTCGATTTTTTTCTGTTTATGACTCAGAGTCAAAAATGTAATAGATACTAATTAGTTATATTACCGTATACTTACGTGTGTTTGCGTTAAAAAAATGTTTACTTTGCTAAAGTAATTTTTGAGTGTTTGAGATTTACTTAGTGGAATTTTAGCTGTTAAGTAGATAAGTAGATAGGCGTTTCTAATGAATTATGTATTTTGTTGTATCTGCTTATGAACTCGATTATTCGCGTGAAATCAGACTCAATAGAGACAGTGGGGCTGATTCTGTTTAACACAATCTCTAAACTAAACTAAAATAAAATGGCAGCTTTTTAATCTAGTTCTGTCCCTTTCCGTAGGAAGTATTATGAAAGGGTTAGCAATATTTGTAATGCTCTAATTTTAGTTTAGTTTAGAGATTGTGCACTACAGAATTAGCCCCAGTGCTTTTTCTATTGCAATTTTTTTATTTTGAATTACTTACAAAATACACATACCGGCAAAGACGTGCTGCCAAGCGATTTAGCGTTCCGGTACGATGCCGTGTAGAAACCGAATAGGGGTATATTATGTTTAATACAACTGCCATGCCCCTAACAGGTTAGCCTGCTACCATCTTAGACTGCATCATCACTTACCATCAGGTGAGATTGCAGTCAAGGGCTAGCTTGTAGTGGATAAAAAAAAATACTCATTACTTGGCTCAGCCTGATTATTATTTCCACGTAGTCTGATTTTGCGTGAATGAAAAATGACGAAGTATTTCTTTGTCTTCATTTTATACAAAATATGTTTACAGAGTCCATTTAAGAAGCTTGCCATAAAGATTACCATATTAATTTAATTAAGACTAAAAGTGTGTTAAAATACATTTTGGCTAATAGGTAGATAATTTTTGTAGATATTTATGAACAATCACATTGTTTTCAAATTTTATTGCACGTAATGTACTTACTTAAATTTCTTTGGCACATGATAATTATTGTGATTAGAAATTTATTTCTGTCTTGAATATTGACCAATTAGGCAAAGGGGTTCCATGAGATAATTTTGTCGATATCAGATAAAATCTTATATTTTCAATAAATGATATTGATGCAAAATGATTTGTGGTTTTCATAAACTAATTGTTTTACTACCAACTACCACCGACTTGGTGAACGGACGATCTCAAGCGAGAAGGAAAAAGACCGTGTCCTTTGGTGATCTATACAGGCGGCTTCGTCCAGCAGTGGGCGTCTACTAGTTGAGAAGTCGACGACGACATATTATCTTTAGCGTTTGGCCTCGCCGAAATCAAGGGTAAATTTTAAATAATCCAGCCTAAAACCGAAATTTCAACTTTCATGGATTAAACTTGAACAATGACAGATTTTCATGTTTATCGTTAAGCATAATGTAACACTCTTTTTTTTTGTCTTCCCAGAGGAGGGGGAAAAAATCCCTTATGGACTTCTGCCTGATGGCAGGGCGTGCCCGACTCGCACGGACTAAAAACCTCCCCCCCCTCAGGCTCCCCGATCAGCACGGAACCGCATTTGCATTTCTTCATGCCGATCGATATTGGTCAATGATTCAGTACGTACTCAACTCATTTTCTATGACGTATTGCGTATGACATATGCAACCTAAAATAACGCATATTTTAACATAAGCGTTAATTTAGGTTTATCAGAACGCAGAGGGGATATAATAAGTACTTAGTCTATGTAATTTTCTAGGTCTTTAAGTACTTTAAATACCCTTCCAATAAATCACGGTAATGACTGTGTTGCGGCTTGATTGAAGGACAAACCAACAAACAACACACTTTGCATTTATAATATTACTAGGTATGATGCTTAAGCAGGTACTTCTACAGGTAATAGGTAAATACGCATTATAGTATTATTTAATTAAATACCTACTCGGGGATTTCACACATCACATTACTGACCAGTTTTAACATTACTGATTAACATTGTAAATCAACTCCTACCTGAATAGTATTCAATAATTCATTGAATAATATTAAGGTAGGTAGATTCTTCAAAAATAGTAACGGTCTACGGTCTCTACGGGTAAGTATCTATAATTATCATCTGTTGCAAATTATAGAGGCATGAGGAAAATGGTAGATATAATCGTTCTAGGTATTGCGTTACGAAATTTACTCAGAAAGGCCGGAAATCTAGTCTAGATTTACCTAGTCCTAAACTATGTATATGGATAACTAAATTCTTATCAAAAGTTTTCCCCCGCTTTTTAAATCTGCAAATTTTAAATTAAAATATGCAAATATATTTATATCCATACCTTCTATAATCCAAAAAGAAGAAACTACCGCAAATAGAAGTTATATACCTATTATAAGAATAATAGGAAAATAATAATAATTTACTTAGAACATTAAATGTTTTTACAGCATTAATTTTGCTGTACGGAACTTAAGAGTGGAAGGGGAAGGGGGAGGCCTTTGCCCAGCAGTGGGATGATATATATAATAACTCAACATAAAAAAACAATTACTAAAATAACACTAAATACAGGCTCATATAAATAAATATCCATACCTACTAGTAATATTATGAATACTATAGGATTTGTGTGTCTGTCTGTCTGTGTGATTTTGTTAAAGGGTTCCTACCACAGATCACGGAAACTGTGGTTCCTACAGAAATAGGTACAGAGAAGGACTATAATAGGCATGATGACAGTAACCAAGAATCAATGAAATTATGAATTTATCGAATGAAATAGGATTCATGGATTATAAAAAACGTATTTATTTTTTCTATTTCGAGTGAGATTGCTATTTATTTTTATAAAATAAAATTATAAAATACAGCAATCCGCCATATTGGTTAAAACACCAAGAAGCGAATGACGTCACAATGGTTTGTTTTCGAGCTTTGACAAGCACTGCACAGAGTACCTACATTGGTAAAAATAATAGTGACGTCACAAACGACGCCATGACACTGGGGAGCGTTTTGGCGTGAATTTTAAAAATTAAATTTCAAATGCAAAAATTATCTACCAAACCTTATTTTTCTGCTGAAATAAGATATTTTTTCGAACTATACTTCCGAACATAATCTGACCATTTTACAAAATCAGTCATCATGCCTATTGTACCTATTTTCTTTCGGAAAATCAAAGAGTTCCTCTTTATGGAGGTATTCATCTTTATGGGGAACTTTTAGGCAACGTAATTAGTTAATTAACTCCGATAAGCAGTGAGTTTGTGCCCGGGGATTGACACCTGCCTGCCTGGCCTGCCTGCCTGGAGTCCGACTGGGAGGCCGACGTCTTAACAACAAGACTCCGCTGTACTTACAGATTAGAATTTTTAGTAAAAGTAGAAATCCCTGGCACGTTCGGAGTTTGGCGTATAACTATTACCTATTCTGTGGTATAGCTACCTACAACCATATCTACGAGTTGCCATCGGTCTTCATCGAATTGTATGAAGCCTTACAACTTAATTAAAAAAATCTAAGAAATCTATACTCTACTCTGACGTTATTAGTAAAACTTCGATATAATATACCTACTTAGGACGTCAGAGGTCGGCATATACAGATAGATAGATAGATAGATAAATTATTTATTGCTACACAAGACATAAAAATACATAGAAAAGAAAAGAAAACAAAACAAAGTGCGCAAAGGCGGTCTTATCACTAAAAGTGATCTCCAGACAACCCATTAATTAAGGACCTTTAAGGTAGGAGCGGGATAGTGCAACAATATAGACAGCTATAATAATATACTATCTACATAAACTTTACATACTAATAATACATCAATAATTTTATAAATACATATAAAAATAAATATATACCTATATAAACCTACATACACAATACTTAAATATTCTATAGCATACTAGCACTAGATAAGTAATGATCCTTTAAACGATTCTTGAATATATTTATAGATTTCGATTGTCTAATGTCATTCGGTAGGACGTTCCAAAGCTTAACCGTCTTTACTGTGAAGGAATTCCCATACACCTCCGTATGACTAGATGGTATTCTCAACCTGTTGTCATCTTTAGACCGCAAATAAATAGACAAGTCGTTGCTGCCAAGAAAGTTGAACCGCTCTTTTAAGTAAGGTGGCGTTTGAGGATAATATAATATGGAGTACAAGAGAGAAAGAGCATGTAAGTTTCTACGGGAACGAATTGGCAGCCACTTTAACTGAGCACGAAATTCAGATATATGATCATACTTGCGTAAGCCAAAGATAAATCGTATACAAACATTTTGCAGCCTTTCAAGTTTATTGAGCATGGTCTCAGATAAATCCAAATAACAAACATCTGCATAATCTAAAATGGGTAAAAGCAGAGTACTAGCTAATAGGATCTTAGTTTTAATCGGTAAAAAATGTTTCCACCGTCGCAAGTACCCAACAGCAGCAAAGATCTTACGACTTAGCTCTGTAACTTGCGGAACCCAAGACAAAGAATTATCAAGAATAAGGCCAAGATCCATAGCTGCATTAGTGTAAGGTATAGCTGTTCCATCTAAGACAACAGGTGGTATAATATTATAAGAAACTTATTCAAATCAGCATTAAGGGAATCAATAGCTGCAGCAAGATCATCAATGGCTGCTGATACATAAACTTGTAAATCGTCAGCATATAAGATGAAGAAATTACTGAAGAAATAGAGTTTATATAGATAGAGAAGAGAAGAGGAGAGAGGACACCACCCTGCATATACATATAGATACGGGCCTAATACGTTTCTAACTAAGTAAACTTCGTATGTCTTAGACTGCATCATCACTTACCATCAGGTAAGATTGCAGTCAAGGGCTAGCTTGTAGTGGATTAAAAAAAAAACTTTTGAATTTTATTTCATACGAAAAAATGTAGGTTATCTCGAGTCTCGACTCTACGTTCGACGCTCGTTTACTTAGTCTGCATGAACCATACCTAACTGAGGTACTTATCTAATTAGCACATGAAACCGAGGTAAACTTATTAATATGCTGGTACTTCATTTATATATCGCTAATTTAATACTTAGGTACTGTTAAATATATAAAAAAGACCTCTAGTATTACGAACGTTTAATATGAAGATTGCTTGGTGTTTAGAACTTCACGGGCGGTTGAATGTGCTAGCGAGCTTTGGATAGGTTTTCCTCAGTTTCGTCACAGGCACGGGCTAGAGCCCGATATCCGACGACGACGTAAACATCGCTTGAACGCAATATACGTCCACTACGTATTTGAGCTCAGCGGCGACCGCTGCGGCACACGTTTGATTTTTCTCGCCGTTTTGTGTGAAAATAATATTTTGTGTGTCGCAAATTATCACCCAAGGAGATCACACAAAAGTAAGTGTTTAATTTTTATTAATATTACTAAATAATGCTCGCGTTTCACCGTTCTCTTTTTTTTTTTTATCCACTACAAGCTTAGCCCTTGACTGCGATCACACGTGATGGTAAGTGATGATGCAGTCTAAGATGGTAGCGGGCTAACCTGTTAGGGGCATGGCAGTTATTTTAAACCCACACCCCTTCGGTTTCTACACGGCATCGTACCGGAACGCTAAATCGCTTGGCGGCACGTCTTTGCCGGTAGGGTGGTAACTAGCCACGGCCGAAGCCTCCCACCAGGCCAGACCAGGGAAAATTCAGAAATTATAAATTCCTAAATTGACCCTGCCGGGGATTAAGGCAACAGCGCTACATACTGCGCCACGGAGGTCGTCAAAATCTATCTTACCGGTCTACTGATCGTTAGAAAGAAATTTTTCATTTGCCCTGAAAATTAAAGAGTTCCAAGATTTATTTAGCCTATGTGTTAATTCAGGTCCTAGGCTATCTCCATTCCTTTCAGCCAAATCCGTTCAATTGTTGTGGCGTGAAGGAGTACTTTACAAACTTACATACATATACCTACAAACTTTCATATTTATTATATATTATTAGTAGAATTTGAACAATAAACAAGGAAATTAACGTAAATTACGTTGAAGTGTCCTAACCAACGAAGACCAACGTGTGTATCTACCTAATGGATAAGTAGACCATAATGATGACGTATTATCAGTTATCACTGTATTATTTTTGCTACCACTGAAGCATGAGGAGTAAATTAGTAGTTTGTGATATTATAAGAGCGGTAAGTAGGTAGGTTTTTACATACGAGTTGACGCAAGGCGAGGGCTGGTCACATAGTCACGAGTTTGTTAAAACCTTAACGCCGTGTAGGTACCTATCATATAATATTTTTCTATATACTTAGGTATTTGTGTACATTTGTGAGAAAACTTGAAAATACTACTCGCTAGAAAATGGTTTTTCACGCCCATACTTATTTCGAGATTTTTGGCGGCTATTTTATGCGCAATTTTTTTCTCACATCTAAAATAACTAATTTGTTGATTTAATTTTATGATTCCACATCACTTATACCACTCATATTATATTTTACTAATAATTTAAAAAGAAAAACTAAATGAAACTTTTAAAAATAGCGCGCACAGATTAGTAGGTATCTACGGCGCGTTGTTGTAATTGCGTTCTTTTTTTTATACACTACAAGCTAGCCCTTGACTGCGATCTCACCTGATGGTAAGTGATGATGCAGTCTAAGATGGTAGCGGGCTAACCTGTTAATGGCATAAAGTTATATTAAACCCATACCCCTTCGGTTTCTACACGGCATCGTACCGGAACTCAAAATCGCTTGGCGGCACGTCTTTGCCGGTAGGGTGGTAACTAGCCACGGCCGAAGCCTCCCACCTGAAAAGATAGATCTTTAGAGACTTTATGGTTTCAGATATTATATTGATACCTACTTGAAATACGTCGATTTCGTGATTTTGACTTTTTACTTTTACCCTATCACTGATGATCATCAAAACCTCTAGGGTAGGTACTTCCTGAAGTCTGATAGGTAAGACTGAAAGGTATGTAGGCTAGGGATTACATATTATAAACAACGGAAAAATTAAGAAATCGAAAGCTTCCCCTTCCAATCCCTCCTTATTATAAAGGGGGTGCTTAAAGGCTGTAAGTACACATAGTTAAAGAAATAATGTGCAATGCAGTGTACGTACCTACTACATACATAATATATAAATATAAAATTCATGACTCGGGTACAAATTTTCACAGAAACATTCCTCTATTGCCTCTAGCAGAATTCGAACCCGTGACCTCTGCCTTAGCAGTCATGGTCTGTAACCACTTGGCCAAACAGGTCGTCAATAATCACGTAATCTTGTCGTGTATTCTCCCAACTTTAGGTAGGTAGGTTAAATAAAGGGTAATGACATAGGCTATATTTTAATCCCGGAAAATTAAGAAGTTCCCTCGGGAATCAAAAAAACGTAATCCACGCTGAAGAAGTTGCGGGCATCATCTAGTTTAATATGACACAAGGATAATAAAACACAGATAAATACGACATTTAATGTTTTCCTGAAATACCCTTCAATTTTAATTTATTATGGTGGTACTAGATACCTAAGTATGATCCACAGATCACGCCTTGTTTCCGTTAGCTGTGGTATGATCATAAATTATAATAAACAACCTAGTACAATTGCTGTTCGTTTGTCTCGCTAAAACTCGAGAACGGGTTGGCCGATTTAGCTGATTTTGGTTTTGAAATGTTTGTCGTAGTGAGAAAATATGGAAAAATTAGTAAGTTACGACGCGCGGACGAAGTCGCGGGCATCAGCTAGTTATATTATATTATATTATTATAATGATGTTGCTTGTTTACCTTCAGATTACTTTTTATTCTCATTATTTCGTTTACTTTCATCTAATTTGTTTATTGCTGAGCTATTTTTATACCTGAGTTATATTATCCGCAATCGCAAAATGCGAATTCTTATTTGTATCTGTCACCGTAAGATTGCAAAAACCGTTAGATTGCAATCTAACTAGCGAAATTGTAAACAGTCGACAGATTACAATTTAACGCATTATTTTTCGGTAGATTGTAATCTGTTAGGTATATTAACCCGAAAAAACCTAATTATTTAAATATGTCGAACCCTAACCTAACCTACAAGAAGGAGACAAGAAAACGTAAGTACAGTGAATATTTCAAAAATTGAAACTCAGAACATTGAACGGTTCACAATCTGTCGTCAATTTCGCTAGTTAGATTACGATCCAACGGTTTTTACAATCTTACGGTGACATATTATCTATCTACTTATTCTAGAGGAATGTGCAGCCCCCAGACAAGTCGACACTGCAAGGGTTTATAATTATTTAGCTTTTTTGCCGCCTTATATTTTATTATTCACTGCATGAAAATCATACTAATATTATAAATGCGAAAGTGTGTTTGTTTGTTGGTTTTTTGGTTTGTTGGTTTGTCCTTCAATCACGCCGCAACGGAGTTACGGATCAACGTGATATTTGGCATGGGTATAGTTGAGGACCTGAAGAGTGACATAGTCTACTTTTTATCCCGGAAAATTAAGGAGTTCCTGCGGGAATCAAAAAACTTAAACCACGCGGACGAAGTCGCGGGCATCAGCTAGTAATTTAATAAATGTATTTTCTATGTTATTAAGAAAATTGAATTAAATTTAAATTAATTACTACCGATCCTATAGGTACTATTAAAACTTGAAATTTTACAACTTACGTAAGATAAAGTTCATTTAAAAACGGGGTTCAACTTTATAGGAGTGCGAACTGATAACCTCCCCCTTCCTCCTCTAATCCCTTCAAAACACTGTGAATAAATCCGTCAATCAATACTTTATTAATTCATTTTTGGTACCCTTTACACTTATTGACATCCGAAACTTATAAAACATGATGGTTATAATTTCAATTACGGTATCTTATATAACTAAAGCTACGAGGGTTCCAAACGCGCCCTGGTCTGAGAAGAGCCCACAACAAACTCAGCCGGGTTTATTATTTTTTATTATTATTAGCACGTGGCAGGCGGTAGCATATTATCACTAACATGATAATAGTCGTTAAAGCCCGCCAACCCGCATTGGAGCAGCGTGGTGGGTCACAGCTCTAATTCCCTCTCTGCTATGAGAGTGGAGGCCTTTGCCCAGCAGTTGGACATTAATAGGCTGTAGTGGTGGCAGGCGGTAGAACGATAAAAAAAAATTGGACTATTAATTATACGAATTGGGCCCTCCGTGAATAGGACCATCAGTTGCATATACCTAAGACCAACCGCGAATTAGGTGGAAATCAGCACCATTTGGAATTTGGATCTTTTAACAGCTAATAGACTTGGAATAAACAAACTTAATTTAACAATCCATGGTCGCAATCTACGTTCGCTTACACTTGGCATGGTGAGCTCTCACGTCGATCAATCGTATTTGCAATGTAAAAACTCAGAGTAAGCGTACAGTTCCACGTTCCGCATACGACTCGACTTAGGTAGGTACCTATGCAAGAAAATGCCGTATATTTTGCGGAAGTAACTATAATAGTTCCGCCTGTTTCCGCACGTATTGAACTGAATGTAAACAATCAATGATATGGTCAACAATCAACAACCTTCATGCACTTTTATACGATTTTGACTAGAGTAGGTATGACTGCGACTTCGTTCGTGAATTTAGTTTATTAGAAAACCCGTGTGAACACTTAGTTTTCCGAGACAAAAAAGTAAGTCTCCATCTCTGAGACGCGTAGGTATCTACCTACTGAGATAGCTTGCATTCAGAGGCGAAGACTTTTTAAACTTGCTCAAAATGACGTCAAAATCGGTTAAACAGATGGGCCCTGAAAAGGTAATAGGGACACAGATATTCAAACCTAGATAGTTAGATGGACAGACAGAAAGACACACTATCGTATTTATAATTAATATAATTAATTTTGTATAGAGTTCCCGATAAGAATCAATTTCCGTATGACTTGTACAGCCCTTCCTGTCTGTACCTGGGAAGTTAGGTTAGCTTAGGACGAGCTTGCATTAATTGTAGGTAGACACTGTATTATTGTTTGAATAAAAGATTGTTTGGTGTTCGGTGTGGTCTTTATTTTAAGACGAGTCACCTCAGCTCAGCGGTGAAAACTGGTTTGCTAGATCAAATTTTTTCGGTATTTACTATTAAATAACGGTCTTACAAAAAATATCCGATACACTTAAAGATATTGTCTAAAGAATGTGCTAATTTGTTACACGATACGATGTACTTTACTCGATCAAAAAAGATCAAAAAAACAGGCTAAATTAAATGTCTAAAACGAATTTTTTATTAATAAAATTTTCGACTTTGCTCATCATTTTTATATGGATAAATTCCTCTTGAAGTATTAATGAGAACCTGCTAAAATTTATTTCAAACTGAAGTCCTATATCTAATTCAAATTAATCCCAGAACTTGAACGTTGCCAAGCGGTTTCAGAATATACCGCGCTGCCCGCTTCCCCGCCAGTCTCTACGAGAAATGTACCGCGAGACGCGCGGGCGGCACCCCACACCTCACCTCCTAAAATCTTGGAGGTGACTCGCCTTAACACTTTATTATTAATTACTATTTAATATTACAGTAGACGTCCGTCTGCTAGTGATACAAGTTAATGAGAGATCGTATCAATCTGACATCTGTCAGAGCCTGACGTTTGACAACTTATTACTACAGACACGGGGATATATCCCAGTGGTTAAGTCACCCGACCTCCTGTACGGGGTCGTGGGTTCGTTCCCCCGGCACACACCTCCAACTTTTCAAAGTAATATGCGAGAAATTAACTGCCTCGTTGGTCTAGCGGTTAGCATACTCGACTGCGGATCACGAGGTCCTGGGTTCGATTCCCGGTCGGGCAAAAAATTGTAAGGTATTGGGTTTTTCAATTAAGAAATTCTCAGTGCCAGCCCGGAGTTGGAAGTTGGCGGTGTTTCACTCCCGTGCCTCGGAGAGCACGTTAAGCCGTCGGTCCCGGTTATTATCACTAACATGATAATAGTCGTTAAAGCCCGCCAACCCGCATTGGAGCAGCGTGGTGGGTCTAAGCTCTAATTCCCTCTCTCCTACGAGAGTGGAGGCCTGTGCCCAGCAGTCGGACGTTGATAGGCTGTAGTGGTGGATGCGAGAAATTGAATACCACTTCAAACGGTGAAGAAAAACATCGTTCCGCGAAGAGTTTGACACCGCGAGTTCTTCAAATTGTTCTCGAAAAGGTGTGTGGAGTGATGGAGTCTCTTGATGGGGCTATGAAATAAAATACAGCACAGTGGAATGGAACCGATTGTATTTGAGGTTGGTAAAATTATTATAAGCAAAAAACAGAACCGAGTGCGACGCCATGTACAAAGGAAGAAGGAATAGAAATTGACATTTCGACATGACAATAAAATCTATGGTTGACACATCTTGTACCACAGATAAGTTGCAAATCAGGTTAAACAATTTACACAGAAATTGAAACCTAATTTTTATAATCACAACACTTCCCCTCATGCGTAACATGAGAAAACACTTTACAATGCAGAATGACTCTAAACAATAAATTAACAACATAAGTTAATTACAATAATAATCTCCACATTGTCTATCCCATGTCTAGCATGACTATACCATGTGTCAACTAATAACCATCCAAAACAATAAACCAGGTGACTGACAACATAAAAACGCAAAAGGTCAAATATAAAAAAAAATGCCTATGACTCTACATTCCTCATACCTAATTCATTAACAAACCCCAAATACTTAACACTAGATAAGGGCTTTGTAAACAAGTCAGCCAACATATTATCGGATGGTAAATAGCTAACACTAACATCCTTATTCCTTACAAAATCCTTTACAAAGTGATAACGAAGGTCAATATGTTTAGTCTTCTTGTGGCAGTATTCTCTAGTCTCAAGCAATTTTAATGCGCTTTGATTATCACTAAAGATACTACAATTATAATGTTTATTAAAAATTTCAAATAAAAAATTTCTAATAAAACATACTTCTTTGCACGAATCACTTAGGGCTAAGTACTCAGCTTCAGTACTTGAAAGCGCAACACATCGCTGTTTGCGCGACTCCCAACATACAGTGGAGCCGCCAATCTTTACAACAAAACCACTATAAGACCGCCTGTCCACGACATCATTGGCCCAGTCAGCATCTGCATACACTGACATATCAAAAGTACCAGATTTAACAAAAACTAATTTTTTATGTATGGTACCATGCAAATACCTCAATATTCTTTTAGCAGCCAACCAATGATCTCGTGTGAATGCTGTATTAAATTGGCTTAAATGACTTAGAGCATAAGTGATATCAGGCCTAGAACACACTGACAAATACATTAGGCATCCAATCAGCTCTCTATATGGATAAACAGTGTCATCTAAAATATTATCATCAGAGCCTTTCTCTAGTTTACCAACAACCATTGGTGTAGAGACACTCTTACAATGGGTCATACCAAAACGGTCTAACAACTTTACTATATAGTCTGATTGGTCAAATACAATAGTTCCACTAGCTCTATCTCTATGTATCTTTATACCTAAACAATTATTTAGGCTACCTAAGCGTTTGCAACTAAATTCAGATTCTAGTAAATTATACAATATGTCCTTTTCCTTAGAACTATTAGTAAAAATGTAAAAATCATCTACATATAAAGCTAGAATCGTTAGTTGCTTGTCATTTCTTTTCATATAAACACATGGCTCGCAGTTATTTTGTACATAACCATTGTTAGTCAATAGAATATTTACACTATTATTCCACAGCCTACTTGCTTGTTTAAGACCATACAAACTTTTCTTTAACAAACATACTTTGGTCTTGTCACTTGTAAAACCTACAGGCTGTTCCATATAAATACATTCATTAAGTTTACTATGTAAAAAGGCTGTATTTATGTCCAAATGTTCAATATCCATATTTAATTCGTTTGCAATACAAAATAAAATTCTAAGACTAGTGTGTCTTACTACTGGTGAGAAAGTATCTGTATAATCTACACCAGGCTTTTGACTAAATCCTCTTGCCACAAGACGAGCCTTATATTTTGTACAGTTACCCGACTCATCAGATTTAAGTTTAAAAACCCATTTACAACTGACTATGTTGCAGTTCTTTGGTCTATCCACTAATTGCCACACATTGTTTTTAATCAGAGAATTATACTCTTCATGCATAGCGCTTAGCCAAAAATCTTTGTTAGGACTTGCCATTGCCTCATCATATGATTGAGGTTCGTCATAAATAAAACCATTGACTAAAAATGACAAATCTGATGAATCAGATAAATAATAATCTTGATATCTTACCGGTTTTCTATTACGAGTGGAACGAACAGGTCGCTCGCAGCTAGCACTAGGAACGTCTAGCACTGTACTATCTTCCCCTCGAACGACTGTTTCGTTACTTACAGTTAAGTCCAACTCGTTACTTTCTCCATCACTAGTGGTACTAGTTGCAGTCCCCTCAGCACTTTGGAAGGAGTCCTCGCCTGAAATTGGAGAAGAAAACACATCATCATCAAGATTCTGACTAGAATTATTAGACTTCCTACTAGTTAGGCCAGTATCATTGCTGCCATTACTATCATAACAAGAAGTATCAATATTATTCTCATTTGGATCCTTGCTTTGCATATCCATATCAATATAATTATTAACAGAATTATTATTATTTTCAATTGGATCAATGCTTTGCATATCCAAATTAATATTACTAACAGAAATATTATTATTTTCAATTATTGAACCAATGCTTTGCATATCTAAATTAATATTTCTATCTAAATAATCATTCCTCTCACAGTGGTTTATAAACTTGGTTTCAAAAAATATAACATTACGAGAAACAATAATCTGCTTAGGGTTTGAGGGATCTAATAATCTATAGCCTTTAGTATGCTCACAATAACCAACAAAGATACAACTTCTAGATTTTGAATCAAGTTTATCTCTCTTTACCTGTGGAATGAGTGTCATAGCACGGCAACCAAAAACACGTAGATGGCTCAGGTTAACTTTGTGACCTGTCCATACCTCCTCAGGAGTTTTATTGGGAACAGCTGCAGTAGGGCTTCGATTCTTAAGATATATAGCAGTAGATATAGCCTCTCCCCAATATTCTTTAGGAAGATGAGCTTCAAGCAGCATACAGCGAGCTTTCTCAAAAAGTGTTCGGTTAAGCCTCTCAGAGACACCATTTTGTGATGGTCTATATGGAGCTGTAGTCTGATGTACTATACCCTCACTCTTTAAAAAACTGGAGAACTCAGCACTGCAATATTCCCCACCTCTATCGGTACGCAGACATTTAATATGATAACCAGTTTGCTTTTCAACAGTTGCTTTAAAATGCTTAAATTTGGACAAAACTTCAGATTTATATGTCAACAAATAGCCATATGTCTTTCTAGAAAAATCATCGGTAAACGTTACCAGATATCTAGAACCACCCAGACTCCTTACCGGCATTGGACCACACACATCAGAATGCACGAGCTCCAATAATTGCCTGGAACGTTTTGCTTCACCCCTAGGAAACTTTTGCACTGCTTGCTTCCCCTCAACGCACGACACACACTTGTTAGTGATCGCATCGTACTGAGTCGAGTTAGCATTAACACCAACAGCAAGTTTACGGAGTACACTTACCCCACGGAAACTCAAATGTCCAAGCCGCTTATGCCACAAGCATAAGTCCGGTGTATCCTTGGCTTCTTCTGTATCAAGCGAACTTTGTGGCTTTGACACGGCATTCACAGCATTTGCAGCAAAAGAATGCTCCTGTGAATCATATAAAACATTGTCCAAAATATAAATACCCCTCTGTCTAGTGGCAGAAACAACAAGAGATTCCCCATTGAAAATATAACATTTATTATTACAAAACTTCACAGATAAAGCCTTCTCACATAATTTAGAAACACTAATTAAATTAGTTGAGAGATCAGGTGTATACAAAACATCTGTTACTAACTGAGACTTGTTATTTTTCATTGGAATTATCACTTCACCATAGCCTAGACACCTTAGGGTACTACCATTAGCAACTTGTACAGTCTTATCACATTGTGATATTTTAATAAAACACTGCAAGTCCTTGCACATGTGTCTTGACGCGCCTGAATCCACAATCCAGTCCTTACTATCGAACACTCCATAACATTGAGCCACCAATGCTGCTCCCACATCATTTTGCTTTTGTTTCTTGAACTTATAGCATTTAAATTTTTTGTGACCTGGACGGTGACAAAATTCACAAACAGGTACCTTCCTAGACTTCTGTTTAGACAGTAGGGCCATGTCATCCTTGCTCTCGGTTCGCCCTCTGCGTTCCTCCTCTTGTAACAATCTAGTACGGACCAAGTCACTCGAAATCGTACCTGTGCAGGCGACAGCTTCAAGGCTGGACACGATTATGTCGAATTCTTGTGGAAGGCCGCTCAAGATAATTTCCGCAACCTCAGCATCTTCTATAACTCGGCCAATATCGGTCAACTGCTGGACAAGAGTCGTTATGTGTTCAAAGTATGAATTCATACTATTAAAATCTGCATAGCTAGCACGGTGCAACTGTCTTAACAACGCTACACGTGTTCCAAAACCTCTATCTTCGAACACTGCGCTTAATTTGTCCCAAGCTTGCTTAGCTGTACTCGCATTTCTAATATATTGCACACATATGGGTTTTACAGCTAAACTAACGCGGGCTAGTGCGCGTAAATCTTTAGTTGGATCGACGGGCTCTGTACTTTCAATGCATGACCATAGGTCATCTATGATCAAAGTATGGCGCATGTTAAATTTCCATATGTTGTAGTTGCTTAAACCTTCCAATTTATCGAACGGTACATTATGGTGATGCAGATGATTCGATAACGCTCCTGAAGCCATATTCTTAACTTTTCACGATGTACTCACACGAGGCAGACTGCTGACGCAACAAGCTTTGCGAGGCACGCCGGTCGCCCACGTTGTCGTGATGCAGTTGATGATAAGAAAATACCTTTCCAGTTCCAACGGTGACAGCCCATAACCTCTTGATGGGGCTATGAAATAAAATACAGCACAGTGGAATGGAACCGATTGTATTTGAGGTTGGTAAAATTATTATAAGCAAAAAACAGAACCGAGTGCGACGCCATGTACAAAGGAAGAAGGAATAGAAATTGACATTTCGACATGACAATAAAATCTATGGTTGACACATCTTGTACCACAGATAAGTTGCAAATCAGGTTAAACAATTTACACAGAAATTGAAACCTAATTTTTATAATCACAACAGAGTCTGCCAATCCGCACTTCAAATGCCATATTATTTCTATAGACTCGTACGTAGGTACTCTTACAACATAGAATGTTTAGCCTTTCGTATGAAGGTAAAATATATTATATATAATATGGTACTTGAATATAATGAAAAATAAAACGATGTCTTTGAAGTTCAGTAGGTACCTAAGTAAGTATGAGATATTTTTCGTGATTTTATCACATGCACTAGATAAAATTAAAGTAAAACGGGGTTAACTCAAAATAAGCTCAAAATCAATTCATCTCTAGGCTGTGTAGTGTCTCTTTGTGAGCTTTGTCTTTCGCTGTGGCGTCATTATGACGAATCCCGACAGGGACAATTTAAACTCGGGTTTCGATTTACCCACTATAGTAATAATCAAAAATAAGTAGATACAGGTAATGCATGGGACGGGTGACTTGCTTTACGTAGGTAACAGTTAAAGGAAGATATTTTTTTCTTAGCTAAGCAAAGTTAAGCTTAAGTATCTTTAGCCGGTACCTACCTAATTACCTATTTACTTAATATTACAGAAGATTGCTGTGTGAACTTTTGCTTTGTAGCTAGGTAGGTACCTATCTGTCATTCATAAAATTATTTTTAAATAAAAAAAACCGCCTTCAAAAACTAAAAAGCAAAAAATAATTGGATATATTTACATATTATTATTTCTACCCACTATGTAGAAGTCGGGCGAGCCTTGCGTCAACTTTGCTTATCCTTGTTATACCCGCCCGACTTCAACATAGTGGGTAGAAATAATAATATGTAAATATATCCAATTATTTTTTGCTTTTTAGTTTTTGAAGGCGGTTTTTTTTTATTTAAAAATAATTTTATTGTTTGCTTTTTAGTGCTGTAAATATTTAAAAAAAAAGAAAAATAGGTTCTCGAAAGGTAGACAGACCTGTACCTAATAACTATCTGGGTTCGTGTCCTTATAAAATTTAAGTTCCTTTGATTTCCCCAGGATTCCATCATCAGACCTAATGACCATGGGACCACCTGGAAAAAAAAAAGAATTTTCCAAATCGGTCCAGACGTCTTCGAGTAATCGGGGAACATACATTAAAAAAAAAAAAAGATTCCGACGAATTGAGAACCTCCTCCTTTTTTTGAAGTCGGTTAAAAATACGTGAGGAGTTACCTAGCCAGTAGCCACTTTAGTGACAGTGCATTTTAAAATATGAATTTCGTAACCTTTGGGATAAGATTATCATAGTATCAACGAGTAGGTAGGTAATAATTAAAATTGTTTCATCATCATAATTTTATTGTTTAAAATATACTTAAATAACCTCCATTGTCTGAAGTCTGAACACAAACGTATGTACTAGTGTTGCCAACCGTCCCGTATTTCACGGGACGTCACGTATTTCATGCATAAATTTCAATATCCCGGCGGGACAGCTCATGTCCCGTATTTTGGTAATTAGGCATACAGTAGGTAGTGCGTAGTGCGCACAGACCAGTTAACCAGACAAGTGAAACCTACGCTAACCACCCGCGCTCGCGCGTGACTAGCACGTTCAGTTCGTAGGTGTGTAGCAAGCATTAACTGGTCTGTGGTAGCAAGTGTATGTGTCAAAATCATTGGTCAAAATCAATGAAAAATAAGCAAAAGTAATACAATGGTCAATGTCAACGCGGGCGGCTGGCTAAGCTAATACCTAATCTGTGTCGCTGAGTGAGTGATGTATGTTCGCATGGCGGCGACAAAACCTTAAATGCAATCGATAAATGGAAGAAAATAAAAGAACCGTTTTCCAAGACAGAGATCAGCAACGTTTTCACAATAATTTCTTTTATTTTTAGCATTCCTAGCTCAAATTGTTACGTCGACAGGGTGTTTTCGCAAATGGGTCTAAAATGGACTGATGTTCGTAACAAATGCACACCAAATTTAATTAGAGGCTAGAGCCGAACTGCTTACCATGTTTAATTACGATTTTGATTGTGTCTCTTTTTATAAACATATCAAATCACAAAAAGATTTGTTGTGTGCAGTAAAGTCTGTAACAAAGTATAGTTTTAAGTATAAATAAAATACATAACTGAAAAAGCAATGCTTTTTTTTCCGTCCCGGGTAAAAATTATAAATCCCGTATTTTTTAAGATTCTTAACCGTTTGTCCCTTGAGGCTGAAAAAAAAAGTTGGCAACCCTAGTATGTACCTATCCTACTGGAACAAAAACAAAGTAAGAAAAGGGTAATCAACCCAAAATACACTGACATTTGCCCTGAATACTGTAAAAAAATAAAAATATCAGTAAAAGCAATTAGCAAAGTACTTAATTATATGTTATCTTCAGCAATACAATTTTCAAGTTGTGGTTATTAGGTTTGTTATGTAATAAGGTCATAGACTTATTATATTACTAGGTATATAAGGTCGACAGGTTTACATTTGGATGCATAGATTGACTTATGACTAATTATTAGTATATTCTGTCTAGGTTTGGATGCAAAAAATTTTTTTTTTATCCAGTAGGTACAAGCTAGCCCTTGACTGCGATCTCATCTGATTGTAGGTGATGATGCTGTCTAAGATGGTAGCGGGCTAACCTGTTAGGGGCATGGCAGTTATATTAAACCCCTTCAGTTTCTACACGGCATCGTACCGGAACGTTAAATCGCTTGGCGGCACGTCTTTGCCGGTAGGGTGGTAACTAGCCACGGCCGAAGCCTCCCACCAGGCGAATATAATTGGTCTCTCAATTCTCATCAGAAAGGAACCAAATAAAATTTAAAGCCGCGAAATAGGTTAATTATTGTCCTGGCATTGCCCTGTACGTAAGTGTATACAAAGATTTTGTTGACAAGAATGATAAATGGCATACGCTTATTTACTTTCAAACGATTTGATGGTAGATATGTACCTACCAATATATAGGTTTTGATGATTTGATGTAGGTTTTGTTGTCGGTTTCCCTCATTTCTATTGGATAGGTACTTGTCTCTTTCCGTCAAAAGTAGAGATAAAACTAATATTTCTTATCTGTGGTATTATATTTCTCTACGAACCTTTACATGTCGACTAATTTTTTCTTGTAATATACCGCATTTTGTGCGGCGATAGAACCTAACTACCTGAATATTCATGTCAAACCCTAACCTAACCTATAGTTCGCGCGCGAGTTGAATGCAGAGTAAATGTATGGTGACACTTACATTTACTCTGCATTCAACTCGCGCGCGAACTGTCCAAGAAAGAGACAAGAAAACGTAAAAACAATAAATATTTCATAAATTAATACTCAGAACATTGAACGGTTCACAATCTTTCGACAGTTTATAATCTAGCGGGATAGAAATAATATTATAATATTATAATCTAACGGATTTTACAATCTTACGGTGACATATACAATGCGAGTTTGCATTCTCAGCCTTCACTGAAGCCGCTGTAACCTAAATGATCGATTAGACTGCGCCCACAAAACCTCATTAGCAATGTACCACAAAATAACAACATCCAAATCCAAAACAACAGGTGAAAAATAACTTGCTGCTTAGCATTAGTAATAATAAATATATTTTTAATATAAAAATTAATTGCTGTTCGTTTGTCTCGCTAAATCTCAAGATTTAGCTGATTTTGGTTTTGAAATGTTTGTCGTAGACTCGTAGTCGTAGTAGTCGTAGTAGTAGTATTATTGTGCAATGGTTTTTAGTCTATCTCGTTGTATCTCGCCCTCAAGATTGACAGTCGATAAATAACCATGTCGAAATGTCAAAATAGGTCAATAACCGAGAAAAAATAGTCTGCCATGTTAGGGTTCGTAGAGAAAAATACCACAGATAAAAAATATTACTGTTATCTCTACTTTTGACGACACGAGACCAGTATGGCTAGCATGCGCACGTAGAGATATGTTTCTCTAATTTTGTCGCTCTCTTTTCTCTGTTTATTAATATGGATCAGAAAGAGAAAAGAGAGCGACAAAAGTAGAGAGATATATCTCTACGCGCGCATCCTAGCCCTGCAGACATAAGTGTAACCATGTTTGCTACGGGTAGACCAAGAGATATAACGTGAGAAAATGGGTAGACATAATTTTCTCGTAGGAAGGTTTAAACGTTAAGAAAATATGGAAAAATTTGTTTGTTACGACGCGCGGACGAAGTCGCGGGCATCAGCTAGTGTTATATAGTCTATGCTGCTTAAATTTTTCTTCAAGAAAAGAAATTCATACTACTACTGTATTCACATATAAATAAATGAAATGAAAAATGAAATTAAATGAAATCATAATAACACCTCATCTGCGGATCGACGCCAGTTACAATAGTATTCAAGTCGTAATTTGTTTGATTAGTTATCACGCAACTTTCATTTTAAACAAGTAGGTAGGTAGGTACGTAATACATCAAACATGAGTGAAAAGACAGTAAATAGTCAGTAATATATTGTCAGTAATGTAAGTACAATGTTGCTTGTTGTTTTGAAGTGAAAACTTCTTTTAACCGCGTTGAGCACTTTTTGGCAGGGGGTAAAAATTGAGATTCGCGTGACCGTGATTGACATGCTTGCTAACACCGACATGCTCGCGTGGTTACGAAGACAAAAGATCTTAAATATAAATATAGGTAGGTACCTACATTCAGTGAAGGAACCGTTCAATGTTCTGAATGTAAATTTTTGAAATATTCATTGTACTTATTTACGTTTTCTTGTTTCTTTCTTGTAGGTTAGGTTAGGGTTCGACATAAATAATCAGGCTGCCTGACAGTTTACAATTTCGCTAGTTAGATTACAATCTAACGGTTTTTGCAATCTTACGGTGACATGGGCACTGAAAAGGTTGCTGAAGGTCTCGTGGAACGGAGGAATGGAACGGAGGATAGTTTTTGAGGGCCGTCAGACTTCGGAATACCTACTTTAGTTTTTTCACGTTAATGAAGTTTCATATTTTATATTTATGAAGTTTCATGTTTATCTTATAACTTCTATGCAAACTGGCCACCGAGCAACAAAAATTTTTTACATCCATATTTTTTCACCAGTTTACCTAATGACCCCAGGGTATTGAGCATTTTCATTTTCTGGAACATACCTCCCCAACTGATAGTTTTTGAGAACCCCTGGAGTGCTCAGGAAATTTTTCCACATTCACGACGTTCTATAGTTTTCCTAAAAGAAAACCATTGTGCTTTATGCAAATGCATAATACGACAAAAAAAGTTTCACACAAAATTCTGGACAGCCTCCGGAAGATTTAGGATGAAATTTTTTTAGTGCCATCTTTGTTGAGCGATCCACCCAATTGGCCAAGGTATTGAGCAATTTCACCATCAGGACCATACCACGTTTTTGAGGCAGGTTACCCTGTTTGATTTGCCACATCCAGCTTTCTCTATAATTTTCTCGATCCTAAATGGACCTCTACGCGCAAGTTTGGTGAAAATGTTCCATACAAAATAGTTTAGAAGGACGCAAGTAGGTACTTAGATAAAAATAACGACAATCGACATAGTATACAGCTGCTGCGTTCGTAATAATATGTCTACGGGTCAGTCAGATTACATCGTATTTACCTACTGTGAAAACCCGTTCGCAATCTGGAGACCCTGTGCTTGAGACCAAAGAGCCATATAATATGTCTATTTCCTCGGTTAAATTCTATAATGTGCCCCAGTGCTAAGTGACCGCTCGCGTTTCTTGAATATTTGCACAAAATTATTAATAAATAACCTTAAAACAGAGGTCTAATCCATATGGATGTTTCCTTTACTTTTAAGGTTATTGATTAATAATGTTTCGCATATATTCAAGACACGCCGGGCAGTCACTTAGCCCTGGGGCAGATTGTATATTGTAGGTATTAACAATTATTATTATAGAACCTTTTTAATAACATAATGCAGATTTGGCTATAGATTAAACCTCATCACTCCAAGTTTAAACTCATTGCTGGCATACTCCATGTTGCCGGCTCACTAGACTGTGAGCATGGGTTTTCTCTCAGAATGAGAAAGAAGGATTTGGCAAAAGTCCACCGCGCTGGCCAAGTTCTAATTGGCTGACTTGACACACATCCTTGAGAACATTATAAAAACTCCTTTCCTTACGATATTTTACAAGTGATAGAATGGGTTAGTTATAAATACATTAAACTCCGAAAACTGAAAAGGTACGTGCTCGGGGCTCGCGCTCGAACCCCCAACCACCCGAATAGGAAGCGGGGCGTCTAAACCACTGGACTATCACCGCTATTCTTGAAAGAGGCCTGCATATATGCATAATACATAATATAAAAACCTATTACCTATGTAGGTACCTGTCTTTGTCTTTTGTACACAAACTCTAATGGTATTTTTACTTTCGTTATTATGCAGAAATTACATTTACAATTTATAGCCTTTCTTTGCTAGACTATACCTACTTACCTAATTGTTATTTAGAACTGTCTGAAGTGGACCCGGCAGACGTTGTCCTGCCCTGAATCTAAAACTAGATTGCAGCGCCACCTACCGGGTTCAATTGTGAATATAAACCATCCCGGGACCGACTCAAACACACACAAAAAATTCTATCAGAATCGGTCCAGCCGTTCTGCAATTGATTTTCATTTAAATATAGATTTGAGAACCAATACAGTTACACAACCTAGGTATTTTAAGGTTTAGCGTAATCATGGTTTGACATCATGGATATTACTACGTCTATAATCTATTTAACTACTGTTTATACATATAATATGTCATCGTAAGATTTTAAAAACCGTTAGATTATAATATAACGTTTTTTATCTCGATAGATTATAAACTGTCGACAGATTGTGTTGTATGTAGCTATGTCCTTTTAAACCATTGGTTGCCTGGAAGAGATCGCTGTGTAGCGATAAGGCCGCCAAATTGTATACTTACTTTGTTATGAGCTAAGTTTACTATTGTATATTTTCCTTTGTGGTGTACAATAAAAGAATATTCATTCATTCATTCATTCATTGTGAACCGTATCATACTGCTTACAATTTTTCGCTTATTTTTCGGTAAATTGTAATATATTAGGTATGTTAACCCGATAGAACCTAGTGCCCTGCATAACCTGCGGCCGGGCACTATCTGAATATTCATGTCAAACCCTAACCTTACCTATAGTTCGCGCGCGAGTTGAATGCAGAGTAAATGTATGGTGACACTTACATTTACTCTGCATTCAACTCGCGCGCGAACTGTACAAGAAAGAGACAAGAAAACGTAAAAACAATAAATATTTCATAAATTAATACTCAGAACATTGAACGGTTCACAATCGACAGTTTATAATCTCGCGGGATAGAAACCGTTAGATTATAATCTAAAAAGATTATAATCTAATATTATAGATATAATCGTTAGATTATAATCTAATAAATTGGCGGCCTTATCGCTTAAAAGCGATAAGGCCGCCAATTGTACCGACTTGCATTTCTTTGTTTATTGTTTTTTGATTATTTATAAGTGTACAATAAAGAATATTTCATTCATTTTTCATTCTAACGGATTTTACAATCTTACGGTGACATATATAATGTAAATAAAATCTAGAGTGAATCATCATGCATCTGATAACCCAAGACATACACATTGAACTGTGCATTGGCATCATTCTAATAAACACGTTGTACGTGACAAATAATAATATGATATTGATTATAACATATTATAGAAAGAATAAGAAACTAAGACGTTCACGGGTTTTTATTGCAATTTTTGTATTCATTTTCAATGCTCCGATTCTTGCAGGGACTGCGAAATCTGTGATTTTTTTATCTAACGCAATCTTTCCGCCCAAAAAGCAAAATAGGCGAAAATGCAAAAAAACTCATAAAATCTAAATTTCGATTTTTTTTTCAAGTTTGTTTCGATTGTTATGGCATGTTTTTTTTAATATTTGAAAAATGTTAGATATAATTGTGGGAAATTTGACTCTCTACAAAAAGTTTTCTAAACAATAGGTATATCGAAATTTTGCTTTGTTTACGAGATAGGTACCTATATTGAAAAATCCAAAAGGGGTGCTTTTTCATCCCCATATTAAATTCCCACCCTCTAATTTAATAGCACTCCGCGCTTTTTTCTTCTTTTATAACTCATATTATAACGATTCCTGCAATAAAAACCCGTGAACGTCTTAGTTCCCTATTTCCCAGTTTTTTAAGTTATAATATGTTATGCATTATGCGAAACAATATACGACTAATACCTAAGGAAAAAAATACAATTATATTTTGATCTTAGGATGACCTTAGGTCACAAATAATAATAAGTAGGTACCTACTAGGAATTATTTTCAAAGATGTTTTGTGTATTATTTTTATATATTTATGTACCTACCTATAATATGTATAGAGATAATTTCATAGAAATCTGTACCACAGTATTGGTTATAGATACCAATAGTACTGTGTCAGTAGGTACATACAAATAAATGAGAGAATTAAATATAATAGGTTCTAGGTATCTACCTAATATAATAATTAACAAAGCTCATGTTACACAAATCACTTTATGACACTCTTATCTTTTATCCATGGACGCAAGAAAACATGGAAAGTTGTTGGGGATTAGAGGTAATCGAGAAATAAAGACGCGTTCACCGACTCCGCGCCCCGTCAACACCTCCGCTTCTTTATCGTTGCGCTGTAGAGTCGTCAGTCGTCACTTTTAGTCGGGTCGTCAATTTTGGTGGGCTTAGGTTTCTCAGCAGAATTCACTCGCACTCGAACTTTTAAATTCAATGTGTGCGAATTGCGATGGAAGCCCGGGGGCAGATAACGAACTCAAAAATTCTATGGGGTAATTTGTGGCCTCGTCTTGATCTGCACCCCGATTGATGGAGCTATACTGCACATTGTCCCCATCAACACGCATCAATATGGTGTTGTTTATTGCAGCAGCTTGATCGTTTCGAGTCGTTAGTATAGCGCGCTCACAGAACCAAGAATTCTCTCGAACTGTCAAATTCTCTGTTTCACCATACACTAAAATAATTAGTTCCTCAAAAGAAGAAACTGTTTGGCATAAGTTATTAAAAGCATACACGAAATTAAGTCCACATATCACAGGCGTTCACATGGCATCGAAATATTATGGAAGTGCAGAATAGATCAAGTGAATTGCTATTATCTGTTGAGGAGTTGTGTCCTTTATCTCTGATAATATTTATCAAATCTTCACCAAAATTGTGCAAAACTTACCTGATCATGCATACCTTCTAATAAAGAAAGATTTATTCAAATCAGTTCAGATTTGACTGAATTATGTAATAAAATCAACAAAAAAACCCCTATCCTGGAGGAACCTCATTTTCTATCGGAATAAAAACTATCCTATATATTGACCCGGAGTATCAGCTACCGCTTTACCAAATTTCATTTAAATCCGTTCATTAGTTTTGGCGTGATGCGCGGCCACACAGACAGACAGACAGACAGACAAAAATTAAATAATAAATTTTTATCTAAAAAATCTGTTAAAAAAATTTAATTAAAATTTTAATCGGGGTATGCTTTACTATCGATCCTGATATCGATAGTAAAGCATACCCCGATTAAAATTTTCAGAATATATTAAATGTACAGAAATCTTCCAGTTACAGTTTTATTATTTAAGTATACTGTATAGATACAAAATCATAATATTATCTAGATAACTATATCTATGAATAAATAATTAAGCATAGCTCACTAAGGATTATGTAACATAAGAGCATTGAAATTTCAACAACCTCTTTGACCCCAAGACATTAAACGTAGCTGCAACACCTACCAACGTAGCTTTTTAATTACCATTATCCTAAGTCTCGTGGTCGACCCCAACAATCAATTAAACCAGTCGTTGTCCGGCTCTCGCAAACAACGCCTTTTCTTTACGCTGCGTTACGACAGTTACGATCTTGTGTGAAATATCAATATGTGGAAAGGTACATAATAAGTATAGGCCTTATGTAAGACAACTAGACCACAGCGTGGTCTAACGTGATTTGTGAATAGTATTTAGTATTTTAGTAATATTTTATTTGAATTCCATAATGTCTGGTGCCGAAGATTTAAATGATGAGACGGAATTTACCGCTGAACACAAATTAGGTAAGATATTTTAATAAATTAAGGTAAATAATATACTTAATATTTACCGTTTTAGAAAAAGGAAAACCTCGTGAAAACTGAATCTAAGTTTCGGGATAATATGTAATGAACTAGAATCTAGATGATGCCCGCGGGCCTCGACTTCGTCCGCGTGGATTGATGTTTTTTATTCCAGCGGGAACTCAATTTCCCGTGATAAAATAGCCTATATCCTTCCCCGGGATGTAACCTATCTCTGTACCAAATTTCATCATCAAAATTGGTTGAGTTGTTGGGCCGTGAACGCGTAGCAGACAAACACACTTTCGCATTTATAATATTAAGTACCTATTGATAACTTATAAATGTCCTTTCATGCCACCCACGAAACACAGGCTTCTCTTTTTTTTTGTGATGAAACCTACTTACCTTAATGATCATGAAACGTGCTAATTTTGCTACGAAAGATTATGATTTAGCGATATGGCCGCCTTATTGTACCTACGTTTTAAGTTTTCATGTTTGGTATGTTTCTTTTGTGTTTTTGTGGTGTACAATAAAGAATATACATACGTACATTATAACTTAGTAACCTAACTCACTCAGAAACGGATGTGATGGTATGACTCAGAAAGTCCATTAGTATTTATGAATTGTGATATGACTTTCTGAGTTTTGATCTTTACAGAGACCCACAGCTAATAGCTATGCAAATGACAATTAAGCAATTGTAACAGCTATCTACTAGAAGATGTGACTTCATTTGAGGAAATTTTACACCTTTGTAAGATACCTTGGAAACTCTTTGATCTTCCTACTACCCTGGCCCATGTCAGTCTCTGAGATGCAACATCTCTAATCTTTGAATCTTTGAATCCGAGCCCGAATTTATTGAAAATCATTGAAACGTATACCTAGGCCGTGAAAATGTAACAGACGGACAGACAGACACACTTTCGCATTTATAATCTTAGTATGGATATTACGAAAGGTTCGCAGCGCTCACGCTTTACCTCCTCCAAGCTTAGGTAGATTTACTTTCTCGTAATAGCCTGTATCATATTCATCATTATCTTCTGACGTATATAATATTACGTACCTACATATAGTGCTTATATCGCATCTTGAACTTACTTGCACGTCGAGTCTTAGCAATTTTCGATAAATAGATCATAGCAATTTGCACTTTGTTAACAAGCCAAAAGATGTTACTTATGATTGAGTCATGCCTGGAGGCTTTGGCCGCTACTTACCCTACCGGCACAGACGTGCCTCCAAGCGATTGAGCGTTCCGGTGAGATGTCGTATAGAAACCGATTAGGATTTAGGGGTATGGGTTTAATATAACTGCCATACCCCTAACCGATATATTATATATAATCTGCCTATTTTATGAGATAATGAGATAAATATAACTTGTTTTCTATCTCATTCTCTAGCAGGCTAAATCCTATTATGAATATGTTTATCTCTTTTTCATGTCGCTTTTTCGTTTCGTTTTTCGTTACATCGAATTTTCAAATCACAACGATTCTAAAGAAGTTTCACTTCAAAAAGTGATCCCTCTAAAAAACCCGTAACTAGCCGGATTACTTAATTATAATTAATATGGTATGGCTTTGGATTTTAACGCGTGTTTTATAACGTGCTTAGCACGTATTAAGATTATATGCAGTTACATAATTAGGACCATGTGTAAATAGGTAATTCGGTTCTTTCACTCATGTGACCAAAGTAACGCGGAAATAGCATGATAAGATACAGCTACGGCGTCGTGCACAAATCTACTTAATAAAAAGTCATAACAAAAACAAACCAGTTTAACAAAGGCGAACTAACTACCTTCTTATGAATTAGTTATTCAATTATTCGGTTTTTTTTGGTTCATATTCGGATACAAAAATTTCAACACATTTTTATTTCACCGCTGTTTTGTCTCTAAAAATATTTAATACAATAAGTATATTATGTCCTACAAAGCCGTGCAGTGTTTGCAGTGCGGTAATATTTATATTAGCTAAGTATAATATATCTTGTAATCAGGGTGCCAAGTATTAGTAGGTATATCCAATTAAAAGGGGATTTTTTTTCGAATAATATAATAGATAATTGGTTCTGAAAATTATCGGCATATTATATAATAAGTAAACTGCCGTTTTATTCGTATTTATTACTTTATTTTAATATTTGTTCTTTTTTCTTTCATTACAGTGTTGGAGACGGAAATTAAAGATACGGAAAGTCCAAAAATAGTCGACCCGCTAACCAAGGCAATAGGAGAAATAGGGAAATGGCAATTATGGATATGTTTCGTGGTGTTCCTCGTGAAATTCCCAGTTGCCTGGCATCAAATGGGCATCATCTTTCTTGCGCCTCCGATGAAATTTACTTGTTCCGCCAATGAAACTTTCGATTCCAAATGTCTATCTAACTGTACTGAATACACATATGACCATAGCGTCTTCGGCGAAACTATTATTTCGCAATGGAACCTTGTTTGCGACAGACACTGGCTCAAAAATTTGACTCAGACTATTTTCATGCTTGGAATTCTTGTCGGCAATATGGTCTTCGGTCATCTTTCCGACAGGTTTGTAATATGATAAATTAATTTATAAAGAGAGATGTCATTTCATGATGGAGCGCATCTTATCGTTAACTGAATTGGCACATCCTGGATGGCCTTTCAAGTTAAAATCACGAAGGGGACCCGGACGAGAGTACTTTAGCCAATGCCACTTAATGGGATATCGTTCCAGTTGAAGACTGCATAATATGGAGGATGTGCAGTCTTCAACTATGACAAAGAAAGAATTATAACAAAAGATAGAAAGTGACTATAAACATCAAAGATTAGGTAATTCCGTTTTTAGGGCAAGTGGAAAAGCCGTTTTACAATAATATTTATTTTCAATTTTTCAAAACTTTATTACAACAATACAATCTACAACTTTTGTCTACAATATTTTCAGTGCAATCTATACCGATTTTTATTCTAGTTAAATGGAACAACTTTCGTGGTTTTCTACTTGCCCTTGAAACTGACTACGAATATTTCAATATGATTTGTACACGAGATGTAGTGCATAATGCACATCTAGGATACATCAGCCTGTATTCATTTTCTTCTGGACATAGGCCTTTTGAAGAGCGTGCCACCACACACTGTAAACGTAAAGTTAAAGTGCACAATGTAACATAATTAATTACGGTTCTTTCCAATAGATACAACATTAAAATTGCGTGTACTTGTTTACATTTTATGCAATAACGCAATAATAATTATTGTTGATCCAATAGTTTCGATAACATTAAAGATCAAACCATTCCATATATACTTAATATCTTTATGCATTAATTTGTTAAAAAATATACATTCATAGCAATTAATTTAAGTCATAATATTATTATGTTAATTTTACAGGTACGGCCGAAGACTGCCATTCTTGGCAGCGGTATTCCTTCAACTTATAGCTGGTGTGACGACCGCTTACTCTGTTAACTGGTACATGTTCACCTCGCTCCGGTTCCTTTTAGCCATAGCTACAGGAGGCACTATGGTCACTAGCTTCGTCCTAACTATGGAACTTATTGGAACAAGATATAGAGACACTGTTGGAATCATTTATCAAATCCCTTTCAACTTAGGACATCTTATGTTACCACTGTTTGGCTACTACTTACGAGACTGGAGCAAGTTTCAGCTAGCAATCTCACTACCGTCGATCTTATTTCTCAGTTATTATTATTTACTACCGGAATCGCCCAGATGGCTTTTAACTGCAGGAAGAATTGACGATGCTATGAAAATTATAAAAACAGCAGCGAAAAGGTAAAATTTGTTTCACTTTAAACTACACTTGCTTAACTAATGTTTTTCATAATCTCTCATTCTTATAAATTCCATTGTTACCAACAATTTACGAATTGACGTTGTGTTACAGAAACGGTCGACCAACCGAGAATATAAAATCATCAGTGCAGAAGATGGTGGTTGAAGTCACCAGTGATCAGGAGCGAGCCTCCTTGCTCGCGCTGTTCCGGACCCCTCGGCTGCGGACGCGAACTCTTGCGATTTGTTACAATTGGTTCGTTTGCGGCTTCTGCTTCTTCGGAGTTTCACAATATATCGGACACGTTTCTGGAAACATTTTTTCAAATGTTGCCATTTCAGCAGCTATTTTGGTGAGTGTGACTTTTTATTTTATCTTGTTTATAATTAAAGCAAACCCTGAGGTCCTTTAGCAGCCTTTGGCATTTTAAAAGTTATCAGGGGCCTTTTACGGTAAAATGTCAATAACGACCGCAGGAACTATTTTGGTTTTGAACAAAATATTGGTACTTATGATACATGATAATAATATTTATGGTACACCAAGGATATCACAAATTCAGCAAAACACAATAATTTAAATTATATCAATGATAATGAAATTTTTCGTAATCGGCCTACATAGGCCATACTGCCAACGCTTAAAGTAATACCACCACCACCACTACAGCCCATTAACGTCCCACTGCTGGGCACAGGCCTCCACTCTCATAGGAGAGAGGGAATTAGAGCTTAGACCCACCACGCTGCTCCAATGCGGGTGGCGGGCTAAAGTAATACATGAGCAATATTATTAGGTACTCAAAATGACAGTTTCATGTCACGTACCTTTAGGTTCCTGAAATAAGGATTATAATTCTAAAACACCAATCAAAAATAATGAAACAATATGGCCGTTGGCGTTGGCAGTATGGCCCCTGGTTTTAACATAATATTATCTTCTTCTTCTTCTTCTATATATATAAAAATGAAACCCGTTTTCCTTGGTCACGGCATCACGCGTGAATGGCTGGACCGATTTCACTAATTCTTTTTCTGTTGTATTTGGTATTACTAGGAGAAGGTTCTTACGGAAAAAAATATTAAGAAAATCTCTCAGAAATATTGAAAAATATACATTTAATTTTGCATACTAAGGCGGTACGAAGTTCGCCGGGTCAGCTAGTATCCGCAATAAAATTCAAATTTTCTTTTACAGGTCCCAGGCACTCTAATTTCGATATACGCCAATCGGATTCTGGGCAGGAAAATAACTCTTATCAGTTCCAATTGCATCACCGGCCTCAGTTGTCTACTTATTATGGTTGTCCCTAGCTCTACTGTAAGCCACTTAACCCTCGGCTGCATTGGTTTATGGGGCATGAGCATATCTTTCGCTACTGTATACTTATACGCTGGAGAATTGTTCCCAACCGTCGTGAGGAATTCTGGTGTGGGACTCTCGTCAACTGTGGCTAGAATCGGATCTATGGTAGCGCCGTTTGTTGCCACATTGGCTCATACAAGCGCTTGGTTACCACCACTCGCTTTCGGTATCATACCACTCATTGGCTCAGGTCTATGTGTTCTGCTGCCGGATACACGCGGAAAAAAACTGCCTGACACGCTAGAGGAAGGAGAAGCGTGAAAGATTTCACGTGAGAAGAATTGTATTGCAAACTGAAGTATTGACAAATGACAGCATAATGTTTAAAGCTTGGACGAAATATCGTTTAAAGACACGTTTGAAGTTTGTTTACAATAGTTTTACATATCAATAAGTAAATATCAAGGACGCAAAAATTCTGTTGATGGTAAAAGTTGTTTTATATACGACTGTGTATACAAAATTTACCATATGACTTGTTTATTACTCGATTGAATTGTAATTGAAAATGAAAATGAAAAATTTGTAATAAATTCTAATTCTAATAATAAATGAACAAGCAGTTATGACGTGCAGTCATTCAATTTGAGTTTTGAAATTGAAATTTATTTATTTTCTGAAAAGTGAAAACTATAACAAAATTAAATCTTATTTCTAAGAACTATGACAGATAAAAAAGTATAAACTGCGTTTTTTATTATTATATTGGATAAAGTGCACGTCATAACGAAACGAAATGAATAACTGCTACTTACATGAAACTCCAATCCTTCTTGTTCAAGAGGTATTGTGAGGAGTAAATCGTTTTTAGAACTCAAGTAGGTATATCTATTATATATTTTGGGCATCATGGGGTTTGAATATTTTGGCCTAACTACCGTCTATTACCTATTATGTGCTACCGTCCCGCCATTTTTATTTTTTTGTCGAGAGACAGCTAGCGTTAATACAAGCAAAGCCAAGCCGGTGGCGCTATTATCGACTATCGAGCTGAGTAGGTATAACTTTGATAGCTTATAAGATATATCTCGCAAACCTGCCGCTGTAGAAAATTTTGTCTCTTAGAATACTTGCTTGTATAGATGCCAGCTACTTATTGATTACTACCGGTTTTATGAGTGGCCGATAATAGGAAAAAAAATGGCGGAACTGTAAGTAAGCTGGCCTTCGTACAAAAATATTCAAACATTTTTCAATTTCATAAATTTTTTTTAAATTGAATTGTTTTGAATTTATGTTCATCATAATGCGAAAATTATAAATAGATAGCTGACAGTATAGAAAGTTTGAGATTTTCCATGTGTTCTAACGTCTAAACGTAACGATAAAAAAGTATGTAGAAATAGGTAGTTACTTTACAAGTGTACAAAAAGTGTCTTGTTAAAAGGAGCGTAGGGCGCTCCCCAGCAAGGTGGAGCGATGATGTCCGTAGGGTGGATGGCATCGATTGGATGCAAAAAGCCGAGGAAAGAGCACGTTGACGCTACTTGAAAGAGGCCTATGTCCAACAGTGGATGAATAATGGCTGACGATGATGATGTACAAAATGTTCGAAATTTTTCAAATACGTGAATATAATTTGCGAATCTAATTTATTTATAATACCTTATAGTTATGCCATGTAAACGTTATTTATTAGTCTATTTAGGTAATAGGCTGTGATAATTTAGTTTTTATGATTATTAATAAAATATATAATTCAATTTAAGAACATTGATATTTAATCTTCATTTTATTTCATTTTTAACACTAACAAAGAAAGACGTACCACAAACCATTTAACCTCGGTGAAGTATCATCAATCAAATATAGCTTGGAATCACCAGACGCGGCTTTAAAATAATATAAAATAATATTAAGATAAAAAGATAAAATCAAGGATCTATCATATACCACGATAAATACACCATAATTGTAAATTATCTCATCAACCAATTCGAATAAAATCTACTTTGTTTGAATCATCAAATTGATGCATAAAACTCGCTTTTATACTCTTACTGGAGTATTATTTGGAGTATTATTCGGACTTCGGAGACTCTACCACGCGTTCGGAACCTCGTTTGAGAGCGAAGAACTCAGGTAGTCGCCTCTACTCTATAGTACGCCCCGAGGCCATAGGTTGAATCTACGTCCGTGACTTAAGAAATGGGGGACCTCGTCTTCGCCGGCAAAGACGTTGTACCTACTTTAGAGAGCAGGGAGCATTGTCGGACGGATCGTAAAGAACGTGTTTAGGATTTCGTTTGTCGGGTGGGTCATTTTCATGGTATAATAAGGGTATAATAATATGAAGCAGCTTGAACTACAAGAGGGTTGGGGTTACTGACTCAAAATAGTTTTTAGAGAGCTGTTTTAAAACAGCTATTGACTATTGGGCTACGGTGTGAAGTTCGAAATCTCAATGGAGATGTACGATATGTACAATGGCCGCTATGTCAGCGGCAGTCGGCTGCTTTTAAGGGCAAAACACAGGAATTCGACCCGCTGCGCATTCGACCCGGGTCCCGGACCGCGCCGACCCGCGCATGTTCTCTGTGTGTTCTGCGCTCTAAGCGCGTCGACGCGACGCGACGGCGAGGATGGCAGGTACAAATCACAAGTGGGGACATAATATTATGTCAACCAATAATCGTCCGTCCTATTTGTGAATCAGTATCGATTAAATTTCGATTATGCAAAAATGATGATGAAACAAAACTGATGCCCGCGACTTCGTCCGCGTGGATTGAGGTTTTTTAGTTCCCGCGGGAACTCTTTAATTATTCGGAATAAAAGTAACAGTATGTGTTATTCCAGACTGTCCCTAATCTGTCCCTATGCCAAATTTCATTCAGATCTGTTCTGCCGTACAGGCGTGATTGAGTAACAAACATCCATCCATATCCAGTATAGAACTATAGAAGATGAATAATGGATGTCAGATCACAGAGTACGCAGATCCTACATTATAAATGTAATATGAAAATTCTCTTGTGTCTGCAAAGAGAAAACTTTTTTTAAACTATTTTTTCTCGAACCAGTCCAGTCTGATGACTGAACACCATCTCAGTACTTGTCAAAATCACTGTACCTACATCATCTTAGCCTTACAGGAAGTACTTGTTACGACGGGGTTAAATGTTGAGAACTTTAGGAATGTTAGTTTTAGTTTAAATAAATTATTTTATGCCTAAGAAACCAGTAGAAATAGTAAAAATAAATTCTTTTAAAACATTGAGAGTCAGTTGCAACTTGCAACAAAGAAAGTTACTTTATGGATAAACATAATATACCTAAGCACGGAGATCATCCAAACTCAATACAAAATCGGCTTAAAATCGGGCATCGAATAGCCTCCAAACATATTCTACTCAAACTGTTCCTAGAAACAGGTATTTTTGTTTTTTTTACATAATTTAACTTACGAACCCGTTTTATATTTTAACTAGCAATCGCTCGCTACTTCACTCGTGTCGTGTAGACTGTTTTTAATCCTGCTAGATCTCTTTATTATTATTGAATGCATGCTATGCTAACGAGCAGTCACCCATGAACATTTGCATTTGCTTTGTTAGCTTTTCAGGAATTTCACCCGCCCCTTGAATACCTCCATGTAAGTACTTTTGAGGGAACACAGCAGGTGGAAGCTGATTCCATGTGGATGGAAAATCTTTGTGGTAGGGATGAGATGAAAGGTATAAGGGATGGATAGGATCAATTACTTAATAACTGTTCAGAACACGATTCGATAGAACATGACAAACTGACGTCACTGAGGTGTTAGAGGGACTCCATTGTGCAAATCATTCTGCTACGTGCATTCATTCATCTTTCTTTGAGACAAAGGAAAAAGCTGATACTAGGATGCCATATGGTACTGAACTTCCGCTGTATGTATGGCAGGAGCTGTATGTATATGTCACCGTAAGATTGTAAAATCCGTTAGATTATAATCTAACGGTTTCTATCCCGCTAGATTATAAACTGTCGAAAGATTGTGAGCCGTTCAATGTTCTGAGTATTAATTTATGAAATATTTATTGTTTTTACGTTTTCTTGTCTCTTTCTTGTACAGTTCGCGCGCGAGTTGAATGCAGAGAAAATGTTAGTGTCACCATACATTTACTCTGCATTAAACTCGCGCGCGAACTATAGGTTAGGTTAGGGTTTGACATGAATAGTCAGGTAGTGCCCGGCCGCAGGCCGGGCACTTAGGTTCTATCGGGTTAATATACCTATAATATATTACAATTTACCGAAAAATAACGCGTTAAATTGTAAGCAGTATGTTACAGTTCACAATCTGTCGACAGTTTATAATCTATCGAGATAAAAACGTTATATTATAATCTAACGGTTTTTACAATCTTACGGTGACATATATAGGACTTGAGCACGAAGTGCCTATTTGTCTGGTACTCCGTCTGAGCTTTACCTTCTGTTCTAAGTGAGCTCAGAACTGAACTTAGTTCGAATTCTTGTCAATTTCACAAAATCATGTTTTGGGAGTGCTAACGCGGGCTATGCGTCAATATGACTATTGACGCATAGCCCGCGTACATTATGTTTAATATTATACATTATGTTTCTTAGACTATCCATAAAGTATTTATCGAGCCATAAAGTTAATACCTACCATGACTACCCTTTTATAATTTTTTTTTATAATTTTATATTTTATTAAGTCGTTAGTCGTTTAAAGAGAAGAATATAC
Source organism: Erebia aethiops (assembly GCA_923060345.2). Classification (NCBI taxonomy): domain Eukaryota; kingdom Metazoa; phylum Arthropoda; class Insecta; order Lepidoptera; family Nymphalidae; genus Erebia; species Erebia aethiops. The sequence goes on from OV281087.1 coordinate 16,592,260, forward strand.
CGGTATGTGTTCTAGAAAGCATTTTGATTTACGGCTCACAAACAAACAAGTATTAATATGTACATATTTTATATTTTAATAGATTGAATCTGTGTGGTGTGGTTGTCTTTGTGGTTGTGATAGTCGGTCGTTTTTTCTCCGTAATAACTATTTGTTCGTTTCGGACTTGCGGATTGATTTTTATGAGTTATTTTCCGTTCTAATTTTGTTCTTTAGTAAATCGTCGAAGTCAAAATGTTATGCCCAACCTACTTATATTTTTGAGGTAAGTATTCTTTGAAATATTATTTATTTATATATATACATATAAAAATGAAACCCGTTTTCCTTGGTCACGGCATCACGCGTGAATGGCTGGACCGATTTCACTAATTCTTTTTTTGTTGTATTTTTTATTATTAGGAGAAGGTTCTTACTGAAAAAAATATTAAGAAAATCTCTCAGAAATATTGAAAAATATACATTTAATTTTGCATACTAAGGCGGTACGAAGTTCGCCGGGTCAGCTAGTATTATATAAGTTCTAATTTTCCTTTATTGTAATATACTGAGACCACTAGCTACTGATGTCATATAAGTATGGCATAGGTATGTGTATAAACCATTGATGTAGAATTTTTTACTCATTCTATTTCAATGGTATAAACAGATTCCTTTTTCTGTGGCACATACCTAGTATACAATGATGTTCTATACCTATTATAAAAACGATAAAAACCTAGAATAGCTTTTATTTAATCTGTAATGTTATACATTTATGATTTATTGCACTAACCCATTGAAGTAGATACCTACCTACCTATAGTTAATTGCACACGCAGCAGCTTAAAATATTTTTATCCATAATAAACAATAAAGAATATCTACAAGAATTCTGATCGATTGGTACTGATTTATTGAAGAACGAATGTGAAATGTAAAAATATGTATAATCCTGTTGGAATATTCAAACTTTAAACAAACCACGGCTGCCCTGAGCAGACTCATAACTGATTGTCCAGAGACAATCTTAATTTTGTCAACTGCCACGTCGTCTGCATCTAAGTTTTATTATTTGGTTATTATAAGGTTATTACTTATTATACAGATGTCGTCCATTTACATATTGGAATGCTACTTACTCAGTCTTAGTTATCGTTTATATGTATATAAATAAATAAAATCTTGACTGTCCCCTCTACCTGAACCTTGAATCATTTCAACTAAGTATCTATAAAAACCCAAATACAATAGTAGGTATATTGTGTGCTTAGGGCATAGATTTAGTATTGGGTTCGCGCGCTTGCGAACCCAATACTAAATCTATGGCTTGGGGTGAAACAAGACGATGATTTCAGACGAGGGTGAAGTTGCCTGCCTGAACAAAGTGAGGGCTGACTTCACCCGAAATCTTAAATCGTGTTTCATCCCGTGGCACACACACTATTTTTCATATAATCTGCATCAAAAGTGCGAGTTTTATTAAAATTGTATTTCATTAATTTACTATATATCTGTCAGTTTAGTTGATGGGTAAAATGACAAGTAAAAAGGTTTGAAATAAACTAAACACAAACACAACAAAAACAAAAGCCAAACACCAAACAACAACAAAACAAAAGCCACACACCAAACAACAACAAGATACTCTGACAGGATTGAAAGGAGGGCTGCTACGTCATTCAGCGGATGACGTATTTGTCTGAAATCGTTTCAGGTGGCTCAACAGGCATTGAAACTCGCATTTTCAATGCAGGTTATATGAAAAATATTGCATATTAATTTTCATAAACTTTCGGTGTGTAAGATAATTTCAGCAGATTTGTGGTCCCCTAACTCAGGGATCGTCTGATGCAATTTTTATTTTAAAATTTCAGGTACCTAAGAGATGGCAGCTGATGATGACATAGAAAATATTATAGGCCGGTTTGGAAGATATCAAACATGGATTTGGTTTTTGATAGCTGTAGGTCGAGCTCCGACAGATTATCAGCTCAGCAACGTCGTGTTTCTTATACCAAGCGTTGAATATGTCTGTATGGATGAACGCGCTTACAATTTAACCAATCATTGCCCTTGTAACAATGCAATATATGACCAGAGTTCTACTGTAAATTCTGTGACGACGACATGGAATCTTATATGTGAAAAAAGTCACTTTGCAAGTTTAGCACAATCCATATTACAAATTGGAATATTAGCGGGCAGTCTGTTCTATGGTCATATTTCAGATAGGTAATATAAATTGGTAACAACAGATCGTGCCATTCATAAAATATAAAATATACTTTTCAAATAGATACCTACATACTTTAATATTATTAATTTTGCTTCTAGGTACGGCCGGAGACTCGCTTGTTTGCTGGCACTTTTCTCGGAAGTTCTATTTGTAGCCCTATCCGCTGCAGCATCAAAATTGTGGATTTTCATTGTGCTACGCTTTTTAATAGGCACAGCCGTTGGAGGAACCATGTTATGTTGTTTCGTTATCCTCGTAGAGTTTAGCGGAAAGTCGTTCAGGCCATACATTACATCCTTAAGTGAAGTATCCTACCTAATTGCTTATTTCACACTACCAATAATAGCATATTTTTTACGAGATTGGAAACAACTGCAAATGGCAACATCATTACCATGGATATTTGTGATATTTTACTATTATCTAATACCTGAATCGCCTAGGTGGTTGATAACAAGAGGTAAAACGGAAGAAGCAATTGAAATTTTAACACGCATAGCACGAAGGTACATAAAGTAGAATTGAGCTGAGTTTTTAAATCTGGACTGCCTTTTATACTTTCAAAACATAATTTATATTTTACAGAAATGGACGACCAACTGACACCATAAGAGACACTGTGGAAAAAATTCACGAGGAAGCAGCTATTCATAGCAGTCAAGAATATGGATCGTATTTACATCTATTTAAAACCCCGAAAATCAGATTATATACGTTATTACTAGCTTATGTATGGTTGTGCTGTGCTCATACTTTTTTTGGTATTAATCAGTATATAGGTCGGCTTCAAGGCAACATTTACCTAAATGTTATGCTTTCAGCCGCAAGTCTGGCACCTGGACTTGTCCTAATGGTAGTAGCTTGCGTGTTTCTGAAAAGGAGGGTAACAATCGTAGGAAGTTTGGTTTTGGCTGGAATATCTTTACTAGTATTTATATTTGTGCCAAGCAGTATGAAATCTGTGGAATTGGCTTTTGCTATAATCGGACAAATAGGCGCTTATACAGCCTTTTGCCAAATATATCTATACTCTACTGAAATATTTCCAACTGTGATCAGAAACTCAGCAATGGGTTTTGCTTCGGTGTTTGCTAGATTTGGAGGGTTCATTGCACCGTTCGTTGTTAATATTAAAGTTGAATGGTTATCTTTAATGATATTTAGCTCTTTAGCTTTAATAGCTGCGTCGTTATTTTACTTTTTACCTGAAACAAATGATGTTTTACTACTAAACACCATAGAACAAACAGAAAAATCAGACGTGAAAATTACTTCATCAGACTCTACAAAATTTTGATAGGATGGTAAAGGTATGAACAAGAAAAAAAAAACGCGCTGAATTGAGAACCTCCTCCTTTTTTGGAATTCGGTTAAAAATAGACTTTCAATCATTATCGGTAAAGGTATGGTAAATAGACTTTCAATTAATCAATCAAATCAATCAATCAAATCATTTATTCATAATATATGTAGGTACACTTATTGACAATGGTTTATTTATGTCACCGTAAAATTGTAAAAACCGTTAGATTATCGAAACATTGTGAATCGTTCAATGTTCTGAGTATTATTTTTTGAAATATTTATTGTAGTAGTAGTAGTAGTAGTAGTAGTAGTAGTAGTATAAGTCTTTATTGCATCTTAACACATCGGTACAAAATTATGCATACAATACAAAAGACAGGAAACTGTGGTAAAGCGCAAAGGCGGCCTTATCACTAAAGTGATCTTTTAAAGGCAACCCGAGCGTACAAAGCTGATGACACTGGGTCTAGGAGCTCATGTGGTCGATGCACATAAAAGAAAAAAAAATTACAAAGTATAAAATAAAATATACTTACATAAACATACATACTATAGTTTACATATAAATTACACATATAGATACTACAATAACTAAATATAATATATATTATAAAATATATATTGTTATCATACACTTACAAGTACATTACAATATAGATAAATAATGATTTTTTAAACGACGTTTAAATATATATATCGATTCGGAGTGACGAATTTCGCGGGGTAATGCATTCCATAATATGACTGCTTTTACAGTAAAAGACTCACTGTAACAATGGGAGCGAGATGAGGGTATCGCAAGCTTGTTATCGCTTTTGACCGGAGGCTAAAAGGGTAGAAAGAATTTGAACCTAGAAATGAGAAACGTTCTTTGAGATATGCAGGAGAAGAGGGATTAAAGAGAACAGAATAAAGAAGGGAAAGGACATGAACATTACGCCTATCACTCACCGTTAACCACTTGAGTTGCCGGCGGTATTGGCTAATGTGATCAAATTTCCGTAGGCCAAAAATAAAACGTATGACTAAGTTTTGTAGACGTTCAAGCTTGTTGAGTAGGAACTGGGGTAAATCTAAATAGCAGGTATCAGCGTAATCAATTATACGAAGTATTGATCATAGGAAGTAGGAGTATCAGATGGGGCGTGAAAGCGTACCAGACAGACACACGGCCTATAATATTAATAACTAGATGATGCCCGCGACTTCGGCCGCGTGGATTAAGGTGTTTTGATTCCCGTGGGAACTCTTTAATTTTCCGGGATAAAAAAGTATCCTATTTCCTTCCTAGGTCTATGTACCAAATTTCCTCAAAATCGGTAGAACAGATGGGCCGTGAAAGCGTTAAGCGTAGCAGACAGACAGACACACTTTCGCATTTTTAATATTATGATATAGATATTTCTAGATTTGCGGTCTTGTCCCGGCTTCACCACGGTCCTAGAGTTTGCACTCACGAACAAAGCGCGTGTTTGATGTTTGTCTTAATAAATTGTACCTACAATATACCTAGGACTATGCTATTTCTCACTCAAATCTCACAGCACCGAGCTCCGAAAATGTTGTATTCAAATTCGGCTTTTTTATTGTTATTAATTTATTATTATTTATTAATTAGATTGATAACTTTATCCTATTTATTTTATTTTTACCGTCGACGAAACAGAGACGGTATATATGTGTTTGCCCTAAGAGGTTGTGTGTTTGTTTGTTTGTTTGTTTTTATGCCTAAGCTGGTAGGTATCTAATACCTATGGATAGGTAAGTAATTTTAAAACTGCTTTTTTTCATAAAATGTGTCTATAGCTAGACATTTTTTTTGTATAGGTAGGTAGTTAATTCGTTCCTATTTAATTTTGTAACAATAAAATGTAAACCTTCTTAAATGATACCTTACCTTTAATATTAGATAGGTAAGTACCTACCTACTCGTTTCACTGTGATGATAAATGTACAGCCATTCGAAGTGATAGTAAAACAGGTAAGTAATTTGTTGAAAATGTGTTAAATAATTAAAAATTTACAGTTCATATGTAAAACAAAACATTAATGCAGGGGATCCCAAAGTGTGAGCCGTAGATAATAAAGAGCGTCACCGTAAGGCGCTCCTGTTTACCATTATCTGGAAACTAAACTTAAATTATCGCATGTCATTACAAAATAAACAACTTAAGGCGAGTCACCTCAGCTCAGCGGTGAAAACTGGTTTGCTAGATCAAATTTTTTCGGTATTTACTATTAAATAACGGTCTTACAAAAAATAACCGATACACTTAAAGATATTGTCTAAAGAATGTGCTAATTTGTTACACGATAGGATGTACTTTACTCGATCAAAAAAAATCTTGAAACACGCTAAATTAAAAGTTTAAAACGAATTTTTTATTAATAAAATTTTCGACTTTGCTCATAATTTTTATATGGATAAATTTCTCTTGAAGTATTAATGAGAACCTGCTAAACTTTGTTTCAAACTGAAGTCCTATATTTATTTGATTCAAATTAATCCCAGAACTTGAACGTTGCCAAGCGGTTTCAGAACATACCGCGCTGCCCGCTTCCCCGCCAGTCTCTACGAGAAACGTACCGCGAGACGCGCGGGCGGCACCCCACACCTCACCTCCTAAAATCTTGCACCTGTGACTGCGCTGCATGCGTCGCTTGCTCACCGATAGATACGTAGGTCTACGCGCATACGGCATACCCATTACTTATTGAAGAAGGTTGTACAGTGAAGGACAAAACTCCGGTTGCGGATGTAAACATTTTTTCACACCACATGCTCGACAATGCCGAATTATATGTCATGTAAACCTTACCGAAAGCAAAACATTATATGTTTTGGCTTTAGCCGGGTTATAATGTTCTATTGAATTTCATTATAACCCGCTGGTCAATAATGTGATTTTCACTTTATTAATAATTTTTTTAATTCTTATTGCTAGATATGTATATAAAGTCTAATTTCGTTAAACAGAATGTGTTCTCAGCGGGCGCGGCCAACTCGATTTACTAAAACCGAAGCCGTGGCCGACTAGATTCGCACTGAGACGAACTTCATTTGTTTGTCAAATCGAGTAGGCCACGCCAGCTGAAAGAAGTGGCTATATAGGCCGTGGCCCACTAGATTCGCGCTGAGACGAACTTCGTTTGTTTGTCAAATCGAGTAGGCCACGCCAGCTGGAAGAAGTTGCTATAGCCGTAGCTAGTAGTACCTTTAGAAGATTCTATCACAACTCAAATAAATTCTAGCTCAACCTCGATAAACGTACCAAATAAAAATATAAATTTCCATAATTGGACTAATGTCTCCAATATCAATTTGCTGTAATAAAAACTATCTACTAAGCCTGGTTTTTTATTGTCTCGCATAAAGTGAGAAAAGTAGAGTATACACCACCGGGATAAAACTGTTTTTTTTTCTTGGGCGCTTGAATCCCTCACTGCACTCAGGACTCAATCTTAATTCCCTCGCTTTGCTCGGGAATTAACTTATAACACCCTCGCTGCGCTCGGGAGTTAAATTTGGAGTCCTTCGTTACGTTCAGGATTCAATGTAGCGCCCGTGACATAAAACAGTGCTTTATCCCCTTGGTGTATAATCTACTATAAAATGGCGGCTAAGATTGTTTCCCGCAATTGTACATATGTATATGCAGATATGCTGCCTCTAATGAGCTTGTTGTTTTATGGAACACCTATCAAAGGGTTCATTGACTTTGCCTCGCCAAGATGCCCTCCAATAGAGCAAAATCTAATTGTTAAAATTTTGAGATCGACTTGAGTTTGCCCCTCTTTTTCATGTTGGTAGGGCACATTACGTCGACTAAAATCTCATAGTGGAATCTGCCCTGCTAGGGTTGAAAACGTTGAGTTTAGTAGGTAGGTAGTGTCAAATCGTCATCATCATCATCATCATATCAACCCATTGCTGGCTCACTACTGAGCACGAGTCTCCTCTCGAAATGAAAAGGGTTTAGACATAGTCCACCACGCTGGCCAAGTGCGGATTGGTACACTTCACACATCTTCGAGAAACTTATGAAGAACTCTCGCTTGCATGAGGTTTCCTCGCGATGTTTTCCTTCATCGTTTGAAGCAAGTGATAAAAACTTCAAAAAGTTGGAGGTGCGTGCCTTCAAAAATTGGAAGTCATGTGCCTTAGCACGCTTTATAGTGATATGGCTTAGTAACATAGCTGAATTTCGTATATGCATTCACAGCTAGCACTCCAAACGATAAGTTTTTTTGTTAAAATCGGTTGTTAACTGTATTTGTGACTTTAAATGAACAGCTTTTGGATCTATTTTACTTTGATGCTAATGTAATCGAATGTTCCTTACGACCAATCGAATTTACAATGTAAAATCTTAGACTAAGCGTACAGAAGATCACTTCGCAAGAAGAGAGGTTCATTGAACTCTGTTTCTACAAGATTTAATTGTTCCGGTTTAGTGGAGTTTCGGATATTGGTCCAAAATTAATATTAAATTTTAAGTTCAAAAGCTCTGAGGATTCTCATTCTATTTGTAACGTCTTATTTATGTGAAGCCGGATTTTTGCCTGTAGCTGTAATGTAGCAAATATCACTCAAAATTAAATTAATGTGAAGCAAGAAATGAGAGTAGCGAGTTCAAGCCATGCTTTCAAACAGTGTGAAGATCACAAAGTTCACATGCCACATTAACTAAATTGACATTATATTGACTAAATTCTGCGTAATATAATAAGTTTTTTAAATACCCTCGGGAACTCCCTAATTTTTCGGCCTATAAATATAGCCTATGACACTCACAAATAATCTGGCTTTCTATTGGTACCAGAATTTTCAAAATCGGTTCGGTAGATCCAGAGGTTACCCCCTACAACGTCACCAACTCACAAACTCTTTATAATATTAGTATAGATATAAAAATATAGTACATATTATTTATTTTTCTTGATTAATAAATGTATTCTTGGTATCTACTAGTTATCAAAATAAATATAAAAACTTAGCTTCATATGTGAATATCTCAATTTTTGGGTCAATACAAAATACTAAACCTGTAAGTGCGACACGAATTTAAAAAGTTTGGGAGCCCTTGCATTAAAGTATAACAGGTACTACTATGTAGGTATGAAACATTTTATTTACGCAAATTTGGGTTTGATACCTTAGTCTTAGTTGGTTTTAACACCTTAACAGTATAACACGTACTGTGACTTTTTCATTTCTATTATTCATAAGTGAGTTATAGACATTTTATTTTATTTTATCTACTAAATAAAAATATTTTTAGTATTATTATTATTTACAAGTGAGTTGTAGTTTTTTTTTATTTTATCTAAGTACTAAGTAAATAAAATTATATTTTAGTCTTATTTTCTTCACACGTGTGTTGAAAAACGTCGTATGATACACGTGTGTATTGATGATTACCGTCCTCGGCTATCTTAAGACCCTCACCTAACGCATCGGGTCTCAATGGCGCCTCAGCGGTAATCACCAACATTACACACTAGTACCATAATGTACTACTATTCACCATGATCACCGTTACCACACATCTGTAAATTAAAGTCAAACGCAAAATTTTAATTGGAGTAATTTTCAAGATAAGTGTGGTGTTTTAATTTATATACAAGACCTGTTTCATATTATTTTAAGGTAAACGATGTCAGCAGAAGATGCCATAGAAACTGTTATTGGTCGGTTTGGAAGATATCAGACGTGGATTTTTTTCTTAGTGACTATAGGGCGATTTCCGACTGAATATCAACTGATTAACGTCGTTTTTATTTTACCAAATGCTGAATTTGTGTGTAAAGATAAAAATGCATATAATATTAGCAATTATTGTCCCTGTCAAAATCCTCAGTATGATCAAACTTACATAGTTAATTCCGTAACCACTCACTGGAATCTGATATGTGAAAACCGACAACTAGCGAGTTTGGCACAATCTATGTTACATGTTGGACTCCTCGCAGGCAGCATATTCTATGGGCATATATCTGACAGGTAGGATTTCTTGATTATTTCCTGAACAGAAACTTTATCTAATCTATTCAATGTTAAAAAATATTCTATCAAAAATTTCTTTAAGTTTTCATGATTTTCTCAAACTTTTCTTAACTGATTTTATATGTAACTAGCTGATGCCCGCGACTTTCTCCGCGTGGATTGAGTTTTTTTGGTTCCCGCGGTAACTCTTTAATTATCCGGGATAAAAAGTAAAAAGCCTATATGTTGTTCCATACTATAATCTATCTCTGTGCAAAATTTCATCCAAATCCGTTCAGCTGTTCATGCGTGCAGCGTGATTGAGTAACAAACATCCATACATCCATCCAAACTTACATATTTATAATATTAGTAATAAACAAGACTAAAAAGACCATACTTTTTTCTGTTACAGATACGGTCGTAAACTTGCCTGCTTCCTTGCATTGTTTTGCGAAGTTTTATTTGTTGCCTTGTCCGCTGCGGTACCAGAGTTTTGGATGTTTGTCGTAATGCGTTTCTTAATTGGTACGGCTCTTGGAGGAACAATGCTCTGTTGTTACGTATATATAATTGAACTGAGTGGAAAATCCTTTAGACCATATTTGACGGCTCTCTTAGAGATATCATATATCGTATCTTATTTTACACTACCCATTATCGCTTACTTTATACGAGAATGGAGATACCTTCAGCTTACCACGTCACTTCCCTGGTCATTTGTTCTTTTTTACTATTTCCTTATACCAGAATCTCCTAGATGGTTAATAACAACAGGCAAAAAAGAAAAAGCTATCGAAGTATTGACATATATAGCCAAAAAGTGAGTAATTTTATTGCTTAACTTATGTTTGTACCTACTATACAAATTTTGAATAGACAACAACAAACAAACAAATACAACAATTTTGAACAAATAATCCATGAGTAAAATTTGATTTCAGGAATAAACGATCAACTAAGAATATTAGAGCTGTTGTTGAAAAAATTCAAGAAGAGGCGAATAGCAATAATAAAGAGCAGTTTGGATCATACTTAGATCTGTTCAAAACACCAAAAATCAGAACTTATACATTGCTCACAGGTTTTGTGTGGATGTGTTGCTCATTCACCTATTTCGGTATTAATCAGTATATAGGCACACTGCAAGGAAACCTTTATCTTAATGTGTTGCTTTCAGCTGTGAGCCTGGTGCCTGGATTGGCCCTCGTAGTTTTTGCTTCTTTGTATTTGAGAAGAAAGATAGGGGTCGTTACAAGTTTCGTAGTGGCCAGTTTATCGTTGTTTGTTTTCATGTTTATACCAAAATATTTATATGTTGTTGAATTAGTATTTGCTATTATAGGACAAACAGGGGTTTTTACAGCGTTTATACAAGTTAATCTTTGTACTTGTGAAATTTTTCCAACTATTGTAAGAAATTCAGCCATGGGTTTCGTTTCCGTACTTGCAAGATTGGGAAGTTTTACTGCGCCATTTGTAGTCAATATAGGAATAGAGTGGGTTTCTGTTTCTATATTTAGTCTTCTAGCTTTTATTGCTGCATCTGTATCTTATTTCTTACCTGACACTAAAGATTCTGTACTTCAAAATACAGTAGAACAAACAGAAACATTTGGAGATAGAAAGGTTTAGGTAAAGTAAAATTAAAATATATTTTTTGTTAAGGTTACCTATTCTTTGTGTTAATTTAGTAAACATTTCCCGTAGATATTTCATAAACTTCATAATCTTATTAAATAATATAACTTTACCATATTCCTATTGCTTTTTGAAATACATGTTGATCTTGAGTTGTAGTACCTAAGTAAGAATATTGTAGTTCTCGAATCAAATTAATTATGTTAGGTATATAATATAATGTGTGTTATACCTAAGTAGATCCTAAGTAGATGATACTATAAGTAGGAAGAACAGTACTGTCATGTATATTCCATCGTAGAAGTTCAGATTTACAGATCAACCGAGAGCCTAAAATTATCTATTATAGATATCTAGAAGAAATAAAACGTAGGTACTTATCTTAAATTATTGTAGTACTGTTTATTTACCATCATTTATATCACCATCACTTACATCACAATATAATTAAGACAGTCATTTATAACCGTACCTTTCTTATAATACTTAGCTATAGGTACGTAGGTATCTATACGCAGTGAAATTCCATATGCATCTTCTATAAGCACCAATGTGTGTGACACGTTGTGTCCAAATAAGATAAAATACTCGTATACTTGAAAAAAGTAGGATAGGTACGCTTAAAGTTTAAACTAACTCTCTGAGTAGTCTAGGCAAGGAAGCTAGTGGGCCCATACCATACAGAAATTCCTCAGGCGACGGAACTTTACAGTATGATAGAGGAACATGAGTAACTTAAACGTAGGTGCTAGTATTTTATAAATATCCAAAAATAATAGAAAGGAAGTTAGGTACTTTTATACTTTACCGTACTCGTATTGTTAAAGTTGAAGGTGCATTTTTTTATTGCGACCCGAGATAGGCTTGGCGACAATCATAGCAATGATGAGGTCTAGGTTTTTTTTTTTTTTAATCCACTACAAGCTAGCCCTTGACTGCGATCACACCTGATGGTAAGTGATGATGCAGTCTAAGATGGTAGCGGGCTAACCTGTTAGGGGCATGGCAGTTATATTAAACCCACACCCCTTCGGTTTCTACACGGCATCGTACCGGAACGCTAAATCGCTTGGCGGCACGTCTTTGCCGGTAGGGTGGTAACTAGCCACGGCCGAAGCCTCCCACCAGGCCAGACCAGGGAAAATTCAGAAATTATAAATTCCTAAATTGACGTTGCCGGGGATCGAACCCGGGACCTCCGCACGTTAAGGCAACAGCGCTACACACTGCGCCACGAGGTCGTCAAGGTTGGAGCGCGCTTGCCTAGAAGATGCCTATTCACTCTTGCCTTGAGGTACTTGCGTGTGGCAGGGAATACATGCGCTGAAAGGGTTTTCCACATCCTGGCGGTTCGAATCAGCAACGTAGAGCTAGAGCAGAACCATTTCGTTCACGCTGTGTGTCCAATTTTTTCAAAGTTGTGCTTTTTAATATTTAAACGCCAAGTCACTTGCTTGCTGCTTTATATGGTATTCTTCTTGCACCTTATTTCGTGTTACTTAGCACAGTCCTTTTTACATAAGTTAAGAAAGTATCGGGCTATTTAATGTTTTAAAAGAACTTTTCATACATTTTGGCTTTATCCAATATTTTATATTGAATATTGTGAAAGCCACCGAAATATTTGGTCACAAAAATGAATAGTAGTGTGTGGTAGATAACCCAAAACTTGAATAACACGCTAGATAAAATCCAATAAAGAAACAAAATATCAACAGCCGTCCAGAAAACGAACGCTAACTTCGCTATTCGGAGCGACTTGGATTCATTTTTTTTCGGAGGATTCTTCGATACGAAATCTATGAACGTACCTGAAAATAAGACAACGATAATAGTATCTTAGTGTATCTACCTACCTAATCATGTAAAGTCCAGGTAGGTACCTACATAAACTCTAACACATGACATACACTTTAACCTTGAGAATTTAAAGTTTAATTAATAAACTTATTAGCTCCACTGAAGAATATTTAAGACGTTTATTTTTTCTAAATCATGATTTAGACATTCTTAGTCACGAGTATGTTTGATTCAGATATACATATGTACTTATGACGACCTCCGTGGCGCAGTGTGTAGCCTTAACATGCAGAGGTTCCGGGTTCGATCCCCGGCAGGGTCAATTTGGGAATTTATAATTTCTGAATTTTCCCTGGTCCGGTCTGGTGGGAGGCTTCGGCCGTGGCTAGTTACCACCTTACCGGCAAAGACGTGCCGCCAAGCGATTTAGCGTTACGGAACGATGCCGTGTAGAAACCGAAGGGGTTTGGGATTAATATAACTGCCATGCCCCTAACAGGTTAGCCCGCTACCATCTTAGACTGCATCATCACTTACCATCAGGTGAGGTTGCAGTGAAGGGCTAGCATGTAGTGGATAAAAAAAAAAGTATATGTAATAGATAAATGTATAGATAGATGATAGATAGATGTAATAATCTACTATTTTTTACATAGCCCGTATGTGTAATGCAACATTGCTCAAGAATACTGACTGTAAAATTACCATCTCTGTGAAACCTTTCCAAGCTTATATTTTTCTCTTTCCACCGATCTTGGAGCCAAATTCTTAGTTCATCCTCTTCGCAAGGAAGATCCTCAATAGCGTGCCTGAAACAAAATATAAATAATAAAAGTGCTAAATATTTTCAAAAGATAGAACATTTCCTCCGAATTCCTAGGTACTGTTGCGTGGTTGTACAAGAAAAACCCATATCTAAGTGAGTGTTAGGTGTTGGGTTTCGTCTCAGAGTCAATGCACCAATGTACCTCTATGAGTTGCGTAGGTACATATTATAAATTATTAACAATTTCTTAACTTTTTACTAGTTATTTAATTGAGCATCTAATTTTTTTTCTATCTACCTTCTTGTCAACATTTTTGTATTTTGTTTCTTTCGCCAGATAAATTGAAAGCTAAAATAAATTTAACACAAAAAATATCTACCAGCTACTTACTTAATGACTTTTATGAATAATATTTTGTTCCTTGCTTCCGCGCCCATCAATCTGTAGCTCTTGTTAGTCTAGTTACTCTATACGATGTAGGTATTGTAAGTCCTTAGTTTATAAAGAAAATCCTCGTACAGCTTACCTGCTTTAAAGATTTTGGTTAGGAGCTTACCGTTTGAAATGGAAATGCACATGTTTAGGCATTATCCCGTGCAACAGGTCCATTTCAGTTTGAGCTGGTGTGTCGTAAGCGACGGTGACATCGTAGACCGACGCCAAGCCAGCGCTCCTCATGCGTGAACAAAGCACCGCCCAACCAGTTGTTCGCGGATGCAGTACGTATTCGTAATTCTACAAATAAAATAAAAGACTAGGTAGGTATATTTAATAACTAGCTAATGCCCGCGACTTCGTCCGCGTGAATTGAGGTTTTTTAGTTCCCGCGGGAACGCTTTAATTTTCCGGGATAAAAAGTATAGCCTATATAATGCCTATAATAAGCCTATATGTGTTATTTCAGCAGACTATGACTTACCATTATCTCTGTGACTTTCATCCAGATCGGTTCAGCCGTTGGGGCGTGATTGAGTAACAAACATCCATCCATCCAAACTTTCGCACTTATAAATATAATATTAGTATAGATATACCTACTTAAGCGAATAGATACCAACCAAACCATTGGAATAATGCCAGTGTACCTCTACCTTGAAAGGAAAGGAAGCTTGGCAATAACTTGCTCTCATGGCTCTGATAGTTTCTTAGTTAAGATGATTTGTGAGATGGTGATAATGAAAACCCGGCTGAGTTTGTCGTGGGCTCTTCTCGGACCGGGGTGCGTTTGGAACCCTCGTATTAGCTTAGCTTCAGTTTTAAGATACCGTAACAGATTATCACCATCATATTTTTATGTAACTGAACGTCAATAAGTGTATTGTAAATAGAATAAATTATAAATATTTATGACTTATGACTTACCTACTCAATCATTTTATTATTTATTGCCGGGTTTGATTCCCGGCAGGGTCAATTTGAGATTTTATAATTTCTGAATTAGCGCTCTGATACGACGCCTGTAGAAACCGACTAGGGGTATAATGGGTTTAATATAACTGTCATACCCCTAACAGGTTAGCCCGCTACCATCTTTGACTGCATCGTCACTTACCATCAGGTGAGATCACAGTCAGTGGAATAACAAATAATAATGTTTATTAAATTTAACACGGCCGAAGCCTTCCACCAGACCAGGGAAAATTCTGAAATTTCATACTGTCCCTGCCGGGAAATGACCCCCGGTATCTCCTACTTCAAACAAAACAGCGCTCACCACTGAACCAGGGCGGGCGCGCATTTTTCAAAATAGCTGACACTGTGTCTGTGATGGATAGGTGGACTGGACTCTGGAGGTTACTAAATGAGTTCTTATTATAGGTTTACTAGGGAACCCTAAATGTAAAGTAGTAGATCAGGTAGGTACCTACCTAATATATCTAACCTCAAAAAGCCGCTACCAACCAAATCATAAATCACAATATGCTTGGCATTAATTTTATGAGTACAGATTTAAGAATCTTTATTTTTATTTTATAACAAATTAAATGCAGAAATTACGATATGGAATATTTTGAGACTTGCACTTGCACAAGGACTCTTAAATTGATTTAGTTAATTATTTTAATGCTGTCCCTTTTTGGCAACTTCAATATGCATTTGCCAAAAAGGGACAACATTACAAAATTTGAATAAATCAGTTTAAATGTTCAATTAAGGTCAGGTATAAGGTCAAGGTATGGACGAGTTTTTTGTGACGATACAGACAGTGATACGATATGCTCGAAATGGGTACTGTCCATGCTTAAGATACGATAGATTTGACTGCCTCGTTGCATGGTCAGCATGGTCGACTGCGGATCACAAGGTCCTGGGTTCGATACCCGTTCGGGTATTAAATTGCTAGGCATCGACCTGGTCGATATTGCTATAGGTGTATACTGGGTTTTTCAGTTAAGAAATTCCCAGCCCCAGCCTGGGGTTGGAAATTGGCGATGAGCCACCCTCATGCCTCGGAAAGCACGTTAAGCCGTCGGTCCCGGTTATCATCACTAACATGATAATACTCGTTAAAGCCCGCCAATCCGAACTGAAGCAGCGTGGTGGGTCTAAGCTCCAATTTCCTCTCTCCTACGAGAGTGGAGGTCTGTGCCCAGCTGTGGGACGTTAATGGGCTGTAGTGGTGGCGGTGGTGGTGGCGCCTAGCCTTCCCTTTAACGATCGGGCAAAATCCGCCTTGAGATAAAACGGTCCGTCCGTATCACGTATCATCGTATCGTATCACGTATCAAAATACTTCTACACTACCGATACTATACGTGTATCCGATACGAGGTGTATGGTACGGTATCACAACGGCGTATCACATGGACCATGGTCGCGTAAATTTTGCGTCCAACCTAGCGACTATGCTACACGTCTGTGCAAACGAAATCTATACGATACGTTGAAACGATCAAAATATGTGGCCATAGGCTAAATACTAACCGGTAATTTTTTCGAAAGTGCATACTTCTGACTTTTCCTTTTATTATCTTCACTCAAGTCGGTGCCTTCAGGAAACAGTACCACGCGCTGACGGTATCGCAGCCTTTTGTAGTAATCCACAAACTGTGACACGTTCACTTGGTCCTCCTGCCAGTTCCTCTTCACGTAGAGAAAGTAGTTTAATTGCATTATCCAACCTTAAAACGTTAATATTTTTTAACTTGGATATACAAAATATAGTTTCTCATAAAATTCATACTCGTAAAGTATCTCAAAAGTTATTAACCGTGTCAGCTAAGAAATATGGTGAGCGCACTACCGCATACATATGATACCTCGCTTAATAAGTAGTCTTGATAGTAATTTTAGAATAGAACTGACTAAGGATAGTTTAAAATATAAGTTAAAACCTTATTTCTTAAACAAACTTTAGATAGTTTAGTTTTAGTTATTTTCCCTAATTTTATCTATAGCATTATTAGTACGGGACTAATAAACATTGACCCTAAAATAAAAAATGTAAAGCTGATTTTTGACACAAGTGTTCCTTGGGGTCTGAGAAGTACCTCTTAAAAATTCCCCCCCCCCACCCCCCTAGGCCGCGGGCTTAACGTCTCCCCAAACGTCTCCCCAACCGCAGTTTATTGTAATTTTCTCAAAAAATATTAGTGCTAGAAAAAAACCATCTATGGCGGAAATAATTAACATTAAATAATCTACCATAGGACACTTAAATCATTATGATCGGATAAATATCGGTTATAATCGGTTTTGCAAATAGGTATGCCGGCTTATTTGACGCATTTGTTTTTTTTTTTTTAAATCGTGAAAGTTTCTTGTGATTTGCACAAAATGTATAAGAGCTAGGAAAAAAACGACAAGAACAAAATGAAAGTTCATAAAATCTTCTACAAAAGGCTTTTTATTTCATTTCAATCGACCGAATACTTTCGGAAATATGACGATCGAAAACGTGCATGACAGAAAAATATTTTGCAATAATTTTGACTTTGTACCTACACATTCTATTTGATAATGATCGATGCTATATATTACAATAAATTAATAGGTAGTAGGTAATAATCATGAAATCTTTATCTACAAAACAACATCACACTCAGTAAATAATATATTAAATATTATTATTTATATTCGTTTAAAGTTCTAACAAAGACAAGGCGTCGCGTCGGCCGAAGAATAACGAATAGGATTGCAAAGGAAATTTTTATTTATTTTAGGGTTCCCATACATAGCTTGCACAAGTAGCCTGGGCTATATAATTATAGTTAGAAATTATACCTAGTTGACCGAAGAGCGCGCAATTTAAACCTATACGTGGTTTTTCGCAGTGCTACCCACCAAAACTGTATCAATTATTTTGATAATTTAAAAAAAAATACGGTAAGAACAACTTAGAACAACGGTTAATTTTAAAACTGGGATAAGGAGAAGTTCCACTAAACTTCAGTTCCACTGGAAGTTGCTCTAACCAATTTCATCACCACATTGTTATTTAATTGTTTGAGGACGACAGACGACGGCATATTTACCTATCTTAACATATAGGACTTCACAGAAATCGTCTAAATTGAGTCCTAAGAAAAAAATATCCAACGCAAACGCGCTGCTTTCAAATTCACAAGAGGAAGTGAAAATTTTACAAGTTAATAGTATCTAAGTACTTAGATTGAACTGATTACGGTGCATAATTATATATAAACATAGACGCATAGATATCTATGCGTCTATGTGA
Organism: Erebia aethiops; assembly: GCA_923060345.2. Taxonomy (NCBI): domain Eukaryota; kingdom Metazoa; phylum Arthropoda; class Insecta; order Lepidoptera; family Nymphalidae; genus Erebia; species Erebia aethiops. The sequence continues at coordinate 16,610,655 of OV281087.1, forward strand.
AAACCTAACCTAATGTTTTATTAAGTACCTACTTATAACATTATTATGTACTCCTAACACATAAACCCCAGGCTCCAGAAATTAGTTTGCTTAGCAATATTATGTGTCTACTAAATATCTATATGAATGGCTAATAAAATCTAGAAACAGCCATATACATAAATACCCACATACTTTTCCAACAGACTAGTTAAAATAATGATAGGTAACGTCAATTAAATATACCTAATTAAATTATTTCTATTTTTCTCCTTGCTTCCTTGAATAAAGTTAGCCTTACAACTTACAACGCTTTAAAAATTGTGTAGTTCGCATTACCTAAGAACTACCTCGTAACATGATCAACTTACCCATTCCAGGAATGGTCTTAATTTCGTCTTTCAAAACAAATTTAATCTTTGATTTCCCTCTGGCCATGACATCAAGAATATCTGATTTCACATCTGGTGGTTTGTCAATAAATTTCCCTTTACAGATGCACTCAATATTCTTATAAGGCTTCTGTGTTGCGTGGTACAAAGCGATCCAAACATAATTCCAATCCACTCTTGTACGATGGTTCATAACGATTATAGTAGTTTCATTTGGATCGACGTAATCACCATAATGATGTAGTTCCGACTTGTAACACCATTGAAATAGAGCCTGAAGACACGTTTTTCTAGTAAATTACTAATGTGGATAATCTAATTCTAATGGGAACCACCTTAACGATAGATATACTTTACCACTGGATACAGCTCCCATAGTGCAAATAGCACATCAACCACTTTTCTATAGAATATGTGTTTGAGAAACATTAGATACATAGCTGGGCAGTAGAGTATATAAAATCCTGGAATTTAGATATTTTTATAGGGTTAAGTATAAAAATCAACAATGCTTATAAAAAAAACACGTCATTAAGTATTATACGTTTTCAGATTATAAAGATTAGCTAAACCCTTAACATGACATTGAAGTGAATGAAGTTGCATAATTCAAATAAATGAAACGTTTCAAATATATGGCTCAAATATCAAAATAATATGGTACCATTACGGCTACCAAAATACCAAATACTTGTTTTTTTTTATTACTTCGAAGTGGCTCAACCGATTGTGATGCCATTTTTGTTGGCAAGTAAAGGCCAGACCATACACCTATGCTAGGACCAGACTTGCAAAGATTCAGTAGATTGTATGGGGCCGTTGGCGTGCTCAGGAGCACTTGATCGAATCTCCTCTAAGATTAGTCACTTTCAACATTCACTCCTCGACGTTTTCCAATCACAGTTTCACTATGTAACTAATACCATTGATTAGCGTTAAATCGATGCTGGCAATAGTTTTAGGTTTTAGTATTTTTTTTAATTTCACTATTAGATTCTCATGTAAAAGACTTTGCCTTACCAGCTATGATGGTATAATACCAGGCTGCACAAACCACCAAACCTGACGCCATGATGGCTGACTTACACTGACGAGGGGTTGAATTGAAGCCATAGAAATCCCTTTAGATTAGAACCCTTATAACGTGAGAGCCAATACATGCGTTGGCTTTACATAATAGTAGCTGTGTTATGAAATCCTACATTATTTAAATCTGTACCTCAGCATTAAACTCGAAATATAAATAAAATACTATGAAGAATACCATACTATCTTTAATACACATTGACGATTGTTGCTCAAGACTATTAATTTATTAATTTTATGACATTTTATATATTTTGTAAATTGTTATTTTGATCATGTTTAATTTCATGTTTTATTTTATTTTATTTTTGTAATTTTGTAATATTATTTGAGTTAATTGTAAATTTATATGACATTCGTAAGAGCTTTATAAAAGCCAAATACGAAAAAAAAACAAAGAAGTATGAAATATATTATATCCAGTTTAAATGAATCAAAAATTCATTAAACCATAGTTTGAAAAGAATCTCACCCACGATGATAGGTGAACAACAATGTAATATAATTTATTGAGTTGTAATTTAAATGAGCCCGACATAAAAATATCACCTTTTCCTTGTATGGGCTCATAAGGATAAGAGCTTTTAACCTTATTCAGACTGAACAATGGTATCTGCATACTTTTACTGATATATACATTATCAGTAAGTTTACCTACAGATTTACTGTTCTTTTATGAACTAAAAACAGCTACAGGTTCGTCTTTATAGGCCTCTTGAATATTGAAAATCCGGGCTACTCTTTATTTAAAATTTTAATTCCATTTGTTATCTACATAAGTACATTTACATACATATTCGTGAAGTTAATATTCTGTTTCTGTTATACTTGTTAATCGTTCCTCATTGTTCTCTGTCGTCGAGCTTGCGTGCCTTTGCTGAATACGTGTATTTCTTCCCATTGCTTCAGCTTCCTCTATAGTCATAGGTAATTCAATATCTTTCGTCTCGGGCAGCAGTATGCACAAAATTGCAGCCAAAATCGGAAATACCCCAAATGCGATCGGGGCACACCATTTTCCGTACGGTCTCAAACCGGCTACAAATGGTGCCACCATGGAACCAAATCGTGCGATCATTGATGATATTCCAATTGCTGAATTCCGAACAACAGTGGGAAACATCTCTGTACAATACAGGTATACTACGATGAAGGACATGAAGCTGAATAAAACACCAATGCAACCCATGATAATAGATCCGGTACCTTCTGGGATGAAAGCAATTATTAAAAAGCAAAAGCTACTGGTGATGTTAAAGGCGATCACTAATATCCTTCTTCCTATGAATTTTACAAGTGGTATGGCTAAGAAACAACCACATAGACAGACACCACTACTGGCTACTAGGTTGATGAATAGATCGCCCGTCAAATGGCTGATGTAGTGGGATACTCCGTAGTAACAATAGCTCGACACGAACCAAATAGCTGACATCACCAAAATGTTTTTCCTTAAATTAGGGGTACGAAATAAGTCTAACGCATTTCCTTTCTTTTGTCTAATTCTTATAGATTGCAATTGATATGTTTCAACTTGTCCTCGAATTTCGTGTTTGGGAAGATTATTTCTGTAACATGAATAATACATTTAAATTAGGTAAAATTGATCGCTGCTAAGCGATAAGGCCGCCTTTTTGTTTACTACTTCGTTCTTAGTGTTTTCTATGTGTTTATTTGTGTCCTTTATATTTTTGTGTTGTGGTGTACAAAATAAATAGTAATAATAATTGATGTTCAGAATGCGAATTCAAATTATAAATACTGAAGTCAAATGTTTATTATATATTTTAAAACATGTTATTCTAAGGCATTCTTTATTCGTGTGTAGTCATTGTGATTAATCAATCATCAAAAGGATGATAGGTAATAGGTACTAACATTTCTGCAATCTGCTCCATTATTGCTATTGCCTTAAAAGTTTTGTTCTTAGCCAACAGCCATCGGGGTGATTCAGGCAAGAAACATATATAAATCAGCATAATCAAGTTCGCAACAGATATGCTAAGTTGAAAAATTACGTAATCTCTTATGATATATCCAAAAAGCGCCAACGACATGTGACCAAGAGTAAAAGGGACATGAAATAGAGTTGATATTATATCTCTGTAGTTTGTTCCAACGTATTCGATTATCAACACAAAGGCCGCCACCATAACACCTCCAATAGCAAGTCCCAAAATGAATCTAATGATTGTAAAGCTCCAGAAATCTGGCATAAAAGCAGCCATCACTCCAGTAAACATTTCTAATACGGATGATACTAGCAATACCTTCCTTCTGCCATATCTGCAAACACCTTAACATTTTTAATATAAGTTACACCTTATTTAATATAAAAATAATAGTCTTAATAGGTAAGTTTAAAGTTACCTATCAGAGGCAATACCAAACAACAGACTTCCAATTAGAACACCAAACTGAAAAACAGTTTGGGTGAAATCTTTGAGCCACAACTTCTCACATATTAAGTTCCATTCAGTCACAATAGTCCGACTGAAGACTGATTTATCATAAACAGGATTGTCACAACACGTAGAATTAATGTTTGGGCAAGTATAAACTGCAGGAGGAGCAAGGATTATAATAGCCATCTGATGCAACCCTATCCCAAATTTACCGAAAAATATTAGAACACACAGCCAAAAATGGTATATTCCAAAGTTTCCAATGAGATCATTTATTTGTACTTGAACCATATTTCTATGTAAATATTATAATAATAGCGACAAGATAAAATAAATAGCTTAAGATTATTTCTGAGTTTTCCGACGTCATTTCAATGTAATCGCGATGGCCTAGTGTAAAATGCCGAGAAATAAATGTTTGAAATGTCTTGGTAAATATATTGCAGTACTTACCGTCAGATTAAATTATTTTAATTTTTTAAATAGGTAAAATATTTATTTTCAGATTCTCTAACTTTATTTTTTTATTATTATTTCGATTATAATCGTATATTAAAATTTAAAAACTACAATTAAGTATAATTTGATGAAGTAGAAAAACGTCCATCTATTGATTTTAACCCAATGACCTTCTATTGATTTTAACCCCAAGTTTGTACATGGTTTGTACGGAAAAAATCTATTACTTCATATTTATTGCGGTTTACCACACGTTAGAGCGTACTGAATGCCATATTTTATTAAGTAGGTGTTAACTAAGATGTACCTCATTTGCTTAAACAATAAAAATATAACATTTTCCAAGCTGAAGACATGAAACAATGGCAGTAAACGCATTTTAGATTTGCACACAAAACAAAGCTGTGTTGCGTTGATACACAGAACGACAGCAGTTAAAATTATAATGAATTTCGGAATCTGCTGTTCGAAAATTTAGGTAGACCGTACCTTAAGGATATTGACCCCAATGGCAACTGAATCAGTGCATTAAAAAAACAGGTTCTGAATTTAAATTGACCTTTTTGTAACCCTCTATTAATGTATAGTCCCACAAAACTTGTCTGGGCCCGATGGCCAAAATTGGAAATAATTTTAATGCCTGATCTTTAGTTTTTGTTTTTATTTATTTTTCATAGATCGACGCTGTCACCGGGTCACATAAGTTTGTCGAACAATAGGCATATGTAATGTACAAAGTCTAAACTAAAGAGTTCTCAATAGTACCTATATTACCGGTCTTACTTAGAAGGTTATCTGACTTTCTGAGTGACAGGTCATTTCGGGTGGTCGTTGACGGCTGCTCTTCTGACCTAATGGCATGGAACTAATAAGTACTACCTTATTAGTTCCATGCCTAATGGCTATTAATGCCGGTGTCCCTCAGGGGTGTGTTCTTTCCGCAACACTCTTCCTGCTGCACATCAACGATCTTCTCAAACCCGGCGTCTTTGGGTACGCTGATGACAGCACTGTTGCGGAAAGATACATGTCCAGCTCTTGAGCCAGTGCTTCTGAGACACTTGAGCAAAAAGAGGCCTTGGTGGATCGCGTTAACTTGACTCTTAAGGAGGTGTCCGAATGGGGCGATGCCAATCTAGTCCAGTTTAACGCCACCAAAACACAAGCGTGTTTATTCACCGCTAAGAGGAGCCCTTTCACCTTGGCTCCTATACTTTCCAGGGTATATCCGTACCGATAATTGATCACATTGAGCTCTTGGCAATCGACATCTCTCCCAACCTCAATTTCGGGAAATGTATAGAGTCAAAGGCCAAAACAGCTGCCAAAAAACTTGGCATCCTGAACAAGGTGAAGCGATACTTCACGCCAAAACAGCGCCTCGTTCTCTATCAGGCACAAGTCACATGGAGTATTGCTGCCACCTTTGGGATGGATTCGCCATGTACCAACTCGATACATTAGTCTCGATAGATTGCCGGGCCCGAAGGATAATTGGCGATCAATCACTTACGCAGGCGAAATTGTTCAGTCTACAGCACCGACGCAATGCTTGCTTATCGGTTTTTTATCGGATATAACATGGAGAGTGTGCTCAGGAACTTTACAACCCTGTTCCTCCTTCCCCGTTCTACCACAGAACAGCGAGAAACCGTCTGCGTTGGCATCCTTATGTGGTTGATGTCCAATCTGCCCGCACAAAACGTTTTTGCTCGACGTTTCTGATCCGAATCACACCAGGGTATGGAACACCCTCCCAGCGCACGTGTTTCCTGCCACGTATAACTAAGGTAGGTACTTTCAAGGCAAGAGTGAATAGGCATCTTCTAGGCAAGCGCGTTACAACCTAGACCTCATCATTGCTTTGCACTAAGCATGATTGTCGTCAAGCGCGAGCCTATCTCACAATAAAATAAAAAAACGTCCGAAAAATTTGATAACATTACAAGACCATTTCATCTTAGAATGCACAACTTTAGAATTTTTAGGCTCAAATTATCTTTCTAATCGCATCAAATTGAGACAATTATTATCTAACAGATGGATACATGATAAGATTAAATGAGATATAATAATACCTACATTCTGAAACGTGGATTTTAACACTAAACTAAAAAGATAAAACAATACCAATGCACAATATCTTCTGGATTTTTTTATTTGAATTTATTGTATAGGTATATGTCATCTTAGGATTGCAAAAACCGTCATATTGTAATCTAACTAGTGAAATTGTAAACTGTCGGCAGATTACAATTTAACGTATTATTTTTCGTTAGATTGGAATCTGTTAGTTATATTAACCCGATAAAACCTAAGTGCCCTGGCACTACCTGATTGTTTATATGTCGAACCCTAACCTAACCTACAAGAGACAAAAAAACGTAAATACAATGAATATTTCAAAAATTGACACTCAGAACATTGAACGGTACTGTCAACAGTTTACAATTTCGCTAGTTAGATTACAATCTAACGGTTTTTGCAATCTTAGGGTGACATATACCTATATTGTTACGTGATTACCACCAAACTCTTCCAAAAATACTTGCCAGAAACAACTAAAATTGTTGGTAAGAAAGTGTGATAATATATATTATTAGGATAATGAATAAGTAGCATTTTTACATAAGATAAAAGAAAAACATAACTACATAAGACATACCTACTTAATCGTATTTATCTACTTATTTTAATATTAATTTGTAGAAAGATAATGAGAGAAGTGTAAAATGTAAATAATAGTTTTTAAGATAAAATTTACAAGGACAACAAACCAAGTCCAAATTAGAGGATGTTAGTATATTTTACAGTGATGAACATTTTACTTTTGTCTGATTAATTATATTCAAAGTATAGAGGCATAATTTAAGGTAAATTGTTTTTTTTTTTCAAGAAAATTATAGCCAGTGTCACTCGGAATGATGTAAGAATTCTAACGATACCCCATTAATCCAAATCTGTTCATTCATTTAGAAGTAAGTAAAGGTGGAATGAAGAAACTCACATTCATAAATACATATCTAAATACTACATAGTACATACATTGTTATTTAGATAAACCTTGAAAACATTACGCCCCTTTTTTGGGCCGTCGTCGCGTAAAAATTTGTTACTTTATAATATGTTATTGAGTTGATATACCTACCTATTATGATTTATGGTTCATATTTTGCGCAATATAGTACAACAGAATCGTGTTTCAACAGCTCATTGTTACAAACTAAATGTGACGAATTTACCAAAAACGGATGTAGCCAATCGTGCAATAACTAAACAATGCATAATAGGTTAATTGAAGATGTAAAGTAGGTAACAGTATTGAATGTACAATTATTATCATTAGGCATGTTACTAAACGGGATAAATTAGCATGTTTATAATTAAATATCTGAATTGTCGGTATATATATTTCAATTAAGCATTTTTTTAAGATACGCGCCGAATTGAAAACCTCCTCCTTTTTTGAAAGTCGGTTAATGAAATACAATGAAGAACTTAACATTTTCGTTAAATTCTCACCACATTTAATTTAAGTATTACCCACAGAGACAGACCTCCAGAAGTTGGATAACCTTAAATAAAGAAATGATTAAGATTTGTAAATGAAACACAGTAATTACAAAATTAAAATTTATATTTACAAAGTTACCTAACTGTCGCATTCAAAACGAATAGTAAATACTTTTAGTCTTTATCATCACACATTTTTTTCTTTTTACCGAATTGTTCTCCTTCCTCTATCGTAGTCATCAGTTCACATCCTTTCGTCTCAGGAAGGAGAAACGTAATAAATGCAGCCACAAGAGGAAACACTGCGAAACCCACAGGAGGCATCCATTCTGCAACGTCTTTCATTCCTATAACAAAAGGTGCCAACATGGAACCTACTCTGGCCATCATTGATGAGAATCCAATAGCCGCATTACGAACTACTGTCGGAAATAATTCAGTGCAATATAAATAAACAACTACGAAATTAATAAAACTAGCTACTACTCCTACACTTGCCAACACGACTGATGCTACATTCCCTTCTGGAATAACCGCTAATACAAACAAACACAAAGCACATATGAAGTTAAATATTATCAAAATGGTTTTCCTTCCTATTAATTTCATCAAAGGAATGGAAACAATAGTGCCAAGTAATGTAACACTGGCACTGGCTGCGACATTTATGAAAACGTTGCCGCTTAATTGTCCCACGTATTGGGATACACCGTAAAAGCAATAACTGCACGTTAACCAATTAAATGACATCGCAGCAATATTTTTTCTTAAATTGGGTGTTCTAAATAGATCCAGTATACTGCCTTTTTTCAGCTGACTCTTCTCCACCGATTCTTGATATAACTCCACATCCCTTCGGATATTTTCTGTTGGACGATTGTTTCTGTAAAGAATAATTAAATTTAAGTCAAATCGAAAACCTATTTCTATGACATTGTCAAAAACAATATAACAAAAACAAAATATCATTTTCCAACGATTCATCTCGTTTGATCGAAGATCATAATTTTAAAGTAACATAAAATAAACTTTCCATATTGGATAGAAGTAGGCGTTACTTCGCGGAAATCCATGATAATTGAGGAACTAGAAATTTAATTTGCTATAATCCGGTACAGTAGACAAATCTATGTGGTACAGTGTCTTCCAAATTATTCTCAACGTACGTTTCACAACGACACCGGAGCATCTTCAGGAGATGTTGACACTACAATGCACGATTGTAAAAAAATTACCACAAAAACAAACAATGAGAGATGTTCTGGAGATGTTGACTCTTTGCCATGATCCGGTGTCGGAGTGAAACGTACGTTGGGAATAATTTGGAAGTTTTGTGTTTGTGTATGCCGGTGCTAATTGCTGGCTTACTGGGCGGTGAATATCGCAAGCCGCAAGTGCAAGACACACACTCTACCACATAGATTTATCTACTACGGATTATAGCAAATTAAATGTCTAGTTCCTTAAACTTTCCATACTTACACTTTAGCCACTCGTTCCAATACTACGACGGCCTCATCGGTTCTCTTTACTGCTATCAACCACCGCGCAGTTTCAGGCACCAAAAAGAAGTAGGACAATAAGATTATTGTCGGCAATGAAATAGCGAGTTGGAACTTCGTGAAGTCCCTGAAGTAGTATCCAAAAACTGGTAGCATCATGTGGCCCAGATTGAAAGGTGTCTGATACAGTGCCGAGATGATGTCCCGATATTTAGTGCCAACGAACTCCATGACTATAACGAATCCGGTGACCATTGTTCCGCCAACCGACATCCCGATCAGGAAGCGGATGAAAGTGAACGTCCAAAACTCAGGAATGTAGGCAGCAGTTATTCCCATCGAAACTTGTATTACCACTGCCACTAAGAGAGGCTTTTTTCTTCCAAACCTGAAACAAAAGTCTTATAAAGTACAGTAAAGTAAAAGTAAAATATATTTTATTGTACACAAAGAAATGAAAAGATAAAAAAACCGGGCAAGTGCGAGTCGGACTCGCGCACGAAGGGTTCCGTACCATTATTAATAAATAATTACCTTTGTTAATGAACCGCAAGACTAACTTTGTTTGTAGAGGTTTATTGTTAATATCAAAAAAACTATGCTAGTTAGAGCATTGGCTATAGTTTTCCTGTAAAATATACGTAAATTCTTATTGACCATAATTATTTCAAATTTTTCGATTGGTAAACTCCGGAGATAAGGGGGGGGGGAACGGTGTTTTTTTAGACATTTTCCCCGATAAATCAAAAAGTATCATAACTAAAAATAATTAAAAATCTGTTTTAGAATGTACAAAGTAAACCCTTTCATATAATACCCCACACAGTACCGTTATCTCACTTTTAAATTTCAACCCTCCGATTTTCCCCCCTTTTTAAATAAAAACAAAAATAATTTCCAATTTTTTTTAATTCCAGTGTCTTTGGGCCACTAATATACACAACTACTCCAAATTTCATGTCGATAGCTTCGGTAGTTACTGAAATAATCGAGTGTGACGGACGGACAGACAGACGGAGAAAGTCGCACCATAAGGGTTCCATTTTACCATTTTGGTACGGAACCCTAAAAACAATCATAATATTAATAGATAGGGCACAACAGGCGGCCTTATCGCTTAAACAGCGATCTCTAGTTCCAGGCAACCTTAGGGCAGAGGAAACTTTTAAAAGAAAGCGGGAGGGGTGTACTGAGACATAATACTAATAAATAAATATTATATACATAAAAACAATACTTACACTTAGGTACGCGTAATTTTTATTTAAAGATTACTTTAGATATAATAAGCCGAATCTCCGCAACCTTAAGCAGGAAACGGTTTCAGTTATCAATTATCATACGCCTCCTCGACGAGTCGAGGAATTTCCATTTCAAATTGAGTGATTACAGATTAACTGTGTAATTCGTATTACGCATCTCCCCACGTACCATCCTGCCTACTTCTAAATGATTAATACAATCTTAAATTATATCTAAGTATACCAACTTCAACTGTACTAACCACCAAGCAGATTTTGAAGAATATCGATAATTCTGACACGTACACATGGGATATACGTGGGACGTATTCTGTGGTAAGGATAACGTACCTACATGGCACCTTAGTTGAGAATTTTTGGGTGCAGATTGAAAAGTCGCGTATAACTAATATTTTATTAAAAACTATAGCTGATGCCCGCGACTTCTTCCGAGTCGAATAAGATTTTTTTATTCCCACGGGAACCCCAAATTTTCCGGGATAAAAAGTAGCTCTCCAGGCTCTCCTCAACTATACCCATGCAAGAAATCACATCGATCCGTCGCGTTGCTCTGTTGCAGCGTGATTGAAGGACAAACCAACAATCAAGCACACTTTCGCATTTATAATAATAGTATGATAACAGATAAGTGGGTTTTCGTTATTACCTTACCTATCGGATGCCATTCCAAAGCATACACTGCCCACTAATGTTCCCAATTGAAACAATGTTTGCGTAAAACTGGTCAGCCATTTTCTGTCGCATATTAAATCCCATTCCATGCTTATTGTATTCGTAAATATTGAGGTGTCATATTCCGGTTCAGGACATGGACATGTGACATTGCTATTCTTGCAAGTGTACTCCACTTTTGGTGACAGGAATATGATGGCCATCTGATGGAATGCCACCGGAAATTTGGTTAGAAATATCAACAAACAGAGGCATAATTGATATTTGCCAAATGAACCTGTCGCCTTTTGGATGAGGTCTTGCGTCGGTGCTGAGTCATTTGTTTTGCCCCCTGTAAAAGAACAAATTTGATCATGTCCAATGTCCATAGTCCATACACTCCGAATCAATATTTCTGTGTACGAGTTCAACGTAGGTATATGAGCACAATAGATATAAACTGCATTGTGCCTTGTGTGTCGATAAATTCCAAATGCCTTTGAAATTTATCTTTTGTACATATCTAGGTATTTACTTCCTTCTATTGATAAATACCTACATCAAATTTACGAGTTTTACTCTCTCAATTAGGTAGACCGTACCTACCTTAATATTTTTTATAATCTCCCAAAATTTTTAAAAGTATATCATATACTTACTCAATTTATTTATAACATGAAGCACATACAGGTGTCTCTTATGTTACGTCATGTTTTGACTCTACCACCGGTTCGGAAGAAGTTCTACTGAGAAGAGCCGGCAAGAAACTCAGTTACGTTATTAAATACATTATAAGTTACGTAAACTAAGTAGTTAGGTACCATTTTTCAGAAGTTTTAGTTTTTTTAGTTTAGTTTTTTCAGGTATACTGAACGCGATTTTGACCACGATATTAAAAACATGTAAATAATTCAGATGCTATTCCAATGCGATACCTACTCAAAAAAATATGTTGTTTCCTAAAAATCCTGCCTACCTGACACTTGCGGCTTACCTACCTAAAGTTTACCTGAGCTACGTCACAGGCTACGTCATAGCGTGTTTGTTTTATCCAAGGTCTCTCATATTATCACGGTCAAGCTTAAAGTTCGAAATTAACAACAGCTATTCAAACAAATTATTTTGAAGTGATTATTAAATAAAGGATCTCACTAAACTCGTACCTAATGTCCACGGAAACTGTTAGTATTATATTGAATAACCTTTTAAAACTATCGCATAGAGTACCTACAAAAAATTAAAAAGTTTCACCAACTGTGGTCAAAATACCTACCTACTTAAGTTCCTAGTTACGACTTACCGCTCGTTGTTTGACCCAATCCAAACTTTCAACTTTGTTCAAACTTTTTAAAAGCTACGCGCAATCGATCTTTGGATAGGTATCTCTTTGTTTTGCTTTTAATAATCGCATACGTATATTCCTCGTAACTACCTCACATGGGTACCTTCTATTTCAATTTCTCGCAATAATTTACCTACCTAATATAATATTAGAATTAGACGTTTATACACCATATTTTACTCAGAAAATTATCTACATAAAAAGATAGCTAAAAGTTGACCGCATGTAAATATTTGAAGGTTTTTTATCTATTTCCTCCAGCTGTACATATTATATGTATTGTCAAGGTTCCAATACAAAATATTCGCATTATTGAGGCCACTGCAGACAAAGCGGACTTTACTTTCACCGCACAAAAGTGTTACTCTCACCATTTTCCTCCTTGTGATTTTGCAGTTCCATGATGAGTCTGTTATCACTAGAAACACTGGTCAGTTATCACACACGGTAAGGGCTGTACTTTATCATTGGGGTATGGAGAATGTTCTTCCAGTGGCTTGCGGCAACAGACTGGTCTTTCGTGTTTTGATACTGCGCGCGCGCATCCGAACCGCAACCGCTCTCGTGATGTCGCAGCGAACATTACTTGTTGTAATTTATTGATAACAAAATTTCACGTAATGACACAAATTGTATACTTAGTCAAATTCATATTTCCGAACTCTCTGGCGCAGTGGTGAGAACGCTGTGGGTTCCGGGTTCCGGGAAATTTATAATTTCTAAATTGTCTTTTGTCTGGTCTGGTGATTAAGTTTTCCGGTAGGATGCCGAGTTGGAAACGACTGCGACGCCTTATTGGTCTTGTAGGACATATTGGACACATATTGGATTTCGAATTGAGATACCATTTAAATTCATAATTAAAGTTTTGTGGAAACTGGAAATATGTGTTAACATTTCTTCCATCTTCACTGGGAATCAATTTAAGCTAATTTAGTACCAGAAGTACGTCTATCTCTTATAAGAAAAAAATAATGTGAACAAGTCAATGCTGCTCTCGCCACTTTTCATCTCGGTGAAATGTAAGAATAAGAAAATCCGCCTTGTTGGGACACCCGAACAAGCCTTGCAGAAAGGCTCATTACCTTATTTCCACTGCAATAAGGTAATGCGGTAAATGCCTAATTGGAACGGACTCTTTAGACAACGATAGGTTTACTTTTCCACTAACAAAGAGACGTACGAAAGTGGCAGAATTTCAATACAAAATTCATTCACTCAAATTAGTATGCATTTTCTTCCCTTCCAACCTATGTCGTTAGATTGGTCGAACAGCTCGAACTATACCTACAGACTACAAAGGTAGCCGCCAGCCGGGTCTGTCTGTTAGGCCTAAAGCAGTTATATTAAATCCTTACTAATAATAAAATTAAGTTAGGTACCCCTAATCTAATAGGTTTCTAGGCGGCATCGTACCGGAACGCTTAATCGCTTGGCGGTTCCTATCTGGTAGAGTGGTAGCTAGCCACGGCCGAATTCTCCCGCCAGACCAGACAAGAGAAGATGCAGAAATTATAAATTCCCAAATTGACCCTGCTGGGAATCGAACCTCCCGCTCGAAGACCACAGCGCTCACCACTGCGCCAGGGAGGTTTCATTTCTTGTTTATTTACCAAGGTTTTTTTAATTAACACAGATACATAAGAGGTGTTGTAGCCTACCTGTATCCTCCTTCTATCAGAACATAACTACAGTAGAATCATCCTACAGTGGTAGGTACGAGTAGATACAATGCAGATAACAATGACTGGACTGCGCAATGGTTTATTTTTAATTTTATTGATGTAGGGTTCAAATGTGAAGTGATAAGGATAACTTCAGGGATTCTGAGTTGACGTCAATTTATCTTTGTTATTGGTACCTAAAAAATATTTTATTTATTTTTCACACCACTCGCTCGACAATACCCATCGATATACATACATATATGTAAGTACTAGATGGGCCCTTTCATAGAAAAACGCCGGGCCGCCGAGATGCGGAACGGAACGCGTTCCGCATCTGTCTTTGTTCCCGTCGTAGCGCTGTCATGATCGCTCGTCGTGCAGATAATTTGTTATTATTAAGTTAACATCTAAAGTTTAATTAGTTTGGCACTGTATAATTTTTATTTATAGGTAAGTGTTTCAATTCACAATCATACATTTCCAAAAAAACGTTATTTAATCTGCCAACCCGCATTGGAGCAGCGTGGTGGGTCTAAGCTCTAATTCCCTCTCTCCTATGAGAGTGGAGGCCTGTGCCCAGCAGTGGGACGTTATTGGCTGTAGTGGTGGTGGTGGTTATTTAATCTTACTTTTTAATATTTTTATCCATTACGCAATCATTTAACTTCCGCGGCAAACTGTATGATTTTTTTTCACTAACTGGCCAGTTAGTAAAAACTTTGGGCTTTGGGTTCCAGCCGTAGAATAGTCAGCCCAGTACGATAAAAAAATGCAATCAAGATTAGAGATGGGCAGACCGTACAATAGGCATTAATATTAAAAATTAAACTCTATTTAAATTTAATTTAATGTTATTATAATAATAATATGATAAAATTTATTATTGACGTGAATTTAATTTTTAACTACAATAAATTACAAGTTTTTAGCATTAGTAGTTACTGAATTATGCAAAGTGTGACGGACGGACATGTCGCGCCACAAGGGTTGTTTCCTTATCATTTTGGTACGCAACCTTAAAAATGATTTTATTTCTGTCAATTTTCGACAAAACTTCAGTATCAATAACTAAAAAATAATAAAATTTAAAAAACCCACGACTTACCTACTGCAACTCCCCATTCAGTGGACTTTGACCTTAAAATATATCTAAGAACCTTCTCACAAGCTATACATATCTAATGCAAAAAACCGCATTATAATCGGTCCAATAGTTTTACAGGAAAGTTGTAACAAAAGTGGTAAAAATAACAACATCATACTATTATTTATCGTTTACCTCAGAGAGTACACTGATGTAGGTATTATTTTCAACAAGCGTATCTGTACTAATCTATGACCGAGTCATATATGTTTTCAAGCTGTCATTCAGCAATGGCGGATATTGCAAGCAAGTTCCCGCTTTTCAGACTAGATGGCGTTGATGGCGTTGCTAAAAATCGCCCACATTCTTTGTTTGACAGGGCCCGTCTATGTAAATTGAGGTCGTTGACAATACCACATAAGACCTCCTATATAAAATCCTGTACGTCATTGCATTAATATGGCTTAGCAGAGTTGTAATGTTGTAAGTACAGGATATCCATTGATTCCATCGATTGTGATTTGAATTTAGAAAGATCCCGCATCCAAAGAAAATTGGAAAATTCCGTATTGTTGTCTCGCTTCGACGTATGATGGCGTCCCACTCACTCGCGTGATTTGAATTTCCCTATCTCGCTTCGATGAGTTCGCCAGAACCCGCGTTGCACGAACCTATCTCAGAATATTTAAATTAATTAATTATTTAATTTGTAATTAAAATGTCAGAAGGACGACGATGGCAGCAGTAATTTAGGTAACTCCGGAAACCGTTCAAATATTAAAAAATAAATGCTCAAAGTAGGTATAATAAACACTTCTTATTTTCTAAAACATACGAAGATTTCTGCAAATGGAAAACTGCAAAAGGTGCTCATTGCTCAATTTTAGAGGCCGTATTTTCAGGAACTAACATTAATCAATTTATTCATTGATTTTTTTTTTTAGTTATTGAAATTATTTATTCACTCAGGCTTCACTCAGGATTCTAGATGCAACACCTTCGCTACGCTCGGGAGTTACCTACTCTAAAATTCGCTTGGGATCGGCGCCCGTAACGTAAGACATTGCCCCCATGTTGAATATTCTACTATTATTACATACTTACCTACTAGTGAGCCCGGCAATCGTTGTCCTGCCCTGAACCAACTACCCGATTGCAGCGCCACCTACCGGAACCGATTGTGAATATAAACAGATCCCGGGGGCCGGGACCCAATCCAACATACAAAAATTCCATCAGAATCAATTCAGCCATTCTCGAGTTTTGCGCTTATTTTTAAGGACAGGCTGTATGGTCTCGGATCTTCGCCTGTCCCGAATTGGGACAAAATGAAAAACAACAACATTATTTTTAACCGACTTCCAAAAAAGGAGGAGGTTCTCAATTCGGCGCGTATTTTTTTTTAAGGTTATGTACTTACCTAAAAGCTTCCTAAAAGGCAGGTTTCACAGTACCTAACTAATGTAATTAACTATGTCCGTGCGATCACATTTTTGCGTAGGTAAGTATTAATTTTAGTATTACCTAGCTACAGACTTGAAATTTGGAATAGTTTTAAATATTGCTTACCCGACCTTATTGCAAAAAATATTATTATTACCATTACACAAGGGGCTGTTGAAATTTAGATAAAGAGGGTTTAGATCGAATGAGGTAGGTATATTATTATGAATGAAGGGGCTTCATTTGCACATTAGTTAAGTATTTTTTTATGTCCTTTTAAGTTTCTTAGTTTTTGACTTATGGTGAAAAATTACAAAAGGAACAGAACTAACAAAAGATTGAAAGTGCAAAAACTAAATTAACTTGAGTTGATAGACATTTATACACGAATAATATAACGAAGTTTCTAGCCGGACCGTTTTTTTTATAAATTAGCGGTAAACCGCTACTTATAAAATATACTGATATTTTAAAGTATTTTTTAACTTCTTTAGTAGGTGCTACTAAATGGTTTTCATTATTTAGAGGTCGAATAATTAAACCGGTGCGCGAGTCCAGCTCGCACTTGGGCACAGAATAATATAATAGTACTATGACTTGGGTGGTTTTTATTTACATTAATTAATTCTTATTTCCTTTTTATGTTACACCGAATCTGGATCGTCTGCTGAAACTAATATCGGATCGGATACTATGAAATCAGTCAAAACTAGGGACGTTTAAATAAAATAAACTTGTCTTTTATTTTCGAACTTTATTTTATCATTTATACACATCTGTTTCAATTTATCAGCTATTTACATAAAAATAATAGAAATTATACCGTAATAAAATAATAGCTTTGTTATGTTGCACTTTCACAATCCTCTATGATTATTATTTATGTACTACTAGCGGATGCCCGCAGATTTTTATTCCCGCAGTAACTACCTAGTTTTCGGGGATAAAAAGTAACCTATCTGTTATTCCAAACTATAATCTCTGCGTCAAATTTCATCCAGATCGGTTCAGCCGTTCTGGCGTGATTGAGTAACAAACATCCATCCATTCCGCATTTATAATATGTATTAAGTAAGATAAGAAGACATACAGACCCATACAATAATAATTAAAAAATCGTGTACTCTGAAATATTAAATATATCCAAAATGAGATACCACATCTTTATTGCTACATACATATCACGATATTTTGTATATAAAAGCAGGTACTTACCTACAAATTATATATTATAATATTATTATTGTTTTTATTAAGATGAAAACAAAAAATATACCAAGTTCGCGACAACAACGTGAAAAAGCAAAGTTTTCATTTATTTCTATCAAATCGCAAACATAATGAGCTCTGTAAGTGATGTAGTACTGCTTATAATGATGACAATGATTTAGCAATAGGTATTGCCTTTAGATGATAAAAATATGAATATATTATCAATACGCCTGCAAACTTATTAAAAATCTTATTGATAAACAGAACTACTTTTGATTTTTAAAAAAATGTATTCCAATCACAATCCATACTAATATTATATATGTGAAAGTGTGTCCGCAACTACTGTTTGTCTGTCTGCTACGGTTTAACGGCCTATCTTTTCAACCGATTTTGATGAAATTTGGTATAGTGATAGGTTTCATCCCGAGGACAAATTAAAAAAATGCGGACAAAGTCGCGGGCATCATCAAGTATTATAATATAATATATTATATTTACAGCAACAATATTTAAATAAAGGGCAACTCGCCGATGAACTACACTTAGTAGCTACGTCATGATAAAACTTAAAATATCACTTAGCTACTTTATTATAATGCAATTCATAATTTCATTATATTTTTAATCATTTATCACTAGTAACAAATAACAGTGAGATATCACATTATGAAATGTTTAAACATTATATAACGCTTCAAATGGCAAATTACATAAGCATAGAATGACAAAGGAACATCACTAAAGTTGTGTTTTCACTCCATTCGACTGAGATAAAACACAGATTTCAATATTCTTAAAAGTCACCTTCTGCATAACCTAGGTGTTTAAGCATAATAATGACACACTTATGCTAAAGATAAGTTTGTTATCATAAATAGGGTAATAGGAAGTGTAGTGCATCGAGTCTGTGTCATCTTAGTCGCACGATGTAAAACGATCCTAAAAATAATACAAGACGCAAAATTCGTAAATCATAATAACTTCCCGCTTAACTTAAAATATCAAATCAATAGTCATGTATTCAGGAGGGGACCAATGTCGCTCGAACTCAAATTATCTTGCGACTTAAGCGCCTTATTATTATAAAAAGTAAAAACGGCTGAAATAATCTGCAGCCCTATTCTCTAACTCAGTGGCTATCAAAAAATGAAAGCCAATGACATTATATTGTTTATCCATTGAAGGTTTGCTATGAAATATACCTAACAGTTTCCTAGCGAACCTTCAATGGATAAAAAATAATGTCAGTGGCAATTTTTTGATAGACACTGGTATAGAGAATAGGGGAGAGACGAAACACGTCGTCACGGGATATTATGTATTTCTCAAGTTAATTGTCGCTTAGTGAATACACGGCTTAAAGCAAATAGAAACTGATTTATTGATTCTCTTATTTAAAAAAAAAACTAAAGTTTATAATAAATGATTTTCTATATTTAAATATATTGTTGGAGTTATCATCATGAGGTCAGATAGTGTTTACTCTTATGGGACTGGTATTTAAGTACACCTAAATATTATTGAAAGGCACTAGACCCTAATCTACAATAGAATTTCTGTACACAGTATAAACTTTTATATTAATTGATTCAAATGCCAACACATAAAAATAATTCATTAAACTTTATGTGTAGAATTAATTTAATAATACAAAAAAAAACAGGTGTCATGACACAAACAAAGATATCTGGTCCTACACTTGTAACACAAAATTCTGTATTGGCGGTATTAGCCAATGGAATAGAATATGTGACATGAAAGTTGTACATTTTTCATACTCCAATATATTCCAGATATCCCAATAATCAAAACCTATGGCAGAATTAACAGGTTGTCCAAAAAACACCATTATTGATAAAATAAATAATTGTCACACTCCAAAATATATGATCCCTGAATATACCCATAACGTGTGAGAGAACTAAAAGATTGACACCCAAAAAAAATAAAACCAAACAACAAAAAAACCCTGATTTTTATGAAAACGTTGTGTAATTATTTTTCATATGTTCCATGTCCAATTGAATCAAAGTTTCAATTATGCATACGACTAGCCAATTCTTTTAAAGTATATATACAATAAAAATAAGCAAAATGTATAACCAATATAGCAACAATACATATTATGATGTATGATGCTGCAGCTCAAAGAGTATAAACTACATTAAATGCATGTTCACTCAATGAAAATACTTATTTACATGACTACAATTAATTTATCTTACAAGATATTGAAAAAATTTATATTTTCAAACAGTATTTTTGAATTTCGTTCATATTTTTCGATTTATTTTCTTGTACTTTTATTTGAGACGAATTTTACCAATCACAATCATTTTATCGGAGATTCAAACTTTGTAATCTTGTAGTTTTCCAAAGGTAAGATAAATAATTATGAAATGCTCTAGAAATACTTGAAGCAAATTCTAAACACTATAAAAATAGAAACTTATAGTTTCAAAAGTTTAAAGTGAGTGCTACTAGAACTAGGTGCTATAGTGTCGACGATTTTTGATCTTCGATACCAAATTGCAGATTTTCAATGCGGGTCCAAGTTTCAATCCCATATACTTCATCATCATGTCAGAATTCAGCAATAATAACGCCTTTCCATCTATTTCCTGCAATAAACAGATGGTTGGTGTAATAAATAAATACAAATTATTATTATACAATCCTTACCTAAGATCAAGGCAATGCATTGGAGCCAGTTTTTCAGGATGTCGCTTTATAAGCTTCCTTGAGTGTAATATTAACTACTAAAATGACATTCATTTTCAATTTCAGAACAGTCAGCAACAAACCATGTCACAGAGAACTGCCTATGTCAAGCTGTTCTAGCAAGTTCAAGTACAGATGAGATCCTGGGTTTGATTCCCGAGTGAGGCTAGTTTATTGGATTTTTCTGGAATTTCTTATTATATAATTAGTTGGGGTTAGGAAGATGATGGTTTTACACCCCCATGCTTTGGAGAGCACGTAAAGCCGGATTCCTGATCTCTCTCTGGTCTCGTCGGATTGCTGTGTTATGCATCAGTCTATGCATCAGACTATGAGTTTAAGGGAATGAGAGTACATCTGTTTTTTGCACACACTTACTACAATATTTCCAATTAAGATGGCTCTAATCTGTTCGGAGACCGTCCTGGTCACTGTGACCAAAATTCGGTTGGAAGTTATACTAAAGCTTGCCAGCCTGCTTCTTTCTTCTTCTTCTTTCTTTCTTCAATAGTTAAAAGTGAGTGACTCTACCGATGGTTCTGAATGCCAATGGTGAGTCAGTGCCACGAGTCAAGTTTTTGTCAATCGATGCCTTCGCCGCATTCTAGGTGTCCACTGGCCCGAGAAGATAAGTAATATAGATCTCTTACTACGATGCAGGGAAGCTCCAATAGACGAATAGATTAAACGACGCAAATGGAACTGGATCGGCCACGCTCTATGTAGAGAACCAGGCAATATCGCGAGGCAAGCTGTCGACCGGAATCCTCAGGGAAAAAGAAAGCGTGGTCAACCCAAACAAACTTGGCAGCGTACTGTTCTGGCGAAGGTCGTGAGGATAGGGATGACGTGGGATGAGGTCAAGGGTGTCGCTTCTAACGCCCTCTGCCCCTCTGGGGGGACATAGGACATTAACACTAGAGTTAAATCCGATGAAGCCGATGACGTCCTCCACGGACCAGTCGGCGGGCGCGGCGGCGGACTATGTCACACGGAACACAGAGCAGGACTCACGTGTTTGCGGAAGAGATCGGCGTGCGCCGCCAGCGCGGGGTCGGCGGCGGCGATGAAGCCGATGACATCCTCCACGGACCAGTCGGCGGGCGCGGCGGCAGGCGCGGGCGGCGGCGGCGCGGCGGGCGCACCCGTGGTGGACGAGGCGGGCTCGGGCCGCTCGGGCGACACGCGCGCCAGCTTGCCGCCCGCCGCCTCCTCCGCGCCCACTGCGCTGCTGCCCGTTGGGGACTCCTGGAAATGGAGACGACAGATATACATCAAGTGGGTACCACCCTCCTACAAATGACAGACCCAGCTACTATGACAATAGGCATCATGACTGATTTTGAAAAATGGTTAGATTATGTACGGAAGTGATTAGTTTCGAAAAAATATCTTATTTCAGCAGAAAAATAAGGTTAAGTAGATAAAATTGCCATTTGAAATTTAAATTTTAAAATTTACGCCAAAACGTTCGCCGGTGTCATGGCGTCGTTTGTGACGTCACTATTATTTTTACCAATGTACTCTGTGCAGTGTGCACTGTGCAGTAAACAATTTGTGATTGTCAAAGCTCGAAAACAAACCATTGTGACGTCATTCGCTTCTTGGCGTTTAATCCATTATGGCGGATTGCTGTATTTTATAGTTTTATTTTATCGAAATAAATAGCAATCTCACTCAAAATAGAAAAAAAATTGGTTTTTTATAATCCATGAATACTATTTCATCCCTTTCATAGAAAAAAATTGGGTGTCCAATCTTTAGAGCACGCTCCTAAGTCCTAACCTGTATAGCCCTGTCCTTGTCACCCCCATAGCGCTGTCCTGCTTTTCAGGCTAGTTTGCGTTAGTAAAATAGGTCCACATTCTTTGTTTGACAGAGCCTGTCTATGTTAATTGAGGTAGTTGGTTGTAGCACATAGGGTACAGTACCCGCACTTCCAAAACAATGAGAGCCTATACTTATATAGAGGTAGGAAACTGCATACAAAGGGGTTTGAATATTTTTTTTCCAAAACAATGGCCACTCATAGATCAATGGCTGGTATGGCAGGCCTTAAGAGTTTTATTTGGAGCTTGGTTTTTGTTGGGGGCCCAACTTTATTCAAATAAACACATCAACTACTGGTTCAAATGCCCTACTGAGAAAAATCAGGAAGGCAACCAATGCTCTTTTAGATTCATGCAAAGTTGCGGACATCATCTAGTTTAAATGCAAAGCAATAAAAACAACGAAATAAAATACTTACACTTTTTGGCCTTTTCACAGCAAATGCGGACGTAACACTGTTGGAAGTAGACTCCCCACACAGAGTGCACGGCCGACCAGCAGCCTCCCCCG
Organism: Erebia aethiops; assembly: GCA_923060345.2. Taxonomy (NCBI): domain Eukaryota; kingdom Metazoa; phylum Arthropoda; class Insecta; order Lepidoptera; family Nymphalidae; genus Erebia; species Erebia aethiops. Next base: position 16,633,716 of record OV281087.1, read on the forward strand.
TATCAATCTCTATCATTCCAACACAACACCCAACACCGCTACATACTAGTTTTAACCAATTCTTCAATTCCTCAGTTGATAAATCTAGTGGCACTTTCACTGTGAAATTCTTAGTTCCAGATGAGACCTGAAAATAAATACACACATTGGGTCAAATATCTACGAACTTCAACAATTGTTTTGTTCTTTTTCATCTTACTAGAATAAGACACAAATTTTTAGATATCTATGAATTTCAAGAAAAGCTTTGTTCTTTTTCATCTTACTAGAATAAGACAACTTTTTAGAGATCAGGTTATAAGATCTATTGAGCATAGTTCAATTCCAGAGACAAAAATGTCTTGTTATAACTGAAACTAAGTCTAATAAAGACAAAGTACACTCAAGTATAGACTTCAGACTATGAGCTCCATGATTTAAGGGGGTAGACTTAAGTAAACATTTTGGTTCATATGCCAGTTAGTATGGTCATAGTAGTCATACGACATGAACCGATAAACTAAGAAAGAACCAAGAAAGTCTATGACTAGTTGTAGTAGTTATAAATAGTTGTGTATGACTGGTGGACTTTGTTGTTATGGAAAGGGGATCTTGCTTAAGATGCTTAATTTTCTTTTTAAAACCAAATTAATCTTACCTGTACACAAGTACTATTTGTATAGTTAGTTGAAGCACTAAGAATAGCTCTGGACAACTTCTGTGGGTCCAAGTGAGTCCCAAATAGCTCCTTGACAAGATTTTCCACCACACCGGAAGCTCCGACTCCAGTCACTGAAGATGGCAACACAGGACTGCCGCCAGAACAGCTGCTTCTGATTCGCAGCACTACATTTGCTGCTGGCGTCACTGTGCTAGTACCGTTTGTGTTGCCAGTACCAGTGGATCCACCTTCAGGTAAAGCAGGATTGGGAATACCACTTGGTCTTTTGAACCTGGAGTTAATGAAAATGTGTAAATAAATTACTAACAAGATTAACAAGCTGAAAAATAATCTCAGTAATTAACCTGATAATTTGAAGTATCGTACTTATTGTACCAAAATTTTGAATTGCAGGGCAACCAACCCTGGTTCGATTACAGTAAAAAGGTGATAAACTGTGGCAAGTCTCCAAGAGGTGGGCACTGGGCTGATGAATAGATGATGGATAGCAATATTTTAAATTGAATGTGGATTTACTTACCTAGATGGAGCAGTAGCACTCTTTTGTCCCGGCGGTTGCAAAGGGTGTCCTGCCCTGGCACACCATCCCACAGGAAATATGTCCCTTGAATCATATCTACACCAGTAGTCAAATGCACCTCTCCAGCCATCAAAAGTTACATGTATCTGATCATTTTTCACAGCACCTACAGTGGCACAGCATATCAGCTGTGGATTCTTCTTATCAACAGCCTCCAATTTCTGACCAACAACAAATAGATTAGATTTAGGCGTAGGTGGCTCAGGTTGAAATACTTTTGACGGAGCCATTTCAGCCCCATTCAAAGTCTTCAGTAAAAACATAGGCCAGCTGCTTGCATTCATACGGAACCCAAGAGGAGGCTGCAACATTCCATCATTCCTCTCGCAGTGCCCAATAGTATGTATGTCTCCAGCATCAACAAGCCTCCAAAAATCATTTTTATTATCACTACCATCCAACCTCAACCTTAGTCTTGGTCCCAAAACACCAACAACTGTAGCTATACATGTGGATGTAAGATTTCTGGGATCTAAAGCTTCCAATTTCATATTCACTTTGAAATCATTCACTGGAGGTGTCGGGGCCTGTTTGAAACACTCCTGAGGTGCTGCAACGCTGTTTGTCTCTTTCATGTAGTCGCTCCAATCAAAGGACTGATAAATTTCATAAAAAGAGCCAGTGGAATTGTTGTTAGAGTGATTTTCAGTACCATTTGCTCCATTCCCAGATTGAGGAGATGTCGTTCTTTTTTCATTCTTTTTCTGGTATTTATTCAAACAGTACGTTGAACAAAAGTTTTTGCTACTGGGAGGAGCGTTCCCGCGGATAACATTATCACAATGAAGGCAGGCGCCTTTACTGTACGCCTGTCGAAATTCGGACAAACATGTTTCAGAACAAAATTCCTTTTTTCCATTTTCCGTTGGCAGAACGTACTTTAATGGAGTTTTACTTTCGGCGCACCAAGTGCAAGTACGTTTAGGAGGTCTTCCAGGTCCACGTATTTTGCCGGGAGCATGGCCTGACGAGCCGACAGTATTGTTTGACATTGTTACGTTGCGGAGATCCTAAAACATTATCGTGAATAGTCCATTTAAACACGCATATCAATTATTACATTGTATTTAAAACTCACTGCTAATTAGAATTGTAATAATTATTCTACACCACTTAAAGTTTTTACACAATATAAACAACGTCAGAGAGTATTTATGACGCCATATCACCAGCCATGTTGGATTTAATTTTTTTTTCTCTGTGAATTTGTGAAATGTGATTTTTTGAGAAATTAGTGCTGTCCATTCTTCAGAATCTCAAAAAATTATTGTGTATGGGAATGAATTTTTGTAATCCTTTGTTATGTTTATTTATAGCAAGAGGAGACAATGTAATAATAATACCACAGGTGAGTGAAATGAGTATATACGCTAATGCCAAGGAATGAAAGAGCGAGAAAATGTTCTCTTGTCCTGCTCAGCGTAATCACTTTTTTTTGTTTGACCTATCCGATAGTTTAGGTCAGACAATCCTGTGTCGTTTTTGTTATTTGCCCATATTCGTACGAAATCGGAATTGGACAAAGTGGTAACTGTGCTCGTAGCTTAGGAAAATAGTGGTTTAACTTATAGACGATGTTGTATTGCTGTGTGTTAGGCTGCAAAAGCCGAACTGAACGTAAATACGAAAACATAACCTAATACGTAACTTTTATTGCTGTTATTACCTGATTGTTACAGATAAAAACAGTTTATGTTTGTTAAGACTTGCATGAATGCTACAAAGTAAAGAACTGTCGGTGACGCGAATCCTCAAGTTTACCCCCTACCAAAATATGCTCAATGCAGCTAAAGAAGTTTTCACTTCAAAAAATACTTATTTACCAATATGAAAATATCGCATTAAGACTATAATATATAGATCGCACACACCAAAGAACAACAACGAGATCCTGTTCACTGAGGCCAGAGACAAATAACTGCTGAGGACTGAGGCTGAGGTGACCTCAGTAACCTCAGCCTCAGACCATGGAACTCCTTTAAACCCATAGAATAATTAACCTCTAGAATCAAGGCCAGCCTGTACCCGAAAGAGATAGGTAATAACTTGAAACACCTCCCAAACGTCATAATTTGTTTGGCACAATAGTATGAAACAGGCACAAACCCCGTGACACGAAGAAAGGGATAGAAAAAAACACATTTTGTTCTCATTCTATCTTGTGTAACATCCCAACACTGCATCTCTTTCATGTGGGAGTGAAAAGGAGATATGGCTTGGTCTATATACTTTTCTCTGTCTAAGCTTAAACACAACTTAAACGTCCTAATCTTTAAAAGAGCATAAATAAGTACAAACCTTCTTTATCTGGTCGGTGGTACAAACCTTTTTTTTCTGGTCGGTGGTACAAACTGAATCTCTGGTACCAGGGTACCCAGGTACCCCTATATTCAATGTACTCTGTGATGAGTGATCTCTGGTTACGGTTTACGAATGTAGGTAATGGAAAAAAACTTAATTATTTTTTTGCTAAGAATTACGGAGCAGCGATTTTTACCGATACCGATACCAGCGATACCGTTTTTTTATTTTATAAATAGCGTTTTATAGAAAAAAATCGCATAGTTTTATTTATGTCCGTTCGAGTTTTTGTGAGAAAAATGTCACAGAGCATTACCTTGAAATTAGTAAATAATGCCGAAAAAGCTGAAAAACGTATATCCGAACTTGAAACAAAGGTGAGTTCTTCTTTTTAAGTAATAATTAATTAAATTCAGCACAAAATATAGACAATTTATTTTAAAAAATACATATTAATGTACGTAGGTACTTATAGGTTATAATATAATTCTAAGGTTAATTTAATTTGATTTCTTAAGCTAGAACAAGTGAAGAGATTTAAAGTAGAAGAGAAAATCAAGGAACTAACAAAAGAGAACGAATCCCTGTTGAAAAAAGTTGAAGCAGCAAAGATTGAATTGATAAGATTAGAAACACTGAATGGCAAGAAACAATATCCTTTGCCGGGAAAAACAGTTACTGTGATCAATAATGTAGACGTACCTAAATCAGAGCAAGAAAATGTTAATGACAAAGTGCCTGCTGTAAAAAAAGAGAAAAAAGAAAAGGATGCAAAGAAAACTAAAGAGAAATCAGCTGCAGTTTCAACTAATGACTTTGTTGATGTTCGGAAGTTAGACCTGCGGATTGGCAAAATTGTTGACATTGGTAAACACCCAGATGCAGACACTCTGTATGTGGAAAAGATTGATTGTGGTGAAGAGAACCCTCGGACAGTAGTGTCAGGTCTTGTGAACCATGTACCCATTGATGAAATGAAGGAGCGTGTTGTTATGGTTCTATGTAATTTGAAACCTGTGAAGGTAATAATAATACTAGGTTCATTAAAACACCTTTATCTACTCAATTCATATTCAGGAATGTGATTATAAAGTTAACAATATCATGTTTGTATAGAATACTGAAAGTATGCTACTGTGAAGAAGATAGATAGATAGTCATCCGATTTCACCCTGAATCAATTTATATATAAAATGTTCATTAAAAGTATTATGTTGTTCATTATAAGTTGTTCACTTGTGAGCAAGGTGAGGCTAAATGTGTTTCATGGCTGCATATTATCATTTACACTTATCGCGTTGATAATATTTTTCACCTCACTAGCTCAAAAATTGTGCCTTTGCTACTTAAAACCAGTGAGCAAAAGTTGATTTTGCTCACTGGTTTTAAGCAGCAAAGGGGCCCTTTTTGAGTTAGTGAGGTGAAAAAGTTGTTAGTTTTTTTTTAGAGTGAACCTTGTTTAATTTAACACAATATGAGTAAAATTTATACAAACTTATCTGACACGGTGACAGTGTTGCTGTTATCAATTAAAAATAAAATAAAAACAAAAACTAAACAATCATAAAATTAGTTCCAACTTTTGCCACCGAGCCAGATTAGTTGGTGGGGCTTTAATGCAGTATGTTGTTCAATCAAGGTAGGTACCATATCAGAACATCAATACCAATATGAAGTGTCAATACAAGCAGATGAACAATTTATAATTACATTGCATTAGTGAAGTACAGACAGTAATAATAATATTTTATACTTATGATTATACTGTTTTGACATACATAATATCTTATTTCTTAGATGCGCGGTGTCACCTCTGAAGCAATGGTCATGTGTGCTAGCTCACCAGAAAAAGTTGAAGTCCTTATTCCGCCAAATGGAGCTGTTCCTGGCGACCTGGTCTCATGTGAAGGGTACCCTCGGGAGCCAGAGCCTCAGCTCAACCCTAAAAAGAAGATATTTGAAACCTGTGCTCCGGATCTCAGGACCAATGATGATGGTGTAGCGTGTTATAAAGGCAGTCCTCTAGTAGTGTCTGGTAAAGGCCCAGTTAAAGCACCCACCCTTAAAGGGGTGAATGTTAAATAATTTTAAGCCTGTTTACTTTTTGTAAAATTTAGATCTTTTTACAATAAATTATCATTTATCGATTACTTTCATGTTATTTGCCCTTTCAAAACCTCAATTTAAAGCTATCATTTACCGTACAGTATTTGGTATTGGCATATGATATACTTATAGTTCGCGCGCGAGTTGAAAGCAGAGTAAATGTATGGTGACACATACATTTACTCTGCATTCAACTCTCGCGCGAACTGTTTATCAATTTATGCGAAAATATTTATTTTGGTAAGATTGTTGCCATGCATTTTCCTCAAAATGACTGCACCAATATCAATGTGGTTCCTTGTATTAGGAAGGTAAAAGAGGTAAGATATTAAATATCATAATGGAGAAGTTTCATGACGTTAATATCATTTTTATGTTAAAGTATAGATCAAAACTAATAAATCGGTTTTTTAAAAATCAATTATTTAAGTTTTGAGTGTAACCTAGCCGAAATATAAAGTATTAGCGGCCCAGTATTAATACTCATATTAAAATGTTCATCACACACAAAAGTGCTTTTAGGGCTCATTACTTTACACCACATTCTGTTGTTTCAAGTTGGCCGGTAAGGTAGTGACGTCACACTTGCAAACGTAACTAACAATTTCATTCTTTCATGTTGTTGTTATAGTTTACCTTTATTATCTATACTAATAAACAATAAATGCGATAGGATAAGTCCTATCGCGCCAGAATGGCTCAACGGATCTGGATGAAATTTGGCAGAGATAGATTATAGTCCGGAATAACACATAGGCTACGTTTTTTCACGGAAAATTAATTATTAATCCACGCATGAATTTAGACTTTTTGGTTCCCGCGGAAACTCATTGGGAACCGATATGACGCTTTAAAAATTAAAAGGCAAGAAATAATTAGGTTCCCTTTAACTATAAAGAATTGGATTTTGAAAGCAATCATTAAATAAAACAACAGTTATAAGCAATATCAACAATATATTACATTTGTAATCAATTTATAATATTATGTGAACCTACTTTAACAAATTACTGTAAGTTGATTTATATCTAAAAGATAGAAAAATAGACAGATGTGATAAAATAACGTCAACATTAACACCACAAAGATCTTAGCTTAGAGCCATTTATGAATTTTATTCTGTGGTCCTGTGTAATTTTAATTTTGTCTATAAAATTATTTTCATTTGTGAATAACAATTTGATTAAACAATTTCATAGAAAAAAACTACATTTGTGTAGGTTAACTAGTAGGAAAATATTCATCTATATATGTTATTTTATTATTTAACAAGTGTGCAGGCAACATCATCCAACGCGTACATAATATAATATTGTTCACTAATACAATAACCGCATCATGGAGAACTACTGTTCCTAAACAGTAATAGTGAAAATTTGAACATTTTTATTTTGTATGGTGCATTTGCTTATTGATGCGATGGTGATAAGAATTTCTAAAGCTTTCACCCACCACATAAAACCATGTCATGCTCAGGCCCATAATAATTTAATTTGTACAACCATAAGTAATGCAAAAATATACCTTTTTGGTTTTTTATACTTAAGTACTACAATTTAATTTTGTGAAGATCAAATTTTCTTTAAAATAAATAAAGATTAAAAAAAAAAAAAAAAAAAATTTTTTTATGACTACCTTACAAGTTAGAGATAGTAATTTCCATATAGTACGGCTTCTTAGCTTGAAATACGGTCCCATCCGGAAGAAAGCATGAAACTTGGTATGCATGTAGCTTTGACATATATAACTCAATATAGAAGTAGAAACACCTCTAGAAATGATTTTTTCCCCCCCTCCCCCCCTATTTTGTATGCCAAATCGTGGTTTTTTAAATTTTTCAGGAAAACGGTTATAGCTATGAAAAAACTGTCAATAGCCGAAATGTTCTTCATTAAATTTCCTACAATACATTCTTTGGATGTATGTTGATACAACTTATAGTTCTCAAAATAATCTAACATTCATTGGTGTAAACACAGGGATTCAAGCAATTTATTAAAACTACCAGTCAAGTTTAGTGAAAAGTATGTTTATATTAATTCATATCGCAGGAATCTCCCCCGCACTTACAGAGACCAGTACAGGGAAGCCCTGACTTTCTACATAGGCATCGACCAGTTATGCAGCTGCAGCAGGAGCACTTTGTTAACTCCTTTACGGATGCCGAGGTTTCTTTTTTCGTGCTCCATAATGGAGTCCAAACACCACCTTCTTTCTTCCATCCCCAATCCTCGAAATCAGGATATTCAGGGTTTGCTATCAAGCACCAAATGTTGGTGGCAGCCTATCCATAGCCCGCCCCCTGATAAATAACGTCTTTCTTGCTTGGTCGATATCTTCCACGTCGCTTGTGTTATCGTAAGTAAGGATAACATATCTTGCCAAACGTCCAAATGATGAGTTTCAATTTAGTGTACGGGCTATGATAATTGTTGGAACACTTTTGTGACTTCAGGGAAGGACTTCCACGTTTTCCAAAACGACTTCTTTCCTTTCCCACAGAATCATGATACAGTATCACAGCCTGTAAATGCATGAAATAACAAAATACAACTGCATCTGTCTGGACCGAGTGTAGCCACGAGTTGGTGGAATGCAATACCTAATACGTGAAGGTTTTCCAACACTGAAGGATATCCACAATTTATTCAAATTATTTTTTTTAAGCTAATTGCAATAACAACAGCATCCGTATCCATAGTTCTAATAATGACGTTAGTGTGACCATACCGGAAAGCGTGAAAGACATGGAGGAGGATCCAGAATCCTCTTCTTCTTGTTTAGACTTCAGGGAAGACATGTCTACGGCATCGTTACTCAAAACTTCTTCGCCTTTGGTTACTACAATTTTTTTTATATGTTGGACCTGCTGGAGTCCATCGGCTAGGAAGTTGAAGAGTTCAATTTTGCTCTCCGTTCAACGAAGAAATTTTTGCCAGTTTTTAGGTAGCTTTTTTTGTCTACTCTTTTATTGGCTACGTTACGAACCAGAAGGGAAATTAAGTAGATGTCGTTTTTGATGTCTATCATGATGATAGTCTTAAGAATTCCACCCGTGAAAAACGAGGAACAGGACTTCGTTAAAGGGTCATATCAACGGGCAAACTGGTCCAACATATAAAAAGAAATATAGCAACCAAAGAGGAAGAAGTTATGATAAGTTATCGTTATGACGATGCCGCAGACGTGTCTTCCCTGAAGTCTAAACAAGAAGAAGAGGATTCTGGATCCTCCTCCATGTCTTTCACGCTTTCCGGTATGGTCACACTAACGTCATTATTAGAACTATGGATACGGATGCTGTTGTTATTGCAATTAGCTTAAAAAAATTATTTGAATAAATTGTGGATATCCTTCAGTGTTGGAAAACCTTCACGTATTAGGTATTGCATTCCACCAACTCGTGGCTACACTCGGTCCAGACAGATGCAGTTGTATTTTGTTATTTCATGCATTTACAGGCTGTGATACTGTATCATGATTCTGTGGGAAAGGAAAGAAGTCGTTTTGGAAAACGTGGAAGTCCTTTCCTGAAGTCACAAAAGTGTTCCAACAATTATCACAGCCCGTACACTAAATTGAAACTCATCATTTGGACGTTTGGCAAGATATGTTATCCTTACTTACGATAACACAAGCGACGTGGAAGATATCGACCAAGCAAGAAAGACGTTATTTATCAGGGGGCGGGCTATGGATAGGCTGCCACCAACATTTGGTGCTTGATAGCAAACCCTGAATATCCTGATTTCGAGGATTGGGGATGGAAGAAAGAAGGTGGTGTTTGGACTCCATTATGGAGCACGAAAAAAGAAACCTCGGCATCCGTAAAGGAGTTAACAAAGTGCTCCTGCCGCAGCTGCATAACTGGTCGATGCCTATGTAGGAAGTCAGGGCTTCCCTGTACTGGTCTCTGTAAGTGCGGGGGAGATTCCTGCGATATGAATTAAAATAAACATACTTTTCACTGAACTTGACTGGTAGTTTTAATAAATTGCTTGAATCCCTGTGTTTACACCAATGAATGTTAGATTATTTTGAGAACTATAAGTTGTATCAACATACATCCAAAGAATGTATTGTAGGGAATTTAATGAAGAACATTTCGGCTATTGACAGTTTTTTCATAGCTATAACCGTTTTCCTGAAAAATTTAAAAAACCACGATTTGGCATACAAAATAGGGGGGGAGGGGGGGAAAAAATCATTTCTAGAGGTGTTTCTACTTCTATATTGAGTTATATATGTCAAAGCTAGATGCATGCCAAATTTCATGCTTTCTTCCGGATGGGACCGTATTTTCTATTTTCTTGAGCTAACGAGCCGTACTAATAAAGATAGTACCTACTTTAATACTTTTATCGCAATTTCTTACTCACCGTATCTCACATTGGGCGTGTTGGTTTAATACATTACTTATTAACCTTAATTATAATAATGCTATGGTTATGGTTTTGTGCAGTGGGTAGTGACTTACTCGGCAGAAAGTACACATTAACATTATTTGAGCATACTGCATTGGTATAATACATATTAATATGTGAATTACATAGAATGCTAGCACAGTAGACAGATACAACCAGTATGGAAACTACCTAGAAACGTTCGAAACAGCTCACTCACACAAACGTGCGCATCGAACATGCGATGACGCGGCACTCACTACTGACGGCACTGCGACGAGCGCTTGGGGTCTCGTCGATGCGCGCATTTGTGTGAGTGACGCTGTTTCGAACGTTTCTAGGTAGTTTCCATACTGGTTGTATCTGTTTACTGTGATGCTAGTATGTATATATGTCACCGTAGAATTGCAAAAACCGAATCAGATTGCAATCTAACGCTTATTTATCTCGTGAGATTGTTAACTGTCGACAGATTGTGAACCGTTCAATGTTCTGAGTGTCAATTTTTGAAATATTCATTGTATTTTCGTTTTCTTGTCTCTTTCTTGTAGGTTAGGTCAGGGTTCCACATAAATAATCAGGTAGGCCGCAGGCCGGGCACTTAGGTTCTATCGGGTTAGTATACCTAATAGATTACAATCTAAGGGTTTTCACAATCTTACGGTGTCATATATATTATATAAATAGTAAATATAATTGAAGGTGTGTCACTTAATGACCAATATCGAAATCAATATCACAGGTCAATAAAGTCAGCCTATTTAATTAATGATTTTAGCATATTTGATTATCATGTCCATTATGTACTTAGTAAGAATAAGTGAAATTTACAAGTGCAATTATTTTGAATTTGACAATGGTTAATATAATCATGATATGATTATATAATGACATGCTTACCACCAGATATGTACCAACATTATTTCTAGGTATAGAATAAAGATCTATTTTATTTTACAGTATTTTTACTGTGCCTATATTGATTAAGCTTTTATTTTTAATTTTCAATTGCGTTAGTTGCTTGTAAACTATTTCAAACATATATATAGATATATATACCAATTTTTTTAACTATATTGGTTAGCGCTTGGCTTCAATCAGATATATAAATTAACTTTAGATTTTTATTTACACCGACAATTTATATAAAAGACAATTTTATTTACCAAAAAAATAAAAGGTAAAAACAAAACACAGTAAAAAATAAAATGTAATAATTTATATAGGTAGATTTGATTATAAATAATTACAACACTATTTGTAAAGATTTCAATAAATGTTATAGCAGTTGTTTAATGGTTCTCAATAGTGTAGGTTGTGTAACTTTATAGCAACAACAATGCGACAATGCCAATTATAATTGCAAAAATGTATTAGAATGAATATTAGATTTGCGGGCATAATCAGCATGCGGCAGTCTTTATGCCGATACAACATTGTGCTGCGGAATTGGATTATTATAACAGCACGATAGTATGCTGACTATTTTATATTCAAATATGCTTACAGTAAGTTCTGCGGCATGCCGAAATGTCGCACTATGTTGCTTTGGTGTACATTAAAATTAAATTTTATGTAAAAATTAAATATTGATGTACCTTTATTTCACCTTCTAAAAACAGACTACTTGTACATAGTATTATGCAAAATAATATAATAAAATTAATAAATCTCGCATGTTAGAAACGAATATTAATCTTACTTCCTTAATTGTGTGCGTCACAATCTTAATCTTACTTCCAAAAAATTATGTCATATTTAAGATATTTAAGGTTCTGTCAAACGAAATATGCGTTATTTTACCAAATCAAGCAAATCAATTTGAATTTACCAAGAACATAATTTGCTCTCGACTGTTTTTAAAATTTCGAATCGTACACTTAAGAACTACTTATACTAATGCTTTCCAAAAAACATTGAAAATATAGGTGGGTATATTTTTCAGCAATCTCATTTTGAACAATCTCCATAGTTTTCATACCCAACTTGTATGATGACAGAAGCTTATACGAAGATGGTCGATATAAATAAAATCGTATAAGTACGATTGCCAATGTTTTCGGTCAAACTATTCACTTAAGTTCAAACTCGACCAAACTTCGGTTTAGTTCAGTCCAACTGAGGCTTAACTCTTCGACACTTAAACATAAAAATTAGGTCAAAGTTTCATCGATATTCGTGACTAAAATATATAAAAATCTTTGGTTAAGTAAATCTACGCTGATTAAACACAAGTAATCTAACTAACAGATATAATATAAATACTTATTCGTGTGTGTGCATCAGTTTAGAAAGTATGAGCCACACAGTTATCAATCTCCTAAATCTTTTGGCTCACACACACACAAATAAATGGATTTTGATACCCAATAAATATAGGAATATAAAAATATACTTAACTACCTACCTTTAACTGAATATCTTAATTTTATATGGAAATACCACCACCACTTAAAACTTTTAAGTATACTTAAATACTTAAAATTCCTTAAAAATATCACATATTAAAATTAAACGGTAGATATTAAATATTGTAAATAAGTGACATAAATATTCTTAATTTCAAGGACTCTGATTTGAAAATAAACAATAGTCAAATTAAAATGGTTGTATGTGACCACAGTTAACTATGTTCTACTACTAATTAAAGCATACAACAAAATAGACATTGTTTACTTACTATCTAATACAACATATAAAATGGCATATTTTAGAAGAAATCTAAAACACGAGTGGATGAGACGCGAGGATATTAGCCGTAGTGTATCCCAACGGAAGAATAAGTTCGTAAAGTGAAGTATGTTCGTGCACGGTCCGTGTGGGCGATTTAAGCCGCTCGCGTATTTTAATAATAGCGTTCACTAAAATGCTCTTTACCACCGCGCCCCAACGAGGTTTTGATGCCAAGTTTCCTCCAACCCTGGAAAAAGCTAACCCATTGTCCCATCAACAAACGCGATACCGCGACTCGATAGTATCAAACAGTAGCTGACCCTTCACATGGCCTATATCGTCGCGTAGACAAGTTTGTGATTTTCTATGGCGTCGTGTCGCGTCGTTTCTGTCGCTCCCCTAGGACAACGGTGTGCTCCCTGTCGACAAACGCGACACCGCGACCCGATAGTATCAAACAGTAGCTGACCCTTAACGTCGCGTAGACAAGTTTGTCATTTTCTATGGCGTCGTGTCGCGTCGTTTCTGTCGCTCCCCTAGGACAACGGTGTGCTCCCTGTCGACAAACGCGACACCGCGACCCGATAGTATCAAACAGTAGCTGACCCTTAAGGCGTGTCACCTCCAAGATTTTAGGAGGTGAGGTGTGGGGTGCCGCCCGCGCGTCTCGCGGTACATTTCTCGTAGAGACTGGCGGGGAAGCGGGCAGCGCGGTATATTCTGAAACCGCTTGGCAACGTTCAAGTTCTGGGATTAATTTGAATTAAATAGATATAGGACTTCAGTTTGAAATAAATTTTAGCAGGTTCTCATTAATACTTCAAGAGGAATTTATCCATATAAAAATGATGAGCAAAGTCGAAAATTTTATTAATAAAAAATTCGTTTTGAACTTTTAATTTAGCCTGTTTCAAGATTTTTTTTGATCGAGTAAAGTACATCCTATCGTGTAACAAATTAGCACATTCTTTAGACAATATCTTAAAGTGTATCGGATATTTTTTGTAAGACCGTTATTTAATAGTAAATACCGAAAAAAATTGATCTAGCAAACCAGTTTTCACCGCTGAGCTGAGGTGACTCGCCTTAACGTCGCGTAGACAAGTTTGTCATTTTCTATGGCGTCGTATCGCGTCGCTCCTGTCGCTCCCAGATAACGGTCTGCTCCCTGATAAGTCGCGACGTAATTTACGTTACGTAATTGACGTTTTAACCAATAGGTACTAGTTGCGAACTTAACTTCAGTGTTCAATTGAAAATTCCTTATATTACTATGCGATTTTTGTTTAAATAATTTACATTTACTCTTGCAAAAAATTATGTTATAGTACTACTTAAAAATTTGTATGTGAGGAACAACATAATCATCCACTCTTGTTTGCTTGTTTAAACATGCAACATATTTAATTATTTAATATGGTGAGCATGTTAGGCCATTTTGTTAATGACAAAATACACAATTACTGCAATATACTGAAGGAAGTATAGAGCACAAATAAACTATCTAATATCATATAAATATACTCTGCTCGTAAATCTTTTTTTAAAACTTACACACCTATCTTAAACTAAAGGATAATAATTAGTTTCTTACAAAAATATAAATTATAATTTTTTAATAGAGTTTAGGAAGTAGAAGTTACGACATAAAGTCAATATTAATACTGTATAAAAATGGCTAATATATATAAAAATTTATAGATAGTTTTAAGCAAGACGTAAAGTTATTGCACGATTAAAAATGTATTCAGTGGGACTTCGAGTTAAAATGGCACAGATAGACTAAAAGAGGTGGGTAAGCAACGAGTGGCTTAAAAAATATAATCATCTTTCTTACGATTTATATATTTTTAGGAAGACAACTTGGCCTATATTTATATACTCATTATTTTTAATATAAATATATTTTCCTATGAATTTCTGCAAATATAAATCATGGAATGTGTTTGAGAACTTATACAAATTAAATGCAATACAATTAGTTGGGGCATTGAATAAGTATAAAATAAAGGCATCGGTTAGTAGGTAAATGGCAAAATTGATAGTATTTCCAATCTCATAAAAAATCTCAATGAAGTATTATCTCAGTTTGATTTAGAGATGCGACGGGAGTCAATTTGCACACTCGATACCTAGGTCTGAATAGGTTGTTTATTCAAAAGCACTTGTAATAAGTTTATTTGAATAAAAAAATATGAGTCTGAGCTTGAATATATATCATACTTGACTTTTAGCCGAGCGGGCAATTATAAGAATTTTTGACAGAAAAATTCGAGCACGGTGTTATCCACTCTGCTCATACATTATGTTATTACACCACTGTCACTGACGTACGCTTCCGATGTAGACAAAGTGAGAGGGACAAATGCAGCTGGGTTCTAACTCGAGTTGACTCGTCGCAACACTAGTTTCGTGATATTAGTGAAGTGATGTAAAAGCAATCGTTATTCTACTTCTATCGTGAAAGGCGAATATATCGTACATTTACCTTGGAAAAAACTAATAAATCTATTTCGTATACGATTATGTATCTCAGGCCAGTTTAATTTTCAATTAAGATTTAATTCAGATACACAAACGGCAAATCTAACGTAACTGACACTTACGTTTTTTACTTGAAAACATATACAATACTCACAATTTTACTACAACATATTATGTTAACAATTGGGTACAGTCAGCCGACTTATTTATTGTACTCAATGAATTAATATTATATATTTAATCGTATTATTTATCTTTATTACGATTCAATTTATAACTTATCGTCGTTGTTTTGTTCAGTAGCAAAACAAAATATTTAAGAAAATATTTTCAGAGATCTCTGTGCAATTTGTACTTTGATTTGCAGTATTGCATGATTTAATTTCAAGATACTGCGAATATTATATTATATTCATTTATATCTGTATCATTTATCTCTCAATATTTTAATATCATCTACACTAGACGATGCCCGCGACTTCGTCTGCGCGTGGAATAAGTTTTTTATCCCGGAAGTTGGAGAGTAGCATACGCCTATGCCACTCTCCAAGTCCTCAACTATAACCATGCAAAAAATCGCGTCGATCCGTTGCGGCGTGATTGAAGGAAAAAACCAACAAACAAACACACTTTCACATTTATAATATTAGTATGATTAACAGTTTAAGTACACTGACTGTACTTTTCGACACATACAATATTTTACTGGTTTATGACTGGAACTTATAAGTGAATATAGGTGAAAGAGTTATGTTGTTAATTTTTAAAACGGTTAAATTTTCTAAGTCATGATGTTTGGCAAGTCCATAAGTTGTGTCCCAATCAAAGAATTGATCATTTCATAAAGTAGCCGAGCATTTTGTGAAATGGTGGCGTTTCATGAAATATGTGACTTGTTGCTGACTATATCAATGAATGAAAATTGTTTGACCTTATAAACATCTAAAATGACTTTGTAATGAAATACTCAAACAATGTATAATCATTTTGTAAAATAGTTATATTATTGACCACTAGCAACGCTTAAAGCGCGTTAATAACATGTTAAATGCGATTCATCATGGCGGCAGGTCAACATTGGGTGAATTTCTTGCTAGAAAAACGTGACCAATATTTTTCAAACAACCACACAACCCGACTCCATGTAGTCTTGTCTGTCTCTTTCTAAAGCGAGCCTTTTGGAATAGCCCATATATTTAACATCTACATTTGTATGGATACCCTACTTACATAAATGACAAAATCCAACTTCCTCAAATAAATTAATCGCCAAACCTTGAACATTCAATAATATCGCCAGTGTTAGTCGCCTACTTCATGAAACGCCTTTTCATGAAGAATTTCTATTCTTTTTCGTTAGATACGTTGAGGTAAATCCGTGAATTTGTAAGGACGGTCAAACATCCGTCATTTGATTTCTACGTACCACTTTTTTTTTTTCAATACGGAATTTTATATAAATATTCAGCAATCAAATGCCAAGTACTTGGATACTTAAGGAAATTGATAAAAAGGAAAGGAAGTTCTCTATACAATTTGTTGAAATACCTATGTCATTATACTTGTGTAGGCGGGAACCGGCGTTGCGGTTTGATGCGACGCTGCGCAAGAGTCGACTGTGTGACCGGGCCAAGTATGTGTGGGGTCATTGGTGCGGAAGTCATCGCCTAGAAAAAGAATAATATTACTGTAAACTAGCTGATCCACGGCTCGCGCAGCTCGATGTCTGCACTGCACTACTAGTATCGGTGTAAGGCTAGCAGTGGGTACCTGGAACGTGAGGTCCACGGCTCGCCTCAGGTCCTGCTGGGGCGGCTCGTCGTCGGGCGCGGGCGCGCGCGGCGCGGCGGCGGGCTCGGGCTCGTCGCGGCTGATCCACGGCTCGCGCAGCAGCTCGTGCGCGCGCGGCCGCATGGCGGGCTCGAGCTGCAGCATGCGCCGCACGCACGCGCGCGCTTCCGCCGACACGTGCCGCCACGCGCCGCCTGACGTCTCCACCTGGCGATCAATCCATACTATTATAAATTTAAAAAAAAAGAACTGGTAGGGAGATAAGTTGCGACCCGGGAAGGACATGATACAATATAGACTACTTTTTGTTCTGGAAAATCCAGGATTTCCCATGAGATTTTTTAAAACCCTATTCCACGTGGACGAATTTACGGGCATCATTTACTTTAGTTCTTCATTTTATTTTCCGTTTTAGACGACACATAAACGTTATAGCGGGAAACGCCGAGATATTCCGCCAGAAATTAATCGACAACATCATCGACAGCAAACTGCGTGGCGAGACGATAGTTCCTTGCCTGAACCTATTATTTAAATATACGACAAAAAAATATACCTAAACAGAGTTTAGTGGCAGTATAAACCGCGCCTTAAGTTTTTTTTCAATAAAGTGAAAGACTCAACAGCCTACCTTTCCGGACTCGATCCTTGCTAAAATCGCCTCAGGCGTGTCGTCTCCGGTGGACGCAAAAGGCGTTCTGCCGGAGAGCATGATATACGCCAAAACACCTTAAACAATATTATAAAGTTTTATTATGACTCTCCGTGATTTACATTACTTTTGTAGATATTAATCCGACATTTCAAACGCCTTTATCTTGCTTTGTTATCATTTGTTGGTCTAAATAATATCATCCATATTCTAATAGTTCACACTCTATAAATAACACTGTACAAAACTTCTACTTAACAACATCTCTATGCTCTGAGGTCAGATAAACTGAAAACGGGATAATCTATATAATTTTCCTAAGCAGTACCCCGAAAAATCTTGGAAATATTATTCATAACAGGCCTTTAAAAGCTTCAGCCGTGTTGGATTACAAAAAAAGATGTCATTTTCGAAAACGATACCACGAAACAAACGGAAATAGTACTCATACAATTTTTTTTTAATACAATCACGTTGACCATCAAATTGGACATTACAACAGATATTATAATGTTCAATTTGATGAAGATTACAGATCCTGGATTATTGTAACCCCATCATGGCAAATACTTTTTATTTTTTATTTTGTTTATTTGTAACAGCGTACAAACTAATATTAACAATAATTTTATAACTTGACATTAAATAAGGCCACAAACGATTACAGAATAAAAATATGAAAAATATTAAAACAGAGTATATAAGTAACCCGGCTGAGTTTGTTGTGGGCTCTTCTCAGACCAGGGCGCGTTTGGAACCCTCGTAGCTTTAGTTTTAAGACACCGTTACTGATTATTATCACCATTATATTTTATAAATAACTAGACGTCAATAAGTGTAGTTTACCTACCTATATTGAATAAACATTATTTGATTTGATTTGATTTGTGCACTTGTGGGTAGAACATTAAAAAATATATAAGTAAAAGTACGTGTGTGTGTGCGCGTGCGTGCGTGCATGCGTGTATGTGTGTGAGTGTGAGTGTACGAGTTAGCGTAGTGGCATGGAACTTTATAACCCACATAAATTTGGAGCACTCACCTAAGCTCCAGATATCGCAGGCGGCGTCGTATCCTGCTCGCTTCAGGACCTCAGGCGCAACGAAGTTGGCGGTATAACACGGCGTCATTAGCAAACCGTTCTCTGCACGCAACTGCTTTGCAAGCCCAAAGTCCACCAGCCTCACGTCCGCCGCACGCCGCTCTGCGGTCGCGAATAGGATGTTCGACGGCTTTATGTCCCTGGTTGATGACAATATTTATTGTTTTTAGGGAGGTCAAGGAAAAACAGTTAATTTTTTTATTCAAGCTTACAAGGTTAATATTTGAAAAAAATTGGCAGTCATAGGATAGGGACTGCCGATAGAAGGGAATTTTAATTTTTTAAATAAAAGTTATTAAAAGATAAACCATAACACTAAGGCATTAAAGTTTAATTTCGAATGTAGTATATTTATATTTAAGACCTTGTTGTCTTCGTAACCACGTGAGCATGTTGGTGATCGCGAGCATGTCGGTCACGCGAATCTTCATTTTTACTTCCTACCAATAAGTGCTCAACGCGCCTAAAGAAGTTTTCACTTCAAAAACAATCGCGTTCCTAACTGTGTCTCGATGAGTTGTACAGAAATTTGGGAGGATGTTATTTTCCTTGAAGGGCCAAACACTAAACAATATTATTATAAAACCAATCCTAACATGATGTACTCCAATAGTTGCCCCGATTCAGCTCCGTTACTGGAGCATTCGTAAACCGATATTATAGTTATTAGTTACCTGTGCACGACGGTGTGGCGATGCAAATAATGCACAGCGTGCAGTACATTGCGCAGTATGGGCGCGGCCTCTCGCTCCGGCAAGTAGCGCCGCTGAGTGATGTACTCCAATAGTTCACCGCCTCGACACAGTTCCGTTACCGCCAGTATCCGACCGCCTTCCTCGTAAACTCCACGGAGGGTTATTATGTGCGGATGTTGGCTGTATCTGGTAGCAAAATTAGGTTTAGTTAAATTAATATTTTTTTAATGTCTTGATAGTAATTAAAATATTTTTTGATGGCACTAAAAAAAATCATAGTCGTAAATAACGGTAGAAATTACGAAAAAAAAGAATTTGTTATGTTGATGTAATGCGTCATTTATCAAGAAAAACATACCTTAAAAGAATTTCGATTTCTTCCCTTGGATCATACTGTAGCTTGTCCATGATTTTGACAGCGTATTGCGTGCGCGACGTCTTGTGCTCACACAGTCGCACTACGGAGAACGATCCCGTGCCTAATTCACCCATTAATCTGAAATCAATCATCCTGCTACATGAAATTAATAAATAAATATGAAAAAGTAAGAACATTTTAATGCTTGCTTGTTGGTATAACACTGCAGCCGAATCAAAGAAGACGACACAAATTAAAAAAGGAGTTGCGTAAAAACTCGATTTGGGAATAGATCAATGAGGGGCAAAAACGTTAGCTAGTGTTTTATTTTATAAAATAAAATACCTGTACTCGTCAAAGAAATTGTTCCTATTTACGAATCCTGACCAAAATTCTTCGGTTGAGGTTTTGGTTTGTGCTACATGGTTCTGATTTTGAGTTGTCACTGTTTTATTACTGTCGTCGTTTAATAGGCACGGTGCTACGAAACTGAATCCCCTGAAAAACGATGATAAATTTTAAATGCTTCATTAAAAAATATGCCTTCACATATCAACATAATAACATTTCAATCTGACAGCTGGTATACTAATTATAATTTATTTATATGTAAGCAACAGCACTATCTGAGAGTAATTATTACAGCGTTACTTTGGGTATAAAACAATAAGACCACATAATTTAAAAACACAAATAAAGGAAGTAAGTATAAGTTTACAAAAATGAATCCAAAAATAATACAACAGAGACAGGGAGAAAGGGAGCGAGAACGGTGAGGGAGGCTCTTAGACAGAACTATTATAATAATTACATGTGTTGTAAAAACAACGATGTTTATGTACATGGAACCTTAGAAATAAAAGAGCAGTACATAGCTCTTATATAATTATATACAACCGCTATTCTGTCTGACGATCCACCAACCTCTCTGCTAAGTCAAAGATGGCGATAAAGTACTTCAATAAAATAAATAAATCTTTATTTGGGAATCTGTATCACAAGGACACTATAGTTGGCAAAATATAGCTTGATAACTGTGACAGCTGTCAGAGTGACATAGATAGGGCTAGGACAATGTTGAAAATCCATCATAATATTATCGATATTATTGGTAGGTACTAGCTACAAATGTCGATTTTATTGTTACTATATTATGTTTTCATTGATACTATACTAGGATAATAATTTATAACTACTTGTTATAACTAAATCAAACAAAAGGGATAAATGTATTTAATTATTTCCAAAAATGTATTTAAATTGCTATTATTTTTTCAATTACCCAAATAATAATATGAATAAAATGTTAATAGTTAACTAGATTTTTTAATTTAAAAAGTAACAACTTATTCCGATTTAACGTATTTGTAGTGCCCATAAAATAGACTTTGGTTACGATAAAAAAGGAACGTCACTATTAATGTGCAGAAACCAATAAAGTATGACATTTTTCGCATACATTTTTCATACATTTTTACGATGGCATAATACTGAACTTCATAGGCGTCATTTGGATGACATCTGTCACAGGTATCAAGCTATATTTTATCAACTATAATAAAAAGTTGTAAGTTGCTACGAGCACCACGAGCGAAACGCCTGAAACGAGCTGATGTGCTCAATTATTGAAGGACGGGCGAGCGATGGCTCCTTCGTCTGCAAATGCCATGATGTAACTCAGCCCATCTGATTATAGTCGTAAGACTGATTATAGTGAAAAGAAAAAAAATTTTTTTTAATAAAAAGTACAAAATGAAGAAGTTAGCAAACGCACCTAAACAGTTCGTGCGCGTTAGCGGAGGCGGGCACGCCGGGCGAGTCGCGCGGCGTGCGGCACGTGAACTCCGAGTCGAAGTAGAACGCGTCGTCTGCGCGCGACACCGCCGGCCTGAACGGCGGCACCACCTGTACACTCAATTTATTCAAAACATGTAGGACATACTCCGCCTCACGAAAGTCCGAAGGTCGTTCGTGGGAATGAGCATTCTATTCTTTAACAAAATTCCACTACCTATTATAAACTTGCCTTTACACAAGTTTAAGAAAACCATTAAAAAAATGCTCCTGAAAAAGCTTATTATACTGTCGAAGATTATATAAATGATAAAAGCGCATGGATTTGACTCGCTCCAGCAATGCTCAGGACTGCTGTTACTTATGTATCTTTGGATTAATGCAATTGTAAATATACTTTTCACACCACATGCTCGACAATGCCGAATTATATGTCATGTAAACCTTACCGAAAGCAAGACATTATATCTCTTAGCTTTAGCCGGGTTATAATGTTCTATTGAATTTCATTATAACCCGCTGGTCAATAATGTGATTTTCACTTTCATAATTCTTATTGCTATCTCTATATAGTCTAATTTCGCTAAACAGAATGTGTTCTCAGCGGGCGCGGCCAACTCGATTTTCTATAACCGAAGCCGTGGCCCACTAGATTCGCACTGAAACGAACTTCATTTGTTTGTCAAATCGAGTAGGCCACGCCAGCTGGAAGAAGTTGCTATAGCCGTAGCTAGTAGTACCTTTAGAAGATTCTATCACAACTCAAATAAACTCTAGCTCAACCTCGATAAACGTACCTGAAGGATTTGAAGAGAAACAAGCAAGATGTTTTAATAAGTACTTGATTTTATTTTATAAAAAGGACACAAATGTTTTCACAGTCTTCCATTTTGGGCAGAGGGGCAAAAAGAAAGAGAAAGCAATACCACAGATAATATTTTTGTTAATCATAGATCTTACATAAACAAATGTAACCACAGAGTGAGCATTGACTATACTATAACACCCCCTCTCAATGCTTACTCATACAATAACAAAGAAAAGATAAAATAAACCAACTATTTAAACATTTAACTTCTTACACTATGCAATAGGTTAGGTACTATACAATATACAAGTATGTACTCAAAAAAAACTCAGAAAACTATAAAGCATATAAACAATAATATACTATGATTAGAATTTGAACATTTATAAGGTGGACATACCACACTTATTTGCAAATTTAAGGATTAGGTCTTTACACAAAGCTTTAGTTAACATGTCAGCGACCTGATCCTTAGTTCCTATATACTTAATACTTAGTTTACCCTTGCCTACAAGTTCTCTTATATAATGATACCTTATATCTATATGTTTTAGGCGCTTTACACATGTAGTACTAGCAACCATTATTGCAGACTGATTGTCACAGTACATTGTTACAGTATCAATTTTGATATTAAAGTCCTGACACAAGTTTTGCAACCAGCAAGCCTCACTTGCTGCCATACTTAATGCTACATATTCTGATTCTGTTGAGGAAAGACTCACTGAACTTTGCTTCTTTGAACTCCATGAAATTAGACAATTTGCATACATAAAACAATAGCCGGTGGTAGATTTCCTGTCCTTTAAGTCTCCTCCCCAATCAGCATCACAATATCCAATCAAAGACTTATCAGTACATTTGTATACTAACTTGTAATTTATAGTATGTTTTATATATCTTAGCACTCGTTTTAAATAATTTAACAAAACAGTACTTGCACAATTTTGGTACCTAGAAAGTATAGAAAGTGATACACACAAGTCTGGCCTTGTTCCTAAAACTGCATACATCAAGCAGCCTATTATCTGCCTACATTGGTTTTCAATATTTTTATCACTACACTCATTATTTTCTAGTATTTTTATATTAAAGTTTTGATCAATAGGTGTTGATATCGGTCTACAATTTTGCATGTTAAATTTTTGTAATACACTTTCTAAATAACGTTTCTGATTTAACTCTGTACTCCCAGAATCTAAATTTTGCTTGACATTAATACCTAGGAAATCTGATACTAAGCCCAAGTCCTTCATACTAAACTCTTTACTTAATAGTGACTTAAAGTCTGAAATTTGATTTTCATTTGTTCCAAATATTAATAAATCATCCACATACAAGAGAACATACATTTTATCTTGACTATCACACATTGTATACAAACATGAGTCACACTGTGATCTTTTAAATCCTATTTTAGTAATTGTTGAGTTAAATTTTTCATTCCAGCTTTTAGGTGACTTTTTAAGCCCATACAAAGACCTATTTAGTTTAACAATGTTTTTATCCCCACTGAAAGCTCCATCAGGTAGCTTTATGAACACTTTTTCATCAATTTCCCCATATAGGAAAGCCCCAGTAACATCCATTTGATATATTGGTAATTTACATTGAGTTGCTACTGCTGTAAATAACCTAAAAGTTGACAACTTTGCCACGGGTGCATAAATAGCATTCAAATCCATTAAATCAGTCTGTTCGAAACCTCTAGCTACAAGTCTAGCCTTATATTGAATATTATTACCCGATTGCTTCATCCTGAATACCCATTTACTACTTATTGCACTAGTATTTTCTGGTAGATCACAAAATTCCCATGTATTGTTATTGTTTAATGTTTGTAGTTCCATATCAATGGCTTTTTGCCAGCTACTAGCATCCACCCTACTCATGGCCTCCTTGTAAGTGGTAGGCACATCGTCTAAACAGTAGGCATTATTACACTTGAAAAAAGAGGTTTGTTTGCGGGTACGCTTGGGTTGAACTGATGATACAAGCACATCATCTTCAGTGCTTTGTTTACCTTCTTCTTCACACATGCTTTCACACTCCTCATACGAACTTTCTTCACACACATCACTAGGCTGTTTTGATTCTACAATTTCATCACTACTAACCACATTCTCTACATACACACTTTCCTTACATACTTGTACAGGCTCTTTTGTTTCAACTAATTCACTACTTTTTATGAAGACTACATCCCGCCTAATGTCAACAGTGTTTTTATATGAAAAATATATTCTAAATCCTTTTACATTTTCCCCATATCCTACCATTATTCCCTTTTCTCCTTTAGGGTCCCATTTCCTTCTTTTTTCTTTCGGAATATGTGCAAACACAGGTGAACCAAAAATTTTTAATGAATTTATGTCAAATTTCTTGTTAGACCACAGCTCATATGGAGTTTTATCTTTTATATTACTTTTACCTGTCCTATTTAAAACATATGCAGCTGTATTAACCGCTTCTGCCCACAAATACTTGGGTAACTTCTTAGCACACAACATAGTCCTAGCCGCTTCGACTAAAGTTCTATTTTCCCGTTCTGCCTTGCCATTTTGCTCAGGACTGTATGGCACTGTTTGCTGGTGAGTGATACCGCGCTTATGGAACAATTCAGCAACATCTTTGTTCACAAATTCTAAACCATTGTCACTCCTAAAATATTTTATTTTATTTCCGGTTTCATTTTCTGACCTATTTAAAAAATCCTCAATACACTTCTTTGCTTCATCCTTCCCTTTCAAAAAATACACACTTCTATAGTTAGAGTAGTCATCTTTAAAAACCACAAAGTATCGAGCACCTCCCACAGAAGTTTGTTCCATGGGGCCGCAAGTGTCAGCATGAATTAACTCACAAGTTTTAGTTGTTTTTATCTCACTACTTGGGAATGGTAAACGATGAATTTTACCTTCTAAGCAACTTTCACACTGTTCTTGCACACTACTTGCATTCTCAATATTAATATTGTTGTTTTTCAACACCTCTTTGACATAAGTCATGTTTTGGTGAGCAAGTTTTTGATGCCACACATTTAAATCTGTGTTACTTTGCACTAAGTTAGTTTCACATTTTAAATAACGAAAATCCAAGTAATAAAGGTTACCAATTTTCTTTGCAATAGCAGATACTTGGTTTTTCATAAAGAATTTACATAGAATTTCATATGTCACCATGACATAACCCTTGGATGTGACACATTTTACAGAGAACAAATTTGTTTTTAAGTCGGGAACATACAGTACATTATCCATGGTGGTATCAACCCATTCTTTACCATTGTATACTTGTACCACTAGACGCCCTATTCCTAATACTTTAATAGACGTACCATCTCCTAACACCACAAATCTATTTGACAGATCAGTAAAGGATACAAACAACTCCCTATCTCGGCACATATGATCACTTGAACCTGAGTCGACCAGCCACTTAGATTGCTGATAATCTTTTAATGAATTTGAAACCACAAATGCATTACTTGTACTTTGTTTACTTAACCTAAACTTACACTGACTTTTTTTATGGCCTGTTTTCTTACAATAAAAACACCGGAGTTCAGACTTATAATTACTATTGTTGTGGTTGTCCGCACTATATTTACTCTCAAAGTTTGAATTACCTTTTTTACACCTAAAACACTGTGTGAACTTTTTAACACTACCTTTTCTCGCTGCGAAAGCTGAGGCTGACGTTGACGCTGCATCCTTCATTCTCTCCTCCTCCACTAGAAGACGTGCCACTAGGTTTTCATATGTTTGTTTGTCATCTGAAGCTGACTCCCATGCAGACACAAAATGTTTGTACTTCTCTGGTAATGACATAAGCACCTTTGTTATTACAAATTTATCCGAGATCTCTTCTCCCATTTGTTTTAAATTACTTTGAATTTCTTGAATTTTTGACAGAAACACAGCCATATCTGTACCTTCTTCATACTTAAACTGAAAGAATCGTTGCTGTTCGATATGAATGTTGGTCTCACTTTTTTGTTCAAACACACATTTTAATTTACGCCACATCTCAGCAGCCGAATTACATGTTATGATGTGCAGCATGACATCTTCCGACATTCTCGTCACTAGCAATGACTGAGCCTTGGCATCTTTGCCCTCCCATGTGGCCCTTGAAGATGGGTCCTTGGGTTTTATGCTGCTTCCTTCTACTATGTCGTACAAACCTTGCCCTTTTAGTAAAACGGAAGTTTGAAATTTCCAGACATTCCAATTCTTTGTACCTTCTAACTTACATACTGTTCCTTGAATTACGGGTGTAATCGTTGTATGCGTAGTTCCTTCCATCTTGCTACGTATCCAACCAACTTTTTTATTGTACTTAAATTTTTCCTACCTTGCTCGGCTGAACAAGTAATCCACGAGGTGTTAATTGTTAACCTCGCTAACCACGCCGCGCTGTTTTGCCGGTTGCGTTACTTCCAATAAGTTGTATTTTTAATAATGCCGGAATCTAATCAAAAACCAACAGAGTTACGTGCCTGGGCCGCATAACCTGAAGGATTTGAAGAGAAACAAGCAAGATGTTTTAATAAGTACTTGATTTTATTTTATAAAAAGGACACAAATGTTTTCACAGTCTTCCATTTTGGGCAGAGGGGCAAAAAGAAAGAGAAAGCAATACCACAGATAATATTTTTGTTAATCATAGATCTTACATAAACAAATGTAACCACAGAGTGAGCATTGACTATACTATAACAGTACCAAATAAAAATATAACGTTATCTTTCCATAATTGGACTAACGTCTCCAATATCAATTTGCACTTTTAATTTGCTGTAATAAACACTATCTACTAAGCCTGGTTTTTTATTGTCTCGCATAAAGTGAGAAAAGTAGAGTATACACCACCGGGATAAAACTGTTTTTTTCTTGGGCGCTTGAATCCCTCACTGCACTCAGGACTCAATCTTAATTCCCTCGCTTTGCTCGGGAATTAACTTATAACACCCTCGCTGCGCTCGGGAGTTAAATTTGGAGTCCTTCGTTACGTTCAGGATTCAATGTAGCGCCCGTGACATAAAACAGTGCTTTATCCCCTTGGTGTATAATCTACTATTATTCACAAGGTGTCGCCCATGGTTACAGCACTATTATACTTAAGACCTTTTATCTTAAGAAGAACGGTGTCGGTTTTTATTATAGAATACAGATACAAATTATTAGGGCTGCCCCAGAAACACAATTGATATTAATATGAGCAACTCTTTAAATTTTCATGCATGCAAATCAAATACATACCTCTTTTTTTAACAATGCATCCCAATCTATGTTTGCAAAGAACTCATGCTCTTTTATATCTTCAATACCATTAGGTCCAGCTCCCAATCTGTGAGAAAATTTAGTTATGAATTTCAAAAAATCAAGGCAAACTAATACAAGACAAGAGAACAGCTATACTCATTATGATTTTACCAGCTGTCTGTAATTGTTATGTATGTTTCTGGTCACACACACCCTCCATCCATCCAGGCGGGCTCCCAACGCCTCGCACTAACAACAGCTAGGGACAATGACGTCATAACGTATCCAACATGGAGAGCGTTAAGAACCAACATTTTGGTAAACACTTGTAAAGTGACAGACACAAAAAAAATTGCATCACTTAGGACCAACTTGAGTAAAAAGTATAATATCAACTTTGATAACTCATTAATGTTATATGTCAGGATACATATTTAAAGGATTCAAAAATATTAGATGGTACCAGCTACATGAAGTTTTATCTTACCTGTTGTGTGGATTTCTCTTAAATAGTGCCCGAAGCAATGACTGGGCTTCCTCACTTAAATTCGATGGCATACCAAGTTTTGCTTTCAGTATTTGTGTCATTGTTTCATGCCTTGTCGAGCCATGGAAGGGAAGGTTTCCAGTCAACATCTCAAACTGTAAGGGATGCATAGAGAAGTAATTAATTAAACAATTAAGTTTAATAGTTAATTAAGTTTTTTCTTATTAAAATAAATTTTGAAACATTAAGTTTTTGGTGCATGATTTTTAAATCTTGCAAAAGCAAATTGTGCCATGTTACACAATTACAATGTTGTTAGACAATTGACTTTAAAATTTAATTAACTTTATCTAAATAACTAATAATTTTAACATAAACTGAAAACTATACTTTAATCTATATTTATTTTTCCTGTTGTGACTATTATTAATATAATAACAACACATTTTAAGATTCTTCATGCTATTATATTGTTTGCATTACTTCATATTAATTAAAATAATTTGACCTATGATTTAAAAATTAGAGAAATAATGTTGTTTAGAAATATATTTTCAAATGGCGAATGCCCGCGACTTTGGCTGCGTGGTTTGAGGTTTTTTGGTTCCAGCAGGAACTTTTTAATTTTTCGGGATAAAAAGTAGCCTATGTGCTATTCCAGGCTATAATCTATCTCTGTGCCAAATTTCAGCCAGATCTGTTCAGCCATTGGGGCGTGATTGAGTAACAAACATCCATACAACCATCCAAACTTTCGCATTTATAATGGATAAGATATTAAGAGGTTTATTAAAAAAATTAATTTACCATAAGAACCCCAAATGACCACCAGTCAGCAGCCATTGTATGTCCTTTTCGATTAACAACTTCTGGTGCCATATACTCCACTGTGCCGCAGAAACTGTAGGCTTTATCACTAGGGGGCAATTTGGATAGACCAAAGTCTGTCAGGGCTATATGCCCATCGGCATCTAATAATATATTCTCTGGCTTGAGATCCCTGTATATGATTCCCAACTTATGCACATGTTCTAATGCTAATGCTAGTTCAGCTAAGTAAAACTTAACATCTTCTTCTGTAAACATCACCTAAAATTTAAAAAGCCACACCTTAACAAAAGTGTATGTGCCTTATCATGGTATCTACAATGTGCAGATACATTTGTGTGAAGATTAAATATCCCCATTGTGAAACACTCCATGTGTCTTAGCTATATTATATTATACTTCCTCTTTAAGCAACTTTGAAATCGATTTGTAAGCCTTGTTTTGTATCATCACTTTAGGCATTAAAACATTAAATTTAACTTACCTCTTTACTTAACCGTGAAAATAGATCACCTCCACGCAAGAAATCTAAT
Organism: Erebia aethiops; assembly: GCA_923060345.2. Classification (NCBI taxonomy): domain Eukaryota; kingdom Metazoa; phylum Arthropoda; class Insecta; order Lepidoptera; family Nymphalidae; genus Erebia; species Erebia aethiops. The sequence goes on from OV281087.1 coordinate 16,663,239, forward strand.
ATTAAATACAATTTGCCCGCAGTTTGAAATGCATAGTGTAATTTAACAATGAATGGATGCCCCATTTCAACTAAAATGTTTCTTTCCATTTTTGTGCGTTCTCTGTCTCTAACTTTTAGTGTCGCCTTTTTTAAAACCTGTAAGAAATAAAATGATAATACAAGTTATCTTCAATTGAATCTTTAAACAAATACAATGAAAATTGTTTATAGCAATATCTTGGGCCACTTACATAATAATTATATTGCATTGTTAAAACTAGTCTTACTAACTAATATTATTCTCCCATAATATTTTTTGGGAATTGAGACACATACTCACACAGTAGTATTAATTGTCCAGCATTGGCTGCATTAAGGCACATGGATTGGGTTGAATTTAGTTCGGACTTTGGTTAGTAGCAAAAATCTTAAATGAAAACTTTAAAATATTGAGATACCTTCATAGCATACAGAGTGCCAGTATCTGGACCAGTGACTTTTCGTACTAGGAAAACTTTGCCAAAGGAACCTTCACCGAGGACTTTGAGTAATTCAAACTGAGAAGGATCTGCTTTCTCATGGCCTTCTTTGACCACATCCTGCAGTTCCACTTCTTGTTCATAGTTTTGGTCATTTATGGATGTGTTGGACTCGAGACTTTCTGTTGTTGATGCCTGTCGAGACTCAGCTGCATTTTCAACAACCATTGGAAGACTGTTTGTGGTTTGTGATGTAATGCCACGCTGGAAATAAAGATTCAAGTCACCAAAATAATCAAGTGTACAGTAATAATGGTGCACCAGTTATTGTACATTGATCTACGAATAGTAGCAAGAAATACCATCCTCATGGACATGGCTAAATAATTTGTTTGACTGAATCATAATTTTATAAGATCGATTCTTATTGGTACATTGTATTTTCAATGATATAAGATAATATTTTAGTTTGGTTCCATATGCTATGTTTAGTTCAGACTAACCTTGATATTTGATGGATTAGATGCGGTCTCGCAAGATAATTTAACGATTAAAAATAATCAAACTTTGTAAAGTATAGGCAGGAGAACTTCTGGAAGGCATTTATGTTTAATAACTCATTCATAATTGAGTATTTGTACTCAATGTAAGATGTTAATGGGCGTAACAACAAATCAGTAATTTAGAATACTGTGTAAGAACACTGAACACAATTGTACTAAATATGTTTATACTTTAAAAGAAATGAGTAATCGTAAAGGAAAATGTGTATCTACGCAAACAAATGTATAAAAATAATACTTAACATACTGTAACATCTCCACTCTGCATTCGCCATGGATCCGTTGCATTGGCCAGAGGCATCGTTCCTAGCTTATAATAATAATACACATTCAGCAGAAATATCTAACAATATTTGTAAAAGAATAGTAAATTCAAAATAAAAATTAAAGTCGATTCGTGATCCTTCATTAATGCACCATAGACTAAAAAACAGAGACAAGCTGGAGAGAGACAAGTAACCTCACAAGTAACGGATAATAACTCACAAGGATAATAAAAAATATCAGAGGCAAGTAACAAAAATATGAGAAAAATATAGACGAATCCATAGATTTATTATTACTCTATTGCTGAGATCTTTAATAATAGAGCGAACTTTGACTTTGCTTAGACCTAAGTCATGGTTAAAACGTCGGTGGTTAAAACGAGACAGATTTAAATAAGTGTGTAACTCTAACTCAGAACTCGAATAAGTCTATCGCGTTTTAACTCTAAGTAAAGTCTGAGCTAAGTCAAAGTACGCTCTATAGATCTCAGCATATGAGACGAATCATATTATGCACGAGGGTCGAGAGATGAGAGTCGAGGAAATAGACATCTCAAAGTAAGGATAGACATAAAGGCTCAGAAGAGCTGGAACCCAGAGCCGTAAAGCCAGTTGATAAAAGAAAACCTATACAACAACATTAATTTTAGGGCGAGAAGGGCGCGAGAAAGCAAACTTTTAAATCTTTTTCCTATTATAATAGAAAAATATTCTGTGTGCCGAGCGTTTATGCATGCCTGTAAATTATTTTCAATATTTTTTTGGTGGACATTCAAAGAAACCATCCGTAATGAAGATTTCAAACAATGATTCTGATGCACCGAACTCACCGTATGGCAAGGTTGAGGGTGAGTACCTACTACCCTCAGAACTCATTAAAGGTTTATTTTGTTTAGATTGCTTCTAATAATTATCAGCATTAATAAATAATATTGTAACATAATTTCCACGACTGCACAGTGAATTTAGACTATTTTAGAAACATCGGTGAAAAATTTCTGATTTTCTGGGATTGCATTATTTAAAAAAATGACCATACCACTTTAGTGGTAGGTACAGCATGCATCATGCGATATTGGCCCGATAAACATTTAAGTATTTAGCAGATTTTAGCGAATTACGCTTCTTGTTCGTTGGTTAAAAATTCGTATTTTACAGACCTCAAAAGCAGCAAAACAGGCGACTGCAATGCCGACGACATAACTTTTAAAATAGTTGGAGACTTTGGACACTGGCAGTTCTGGATAAGTTGTCTAATGGCATTGTTAAAGCTGCCCCTCGCTTGGTATCAGTTAAATATAATTTTCATGGCTCCACCTCAGGAATTCTGGTGTGCGAAGCCGAATTCATTTAATAAATACACGTATGAAGAGTGGCGAGATATTTGTGCTCCTGTAAGCATTACCTAACAATTTGTACTATTTACGAGTATACTGTCGTCGTCGTCGTCAACAAAACACAGCTGTGGAAGTCTGTATAGACTTCTGGACGAATGTCCTGCCTTTTTATAAGTTCCTACTGGATACTATACAATTTTTAAGCGAAACGCTAAACTTGATTTTTTTATATCGTCATTAGTCGCTCGTGTTATTGATTGTCGCCATCTACTTACATACCTACTTATTGGTTTGCCAGCGTGTTGTCTCCTAGCTGCTACTGAGAATTACGAGAAGATAAAGAGAAGATCTCTTTCTGGTGGGAGGCTTCGGCCGTGGCTAGTTACCACCCTACCGGCAAAGACGTGCCGCCAAGCGATTTAGCGTTCCGGTATGATGCCGCGTAGAAACCGAAGGGGTATGGGTTTAATATAACTGCCATGCCCCTAACAGGTTAGCCCGCTACCATCTTAGACTGCATCATCACTTACCATCAGGTGAGATCGTAGTCAAGGCCGGCTAGCTTGTAGTGGATTAAAAAAAAAAAAAGATCGGAGTCTAAAGTCCTACATAGCTACTCGTATACCTAAGTATCCTACCTAGACTCGACTCGAAGTGTAGTCCTACGTACCTACCTAACTACCTACCTTTAACTTTAAAAAAAAACTTTTTAAGCTCGTCCCGCTATTCGAGCTGAATAAGCTTACCGCTAAATCAACGAAACAGTGAGAATACCTCATTACAAAGTATTTTCTAAGTAGTAATTATATGCAACTACGTAAAGTATTTTTTTTAGAAAATTGAAGAGCATCCATGCTTGATCTTCGACCCGGACATACTGCTTATCGAGCCAACCATGGACAGGGCGTTGATTCCACTGGTGACTTGTCCAGAGTTTGTGTACGATACCACTGTATTCAGTCGTACGATCAGATCTGACTGGAATCTTGTATGCTCTAAGCATTGGTACATACACGTACGTTGACAATCCAATTTTTTTTCTTTTACCATGCTTTTAGGTACCTAATTCACGCTATATTACAATAATTAAGTATTGAACCGATTTGGCTGTTTGGAATGGATACCTATAATATTATAGCTTACTAGCAGCCCGGTACATGCTTCGCTACGTATAAATCGTTTATAAAAAATGTGATTTAAGAAGAACCACTCGACCGATTTTGTGCAAACTTCACATAAACCATCTACTAAATAGTCCGAACAAAGTCTAAACATTTGGTTTGGATAGGTGAGCCCGTTCTTGAGTTATAAAATTACAACGAAAAGTGGCATTGATTATTATATTGATGATAAATACCTTCTAAGGATAGGTATTTTATCCCGGAAAATTAAATAGTTCCCGCGGAATCAAAAACCTTAATACACGCGGATGAAGTAATGGGCATCATCTATAGTTCGCGCGCGAGTTGAATGCGGAGCAAATGTATCGGTGAGGGTGACACATACATTTACCCTGCATTCAACTTCCGCGCGAACTGTACTTACCTACTTAACTTGTTTTTCGCATGCATCCATACTAATATTATAAATCTGAAAGTGTGTCTGTCTGGTCTGCTACGCTTTCCCGACCCATCTTTTCAACCGATTTTGATGAAATGTGGTACAGAGGTAGGTAACATTCCGGGGAAGGACTACTTTTTATCCCGGAAAATTAAGAATCAATTAAGTAAATATAAAAAAAATATAATTCAATTATGATATTAATCCCACTTCATAGTTCATAACGTCTTTCTTTCATAATCCACTTATCTTTATCTACTTACTGGTTCAAAGACGGGTTTTTGACGTACTTAGCTAATTAGGTTCTGAGCTGATTACCTAAAATAACCTACCTACTTACTGTTTTAATATTTTTAGCTTACTCAGTGCATAATGATGTGGGGTGTACTTCTCGGTGGCATAATTTTTGGGATAATAGCTGATAAATACGGAAGGAAAACTCCGCTTATGATCGGAATAACGATGCAGTGCACCATGAGTTACATCACCTGCGTATTGCCGTCGTACGGAATATTCCTGATTTGCTGGTTCATCTTAGCTATAGCCTCCGGTGGTATTGGAATCATATCGTTCGTCATTAGCATGGAAGTAAGCATACTGCGATAACCGTTTCAATTCAATCTTCGATACTGAAAGATTTTTGATTGTTCAGAAACAAATTAAATTTTACCCCCATTTTCGCATCTTGGTGCTTAGTTTACCGCAAGAAAATAATAACAAGCTTTTTTATCAACTGTAAAGTTAGCCCTAGACTGCGATCTCACGTTCGGACCACCAAATTCAATCACCCATCCAGTTACCGTTTTTTTGTTTATCCACTACAAGCTAGCCCTTGACTGCGACCTCGCCCGATGGTAAGTGATGATGCAGTCTAAAATGGTAGCGGGCTAACCTGTTAGGGGTAGGTATGGCAGTTATATTAAACCCATCCTCTAGTCGGTTTCTACACGGCATCATACCGGAGTGCTAATTTGCTTACGGCACGTCTTTGCCAGTAGGGTGGTAATTGGCCACGGCCGAAGCGTCTTACCAGAAATTATGAATTCCCAAATTTACCCTGCCGGAGATCGAACCCGGGACCTCCCACGTTAAGACAACAGCGCTCAACAATGCGCCAGGGAGGTCGTCACGATTACGGACTGTGTTTCAACTTTCAATGTGCTAAGTCAAACACTAAAGCTAAACTATAAAGCGTTACAAGTTTGTTTGTTAGTTTGTCTGTTACCATTTTCCACAAAATCTATAGTTTTGATTACAGGGTGTATCCTATTAGGTTTTATAGTCCAACATGGAGTGATCAGAGGTGCGATTATGTAAGGATTGTCGATCAAATCGTCAAAGTTCTGCGTCAAAGTAAAATAAACCATAACAGCATTGAATTAGAGCTTAATTTCGTGTGTAGCGGCCTTCGCAGTCCGCACATAATCCAATAGATGGCATTACTAGTAGCGCACGATGAACACGAAGAGCCTATAACTCACGCTAACGAAGCGTTCTCTGAATTACGCCTATATACGACCTCCAACGATGAAAGGTCGGACCAGTGGTCCCCGAGCACAACACCCGCTCGGTGGATGATCATCCTTTGTTACGGTCGAGCCATATATAACCTGCTCCTGTAGGTACATCGTGTATCCATTCTCATAATATATCTGGTATCGTACATACCTATATCGGAAATAATATTTAAACGTTTTTATGTATTTTCAAAGGTTGTTGGAGGCAAATGGCGAACAATAATACCCATCGTGTATCAATTGCCTTTCGGACTCGGGAACACTGTAATGGCAGTCCTAGCTTATTGGCTGAGGGATTGGAGAAAGTTAGAGTTCGCATTGGCTACTTTGTCGTCATTTTACATCTTCTATTGGGTAATCATACCAGAATCTCCGAAATGGCTAATTGCTATGGCACAAAATGAAAAGGCTTTAGGTACTTACCTACATCCTATTTCCTACTGCCTATAGTAAAAATTAACACATAACTGAATCCGGAATATTAGGTACATGCAATAGCCTTCCAAGATCGTTATTTACCACATTGAGTCAAGAACCAAAGCATTTCAAGGGATCGATTGTATGACAGGAGTAGGTAGGCCCTACTATGGGTAGACGTATTATCGTCATACCATGATGAGTAGGTACCTATTCTTATATTTAAAGCATAAAGATGATAACCTAACCTAACCTTTTAGGGGTATGGCAGTAATATTTAACCCTTAATCCATGCCCCAATATGGCTTCTATACGGCATCGTACCGGAAGTCCAAACGACAAGCACTTCCGGTACGATTAAGGACAAGCCACGGCCGAACCCTCCCACCTGACAAAATTCAAAAATTATTAATTCCCAAATTGACCTTGCCGGGGATTGAACCCGGAACCTCCCACTTGTAAGCTAAACAGCGCTGCGCAGATTGAGCTGTGAAGACCGGAAGATATTTTTAACCGACTAGACTGCGTAAGGCACAAGGTTATGTGTTCATCACATTATTATAAATGCGAAAGTATGTTTGTTTGTTGGTTTGTCCTGCATTCACGCCGCAACGGAGAAACAGATCGACGTGATTTTTGGCATGGGTATAGTTGAAGACCTGGGAGTGACATAGGCTACTTTTTATCCCGGAAAAGGAGTTCCCGCGGGAATCAAAAACTTAAACCACGCGGACGAAGTTGCGGGCAAGTCGGTCTATAGTTATATGCACGTTATGTTTGTTTGTTCCTTGTTCTAGAAGTACTACATAAGGCTGCTCGGCAAAATAACAGGGATCAATACTTTGAAGATAACAAAAAATCTTTGAAGAAATGTAAAAACCAAATACGAAATGATCCTGGGTTTATGGCTTTTATGAAGTCTGAAAGCATGAGACTGAAAACGATGCTTTTATCGATAAATTGGTTACTTTCCCATTTAAGTACCTACTTAGTGTAAGACGTACCTACCTACTATAGTTTGTAAATGTAACCTTTCAGTAGGTAGTACTATGCAGTCTGCACGTAGACCACTGTATCTACCCAATCATTTATTTTACTTTTGACATTTAAGCACGCGAAGTTTCATAATTATTGACAGGCAACTACCTATCAAAAAAAAATTTTACAATACTGAAGCGACATTCCCTTTTATCCGATATTTCGTAACTCGAAAACTCATCAAGTAGGTAGGTAATTACCAGTACGTATTTTATTATCATGCCAAAAGTAAACTGTAAAATAAATTATTGGACAGAGAATAGACAATTGATAAATGCCTAAATGAATTGTCTACCCTAAAGACTATGCGTGCGCCGTGCAGGTAATTTTGCCTCATACCTACTGGAAATTGTCAGGTTCCAATCTCGGCTGCAAATAATTGGTTAGGTACATAAATTAGCATCGGAATGGTCTGGACTGGGAGTTTACAGCTACGACTACCTTCGCCTTAGACTTTATTAATTTGATAACAAGATCTTTGGCTGCGATCTCATCCATTAAAGTCCCACTGCTGGGCACAGGCTTATACTCTCCTGGGAGAGAAGGAATTAGAACTTAGACCCACCACGCTGCTCCAATGCGGGTTGGCGGGCTTCTAACGACTATATTATCATGGTATTGATAATAACCGGGACCGACGGCTTAACGTGCTCTCCGAGGCACGGGGGTGACTCACCGCCAACTTCCAACTCCGGGTTGGCACTGAGAATTTCTTAACCGAACCGAACCGAAAATGCCCGACCGGGAATCGAACCCAGGACTTCGTGATCTGCAGTCGACTATATGCTAACCGCTAGTGACCAATAACATGTTAACAGAACAGACGGTATAAGGCTGTAAATAGAAGACTATAAATCCCAAAATGCCCCGGATGTCGAACCTAGGACAACCCAATCGTAAGACAGCATCGCTACCACTGAGCCAACGAGGTCGTCACACTGACCAAAGCTGAATATTTTCAGGTTCTGTACTGGATTAGCGTTTTTCTCATTTTCTCAGTACCTCGGACTGATCGGAGGGAACATTTTCCTCACTGTGGCAATCAGTGGCATCATTTCAGTTTCTGGAGGGATATTTTGTCTGTACATTGTCACTAGAGTTGGACGGAAGACGACCGTGTGGCTATTTCAAATGATAACGGCTTTCTGCTTTGTGTTTATTTTGTTTATCCCGAAGGATGTATTCGCTAATGACTGGCCAAGGCTTCTGTTCGCTGGATTGGGTTTTGCAGGGTTATCGGTGAAGATTTTTACTTACATAATTATTTTTTACTAGATGCCCGCGACTTCGTCCGCGTGAATTGAGGTGTATATCATTCCCACGGGAACACTATCATTTTCGGGGATAAAAATCTATGCCTTTGTCTTGCTCCGGGATACAACCTATCCATGTACCAAATTTCATCAAAATCTGTTAAATAGATGACCCGTAAAATCGTAGCAGACAGACAGACACACTTTCGCATTTATAATATTAGTTAGTATGGATATGGATTATAAGTGAAATCTGATATGGCTAACGTTGTACACAATCTCTGAACTAAAAAAAAAAAAGATTCCGACGAATTGAGAACCTCCTCCTTTTTTTGAAGTCGGTTAATGACAGGATAAATTGGTCTGATCTGGGGATAGGCCTTCGGACATATATAGGTATGGCTATTAGTTACCACCCTACCGGCAAAGCCGTGCCACCAAACGCAATTTAAGGTAGGTACCTAGGTACATAGTAGGACCTACAATGGCGCATAGAAAATAGAATCAAATAGGATAGTGAGTTTAATAATAACTGCCACGTCGCTTTAAGTTTAGCCCATTTCAATCCCAGACTGCATCATCAGTCTTCATCGTCCACCCTCCAGAGCCGTCCTATTGGAGTCCATAGGCACATTGGGATATCGCGGCCCCTGACAGAGGACTTACATTTATTAAACTGTCATTTTAAACAGTTACCTACTATAAAAAAACTTCACAAGATATATTTTGAACATAATATAAAAATGTACCAGTCCCTATTTCAACAAATAAATAAATTTTGAATTTTGTTTAGTTAAGAATATCGATTATCTATCGCGGTGGGTGATCTGGCAGGAACTATCCCAAGTGCCCAGGGCCCCATCGATTGCGGGGCCCTGGGCACTTGCCCAGTGGGAAAGAGGGGCCTGCCAACCTCCATCATCATCATTTTCTACATCAGTTTGATGTAGAATATTACAATGCATTCTCTAATAACCAACAGGGCACAGTTCCAGCTCTGTATTTATTTTCGGGCGAGCTTTTCCCGACTATAGGCCGTAACTCCGGCGTGGCTGGCGTGACGACGTTCGCGCGCATCGCCGCTATGGTAGCTCCTGCTATCGTGAGCTTGGACGAGATTATGCCAGATCTGCCACTAGCCTTATTGGCTATTATGTCATTTGGGCAACTCGCCCTCCTAGGGCCGCTACCTGAAACTAAAGACCAACCACTTCCAGATACTCTAGCAGAAGCTGAACAGTTTAATAAAAGGTGTAATTTTTTTAATCTAGTTATAGTTTTAGGCACGGTGGTCCTACTTGCCCTACTAGTAGGCCCACAGCCCACAAGTAATATGGCGTCCTCGTAGTCCTACTATGGAGATATTTTTTTAAAGTATTTATTTTTTTAAAGAAGTACAATCGCAACAAACAGTTCCTATTACTTATTGTAGAACACTGAACATAGAGGGCGGCTCTACATCACTGGTAGGCTCACCACGGCGGCGAACAATTTTCAACCATCTACATTCTACATCAACGCATCCGCGCCGGTCCACTACAGCAGAGCACGTGTCTCCTAACAGAATGAGAATAGTTTAGTTCATAGACACTGGCCAAGTTTGGAATGCTAGACTTCGCACTCCTTTGACCACAAACGTTGTGGAGAACTCAGGCATACAGTTTCCCTCACTGTAGTTTCCTTCACTGTCAAAGCAAGTGATATAATATGACTCCTCAAATAAATAAGAGTTCCTTGTTTATTATTGTCATACAGAAGCTTAAAAATATCACCAGGTCCTTCGAATGGGAGGCCAAAGTCTTTGTTTATTATTGTCATACAGAACCTTAAAAATATCACCGGGTCCTTCGAATGGGAGGCCAAAGTCTTACCACAAGGATATAACCGTTACTTGCCTTTTAGCTATCAGTTATCACTGGTGATTTAACTCGTGATTCTATTTCCTATTTTTTGCAGGAATTCTAAAATAAGAGATGAAACCAGTAACAAAAGACTAAAGGACATCATGATGCAAAAGTTTTATTCTTATACAAGTGATTGACAACCAAATAGCTTTAATATTAATGTTATATTGGGTAACAAACTTATCTTAAAAGTCAGTATACTGCTAGGTAATTAAAAATTAAAAAAATCTTTTGGTATAAAATATTTTCTTTTAAACGCCTTTAAAAATAGATAGTAGGTACTTACTTATTGGTATTTGTACCATTTTTAATTTAATAGTAACTCATTCTTTATATTTAAGTATCTAAGATAAGAAATTAGTTTTTAATATCTATGACACATTTGTGCGAATCAAAACTATCAATACAGTGTGAAAATTTTACATAATATGTACTTGAAATTACCTGACTGCAAAGATATTTCATAAAGAAAATATTAATTATTTGCGACACAACATTTAAACCTGTTTTGCTTCCTTTTGTTTTACACTAAATTATGTTTTTTGTCTATTTTTTGAAAACAAATTGGTGGCTCTCCTTAAGATTGTTTCAAATTCTTTTAATAAAATTATTATACTTTTTTAATCATCATTATAATTTTACTGCATTAAATGCACTTTATAGTAGTACTACAAAGTTATTGTACTGTTTAAAAATAAATGCATTTTTATGCCTAACTCAATCAAGTTTTGCACCAGTGGTTTGAGATTTTATATTTTCAATTCGGTGTAATAAAGTTGGATGAGAATGATACCAAGCAGAATAAAGCTTGTCATAAATGGGATAATCCAAATTGTCTTTCCCTAACTTAATAAGGGCTGATCTTAGTTCTGTAGGATAGTTTAGGGAAACTGCAAAGTTGTCCGCCTCAAACTCAAATTTCCGGGACAAAGCTGTAGCAAAGAATGACAACAATGAATTATATGGTGCAAGAATCAACTGTAGAACCACTATTAGGCCAATAATAACAGGTTCCTGCCCTGGTGGGAAACCCAAAGTGGTGTACAGTAAAGAATTCTTAAAAAGGAAGCCAAATGCAGAGAATAAAAGCAGCAGGTTGACTTCAGTGAGAGCAATAGATTTATATATGTGACTACATTTCCAATGACCCAATTCGTGAGCTAAGACCCCCAGGATTTCGTTTTCATTGCAACCTGTGGTAACATTTTTTGCTTCATCGTGTTTCTGTAGCAGTGTGTCAAACAAAACTATTCTCTTGGCACCAAACAAACCACTAAAGTACGCATTGCTGTGTGCCGATCTTTTGGATCCTTCAACAATATAAACTTGAGATAAGGGGAAATTGAGTCTTGATGCTAGATTTTCTATGCCTTTTCTAAGTGATCCATCTGATAGAGGTTGGAATTTATCAAATAAAGGTGCAATCACTGATGGGTAAATTGTTAAAAGTATCAATGTAGCTACAGTTGTAAAGAGCCACAGCCAAACAACAAACATATTTCCACCAAGCAAAATAATCCAAATTGCAACAGAGACAATAGGTAACGTTATTACTAGACTTAAAACTAGTGACTTTATTTGATCCTTTATAAAGAATCCAACAGTTTGCTTGTTAAACCCGTGTTTTTCTTCAAGAACAAATGTTCCATATAAAGTGAACGGCATATTAACAACAAAATTGAACAAAGTGACAAATGTCATAAATATACAACTTATGATGATTTCTTGATCTGCATTTACGTTTAGAACAGCTGCAATGTTTTCAGATTTTTGCCATGCAACAGATATCCATCTTTTATACAAGATTATAGATGTTAGGGATATGCTGTAAAATTCTTTAACTATTTTGAACTGGGACTTGTCTGTACCATATAGTCGTGCTTTCTCGAAAGACTCCTCATTCAGCATATCTTTCAGATCTTCAGGGATAGTCTGGTTAGTCTTGTATATCTTCAACTGAAAATAAATAGTTTTACTAATTAGCAATTGTGAATAGATACGAGATAAGAACAGACGTTTAGCATGATTCAAGCTGAAGTAGGAAATAACAATAAGCCAACACATATTTTGGGTTTAAAGATGCATAATAGGTAGGCACGGCTTCTTTTCATTTTAAGACTCGATAATATTTCAATAATGTAAGTATGTATTCATAAAAAGCTGATAAACAGCAATGAATTAATAGTAAAGTACTATACCTGCCGTAACGAAAGATATAATTCCCATAAATATTCCGCCCAAGAAAATATCAATATCAAAAAAAGTAATAAATTCTCGTCGATTAACATATTAGAAAACCGTACTTGGATAATAAGAGTTTAAATTAAAATTTGTTTTATTGATTTCGGCAAACTTGCATCGAACACGAGAAGCGAGAAGAAATGACACTGACATTACGAATGGCGTAAATGTCAGGGTTTGTTTAATAATTAACTTTTCGGCCCTGGGTTCTATCTTGTGGAGCCAGGTCATGGGTTTATTTAAGGGATGACCATAGAGTGCCTGAATACTATATACCTAATAGTATATATGAATGGTACCCAAATGGCCGTTTACAGTCAATCTAGGTAACTCAAGTTTGAAGAATGGTGGGAGACTTCGGCTGACCAGTTACCACCCTACCAGCAAAGTCGCTACGCCAAGCGATTTAGAATGTATGTACCTGCTAGCTTATGCCCGCGAATTGGATTACACAAATTTCGAACTCCATTTTACTCCTTAAGGGTTGAATTTTCAATAATCCTTTCTTAGCGGATGTCTACGTCATAATATGCATGCCAAATTTCAGCTCGATTCGTCCAGTGGTTTGAGCTGTACGTTGATAGATCAGTCAGTCACCTTTTCCTTTTATATATTTAGACTAATAAGTAGTTACTGCCTTCGACTTCATCCGCGTGGATTAATGTTTGCAATTCCCGCTGGAACTCTACTTTCCCGGGATACAACCTATCTCTATACCAAATTTCATCAAAATCTTTAAATAGATGGACCATGAAAGCGTAGCAGACACAACTAGACACACTTTCGAATTTTAAATATTAGTATCATTGATGTAGAATCTATACTATCATACTAATATTATAAATGCGAAAGTTTGGATGTATGGATGTCGGTATGGATGTATGGATGTATGGATGTATGGATGGATGTTTGTTACTCAATCACGCTCCAACGGCTGAACGCATCTGGATGAAATTTGGCACAGAGATAGATTATATCCTGGAATAACGCATAGGCTACTTCTTATCCCGGAAAATTATAGAGCTCCCGCGGGAACCAAAAAACCTCAATCTACGCGGACGAACTCGCGGGTATCAGCTAGTTTTAGTATGGATGGATTTTAGTAGTAAAGTAGATGACAATCATGCCATGTATGCACGATTTTTTCTTTATAAGAGCAATATTTCTAATAACTTAGGTATAACTATTAGTCTTTGTAAAACAAGGCATCTTACTTAATCCTAGATCTCCTGCTGATTTTCACGACGCGTTGGGGCGTTATTATTACAGTTATATCGATACGATTTTGATATAAAAGGGAGGAATGTGATCACATACCGCACAGTCTCACTGCACTGTATCGTAGTTAGAATAGGGGGATTAAATTGATTTAACTTAAAAATATGACTTTATTTAATAAAAGGGTTTGTTTACTATTAATGTTAATATCACTAGCTGCAATTTCATGTTATTCTGATGACGATTGTGAAACTGTTCCATCAGAAATTCACGTGACGAAAGGTATAAAAGTTGGTTTACAATTTTTGTGGAGCTATCTGTAGTATTATCTGTTTACATTTTAAGGCCCCATATCGAAAAGTTTTTGACTTTTAGTTATAGGTTTTATGTGAAATTTGGCCGGATGCTATATAATTATTATTAATAAGTCCACTCAATACCCAAATTTGCAATAAAATTGATTGATTGATTAATTAAATTATATTTTGAAAACTAAAAATTGTGTGAAATTTTAAGTTTAATCGAAATTATCATTTAAAAATTAAATCGATCTCATTCAATTACCTAATATATTGCTAATCATATAATTAAGTCAATCCTTTTTAATACTATTTTTATTTTATTTCATCGCTGAATTATTAATATTAAAATATTTTAATTTTTCAGAGGAATATGATGATATGGGTGGGTTAGTAAGATCGTGTAGTGGCGATGTAACTGTTAATAAATGTGAAGGAATATGCAATAGTCAGATTCAACCATCAGTCGTTACACCGACAGGGTTTCTAAAGGTATAATAAACATATAATATCACAAACTTATCTGACCTGGTGGCCAAAATTGGAACTAATTTTTATGGTGGATTAGTTTTTGTTTTTTATTTAAATTTTATTTATCATTGATAGATAGACTAGTGAGTCAGTCATGGAGTCAGATAAGTATAATATGTCGGGCACGAAATAGGTATGTCGACAAAAATGTCGACGGCCGTAAACAGCTAATAAAGTGAAAAACACTAATTTAAAATTAACTATTTGAGACAGCAACTACTAAATTATAATTAATCCAAAATAATATTATAAATGAGAAAGTGTGTTTGTCTGTATGTCTGCTACGCTTTAACGACCCATCTTTTCAACCGATTTTGATGAAATTTGGTATGGAAGTAGGTTACAATCCGGAGAAGGGCACTACTTTTTAGCCAGAAACTAAGAGAATTACAAAACGTAATCTTCGCGAACGAAGTCGCGCGCATCATCTAGTATAGAATATTTCTTTGTCTGCAGATCATTTCAAGATTTGTTGCAAATCTAGTGTTGAAACTGATTTTAAATTTATTGCTAACCGAAACATTTTAAGCTAACCAAATGTTTTTGATGGATTTTTTTTTGCTTACCAAGTAAATAGATTAATTGCAAATCATTTTATTTACTTCCATTTTTATCACTAGCAGATAAATAAATAATCTCAGTAATTCTTTTACAGGAATGCTTTTGTTGCAAAGAAAACTATTTGAGAGAACGTCTAGTCAACTTACTCCATTGCTATGATTCAGATGGCTTGAGACTAGAAGATGACCGAGCTGTTATGGAGATCCGCTTAAGAGAACCTGCTGAATGCCGGTGCTACAAATGTGGAGATTACAGTCGATAATAATGAAAAAGGTCGCTAGTAATGTTAATGATGATGACGATACCAAAAATGACACACGTTATATTGAAATTATGCATTGAGTTCGTAGTTTGTTGCGTTATAATTTAATATTGTAAATATAATATACCTACATAATATTGTAAAATTGGTCAAGGTCTTTAGATATTTTTATAAAATTAAGAGGAAAATTAAATTTTTTTTAAATTGAAATCTTATTTTATTACATTGAACCTACCAAGAGCAGATGTCAGATTTATAAATATTATTTTAAATTATAATTATGAATGCGAAAGTGTTTCTGTCTGTCTGTCCATCTGTCTGTCTGCTACGCTTTCACGGCCCATCTGGATCTGATTTGGATGAAACTTAGTACAGGGATAGGTTGTATACCGGGAAAGGACATAGGCTACTTTTTATCCCGGAAAATTAAGTAGTTCCCGCGGGAATCGAAAAATCTTAACCAACGCGGACGAAGTCGCGGGCATAATCTAGTCCTTCATAAAATAGAAAACCATCATCATCAGCTTAATATCTCCGGCCCACAAGACTCTTGAGTCTAGAGTCTAGCGTTTAGAGCAAGAATCTGCCTCTCAGAGTGAGAAGGTTATTTTACGCCGATACAATTTAGCCCTTGACTGCAGTGTCATCTGATGCCATTAGGTAAGATTGCAGTCAAGGGCTGATGATAAGTGATTATGCAGTCTAAGATAGCGGGCTATACTGTTGAGGGCATGGCCGTTATATTAAACCCTCAATCGGTTTCTACACGGCATCATACCGTATCCGTAACGCTGCATCGCTTAGAGGTACGTCTTTGCCGGTAGAGTGGTAATACTCTAAAAGCACTCAAAGGTTAAAGTTAAGACCCGGGAGTCAAACTCGGACCAAATAGGCGGCTGGAGTCTTATGCTTATCCATTGACTCAAAGCGAGGAAGCGGAGCGAAGGGAGGGAGTAAAGATGACTGTCCATTGACAAATCATATTTTATTGATGGCGCTATCTTATTTTCGAGTCACCTGCCAGGAATCAGACTGGCCTGTTTGGCACATCTCCTCTCCGCTCCGCTTCAATGAACAGGCACTCTAATGCGGAGCAGTGTTGCGGACGACGTTTTTACATTGAAGCGGAGCGGAGCTAGGCTGAGAGCACGCGACGAGTCATTCACCGTTTTTTGCTCCGCTTCTCTGCTCCGTTTCACTGCTCGACGTTAAAAATGTATCCTCTGAAGTTTAGATTTTATGCAGTTCTCTTGGTCCACTCATCTCTTCTCCGAGTCAATTGACAGGCAGTCTTGACCTCTCGTCTCGAAAGATGATTGTATCCAATATTCGGGTGTTAAACAGCTATAAATGTAAAATAGAACTAAGCTCAATGTTTCTAGTACGAAGTCAAACCGCTAAGGTGTGGAATGCCCTTCTGATCCTTACGAAAATTGCAATGTGAGTTAAGTCAGAAAAATCAACTCACCTGAGAGCTTACGTGGCCTGCGCTGTGTAAATAGTTAAAGACTAAAGTTACACGAAAATAATGTATGATGGAAAAGTTCATGTCAATATGTTCTTAAAAAAAGACCACAATAGCATATCTATCTTTTAAGGTTGACTCACAATAACCATTTTTATGATTATAAAAAAACTGGAAGTTTAAATCGCTATCATCCGCCACAATACGTGAATCTATATGGTACAGTGTGTATCTTGCGATATTCACCACACCACACAAATTTACCTATTGTAGCAGATTATAGCGAATTAAACTTCCAGTTCATTCATTATCACTTCCGCAAAGTAACGCCTGCTTCTATTCAATATTTCTATGATTTTCAAATTTGGTCTAAAACAATGAATGAATGAATGAATGAATGAATGAATGAATGAATATTCTTTTATTGTACACCACAAAGGAAAATATACAATAGTAAACTTAGCTTATAACAAAGTGGCAACAATGCTTTATTTGCGAAAGTGTTTTTCCGACATAGTATTAATCCGTAATAATATGTAAGTCATCTCAAGTATTTAAAATTTCTTTTTTTACACTATATAATTAAGACGAATGCTTGTGAGATATCATGGAAATAAAAGTAACGTGCAACAGAAAATGGCGCGGCTGTGGCCGGTTGCCGGCAGCATCAGATGGGATGAGGTTGGGGCATAGGTACCTACTCTTACAATATAATATTATGAAGATTAAAATATAATATCGCAGTGCTAAATGTAAAACCTGATTTGCTGCCCACTGCCCACTGGCTATATTGGGTATGGACTATTATCTAATGTCCTGGTATAAATAGACACTAAATAAAAGTTCAGTTAGCACACACACACATACACGCACACCAACAGAGGGAAGTGGTTTCCACGATACACGAAAACAGGGAATCCTAGTGCGAAAATCACTACCCCACTACCTGATAATTACTAACCCTTTGATTATGAAAGTATATTATACTCAAGTACTTACTATTGTTGTAATTTATATACAAATACCTAAATGAAAAAAGAAAAAGTGTGGTGTCGTGGGTCACCAGTAGGAACGAATTTCCTTATTACATAAATATTACGTTTTTTGCCGGCTAGGGTACCCCTCCGCATCGTCCCATAAGGAACTTTCGTTCCAAAAATCCGAATAAGGTATTCCAAACCCAATTTAATGAAATTGGCTTTTAGATTTATATAGTTATTTTTATGCAACGAATTCATTTTCTGCACCCCTCGCGGCCAACATTGCTCTATGGTCGTAACTTTCTTGATACACTAACTTACGTTAACTCTAAGCTGCAGTGCATAAAATCTGTCCTTTCCACATTTTTATTTCGTTATGGCCTCTTAATGTTCATCGCGCATTTTAAGCAGGCGCTTTACGCCGCGTATTTAGGACTTTGGGATAAATTAATAGGGTTCGGGACATAAGATGAAAGTATTGGTCTGTTATACTCCATATAACTCGATAAAATTGGAACCGATTTTAACAATTAAGTAATTACAAATAAAAAGATTGGTTTATCTGTTTTTACCTGATGGTATTTCTCACCTGATGGTAAGTGATGATGCAGTCTAAGATGGTAGCGGGCTAAGCTGTTATATTAAACACAGCATCGTACCGGAACACTAAATCACTTGGCGGCACGTCTTTGCCAGTAGGGTGGAAAATAGCCGAAGCCACCTACCGGGCCAGACCAGGGAAAATTCAGATATTATAAATTACTAAATTGACCCTGCTGGGAATCGAACCCAAGACCTCCGCACTTTAAGACAACAGCACTCAGTACTGCGCCAGGGAAGTTGCCAAAAGGTCGTCAGGTCGTCTATTAGATTTATCACTATTTTTCCTAAGCTCAGGCACAGGGCGCAAGTAATAAGATCTCTTTAATTATCTCTAGTTCACTAACTTGAACAAAAATTTTGTTTTTGGATGATTGATGGTACTAAAATTCTACATCAATGATTGTAATAGACAGATTTTTTATGTAGACATGTATTTCAGGGTTGAAAGAATTAATATTAGAACATTTTTTTCTAGGGCATAGATCTATAAAGAACCTCGCACAGGGCTCATAAAAGGCCAGTTACGGCACTGCGTAGATATATTATGCCGTAGGCACATTACTCATTTGCGAAATAGATCACCCCTATCTAATGATGTCTGAACTTTTGAAAAGTTTTTTTTCTTATATTAATCCATTCTGATATTATAAATGCGCAAGTGTGTCTATCTCTCTGCCAAGCTTTCACGGTTCATCCGTTCAACCGATTTTGATGAAATTTGGTACAGGGGTAGATTGTATACATACCGGGAAAGGACATTGGCTACTTTTTATCCCGGAAAATTAAAGAATTCCCGCAGGAATCAAAAAATCCTAATCCACGCGGACGAAGTCGGGGTAATCATCTAGTATATAATAATATATTTTTGTGCCCATTCAATTTTGAAAACTTTTCATACAATTTTGAACAGACAGAAATAACAGCACTCATAATATACGACCGAAAACTATTTAACTTCAATTAACCGATGTAAAATCCATTAAGCGGGTCGTGTTGGCACTGCTTGAACTCCATGTAATTCTTTAGGAGGTACATTTGCTAAAATGATTTCAATGTATCATATGATCAAGTTTTTATATTAAGTATATGAAAATGTATTTCGATCCTTTATAAGCAGAACTTTTTCAACAAATGCTTCATACCAGTTTCAACCCTTGTCCTGGCGCCAAGAATTGGAAGGCTTAATTAAATTAAATAACAATGCATAGTTTAAATTTGATATGTTTAGGTTTAGTGTTTCTCTCCGCATGTCACCTTCGGAATAAATCTGTAAACAGCCAAGAAATAACACTATCTCCAGGTGAATAATATAATATACCTACTGAGTTCTTGTAAAAATCTCTGATCATATTTTAAATTACTTAAATAATTCATGATCATTTAATGAAAATGCAATGTATTTTATTCTGTGATATCGATATCGTTACCTATCGTTAATTATTATATACATATAAAAAAATCGTTTCAATTAGGTATTTTATGATTTGTAGAAATACTTAGGTACTTAAGTAAGTAAATGTTGTTTTTATTTTTTCTTATTTTTATTATTAACTAGGTACATTTATTTTCTCGCATTTCGTTTGTGACTATTTTTTTAAGATATTAATTAATGCTTATGTACAGGACAAGAATGTCAGATGACTCCAGTGATACACGTTCTGCAGCATCCAGGCTGTGTACCTAAGCCGATCCCGTCCTATGCTTGTATCGGGAAGTGCAGCAGTTATGTACAGGTAGCTAGATAATAAATAATGAAAATAATGTATACGGCAAAGCACGCGAAAAGTTGCATAACAATACATTTGTTCGCAGTGTGGCTCTTACATCATCGCTAGTAAAACTACAAAGTAGACTTTTACTACCCTAGGGCGAAGACATATTGCCGCACATATTATTTTATTAGCTTACAGGTAATATTTACGAAATTTGGTACACAGACCTTGTGTTTTTACCTATAATGTACTACCGTAAATATTTTTGTTTATATTTAATTAATAATTAATACCAAAATGATTAGTGGTTCCTATACTCGTTGGTTTTAGGTCTCTGGAAGTAAAATTTGGCAAATGGAACGTTCATGCAACTGCTGCCAAGAATCTGGAGAGCGCGAAGCAACTGTGGTTCTCTTCTGTCCTAAGGCCAAAAGCGAAGAAAAGAGATTTCGAAAGGTATAATTTTTTCCTACTATAAGAAAATGGAAGTATTTGTGAGCATGATGATGCTCATCATGCTCACAAACTGATAGACATATCTACGATGAATGATGACATTGGCGATGCACATAACTTCTACAGTCTGATAATTTGGTTTTAAACATGTGAACGTAAGTATAGGCAACGTAGTTAGCATCATATGAATAGGTATTAATTCTGTTTTTCTAAGCTTATTGATTTATTTGATCCAAGCCAAGCTCATAATTTAGTTGCCAAGAACTATTTGCGCAGTCAGGTCGTTTTTTGACATACATATAAAAATACATACCTACCATACAATTACCTAAGGATAGTTAAATCATGATTTCTAGGTGTGTAATTACCAGAGAAGAAGGAATGTGGTTTGTAACTTTGTAACTACTCCGTAAGGCCTATATACCTAATAATTTTATTTATATTTTTGGTAAGGACTGATATTTTTTTCTATTTTGCAGGTATCCACAAAAGCGCCACTAGAATGCATGTGTCGGCCTTGTGGCATTATAGAAGAACATTCAATTATTCCACAAGAAATAGCTGGTTACGCAGATGACGAATTTCTTCAAAAACAGTTCAGGAAAAATTTATAAATTGGGTTCTACTCAATAGTTAGGATCTTATGTTAAATAATGTAAACTGAATGAAATTACTGTTTGAGCTGTAAATATTTATTTTTTATTCAATAAAGAACCTTGACCAAAATAAATCGTTTTAATAATTAACATACATAACATATTAAATACGTATTTATTTAGTTTGAGCGCAAGCTCCTACAATGTAAAGTAAAGGTAGTGCAGGGGGGGCGATTGTGTAAAAGCAATAATACCCCCTAACAGAGACCAGTTAACCAGAGACATAATTATTTTTAATCAAATGTGGCAAATACCTACTTCGCTATTCCCCTTCAACTACACTAAAAAAACGAGTTAATAAGAGAAAGATAATATTATTATGTGGCTATATACTAACTCTATGTTATGTGGTCTGATTTCTCTTTCTAATCTGAGGTAAGTTATATAGTCTGTGGTGGATCTTTTTACTGGAGCCCGGAGCAGTAAAGCCAGTTATAACAAAATGAGCTCTATTTGTGTGAGGCTTCGTGATATCCTCAGATTAAAAAAGGTATATAATCTGAGGTGATATCTTTGCTCCATGGAGGTAACAAATACCTCCATGCTTTGCTCTATGAATTTAATCTGGGCACTTGTGATTTTTTTAATTTATTTTTTTAAAAAACCTCTCACGTTCTCCGACTTCTAACGCCATCTAATGAGTGTTCTATGAAGTAAGCGGTCAAGTTATATTTTGTGGTGGTTCCTAACCACCACAAAATATAAATTATTTTAGTAAATAACAAAAAAGATGTCACAACAACACGAAATTACCCGTGAAATAACTGGCTTACAACACATGGCCAGTGTTTCCACTTTAATGATTTGATTTCCCCGCGCCTCAATTCAAATTTCCCCTCCTCAGGGCTTTTTTCCCCTCAAAAATTTTTCTGCTGTAGTTTTTACTTTTGGCCCTAGTGTAGTAACTAAAAAAAAGGTCTTTATCGATTTTCTTTTATAGCCTGCCCAAGTGCCCACGCCTCTGGTGATACTATACTATGATAATATTATTTACACTAAATGCGTCAACAAAATCACACACACACATCACTAGCTGTCAATTTCTTTACGTTGTAATGTTGGTAAGAAATATTCTTTCTAATTTGTGGTTGGTTTTAGTGGTTGAGAGCTCCAGTAATTAAACAAAACTAGAAATATTTATTGTGACGGTTGTTTTGTCAAACACAGCGCGCGAAAAGTAATTAAAAATGACCGCTTGCGTACCTAGTAAAGAAGAGTATTAACTCATCGGGAAAACAAAAAAGAAGTGATAATATTGCCTTTCACACGTAACTGCTTACATTTTACTAAACTAAACTAACTAAAATAAATAATATAAATTACTGTCTTATCAGAATATGCATCAATCCTGTGTGTAAAATCTGGCTTGAAAAGAACGGGAACAACTTCTGTATAACTAATGAAAAATCAGCTAGAAATACCACACCTAAAGTTTGTACAGTCCAATGCAACTGCAAGCGAATCTAAAAAAAATAGACTAAGCATGAATAAAGTATAATTAAACGATTCGTATTTTATTTATAGCCTCACTAGAAATCTATAAAACTTGGGACTGTATACTCACCTCTTATTCCAATTTATTTTACGCAATCAGCACATACATTTTAGCACAGAATAATATTTTAGGCCTTAAACAGAATGGTAATAAGGGTAATTATACGCCACCTGCACGTGTTGTCACTGTTTCTTTTATACGGCAACACGCTAGTCCACGGTAGTCCATAAAAAAATTTGTTCCGAAATTTACAGAAATATTTTAAGCTAGGTTTTATCCATGATTTCCCGCAATTTCCCCTTTTAATGTCTTCCCCTTTTTCTTTCCCTATGGACCCTAATTTCCCCTCAAATGGGGAATTTCCCCTCATTGTGGAAACACTGCACATGGCGCTAAACTGGTAGCGCCTGTCTTGCATACAGGTCAGAAACAGATAGATACTTATACACCGTAAAGATAACTGGACACCGCGGCTTCAAGCCCGCTGCAAACTTGACCGTGTATGGCTAGCGTTACTTGTCTCTGATTATGTTACTAGTCTGTGTTGTTATCTGTGGCTTTTGTTCTATGTTGAATGTTCTTAGTCTCAGAAGGACTAGAATCCAGAGCCGTTGAACCAGTTAAATAAAAAAAAAGTTGAATGTTCATGTTCATTTGTTTGTGATTTGATTTGAGTGATTTTTAACTTGTCTCTGGTGATTTGTTTTGGTTTTGACTTTTGATGGTAGCCTTTTGAAAATTTTTTGGCAGATTTTTGGTATCGTAAAAGTTCAAACTAAAATACGTAACTTCTAAAACTAAGCTAGTAATTTTTATAAACAAAAAATGAGCCGTCGTAAGCGAACGAAGGTACGTATTTTTATTTTAGATATCAAACGTTAGAAAAATAGTTTTTTTGATTGAAGGTTATGTTTATTGATCTAAGGTTGAAAGCCGCGAATTGGAAGAAAAATTAAAGCAAGATGACTCGGAATCTGATCAGTCTGAGAAGAGTAAGATCACTCCCAGCCCAACGTCCGTCGCTGGACGTAGGGAGTCCTCGTCTAGTCGAACTACCGACTCCAAAAAGGAAGATAAACCGATAATCATAGAAGAAAGCAAAAGTGAAGATATCGAAGAAATTAACTATAAAGATATGCTAAACAGGTAATTATGAACTATTATGTTCTTTCCGACTTCCAAAAAAGGGAAGGAGGTTCTCAATTCGGCACGTACTTTTTTTAAAATTATAATTTTGATTTCTACACACTATGTTGAAGTCGGGCGGGTATAACAAGGATAAGCAAAGTTGACCCATCAGGGTTGGAAAGAATTTTTATTGATCGTTCACATTAGCACTTGTGCACTGTTTGAATACCCACTTTTATTTTTTGAAATAATTGGGCAGCTAACTACTAAAAGTAATCTACCCACTATTTTGAATTAATGGCACAGAATACTCAATATTTTACTTTTAATTAATAAAGAATTAAAAAACATGTAGAGAAGATGGTTAGTTAGTAGTTATTGAAGTTGCCATTACAACAATATGATCGTGAAATGTGTTACAACTTACAATGTAGTAGAGATAAAAGCAGTTCTTATTATAGAAAGCAAATATCAAAATAATATAATCAAAGCAAATTTTTCAATGAGGGAGGGAGGAACATTTAGCTTTGATTCTCTGCCAACCATTAATGAATGAATGAAAAAATAAACTTTTATATCACACCAACAGATATATGCAGACATATTGTGATTAACACAAAAATTGTTGGCCTTATTGCTCCATGTGTTTTATTACTTATTTAATCGTATGGCGTTTGGTACATAATAAGCGTTTTTATAAAAATAACGCTTATTTCGCCTGCAAGTTCGTCGCTCGTTTAGCACCACCCAGTGGACACGTGCAGGGAAGTAGAAGGTAGCTCCTGCGGACGTGAGCGACGGGGCATCCCCCATGTGTTTTATTACTTTCTAGTTTGGAAGGAGCAGCATTCCAGTCAAGATTGCCATTTGATAAAATGTCTTCATTAGAAGCCGAGTGTTTCTCAGACTTACAAGGTGCCTCCAGCCATGCATTTGTGCAAATCAGAAACCGAATCTTGAAACTATGGTTTGAGGATCCAAAAAAACAACTAACTCCAGAAGTATCACTACAGAAAATGGAGGTAAGAGGAGATTATTTTGAATTTTGGTATCAAAAAAATATAATGTTATGAATCATGATAACAAACTTTGATCTTTTAAGATTGTTACTCAAGTTTAGCCTTAACCCTTTCAATTTTCTCACTAGCTCATATTCAAATTGTTAATTTATTCTATTTATTTGGCACCCAAAACATTACAATAAATTTTGCTCTAACCTAAAGTCTTATCTATAATAACATTTAAATGAAATAAATGAGTAAAAGCTGTTGGAAACTGCAAGAAATTGAATTTCAATCATTGTTTCAATAACCTAAAAATAACCTAGCCATCAGAGAAATAAGAGTGGGCAAGATTAAGATGTGACAAATGTAAATTTAAAAGCAATAAGTACCTTAAAAAAATTATGCTTATTATAAATTTTATCTTTACAGCCGCCTTATAATGGAGATCCTGCATTAGTATTGAGGATTCACGCTTTTCTGGAAAGGCATGGTTTTATTAACTATGGCATCTATGAGAGAGTTACTCCTATACCAAATCCACCTAAAGGAAAACAGAGGCCTAAAGTTATTATCATTGGTGCTGGTTAGTATTTCTGGTTATTATATTAGATATTGGGTCATTGTAATGACACATTCTTGGGAAGTCTTAGTTTTAACAAAGATAGCCTATAAAAATTAGATTAAATTGAAATGATCTGTAGTTTTTATGTCAATTTATGTCAACTTAATTTGCTTGGATTTTTGTTTGTTGAGATCTCTAAATTTTCTGGATAAGAGCCTTTGTCTCAGGTTGCAAGCTAGTATTACTAAATTTCATGAAATTTTAGTTATCCATAAGGATAGTGAAATTACACAAAGTCACACTATTTACATATTGATGTTTTAAAAAAAAATTGCGATAGGAATAAGTGTACCTCATTGATAGAATATAGAATAGAACTAGATAATGCCTGCGACTTTGTCCACGTGGATTGAGGTTTTTCAGTCCCGCGTTTTTCACTCTTTAATTTACTGGGATAAAAAGTAGCCTATGTGTTATTCCAGACTATAATCTATCTCTGTGCCAAATTTCATCCAGATTCGTTCTGCCATTGGGGCGTGATTGAGATACAAACATTCATCCATACATCCATACATCCATCCAAATATCCTTTCGCATTTATAATAATTATTTGATTGATAGATAGATAAAAGAATAAATTGCATACCTAAGTTGAAAACAACCTCTTCTAACCTTGGTTGTAAGTTCAAAATCCTATTTAATAATATATTTTTAATTTAATTTTCAGGAGTATCAGGGCTGGCAGCTGCGAGGCAACTACAGTCTTTTGGTTGTGAGGTTGTTATACTCGAAGGCAGAGACCGCGTTGGTGGTAGGGTTGTCACATACAGGAAAGGACCTTATGTGGCTGATTTAGGTAACTAACCAATAATTTTTATTGATGGTGAAAGTTCAGTTTATTCACCTATATCTATTCTAAATTTAATTGACAGATCCAATAGTGTTTATCTTTTTCACAAGGAACATTACAAAAAGGATATCGTTACCACAACTGTTTCAAATTTCAATAGGAAGTAGGTACTTTATTTGTTGAATTACTGTTTTAATTTAAATATGTTGTATGTTTTAATAAAAAATTGTTTTACTGATGTAATAATATAATATTAGAGCAGAATACTAGACTCAGAATAGCGTGACAAGACCTGACTAGAACAACTCTCTAATTACCATCAGGAATCAAATTTTGAACCACATGACTTATAGTGGTCACCCCTGTGCCTGTAATAGAATGTGTTTGTCTCTTAATATCCTTTGTAATTTTAAGTATCCTTTGTTATTTTAGGTGCTATGGTAGTAACGGGTTTAGGTGGCAATCCAGTTACCACACTGTCTGTGCAAATGAATATGGAATTGCACAAAATCAAGCAGAAGTGTCCTCTATATGAAGCAACGGGAAATCAAGTACCGAAGCATAAAGATGAAATGGTATGATAGTAATGGATCCATACTAATATTATAAATAAGAAAGTGTGTCTGTCTGTCTGTCTGCTAAGCTTTCACTTCCCATCTGTTCAACCGATTTTGATGAAAACTGTTATAGGGATAGTTTGTAACCCAGGGAAGGACATAGGCTACTTTTATCCCGGAAAATGAAATTCCCGCGGGATTAAAAAAACCTTAATCCACGCGGATCGTCTAGTATAGAAAAATATAATTTTATACACACATGACGCTTGCATAATACGTATGCTCAGTTTAAGTATTTATAATGCAAATTCGATTAATCGTAGTGAGCGTTCGACCTCATTATCGCCAAAGTTAAATGGACCCAAAAGATCTTGCTATGTCACAAATTCAGTACAACCAATTTGGAAACGGGTATTTGACAACGATTCAAATTAAACATTCTTAGTGATCAATAAATAGAGGATCTCGTAATATTCACGTCCCCTGTTAGTTTTATGTTCGAAAACATGCCCCTCACAGGTTAGCCCGCTACCATCTTAGACTGCATCATCACTTACCATCAGGTGAGATCGCAGTCAAGTGCTAACTTGTGGTGGATCCTTAAAACTAAGGCATTAAAGTTTAATTACGAATGTACTATTTTACTATATTAAAGACCTTTTGTCTTCGTAACAATCGACCACGGTTACACAGCACTTATTAATATAAACCTTAAAACTAAGGCATTTAAGTTAAATTACGAATGTACTATATTATTTATACTTAAGACCTTTTGTCTTAAGAAGAATGGTGTCGCGTGACCGACACTGTTCCACATTTTTACCCCCTACCAAAAAGTGCTCAACGCGCCTAAAGAAGTTTTTCTAAAAAATGATATGAAATGTGCACATTTCATACCCTGTAAATGAGTTCGAAAGTTAAACTTCCCGGCCTAGGCCAGTAAAGAATGTATGTATTTTCATTACATATCATAAGTTTGAATTTGGAATCTTTCTTCCTGAATATCTTGTAACTTGTTATAACGTTCTTTGGCCTAAATAGTTTAAATTTGGAACTCTACCGTATTACGCGTTCAGCACTCACAGCGCAAAAAAAATTAAAAGTATAACTAATTTAACTCTTAATATTTCTTATGTAGGTTGCT
Organism: Erebia aethiops; assembly: GCA_923060345.2. Classification (NCBI taxonomy): domain Eukaryota; kingdom Metazoa; phylum Arthropoda; class Insecta; order Lepidoptera; family Nymphalidae; genus Erebia; species Erebia aethiops. The sequence continues at coordinate 16,691,278 of OV281087.1, forward strand.
TTTTTATTTACTTTCTTTTAATTACATAATATTTATTAAAAAATTATTTAAAAAAAGTCACTTGTTTCATTTTTTAGAAAAGCACTATACACACCTCGACCAGGAGAGCATTTCTGGTCTCGTATATAGCCTAACTAACACTCGACCAGAAAACGCGTACTTCCCGGTCTCGCGATGTAATGTATTATTTTACTTCAAAAAATCGTATATACCAGGTGGAGCGCGAGTTCAACCGTTTGCTGGACGCTACATCTTACCTGTCGCACCAAGTGGACTTCAACTATTACAACGACACCCCCGTCTCTCTCGGGCAAGCTCTGGAGTGGGTCATCAAATTACAGCAGAAAAATGTTAAGCATAAACAGGTACGGGTTAATTAATTTAAATAATAAAAAGTTTTTATTAGAGGCATAAACCCATAGGCAAATAAAACATATTAACAATGTACCGTTAAAATATTAACCGAATTATCACACAATTTAAAATAAAATAAAATAAGAAACTTAAAACTATCTGGGAAGGTTAAAAAACTCTCCACAGGTGTTTAAAAAACTCTCCACAACGAGGCACGGGGATGAAGCACCGCCTTCTAATTCCGGGCTAGAGTTGACAATTTCTTGTCAGAAAAACCCAACACTAGTTGTGGCCCGATCCGGAACTCGTACCCGGGACAAAATGCATTGGCAAAAACAATAGTGACGTCACAAACGACGCCATGATACCGACTAGCGTTCTGGCGTGAATTTTAAAATTGAAATTTCAAATGACAATTTTATCTACCAAGTACCTACCTAACCTTATTTTTCTGCTGAAATAAGATATTTTTTCGAAATAGTAGATACTTCCGAACATAATCTGACCATTTTTCAAAATCAGACATGCCTATTTTCATAATCATATTATGTATGGCTTTGTTAAGGAGTAGGTAACGTCCAACAGATAGCTTGTGAAACACGAGTTATTTTAAAAATATACTGTTTTGCATAGCATTACAGTTTAATTTACTTTGCGTTGGATGCTATAGATATTATGCTCTAATGAATAATTTTTGTATTAATACAATATATTATGATAGGTGCTTAATGCATTATTGTTGAATAATTTTGTTATTTTTTTTAGATCCAGCATCTAAAAGCAGTGATAACTTTACAAGAAAAACTGAAGAATAACATAAACAAGTGAGTAAACAGCCTATATTTTTCATTAAATAAAACTAAACTTTGAAAAGTTGTAGTATGAGTTAAACAGTATATGTACATTGAATTTATTAATTGTATCGAATTGAATTTACATTCAATTCAATATAAATTTAATGTGGTGTTTGTGACAAAAACAAAATAGAGTTTGATATCAAATGATAAGTCTCATTGTATTCATTCCGAAAATATGGATAAACGTTATATTTGAAAATATTACCCATTATAGTTTAGATATTTTATAGTAATTATTATTAAAGGATTAGTTTAATTTTGTTTACATTTTGTTGATGTAGAATGTCAGATATAAAAGAGCTACTAAATTCAATGAAAGCTGAGAAGGAAGCGTTGCTCGCTGAGAGAGAGAAGGGCGCGACGGGAGACGCAAGCGTGCTCCAAGAGTTCAACTTACGCAGACTCAACAGGGAAATGACACTGCTTTGCAATGAGTACGAGACCCTTGTGAATCAGAACAACACTATAGAGGACAAGTTGACGCAGATCGAGACCAATCCACCCAGGTAAGACGTTGTTACTTGTTCCCTGAATGCATGTTAACAGGAAAATGACACTGCTTTCCAATGAGTACGAGACCCTTGTGAATCAGAACAACACTATAGAGGACAAGTTGACGCAGATCGAGACTAATCCACCCAGGTAAGACGTTGTTACTCGTTCCCTGAATGCATGTTAACAGGGAAATGACACAGCTTTGCAACGAGTACGAGACCCTTGTGAATCAGAACAATACCATAGAGGACAAGTTGATGCAGATCGAGACTAATCCATACAGAGACATAGGTACTGCGCATACTTAAATACTGTACAAGAATCAGCCTTTCTAGTTATGGTTCATTTTTGGTAACCATAACATGTCCTTGAGCGGCCATATCTATTAAAAGGCCCATCAGCATGCGGGCAGACCTTCACTATCGGCATCAGTGGAGAGCCTAGGTAGGACCCACTAAATACTAAATCAGCCTTTCTAACGATAGTTTCCAAAAGCGCAGCTATCTCCTATAATATCTAGTTCCTTCACTATTTGGTCTCCAAATCAATAGAATAGGCATGATGACTGATTTTGAAAAATGGTCAGATTATGTTCGGAAGTATCTACTATTTCGAAAAAATACCTTATTTCAGCAGAAAAATAAGGTTTGGTAGATAAAATTGGCATTTGAAATTTTAATTTTAAAATTCACGCCAAAACGCTCGCGGGTGTCATGGCGTCGTTTGTGACATCACTGTTGTTTTTGCCAATGCATTTTGTGCAGTGGACAATAGTGAGATTGTCAAAGCTCGAAAACAAATAATTGTGACGTCAGTCGCTACTTGGTGTTTAATCCATTATGGCGGATTGGTGTATTTTATAGTTTTATTTTATCAAAATAAATAGCAATCTCACTGGAAATAGAAAAATAAATATTTTTTTTATAATCCATAAATCCTATTTCATTAGATAGATTGATAATTTCATTGATTCTTGGTTACTGTCATCATGCCTATTCACACTATGTCTCACTGCTCAGTAAATGCTCACAGTCAGAGGGCTCGGAAATTGAAATTCTTCCAATATTACAGTTCGGTATACCTGTCGGTTCGAGATCGTCAAATTTTGGATTGGCATTTTGCCAACTTGGAGTTCGCAAACGCTACGCCTCTGGGCAACCTATCGCTCAAGCACTGGGACCAAGACGACGACTTCGAATTCACGGGCAACCATTTGACAGGTGTGTTAATTTGTTCTTCCCATTTAAATCATACTAATATTATAAATGCGAAAGTGTGTTTGTTTGTTGGTTTTTTGGTTTATTGGTTTGTTGGTTTGTTGAACAATCACGCCGCAACGGAGCAACGGATCGAGGTGATTTTTGGCATGGGTATTTGAGGACCTGAAGAGTGTCATATGTTACTTTTTATCCTGGAAATTTAAGAAGTTCCCGCGGGAATCAAAAAACTTAAACCACGCGGACGTAGACGCGGGCCTCAGCTAGTTCAAAATAATCTTCAGGCCTTTTGCGCAATATAAGAAATTTTCTTGTGTCTTATGATTGTCTTATAAGAAATTCAGTCGCAATGTTTGTTGAGACCTGGATACACATTACAAGTTTTTTTTTGTGTCGGATCAGACAGACAGACATACAAATATAAGACATCTCATAAGACAAGACATTTTCTTATAATGCGCAATAGGCCTCAGGGAGATGGCAAGTGACAACCGTCGTAAGCTGTAGGGTTGATGTTTTCTGTCACATATAAAGGTGTGCCTCTACGAAATTCCATTTTTTTTTCGTTTATTTGGTCTACCAACAGCTACATCATTTAAAACATGGATCAGAAATTTTACTAATAGGAACTAATACAAAATGCATGCATTACAATTGAAAAACTAAATTTCAACTAAAATTATAAAAACTAATTAAAGTGAAAAAAAATATAAAGAGGATACTTTAACTTACTTCATGCTAAATAAACCGACCTCCGTAATTTATTCAAAGAATTGCCAAAAATAACCAGTACATTTAAATTGTTATAAAGTTGGCTTATAAATACTCAGAAATTAAGAAGATAATATACGACACCTAAAGTTATCTCGGGCTGATCACCGATTTGTAATGTTCATCATCACCAAAACACGGCGATGATGAACAGCCAGAACACTCCCGAAGAGGAGACGGAGGGATTTAAAAAAAAATAACAACTGAACCTCTTGCATTATTTGGTTTAGCGTATTGAATGACAACAAAACAGTGCCCTAATGGTAAGGCAGGCAATTATAAACGATTACTTTTACGAACACAGAGGTCAGAGGAGTACATACAACGGCGGTTTGACGGCTATACACTTATTCAATTACATTTCGATATTGCCCTTTATATATTGGACTATAGGTTTCAATTTGATTCTTACCTAATGTTCATCGATGTAATAATATTGTTTGCATTTTGGCTTTCGCCAAGGTTATCCTGAGCATTAACAAATTGAATTAAAAAAAAAATTATCAACTAAATAAAAACAAATATAGCCTTGATTTAAGAAAAACTAAATAATCTAACAGACTATAGTACCAGTGTTCGCAACGCCGTCGCCGTGACAAGAAACAAAGTTTTATGCTTCACACAGCTTCATTTAACTACTTATTGATGTTTTTGTTACGTTTTCACCTTTTTATCTGGGGCGATTCCTAAAACTGATGTAATTTGGATAAAACTTAAGATTCAATATCCACGAGTCATTCAGTTTTTGTCGAAATCGTTGTTTTTTGGCGATCGTTTCATCAAATTAAAATTATGTTTATTTCGAGTAACGTGGCTTATCTCTATAAATAAAAATCTAATGCCGAATGTATGTAAGCGCATCACTTCAGAACGGCTGGGGCGATTTTGATGAAATTTTTTGTGTGTATTTGAGTCGGTCCTGGGATAGTTTATATTCACAATTGGACCCGGTTGGGGGCGCTGCAATCTGGTTCGAGGTTCAGGGCAGGAGAAAGTCTGCCGGACCCACTCTAGTAAATAATAAATTAACATTGGATTCATTACTGCTCCATGGCAACTAAAGACTCTATCACCAGCTGACTTGTAGCAGGAGATCACAGCCAGCAGCACCAGCAGTCTAGCTTACTGGTTTTCATGGCCAGGATTCCGTACTTACAAGTTTAGACTTTATATTATCTCTGAACTAAAATTGCAGCTCTAAATGTTTTGCTATTTCTTTCCGCAGGAATTATTAAGACACAGTTTCCTGCACATCGTCTTTTTATCCAAAATAACATTAAAAATTATTATACTTGTAGTTCCGGCATTCGTTTAGGTATAGTACACCTAAGTAGAGAAGGATATTCGTAAACCTCTTTAACTAAGTGGGTTAAAGGTTGCCACATTACGTTCATAAATCATGGACCAATCTGTGTCGACATCGCTTGATCGATCGACTAACAAAATAAACGAGTCATCGAACGAGGTTTAGCTCTAATCGAAGGCATTCGACACGACAACAGTTTAGAAAATGATTTCAGCTCATACTATAGTAGGCTGTAGGAATTTGTCGGAATGTTGCGCAGAACTACAATGCACTAAACTAAAATCTAAGAATACCTCATTTGTCTGAACGCACGGTATATGTTTTTCAAAACAGGAAGTGATCGTAGCTGAACCCCTAGTGTCAACATTTCGAATGTTGGCTACGTTTCACGAGAATGTCCATGTTTAGGAAATGATACAAGTATCTTGAAGCAATAATTTCAATTAGCGGCACTCTCTTGTTAGCGTTTTGCGAACATTTTCCAGCAGCGTGCTGCAATAGATGCGCCATTGTATCACATACAAAAGTCCCTTCCGAATAGAAATAGTTGTCCTTAAAAGGTCGTCCCGCTTCTATCCCATTTGTTACCACATGAGCGTTTCCTTGCCATATACGAAAGCGCTCTTAATGCATATTTTGTGGTTTGCACTTTGGATTTATCATGACTTGAGGACAATATTAACAAATGGAAGTTTACCTGAAATATCACAATGGCTTTTCTATGTTCAAGAATGTTTTGTTTAAATTATCTTGGAGGAATTGAGGTCAGAATTTGCATAATAATTTAATCGTCGAATAAAGGAATTAATATTTGAATATCTTCACCTAATTTGTTAAAAGCTACCTAATTGTAATAGAATAATTTTTAATATTACAATGTATCTCATTGCTACAAAATTAAAGTTATGCATGCTAAAGTTATGAGATACATTATCCACATACATTTTCGCAATGAATACCTATTTCGATTCCCAAACAAGTTATAAGCTGGTGTCCCGCCCCAAGGGCTTGCTCCGTTATGAATGTGGAATTTTCGAGTTAGTGCTTACTTGCGATCTCTTACAACGTTCGCTGGGTGCTGCGAGCGATGGTTCGTGTCAATAATTACTATTATTTCCCGCTGCCAGTTTCCATCTTCCACCGCCAATAAATTATCCACTGACTTCTGTGAATTGTCATAATGACCGTTGCAGAAAACTTGGACGATGGTTTAGCTCCTTTACACACATGTATATCTCCTAATTAGAGAGCCTCGATTCGATACTGTAAAGAGTGCTTTCTCGTTATTTTAGTTCCAAACTTGGCAGACTTAACTGCTATTGTTAAATTGTAGGTAACTCATTCTCCAACATCCGTCGGCTATCCATAAAGCATAGAAGGCTCGGAGTGAATCTGTAGCGAGTATACAGCCAGGTGATATGTATTGCGACGTTCACGGGACGCCTCCTTTGTGGACCGGTGCGTGCGTTGTCGGCCATATTTCTCACCGTTCGTTCGCTCCGGTGTCCGCGGCGTGGGTAGTTGAAAAATGACATCTTGATTGTTGCGCGTTATCCTACGTATGAGAATGTCGACTCGGGCAGTAAGTCGCGTGCAGAGCCATTGTTGAGCCTCGAGCCACGGACCCTACAAATTGAACGATTGTTAACCGTCCCATGAAGCCGCTATCGTGACTTGTCGTAAAATTATTATATTTACCGGGATATCGTATTTTGTTAGAGCAGTAGTTTATGCATGAAAGGCTTATTTGGTTGCATGATCGTGTCCGCATATTATGTCCGGAACAGGATTAACTTTACGATTGAATTCAGATTGCTTTCCCTATATAAGAACAGTAGTGACGGCTGCATATAATTTTATTACAGCGGGGTACATTATTTATCTGTATTTAAACTACTGTTTATTCTTAAGTGTTCATTGAATACCTAGTTATAGTATCTCTGCATTCTTAAAATAATGTATATCTATACTAATATTATAAATGCGAAAGTTTGGATGTATGGATGGATGTTTGTTACTCAATCACGCTCCAACGGCTGAACGGGCTGGATGAAATATGGCACAGAGATATGTTATAGTCTGTCTGAAGATATGTTATAGTCATAGGCTACTTTTTATCCCGGAAAATTAAAGAATTCCCGCGGGAACCGAAAAAACTCAATCCACGCGAACGAAGTCGCGGGCATTAGCTAGTGAATTATAATTTTAACAAGTAGGTAAATATTTTGGTCCACTGTAACATTTCATAATTTCGACTACCTGAAAATAGTAGTTCAAGGTAAGGACTCATATAAGTTAAAATTCAATGTTGTCAATTTGGAAGCCATTATAAAAAATATTTGGTGTCAGTAAATTTTTCAATAATTTGTCATGTATGCCACATTATAGAAACAGACAGAGAAAGTAGGTATCAGGTCAATGCGCCTAGTCGGTTTAAAAGATGAAAGTTATTAACAGTCAGCCATAAATTATTATCCACTGTTAAGTGCAACAAATCTAAGATCATAGAAAATTTAATTTACACCTCCTTAGACATCTTACATACACAGTTACCTTAAGGAGCATAATATCTTCCTGCATAATAAAGTTGCATTTAATATAAATAATATGCTTCATTACTATTTGCCGATGAGAAATGGCATCTGAAACAAGTCCTCGAGGTGGCGGTCGCGGTCAAATGATAGTTTTATAGTCGGGCTCGGGGCGGTAACAAGTTTGTGATAAGACCATGCGTGCGGTAGGGTCGCCATAATATCATTATGAAATTAGTAGTATGTTACAAAGGGCGATGGTGTGTGGGTGATGTTTAAACAAATTAAGATCAACTAGACCAACTTATTCTTGGAACTGACATTAGTTTACTGGTATTGTAGTCGTTTATTGGTTTACGCTTGACAGCGATTATTCCTGATAGTATATTCATTATACTCTAGTAGAGTATATGTAGTAAGTAGTAGAGTATGTGAATATGCTAGACAAGAGTCGAAAGAGTAGTAAGAGTAAGAGAGTCGTAAGAGAGAGTCTGAGGTGGAGTATGAGTGTCGCGAAGATGCCTGTTTGCCTTGTCTGGAGGTATTATTTTGTTTGACAAGAGGAAAACTGAAGCAGGAAAAGAGAAAGCGAATTTGATCGATTTTTAGAGCGAGTATATAAATTACTGAACGTTAAGAAAAGATAAAGATAATTTATTATGAGTATATATAAATATTCTTTTATCAAAGAATAGGCGTGCGCCTGACGACTGTCATGCTTAATACAAAGAAATGATGAGGTCTAGCTTGGAGCGCGCTTGCCTTGAAGGTAGGTACTTAAATTATACGTGCACTACTGATATGCGCGAATAATACCTACGTACCTAGGCGAATTCATCGGAATTTAAACTCCTGTAATTTAAAAAAAATGCGGCAGTATAAGCTGCGATTACTTTTATGAGCTATACATATATGCCAACTCCATCCAACATTGTCAAAACCAACATTGTGTTCAGCAAATAAACAACAAACAATAATGAATCCGGTAAATAAAATTTATCTGGTAACCCTCACCGAGACGCGCAATAATGTATGAGATACAGCTGAGTCTTTCCTCATTTATCACGTGTTCTATGAATAAAATATCTGAACGCTATGCCTTTAGTTAAATAATAATTTTGAAGCTTTGTGCTAGCTCTAAGAAATTATCCTGGTGATTCACGCAGCGGATTTAAAATACTCACATATTAATTTTATCACCGCGCGAAAATTAAAAAAATCCACATTAATCTTCTAAAATTTTGGAGCTGCAAGCAACGTATTTTAGTAGTTACCGGAAATCCATTCAGACTACCTTTCAGATTCTCTGAATACCTTTTCAAAGGTTGTATCTTGTAGTTAGTATCTAATAGCATCATAAACTGGATCGCTATTGTGCTCAAGTTATTATGGTTGGTAATTTTAAGGTGACGGGTTGGTTAAAACACGAGGACATGAATCGCGACAGTTGCTTACGAAGGCGCGTCGGGGGCGTGGATGAATAAGCGATGAGACGACGAATGGCTTTATTAATACGCCATTGTTCCCCTGTGATCATAGACTTGCGCAAGGCACACGCATTGTTCTCATGGCTTTCATAAGTTTTGCTATAGTTCACTGACGTCACGTCTTATGCGACCTACATGCTTATCGCTTTACATGTAGCTCGCATTCGCCGAAAGCTATGTGGCAAATGAAAATGCAGTGGCGGACCATATCTGGCGAATTCAGTTAGGACTTAGATACGAGTAGACCCGTTACTTGGTGTTGGATTAGTGTTGAAAGCCTTATTTGTTAATTTATTATCGCTTACTGTACTAAGTTTACTAAACTAATATAAAATCCATGATATACCTATTGTAAATGGGAAAGTGTGCCTGTCTGTCGATTTTGATTGGGTAAATTCGGTACAGAGATAGCTTGAATCCCGGGGACGGATGCTAATTATTACCGAAAAACAAAGAGTTCTCCCACAAATTAAAAAAAAACTAAATCCATACGTACGAAGTAGCGGGTATATCATCTAATTTTCTGTCAGGTAAAGATACTTTCAGGACACTTTTAATATACAGTTTGGAATTGCTAAGTCGATTTAGCAGATGATTAATGTGAAGTTGATGAGAAAGTATGTTGTCGTCATTTAAGTAGAAATAATATCTATTCGATCAAAGTCTTCGGGATGTATGCTATTTCTGTCTTTATCCTATCTGTCTGGATCTTTGATCAAGATCAATCAGTGGATCGTAAAAGTGATAAACTAAAGGATATACACAGCATTAATGCATTAATTTGTATGGAAGTATGAAATAGCCAAACAAAACAACTTTCTAAATACAAGGACTCAAATCCTCAAGATGTCAACACGCTGTAGGCATTGCCTTTCCTGGATATCTACGAAGCGGGCTGATAAATTACTTGGATGTCTCACGATGCCTTCGAAAAGTGTTGTTAGTGAAGGGAAAGACTTAAAAGTAACTAGTCCATCGCGATAAATCGGGTGCAATGCTTGCGAAGACGAATTTGCGGTACAAAGTTTCTTAGGTAAAGCTTCGCGGTTTTGCTCGTAATTGACAGGCGTTGAGGAAATTGCATGTTGCACCTTGCACTACCTTTATTTATTAGAAATTGACTTCTGTGTATTACTTTACGTACATACCTGTTATTTCACAGATTTACAAAATGTAACTCGTTGTGCTATACCATTAGCATTGGTACAGTTGTACACAATGAGGCTTATTCTGTTGTATCACTTAAGTAAACTATAAATTGACAGGACTCAATCTAATGCTGTCCTTTTCCGCGAGATTTATATTGATTTTATAAAAGAAATACTTCGAAATGTTGTTATATAACTTTAGTTCAGAGATTGTGTACCACAGAATTCGTTTAGGTTGAACTAATTAGATAGGTGTAGAAATAGTGCTACCCTTTCACAATGTTGCCTGCGGGAAAGGCTAGCATCACTTACTACACATTAAAGCGAGGTAGATACACTTATAATGTAGGTGTGTTTAGTTAAAATTTGCGGCTAGCGAAACTACATTTATTTGCATAACATTTATACATTTTCCATAATTTAAAGCTTCTATAATGGGGATGTGAACCGAGCACGAATTTAATTTTAACTTAATAATCGCACTCGTTCAAATTTTGATTATTCCGTGGTAGTTTATTGGGCCTCCGCTAACTTTTCCTTCATTGTTAAAGTTGTAATCCTCTTTGTGAACCCTAATTGAATTCACTGTTATGCTAATACTCTGATTTCCCATCTTATTTCGTTAATAGAGGTCTGCGGTAAACCAATTAAAGGGAGCGCTTCTGGATTACTTAACTTTTGGTGTGTACGAATCTGGTAACGTTGCTATGCTTATGTTGGGCGTATATTTTTTTCATGTTTCCATCAAGAATCACTATTGCTAGTTACTCTAATAAAACAATTTCCCTTCACCGATTATGTCTATCTGTTCGCGATAATCTGTAAAATGTTAGAACTAGATGCGAATTGTCGAGAAGGTCGGCGAAAATCATTATATGGCAAAGACGGCCCAACCATTTTTTTTAATGAGAAAAATGTTTTTCTTTAGGAGTCTATCTTGTAAGATTAACAAAAATAAATCCATACTTAATATTATAAATGCGAAAGTGTATCTGTCTGTCTGTTTGTCTGTCTCTCTGATTGTGTGTCTGTCTGTCTGCTACACTTTCACGGCCCATCTGTTCAACCGATTTTGATTAAATTTGGTACAGGGATGGTTTGTATCCCGAAGAAAGACATAGGCTACTTTTTATTCCGGAAAACTAAGGATTTCCCGCGGGAATAAAAAAACCTAATCCACGCGGCATCGCGGGCATCATCTAGTAATCAATAATCAGAAAATACAATTGGACATCTGTGGAGGTGGATAAGTTTAGGCTACTCTCAGAAGCCGCTATACTCGGCTTTGCTACAAATAAAATATATTAAACATTTATATATACGCGCAGTTGCAATTTATAGGTACTATATAGAAATTAATATCCACGATTCTGTGTAGTCATGCGGTGCAGACTCGACTTCTGGCGCATACATCGTTTTATTGCACATTTCAGAGGCTTAGTATTCCTACTTCGGACTCTAATCGTGGCGTATTGCGGTTTTATAAACGCTGTTGCGACCTGTATTACATTCCGCAAACATCTTACACTGCCGTCTCCAACATGTTGCGATAAATTGGAATTTCAATGTAGGTGGCAAGTGTGTCGGGTTTCAAAGCAATTTCAGTTCAATTTCTGACGTTTCAAGTCCACTTACACACGAATTTTATTGCAGTTTTAATTGTGAAATTCCCGATAGTACCTATTTTGATTACCATGCGTTGTAAAAAGTCCGTAGATCTCTGTCTCTATTTTTCTTCTTCTTCTTCTTCTACCTGTCCTTATCCATCCCCTTTTACGCGCATATCCTTTACCATCCATTTCTTCTTTGGTCTTCCTCCATTATTTTTTCCTTCCGCAATCTAAAAGCATATGTAACATTCCAATCGTATTTTGACTCTCTCCCCTCTCTTTTTTTCCTTAACTACAAACTACTGTTATAATAAACTATATTTTGAGTAAAATCTCGTTTAAACGCGTATGAGACGCGCTGTGTACAGTGCATAGGATGTTGTTACAACGAACATACTATAAAATCATGATACGAGAGAAATATAAAGCTCGAGACTGTTTATATCACCGAGTTAAGCGCGTCGCTTACGCGTTTCTCAACGATTTATTCACTATAAGGACGGGCTACGAAAAACTAGATTAAACCCCATCTTATAATAAAGTGATTAAAAACTATAAATCTATGTCTTACACAGTTTCATTAACCGTATATTTTTATTTACCTCATGGAATCAATATGTCTACCTGAATCAAAACTTACTTAACTATCTAATCTCTACTATTGAGCACACTAGTGTTGAACGTGTTGTTTATTTTATTAAGTCGAAAATCCAAAGTACCATTACTTCGCTCTCGTGAATTCTGCTGTAAAAACACGAGGATTTACCTCGCTGCATTTCGGGATCGGAATTCCAACTTTTACTTTATTAAAGGCTTCGTACTTACAACTTTCACTTATTTTCACTAACATAGGTAGGTTTCGTTTTACCCTGGCTCAATAATGATATTTCCGTATTTAAAAAATTGGATACCCAAATTCTAATTTAGGCCCATTTGCAGTTAAATGTTTCAATGCTGTCCCCTTTTAGCAACTACAATATGCATTTGCCTAAAAGGAACAGCATTACAAATAAAAAAATTGTTATGCATTTAATACAAATTATATATTTTTAAAAATTGTAAGGGCCGCTTGCACGTCCTTGTGCAAGCTGCCCTTAAAAATTTTTAAATCTGTCTGTACACTGTGTTACTTATGCGTTCGCGATAGATAGTTCAATTTTCTACTTCCCATGAATGAATTATGAATGATTAATTATCCTTTTACCATTTCCACCAGCGAACTCTGAGGGTGATGAATTTGTAGGAATTAAGTTCGTCCACACCTTTGAGGAACGATCATGTGGACGTGTGTCTTCCACTCGATCTTTTACTACTAGGGGTTCATTGTTTCTCTTCCTTTTTATGTGCCCAAACCCAAAGATCTTGAGGATTCGTAGTAGTACAAGCGACGGAAGCTTTGATCTAATTTAAATTTAAAATATCAGTAACAAAATCTTCGCACAACTGATAGCTTCACAATTTGCTCATGCTGAAAACGGCCAGATGTTGCTCAGAGTGCAAAATGAAACACGTTAGCGCTCCGCTTGACGCCAGCTCCCCTTTTTTGTCACGCCGCCTGTGGACGGCCATTTATCAACTTTTTATAGAAACACTTGTTTTAATTTATGCTTACTAACTTCCAAGCTGAAGCTATCTCCGACCTCATTTGCAGCCACAGCTTCGTTGCTGTTTATGTGCAGACTGTAGAATAAATTGCTTAGTGCATAGTGTATTAAAAAATTTCAACAATACCTTTTTTATGGTTTTTTATTCAAGGTGTTGCTAATTGCTTATCTCTGTAATCTATAATAACTTAGGAGTTAGTACGAAAATATTATAGATACATATCACATACTACATACATATTACATACTTACTTTGTGTCTTTCTAGATGCAAAAATAGTTCTCTTGAGGAAATTTTGGCATAGAAATAGCTTCCTTCCAGGGGAAGGACATAATATATCTACTTTTTTCTAGAAAATCAAAGAGTTCGTACGGAATTTAAAAATTGTCAATTTGTGAGTAATGTTGCTTTGCGACTATTTGCTTGAATGAATCAAAGAAAATGTTTTCAAATACTTTGTAAGAATACTTAAAATTCGATTTAATCACTATGTAGATAGCTGGTCAAAGACGACGATGGAATTTTGGCGAAGAATTCTACTTAAATTAGGGAACAGTTGTAAAATTAATTAAAGGAGCATTTAGTCAGTTGACAGATGAGTAATGCGTTTATTTGGCGGGACGTTTTAAAGTTCGCCCAATGTAATTACATTTGGTGCATGCCTGTACGAATATCTGATAAGGAAATGAAAGAACTGCTAGCGGCGGAACTTTAATTAAATTCAGAATTTTTAACCCCCACACACTGAAAATTATCTGATGTACCTAACTGCAGGTTAATGTATTTACGGCCAACGTAAATCTATATGTCAGAACTGAACTTTTTTTAAATACTATTCACTCTTATATTTTATTTACGTTGCTTTTTGAGGTTCCGCGGTCTTACGATACATACAGCTGCTATAGCTGCAAAGAATAACTTTTTGTGCCAATGGCAATTATTCAACAAGTTAAACCAAAAATAAATAAATTGCTTTATCTTTGGTTGAACTTCGAATTTAATGTTAAATAGATCGAAAATATAGTAGAGAGCCATGTCTTAAAACACAGGTGCCCAACTGTCCTTGTTGAATTCCCAAGTTAGTTCACAGGAAAGTTTCAACTTGGGTCAACCCGCAAACCGCTTGCGAAAGTACAAATTTCGCTTATATTAACTTTTGTTCCGAGTAAATTTCACTCCAGCCATGCGGCCACTGCAGTTTCAAGTGGCAAAGTTTTAATCTCGTTCCCTTTCTACATAAATACACTCGTATCGTTACATAGTCGGTATACCCGTAGATAGTTCCCTTTGATGAATAAATACCGTGAAGTTTACCAATGTCATAGTGCTTGATGTTGAACATTATTGGGTATATTAAAATATCTTCTTAATGTTTTTGTACCTAAATATTAATGAATACGTTTTACAGAAAACTACATACATTGATACATTTACTTATGAAACGTCATCCGTTGCCAGCTCCTAAAGGGGAGCATTAGCCACAACTACCACAACATAATTCCAGTAAAAGGTTCGTCGGTTGCACCGTCGCGTTGATTTTCTTCTTAATGTTTATTTGAGCGAAAATATTCGAAGATCATTAACACGATTGGTAGTTAATGAAATGTGCACGATTTAGAATATTAGTAGACGTCTACTATAAAGCAGATGCCTGTGACTTCGGTAGCGTGCGCTCAATATGTAGTATACGGTCTATTTTAACTCTTTGACATAAGAGTCAGGTTACTACAAGCTAACAGAATACTGAATAGGACAATTTAGACATGGCTGACTATTCGAAATGTTTTATTGGCCCAAACAAAGGTCAAGTACATGAAAGTACTCCAAGTAAACTGTTAAGACCGTTCATTATGCAGATTTGTGTTTACGGATCTTGTTGATTGATGATTAAGCATGTTAAAATTCTGAACCATGTAGCGACTACCAGCTTTGGTAATAAAATATGTTGATAACATTAATTAATGATTGATAACTTACGTTTTTTATGTCCCGTTTTTAGCACACTGTTCAGAATCAATGTTTCTGATTTATTGCAAACTTGAATAAGCGCCGTTGTTTCGAACGCTAATACTTCATTCGATGAGATGAGTCCTGTAATCCAATCTCATAAAAAGGTAGCGCCCTAATAGCATTTTGATTTAGACTTTAAAGATAAAATTACATTTGAATAATCAAGAAAGACTGGACTTGACTCTTGAACATTCATGCATAAGATTCCGCTTATTATTTCGGGTTTGATTATAATTATCTTTTTATGGTGTCGTTGGGCTAATTAAAACTCGCTAATATTTATACAACTTGCACTGACCATCGTTGATATGGGAATTCGGCCAATATTTTGGTTTTATGGTTTGAATTAATTAAATGAAATCATGAAAAATTATGAAAAAAATATTTAAATATAAGTGTTTTTTATAAATGTAACGTGCAGATAAATAAGTATGTAGCGGACTTCGTAGTCCGCACATAATCCAATAGATGGCATTACTAGTAGCGCACGATGAACACGAAGAGCCTAACTCACGCTAACGAAGCGTTCTCTGAATTACGCGTATATACGACCTCCAACGATGAACGGTCGGACCAGTGGTCCCCGAGCACAACACCCGCTCGGTGGATGATATCATCCTTTGTTACGGTCGAGCCATATCACCTGCTCCCGTACAGTGGTGACCCCGACGTGATCTGAACCTGCCGCCGGCGATCAAAACAAGCCGACGTGATGTCACAGCCGCCGCCGACGATCACAACAAGCCGATGTGATCTCAGAGCCGCCACCGACGCACATCAAGCCGACGAATCAAGGCCTCACTCGTCAGACATTAGCAACATCGCTCATCACAACAAACCCCTACAGTCATCGTGACGAGAGCAGCATCAACAGAAGGCACAGCACGGCACAACAGCAACTCAACGCAACAAGCAATACAACGCAGCACAGCAACAACAAGCAACGCAACGCAGCACAGCAGCACGGCACAACAGCAACTCAACGCAACAAGCAATACAACGCAGCACAGCAACAAACAAGCAGCAACAAGAAACGCAACGCAGCACAGCAGGACAACGCAGCACAGCAAAACAACAAGCAGCAACAAGCAACACGCAGCAACAGCAACACAACACAGCACAGCCGACCGATGTTCCGGCCCAACAGCAACATCACGCAACGCAGCAAAAAGCCGTTCACAGAGCCACACGCTCGGCGGCCAGCACAGTCGATACTCACAGCATATCAGTACACAGCCCGTCAACGCCAGTACCAGCCGCACAAGTGGGTCACGCAGCCTCAGGGTAGTATGAGCCTACAACGCCACTATTCTGGTTGTTACACGACGCCACTTCTCCAGCTGATGCTTGCAACG
Source organism: Erebia aethiops (assembly GCA_923060345.2). NCBI lineage: Eukaryota > Metazoa > Arthropoda > Insecta > Lepidoptera > Nymphalidae > Erebia > Erebia aethiops. The sequence goes on from OV281087.1 coordinate 16,708,023, forward strand.
CCATCTGCATGCTGACGACCTCCAGACTCGAAGGGGAGTGATGTAGCGGACTTCGCAGTCCGCACATAATCCAATAGATGGCATTACTAGTAGCGCACGATGAACACGAAGAGCCTAACTCACGCTAACGAAGCGTTCTCTGAATTACGCGTATATACGACCTCCAACGATGAACGGTCGGACCAGTGGTCCCCGAGCACAACACCCGCTCGGTGGATGATATCATCCTTTGTTACGGTCGAGCCATATCACCTGCTCCCGTACAGTGGTGACCCCGACGTGATCTGAACCTGCCGCCGGCGATCAAAACAAGCCGACGTGATGTCACAGCCGCCGCCGACGATCACAACAAGCCGATGTGATCTCAGAGCCGCCACCGACGCACATCAAGCCGACGAATCAAGGCCTCACTCGTCAGACATTAGCAACATCGCTCATCACAACAAACCCCTACAGTCATCGTGACGAGAGCAGCATCAACAGAAGGCACAGCACGGCACAACAGCAACTCAACGCAACAAGCAATACAACGCAGCACAGCAACAACAAGCAACGCAACGCAGCACAGCAGCACGGCACAACAGCAACTCAACGCAACAAGCAATACAACGCAGCACAGCAACAAACAAGCAGCAACAAGAAACGCAACGCAGCACAGCAGGACAACGCAGCACAGCAAAACAACAAGCAGCAACAAGCAACACGCAGCAACAGCAACACAACACAGCACAGCCGACCGATGTTCCGGCCCAACAGCAACATCACGCAACGCAGCAAAAAGCCGTTCACAGAGCCACACGCTCGGCGGCCAGCACAGTCGATACTCACAGCATATCAGTACACAGCCCGTCAACGCCAGTACCAGCCGCACAAGTGGGTCACGCAGCCTCAGGGTAGTATGAGCCTACAACGCCACTATTCTGGTTGTTACACGACGCCACTTCTCCAGCTGAAGCTTGCAACGCCATCTGCATGCTGACGACCTCCAGACTCGAAGGGGAGTGATGTAGCGGACTTCGCAGTCCGCACATAATCCAATAGATGGCATTACTACTAGCGCACGATGAACACGAAGAGCCTAACTCACGCTAACGAAGCGTTCTCTGAATTACGCGTATATACGACCTCCAACGATGAACGGTCGGACCAGTGGTCCCCGAGCACAACACCCGCTCGGTGGATGATATCATCCTTTGTTACGGTCGAGCCATATCACCTGCTCCCGTACAAGTACATATTAATTATGCTAGACTAGCTGATGCCCGCGACTTCGTCCGCGTTGTTAAAGCTTTTTGATTCCCGCGGGAATGTCTTAATTTTCCGGGATAAAAATTAGTAAGTAGTATGTCACTCTCCAGGTCCTCAACTATACCCATGTCAAAAATCACGTCGATCCGTTGCTCCGTTGCGGTGTGATAGAAGGACAAACCAACAAACAAACACACTTTCGCATTTATAATGGTGGTCATCCATGTCGATAGACTTCTCATAAGGATCCTATTTTCTAGCGCATGTAGTTTCTTTGATAAATTATCCCACACACCATATTTTTTTATTTCTAAAGTTCACTGTACCTTTGTATTCTTACTTCAGATAAATCATTCGAAATCGAGAAGAATAGATAGAAATCCCAAGGAAACTACGCGAAGGGTTCGCTTGTCGTTTTGGTTTCAGATCCCTAAAAAATATAATCAAATTAATGTGCTCTTTTTTGCCAAGCTTTTTTTTAATCACGCACCTCTTAAATGCGATTTCTGTAATCGTGATCTGATTGTGCACCTTTTTAAATATTCGGTGCAGTTTCTTTTAAATTAACGAGACACTTCAAGTATCAAACAGACCTGATTAAATTGAAAGCCCCGTATTTTTACGTTTATAAATCAACTCGGAAAACATAAATTTTATTTACCTACAGTTATAAAAGCTAATTGGTGTTTCCAGTCATCTTAAAGTCAGAACCAACGCTCGGTTCGTACCAGTTGCCTCACTAAAATATGTAGCAATAAAGGCGGGTCGGACAATACCCGGACATGTTAAGATTCGTTTATTGTCCCCGCTCTACGTGTTCTGGCCGCTGTCTTACAAATCGCCTCAACGGAGATTTTCATAAACATTTTGGAGTACAAATCTTGCAGCAGTTTGGCACCTTAAATCTTAATTAGATTCCTTCCTACATTAATGATTGTTTTATTGCAAGCAATTTATCCAATAATTTTTCGACTACTCAACATAATCGAAATAGTTCAAATAGACTTTACTCTCCATCGGGAAACGCATCACGTAGATGGCAGAAGTATAATACCCAGACCCAATTATAAACTTAGTGAAATTAATGAAAACTAATCAAATCCCCAGGTTTGTGGTTCTCCAAAAACAAATCTACCATAAAAGTCTTTATTGTAAGTTATTTTTGCTCAAATCCAATCTCGGAATGTGTTTCTGTCTAATTGGTACCACATTTACAAAATGAGGTAGGAAGGGAATCCTTTGCCCCGCTGATAAAAGTAGTACAGGATTGCTTAAGACATTAAGGAAGAAATACAGGTACGACGGGGGTTATATAGAACGTGTAACCCATTTGTACTTGTTTATCAGGGCGATAAGTGTCTGTATGCGGCCCGTCGTCCCTGCCCGACTCCGCTCATTAGTTCGTAGGAAAGATACCGCCGTTTATAGTTCTCTCTTAATTGCTAAAGTATCCGCACTGGGCAGTGATTTACCGATGCCAACTCCCTAATATAGAGATTAACTTTTTCTTTGGATGCACTCAACAGTCTTAACACAAATTAATAAATAAACTTAATAAGTATAAGCTCTGTGATCTAAAGGATGCCGAATCTTAAAGATAACTTATTTTAATAACAAGCCTGTTTACTTTTAGTTACTTTTATTCTGAGGTTAGCGGTCTTCCTGCAATGACAGATTTAGTTTTCTTGAGGTATACCTTTCTTCTACCTTAGTAGGTAATCATTGCAACACCGCAACACGATTTTTTTAAAAACGTTATAAGCTTTTTTTTATTATATAAGCTTTTTTTTCTGAATTCGGAATAAACTGGAAGTCTGAAAGGGTTTTCATAAAGTCGGGTGTTGGTAAAAGAATAAGAAAACGACACAGTAATAAGTCTTTCACAAGCAACACGGGTTTCGACTTAACCCAACTCGCTATGTACCTCCAAAGAATGGTATTATAAGGGCGCTCAACCACTGAGTGCTGTAAGCGCATTATTGCAAGACGCTCGGTGGCTCGCGGCGTTGTACGCCTCACGAATGTACAATATCTTATGCTTTTCAGCTGAGTTTTTGGAATAAGTGCTTTTGTAGACGAAATGAAAACTGTCTCTCTGCTCCTATTCAGACAGGACAGGTATTGCACTGTACTTGAACAAGATTATTTTTAAATATGACGATTAATTTTTAGGTCCTTCAATTCATAACTTAAAAATTTCAACTTGTCATTGATCTTTTGGTTAAATTAATCCGACGTGAAAAGGAAACACTTGAGCTGTTCAATATTCAATCCGCCCCGATCTGGCATTGTTCTCGCACGGCAATTACATTTACAACAATCGCTCCTTTTGATTGTCTACTTATTTGATTATCTCATTAAAGAAGCGACAAAAAATATAATAGAGAGAATCGGATTAGTTAATGTGAATGTCCTGGCTGACAGTTAGAAACGCCCTGCTATGCAAATCGCATTGTCTCTAATGTGTCCCGGCCTCGCCCAGGAGTGTGGTCGGCCTACGCATCACGATCTCACAATGAATATTAAACCTGCGACATTATGCCTACCGAGATTTTGATCTATATCGCTCGCGTCGTCTATTTGTTAGCATCTTATCAATTGTACCTCTGATTAAATCAAGTAAATGAAGTTGTTAGGAGGTTAAACGATAAATTGTTCGGTTACTGAATATCTTATCCCAATCACGAAAACAAACTAGACCTTTAACGAGTATTAGTTTCTGGTTAACTTGCTTCTTTAGTTTAATTCTAGTCTGATCAAGTTTTAGGATTGCCCAACGAACCACTCAAACATAGTTTGTTATTCCAAATATTATGTATGCAGCATACAATTAGTAGATGAAGCTCGCGACTTCGTCCGCGTTGAGTTAATTCTTTTGTGTGATATCAATAATTTTCCGGAATAAAAGGCGGACAGAGCCTTTTATCTCCGGGATATCAATGATCTCGGTACCAATTTTTGTCAAAATCAGAGAAGCGGAGGGTTCGTCGTGAAAAGATAATAAGTAGACAGTCACACTTTCTCATTTATTTTATATTAGAGTTTGAATACATTTTGTCAAGTGATGTTTTCTGATTTTTCCCCTCTGTACTGTAGTCTGTAACCGTTTTTACTGTATGTTGTGTTAGATTAATCATATGCCCTACCCAGTCCCCGTAACTGTCGTAGTGTTCCGTTCGTAACTTTCCCTCTTGTGCAAGTGATTGACGCTCGCTCGTAATGGTACCCCATCATCAAATTCAATAGAGGCTTTCGGTGTAAAAAACGATCACGCGATTGAGACGTTGCCGTTTCACGAAAGGCTTCTTACGTCATAATCAATTATTATCTCATAGGCCACAACTTTCTTTAGCTTGCAGCTTATTGCTTTTTAATAACTCTATAGTAAAGCTCTATTTTAGTATTTCTATTGTATTGTTAGATACTCAATATTTAGTGGAGTTTGATTTCGTTTGCATGATTTTATGGGTCTTATTTGCCGATGGACGATCAGTGTACACAGATCATGAAATAATGACGTAGAAACAGGAGTTTACAATGTAGATTTTATATTTTCACAAAAGAAACATTTTTTGTGCTACCGAACAGAATTTTATTTCCTAAATCAGCTTATGTCACCGTATTGCGCTCTTATTTGAAAAAATACTATCACACATTACATAATATTATAGCAAAATAAATTCCCAGTTTAACAACACCGTATCTCCATTAACTAACTGTCTTTTATTGGTATCAGAAATGGGCGTGTGATAAAAACAAAAGTATGCCGTGTTTCAAATTGAGTTGTAAAACGCCTTACCCTTCTGCTGAGGGTACGATCATAAATCGGATTTCTATTGGGGTCGTAAGTGTCGCCGGCCTCTCGGACGGGAATCACGTTGACATGTATACGGTTATTACCGGACAAACTTGTAAATTTTCTTTCACAACTACTCGTTCATCCGAGATTTTTATCTCGCCACTATAGATAAGGGAACAGCTGAACGCGCCACGTCGCTCGTCATTCGTGCTATTATTGTCAACGAACATATTTTTATGACTGCCTATTTGCCATTTACGACTGATTTAAGACCGTGTTTGCATAATTTAACAAGGATTGTCGATTACCTTATATACATATTGAATTTTAATAGAGTTTTCGGCTGTTACCAGCTTCATTGCATAGAAATGCTTGTGATACATCTGGTTGTGATCGTTTTTCACTGCATTGGTCTACGTATATAAAGATAAATTTTATATGAGTTTGTTGTATTTCTGGTATGATATAACAAATACAAACAAGATATAATGCACTCAACTATATAAATAAGATATAACTTATATCTTTCTTTCTCGATGATATAGCATTTTGTCTTTCGTTATGTTGAAAGAGAAAAGTCATGCTTAATGTTAAACAATATGGTAGGTATTAAGCGATTTGGTACCAAAGTGTGACCCCATAACATTTAATCCTTTAAATGCAGAAGGTAGCTATGCTGCGGGTTTTGGTTCTATGTACCAAACCCAATAGTATTATAGGTTTATAGCTGCTACCTTCGGCTTACATTTTAACAGCACCGACATTTTAATGTTACTAAATATATTATCCTTCTCTGCTATAAGCAGGCTATCAAATGTAACATTTTCATTGGGCCGTTGTAACAAAATAATTTATAGTGTGTTAATAGTTATTGTATTCCGATTTCTGCACGGATTGGATCATAATGAAAATTTATTTGTTCGACATTTGCATAAACTTGCGCCTATAGGATCTAGAATGCTCATATTTCTTGTGATTTTATTATTCTGCAGCATGACATAATTATTACGGTTTTATTCAACCAAGTAGCTGTTGAAGTGTTATATTTCAGGTATTCGAATGTAGTAACATTATTAATTTCTAGTCTCTTAGATTGATTTCGTAACTATCAAGATTTTTTCCTTTTACGTGTTCGTCAAATTAATCAATTGTTTATTTGCTAGAAATATTGTCGATATGATGACAGCCCAATAACATTTTCGTATATTTCCGTTTTCCGAGCGTAGTGTTTTTGTATGTTTCGCCGATTATGACACGTTTATCAAACTTTGTATAGCTTAACGCGGCTTTTACGGCTTATAAAAGTTCTTAGTGGACGTCAGAGTGGTGTGTTAGAAATTCAGCTTTCAGATTCATGAGAAATAATGCATTTCGGTCACCTGACTTGACTCTCAGCTATCTCTTCATAGCACCCGCCGAATATTAATAGCCTTTATATTTCACTCACTGCGATCCGACGACGACGCGAGGCTGCCTTGACGCTTGGATTAATATGTAAGTTAAAACTTATCTTCAGACAAGGTATAAAGTTAGTTATGAGATGTATGGGAGTTATATGATAGTCGCGTTCTATATACCTACTCGTAGGACGTAGGTGCTTAAGCACTGAGTTAGTAACTATTCCCAGTTCCTAAAAAAGGGTTTATAGATTTAGTAGTCACACCTATGAATTTCTTTAAAAAGGCTCTGTAGGTGATTCTCTCACTGTTCCAACATAGTGTTTATAGGTTTAGTGAATGCTCAGCTATAAACTTTTACTAAAGATCTACATGTGATACTTTCCGTTATTATCTCTTTATATTTGAAACATAATAATGAATTAATGATTATAAACTTTAAGTGATTCCCGAAGAATTTTCCCGGTAGGTAATCGTTTACGTAGGTCACGTAGCAGGTACTCTCTCCATGTGTCAATTTGCCTTTCGAATATGGGTTGAGAATAAATCGCAAACTTTGGATTATTCTGGAAACGTGCTAGATTGTCGCAGAAGAGGAAGAATAAGTGCGGACAAGTTTCGTCAATGGTCCGAGGCATATAGGCATTTGTGGTAGCTCACGTTCGTAAAGAATAACGAAATATGGAATATGCGTTTGGATTTAGGTATAAGCAAGATCTGGTTGATTCTGGGAAGGGAAAATTTTCAGAACGCCGTTTGAGAAAAAGTGTGGGCAAGTTGCGTCGGTGGTCCCAGGCATCCCAGGCACCTGTGGTAGCACGCGCCCGATAATGAATACGAGTTAATTAAACAACATTAGCCCGACATCGCCTGCACACGACGGCAGATCCAAACGGCGATAGCCAACGAGCCCCTTCGTTAAATACGCCGTGTATCACGAATAGATTATCCCTTTAATGCCGATTCGTGTCAGCTGATATTTAGGACGTACAAGATCTTCAACGATCTAAACGTCTGGTAGTCTAGACGATAATTAGGTACCTTTTTTTATATTGTTACTCTATTGACATTCAATTTGGAAACAGTAACTTCATATAGTTATGTTTTTTACTGGATACTTAGGTACAAAGTTTATCACCATTAATATACCTACATATAATATAGTCATGTAGTGGAATCGGCAACCCAAATACTTACCTATAAAAAAATAATTACATACTTAGGGTATGTTCCGATATACACTGCGAGCACTGTAAGGTGTGACGTCAATTTAGTATACTGCGAAGCCGTTCCTTTATAGTTAGCTATACTGGTTACTGTTTAAAACGGAAGGAGTCAGCATTGAGGGCACCTTACGAAAACGCCAGTGCTCAAAGTACAAAAATGGCGACGATTTATGACTTCATATATTTGCCTAGGATCTGCGGCAGTATACGGTCAGGCCATAACGGAACGAATTTCTCCCCAGTAAGAGCACTGAACAGTGCTCGCAGTGTATATCGGAACATACCCTTAATTTGATAATTAATAAGCTAAGAATTTGACATCGTTTTTCTCATAAAATGGCAAACGTGTGGTAAACACAGAGCTAATGACACTGACAGCAGCTGACGTGCTCAAAATCCATCCAAGTCATAAAAATTATAACACGCTGTTGAAGTGTCGCTTATAAATGTATTATTAATGTTAATTAACTATGCGTTGTTAATTTATCTTGAATTGTTACAAGCATGTGCTGTATTTAAACATAAACAAAATATTATGTTTAGATTTTTACTGTGTACATGGGCACGGTCATGATGCGTATTGTTAATAGGTAGTCTTTTCTGCTCGCTAGGGCCACGGACGTGGTACTGAGTCCGGTTAAAAGAAACTAAATAAACGTCTGTTTTGAAGTAACTAAATAGCGAGTAAAAGACTTTTCCAGGTAAAAAGCATATATAATCCGTATAAAAACTACTCTGTGGTTATAGTCTTGGCGTTATAAGTCTGTTAGATTCGGCAGCAACTTCCATAAAACAAAATAAGAACTTTCCCCTGCAACATTGATAGCATTAATTATTTAATTTAAAACCTAGTGCTGTAATTAAAATAGGTACATAGTTATATAATCCCAGTTCTGAAATTTCCCGGGTAACCGCACAGGTGTGCGTGCGCGACCCTCGCCTGCGTCCTGATAAGCTCCTGCGAATACTAATGCTCTTAAATAAAACTTTATCAAAGCGGTGCGCGCGCTATCGGCCCGCTGCCGCCAGCTCCTACAGAGCCGGGCAGAAATTGTGCCCGCTAAGGGTACTTGAACACGCTCGCGAGGATGAATAAATAAAGTCGTGGTGAGCATAATAATTGAAAGTCGGTGGCTAATTTCGGTTCCTAGGATCTCTTAGGTTCCTATAAGGTGTTATAAAATTACCCTAAAATTATGGCAGGCTGACATTGAAAAAAATATTTTAAATCGATTAAAAGCTAGAAAGAAAGAACATAATTTCCAAGAGTTTCTTTGCCAGGAGCAAAATGTAATGCCGCCTATTGGTTGAAGATATATTAGCAGGTAAGGGTATATTCGAATCAGAATTAGTTTCGCGCATCATGAATTTGCATTAATAATTAGAGAAGGCACTCACGTGGCGGCACGGCACAATATTATTATCAATATCGGTGGCTAATTTCAATTCACTCTATAATACATCAATAGGTCAGCTACCTATCTCTATAGATCTGGACAGGTCTATGATTCATTGAAATTTCAAAACTTCTCTCAGCTAAAGAAAGAAATTCATTCTTTAAGGGAAAGGGAGAGTCAAACATGGAATTTTAAAGTCTCACATTGTGTGATCCACCTTATTCTCGCATCGGAGCTTACCTTTATAGCATCCCGTATTTACCGTACGTAGATATTTTGTTTCACCATATAAAGCTCCTAATGGTTTTTATTGTTTCCTGCTTTTACGCTAAATCAACAGGCGCGGTGTGCCATCACGGAGGCAATCCAGAAGTTTCCGCGGAATCCTCGCCTAAGTTAATAATAACTGTAGTTGAAGTTAATGGGCGCGCCGATAGATGTTGCCGATAGAGCGACGGCGAATGATTTAATTAATATTGGAACTTATCGTCTTGTTAGTTTCGAACACGGCATAACTCAGAGACTAACTACTTTTATTTATTTACCTAAGGTTGATTTTTCATTCGCCAAATAATGTCTATCTGAGAAATATTTTTTTTTGTGTAGAATATCTGTCAAAATGTAAAATTTAATGAAATTAAAGCTTATTTGGCATTTGAGCTTTCGCGGTTTTCGTGCATGGCGGGTATTATAGCTCTCAACCGCAATGGCGTTTCACTTTTGCACATCGATCTACCATTGAAATATTGTCAAAAAGAAGAATTTTTATGAGGAGCAAAAGGAAAAATGATTGAAGTAAACAAAGAAACGTAATTGTTGCAGTACACTTAGTCTGAGATTTTACATTGCAAATACGATTGATCGACGTGAGAGCTCACCTCGCCAAGTGAAAGCGAACGTTAAAGTAAAATGAACCTTAACTGAATAAATACACGAATTAATAAATACACGATGAATAAATACACGAAATGATAAAATGAGCTCTAAACCAATGGTTTAGAGCTCATTTTATCATTTCGTGTATTTATTCACAGCCAGCGCTACAAACGCTAAATTTATGACTTTAAAGCAAGAGCATTGGGTCAATTTTACTTTGACGTTCGCTTACACTTGGCGTGGTGAGCTCTCACGTCGATCAATCGTATTTGCAATGTTAAAACTCAGAGTAAGCGTACAGTTAATGTATACGCACTTATAGTTTTCTTATATTTTTCTACACGAAGTTGAGCAGATCACCCTGAGTTATTATCAAAAATATTGTTCTGCTAGTTTTACAGCTAAATTACTCTACAAACTCGTTCCCATGCCTGCCTATTCTTAGTTGTTTGGGATGGTTAATAAATCCATGTGTCCCAATGCGTCAAACGTTACGCAACCACGGATCGTGTTAACATATTTAAATTGTATCATAATTGCATACGATCTTTAACACTTCGCGTAGTGATATTGTAATGATGTATTGTTCCAGGTAAGTGGGAGGCGCTGCGCTTGGGCAACCGATGCGACCGATATACTTTCGTGCCGAGATGAAGCAATCCCCTTGAGTTATGCTATTTATGGCATTCTGATACGTTGCACAGGAATACGTGCCTGCCCTTTGAGTTTCTTAAAGGTTATTAAAACATGATGAAGTTGTCTAGTAGTTCTTCACCAACATTTGATTCATAGATGGTAATCATCGTAGTATGGAAAAGTATTGTTTTACCGCGTCACAAAATTGGTAATAAAGGAATGTGAAGCAGAGAGGTATCTTTTAGTTACTGACTAACAGCAAGTTCTAAACGCTTACTTAACATCCCCTACTTTACATCGTGCTAAAGTTAAATAATCTAGGCTTGTAGTAATTTATAGATCTGTAATGGTAATAGTGTAAAATTAATAGCCATGTAAATATATAGGTATATAGTTTTCATTGTTTGTCGTAATCTAGTATATCAGAGGACTCGCGTCGGAATGCTGGTTTATTTTAATATTTAATAACTCAAGGCAAGCAGATATCGTCTGCTCGGAGGCGATTCGCTGTTCGTTTCCCTCTTATCTTCTATGGTTTTGTGTCACGCTCCCGGTCTACTTACTTTTTACTTTTGTATGTCTCGTATGGAAAGTGAAATGAGGTCCTGAGTTATGTACGTACAGATATTTTTATTTAGATTACGAACGACACGTTATTTAAAAAAATCACTCGAACTGCCTATTCTGCCTAGCGGATTTGTTGTGTAGCTGCATGTTGAACCATATATTTTTCTATTATTGCAAATGACATCTCATACAATAAAAAGAAAAGTCTAAACTCACTCCCTCGTTGACTCGCTGACTGAATAATTACCGCCAAGCCTAATCAAACCTTTGACTTAGAATGCTGAATTTTTGACCACAGGTTCATTCATAATTCATTATTCATAATTCGTTCAAATAGTTGAACGAATTATGAATTATGAACATTCCTTGTCCACATTATAGAATGTGGACAAGGAATAAGGATTTTTCGAAATTCCCACGGGAGCGCAGCCTCGAGCGATCACTAGTCTATCAATAAATAAGAAGTAAGAACCCCAAAAGAGAGTTGTGTACCGCCGCCTTAAGTATAGTATTCTTAATCAAGCCACTGATCGCAACTAGTAACCAGATCGGTTATTTGTATTTGCGGCAGTTTTATCGCGAAAGGTTTACATGATGCCATTAATTATGCGGTAACTAGGAGGAAAATATCGGTGTATGCCTACGGTTCATTTTGCTTTTACTATATTCGTATTACTAGCTGATACCCGCAACTTCGTCCGCATGGAATAAGTTTTTTTGTTCCCACAGGAATTTCTTAATTTTCGGGAGTAAAAAGTATATCTAAGTATGTCACTCTCCAGGTCCTCAGCTATGCCCATGCAAAAAATCACGTCGATCCGTTGCTCTGTTGAAATGTGACTGAAAGACAAACCAACAAACAAACACACTTTCGCAATTTATAATATTAGTTATTAATTTTCTTGATTTGAGGTGCGTGTATCTTATTAATGTGAGTTAAAAGTGCAGTCAAAAAGCTTAGTTTTCTGAGCAACACTACTGGACAAAATGGTAATTATTCAAAAAATCTCCAATCTCCTATCGTGAATTACAGCGAATAAAAATATTTTTTTAATCCCCCATCGCTGCTTCCATAAATTTTGTTTTTATGTACTTTCCCTTATCTGTATAAACAGGCAGACGTGGAGCTGATAGACGTTACAGATAAAAGGCGTGCCCGGGAACTCGCCCCGGCAATTTCCCTACTTTTTGAAACAATGCCAGCTATTTATTTCACGTCTTTTCTACACGTAAGTTCTATGTGAAAACCTGTGAGTGCCTAGCGGTTTTTCACTTTCAGCTATGGTAAAGAATTTATAATCAACTAGATGATCCCCGCGACTTCGTCCGCGTGGATTAAGCTTTTTTATTCCCGCAGGAACTCCTTAATTTTCCGGGATCAAAAGTAGCTTATGTCCTTCCCTGGGATACAATCTACCTCTATACTAAATTTCATTAATATCGGTTGAAAAGATGGGCTGCGAAAGCGTAGCAGACAGACAGACATACTTTCTCATTTATAATATTAGTACTTATATAAATAATATACAAGTATATTATTAGTATGGACTATTCAGCAGACTAAAGACTAATAACAAACCAGAACTTCGATTTCGTGAGAATTTCGAAAAATAATTCCTTGTCTACATTATGTAAGGGAATCTCTGTGCTTAATTTCAACTTTTTGGGTACAACGGTTAGAGCTGGTCAGTGATGAAAGCAGGACTTTTCTTTTCATTGTTTATAGATCGGCTTTTGCTTCACTATAACCATGTACAATAAAAAACAATGACGAGGTCTAGATATGAGCGCACATGCCTTAATGATGCCAATTTACTCGCAAGCAAGTAATATGTATGAGGAGACAATGCCGAAAAATCGACACCTTTAGAATTTGAAAGGTTATTCAAAAACGCATGGGTATGGTACTAAAAAAAGGTAGAAGTCTGCGGATAAATTAAGATGACATCCCAGCCACTAAAATCCAATCTTTGATGATAGTAACCAACAGACTGACTGTGTTGAAGTTGATGTTTAAATAAGCAAGATTCTCGTTATATTTAACTTTGCCACGGAATTAATTAAATTTCCAAGAATTTAATATGGCGCATACTTAGCAATGTTTGATCCAATTTTGTACAGTTACGCCATCAGACTGAAAAACTTTACGTATCCGACAAATTAAAATAATTCGGTATTCCTTTTGATTGCCTCACAATTGGGTTTGTTGTTGTTAATTGGTTGTTTTATAACTTTTCGCTTAAAGTGTTGATTGCAGATTTGGGTCTGTACTGACAATACAATTTTTACTCCTTTATTTTAGTTTAATTAAACTACTTACGTTTAATACTACGAGTAGTTTTGCCATCGTCATCATATCCGTAATAGCAATTTTCATAGTACGATGAACGACTATTTTCTTATCTTATGTCGAAGTAAAAAATACAAGAATTTTTTCCTTTTTCGTTTCATAAAAATGTGGATAAATTATATGAAAGAGTGGTGCGTGACTTGGTTTCATTGTCATGTCGCGAAGGCGTCCCTGTTATGTCCGGTAATTTCTTTATATCCTTGGGAAATATATGACGTCTTTATATTTCCAGTTCAGCCTTTTGAACATATTAATTTGTTTTGTTATCTTGCTGGATGCGAAGATAAAGGTCGGCACGGTTGGTAATCTTTTGAGTGACAGACAAAATAATTATTGCCTTGCGTTTTGAACTCAATTTTAAAGGGAATATTTTATGTTAACTCAATTTTATTATTTGAAAAAGGCACTGTGAAATGACAAATTTTCATATTTTACATTTCAGCACTTCTTTCATGTTTCCCGCGTAGGTCTTGAGTTTTTTTTTAAATCCCGTGGCTTTGATTTTCTGCTATAAAACGAACCCAACGCGTCATATTTCCCGGTACGTAAGCTAGTTCTGTGCCAAGTTTTGTTAAGAACAATTCGACGGTTGAGTCATGATAAGATAGAAGACAGACATACACTTTCATTTGTTACATTGATAACAATTTGTAAAGTTGACCGGATCTATATAGTTTCGTGTGAACTGGTGGCCGCAAAGATTCGGAAGTTAAGTTTTTTTTTAAATCCACTACAAGCTAGCCCTTGACTGCGATCTGATGGTAAGTGATGATGCAGTCTAAGATGGTAGCGGGCTAACCTGTTAGGGGCATGGCAGTTATATTGAAGCCATACCCCTTCGGTTTCTACACGGCATCGTACCGGAAGGCTAAATCGCTTGGCGGCACGTCTTTGCCGGTAGGGTGGTAACTGGCCACGGCCGAAGCCTCCCACCAGACCGGACCAGGGAAAATTCAGAAATTATAAATTCCCAAATTGACCCTGCCGGGGATCGAACCCGGGACCTCCGCACATTAAGGCAACAGCGCTACACACTGCGCCACGGAAGTCGCAAAAGATTCAAGCAAATGATCCTTCAATCAAGAACAATACTATTAAAGAAACATTTTCTTTTTCAATTTCCTCACGCGCCTCCCGTCAGCCGTCCGTGATCTTCGATTCGCTCGATCATGAAAATATATAGCTTCATTCAAGCGATCGCTATCGGAAAAGCTCCTTAATCGGTTTTCTTTTATATGAAAATGGACTTTTAGATTTATTACGCCGTTTTGGTTGCGTTCAGGTTGTGAAAAACGTGATATACGCGTGCTCGGGTGCAAAATTGCAAACTAAACAAAAATCCAAGATCGAGCCGAACCATAAGCCGCTAAAAATATTGGCTATGAAAGAAAATTGCTTTGGATAAGTGCGGTTGCGTTGATTTCTTATTTTATACTAGATGGTGCCAGCGAATTCTTCTGCCTCGATTCTTTTCTCTAAATCCCGGGTCCTTGACTTTCCGAGACAAAAGTGATGATGATGATGATGACATAGCATTTAACACTCTTCTTGCAGGTCTTTCTTTTGCCCCGTTGCAGCGTGATTGAAGGACAAACCAACAAATAAACTTTCTCATTTATAAAATTAGGTAATTGTTAGTAGGATTCATCGTGAGTGAAAATAGATTCTGAAATATCTCAGGAATTTAATATTATACCTATGCAGAACATGCTAATACATTCTAGTTACTTGTTTACATCGCAAACACAAATAGAACTCGTAGATATAGGGGACGGTGGACACAGAGTTCCTATAATTCATTTTATGTTCCCTACTGTACCTACCTACAGCTAACTATCTTTAAAGCAGGTACGCAGTATGGACCTGTTACTAGAAGTTATGTCTTTTAAGCACTGAAAACCTTTATAATTTAATCAGGATAATTTTCAAGTACACGTTGTATATGTTTATTTAAATTTTTTGAGAGTTTTCCTTTATATAAAAAATATATTTCAAAATCTTATCATATTTTATGCTTTGTACATCTGTGGAAAGCCTAACTCTTGTATTATTTATATACTCGTATATGTTATTGTATAGCTAGAACCGACATAAACCGTAAAGCTTGCGCAATATTTTTTCTTTAATTTGTAAATTAACGTCGCCATGTGTTACGCTTTTTAACCCCTCTAGCTCTGGGATCTTGTTAAGCTAATATAACGCTGGGCCCGCGAGCGCAGTAAAAAAGGTCTAACGCGCCAATTAATTTCTACACAGGGCTCATATTTTTGTAAAATATTTCGTCGTTTTTAAAACGTACGTCCCTAATTAAGTTCCGTACAGTCGAGCGACTTAAGTCATAACGAAACAGACATAACACACAGGCAATGAGATCAATCTTGTGAATTAGATTTAAGATATAGGTGTAGTAGGCGGGCATCATCTGGTTAAGATAACCAGATGATGCCCGCGGCTTTCCTCGCGTGGATTTTAAAATCCCGTGAAACATTGGGAAATCTCATGATTTTCTATTATAAAAAGTACCCTTCCCCAGGATTCAAACTATCTCCGCGATAAATTATTTCAACTTCGGTTAACCGGTTGTGCCTTGAAAAGGTAACAAACAGACAGACAAACAGAGTTACTTTCCTACCTATATTACGTGACAGTGTTCTGAGAAAAAAGTGATGGGGCAAAAGATGATAATTGTACTATTACCTTAAAAAATAATTGGATACTAAATAATAGTAGAAACACAAAAATACGTCTAGAACGTGACGACGACCTCCGTGGCGCAGTGTGTAGCGTTGTTACCTTAACGTGCGGAGGTTCTGGGTTCGATCCCCGGCAGGGTCAATTTGGGAATTTATAATTTCTGAATTTTCCCTGGTCTGGTCTGGTGGGAGGCTTCGGCCGTGGCTAGTTACCACCCTACCGGCAAAGACGTGCCGCTAAGCGATTTAGCGTTCCGGTACGATGCCGTGTAGAAACCGAAGGGGTATGGGTTTAATATAACTGCCATGCCCCTAACAGGTTAGCCCGCTATCATCTTAAACTGCATCATCACTTACCATCAGGTGAGATCGCAGTCAAGGGCTAGCTTGTAGTGGATAAAAAAAAAATAGAAACACAAATACGTCCACCTTATACATTTTACCAATTCCGAATTAAGTTTGTGCGAAGCCTAACAGGCCGGTGCGGTGTTAGCAACGTGTTGATATTTTATTTAGTTTATCGCCGGCCGAAGTCGCTCTCATTGTGTCCGTAATGAACCTCAACTCTTTCCCAGATTTTGTCAGCTCAGTAATGAAACACATCTGCTACACGTGCAATTCTGTCCCTCGGCGCTTGTTTCATATTTTCAGTAAAGGTTAATGGTGTTGTTTAGTCAAAACGACGCGCGTTTAATTCCTTCAACTCGCATTTTATAAATAACATGTTATGGTGTTATCGTCTAGAATTTCTTCCTTTTATAGAGATAAAGATTAGAGAATAAGAGCAGATTTATTCAATGATCACTTATTGTTTACAACTCTATAAACAAAATTAGCCGCATGAACCGTCTACCTACTCTTCATTATTGTTGACGTGACTCCACATTGGCACCGACTCCAAAAAATGTTATTATAGAACTACATTAACTCTTGTATACATAATAAATTAAATTATTTTTTACTTTTTAGTGTTTGTGGATTTTGAAGTCGGTTTTTATTTTTTTTTGAAAATTTTTTATTTCACAATTTTTAGTGGCCCCACTGTTTAAAAAAATAGGGTGTAACCAGAATGCTAGTAAAAACTTAGCGTTATTAAGAATAACGTCGTTTAATCGTTACTCGTCGACTTGTCTAACTTAGACAAGTCAAGTACAAAGTCCTTTCATATGATACCCCACTTGGTATAGTTATCCTACTTTGAAATTTCAAACCCCTGATTTTCCCCACTTTTTTAATTAAACTAAAAATAATTTCCAATTTTTTTGATTTCCATGATATTGGGCCACTATTACGAGTAGGTACATATATACAACTATTCCAAATTTCATGTCAATAGCTTTAATAGTTACTGAAATAATCGACTGTGACAGACGGACGGAGAAAGTCGCACCATAAGGGTTCCATTTTTACCATTTTGGTATGGAACCCTAAAAAAAAAGATATGCTATGCATGGTTAAAACATACTGTTTACAAAACTATCACACTGATCGCGAGCAATTTACTCTTATCCATTGAGGAGTTCCGTTCTCCATCTCCGGAGATATTCATCAGATCTTCACCAAATTAAAATGGGACCACCTCTGAAGTATGACCTACCAAACAAAAAAAGAATTATCAAAATCGGTTCATAATTGACGGAGAAATCGCGTAACAAACATACAAAAAAAAACAAAAAAAAAAAAACATACAGTCGAATTGAGAACCTCCTCCTTTTTTTGAAGTCGGTTAAGAAATAAAATCTGTTTATTTCAGGCAACGGCCCATATAGTGTAAGTAGGTACCTATTGAAGTTAGTGCATATACCTACTTTCAAATTATGTTATTTATTTATTTATTTTATTTTACACTTTATTTGTACACCACAACACAAAAAAGAAAAATAATAATTAAAGAACACAAATACACAGAAGGTAGTAGAATACAAAATGCGGGGCTTATTTATCGCTTATGTTAGTAAAACTTGAAAAAAAAACGGGACTTAATTCTGTATTCTTATCTGCCGTGAGGTACATACCGAGGTACTAGGGATATATAGATACACGAGTTTTAATAAAGTGCTTCAGTAAGATTCAATCAGGTTTTTTTTATATCCACTACAAGCTAGCCCTTGACTGCGATCTCACCTGATGGTAAGTGATGATGCAGTCTAAGATGGTAGCGGGCTAACCTGTTAGGGGCATGGCAACTGCCATATTAAACCCACTAACAAGTAACAACCTATAGCGCGAGCCTTGGTTTCCCCCCTCACCCTGCAAAATATGTCTAGCACATAAAATTCTTCAACTTTATTTCTTACATTAATCTTGGCACAACAACCTGCCTGTATCGTGTATACCATAAAATAATAAATTCACATACCTCATCAACACGACGACTAATGAGATCGTATTTAGATAATCAAAAGTGTATTTATCCGAGCCTTGGGGTGGCTTTGTAAATAAGTCGGTTTAATTGGTCCCATGTGCTATTAATCATGAGCGATGCTAATACGACAAAATAATTAAATATAAGGCTGGCAAACTTGTGCTATTTACAAATGTTAACACTCGTTTGCTGGAAAGAAAACTGGTGATTTTGCTTTCGAAGTTCGACGTAAGTTCGACTCAACCAGTCGATAGGGAATGAAAGTTTTGATAGATTTTACCCTATAATTCATCTTTGAAGCGATTTTGACAATTATTTTTTACAAAGTTAATGCCGTCTGGTGGCTCGTGATCCCACGTGAATTTCGCGAAGAACTGAAGTTTGGAGATGACGAACGGACTCGTCAACGGGTACCAGCAAATCAATTGAGATCAGTGTAATAGCTTAATAAAAGGTTCATTTTTAACCATCGTTATTCCGAACCAGTGGTAGATTCACTCGAATAATCGAGTTTGAATAGTCAAAAGCACTTGTTAAAATTCTACTTGAATAAAAAAGCCATATTCGGCGGGAGGCCATTGGTTTCCTAATAATTTTAATTAAATATAGTTGATGCCAGCGACCACGTCCGCGTGGTTTGATATTTTTTGGTTCCCGCGGGAACTTCTTGGTTTTCCGGGATAAAAAGTAGCCTATGTACCTGACTATAATCTATCTCTGTGCCAAATTTCAGCCAGATCCGTTCAGCCGTTGGCGCGTGATTGAGTAACAAACATCCATACATCCATCCATCCAAACTTTCGCATTTATAATATTTATTTGATTGATGGTGTGTATGAGCTGGACATTGTGTTGAGAGACAAAAAATCGTAGTATTTTGCATGCCTAAGATCAACCCCGCTGTTTCAGGTCTCAACTTCTGATGGGTAGGGGTCAAACTTAGTTTAGTTTAGTTTTTGTAACCATTAGATGTAACATGAAACGCATGGAACAATGTTTGAGGAGGGCGATAATCACTGCAACGCAGTTTTTAACTTTTGCAGGATTATCGTTCATTTATGTTTCTAAGTCCTTGGTTAATGTTTCATAATAAAGTTTTATTTATTTATTTATTTATTTAACTGTAACATTATGTTTCTTTACGTTATATCAACTAACGTGGTAGCGCGGTGTTCTCCCGATCGTTGGCAACTCTCCCAAGGGTCTAGCAAGTCTTCTGATAACAGTAATTAGTGCGCCCGTCCCCAACGGTCGGCCCGATTAGTGCTAGCGTGTTCGGTGTCGATAAAACACTCGATACTCTATTACTTAATTAAAATTGGCTTTCGGGTAAAACTGCTGAAAGTTTTTTTTCTTCTAAATATGATTTTAGCAGGACTGTCAATGACTTTAATATTTGTTTTGTCTTAATTGGGGTTGGGGGGGTGGGGGGTACCTAATGTTTAATTTTCTGTGATTTTACAAATTTTTTTTATTAACAAAGTATTTTTTATCAGTAAAATTAATTTGAAAAATTCTTTATTACTTACTTTTCTCTTAAATTATAAGGGGTGATAGCTAACTATACCTAATATTAATTGCTTCCCTTACTACTTATGTATATTTTAAGAGGCTATCATTCGAACTATACAAAATATCTTGTTGGATTTAAAAATAGAATATCTTTTTATTAAGTTAACGAGCAGCCCAGGTTCCGCTTGGGTAAAATTTCAAGCTAAATGCCAATTTCATGACCCAGAAATTTGAGCTGTATACTTACATAGGTCATCGGTCAGTTGTATACAGATACCTAGATTTTATCGACATTTATTTAACTATCTTATCGATATATGGGAATCTCTTTAGCTATAGTCCGGTTGGCGACGATTGAACCCAATCAACTAGTCGTTGTGGCGAGAACTGGTTAATCGCAATCTTATACTTGTCAGCCATTATTATACATGCAAATTTAACAATTATATCCATGCATGCAACCAAGCCGACACATCTGCTAAAACAGTAACAATATACATCGGTGAGAAAATTATATGTGTTGTTTCGACACGTAAAGCATTTAATATTGGCATCATATGATTATGAAACTAGCAGCAGGTGGTAATATCCTAGCGGTTAAGACTTGGTCTTCTATTCAGAGGATGGATTCCAGAGTTCAAATCGCCAACTTTTCGAAATTAGTGTGTTTTAAGCAATTTAATAGTTACTTTGACGGCGATGGTTAAAATCATGAGGAAACCTGCATACCATTAAGTTTTCCACGAATCAATTCCAAGAATCAATAAAATTATGAATTTATCTAATGAAATAGGATTCATGGATTATAAAAAAAGTATTTATTTTTCTATTTTGAGTGAGATTGCTATTTATTTTGATAAAATAAAATTATAAAATACAGCAATCCGCCATATTGGTTAAAACACCAAGAAGCGAATGACCTCACAATAGTTTGTTTTTGAGCTTTGACAATCACACTATTGCTTTCTGTAAAAATAATAGTGACGTCACAAACGACGCCATGAAACCGGGGAGCGTTTTGGCGTGAATTTTAAAATTTAAATTTCAATTAATGCCAATATTATCTACCAAACCTTATTTTTCTGCTGAAATAAGATATTTTTTCGAAATAGTAGATACTTCCGAACATAATCTGACCATTTTTCAAAATCAGTCATCATGCCTATTACGGGAGAGACGAAAGTTAAGAAAATAAGTCGACCTTATAGGGCCTGTTTCACAAAAAAATGCATAGCTGCTATACTACATTCTATCTGCTTCGTTTTACCGGGCCATCTGTTCACCCGATTTTGATGAAATTTGGTACAGAGGTTGTATCCCGGGAAAGGACACGGGCTATATGAAAGTCAAGCGCTCATTGGTGGGTTTGACACAGATCCATAGCTTAGCAACGTAGCACATATCTGGTGGAAAGGCAGCCTTACATTGTCTCGTTGCATTAGGTAATTGCACTCCTTTACTAGAAGCACCACATATGCCTAAAGGCACTTCAGTTGGCTATGTTTAATTAGTCGCGAGCTAGCCTGTTTAGCCACGTGACGCCGTGGTCTGGCGCGGTCTGTTTGCACAGTGTAACGGACTACTAATGGAAGTAAATCAACCTCCTGCCGTTCAGGCAATCTCGTTAGTGAGCTGAATTGAGTCTCAAGCTATTTTCCTAAGTATGTCTTATATGCTTTTTTTTCAGTTTTTGCGAACACTACAGGTTATTTTTGTAATGATTATTTCTTCTAGGTACTCGTATACCTAACAAATAGGTAGAGTCCGCTTTCTGTACATTTGTAGACTAGATTTTCGAGTATATTTGCCTTCAAATCTGCTCTCACGATTTCGACCCAAAAATGTCTTAGGCTGCTACGAGTTGGTACTTGGTATGGTGTGGTTGGTATAGGGATGCGTGCTATCATATTATACTGCTGCCTGAGACTGATGCTGAGATCTACAGAGCGTACTTTGACTTGGCTCAGACTTCTGAGTTGCAAACGAGATGTACCTACTTATGTGAGTAACATAAATCTGTCTCGTTTTAACCATGTCTTAAGTCTAAGCAAAGTAAGTACGGTCTATAGATCTCACACTGAGAGTCTACCACGTTAACTTTATATACGAAGAACTAAGAAAATACAATATAGGTATTTTGATAGTTATTCGTTTGCCCGGTGTAAAAAGTTTATTTTGCCTTTGGTTTTAAATAATAATCAAAATAGGATTTTCAGTTGTGTCGATAGCAGACAAGTACCTAAGCATAAAGACACTTATGATACATAATATTAGTATATTTTTTTTAATTTACACAAGTTAGCCCTTGACTGCGATCTCACCTGATGGTAAGTGATGATGCAGTCTAATAAGATGGTAGCGGGCCAACCTGTAAGGAGCACAGTTATATTAAACGCATACCCCTATTCGGTTTCTACACGGCATCGTACCGAAACGCTAAATAGCTTGGCGGCACGTCTTAGCCGGTAGGGTGGTAACTAGCCACGGCCGAAGCCTCCCACCCGGCCAGACCAGTGAACATTCAGAAATTATAAATTCCCAAATTGAGCCTGCCGGGGATCGAACCCGGGACCTCCGCACGTTAAGACAACAGCGCTACACACTGCGCCACGGAGGTCTCAACAATATTAGTATGTTTAGTTTATCGATTAGCAAGGACGTAGACACGCGTCCACGGGTAGTGTTCCTGACCGCTACACGGCTTTTGACTGGGTGGTCCATATTCTGCCGTGTGGCGCGCAGGCATCTCCTTGTACGATACCTTACTTTGTAAGGTTCTTTAGCTGTAATGTTTATTCTCTGTAGCGAAATACACGGACTTGGAATCTATAGTTAGTTTCGTCTTTTCGTGCGAGTAAAAGGAAGAAAACAGAAAACGTCAGGCAAGCAGAGATGTAGATTATATTGGAGGGATATTTCTGAGCTAGTACTATCTATGTACCTACCTACTATATTTTCGTACTTTGCTCAAATGGTCATAGCAAAAGGGCAAAGGAAAGAGTTTTTTTCATAATGTCAATTACTGAATCTTGGTATATACAATATTGTCTGTAGGGTTATCAGATTTTACGATAGAATTCGAGCTACGAAACACTGTAAGATCAAAGTACCTATGCATCTAATTGCCTAAAGCCCAAATGCATCCATATAGTTTTTGTCTAAACACAAATTCATCTATTTATTTACAGCTAACGCTCCATGCTTGGAAGTCTTTCGAAGTAAAAATCGATGTTACTGAAATTGTGACCTTAAAATTTCATCAAGTTTCACTTTATCGTTGTTTCGATGCTAGACTTTGTAAGCGAGATGTAAATCTCATTCTGACTCTCATTCAGGGTCTATTTGGGAATTTATAATTTCTGAATTTTCCCTGGTCTGGTCTGGTGGGAGGCTTCGGCCGTAGCTAGTTACCACCCTACCGGCAAAGACGTGCCGCCAAGCGATTTAGCGTTCCGGTACGATGCCGTGTAGAAACCGAAGACGTATGGGTTTAATATAACTGCCATGCCCCTAACAGGTTAGCCCGCTACCATCTTAGACTGCATCATCACTTACCATCAGGTGAGATCGCAGTCAAGGGCTAGCTTGTAGTGGATTTAAAAAAAAACTCTACAAGAACGCCATTGTAACACTGCGGTCGGGCGCGGCTTGCTTGTGCAGTGTCGCACAGACTTCTAATGGATCTCTATAAACTCTCGATGTTCATCCAATCTCGTTAGCAAAACAAATAGAATCTCTTAGTACACGCGCAGTTTCTCCATAAAACCCTTTAAGTAGAGATACTGAGCGCTTTAATAGCGCCCTGTCTTCCTGGTTAAATATGTACTTAATTAGGTAGTGGTACTCTATGACATTTAGTACGCAATGTAATCGGAACTCGAGAGCCAATTTCGCCAATCAACCCTAATTGTTTCCTGATATTGGTAATAAGTACTTCCCTAGTCGTCTAGATACCTGATATAAAGGCTTCTTACTTGTCTGTATCCCTTAGTAGTGTCTAAAGTTTAAGACCAAAGTTAATATTTTCCTTCGTGGCGTATATTAAACTTCGAAAATAATTTGAACGTGTAAAAGTACGAACTATTGCCTGCCTGTTGTCATCTGTTGTCTTCTGAACGAAGATGTTATATTTTAATCATGAATGCCGAGCCATTAGCGCTGTAATCGGTCGGTAAAACATAAATGTCCTAAAACTACTTACACTTCTAGAAACAGGAAATTATTAATAATCTATTCACAAAATTCTGAAATTTCAACTTTCAACTTTATTAAAGCCTCGTTTCCTAAGGTAACATTATTCATTATGTTGTTATTTCTTTATAATCTACTAGCGAATGGCCGCGACTTCGTCTGCGTGGTGTAAGTTTTTTTGATTCCTGCGGGAACTCTTTAATTTTCCGGGATAAAAAGTAGCATATGTGACTCTCCAGGTCCTCAACTATACCCATGCCACAAATCTCGTCGATCCGTTGCTCCGTTGCGGCGTGATTGAAGGACAAACCAACAAACACATTTTCGCATTTATAATATTAAGATATAGATTAATATTAAGATTAATTAATATTAAGATATAGATTATAAAGAAATTACAATCTTTTAGCCTTAATAGTTGTTGCATTTGTTTTAGTCCATGCTGTGTTTACTATATTATAGTAGTATAAGCTTGTTTTTATATGATGATTTTTTTATATCTTTAAGTAGTATTGTGTAAGAGTAAACCTATTATAAATGAAATTATATCAATTAGTATGAAAAGAAAACAATCGTAATAATAGCAAAATAACACGCTCCATGTTTAATACATAAACGTACATAATATTATGTGTCTCGGTGTCAACTTGGCAACTTGATATTGATCATAAGAGGATTTATTTGAAGTTACTGCGTATTTGAAATGAGAAGAGTTTGCGCTGCCGTTGATTACATATTAACTTCAAAGCTGCCGTCGAACGGTGAAGCTAACTCAAGGCTTTTTCACACAGACATCGCAACGGTGACGACAAGTGGCGTCAATTGCGCGGCAGAACGCGCCTTTATCTTCGATCATAATTTTATAAGTGAATATAATATAATATTACTAACGAAGGTTTGAACCCGTGTTAGGTTTTACAGAATTTGCAACTGTCCACGGATTCAGATAAGTATAGGACTTTACATCTCTGTCCGATCGGTACATCACTATCGTACCTAAAGGTCCTTTATGAGGAACTTTAAAGTCATGCATTCAGTTCCACCGATTAGTACACCGGCTCTTCCAATGTGTGAACGAACCTGAGCTTTAAAACAAGTCAATTGAAGTCCATTTCTCTTTGACTTGAAAGTGTTACGGTGGTGTTTTAATTTTATCAACTTACAGAAGCGCGTCTTCTATGCGCGTTCAGAAGCTTTCATACAATATGGTCCTTGTTTTACAACTTTTAGAAGTGTCTGTCGCGCGTTGTGTGTGCTTGAGCCTTTAGATAAATATACTGCATGAGGTTTAATAGCGAGCTTTTTATTAAATTAACTATAAAATAAACATGTTAGTAAATTACTTCCCCTTCTATGTAAACCGTTAGCTACTATTGGTGTTTGATGAATGATTAATGATGATTGTATAATACGTATAAAATATATATTGACTTGTAATTTTCACAAGTTACATTGAAAGTGCATGCAACTGATGTTTACATGATATATCAACAGGACAAAAACCTAAATTGCAATAGCTCCATGTAATATGATCTTTTAAAAATGTTGCTTCCTATACCTGTACCTACTAACTTAATTCGCTACTTCGTTATGGACATTTCGCTAACAAAGGCGATGAAAGAAAACGCTCTTTGCTTTCAAAAAGGTTTAATAAAACGTAAAAGGGTTGAAATATTTAAAGTAATTTATGTACAACAACACTACTAAATGGCACTCAAAGTAACCACTTAGTCATCCTAAGCGCTTTCTGGCAGTCGAGGGTTAAATATTATTCAACAAATTAGTCTTTCGCCCTTTTTATGTTAACTTCTTAGTGGGCCCTAACGAGCGATGTGCTCGCAAATTGAAACCGACCGCAAGCTCATTTTATTCACCGTCACGCAATCTTTTCAGTTATCCTATTACCTTCGCCACTTTGCGGGCCCATACAGTTAACGTTATTATTTCCTGTTATGCGTAGCTGTCTCCCATACTTAGATAAATACGGAAGCTTGCCTGTCTGTCTGTGCCTGTGAGTCTCCTCTATGTTTTGTTTTCATTACGCTACATTTTAATCATCATAATCATTTAAAAAAAATATATATACCTAGGCGGCTACCGCTTGGCTGCAATCAGTGTATATCAACCCCACTGTATAGCACGAGTCTCCTCTCAGGAGAAGATACTGTAGGCTGTAGGCCATACTCCACCCCGCCTGTACATATAAGTGCGGATTTATAAAATTCACACACCTTTGGGAACATTATGTCTCTTAGGCCTGCAGATTTCTCCTAGCTGGCTTGGGGATCCGAACTTTCTTCTTCGCCTTAACTACAAGGCTACCACTGTTTTACGCACATAATACTATATCTATCTACTCAAATATCACTATAAGAAGGTATATTAATATTGGTTACTTCAAAATAATCATCATTACGAAGCTTTACGCTCAGTAAAATTTATTTTACGCGAGGCCGTAAACATCAGTTATTCCGCGATAAAACTGACTAAGAACACTAAGATTTGTTTTAGTGCTTCCTCGTTGCGGATAAGGTATTGGATGTCCCGTCCGATAGGCGCAGGGGGCATATTTGTGCGAATCTCTGAGTTATGTACATCGTAAGAGAGAGGGACTCCCGCTGGGACCACCCGCGAGGTCTTGAAGTAGTGGACGCGCTAACTTCGGATGTCGCATCTTGTTGATGTTGAACAGCGCTATAGGCACTGTCGCTAGTTTTTTATCATTCATCGACAACGTTTCTGTTAGGCTGTTTGTCTTTGCTATGTCCCGAGCGAAGATGTAGGTGTTATGTGCAATACGTCTCTACAAATTTTATGATTGAAAATGATTAAGTATGTTTAGAAATAATGGCAGAGATTAATATTTATAATAATCAATAAATCTGTATAGCTCGTATATCTATCTGTAAAAATTGTGCTACGTTTCTAGGTAACTTAACGACATTCGCTAAGCCCCTTCTGTTAACCAGGCACTTTCCTGAAATTATGAAATCAGCTTCCACCGACTGGTGTTCGGTTTTCTTTCAAAACTATGAAATAGGGCTATGCATGAGGCATTCTCTGGTGCCTGTTTGCTTGTTTGCTCGCTTTAATGTATATTTAAAAAGTTAATTATAGATATCACCCAATGATTAACGTCAGGCTCACTAGTGAGCTTATGAAGTTTTATGAAATTCTAATAAACTTAGAAGTTAAAAACTAAGAGGAATAAATCTTTTGATCGATTCGTAGTTATTTCCCTTAATATATATTATCTTGTGGGTGCTTGCGGGTGTGGTAGACAAACAAAAATCCTTCGTTTCTATTAATATAACAGGTATAAAGATGAATTGAGTGGAAAGTAGTTTAAAAGTCACGTGGGAAGATCGGTTTTGTAGAAGATATTGCTCTATCAATTTTGAATGAGCACTTTACACGCAAAGTAATTTGAAGGTGACATGCCCATGGAAATATTAAATTTTCAATTCAATTCTTTCTATTCATAAGCCTTCTGACGAATGCTAGTGTTATTATTTTTTTCTGAAAAAAAAAACTTGAATAAAAAGAGGGTGTGCTTGTTAGTGCCAAAAAAGTGTTCACCAAAGCGCGATACGGTAAAAAACGTATCATAGAAAGTTAACGGTTTCTACGTGGGCAGATCCATACAATTAAAGCTCCCTTTACAAAACCGAAAGTCCTATTCAAGTTTAATAATTACCATGGCATATGGCGTATTCAATATGCAAGTAATTTGGCTGAATTAACTTTATAAAATTAAAACATCGATATCATGTCAGGTGTTAGGGAGAATTCCTAATGACATTCAGTTGAAGAGCTTTTTAGGCGTTCAAATACGTCCTCAAAGTTGAAATAATTGTCATAATATATTTTACTGTACATTTTACAGTATGTATAGTTCACGCGCGAGTTGAATGCAGAGTTTATGTATGTGTCACCACTCACCATACATAAGCTCTGCATTCAACTCGCGCGCGTATACTATAGTTATTACATAATTATTTTTGATCCTATATGGGTCAAGCAGCATCAATCAGCGTCTTTTCTCCAGTATAAGTACCAGCTCGCATTCTCACTTTCTTTTGGCACGTATCTAGAGCCTATAGACTTTAGACGCAACGATGGTAATTGTAATAGCTCATAGCAATAGAAGAGGGCGCGTAACTAATTAGATCGGCCATGACATGAACAGACCTAGTGAGGGCTGCGGGTGGTGGACGTCTCCTTACATGAGTATACAAGAAAGGAAAGGACCAGAGGAGTGGAGACGCATAGTCAAGCTCGCTACACAACTCGAGACAACCACGAGTTACGACCGCTGCACTGTGCCAAGAGTGTTACGACCTTGAGGAAGATTCTATATGAAATTGGAACGCTAAAAAAATATCTTCTCGTTAAAGTAATCTTTTTTTATAATGGATGATTAAAGATAGTAGTCTATTATTGCTTGTTAATGCGGTCGTAAACAACGTTATTAAATCGATCTGAATGCATTATAGAGACACTGTTTTGACGCTATTCCAAGAGTTAAATTAGATACAGGCCTCCGATATTTCATCAACATCATTCTGTATTATTGATGCGCAGTGATTGTAAATTGCCGCGGCATCTGGGCTCGTTAACGTTTTTGATAGATGACGCCCGGTTGTTTGTTGGATTTTCCGTAACATGCCGATCTTGTAAAAACACATCGACAACCACGTAGGTACAAATGCCCGGTCCCTACGGCGATCTAAACTAACGAACCGTCGTATAAATAAGAAGTAACTTAAATATGTAATAACAAGATGTGCTTTGGCCGGGCACCTAAAGGTTAGGATATAAATACCTATCCCTTGCAATAAATAAGCGGTCCATGGAGATAAGATAACATGAGATCAACCTAGACCTATCATTGTATTGTATTCAGCATGATATGTCATTTTGCAGCAAGTCTATTTTGAAATAATAAAAAATTGCCAAAAAAATATGCAAAACATTGACTATTTTTTTCCGTTTCATTTTTCATTTTCATCAAATCTTCAGATTTGCTTTCGAATACGAAAGCTTATTCCAATACCTAAATAGACCATGCCTGCAAAATCATCTGCGATGATTCAGATTGTTTAATGCCCGCGAGAATTCTACTTTTTTGTTATGAGAAATAGCATATAGGTACGTCACTCGCCAGGGATTTAGCTATAACATTGCCAAAAATCACATTGATCCGTTGCTCCATTGCGGCGTGATTTTAAATCAAACCACAACAATTAACAGAGCAACAAACAAACACAATTTCGTATTTGTAAAATTTATTAGGTAAGATTTATTTATCTGAGTTCATAAATCATATTTTATCATTACGTCTTATATTATAACCATATTTTTAAAACTGTGGTAAGCCACATTTTTAAGATTTTACATCTAAGGATGTACTCGTAGATGTATTTGTCGATACCGCTATAGCACTCAATGTTACATGCGTTTATCTACCATCGTTGTTACTCCAATGTGAATTTTTCTCTTACCTGTGATAAAGGATCGCGCCCGCGAAACCGTAATGAGGGCTGTATCTTGTAAGCGATAAATTATCCGCATTATTATTCCAAATTTACGAGTGCGCATTAGATTATAATTTAAGCGGGCAGACGTTAATTTTTAAAGTCATTATTCAATAATCGTGACGTCGAGCTTATAAATTTCACTGCAGCCTTTTACACTTTAGCACTTCGTCCGTGCGATGTAAAGTGCCGCCCAATAAGACAACGGCCGACTATTTTGACGAAGGCCGGTCACGTTTCGTCGATACTCGCGCCATGAGAATATTTGTTTTTTATTGTGTGCTCGCGGTCGAGTAAAAATCGAAGTGTAATTTTACGTTTTAACCGGTACCTGCCTCCTTTCGTTCCGCTTGCCTTGAGTGATGGTTATCATAATTGGTGAGAGGGTAAGAGAGCATCGCGTACCGCCTAGAACATCACGGGTGGCAGAGAGTTGTCTTAGAGCGGCAATGTGGCTATTTATTATTTATTCTGTACACAGTTTCTAAAATAAATTTTAAAAAGGCAGAAGGCAGGTGATCGTGTTGTTATATCTTACATGATGCTCTGCAAGGGAAAGGATAGCATTTGATATAGGCAGTCAGTTTACTTTTACTGTGTTCAACCAATTGGGTTGAATCAATCAGCCACAGTGGTCCTTAAACGGACACAACCAGACTGGTGTCAACTGTGAGGCAAGATAAGCATAGCAGTCGTGAAAATTGTATAAATTTTTACTCAGTCTGTCAATAATATCACTATCTTTATCATAAGACGCAATTCTATTTACGGGAAGAGTAAAGGAGATAAATTTTATTACGTTTCGCTAAAAAAATAGTTTCAAGCTTACCTAATTTAGTCTGGGGGACCTTTTCTGACGTCTGTTGTAAAGTGTCTGTTTCTCCATGGTCTAACTCAATGACGGAAGATGCGCGCACGCGTCGCCTAAACCGAATAGTAATCTTATTGCCGTTGAAAGTGAAATATCTCTTACCGTTTTTCGATTAGGTATAATGTCAATACACACATAATACGACAGATTATATTATAGAGATCGAATTATTAATGTCAGTAATTCTTAAAATAACCAGGACACACGAGTTCAGAACGGGAGACATGGCCTATTTTATCCTATTACCGTCATGACTCACCATTGCCGCACTAACCGATGCGATACATTGATTACGTATATTGGTAACCGGGGCAATGGGCATACCACTCTAAACAACAGGAAGTGTTCAATATTTTCTAACCTAATCTAGGTATTCAATAACTGGCCACTGCCACTTGTCTTATACACGTGTACCCGGGCCCAGATAAGCGATACAAGGTGTCCGGTAACTGTAATTGAAGTTATTGATAGCATCAATGAGTATTTCCATTAATGTTATCAGTGCTGGTATGTGTTGTGAGTTGTGACATGGCCTCAACAAATACAATGGTAAGATTAATAGCGCGGATGTATCGCCGTTATACAGTGACACAGGATCGCCGCAACAAGGGCGGAAGAGATGGACTTGATAATAAAGCATCAGCTCGATTCTCGAAGGGCTGTAACTCAAAACCCGTCGACTGAGAAATTGTTGCCTGCATTGCTAAGCGGTCTGCGGTACAATGGCCTTTAGTTAGTTCATCAGTTGTACCTAACTCTTAACTCGCACAAATCTACTGGAACCTACTAATGACGTCTCTTTATTCACTACTTTTATAATATTGTAATTGCCTCGTTGGTCTAGTGGTTAGCATGTTCAACTGCGGCCGACGAGGTCCCGGGTTCGAGTCCCGGGTCGGGCTATAGCAAGTATTGGGTTTTTCTGAAAAGAAATTCTCAGTACTTGCCCGGAGTTAGGAAATTGGCGGCGTTACACCCCCGTGCCTCGGAGAGCACGTTAAGCCGTCGGTCCTGCGCCTGATCTCTCTCCGGTCGTGTCGGATTTTCCGTCCCATCGGGCTATGAGAGTAAAGGAACAGAAAGTGCACCTGTGTATGCGCACACACTTGTGCACTATAATATCTCCCGCGCAGATGGCTAATCTCTATGGAGATAGGCCGCCGTGACCGAAATTCGGTCGGGAGGACATTATTAATATTGTAATTATTCCTCATTTGCTTGTGCACGTAAACAATGGGTCAAATAAGTTTAAGTGGGTTTAGTAAGTTAGGCTAGATCGTACTTGCATTTCTTGCCTCATGGGTACCTGCCAAATCTGTTACTGAAAAAAAATGTGCTTGCATCACACAAAATCCCAATTCTTACATTACATACATACAATTACATACTATAATTTCTTACATTTTACTATGCAGATGACAGGACTAAGATTTCATTCATACTTATAGAAAATCGAAATACGAGTAACATGCTCATTGCAAACTCGAGTTTTAATAATAATTATTATATAAATTCTGAGTGATGACTCCGATTTCATCAGCATGGGTTTATGTCTTTATAAATTCCTAGTCCTAGTCTTGGGGTTAATTAATTATACTTATAATCACGTCGATCCTTTCCTCCGTTTCGGTGGGATTGAAAGACAAACCAAGAAACAATTTTTTCCCATTTATAGTAGTAGAATATAGTATAACCATGCCGAGAACGGGTATCGATCGGGTCGGATCGAACGGGTACGGCCTATCGATACCTAGCCATGACCAATAGTCATGCAGGGGCATTTCAACGTCCCGAATAGGCATAAAACGATAAATGATAATGCTATTTAGCTGTTTATTAGCTATAGAAATAGTAATTTGATATTCAGCTCTGTCAAGTGACTCGTGCCACAGTAATAGTTATTAATGCGTGACAATACCACGACTGTCGGTTGATGAACTATTAGATCATGATGAATTGGATATTTCGTTATCTAATCAGTATTTTTCTGTATGGTTGGCGGTATTTTGGCGCCTTCAAAAACTACCTACAATATAAGTTTTGATTTATTGTCCATTGGCTATTAGCCAAAAAAAAAAGTTTACATTATTCAGAACTTAAAAAAAATTTGTTCTAAAATTTTTGAGATTAGTGTTTCTAAATAAATTGTCAAGCACATCGGGCTAAAATTATTCAAAAGCGGTGCCAAATCCATCAGAAGACTTTCATCTCTTATATATAAGTTGCGTATTCCATTGTTGTCAATTCCGATTGTTTAAGCTAAGCTTAGATCGCAAGCAGGAACTTTATAATGGTATACAAGAAATAATGTACGAGCCTATTGTGAGGAGAGTAACTGTTAATTGTTTGTATGGAGGGGGCGCGGCAATTAGCGGTACAGGTGGTGAAGGGGACCTCCTGGCCTTCGGAGTTCAGCCCGGTAGAGAATTCAACAAGTATTCGCATTTGCATATTTATTGTCAACACCTCTTCAGAACTGGAACAATATACCCACTAATTACTAGGAGCTTCTCGTAACTTCGGCCTCTCCTAGCACCTGATAAAATAGTAGTATATTTCCAGTAGGTATTCAGATACTACAGCTGACCCTATTCGACTACAACCGGGTGAAATGAAATTGTATCAGAGTTGGTGTATTGCGGCACATGTCCGTGTATCGTTTTCAGACCATATTGTATACGCACTATTTTTTTTAAATTCCTTTGAGGATTTTTTATCAGCCGCGTGCTACTGCCATGTGGCATAAGGTAAACGGTAGCGAGCATAAGTACTTCTAATCATAAAGCAGCTGTCGTTATTTATATCACCGGTGTCAAGATAACAACTGTCATTTTCTCGTTAGGGTTTCGTGTTGTATAGGATTGAAAAAATTTAAATGAATATAGGTCAGGAAATTGGGACCGCGCTTGAAAAGGCATATGTGAAAAAAAGGTTTGCGCTGAAGAATAATAATTTATTTAAGCTTCAGAGAGAAGAACTGAACCTCGATTCGTAATAAACTTAATAAACTTAGGATTATCCAAATATCCAAAGCTATAGAATATAATATTATGTTCAACATCCTTAAAAATTTTAAGCACAGAATATTTATTTGTGATAGCAAAGGACACTGACTTAAAAGTAGAATGAGTAACTCAGTAAAAGTCAAGTAAACTTTACGTGTCTTATTAAAAAATGTTAGCATCCCGCGCTTCTCTACTTTTTTTAAACTCTTGTTTTTAACAACCTACTAATAAACTTTGTTTAGTGGTTATTTTAAAGACCTTAAAATAAGGCCGCAAGGTTTTGTTTCCTTGTTACAAAATATGCCAAATTGGTGATAGAATAAAACTTTTTAAAACAAAGGAAAAAATAAATAAATGCTTAACTATTCACCCTAGAACCAACGTTTATAAGTAAGACAGTGAATGCTAATGAAGCATACTCAAAATACAATTTCATAAAGTATCAAAGCTTAAGATTCATCTAAAATTCTAATTCTCCTCGATAACACGCAGCAGGGCCATAGTATTTCAGCGATTTTAGATGCGTGTAGTTCGCCCGACGCATAGCTATAACATTATTTCAGAACACGTATCGCTCGCGGATAATCTAATGCAGAATCGTTATAACGCATTTATTGTTTGAAATATGGTATAAGGGCTGTGGTCTAGTGCGACTACGTGCGCTGTGTGATCCTGAACCGCGATTGCTTTCAAATTATTCAATTTACGAGTAGATACAAATACGCGCGTATTTTTAGAAAAACGAATCTAAAAAAAATATGTTTGTAAACAAATTGAAAAACAAGTTAATTGCGTGATATATGTCAGTTAAATAAAATGCCCAATCCATACAAAGGGACAGACAGGCTGGATGAAACTATAGGGGTCCCTCTTAATAGGCGATCTTGAAAATAATTAGGTACATAGTCCTTTAACTGCCAAACACAACGGGAACGGGCGCGGATCGGGCGCGGTCCGGGTCGGATGCGCGGTGGGTTGATTCCTTGCATTTATATGGCGCCCGACCCGCGCCCGTTTCCAGTGTGTTTTGCCCTTTGTGTTTTACATACTGAGTAGAAATCATAGATTCGGAGACTTCAGCTGTAACTTTAATAAAAATGTTTAGTAAACGTTACTCATAAATCATGGTTAAATAAAAACTTTAATGAAGAAATTAAATAAAAATGATAAAAAAAACAAAATTTATTTAAGTAAAATGCAGCAGCAGCTAAAGAAGCGACTCGTTTGCTTTGCTTACGCTACACTGGCCTCGCGTCAAGCAGGACACTTTAAATAAGGAATTTCATTGTCAAGCTTTGAATAAAGTAAATTTTCTTTTCAATGCGAAGGTTGTTTGTTGCCCGGGAACATTGTCGCCTCTCGTTGCCCGTCGTTGGGTGCCAGTACACGCCGGGACAGACCTATTCAAATGTCAGTGTGAAGGGGCCCCGCGCCCCCTTGCCTCACCCGCACACGTCCGCGCGGATACTGAAATGTCACTCGGCACACGAAGCAATCAATTTCGTATTTGTACACTTGGTACGATAGTGGTGCCAATAGATTTATTGAAACTGCGTTTTGTAACTATTTTTTAATGTGTATTTTATTCATAGAAATGTATTCATGCGCAGACATCTTTACTGCTGAGCGCTGAGCTTTTAGTACGTTCAATACCTTGCAGAAGAGTTGTATGTCACTTCTGCGTTGTGTGTTATGTGATCCTTAGCTGTACGTATATTTTATTCAATGGACTGTGGATTGTTTAGCATAAATTTTTATTCAGTAAGAAGTCAGTTGATTTTAATGTAACAAACTGACGGCGCAGCACTTAATATATTAGTTTTATTAGATTTATTATTTAATATACTAGATGCTTAGGACTTCTTTGGGTGGAATTATGTTTTTGAAATTCTAGTGGGACCTTTTTGTTTTTCCGGAATGAAAAGAAGCCAATGTCCTCTTCAAGGATGCAAGCTATCTCTATCCAAATTTCATCGAAATTGGTTCAACTGATGATCTCTGGGTTTAAAGATCGATTGACAGCCTTTCGCATTTATAATATTAGTAGCGATAATCATCAGCAAGCTCCAGTTTACAAGCCTAAGCAACGACTGGAAGTTAAGCAACACAGCGTTGTACGTAACCCTTGTTGGTGCGCTGTCAACCGCCAAATGTCGATCTAATTGCCTTGCGCAACGGTGACGTTCACGACACGACCCGTCTGTTTGTTCAATGTTTATTACCAGGAAACTCATGTAAGCGTTGAACCAACCGTCTAATTTCTCCCATTTGTTCACATCGCTTCATTAGACAGACGTGATTTACTCGGAGGCCACGTTTTCTTACCGCCGGCGTCCAATTTAAATTTTCAATTGAATTCGCAGCACAGTAGCACAATTCCTACAAAGTTGGGTAGCGATTAATCAACGTCTTAGTTCTCTTGAAATAGAGCCTTAAAACGTCTTAAAGAAAAGGCAACCAATTGTCCCTTTAACCGCCCGGCCTCATTAGCATGGCCAGATAGCTTCGACTTCGACCTATCCCTTTGGATTGATACATTGACGGTAAAGGTCTCTTTAGCAATGCTTTGTAATTAGGTTTAGGTGACTTGTTTGCTATTGCCTCGTGCTAAATTGTCTGTGACGTGGGAATTGCTTCGTGCAAGAATTTTGTTAAAATCTATTACCTACTTCAAAAATTTGTTCAATAGTGTTTTAACATATCGCGATAGTACAAAAAAAAACACAACTTTACGAAAAATAGACGTAGGAAGTTGTATCTATTTGCAATAAACATAAGCAAACGTGCTTATGTTTACCCGTTTTAAGTCTTTAATTTGCTGAAGCTTCGAAACAAATTAACGATATAATAAAATTCAACCTTAGATAAGCAGAACCCTTGCATTCAAGTAATCGGGTATCCAGTAATGGAGTTTAACGAGGCACGATTGTTTTTCTCAGTTCTGAATAATATTGAGCTTCAGTCCGCACTATCTGATGGAGATATTTTCTTGTACTGTTAGCTGGTTACAAATGAATGCTGTGATTATGGATCGCGGATCTACTTCGCCGATAATTTAAATGTTCTCGCTGTGCCGTGGTACTCTGATAGCCACGATGATATCCTAGCCTCTTATGGTAAGCTTGGGTATATTAAATACGTTCATCGTTCTCTTTAGTGGAATATGAATTTATTTATTAGTTTTATGAGTAACTTAGATTGGGTTAAGTAATAAACCATTTTAATTTTTTTGTAATTGGTTTAAGATTCATTGTGACTTAAAGATTTCCTATTGCTTCCAATGTTTTTGTATTGGAAGAATAAAGTCATACTACGATTTTTAATATTGTTTTTATCCAACTATTTATCTAACTAGATCTGCTATGTAATAAATAATTGTTTACAGTTTCGTGCAGACGTATCTAACCCGCCTGCCGGTATCGGACTATGGTTGCCAGATCTTGAATTTTCCGGTTTGTTTTTAAATTATAACTACTTTTAAGAAAAGTCACCCATAAGGGGGTGAAACCATAGGGTGAAACGGGGGTTCGAAGTTTGAATTTGAAGTTTGAGACGTTGAGACATTGAGACAACATTGGCATTTAATAATAGTTTCAAGTAATAAAAATCTGCATAAGTTTTACGAAAAGGGGTGAAATTGGGGTTAGAAGGTTATATAAAAGTTCTATGATTTTGAAGTATAGACATGAAATTCAGCATTAAGGTAAGTAATTAGTTTTAAATAATAAAAACCTGCATAAACTATATTTAACCTCAATAGGCTTTTTGCAGCGGGAAAATTTCATTATCTCATAGGAAATGAGAAATTATACGCGGATGAAAATATAAAAGCAAAAATGTGTTTGTTTGTTGGTTTATTGGTTTGTTGGTTTGTCCACCAATCACGCCGCAACGGATCGACATGAT
Organism: Erebia aethiops; assembly: GCA_923060345.2. Classification (NCBI taxonomy): domain Eukaryota; kingdom Metazoa; phylum Arthropoda; class Insecta; order Lepidoptera; family Nymphalidae; genus Erebia; species Erebia aethiops. Next base: position 16,745,599 of record OV281087.1, read on the forward strand.
TTTTGACATGGGTATAGTTGAGGACTAATTGTAGAGTGACAGAGTGACGTTCCCGCGGGAATCAAAAACACTTAAACCACGCGGACGAAGTCGCGGTCATCAGCTAGTCTTATACATATAATCCTCTTTTGTTTACCCATTTCAAACTAGCGAATGCTGTGAAAATATTCTGTGAACAATAATTTTGTCTGAGAACCCTAGATACGATGCGCGCTTCAGCCTGCTGTGATATGGATCTCACGTTTACTGCTAAATACCGGATAAATTAGCCAACTCGGCTGGATTAGTGGGGCTAGTTGTTGAGCTTGCTGTGTCCCTATTTGAGTAAGAGCTTGATTTAAAATGCAACAAGCGAGATACAATTTATATTACTGTAGTTGTATTTGTTGTAGTTATGAGAAAACTAGCCGATGCCCGCGACTTCGCGTGAGTTGAGGTTTTTTGTTTACCGCGGCAAGTCTTAATAATCAAATATCAAATAAATATTATATGTGCGAAAGTTTGGATGGATGTATGGATGCATGGATGGATGTTTGTTGCTCAGTCACGCCCGAACGGCTGACGAATCTGGATGAAATTTGGCACATGAATTTGGCTTTTTATCCCGAAAAACTAAGGAGTTCCCGCGGGAACCACACAACCTAAAACCGCGCGGATAATACTTTCAGAATCAGCTTTGTAATAAAGAAATGTCCGTAACTCACTTGATTACTCTGTTACAATCATGTGTACCACTCAGATCAGTTTTTTAAAATGACATTTAGGTACTACGTTATTTGTATTATTTTATTATTATTATTTATTATTTATTAACTAAATAATGAAAAATTCACGTAAAGCTAGTGTATTCAAAAAAATCAATAATTTAGTTGTAGTGTAGTATTTGAATTTAGTTTTTGTTATTTATTTCTGGATTTGCCAGTTTGATTTTACCCTATCACACACTTTATATATGCTTTCTCTTCATTTGAAATTAAAAAGACAAATTAAAAGCAAAACACTATACCGAGTAGAGCTACTCAAGCGCCTTGCCTTGTCCTGATCTGTATCAAAAAGAACGCAGCTTCCATAATACAAGATGTATATTCTTGCACTATAAAATTTTATTGTCTGTCACTGATAATGTAAGGTATATTGATTGGGTACAACTATTCTTTGAATTATACAATGTTCAGGGCATTGTTGGGAATTAAAATAAGATAGGCAAGAGTTTGGAATTTGGATGCGTCTTGGATTCTGGATGAGGAGAGAAAAGTTGGCAATTCAAAATTCAAAATTCAAATGGTTTTATTCAAATATACTTTTTACAAGTGCTTATGAATAGTCGAATGATTCTACCACTGGTTCGGAATGCCGTTCCTACCGAGAAGAACCAGCAAGAAACTCGGTGGTTGCTCTTTTGATACAATTGTATTAATCTAAAGATACATATGTAACAGCAGTCCTGAGCATAGCTGGAGCGAGTCAAATCCATGCGCTTTTATCATTTATATAATCTTCGACAGTATAATAAGCTTTTTTCAGGAGCATTTTTTTAATGGTTTTCTTAAACTTGTGTAAAGGCAAGTTTATAATAGCTAGTGGAATTTCGTTAAAGAATAGAATGCTCATTCCCACGAACGACCTTCGGACTTTCTTGAGGCGGAGCGATGGAGTCACGAGCCTATGGCGGTTTCTAGTTGGCCTATCGTGCAGATCGCATATTCTTTTGTAATTCTGAATGTGCTGTTTTACGAAGATCAGATTACTGTAAATATATTGCGAGGCTACTGTAAGAATACCTATTTCCTTGAATTTCTCCCTAAGGGATTCACGTGGTTTTAAATTATAAATTGCACGTATCGCAATCATTATTATCGCGTCTAAAAAAGCTGCTCACATAATTATCATCGAACTTCACTTGGTAAGTTCGTTTGATGTTTAAGGTTTATTCTCTTGGATGCAATGCGAAATAACGATCGAACGCTTTTCCGTAATGTTCCGATAAATTTTTAGCATTCAGCTTGCGACCGCTCGACTAGATTTCTTTATCATAAATGAGGAAGATATAACAAGAATTTTCAGTATCTCAGATAATAAAAAAAATCTGTGCCACTGGTTGTTTTTATACAGATTTATTTAGTCTCTACAGTGTTGCATAATCACTAAAGCAAACCTAAAGTATTTACGTTCCGTGTTTCTTCGCCAAAGTCTCTAAAGCTAATTTTAAATTCAGCGACTGCATAAGAAAGAAGCTACTTAGATCCACGTTACAATGCAGTGTTCCGACGCCCTTTGTGCACTTGTCGTGCCGCGTGCGTTTGACTGGTTTGGAATAGTAGCGGTTGCTCTTCGAGGAAGTGAGATCAATACCGGCGATTGCTTGGGACATGCCAACTCTCGGCCCAATCGCATGTGAAATCGCCTTCATCCACACGAATTATAATAAAAGTTTCCTCTTCTGTGTCGACGATTCTTTTGAACAGACTACTGACTGCACTAACTATTACATAAATAAATAATTGAAAGCTGCACTCTTTGTCTTTTAACACACACACACATAACTGCCTCGTTGGTCTAGTGGTTATCATGTTCGACTGCTCCCGACGAGGTCCCGGGTTCGAGTCCCGGGTCGGGCTCTAGCAAGTATTGGGGTTTTCTGACAAGGAATTCTCAGTACTAGCCCGGAATTAGGAAGTTGGCGGTGTTTCACCACCGTGCCTTGGTGCTACGCCTGATCTCTCCGGTCGTGTCGGATTTTCCGTCCCACCGGGCTATGAGAGTAAAGGAATAGAGAGTGCACCTGTGTTAGCGCAAACACTTGTGCACTATAATATCTCCTGCGCAGATGGCTAATCTCTCTGGAGATAGGCCGCCGTGGCCGAAATTCGGTCGGGAGGACATTATATTATTTTAACACACATGTCAACGTAATTGCTTTACAGAGTCTAAATATAATTCATCAATACTTAAATATTCATAAATTATTTAATTTCATTGGGAATGTTTCGTTTCGTAGATCGGAATAATTTTTTGAAAAAAATAATAAGAAATTGAACAATCCTGTTAAGTGTCAGCGAACCATTCATCGGTGGATTATAATAACACGAGTTTTCTTCATTGGAAATTGATGATCGATCGTCGCTGAATCTATGATTGATTCGTGTTGTATTATTCGTAGCTTTCATAAGAGTTCCTTCCGTCGGTTTACACACTGCCGGCTTTCCGTGCCCCTTCAGCCGCCATGATTGATTGCGCCGGCGTACAAACTTCATATGTTTGGGAGATAATTTTGTATTTCAGCCCTTAGCAGATTAAACATGAAAAGAAACGTCGCTCTCATTGCGAGTTGTTGGTACAATTTAACCTGCAATATTCATCGTGACTTTGCATCTTCAGATTTTGTCATCTTCTACGTTATACTACTGCTACTATAGCCCATTATCATCCCACTGCTGGGCACAGGCCTTCATTCTCATAGGAGAGAGGGAATTAGAGCTTAGACCCATCACGCTGCTCCAATGCGGGTTGGCAGGCTTTAACGACTATTATTATGTTAGTGTTAATAACCGGGACCGACGGCTTAACGTGCTCTTCGAGGTACGGGGGTGACTCACCACCAACTTCTAACTCCGGGCTGGCACTGAGAATCTCTTGATTGAAAAACCCAATACCTAAATTTTTTATGCCCGACCGGGAATCGAACCCAGGACCTCGTGATCCGCAGTCGACCATGCTAGCCAACGATACCAACGAGGCAGTTACGTTCTAAGTAACTACGATATACAGATCATCTAATTTCATGATTTGATGATTGATTTTTGACTAATAAATATATTTTGAATTGATATAATATATTACCTTTAAATAGATTGAGCTTAGTAGGCAGTTGTACCTATCTATATACTTACTGGTTAGCTTTTGTAATTCAATATCTAGGTATTAAATTATATAACTTTATTGGCTTATCACATTAAACTTTATTAGCATTTACTTATTGTAAGATTTATTGCCTTTGTCCGGAATTATTCTTAATTGTAGGTTAGCTTGTAGTTTGTGGACAACAATAAAGATCGAGATATCTACCACGCCAAATTATAATGTTCACGCAATATTTGAAAGTCACCGGTAGTGCATAGATTTACTCCTACTCAAACTCCTGATAACATGTTTTGATGTATGGAGATTAGTTTACTAGACCTCATAGAGACTTGCAAGGAGTTCGAATAGTAGATTTACGAATGCAGCCTGCAACTGTCCAGTTTTTAGCTCAAACTCATAATGTTCTACAGCATTGAGAGATCGATAGTGCACTAGTTATATTACAATCCAATACAGGTATTGTAATTGCTTACAGGTATTGATAACACAAAGCATGATAGTGAGAATATTCTTCAAAAAATTACATTTTCATCCAGTATGATGGACATGCACGAGGATGCTTAGAAAAAAAACTGTGTATGGTAGAACTCCTCGGAACAATACTGATCCATCTCCAAAACTGTCTCTTTCCTATCGGAGAGGAGAAAATGTGTTTAATTTTACTTACAAAATGATTAATATTGTTAAAATATAACTATTACAGATTTCTATACCGAATTCTGTTTTGCCGTTTGACACTAATTGCTTCAGTAAAGGCAACTATTGGCGGTACGGCTGGACGGTTGCATGTAACAGATTGGCTATTGGATATCTCCGGTATATCGAGATCGCAAGCAAATTGATTTGCGCACGCGCACCTTAGTGTACGTACCTAGTTACTATATAAAGTTCTCATATTTTCCATTTTAGTGTCAATTTTCAATAGTAAAACAGTATAAACTATATGGAATGAGGTTAGTCAAGGGGAGAATAAACAAATTCCTTGAAGTATTGGATAGAAGCAGGCATTAATTTGCGGAAGTCCATGATAATGAAGGAACTAGAAATTTAATTGGTACAGTAAGTATCTTGCACTTGTAGCTTGCGATATTTACCACACCACACAAATCTTCCAAATCGAGTCAACATCTCCTGAAGATGCTCCGGTTTCGGAATGGAACGTACGTTGAGAATAATTTGACAAGACAATCTTATTATAACAAACTTGGCACGTAACCTGAAGGCGGATATTTTATAACAGAATATTAGTAAGATGGCTTAAAATGCTTATAAATTCGAAATCGTAGAGGCGCATCCCGGGCCCCGAAAAGGGGACCGAAGATTTAAGCACCAGGCTATAACCGCTTTCATCACGGCTGTGAGCTACTAAACATCAAGGGCTTGACATTAGCTGTTATGACTTATGAATTGCAATAAGTAGCCATTACGATGTCGTTCTTGCATTCATGTTCCCATAAGATGCCGTTAGCCGCTGTACTGTTGAGCGGGAGTGATTAAGGCTATTTGATGTCATAGAACGCGACATAGTAACGACTTCCCATGGTGTCGGCGAAACTAGAGCGTTGACAAATAGAACACGATCAAACCTAATGCGGGCAATTTAATATTAACACACCAGCGTAACTTGACCCTCGCCTACCTAATTTTATTTTCTGCGTAAAGGTCGGAGTAGAGACAATGGCTTTTGTAATCTTGTTCAATCTTAATAGAAAGTGCTCATAAGTGAACAGCCTATTTAAGCAAGGAGTATTTAGTTCTAAAAATATTGCGTCTATTTTTTAATATTTGCTGTACATACTAATAGGTTTTTTTTAATGGGCTTCGTATGAACCAAAATTTTTTGGTTACCAAAGGAGCTTTTTTGCTAGAAACTACTGCAAATATCGTAAGAATCAAGTAAGCTTAGATGAATTTTTTAAAAAAATAGGAGAGAAATGATGAATTAATAATTATATAGTGCTATCATATTACATAAGGTAATTACTTGAGAAATAAATTTGGATATGCTTTCTTAAAGTAATTTAGGTAAGTCATTTGGCATTTACATCTCGGGAATAGTAATAACTATGGCAAATAAGCAGCGGCTACATGGGGACATTGTCTGCCCGTAAGTAATTGTTTTGTAATCTTAAGTGCCTTGTCGAGGTCATATCTAGCCGCAAGGCGTAAAAGCAATTTAAAAGATTTAATCTGGACTGTATAGTAAACCTTGTATATGTCGTTAGATATATTTTAGAGTGTACCATTAAATATGAATGTGTCAGTAAACTGTTTTGATCTTTGAACAAGATAGTTTTATTCCCAAGAGCGATGTCGTATAGTGCTTTGCGGAAGTGTTGAAATAGTTTCAAAATTCGCGTAGGTAATTCTATATGGTTATACTCAAAATGATACGAACACGCAAAATTTTTTTTGGCTACAAATCTATTTATAATAGGTTTTCCAGATATTAAGGGTACTTAGCTTTAAATTGTGATATGATTGCGCCGTTGGTGTCATTGTGTGACGGACATAATTGGCTCATTATTTGTTTCTACTGAGCACCGAAGTACTGAGTCATTCCAAGACAGATGAAACTGAGTAATTTAGGTCGTGCCGTGACTTGCTTTGCATGTAGGGCAGCCTAGCTGAGCTCGCCAATGGAGTGTTTTATGTATCTACTCACTGCTTTTACTTGAATCTCCTTCAACGAGTTTAGCAGATTTGAAACTCATTGAATTGCGAAGCGACGTATATCAGTAGACGATTTATTTCATTGCGCGGTCAATATTTATCATGGAGATCCAAATTAATTAATATTAAATAGGAAAGTGTGTCTCTTCCTTTTGGTCTGTCAGTTATCTAGTACCTACCCTGTTACGAACTATTTTGGTACAGAGACAACTTGCGTCTCAGAGACGAATATAAGCTAGTTTTTATAAATAAATTCCTAAAATACCTAAATTCATAACGACAAATTCGCGGGTATCATCTAAAAAATGTAATTGCAACTATCGAACCACACGTAATAGGCGATTTCACGCACAAAAAGCAATTTACATTGCTAACATGTCTTGGGGACGCTTTTATTATAGATAGTGACTAAGCGAACTTGGCGATGGAAAGAGCTTGCACCGACTCTCAGATGGTGCGAACTGCGAAGTGATTCCGTACGTCAAAATACGCGATTGACAGCGATACATTAGAAACTATCTAGAGATCGTACCGTCGCGGTCGCTGTGTTGCTGCCGGCTAAAGAGGTTACAATTTTTCAGTGTCAGACCAGATACTAAACGTCCACGTCATGGCTTAGAATAGCAACGCGAATTTGCAATTCTCGTTTCAAATGCATTGTTATGTAATAACTTTTGTTCTACATCATGATGGCTGCTTTCATGCATATCTTTATTGGATCATATTCGGCAATAAATCGCAGCTTTGCAGCAATCCATTTGAGCTCTGTCTCTGGAAAACGTTTAAATCTGATTTACCTAGCGTGTTAATACCAATGATAAATAATATTCCTTTGGGAATGAGAAACCGGATTGAGGTTTGTTCGAGACCTTAGGTGGTTAAAGGCGGTTTTGCACAACGTACTTAAATTAATACTAACCATTTGTTAGTTTGTACTAGCTCGATTCTTATTTTTTATTCTTTACCTATAGTTAGCCCTCGATTGTCATCTCATCTGGTGGTAGATATTTAATGATACAGTCTAAGATGATAGTGGGATAGCTTGGTAGGGACATAGTAATTATATTACATGTATACCATAATGGGTGTCAACCCGGCATTCTACCGGAACGCTAAACTTGGTGGCACGTCTTTCTGATAACGTGGTAACTATAGCCTCGCCCAAAGCCTCTCACCAAGTCATACCTACTTGGAGTCAATTTAGAAATAATAAAAATTTTACTTGTCCCAGTCAGGAATTGTCGTACTCAAAACGTTCCACCATAGCATAATGACTAACATATAATGACTAATTAAACATTAAAATGATAATGACATGATAAATGAGTATTGATTTGTAATCTGATAATAATGATGATCTAAATAATATTTTTATAATGTAATCATTTTATTGTAATATAATTTAATAACTGACATCCATATCCATACAAATTTCGTACAGGGATAGTTTGTATCCCAGGGAAGGACATAGGCTGCTTGTCTACTTTTTAACCCGGAAAATTAAGGAGTTCCCGCGTAAATTTAAAAAATCTAAATCCACGCGGATGAAGTCGCTGGCATCATTTAGTCATCTAGCAGTTAATATATTGTCTGTCATGTATCTGAAATAAATAAATAAATCAAAATAGCGCTCACTAGTTTGTCAGGCTCAGGGCTCGTCAAGTGGTACAAAGAAAGATTTTCATATATGACAAGATGTAGCACTCGAATTAGTACCACAACAGTACTACCAGTTGTATGGTCATCCCAGTTACAAACAAGTATTTGGTTATAAGTACAAAAAAAATTACTCAAACACCAGGCATTGGCAATTAGATAGCGCAAACCATCAAAAGGTATTCTAGGATCTGCTTTAATATGCAGCAGTTCGAATCATCATATTTCTATTTGAAAAGCAGTTGGTATGTCCTCTTGTCTACCAACCTACTGGCACCATTGCAATTGAATACCATTAAAAAGGGCGTTACTTAGCAGTAAGTCGATCTGGTTTGTTTTGTTGTCCGTCATGACAGGAATCCGTTCGGTATATTGTTGGTTGGCGGCGTCGCAATAAGGCTGCATATAATCGGGTTAGCCACGCTGTCGCTCACAGGCCTAACTACTAATTGCTGCGGTATCTTATGTAAACTGGTTCTGTGTACTCTCAAATAATAATCTTTGCAATGTTTACTCTTCTTAAGACTACTCTATTTTTACCACGCGACGTCAACATAAGGTATCTCCCACATGCCTGAGCTACTAATTACATTAAACAGCAACCTCCTTAGCTCAGTGGCGAGCTATGTGATCTTATAAGTGGGAAGTCTTGAGTTCGATCACCTACAGGGGCAATTTGGGAGTTTATAATTTCTAAATTGTCTTTGGTTCCAGCCGTGTCTAGTTAGCACCTTACCGGCAAAGTCCTATTGCCAAGCGATTTATAAAGTCCTATAACCAAGCGTTACGTTATGGTACTTACAAACCGAATAGGGTTATGGGTTTAATATAACAGCTGTCATACCTACCAGGTTAGCCCGCTACCATCATAGATTGTAGCGTCACTTACCACCAGGTCAGATCGCAGTCAAGGGCTAACTTGTAGTTTAATTAAAAAATCAAGTGAACCAAAGCCGGTTGCTTTTTAATTCTACGGTTTTTAATGTTCATTCCAAAAGTACATTTTAATGTCGCCTATTGCTTGAGACTTATCGATTTCAATATTTGTGCCAAGTTACGATCGCAAGGGAAACAATGTGCACGAGCATTGTAACTCACGCGCATAAACCGATGTTGAAAATGAAATTGAATTCGGTTCGGGTTGACATTTACTTGCGCGCGCAACTTGTGACGTTGGTTCTCGTTCCCTTTCCTTCTTAGATACCATCGCTAGAAGAAACATCATGATGGAAAGAGACGTAATGAACTTTGCGGATTTCTACAGCGACCCGGGTTCATTCGTGCTATGTAAATTTGAGACCTTTTATTTTCTTACGGGGTAGAATGTTATAATGGGATTCAGGGCCCCTGTTTGTTTTGCAAATGCTTCTACCGGCACGCGTACCGGCTTCGAAAATGCTGCGGAAATCGGTTGATATCGATTAATTTACAAACAACATAATTTACGATAGGTACGTGAGTTCAAGTCTGGGGTTAAAGTTTTGTGCACTTAAGTGACTCTTTCGGAAAGTAAACTAAAAGTAAACTAATAATGTCCTCCTCCCGACCGAATTTCGGCCACGGCCTATCTCTAGAGATATTAGCCATCTGCGCAGGAGACATTACAGTGCACAAGTGTTTGCACAAACACAGGTGCACTCTCTGTTACTTTACTCTCATAGTGCGATGGGACGGAAAATCCGACACAACCTGAGATAAATCGGGCGCAGGACCGCGCGCGACAGCGCTTAACGTGCTCTCCGAGGCACTGAGTTGAAACACCGCCAACTTCCTAACTCCAGGCTAGTACTGAGAATTTCTTGTCAGAGAAACCCAATACTTGTTATGGCCCGACCCGGGACTCGAACCCGGGACCTCGTCGGTAGCAGTTGAACATGCTAACTAGTCCAGTCACTAGACCAACGAGGCAGGTATAAAACACCGCTTATTACCTATACTTAAGTAGAAATAAAAAGGATAAACGTTCAATCTGATACACAAATGCAGTCTCCATTAAACGATTAAATGCTGTTCATTCATTTGCATGCAACGCAGTGTACTTCAAAGTGCAACCAGCCGGATAGATTCGGAATTGTAGTTCTGCAGCAGCAAATGTGATTCGAAATCTGTGTGTGGCTAAATCCGTGTGGATATAAATCTTCATTTCCGTCTGAATTTTTCTTTAAAGTATGCATACATACAGGCTAGGACGATGTTCAGCTCTTGAAAATAACTCTTTCTTTCATACTTTGGTTTATTTTGCCATAAATTTTCTTTTTGAACCAAACCGAGAATTTATTTTTAGGCACATCGTTTTGTGAATTAGGTTGCGTTCGAAAAAGTGTCTCTGCTGAATTTTCTATAGTATGTTTGCAGTAGATTGCTTTCCGACAAAAATAAGGCCAACGTGAATTATATGAATTGAGTTTGAGCAAAATAATATTAGTCATTTCACTTCTAAGTTCACAAGTATCAAATTGCGACATACTAGGATCACGGAAATGAAGTCCAGACTTGTCTGGCAAGACGAGGACGAGGAGTGGAGGAGCGAGTGGGCACAATACACACAAGTGATTAAGGCGCATAATCAGGTCCGCAGTTTGGCAGAGCCTGCTCTTTGAATTTACGATGTGCCTGACCGACGCTTATCGCATGCGAATGATCTGCCCAAGGCGCACGGACTGCTCTGCACACATATTTTATTTTATTCGCGCTACTGTGATGTAATGAGCTGATAAATGGGAGAAAACCACCAATTAGTGTCGATGAATTTATTGTTTCTACTTAAAAACGTAGGAGGGCCGTGTTGGGCCCTTAATCTTGAATTGCATTTTTTAATTTGTTGCCGTCAGATTATTATCGACAGTTAGATGGTAATTATACGAAATGACAATAATTAAGGGATATAATTTTAAAGGTATTCTTAATCGTGACTATCGATTTTGTTTCTATAACTTGCTGATCTACCACAGCGTCCTAAGCATTACTCGGGTGAAATTACTCGAAGGTCCAATGTCCCTTATTTTATCGAGAAATGTGGGAAGTTATGTGATATCACGAGTTTCTATGCCCGGTGGTTTGAACAGTACGCTATATTAGTCCGATAGAAACGAGGTATACGAATACATACAACTTTCATACCCGTATCCAAGAACAACGATGTAAAGTTTCGTATCGACCCTACTTCGTGATGTATGTAAATCTGGTTTAGCCGAGTCGCTCAAATGTGTTCCGAGACAATAGTTCACAAGCGTCCGCCTTCGAATGCCCAACTAGTTAGTCTGGGGACATAATATACCCCGGACATTCACCCATATGAATTAGGCCATTGTCTCAAAGCGGCAAACATGTCAGTTACCAAATTAGTTTGGTATCCAATTTCACAACTTTGTGGTTCTATAAATATACAGGCAATAATATGTGAGATAATGGACATGCCGCTTAATGAATGGGAAGAAAATCTTCAAATAGTCTTTTTGGGCATTATCAAATTCGTCTGTTTTTCAAAACAAAGTATAGTATTGGGTTTTGGTAGTGTGATTAAGGTCAAGAAAAATACCACAACCACTTGAATTGATTTGAATTGACCGCTTGTTTGCTATATGGTTCTATGAAGTTATTGTAAAACGTAAACTCATCGACAAATCTTATTACCATGTAAAGGATTACTTAAACGACAAGGAAGCTTGGCAATGATTTGCTCTAATGGCTCTGATAGTTCCTTAGTTAAGATGATATTTCGTGAGATGGTGATAATAAAAAAATAACAAAACCCGGCTGAGCTTGTGGTTGGCTCTTCTCAGACCAGGGCACGTTTGGAACCCTCGTAGCTTTAGTTTTAAGATACCGTAACTGATTATCACCATCATGTTTTATAAGTAAGTAATTTTTAACGTCAATAAGTGTAACCCCAGTGTACCTATATTGAATAAATGAGTTGATTGATTGATTGAGTCCGTGGACGTATGGTTCTGCATCAGTTAGTCCCGTTAATCATTATTGGTGAATCTATATATATAAAAGCGAAAGGTCACTGACTGACTGACTGATCATCACGATATCTCAGGAACTATAAAACATACAGACTTGAAATTTGGAAGGTAGGTTCCTTCTATGGTGTAAACGTCAGCTAAGAAACGGTTTTGGGAAAATTCACCCCTAAGGGGTTGGAATGGGGGTTGGAAGTTTGTATGAAAGTCCTTTGTTTTTGAAGTTAGACACATGAAAATTTGCATTTAAGTTATAAGTTTAAAATAATAAAAATCTGTATAATTTTTTTTACGAAAATCTACCCCAAAGATGGTTAAATGGGGGTTGGAAGTTTGCATGATGGTTCTAAGTTTTTGAAGTTACAGACTAGAAAATCGGGATTTAGGTTATCAGAAGTCTATTGAGAATTGATTAAAACCGGTTTCATCAAACTGAACTGTTGTAAACAATTGAAGTCATCAAAATTGCAATGACAGGCGGTCGGTTAAGACGCCGGGTGCCGGCGCTGCCACGGATGGATGCGTGTGACTCCGTTGATTTATCTCGCTTCATTACACCGTGCGCTCGCTTTAATCGCTGGCCCGTCCGCGCCCGCGCATATATAATGCTCCTCATTTTGTGAATGGGCTCCTTCTCGAGAGTATTGACGGTTTATTTTTATAATAAATTAAGTGTTTATGAACTACACTGTTTTTGAATTATTTTTTGCACTCCATCTGTTTTTCAAAATTAACTCTGTTCATCAACTCAGGTGTCATCGAAACATCCATCCTTTGGTTCAGCCAACATTTCTGAGATCGTCAGTTAATTATAAGGATATATTCAGTCCGCATTCACTGAATACCTGCACTGGATCTTTACTCACACAAGTAGTTGACCGCGATAGTCAATCAAAAAATTGAGGTATTGGTCTGAAATGAAACTATGACATGTTTCGTTGGCAGTGCGCTACATGGGCTGCATAAACAATAATAACTAATCAGATTTTGCTCCAGTCTGGCCTGGTTGGAAGCTTCGGCCGTGGCTAGTTACCACCCTACCGGCAAAAACGTGCCGCCAAGCGATTTAGCGTTCCGGTACGATGCCGTGTAGAAACCGATTAGGGGTATTTGTTTAATATAATTGCCATATCCCTAACAGGTTAGCCCGCTACCATCTTAGACTGCATCATCACTTACCATTCAAGGGCTAACTTGTAGTTGGTAAAAAAAGTCTTCAAAATTAAAATATTTACTTGATCAGCACGTACCATCAAGCGATTTAGCTGTCCAGTAAAATACCATGCAGAAGCCATACCATGGTCAATCTGCCGTAACTGAAGTCTGAAGTATAAAAACTTTCCAACGTTTTGCCTTAGGCTTGATTGGAATAAAAAATAAAAACCACATACACATACAAGCCTTTTTAATGCGTTCGTACACTGAAGTGGACGTTTTTAAGATTAACTCTTCAGCCCGCGTCACGCAACTGCGTACCTACCTACATTGATCAGAATCACCCATAATTAAATATCTCATGCACAGTTTTATATAGCAATTTATTTATTCCCTGTCCCCACTCCTTGTATTAATTAAGATTGATACGAGGCATTTGGCTTTAAAGTATTTTTTAAAGAAAAAAAATGTGTTTGCAGTTGTGCGCGAAAAACATGCTTTGGAGCTAAGGGTTGCTACACACTGGGCAACCGGCGACGCAAACTAGAAGTAGCCACATATATTTTCATGGTTTCGACTGGACTCATTTGTATACGCTCGCTACCTTCTGGCCGCTTCTAAGCCCTTCGTCACACGCGTAAACTTGGCCAAGTACAAGAAGTATTTCCTTGCTTGTCACTATGTGTTGATGTTTCGTGAAGTTGAATTAGGAGCTTAAAGGCATATTGCTTATGCCACTGACCATAAATTTGTCGTAGAAGAAGAAGAACGTAGAAGAGCCTATGTATTTATGCCTCCGTTTCGCGTTGAGTGTTAGTATGGCTGTGGTAGCCCGGTCGTGAAGGTAGCCCGAGCCCTCTAACAGTGAAGATCTCAGTGAGAATGGTTTGACAGCGCAACAAAAGAGTTCAACGAGCTGAGTTGATAGAGTGGATTTTTCGTGCAAATCGAACAATGAAATCAATTAAATATTGAAGTTATTTGCTACTTGATATTATTAAGATTAAGCTGAGATTTTTAGTCATATTATCTAGGCAAGTTTTACTTGACTAATATTTTTAATCAAATTACGCCAACATGATTTTAGTTTTTTTTGTGGGGTTTATTTGATACTTTGGGATAAATGAAAGTAGACTCCGGGATACAAATCATATTCTCGATACTATATTACGTCAATATCAGACTTTCGCATTATAACATGGATCTAATCTTTTCATGCAATTAGCATTTTTAAGACATTCGCGTTACTATTTCCGAATACCTCCATATATCGTATTTGAATATCGTTTTTCTAGTTATAAAACAACTATATGAAATTAATGATGCAGTATCAAGATATAATCTCAAGAGACTAATTTGATGTCTCACTCTATTAGAGACTAGAGTAGTAGAGCCGGTATCGGGCTGGATCGCGTTAGCTTCGCGATTATCCACGCTAAGTTACTTAGCGTCAGAGCGGCTGGAATCTCTTATAAATAACGCTGAATAAATAATAATATATCGGTGTGAATCATGCGACATTCTTATTAAGATTATTATTATGAATAAGCTGATATTCATTCTAAGTACAGCAGATTTAAATAAGTCGGTAACGACTCTAATTGTTGGAATTATTTATTTAAGACTAGCTGATGCCTGCGACTTCGTCTGCGTGGATTGAGGTTTTTGGGTTCCCCCGGGAACTCTTTAACTTTCCGGGATTAAAAGTAGCCTATGTGCTATTTAAGAATATAATCTGTCTCTGTGCCAAATTTCATCCAGATCCATTCAGCCGTTTTGGCGTAATTAAGTAACAAACATCCATCCGTACATACATATCCATCCAAACTTTCTCATTTATAATATTAGTATAGATTTCAAATCTGGGGTCTTATTATAGTAAAATTACCAAAACTATTACAATCACGTCTGATTGACTGTTTCGCTATTAGCCAAAATGCATTATCGGAGCAAGAATACCAAAACTTCAGACAAGCAAAACAGTTGAAAGTGTATAACAATGATCGATGCAGCTTTTTCGGAATAAGGTTCACTATACCACTAGGTTTTACGTTCACTAATCACTGACGACTAGTTTTAAGAATCTGTTTCTGGGAAAATAAATTCAAATCTCAAAAAAAAAACCTGCTCACTTGATAATGATCTCTTTCATTAGGTATGTGTTCAACAAAATGTGATTGTGGCTTTCTTCTTGTAAATATGTGCTCCCGTCGCTATGTGGTTTAGTCGACGTATATTATTAGGAAAAAGATACAATGCAAATCTTACGTACATCCTTCGGAATATAAAGGAGCGCTTCCAAAATGAAGCACTTTTGATTGCTCCGTTGCATTTACACGGTAAATACACAATGGGGTCCAAAGAGCAATTATGGTAATTTCGTTCTTTAAATATTTAAAGTGCTGACTTCCGTAGATTGATAAAGGAGTGTAATTGTAACATCGGCGGCCATTTTGACCGCGGGTGGGGTCAAAGCGACCCCGCCTCGCGCTTCCGCCACAGGATAATTAAATAGTACCCCACCATACGCCTTCCCCTCCAGTAATGCAGTCGATGTACATCTGTTTTATTTTTTTCAAAGCTTTTGTACTTTTCATCCATTCCTTTGCAATATACGAGTATACCTAACTAAAAACTATATTTTGTGTCTGTAATGAGTAATGATATTGACTATCCTCAGGCGATTTTAATTATAACACGAACATTAATTTATAGTTGTCATGTTTACATACTATATTCTTAATATAATTAGCAGTTAGCGTGCATGGACACTGCCTCGTTGGTCTAGCGGTTAACATAGTCGACTGCTGATCACGAGGTCCTGGGTTCGATTCCCGGTCGGGCAATAAATTGGTATTGGGGTTTTCAATTCATAAATTCTCAGTGCTAGCCCGGAGTTGGAAGTTGGCGGTGTTTCACCCCCGTGCCTCGGAGAGCACGTTAAGCCATCGGTCCCGGTTATTATCACTATAATGATAATAGTCGTTAAAGCCCGCCAACTCGCATTGGAGCAGCGTGGTGGGTCTAAGCTCTAATTCCCTCTCTCCTATGAGAATGGAGGCCTGTGCCCAGCAGTGGGACGTTAATATGCTGTTGTGGTGGTGGTGGATGTAATATACCTACTTAAGAATGTAGTAAAACATGTGATAATCATTTACGTATTTTTATATTTTATTTGATAGAACATGTTATTGGGTTCTATTCAAATCTTTAACACTATAAAAACATTTTGCGCAAGCCATTCTTTTAATTTTCTTTTAAATTGTGTCATTTTGACTACGTCTGTTATGAAATTTAGAAGTTTATTATAAATGTTTACGGACCTCAAATATGGACTAATTTGCGCTAAAGTTACGTGCACTTATAGCACTTAGAATTATTGGAGTTTACCTCCTTAAGAAACGATTTTTTTCATATATAATCCCGGGGTATGAAAATTTATGGGGAGTAATATAAAAATTTCTTCTTTACGTTACGTTACGTTATATTTATGTTTCCATGATAACACTTTTCGACACTACTCGCTAGACAGACGACATAAGGCGAGTCGCAGGGAGCCGCTGGATCCAGGCGGCGCAAGACCGAGGCGTGTGGAAATCCTTGCAAGAGGCCTATGTCCAGCAGTGGACGTCTATCGGTTGAGAATGATGATGAATGATGAAGATAACACTTTACGTTCGTAAGGAGTAAACTCCAGTCGTGCTTCGGAGCTGACACTCACAATTTTTTTAAATGTTGATGCAAGTTGAAAATGGCAGCTTACCGATTTAGTTATGCAAATTAATAACGAATACAGTCGATCCAGTAAGCTGCTATTTTGATATTCCACAGCTATGTCTCTAACAATAATTTATTTTACTCTCAAAATTGGTGGGCTTGATTGACACAGAACTTTCGTCAAATGTTTGCGCTTAGAAACTATAAATTTTCCCAAAAGATAAAGCATTTTTAACCGACTTTCAAAAAAATTGGAGCTATAACCCCCACTTTTTTCGGCGCGTATCTTTTATTTAAATCTGTTATTTGTCTGACGACTTCGCTGGCATTCGCTAGTATTTAACTTGAACGTTTTCAAATTAAAGTTTTAACTTCGTGAAACGGAAAACTTAATTTCCCCACAGTGCAAAAGCAACACTCGGTCGCTTGTAACGAAACTTAATTCTTGCCGCCTCCGCAAAAGGCATTATGCTTTATTACTATTCAGATTATTCATACCGTTCGCTTTCCAATTGTTATTTTCTATTCATGCGTGCCCATTCAGGGCCTTATGAATTTCACTTGTCTGTCGTTCAATGCACATCAAAATAATGTGCTTGTTACCTGATAGCATAGCGGTTCTGTATTATAATTTGCGTTTGTGCCCACACAATCTAGTGGCATTTTTGGGTTGCTATATTCATAACACTTATGTGCTTGAGTGCTTGAAATCATATATAAAGTGATATGCACATTTTAATAACAATATTAGATTCTATTGTAGTCTGTACCTATTGTTATTTGTTACCGTTGTCAAATGTATTGGCTAATTAACGTAATTTATTTCGTGTATCGTTAAAGCCGGACTAAAAATGATTAAATGTTTCATTAATGTTTGCACTGAAACTATCCATCTTGTTATGTTCTCAACACAACAGTACAATCTATACGCTGGATGGATTAAAGGTAATTTCAATTAGAAGTGAGAACTGTTATTCTTGGGGCGGGCGGATAAACAAAACCCTTAAAAGAATGGTAACGTAATGCTATTTCTTATAATGCTGCAGCCGGCTGATGCAAACTTGATTCGTACGTAAATTGACGATTAAAAATAATTACCTACTTATCACCTGAAATATTTTTGCTTTTTTTTATTTTTTTATTGCGTGATAGGCTTGCGCTTGACGACAATCATGCTTAGTGCAACGCAATGATGAGGTCTAGGTTGGAACGCGCTTGCCTAGAAGATGCCTATTCACTCTTGCCTTGAAGGTACTTAAGTTATAAGTGGCAGGAAACACGTGCGCTGGGAGCTAGCGGTTCGTATCAGAAACGTCGAGCAAAAACGCTTCGTGCGAGCAAATTGGATGTCAACCACATAAGGGTGCCAACGCTCACGGTTTCTCGCTGTTCTGTGGTAGAACGGGGAAGGAGGAACTAGGTTATGAAGTTCCAGAGCACACAGAGCTTTCTTCTTAGTATTTACATAATATGTATAAAAATAATATATTTTGCGTTAAGCACGCTCTGTATATTTATCATGAGCGAGGGTTGTATTGTGTTTGTCACGTCTAACACAAATAGCATTGCATCCGCCAAGGCGCTAGCCAATCTGAATAGCAATGTTCCTTCAGTGTTATTGAGTAGCTGCATTGGGTATTCAACATTAATATGCGGTGATACCTCAGACAATAGACGAAGTTGGCGTGGAGACAATCGGAAGCGGTGCGCGGCGACAAATGAGATGTTACCCGCGGGCCAATCTGGGGATTGAATCGCAGTTCAATTTGCGATAGCGTAGGAGAGTGCGCCCTAGTTACAAGGTGTCCATTTCACCTAAATTCCAAATCATATCTATCTACTTCTTTGTTTTGTGATCTAATCCATAGAAATATTATAAATAGGAAAGAGTTTCTGTCTGTCTCTGACCTTTTCACAGGCCATCCGAACGAATTTGACAGGTTCTGAGGTAAGTAGCTTGCACTTTTTATCTCGGAAAATAGGAGGTCCCACCTATTTTTAAATCCTCGATCCATCTGGAGGCCGAGCCAATTTTAGTGTGGTATATTTCGTATCATATTCGTCTAGAATCTAGTAGCCACTTCAAGTGACATTTTGATTGTGAAAATACTACCATCAGAAAATGTTCCTTATTAGTGGTAGGCATTTAAAATAGACAATGCGTTAATGCTAATAAGAATCATTCTAGCGCGAGTGACGGACTGCTGTAGGTATAACTCAGTGAGGCCTAGCTGAGACAAGAAGCGAAGTTGGTGAGAAGACAATTCGTAGTGGCAAATGAGGTCTAACCCGAAGACTCAAGATTGAACTTAATTTAGTTTTGGATCCGGAAAATTTTGTGTGTGTTGTGTGTGGGCAAATACAAGAGCAGAAATAACTTTTCTGTCCTAATACCAATTGAGCTATTATTACAGATATGTGTAGTGTAGATACCGGCGTGATTGGTTGGTCTACTATAAACTTTTACAAGTGCTTTCGATCCGTAAGTTAATCTACTAATGGTTCAAAATGATTTTCCTACCGAGGAGAAGCGCAAGAAACTCAATGGCTGCCCTTTAAAAATCAACAATATACCTAATAATTATTTTTGTATTGTCAGTAAATTATAAAAATTTAACTGTCGATATAAAATACAGTGTATTATTTGAAAAGACAATGCTAACTAATTTATAACACTAATTAATGCGCGCGGATTAATTGCCCATACTAAACCTCTGTGTTGGGTATGAAAAATGGATGTATTATAATGTCGACACCATTTTGCTGGTAAATACAATTAAGTAATGACATCGTACATAGTTAATCTACCGAAGTGCAGTAACTCAACATTGACGATTTTACGGGATTAACTGTGTAAATAAATATCTACATTTCTATTTCTTTAAATTACCAAGTACTTGCTTTGAGCTATTACGACGCTGTTTGTATTTTAATTCTTCTACAAGTTGGCTCGCAACTCCGCTCTCACTTGGTGGTAAGTGATGATGCAGTCTAAGTCTGTAGCGGGCTAACCTGTTAGGCGTATGGAAGATATTACTAATCGGTTTCTACTAGAGGCTCTAGAGGTGACAATTTCTACGCGGCATCGTGCTAGAACGCTAAATCGCTAGTCGTTTTTTGCCGATAGATAACTAACTAAGGGCGTAGCCTCCCACCAGGCTAGATCAGAGACAGTCAATTAGAAATTATAAATTCCCAAATTTCCCCTGCTAAGTTTAAAAAATAAAAATCAATCGGTTATACCTCTTTCTTTAATATTCATGAGCATCACAATAACAATAGCTAGCGGATTATTTTGGTACTGTCTGTTAATTCGGTGACAGCACAATAGTTGCATACGGTATGTTGACGTCTATCATTATTGCTATAGCCATTCACTGTGCAATTAATAAGAGGTACGAGTACTATGAGCAGTTCAAACGATCCGGAGTAATTTTAAAACATAAAGCCTAATTTCATGTGCTCTCTCATCTTTATTTGGAGATGATTTTATACTTTTTGTTAATACTAGATACCGGCGACTTCATCCGCGTGGATTTAAGTTTTATATTCCCGCGGGGACTCTTTAATTTTCCGTGATAAGAAGCCTATGTCCTTCCCTGGAATACAACCTATCTCCGTACAAATTTCATGAAAAACAGTAGAAAAAATGAAAGCGTAGCAGACATACAGACAGACATAACGACGGACAGAGAAGACAGATAGATAGACAGACAGACACACTTTATAATATTAGTATGGGTTATCTGCTATGGACCTAATGTGATGTCTTATTAGATTAGTTCTCGCTCATTAATTAATAGCTCAATTGTTTTCAGAGGTTGTATAAAACTTACCTGCGTATTTTTGACTGGAAATTACCGACGTATGTCCATTGAATTAAAAATAGAAAATATTGGAGCGTTACTTATTTCGACTTTGACAGATTAAGATTATATATCTGTTTTTTTATTTTTTTTTATCCACTACAATCTAGCCCTTGACTGCGATCTCACCTGATGGTAAGTGATGATGCAGTCTAAGATGGTAGCGGGCTAACCTGTTAGGGGCATGGCAGTTATATTAAACCCATACCCCTTCGGTTTCTACACGGCATCGTACCGGAAAGCTAAATCGCTTGGCGGCACGTCTTTGCCGGTAGGGTGGTAACTAGCCACGGCCGAAGCCTCCCACCAGGCATTAAGGCTTTTATTTAATTTACTTGAAGTTTAATATCGTCGTTGTAAGCTTCGTGTTTGTATTTTGTCGGTATTTTTGCAACACAGCGATTAAGGCGAATTGCGGTAGGTAACTGTGACTAATGCTGTATTGACGCTGTCAACAGTCGAGTCGAAACTTGCAGCAATTCTAGTTTAATTGAATGTCATGTAGTGGCGTGGCGAATGTGTGCTTGCGCCGACTAGATATAATCAATTCTTTGGTGTGAGCAATTGGAGAAAATTGAATTTCTTAATTTATTAAAGCAATGTTGTGAGGTTATGTTTGAGGTGAGGTGTATTGCGTTGGCTATTTGTGCTATGTACCTTTTTGCTACATTCAAAAAGTATTGAAGTTGCTTCGTAAGCATATTAATTTTAGTTATTATTGCATACATTTTCATGTTTTAACACAGTTTTTTTCTGGTTAGTATTATCTCTAATATTATTTTATATTATAATCATAAAGGTTAAAACAATTTTATTTAATTATGTATATTAAATACAATTTTTAATTTGACCAGTCTATATATTATTTTTTTTAATTTATTTTTTATAGTTTTCTACATACAAAGTCAACATCATTTTGAACCTTCTTGAAAGAAAACTTTTTATTCAGAAGTCGACTTACAATAATTAAAAAAAAATCTACAAATAAGGGCAGTAGGTACATTCTGCATAAAAATATCACGAGGGCAGTTAATTTTACTTACTGCCTCTGTAAGTGCATTTTTCGAGCAATTTTTTTTTTAATTTTTGAAGACCTCCCTAATTTATAATTTCTGAATTTTCTCTGGTCTGGTCTGGTCGGAGGCTTCGGCCGTGGCTAATTACCACCCTACCGGCAAAGACGTACCGCCAAGCGATTTAGCGTTCCGGTACGATGCCGTGTAGAATCCGAGTAGGGGTATGGGTTTTATATTACTGCCAAACCCCTAACAGGTTAGCCCGCTACCATCTTAGACTGAATCATCACTTACCATCAGGTGAAATCGCAGTCAAAGGTTTCCTTGAAGTGGAATAAAATTAAAACAACTGTATTGAAAATAATTATTTAGACATCTGTTAAACTATCTTTCGTTAAAGAAAGTAAATTAAATGTAAAATAACAAAGTATACAAGAAAAAAAAATTCTTAAGAATGCCATTCGTTTCTTCGGACGAATGCACTCTACCTAAGGAGTCAATTTAAAACAATTTTTTTTAAACCCCCTTGGTGTGAACTCTAAAAACTATAATTATACACTTTTTTGAAGAAAGAAGGGAGCTTAAAACATTTCCACGCAGTCGGTAGCTATTAAAAAGGTTTTTTCAGTGTATTATTATTTATTATTGCTACCTTTGTTAAAAGTCAGTAGTTAACAAGGACCTATCGACATCTAGTCACGGCTATTTTTTTGTTCGTACAAATTGCTGGCGTTAATTGATCGAAATAAGGATGACTTGTTGGTTTTGGTCGTCTAGCCTAGAATCTAGTTTCAGGAAATAAAAGCCGTTCTTCTTAAAGCGGTTCGACTCTAATAAATAAACTGCTTTTTTAAATTTCTATTACGCTTCATGTTTATCCTGGAACAATAAAAACTTTGGCTATGTTATCACTTAGCTGTTCAGCTGGAAATTAATAGCTTCTAAGAAAAGTCATAACTTACCCTTTGAAGTTTGAAGATAGTGTTGTATTATTTATTAAATACCAAGCTACCTTCAAGCACGAGCTGCGATTATATGCAAAACCGATAGGAGGGAACCCATATTTTAAAGAGGAATAAACTTCATAAAGTATGCGAAGTGAAAGATGATGGTACGAGCGGTGTATGATTAGTTTCCGTAATAGCGATGCGCAGGAGTGCATCACTGCTGAGTCAGCGGAGTTGAATGCAGTTGGCGCCTTCACGGTTACTGTTTTAATGTTTTTTGTTGTTGAATCAGATTTATATATAATTCAAGTTATTTATTATCGTTCAATAACTTTAAAACGTCGTTCTAATTAATAATTTATTACTTGGAAGTTTGACTTGAGTAGATGACAGAATCTGTATCTGTGACTACACGACATAATCTGTATCTGTATTTAGTTAGAATTGTTAAATACTGATATTTTTAATGTATTCCAATCCATCAGCCTCTTCTTCATCTTAAATAGGTATATACATAATATACTTAAGTATTTATAAAAGACACGTATTTAGTGTAAAGGTATTTATTTTGCCAAAAAAGCTGGTCTTATCGGACGTTAAAATCACGGTGTCTGAATTTTGGGGGCTTTAGGATCCGTCTTGGTAAGCCTGTTTAAAATTCAGTGCATCTTGTTCGATCGTATTTTACTTAATCCCCCCGTTCCGCTGCTGCTCTATGGTAATTCATCGTCATTGTTTTATTCTGCTGACGTATCCGGTCCGCTCTCGTTTGCACCTTGTCAGCGCCACTGATCCCATCGCCGGCCCTAATTGCTTATATTCCATTAAAACCATTATAAGTAATATGTCGTGTTACATGGAAAGTTAATATTTTGTGAAAATTTATTTTAACCTATATCGTTGTTTCGTGTGAAACAGTAATCGCAAACCATGAAACAGTGCGATGCGATGACCTTTAACAATTTGGTACAACCTCGAATGGTGTGGTCATTTAATAGTCACAAACAAAAGTTTTTCGGAAGCTATTTACCTAATTTTTCTAAACTGTTTTTTCGTAACGGGTTTTGGGATTTTTCGGAGTTTAAAAAAATCTGAGTCTGGTTTCGAAACGTTTCAAAATTCTGTTCTGTCTATTTAATTTTTAACCGGGTATTTCTGACAGTGCTCTCTCTGCGGGTTTTGTTCGTAACATAAACACCCGTTCTCACCTACGTATTAGAACTTGATTACTACACTCCGTTGATTCTATTATTCTAAGCCTCTTATGTTTAACATGCGTTTGTCTGCGTGTTTATTTAGCGTCATATAATATATTTGAGTATTTTTCTATTTACGAGCCAGCACCACAGCTCGGTCAATATTGACTTTTGCAATCAGAAAGTAATTTCGACTCTATACCGTGATGCTCGCCACTTGATTTGCATATTGTCATGATACTGATTTGTGTTATTTTTGACTCTTTGTACGGTGAAGTGAAGCACCGCATTTTTCCCTACTTTATGCGTAAGTTCTCACGCTACATCTGATTACAGATCTCTTGGGTAAGCAGCAATGTTGGTTCAAGTTATAAGTGCTAAGAGTTTTGAAATATTCATCATTGTCAATTACTGATGAAGTGATGATTCATCGATTTTTATTCAGTTTACTGAGGTAAAGTAACATACCCATTTTTAACATACCTAAGTCAGTTATGAATATTATACCTAATCTAAGGTATGATCAGAAATAAGTTCAGAAGAACTTAAGATATAAAAAATGTATGCTTTATGTGTAGTTATAGTAGGAATATGTCTGTATCCTATGTATAATAAATCTGAAAGTTTGGATGTTTGTTACTCCTTCACGCCTTCAATGACTGAACCGATTTGACTGAAATTTGGAATGGAGATAGATAGCTTATAGCCTAAATTACCACATCAATCCACGCGGGCAAAGTCGCGGGCATAATCAAGTCAAGCAATAAGAGATATTCAGAGGATACATTGCCCGGTTTTTACTTATCCGTAAATTGTATAAATACCGTCGTCTTCTAAGACCTAGAAAAGTTTATCCCACTAAGCCAATACCGTATTTCAGGCATGATCCAGAAGTGTAAAATGAATAATTCCCAAGTTGTTTCTTACTTAGCCGCTTGGACTTGTCACATAGAGTGGGTAGAGTACAGCATCGCCGCCGTGACCAAGAGTTATAGACAAACGGAGGTGGCACGGGGGCGTTGGAACAACCACGTGGAATAGTAAACTAAGACCAGCGATATTTACATAAAACACAGAACCCCGTACAATGTTTCACTCTAATTTGTTACAATGCTTACATTCTCATATTCTGACTTGTTTGTCTTGAGTCATGTCTGCAATGGAACCGTTTTATAAAAGTTATTCCTTAAACTCAAAAGGGAAGCCGAGAAGCATTTGAATAAATTTGAATTTACTTTTAATATATTCCAAGGAAAGCAATTAAAATGGAATGCATTTATGGCGTGCCACAGCAAACTATGTGAAGTCGGCGGAGGCACTTAATGCGGGCTCCGTTTAAGTAAATAACGTGCACGTCCGCGCGTAGGTTCCCCATGTTTTTATCTGTCTAAGTCAGCCGCTCCACGCTTGTTATCTTGTTATCCTATCTCCGCGAGATTGTACCTTTTTGTTCAGATGCACTCAATATATGCACTTCTCCATCGGTGCAGTTCTGCACAAGTTTTTGCAATTTAAAGAGCAACTGAATTCGAGATTCATGCTTAATTCACGACATTCTCAGTAGATACATAATATTACGGCTTACCACTATTGAAGTAATTTGTATCTTAAGACTGCGGTTTTAAGGTTAATTATAACAGTACAAGTAGACTAACATTTAATTGGTATTTGATACAAATTAAATGTTAAACAAATGGATTAATCTAATTTTAAGCGGCAAAATATTTTACATTCTAATAGAATACTGACTGGATACACTACAGACCAATTAGTTACTTGCGCAATCAAATTTACGAAGTCTTTTATTACACGCAAAATTATTTTAATGAAATAGTCATGTTTAATTAAGGTTTTCGAATTTTCATTAAATGTTGGTAATCGTATAACGAATTATTTTACTGAAATACGTGATTGTAAATTTGCGTTTATTAATGGCGTGCACTTTATTTTATACCAATTTTAATGGTAAAAGTGCTGATTTTCATGAAGCAATATTGTAAAATCGTTTCGTCGGTGGTGGTGATTAAACAGTAAGTTGTGTTAAGGACACAAAGAAAGTCACGTTCGGAAATGCCATTTGCAGCAATAGCTGTCAACGTTTATAGCGAAGCCAAAGGTCTCTGTGCCTGCGACCTCACGATCTACAGTTATTTTGTATAAAAAAAATGAAGCATTATTATGAATGAATGAATTATTATGTAAAATCAATAACCATATTTTGTATATAAAAACACCTTACGTCGTATTTTAAAACTTAAGTAAAAACATTACTATTATAAATCGAAATAATTGTCTTCTGTGGATTAGAGGGTAATTCTAACGGAGTATCTACCTGTGCTGATTATTATTTTATATAAGGTGCAAACTACAACCTGCTCATGAAATTAATGTAACGCAATAATAAATTTAAATATAACGAACACCCACTGGTTTTTCTCCTTTGTATATACATTTTAATTTTATGTTAATTTCACCGTCGGCCATAATTTTCTTTGGTCCACGTAGCCCTAGTTAGTATAAAGTTGCATTAAACTCGTTGCTATTTCGCGTTAAGTTTTGATTAAAGAGTAAGGCGACAACGTTGTGCCTGAAATATTTTGTAAGAACTCCCCTGAAATGTTTTTTTGGGTGGTCTTTAAAAATAATATTTTCTTTACGCGACGTAATTTCTTTACCCTATTAGCCTAGCTGGCAGCTTTTAGCAAAGCTGAGTTCTCATTACGTTGCATTGCGAAAATAGGTTACCTTTAAACCGTGTGCCGAGCGAGAAAAACTATTACAATGATGGCTTTGGACTGAGGGGGTGTTTTGTATACTGGAATGACCCTTTAAGTCGGTTTCTTTTCTTCGCAAACAATTATAGCGCATTGCGGGACGCGGGCGAAGGATTGTGGACGGTTAATGATAAGGCAGATGGCGGCTGTGGCTTTTCCACGCAAATCTCGCCATAAGACGACGTGAAAGCAATGGCTTCTGCAATAAAATTAAAATTAATTGCGAAATTTATGACACGGACTGGTGCGCTGACTACCTTCTGTTTTAGTCTCACAAATAAGAGCCGTCATTACGATTTTAAGGCTCGACTGAGATTACAGTGCTGCACCATGACTGAGGGGTTCTTAAGTGAAATATAATTTATTTTCAATTGGCTGGAATAATTATACGATTTGTGGAATACTAGACTGACTGTTCAATTTCAAGTTAACCTCTGAATTTTTGAGTCTCGAAAAATTTAGCTAGATGACACGGATCAATTTATTCCATATATTATTGACGAGTTTTTTCAGAGAGACGAGAGGCAGTCAGAGTAAGATACGGTGTAGGTACAGACGCAGAGGATGATTATGAAACGGGAAGAGAAACGAGATGAGAGCGCATCTCTCAGATTAGGTGATGATGATCCGTCGCTAATCCTTTTTCTGTGGTCACATAGAATAATTCTTTAAAGGCAATAAGGCTTTAAGATGTATTTATTCACTGAGTGTTTTATGGTCGTGAAAGACTTAAGTCCCTTATAGGAAGTTAGTGTAATGCGAACATGGCGTCGCGGCGCGTCGTGTTGCAGACGTCGACGGCAATGAGCACGCAGGACGCATAATAAACAGATTTATTGACAGGGTGTTGTTTATTTATAATTGCTAAACTGTTTAAACTTTTGGACTTTTAGATTCGTCTAGTCGTTCTATTTTGATGTCTCGTTTTAGTCTCAAGACATAGATGTCCGCTTCTGGCCGTAGTTAACTCGTATAGAGATGCGGAAGAATCAAGTAGTCACCTGCATTATTATCTGATTACAGAGTCCAGAGGTAAAAATACCACAGACAATATACTACAACCGCTAAGTATTATAATATGCGTAATGGAAAAGAGGTCATGAACTCATGACCCTTAGCAGCGAGGAATACCTACCATGCAGACAGAAAGACGGATTATTGCAATCCACGATCGTTGTGTCCAGAGGATTCTGGATCTACCAACGTTATGTTTTGGTATCCTAACCATCGCTACTGCGAGCATATTATGACGCAACTTCTTGGTTATTCTACAGATTCATTCAGATTTGATCACTTTCAGATACTCCGAGCATGGACTTTTGAATAGATATCTCTGGTCAAAAATATTTCATTAATCTGGTAAACTAGTAACTAGTATGTTATGTTTATTATTTATCCAGACAATAATTGTACTGGATTTTGATTCTATCGGACATAATTTATTAGTTTACTACCTATATCAATAATAGTCTTAGGTTCTTGAGTATTCAGTTGACAATTCATGCGAAACACTATTCTGTTCTATTGAATCTATACTTTAGGTATGTATGAGTAAATTTGCATATTGTAAATTCTAATAACCCTTGTTTACGATTGCTTCACGAAATTATTTGAATGCTTGAACCTTTCGCGTAAGTGACATTTATAAAATATCATCAAGTCATAGCGACTAACAAGGATTGCGCTACGCAATGGGTTGTTAAAGTACTGTATAGTTAGAATAGGTGTATAATCGCTTGGAACATAAAATTGTTTTTTTTTATAATGGCTTAGTTTTAGTACCTGTAGGGAAATAGCCAGCAATACGTTTTTCTAGATGATATAATTAATCTCCTAAATGATAATAATTGCTGTTAAAAATAAGTTGGACATAAGTTGCATAAAACTTCTTGTACGAGCGACGATTGAGACTGTAAAAGGCATACAACTCGCATACAATCATATTTCATTTTACATGTTCCTGACTCTTGAGTGTACTTTTCCGAATTCACACACATTTAAGTAGCTCTTGAGTTGCGTCTGTCAATATGTTTGAAGTTATCGAAACAAAGTAACAGACTTTCGACAACTCCAATGTCGAGTTCGTGTAAATCCTTCTATATAAAACTTTATCAAAGGGAACACTTTTCAATACGTAAATCCCGGTTCAGAAACCCATTAACAAATAGCCTACTCGGAATGCGAAAAACGAGAATCACTGAAACGGTGAACCCGCCATCGACCTGTCACTAACAATAGCGATTTGGCCAACATCGCAACCTAGATTTGCATAGCGCATTCGCTAACAAGACACGTCCGAGTACAATTGCGTTCGCGAAAGAACCCTACTCAAATATCCCATTTCTATTTTAACCTCCGACGCTTGTACTCTCAGAGACAGTTGTAAAAGCCTTTTGGAGAACTGGTGAATGGTGGTGTGACGTAGCGCAAACACAATAACTTATGACTACTATTATAATATATTACCAGGTGACGCAAGACCGTGGATGTGGAAGACCCTACAAGAGACCTATGGACGTCTATCGGTTGACGACGACGACAATGACGACTATTATAATCCGGTCATAGTATACGCAACGACCTCAATTTACATAGACGGGCCTTGTCAAACAAAGAATGTTATTGTATGTTATTTTACTAACGCCATCTAGTTTGAAAAGCGAAACAGTGCTATGGCGGGGACAAGGACTGGCTTAGGAGCGCGCTCTAAAGGTCGGACGCCCAATTTTTTTCTATGAAAGGGCCCACCTAGTACCTACATATATATCAATGAGTATATGTTATTAATAGGGGATGTGGCTTGAATTGGCATCGCCTCGCTTACTAAGATACGATTTCCGACTCCTCATTTCTGCACACACGTGCAGAAACACACTTTCATTTCAAGATCTAATTCCATCAAGCATGCTTCATAGCCAATGAAGAATGCCATAGAAAAATGCCATTGGAGGCAATCAGATTTATCGCGCATGACAAATACACAAGTCGTGCCACAGATCATGTTGTAGATTGGCATTGAAATTGTAGGGTAAAAGTAGATACTGTGACCGTCAAATCATATTACATAATATGTATTCATAAACAGCTCTTACGGTTACAGGAATCCATTCTTAATATTATAAATGCGAAAGTGTGTCTGTCTGTCTGTCTGTCTGCTACGCTTTCACGGCCCAACTACTCAACCGATTTTGATGAAATTTTATGAAGTTTACATCCCGTGGAAGGACATGGGCTACTTTTTATCCCGGAAAATTGATGAGATCCCGCGGTAATTAAAAAACATCACGCGGACGAAGTCGCGGGCATCATCTAATTAATCTTTCAATAATATAAAGGTAATAGGTCAATAATGATCAATAGTAAAAGGTTTTATAAAAACTTACAGCCGTCTCCTACTCTACTGTTAATGTTCGACCCGTACAACCGCGTCGGCTACTTAACGCTTTTTGCATACGAAAACGTCCGACATTTACCTCCAGTGTCTCTTGTTATTACTCTGCTCTGTATTCAGGCTGCGTAGAGTTGAAGGTCACCCTTCTAGTCCAGATAACGAGTAACCGACCATAAATTCCTGTTATTACCTACTTTATTCGTTTCCAGCCTCGGATACAATTTCCAAAGTAGTTTTGAAGGAGCACAAAATATTAAAACAGTGCACACCCAATAATTATTCTTAATTACGTAATTAATTTCTGCAAAGCTCGAATTAATAATCTAGAAACAACCTCAAATAATACAGTAACTGTACACTGTATTATGGTTCTTGTACACGATGGTCCTAGCGTGTTGTGCAAATGTATTTAATCAACGTGTACCTTGCCGTTAGCTGGTTTCAAAGTAACTCGTCTTACTTTAAAACCAGGTAAAGAAGAAACTAAAAACGGAGATCTTATGTTGACAAGCGTTGAAAACAATCAAGCTCACAACTCATACTCTGTAAACGCCTCCTCATAATAATAATCTACTCCACCTTTATTGCATTACTACAAAGCTAGCATTTAATCCTGGCTATGATAAAGCCAATCCCAGGAATTGTCTGATAGAGTAAACGCACATCTTCATACGTAATCCGTGCCGCACGCAACTGATGTTTGAAATACAATCCATATCCATACTAATCCATATCCATGCTAATATTATAAAATTGCGAAAGTGTGTTTGTCTGTCTGTCCGTCCGTCCGTCTGTCTGTCTGTCTGTCTGTCTGTCTGTCTGTCTGTCTGTCTACTACGCTTTCACGGCTTATCTGTTCAACCGATTTTGATGCAATTTGGTATAGGGATAGTTTGTATCCCAGGGAAGGACATAGGCTATTTTTTTATCCCACAAAAGTAAAGAGTTCCAAAAAACCTTAATCCACGCAGATGAAGTCGCGGGCATCATCTAGTAGTACAATAAAAAAAAACCCGCATTTCATTTTACATAACAAATGGAATCGGAAAAGTAAGCAAAAGAAGCAGCTATGTCGAATACCGTAGACATTTCATCTGTAGCCTTATTTCGGAAAAGCTGCTTCAATAATTTTTATATTCTCGCTTGTTATGATTGGCTGAATTTATGGTATTGCTTGCTGCAACCGTAGATTTTAGCCAATTTTGGATCAAAGCGAAAAATACTGACTTCTGAGCCAGAAGTGATTGTCATTGTTACACTGAGGCAAATATTTAACCGTTGTACGATGAAAATTAATTACTGTTTGTCGTGGCTATTTTACTGACAGAATATTAAGTAATGTGCTGTATTCAAAATAAAAAATTTAAATGTTTTTTATTCAAATAGACTTTTACAAGTGCTTTTGAATCGTCAAGTGAATCTACCACTGGTATGCCATTCCTGCCGAGAAGAACCAGAAAGAAACTAGGCGGTTGCTCTTTTGAAAAAGTTAATTTACAATTTCATTAATGTGTAGACATAACTAAGTAATTAAATTAAATGTACCTATAGACTTGAAGAGGATATTCAATGCGATGCGCTGCGTACGTAGCAGATATAATAATATGTGCGATCTCTTCACCGCGTGGGTTGTAATTGAAGTGGGGGATCGTTCCGTTTCTTTTATCTTAATTTATTCGTTTCCAGCGGAGCCATCGCTAATGCTGCTGTGACCACTTGTCAGTTTTAATAACGAGGTGCGCGTGAATGCGATTGTGCACCTGTTAATGATCGCATTTCTTTATTATTAAGTAGGTATTAATAAAGTGTGTAATTTGGTTGTCTCTTAAAGCTCGTATTAAAACTGACAAGACAAATTTAGGGCGTAATAATATTAAATATCGTAATAATATAAAAATCTTTATAAAATTGGCTCATTGTTTTTCTTTGATGTAGTCGTCGTCAACCGATAACTGCTAGATATGTTTTTCTTTGCACAGAACTGAACATAGTGTTCTTAACTTCACAACTATACCTGTTGACCACTATATTCACTTCAGACCACTCGTTAACTGAGAGGTTTAAGGAATGTGTTTTTGGGGCGAAGTCCGCCATTCAAATTTTTAGCATCTTTGGACTTAGATGACTTAGATCTGTCGAGTCTTTGAGCAAAGCCCCTTGCCGCTACGCAATTCATTTTGCTATTCTCTATTCGTATTAAATCATGTGACCAGTCAATAAAACATTGTCTGCTACGGTTACGACATGTTATTTGTTCGATATTTATTAGTAGTTGACATTTATTAATTTCAGACTCCACTAGAGATGTGGAAACAAAATTGTACATAATTGCTGTGATATTTATTACAGTTGATTGGAAGATAAAGTCTCATGTCTAGTGTATCCAGCTTACATATTAATATTTAGAGAAATTATTGTACTACTGTAATCGCTTGTCAGTTTCAATAATATAGGTTTTAACTATCAATACCTGAAAGGCATAGCGCATTTATTATTTTGTAACTAATGACTCTACCTGTTATATTGTAAATTATATCGAGGTTACAGGTAGTGTAACTATACGTATCTTACTATTCAGAAGAAAATAATTTATTATTAAAAAAAAAAAAAAAAAAAATTAAAATATATTATAATAGTAAAATAATATTAAAACAATAATACAATAATAGTACATACTATATATATGTACATAATATATATGATCTAATCGAAGGAGCATGGAAACTTACTAACGAAATTCCCGGCGTCCAGTCCACTCGGCAGGACGAGGAACACGATGTGTATGTGTACTGTGCATACTGTTTGTGGGCTCATTGAAATTGAGTCAAAATTTTGTGATGATAGTGAACATGCTCGCTCGTTGTGCCAATATTGTATTGCATACATACTAGTTGTTGGATGCTATCTGGTAAGGGAGCCTTAGTACTTGTACTTCGTGAACCTGGCTGGATAGCGTCCTACAATATTCAATCTACCTATGGTGGATTTATAACATATTTAAATATAACATATTACATATAAACCCATAACATACAATTATCATTGCAGGTTGAGTTGGGCCTGTAGAATATATCACTCGCTTCGGCGATGCATCGGCACGGCTGGTTCTGTCTTGATGTTTACCTCGGTAGGACGTCAAGATGGGATAGGTTGTTGTTGAACCAGAGAGCTTGCTTTCTGTGCGTAGTACACTTCGTGTACATTTCTATGTTCTACAGTACGTCTGATTTTACCATGCGATTTTATTGTAACAACATACCTATTATATGCAATTACGATGTTTGCTATGGTCGAACGATAACTAACTATTATATAAAATTACTACGATGTTCGCTATGATCGAACAATAACTAATCATGGTTGATAGGACTCTGTTTACTACTACCAATATCAAACTTACTTCCAAACAATGTTCTACTACCCATGATGGTTGCGCGCTACATTTGATTAATATATTATTACTGAAGGTTGCATCACGCCTGTGGACTCTGTTTCGTTGCGGCGAACATCCCTGCAGTGCGCCTGGTGTATCCTTGAAACCTATTACAGGTATATGTGGGATTACACCACTTTAAAAATGTAATTATCCAGCTTTATGCTGACATAAGTGGAACGCACCACTCTAAAGTACACTCGTGTACGTTGCGCCATTTCGCGGTTGATGCCTAGTGGTTGGGGGGGGAGGCTTGTTGGCTTTTGGTATTTTATGAGGCTTATTGGCCCATGTTCTCATGTATCGATATGTCTTTTGAAATACCAAGAGTGGGAAGAAGACTACCGTTGATGGCGGGGCGGAGCCAGTCAACCATCATATATTTTTGTTAGTCAAAGTATATGATGCCAAACAAAGCACCTTCCTTTATAAAAGGAAGATGCTTGCCACTAGGGATAATTAGCTTCACCACTGTGAGACCTTATGGAATCTTATGGAACAACTTAAATGTATGTTACATAAGATAGAAATCGAAACTCTGAGTAACTATCCATATATAAGGTCAACTCTCTTGATTTTAAATATATTTCGCATAGAAATATAATATGATTGATCCTATACATAAGACTGACTTATTGTGTATGTTAAGAGGCAAACATAAATCTGGCTTGCTGTGTATGTTAAGAGGCAAAACATTAAAACGAACAAAGCGCAGTATACTTGAACAGGATCGTATAGCAAAAATATACTTCTAAATGTGTGTCATGGTTGTATACTATTTAGATACTCGAACACGTTAAATATAAAACTCTCATATAAAACGTGTGTCATAGTTGTATACTAGTTCTATACTCGATCACGTAACAAAGCACTTGCCTTCACTTTGTTGATTTATACTTGATCATTTTTACAACTTTTCTATAACTCGAACGCGTAATTTAAGCCAGTCTTATGTAAACTGAAATTCATTGAAATCAGTTCTTAAACTAGTCGTTGGGTTGATTGAATTCGAAGCTTCTGAAACTCTAAAAGAACTTGGGTTATTATGTTCGCAACGATGATGAGGGTTTACTGCTAGATGATTCATGAGCCATTACAAAGAACCATTGAATTCCATTAGTAGAGAAAGGTGTAGATGTTTAGGGACCCCGTCAGGTTAGTTACAGTAGTACTCGTCCTATTTAAAGCCAAACTACAAATGTTACTTTTAGCAGCAGGGATCAGCGACGAATATGCTAATACCCTGATGAAATAAATATCGATTGGATTCATAGAAAATAAAAGATTGCATTCAACTTCTGCAATCATCGATCAAATATGCATAGATAACTCACAACTTCGATCATCCGAAAAGTTACAAGTCGCTTAACCATCGACACTAAAAGTATCTTGTGTGTTGTAGCCCTTAGGGATAACAAGTGAGCGATTTAATTACAGATTAGACATAACAAAATACGTTCTTAACAAAAACATAGTGGCGCTTTCATGATTTGTATAGAGTCAAGAGCAAAATGGAATAGTTGCGTAATGTGGTATTCTTTCGCTTAATGAGTGTTTAATTCCCAGTTAATGCTTTAAGTTGTTATATGTATAGCTTCTATTCGCTTAAATTAATCGTTAGCTGTTGTGATAAGAGACCTTTAGCTTTAGATTAGCCGGAAACTTCATAGTGGAATTTATATTATGATCATAATTTTATTTTATAGTTTACTGTAGGTACGAGTATCTCGGATCCGAGCTTACTATTGATCTAGGATAAAAAGCGATGTTTATGATAGATAAAATAGATGGAATCTATAGGGTTAAATAGATAGTCATAAAGCCTGCTTTATGCACTTCTCAGACGCATATTCTAATTTCTAATAATTCTGCCCCATTGTCCTACGTGAGCGACGAAAGCGACGCGACGCGATACGACAGACATGAATTTTTAGCTCTAGCACAAGTGAGAGTCATAGGTTTTACCTGCTGGACGACATTTATTTTTTTAATGATGGTTTGCGTTTGAGTTCTACCATGCATGGTGGAAAGCCTAAAAGACTGGAGTGTGCTCAGGGTAAACTTGATAAGCTGCTGAGACTATAAGCTGCCTATTCACTCTTGCTTTTAAGGTATTCACCCAATACACACAAGAAAACACGAACGGTGTCAGTTGACACCAATAATTTTGATTGTCAGAATATCTAAAACGAGATTAGTCTTATTAGTTGATTGCAAATGGGGAAACACACTGCCACTTTATCCCGCTAGGTGTCGTATCATCGCTGGCGTTGTTTACCTAACAATAAAGTGTTAAAGACCATACATTTTTTACGCGTTAATTATTAAATATACTTAAATTAGTTAATTATTATGCTTTAATGTTGTGGATTTGCTTAAATATTGTGGATTTACAATGTAGTAATAAAGGCACACATCGATTACCTCCTGATGACGAAAGAAGAAAACGGTGCGCCTAAAATTGAAAACCCAGTTCATCTGCAAGGTTATGATAGCGCTCACTCTAGACTTGACAATTTTTATGGCGAGAGTACTTAAAATGATTAGTTTCCTGCCCTTAAAAACTTTTAAAATATATTGTTTTCAATACTGCAAAAGAACCTGACAGTTACCAACGAGGGTGGCGCCATCTGTGTTTAGCTTTGCCTGTCCCTTCTCAGCGTCAGTAGGATTGAGTGCGTGGGTGGTACGTTTCCAGTTCTCCAGAACAGCCTATCACCAGTAAAAGTTCACAATTAACGTCCAATTGTCCCTGTTAATGGGAAATAATTACTGATCCTGGTCGCGTGACTAGCCTGCTGATGGATGGCGTGTCGAGATACGGTCTTTGCTGCCGAATTTATGGAGTGTGGTCTTAGGTTTTTGTTTTTAATCCGTCTGAATGTTGACTGGTAAATTATCGAATTATACTGCCGTGTTTATTTAATGGGTAGTAGGTAGGGCAAACGTTTATAGAATTGACCAGGATTTTGAAAATTTGCAGCAGGTAGAGCAGTTTATTAATGTTGTATTCGGTTTCAATTTCATAGATTTCATAAAATAATTGCATATTTATGAGGGAAATTCATTCATTTATTTATTTATCAGACAACATTTGTGGTTAGTAACAACAAATATAATCTTAATAACTTTGTTAGTACTTACAATCTAAATTCTAAGGTGTTAGTAATAATTTTAACTTAATGTATGTTAGTACCTAAAAGCTAAAAGTTAAATGTTACGGATCATTTGAATTTATTTTTGAGCGTATAAGCAAAGCTTCGATTGTATACTCGTGGACTTTTTTCTACGTTTTAAAAATATAAGGGTTCCGTATCAAAATCATGCATTTCTACGATTCGCATGTTGGAGATCGTCCGTTCAAAGAATAGACCTAAAGTTGTGGTTT
Source organism: Erebia aethiops (assembly GCA_923060345.2). NCBI lineage: Eukaryota > Metazoa > Arthropoda > Insecta > Lepidoptera > Nymphalidae > Erebia > Erebia aethiops. The sequence goes on from OV281087.1 coordinate 16,782,640, forward strand.
TCACATTCTGACAAAGCTGATCTTCAAAACAAAATAAAAAAAATGAAAATTACAACGAGACGAACATATTATGTATATCTTACTAATATTATAAATGTGAAAGTTTGGATGGATGGATGTATGTATGGATGTATGGATGTATGGATGTTTGTTACACAATCACGGGCCAACGGCTGAACGGATCTGGCTGAAATTTGGCACAGAGATAGGTTATAGTCTGGAATAGCACATAAAAGAGTTCCCGCGGGAACCAAAAAACCTCAAACCACGCAGACGAAGTCGCGGGCATTCGCTAGTAGGTACATAGATAAAAGTCATTCACTGATTCAAATTCAGTCTGAAAGATAAAGAACATTCACTCTTGAATAAATTTAAGACTGGCCACATATTATCACAAAACGTCTGTCAGAAAGAGACCGCTGGAAGGCACTCTGCTGATTAATTTTGTGCCAGACCCTGCACACTGACAGCATTTACTGACATAGCTAAGTAAAGTAAGTGCGATAGAAAGTTTTCGGATAATATGAGGCCGGCCTTACAATTCAAGGCCTGAACTAAAATGGAAATCCTTGTTGAGTCACGAGTTCCATATCAGATAACAGCGACAATTTGTCCGCTGTCATTGTACGGCAACCTACACTAGCTGACCTTGTCCTATAGTACAAAAATAAAATTGAGATCGCAATTTAAGACAACCGTTACATTCACGTATTAACTTATAAGGTCCCGAAGATGTAAAGAATTTTGGGGTACCGCCCGCAATCAAAGTAATTTATTGACCCTCGACTCGACGCAAACAGAGGGATGTTATAAGTTTAACGAGTGTACCTATTAGTTGTGTATCGATGTATCCGTCTGTGGCATCATAGCTCCCAATCGGATGAACCTATTTGTTTTAGTTTTTATTTTGTTTGAAAGGTGACGAGATTGTTCATAGTTATGATTCAAGAAAATCTGTTCAGCCGTTTGATATGAGCAAATTATACAAGTCTGATCGATTCGATACTGCTACTTTAATGTGTCAGGGTTTTTAATTTTAAATATTTCAGTTCATATTAGGTCTATTCAGTTCCGCTTTCAACATTGGTGGTTCCTGAAAAAAAAACTTGTTCTACTGCCGTTAAAATCGTTTAAATATTGGGTTGAACCCTCATGTAGGAAGCCCGACTCTCGCTTAACGTGTTTTTTATTTTAAGATTCATTCTCATAATATTTCACTGCCATGTAAGTTAAACAATAAGATTTGGGTCAAAATTGTTACAATAAAGTCTCTAAAGGCATTATCGGAGCCCGCAATCGCCGTCCGTCCACAAAAGTTCTCAGCTGTTGCCCAAACGCTGAGGTGCGAAGATAAATAGTACGGGACTTATAAACATTGACCCTAAAATAAAAAATGTAAAGCTGATTTTTGGCACAAGTGTTCCTTGGGGTCTGAGAAGTACCTCTTAAAAATTCCCCCCCCCTAGGCCGCGGGCTTAACCCCCCACCCCCCCAAACGTCTCCCCAACCGCAGTTTTTTGTAATTTTCTCAAAAAATATTAGTGCTAGAAAAAAACTTTCTATGGTGAAAATTATCTTCATTAAATTATCTACAAAATAATATTTCAGTTCATTTCCATAAGACTAATAGTTTCGGAGATATGTTAACCCTTTGTGCATGAAAAGAAAATATTTTGCATGTATGGCTTTTTGTAATGTAGTTTCTTGTGATTTCCATAAAAACTGATAGAGCTATAAAATGATATTTAGTTTATTTTGATAAGAGTAATAGTTTTGGAGATATGCCTACCTATTGTGTAAGATAAAGAAAATAATATGCAAATATCGTGTACGTTGTTTTTAATTTTCGAAAAAAAAATAACAGAGTTAGGAAAAACTAATTGAAGTAGTAAGAAACATTGTTAAATTACCTTCAAAATAGTATTTAGGTAATTTTGATAGCACTAAACATTTCGAAAATATACCTGTCATAGTTAACATAAAAGCAATATTTTTCAAAATTTTATATGTTTTCTGTAATTTCTAGAAAACTATTAGAGCTAGGCAAAAAACTCCCAGAAGTAAAAATAAACACCATTTAACCACTTATTAAAAAAAATTAGTTCATAAAGATAGGACTAATAATTTCGAATATATATCCATGTATAGTGTACGAAAAAAAATAAAAAAATTGCTAGAATCCAATGTTATTTGCAATTTCCACAAAAACTATTAGAGCTGGAAAAAATCCTCGGAAGAATAATTAATTTCACTAAATTACCCACAAAAAAGTCTTATGGTGAATTTAGATAGGACCAATAGTTCGAGAAATATGGCAACCTATATTCCAAGATTTTTTTTTTTTTCGACAACCGTTGGTATATTATTAATTTTTCACAGAAACTACTAGAACTAGAAAAAAAAACATAAGGAGCAAAAATGAACTTCATTAAATTATCTTCAAAATAATTTTTAGTTTATTTTGATAGAACTAATAGTTTCGGAAATATGGCTGCCTAACTGGAATAAAAAACTAAACCTTTGTAAAATCCGTAAATGTTTATTGTAATTTCAAGAAAAAGTATTAGAGTTAGGAAAAAAGCTGTCAGGACTTAGTACAAAGATTATTAATTTACCTATAAAATAGTGTTTAGTTTATGTTGATAGGACAAATAGTTTTCGAAATATACCTTGCTGTTGTGTAAGAACCGGTGGTAGTCATGTAGACTTAGCATAGTACTATGGAATAAATTTAGAAATTAACCTCTAAATAAATAACGTATTTTTGATTTTAGGCGCAAATGATGTCCTCTTTTCTCCCCACTCCCACAACCCCCCTCCCACCTCCCACCTCCCCCCTCCCCCCTCCCACAACCCTACTCGCACCTCCCACAACCCCCCTCTCACCTCCCCCCTACCACGACCCCCCTCCCCCTCTCAAATATCTAGCCGATTGTGCTTTTTTGTAATCGGATTACAATTCAAGTAACAAATCAAATGTTTTTACTCAAGTAAACATTTACAAGTGCTTTTGAATCGTCCAGTGAATCTACCATTGGTTCGGAGTGCCGTTAACAGTTAAAAGTTAATCTGATAAAATTATCTGCAAGATAGCTGTTGGATGTTGGTGGTTCATTTACATTGTTTTTATGTAAATGCATATTGCATACCTACATATAGTTGAAAGGACTTCGAGACGTAGGTATTTATTATTATTATATTAGTAGGTAGGTATTATTAAAGCACATCATCATGGTCGTCATCATCACCCTCTTCCCCATCAATGGTAACATTTGCACACGAACCATGTCATTCCACCCGCATTTCCTTTGCAATCCTATTCGTTATTCTTCGGCCTACGCGACGCCTTGTCTTTGTTAGAACTTTGAACGAATATAAATAATAATATTTAATATATTATTTACTGAGTGTGGTGCTGTTTTGTAGATAGAGATATCATGATTATTACCTACTATTAATTTATTGTAATATAGCATCGATCATTATCAAATAGAATGTGTAGGTACAAAGTCAAAATTATTGCAAAATATTTTTCTGTCATGCACGTTTTCGATCGTCATATTTCCGAAAGTATTCGGTCGATTGAAATGAAATAAAAAGCATTTTGAAGAAGATTTTATGAACTTTCATTTTGTTCTTGTCGTTTTTTTCCTAGCTCTTATACATTTTGTGCAAATCACAACAAACTTACACGATTTAAAAAAAAAAAAACAAATGCGTCAAATAAGCCGGCATATTTGCAAAACTATTTATCCGATCATAATGATTTAAGTGCCATATGGTAGATTATTTAATGGTAATTATTTTCGCCATAGATGGTTTTTTTCTAGCACTAATATTTTTTGAGAAAATTACAAAAAACTGCGGTTGGGGAGACGTTTGGGGGGGTGGGGGGTTAAGCCCGCGGCCTAGGGGGGGGGAATTTTTAAGAAGTACTTCTCAGACCCCAAGGAACGCTTGTGCCAAAAATCAGCTTTACATTTTTTATTTTAGGGTTCCCATACATAGCTTGCACAAGTAGCCTGGGCTAAAAGCTGTATGTACACTAGCAGCTCAAACATAGACGTGTAAATCATGAACTACCAACCGCAAGGTTATTTGGGCCGAATCGCGGGAGTGTGCCCGTTCAGTACGTAACTTTTGGGGTGTTATCGCCGCGCCTTCTTGACAACCTCCAAATTATTTTACTCTTCGTCACTTTCTCCATGTCACTCTCTTTCTGGGGCAGACATCACATTCATCATCCATCTTTGGGCCTGTGCAGTCCGAGCGCGACTTGGGGATTCAAGGCGCGGTGAGGTGCAGTGGGCAGAGTCTAGTCTTCAGAGTGGCAGCTAATGCACGAATACGAGAGTTGGCCGGCCATGCCTACTGCCTGCCGCTTGAGGAGGCGTTTGAGCGAGCATATTTTCATTATATCAAGTAATGCAAGTAAATGAGATGAGTTTAAGTTAAAAAAATTAAGCCGCGCCTTAGTGCCTGCACTCCACTCCGTCTACGTAACTAGGCACGTAAACGGAGAATTGAATTGACGGAGAATTCGTTTTGTAGAATTGAATTAATTTAGTGTCTAACTAGTGACTTAGACTGAATCGTCAATTACATCGGGTGTCAAGGGTAAACATGCCCTCAAGTAAGTTTTTTACGAATGATGTGCGAAACGCGTCTTTTGTTCTAAGCCAAGCAATAAGCTTCACATTGCAAGTTACATCAATATCAAGTTTACGTTAATACGTCCCTTAAGAATTATTGCAGGTCTTAGCACATCTTCTCTATTTCGCACGCCTCACATTGTTGTTAAGTTCAGAGGATTTGTTTACGAGTCGACGCTTTCGAAAGGTAACGAGCACTGAATTCACAACACGATTCACGAAAATCAAACGTTAGCTGTCAAATAACTCTGATAGGGCCCGCGCCGGTATCAAAGACCAAAGCCATACCATTTCTATTATCTTATGTAGAATTCTGTAATAATGAATGCCGCGCCGTATCCGTACCAACTCGAGTGAAAACATCGCTCCGCTATGCCGATGACATATAATTGATAATGTAAATATTGCAATTGACCTGGACCTAGATATTCACGGATATTGGAGTGATCACGAACTGGGCACAATACGTTTTGTATTATTTTCTTTGGAATTTATACCTAAGTAAAAGCTGGTTAGTTTCTGGTGTGAATTAGAATATTCACATCCGATTTCAGTCCGGTGCTAGCCATTGCAGCGAGTGCGCGCAACCAGTGTTATTCGTATTCGTGTTTCGTTATTTTATTTTATTATTGAAATACCGTCAGTAATGAAATATGTCGGAGAGTAGTAAAAGTGAACCGGGTACCTCGGGGATGGATCATGAGCCGCAAAGCCATAAGAGAAAGGCAGGTGAAGAGATGACAGAGAGTAGTGATGAGGGATTTATACGAGTAACTCGGAGACGGGCCAAACGATTTGTTTCGAGTGATTCCTCAGATCTAAATAAATCAAAAGTGAACGAGGACTTTACAGAGTATCATGAGGTATGTGTCACATCTCTAAAGGAGTTGCCGAAGCAAATGGCGCTAGCTAAATTGTTAAGAGAGGAAAATATACTGAATATTACAAGAATTAAATACAAGTCTGCTTTTAGAGTTTTTGTGCAGTTTAAGACCATGGAAGATGCAGAACGCTTACTGAAGTGTAGTAAATTCCAAGAATTGGATTATCGGTGCCAGAAGACATATGAAACTTCAGTTTCATATGGTATAATGAGGGGTGTTGATTTAGATATGACGGAAGAAGAAGTTCTGAAAACATTAGAATGTGATACTAAAATTAGGTCACTGAAACGATTAAAACGGTTGGATACTGATGGAAAATGGATAGATTCTGAATCAATGAGAATATGTTTTGAAAATGCAAATTTACCAGAATTTGTATATGCATATGGTTGCAGGTTCAGGATAGAACCCTTTATTTTTCCAGTATCTCGGTGCACTGGATGCTGGAAATTTGGACATATAATAAAATTCTGCCCAACAAAGAAGATTTTATGCCCTAAATGTGGAAGTACGGAACACGACAACTGTGAATTAAAGGACATAAGATGTCTTAATTGTAAAGGGGCACATTTTGTCCTCAATAAAGATTGCCCGTATTATTTGAAAGAGAAAGATGTTCGTTTACTTATGAGTAAGGAGAACATAAGTTACAAAAAAGCTTTGCAGAAATACCTTCTAAGTAAAGAACAAGATGATGAGACGGATAGAGAGGAACAGGAGGAAGGAGAGTTATTTCCGACACCTACGTGGGATGGATTTGAATCTTATAGCAGTAAATTGAAAAAAGATGTACAGCACAATATTGTAGAAGAGGAAGAAGAAGACTCTGAAATGCCAACAAAAACGAATGTAAAAAAACAACAAAAAAGTCGTATAAAAAGCAGAAGAAACAAGGTAAAAAGGCTAAACGAGGAGTTAATGAAAATGAGTTTGATACGTGTTTTGAAGAAGTGGAGGAAAATAGTTCGAAGAATACAGATAGTACCGATAAGAAACATTTTAGCGCAAAAAGAATCTTTTCTAGAATTCAGACGGTGATATCATCGAAAGAATCTTTTGAACTTAAAGTTGTGGGTGTTATTAAAATATTATTTGAAGAATGTAAGGTATTTATAGTAAGTTTTTTGACAAAGGGAAAGGTTTTGGAAAGTATTGTACAATATTTTAGTGATAATTATTATGGCAGGTAGTTTTAGAAAGAAAATTATTTTTAATGTTTTACAGTGGAACGCACAAAGCCTCAAGCCCAAATTGCTAAGTTTTGGAGAGCTTTTAATACAAAACAAAATTCATGTAGCTCTTATCAATGAAACATGGCTGGATTTTGCAGATAATATAAATGTACGTAATTATAATATTTTCCGACAGGACAGAATTGACGGCTATGGTGGGGTAGCAATTTTGGTACATGAGTCCATTCGGTGTTCTGTCTGTCCACTTAGTTGCAATAATACGGATATAGAAGTGATTCATTTGAGACTTTACAATTGCAAACATTTGGAAAATATTGTTTCTGTCTACTGTCCTGCTTCAGTTCGCACTTCCTTAGCGGATTGGGATAACTTTTTTGCTTTGTTTCCTAGGAAAACTTTAATAGGCGGAGATTTCAATGGTCATCATAGTAATTGGTCATACAAGACTGATGCTAGAGGTATTCAAATAGCTGATGCGGCTTTGAATAATGATTTTATTTCTCTAAATGACGGCTCGATTACGCGTTTAAAGTTAGTCAGTGGTTCTCCACAAAAGTCTTCCCCAGACATTTCGTTTATTTCTTCCGACATTGCTGTTAACTTTGACTGGTCAGTTTTGAATGAAAATCTTGGGAGTGATCATCTTATGATAAAAATTAACACAAGTTTATATTATGAACATTCGACTATTCTTAAAAAAAGTAATTTTAAAAAGGTTCAATGGTCTGCTTATATTAACAATCTTCGAGATTCTTTTTCAGAGGTAGAAGTGTCATATTTTAATGGAAATGTACAGGCTATGTATGATTTTTTCGTAGAAATGATAAATAAGGCAGCCGATATCAGTATTCCATATGTAAAATACTGCACTGATCCACAGACGAACTTTAAACCGAGAGATTATTGGGAGCAGTCTCTTTCCCTTTCCGTCGCAAAAAGAAGATTGGCACTTAGTACGTTCCGGCGTAACCCTACTCCAGATAACCTGCGTGCTTTGGAAATAGAGACAGAGAATTCCAGCAAAAGTATTCGGCAAGCTAAAAACATGAGTCGACAAAAGTTTTATAATTCAATTGATGAGAGCGTAACTTCACCAGAGATGTGGCAACGAATGCGATGGATTAAGGGAATACGTCGACCTAGGTCTGTCGTACCATTGGATAAGCAAAAAGAGTTGCTGAATTCTTTAACACCGGACTCTGTAACGAATCGTTGTCCTAATTTCACATCGGTAAATGACTTGCTAGAGTCTGATTTTAATTGGGCTGAACTTGAAAATTGCTTGAAAAAGAAAGACACAGCACCGGGAGAAGATGACATTACATATTCGATGATCTTTAACTTACCCGAGTCTGCCAAAATATTTCTTTTATGTTTATATAATTGTATTTACCAGTCCGGTGTCATTCCACAGCAATGGCAAAATATTACGGTTCTACCCATACCTAAAGTTGGCAACTCTACGGCAGAGGTAAAACTTAGGCCAATATCATTGATCTCTTGTATATGTAAAACTTTCCATCTGATGATTTTAAGAAGATTGGAATGGTATATTGAACATAATAAAATACTTTCACCCTTTACTATTGGATTTAGAAAAGCACAATCTTGTACAGATGCATTAGCAAGGTTAGTATCATACATTCAAGTTGGTTTATCGAAAAATGTTCCTACATTAGCCTGTTTCCTTGATATTAAGAATGCATATAATAACGTTGATGTGGATAAGGTACTCAATATATTGGATGAGTTAAATGTGGGTACAAAAATATGTAAGTACTTATGGGGGTTTCTGAGTGATAGACATCTAGGTATTAGATCTGAATCCGGTGATATTTTACTTTCAAGGTCTACGAATAGAGGTCTGGCCCAGGGTGATCCCTTATCACCGATTCTCTTCAATATTGCAACGCACCAAATTTGTAAATTAGCCCAAGAAGGAGGAGTTCTTATGTCACAGTACGCTGATGATTTTGTAATATATTTTGCTGACAAAGACTTAAATGTTTGTGAATCACGTTTACAGGAAGTATTAAATTCTAGTGTATCCATTTTGAATGACCTTGGTTTGGACGTGTCCACGAGTAAAACAAACCTTTGCTTTTTTAGCAGAGGAAGAAGAAGGAATATACCCTCTCTTAATATTAATGGTGAACCTTTATCCTCCTCAGATTGCGTAAAATATTTAGGGCTATGGCTTGATAGAAGTCTTTTGTGGAGAAAACACATAAACTATGTGGGGGAAAAGTGTACTAAGTTTCTCAATCTGCTAAGAGTTCTGGCAGGGCCTAGTTGGGGAATGCATCCTAAACATATGAGACGTCTTTATATTGCTATAGTCAGGAGCAGAATGGACTATGCTAGTTTTTTGTTTGACAGTAGCGCGAAAACCAATACCTCTAAACTGGACAAAATACAGAATCAGGCATTGAGAATAATCGGGGGTTTTGTTAAAAGTTCTCCTATTCATGTAATGGAGTGCGAGTTAAGTTTACCTCCTTTACATTTAAGAAGGTTATATCTTGCTTTAAAATTTTGTTTAAAATCATTTTCTTTTGCTAACAATAGTACGATTGATATAATATCTGGACTAAGTGATTTGTGTTCAAACAGGTACTGGGCAAATAAAAAGCAGCCACTCTTAGTTAAAGCATATAAGGAAACAAAAGACACTGAATTATATTCAAGTGATCCACTTCAAATGTTTTCTTTGAATATTTGGGTTTCTAGAATAGATATTAAAAACACTGTGGTAACCAATTTAGATTCTGTACAAAATTCAAAAGCCAGTTATGAATTAAATTTTCTTAAGGCGGATGTTGTCAGAGAATTGAATGAAAAATATAATAAGTGGCATAAAATATTTACTGACGGATCAAAGAGTGATAACAACAGAGGGGCTGCTTTTTATGATCACAGTAGAGAAGAAAGGGGAATTTTTAAGATTAAAAATAATGTATCGATAATGACGTTGGAGCTCATTGCAGTCTTAAAGGCCGTAATGCATGCTTCTTCAACTGGATCACCTTTAACTGTAATTTTTTCTGACAGTAAAAGTGCGCTTCAACATTTGGCTCGATGCGCCTCTGCTTACAGAGGTCTACCGATAGCCTATACTGTGCTTCAGAAGATCTATGAATTTTTTCAGAGCGGCAGGAGGCTGAGACTGCAATGGGTTCCAGCTCATATAGGTTTAAAGGGAAATGAAGAGGCAGATAGGCTTGCTAAATTAGGCAGTACGGCAGGAACGGATTTCAGTGCCATTCCTTGTTATTCTGAGGTTCTTTCAAAGTTCAATCATTTAGCACACTCCCTTTGGAAATTATATTTTGACGACAGATCTAGAATGAAAGGAATTTGGTACAAAACAGTCCAGTCCGAGCCGCTGCGGATGCCTTGGTTTGAGCACAAGAAAATAAGGAGGTTTCAGACCAAGCTAGCTTTTAGAATTAGGTCTGGGCATTATCCATGTAAGAAATTTTCATATTTGATGGGGATAACGGATTCACCGAATTGTGAAGTTTGTGGACAGGTGGAAGATGTACAACATCTTTTGATGGAATGCAGCAGAAATAGAAGAGAACGGGATTCACTGATGAGCCGCTACAATTTGAATTGTAGTGATGTTGGCACTGCACAAAGTGCCATAAGCAGTCCAACATCCGAAATAGCGATTGCATTCTATGATTTGGTTGCCGCGGCTCATCGGTGATGAACATTTGATGTAAACAGTTGTTGAGTCCGTCTTTTTCTTTAGATGTGGGAGTTTCTTACATGATGGATAGTCCAATTTGGTATGGAATTTAAGTAATGTTTTGTTTTGTTTGTTTGTTTATTTTGTACGATGGGGCTGACATGTCCAAAAGGGCAAAAGCCTCAAAAAAATAAAAGATTAAAAAAAAAAAAAAAAAAACATCCGATTTATTCTGATGTGTCACATGATAATAACATAGCATAATTCGAACAAAAATATATTAAGATGAATTTTCCCGGATCTGGCCTGGTGGGAGGCTTCGGCCGTGGCTAGTGTAGTAGTGGCCCTACCGGCAAAAGACGTGCCGCCAAGCGATTTAGCGTTCCCGTACGGTACCTACCATGTAGAAACCGCATAGGGGTATGGGTTTAATTATATAACTGCCATGCCCCTAACAGGTTAGCCCGCTAACATCTTAGACTGCATCATCACTTACTATCAGGTGAGATCGCAGTCAAGGGCTAACTTGTAGTGGAATAAAAAATAAAAATAAAAAAAATAGTTTTATCCTTGCTATAATATTCAAACGCGACAGCGTCTATCCTTCTTACTTTTGACGAAATTTGGGTACAAAGTAAACTTACTTCCCTAAGACGGACATAGGCGACTTTTGTATCCCGGAAAATTAATCAGTTCCAACGGGATTGAAAAAAAACTTAAAATATGTACGCGGATCTAGTCGCGGACATAATTTATTTTATAACTAAACAGTCAACACGAATTTCGCCACGACTTAAATGTTAGGAAATTCTTTAAAATATTAATTCTGATAGTCTAAATTGATGACTTTTACTTTTACTTCACGGTACCATCGCGTTTAGATCCAACAAAAGGTTAATATAAAATTATTCATGTGTCTTTAATAGCATGTCGAAGTCTTCGTCTATTTGCATGTATTCGCAACAATAAAGGTCGTGTATGCTTTCGTAACGGGCGACTAGGTATGCAGAACATTAGTCACGCGGGCATTCGCTCTTTGGGGTGGCGTATCGGTCGCAATTCACTTTCGACAGCGGTCGTGCGCCTCACGGCCTACGAGTACACAAAGCCTTAAGAGGCTAATAGACGATGTCTTGCGGACGATAAAACCAACGTCTGCTCTTGATTAACAATGTGCTCTTGTTTATGGTCAAGCAGATAATATTCCTTGTTGATCAAATTTGGGGGTCTATTACGGTAACAAGACATTTGTGGTGTTACTATCGCAATCACCTACAGGCAAAGACGTGCCGCCATGCGATTTAGCGTTCCGGTACGATGCCGTGTAGAAATCGAGTAGATTAACATAACTGCCATGCCCCTAACAGATTAGCCTGCTACTATCTTAGACTGCATCGTCACTTACCATCAGGTGAGATCGCAGTCAATGGCTAACTTGTGGTGGATAAAAAAAAACCTATTACTGGGTAACATATTGGCCAAAATAATTCATTTTCGCAGCCAGAATACCATAAATTCAGCCAAACACGACCGGGATTGTAGCAATTATTGATGCAACTTTTCCGTAATAGCCTTGTAAGTATAGGTTTTCCAGAGTACAGGTTGGGAGAGGTTGCGTAATAAGCCTGGTTTGTTGCCGGTTCTTTTTATGTAAGAAAGGGAAATCTGTGAACCCCTTTGGTAAAGTTTGACTACACAGCATGTAAATGATTTTTTTAATAAAAAGAATTATATTCCATTCTGTTTAAACATCCAGTCGCCGGTACTGTCGTTACCTATTCCGGATATTTTTATCGTTTTGTTGAAAAATTACCAACGCGTAGCAATAACTCGTTGCGGCACCTTAAGCCGCGCTAACCGAGGTATCAGGATTATGATCTACGCTCGTAATTATGAAGCGGTTACTTACAACACGCTGAACCAGCAGTTTGCTTGTCTTGCGTAACTGCGTAGCCGGCCAGATGCTTATTTGCGCGATAGCAAATTATCATCTGGTTAACTTTACATTAAGCGCAGCCTATTGTAGTCGCTACTTCGTGCGTACTTAGGTCATTTTTAATTTGATTTTCTCAACCGCCGAGTTGAAATTTTTTCGTTCTTTTACTACATTATTTATTTTAATTAACATTTGTTCACCTCAGTGTGTTTACATGATGTAATGTTTGTCTTTTACAGGTACGTAACGGATCCCGACCTCTGAATTACTAGTACTCACAAATGGAGAAACGTCTACTCAATCTAGTCACTTGATAATATAATGTAAGTTTAAACATGACCCTTGTTTTTATTATCCATACTAATATTATAAATGCGATAGTGTGTTTGTTTATTGGTTTGTCCTACAATCACGCCGTAACAGAGCAAAGGATCGACGTGATTTTTTGCATGGGTATATACTTAGTTGAGGACCTGGAGAGTAACATAGACTACTTTTAATCTCGGAAAATTGAGAAGTTCGCGAGGGAATTGAAAAGCTTAGGTATTCCACGGGGACAAAGTCGCGGGCATCAGCTACAATTTTATAAACTATTCTATCTGGCAAAACACTAAGTAAGTAGCAGCACTAGAGGAACTTCCATACGTGTTTCCGCCATTTATGTATAATATCGATTGTTGCCGGAATTTGCTTTTCCGACCCTTTGATGTTTATCGTGGATTTGAGCTTATTGGAGTTGCTTCCACAATTTGCATATACATGGCAGCAACGCTGATAAAGATTCTTTTTGAGGAAAGAATTCGTATAGAAATCCATACTATAATATTATAAATGCGTAAGTGTGTCTGTCTGTCTGTCTGTCTGCTACGCTTTCACGACCCATCTGTTCAACGGATTTTGATGAAATTACAGGGTACAGGGATAGGTTGTATCCCGGGGCAGGACATAGGCTACTTTTTATCCCACAAGATTAAAGAGTTCCCGCGGGAATCAAAAAATCGTAATCCACGCGGACAAAGTCGCGGGTGTAATCTAGTTATTGAATATTTAGAAGGGAAATTCATTCATTCATTTATTTATTTTACTTTTTATCCCGGAAAATTTAAGAGTTCCCGCGGGAATAAAAAAAATCTGTTCAACCGATTTTGATGAAATTTAGTACAGGTATAGGTTGTCTCCCGGAGAAGGACATAGCGGGAATCAAAAAACCATAATCCACGCGGATGAAGTCGCGGCCATCAAAGGTGAAGTAGCAAATAAACAAAGGCATGTAGGGGCGCTCGATTAGACCGAGCGGCGGTTAGTAAAAACTTCGCCACTGGCCGTGTGGAATGCCGCGTAAGTTGATCCTTTAAACGAGTGACGAGGAATCCTGGCGGCTGTGCACGTTCACCGCACCGATGACACTATCCCTTTCTTATTTATATTTTCATCCTTTCTTAACAATATTTAATTCAAGTTGATGCATTTTACTTCATCACTGAATTTAGGTAATTTTTTTTTCGTCCGCGTGGATTTAAGTTTTTTGGTTCCCACGGGTACGTTAGTCATAACGGAACAATGTTGTGTTGTTCCAGACTATAATCTATCTCGATGCCAAATTTTATCCAGATCCGTTCAGTCGTTCTGGCATGATTCAGTACCAAACATCAATCCATCCACCCAACCTTTGCATCTATAATATTAGTATAGTTTTTATCATTCTTCTTTAGGTAACAACTTTTGTGTTCATGTTTAGATCCAAATCTAGACACTTATAATATTTTTGTACTGTAGGTAGGTATCTTTTTTTCTTTATGAATTTATTTTTGAAGAATATATATTCCTTACAAAAAGTTATTTAATACTTACGGCAATTAAGGTAGCATGTTGAGAACCACTGAATAGGTTTAAATAAGGTTGAGAACGGACTTTGCGGCGAAGGCTGCCGAAAAAGGTTTCAGTAGATACAAAAAAATAATCAAAGATATTAGGATAATGTTCAAGAATGTAAAACTTTGTTTAGGTATGTCTCTAATTTTTTTCTTATTACGTAAATTAAAAAAAAAAAATTTTATGAATTTGTTTAGATATTTACTACATCATTTACAAATATTACACACCACACCACACGTTATTTTATCCTTTGATTATTTTAGGTAAATACATATTTACTGTATCGAAATTAGAACTTTCTGCCTTACTTCTTAATCCACTTACGTTGTGACTCCATATCACTAGAATAACGGTAGCATTAAATACGATGTACTTCATATGTTTTCATAGCTTTTCTATATCAGGTTCTCGCCAATGCAGGCTCGAAGCGATGTCTATCCCACGCAATATGTTAAGCTCGCGTGGTTACGAGCATAACCGTTAACTGTTGTAATTACCGCTTTTGTCTTTGCTGCCGAAAATGAGATACCCTTTGTGCGAGCTCTCTTGTTCTGATGGAGGCTTTATCAAGCGGGCGTTGTTAGCGTGCACATAAAATACGGGTCAAAAGTCTCTGTTGCATTAACACTCTGTGGTAAATTAAGGGAATGACCCGTCTACAGTCGACAAAAATACGGCTTCTAAACAGACGAAGAGCCGTGTAATTAAATCAATATCCACAAATACAACCGTCATAATTTTATTGGTTGCATTTGCTACTTCGATACTTTGTACGAGAATAAAAACTAGTACGATGCCATTCCAAAGTGGTTCTCGATGCAGACATAAAAATTATTCGGCTAACATTTCAGAACAATCGATGAACGAATAAAAAGTAAAGGGGACCTACACGAGTCGATCCGAGAACCTTCTTTTAAGTACGCAGTTAAAAATAATTGCATCGCTTGAAGCCTTGCGTTTCTTGTCAAAAATGTAGAACTCTCCGTATAAAATCGGAATATTTTATGATTTATTCTTAGCCGATCAAGCATAGATTATGCAGACAGAAATGGTATGATGTTAAAAAGAGTACAATGAGTAAGGGGCAAGTAAAACTCGAAAGCTATTTATCATAAACTTATCGGAACACCGAGGCGGCGCGTTCGGTTTTCTCTCACGTCCATATATACTTGAGCTGTGTCGTTTTCTTTTTGTTTCGGAAACAATGATTACCGCGTTGTCTGGCATGCGATGAGCGGGTTGGACGCTAAGATTGTTTTGCATGGAACGAGGTGAAACCATCAATTTGTATGGAGAAGTTGCGCGGGAAATACGGCCGCTCCTTGAACACCCCGGTCGAGGGCTATATTTAAACTTTTAACACTTGAACACTGCCTGTTATTTATTGATGAAAGTATTACTAAACCATTTAACTAACAAATGTTCACTGCGATCATTTTAGTGAGTATAAGCTTTTAGGAAAGCTGACTCTTGGGCAAACGACAACATTTATTTAATTATTAAATGTATCTATAAATCAATCAGCTATTCGAAACAAAAAATCGTGTGCTATGAAGTTCATCAAATAAGTATGAAGTCACATACCATGACCAGTGGGTCATCAAACTATAAGCGAAGTCGAGTTGCAGCCCGCAAATAGAATTGTGTAATATTTTTTTTAATAATTTGTGTAATGGTATTATTATTGTGTAATTGTGTGAGTCCGGTGATTTTAATGGATGCCAAAATACATTACATGGAATAGAAAAACTTTGTAAATTTACCTTTTATAGGAAAGTCGAAACCTTGAATGACCATACCGTTATCAGTTCCAATTTAGTTTGAAAGGACACGCCTTTCGTGTGCTACTGTTAATTTTCTAAAGATCCTTAGAACGTAGAAATTTCAAGTTCAATACAATATTTTTCCATTGTTCTCCGTACATAGTGTGTAGAAGCCCTAATAAATCAATTTCAAGGGCCTCCAGCCTCACAAATGTGAATATTTCGCACTTGTGAGGATATATTCATGCGGCCCTCGTTTGTAGTCGTACTGCGGTTTCGAGTGCCGATGTAAACCTGTGTTGCATTTACAGTACCTACATGTTCCGAGTCGGACTTCGGCTGATACACTCTACCGATCAATATGTACATGTTTGTGTACATAATGTTCTGCCAAGTAGGTATCTACTGACCTGAGTTAGTGACTTTTATTTTATGGAAAACAGTGAGTTCAGGTTTCTGGCACATACCAGGACTCGCTTGTTCTCACTTTTTTTTTTGTATGTTGACTATTTTGTACTTGATAGCGCGCTTTTACCTTGTAGACGATGATGCAAGCTAAGATGGCCGCTTCCATCAGGAGGCATGGCAGTTATCAGGTAGCCTGTATCCCTAATCGGTTTATGCGTGCGGTCACAAGTACTGTCGAATCATCAAGGAAATCTACCAAGTAGACCAAGTAACACTGCTTCAATGGGTCAAAGCCTTCTACCATTCAACATAAAACATCTATGGTATTTAATTGAGGTACTGTTTTTTTTTAAATGTTTATTTCACTAAAAGACCTTTCTCAAAATAGTTGTCATTGGCGACCCTTAGAACGTAAAACACGAGACTGCAGGACAGGAGAAAACGTCTGCATGAATGGTCCGAGTCAGAGGCGAATGTCGCTCTGTCTTGTGGTGTTAGTGAGAATGGATTTTTATGAGTTACGCGCACGTCGATACTGGAAATGATTTGCATCAATCCACTCCTAAGAACACGACCAGCGAAGTGCAAATAAACAGCTGCGATTGCGGGAATCCATAAAAAATTTTTGAATTAACTAGCAGTGGCGCCCGATGAAGCCTGTATTGTAGTAGTTGTAGACGACGAGTGCCCGCCTCGCCTCGTAATGATCAGCATCTGTGAATCAATGAGATCCGTGCGCATTTTATTTAACGCCGCTATAAATTTGCATCATCAAACAGCGGCTGCGGCCGGCGCCGAGGCACGTTCAGCAAATAGAATAAATACGTCCCTCGCCTCGTTCACCCTCTCTGCCCTCCTACCCCGCCCGTAGCCCTATTACAAACAAAATTAGCCTCCTCTACATTGTGCTACCGACTTGAGCTGGTTTTTAGGGTTCCCGACTGGTGTGCGACGTGTTACGTGCCAGAGGTTTCTCAGTTACTTTGGTCACATTGTCAACACCGGCTTTGTTACTTGGATTAACTTATAGTCGCAGGTGGAAGGCAAAAGGCCACGGGGCCTATCACTTAGCCGTTGCACTGGTTGGACCAGGTCAAATCACTCACTCATGGCTTCTACAAGCAAGTGCTACCCGGAAATACCGAACAGAGGGAAGGCCTTTATTTGACCGACGTATAATATACGGACACGACCTACAGTTATGAAGCGCACTAAGTATCACGAAGAATAAATAGTGTGATTGAGTCCATCCGTCTGTCACACCTTTTGGAAGTAACTCCTCTGCTCTATCGACTTGTAATCAATTATAAATGCGAAAGTGTGTTTGTTTTTTGGTTTGTCCTTCAACAAGACCGAGCAAGGGATCGTCGTGATTTTTGGCACGGGTATAGTTTAAGACCTGGAGAGTGACATACACTTTTTATACCGGAAAATTAAGTATTTTCCGCGGGAATAAAAAAATCTTAAACCACGCGGACGACGTCGCAGGCATCAGCTAGTTTGGAATTGTTTTAAATATAAACCTTTTCAAACAAATTTAGCGTTGCGCTTTCAAATGAAATGAATTTTTTAATGTGACGGTACCTAGATAAATTATTAATTTCACCACCATATTTATATTGTTCTTGGAACCATCGATGTGGGCAAGTTGGACTCACTCTTGGCCGGTTTTTTAAGTTATGTGCAGGTTCGCGCGATTGTACGCGCCATAAGTGGCGAAATGATACCTCTCGGCATCTAGTTCTTGTCAGGCTGCTGCTGGATTTTTTCTTAGTGGCAGTTAGGCCGGGGAGTTATAGCAGTTAGTAATTGGGCAATAATTGAAGTAGTCAATGTACTGTTTCTTTTATATTCCGACGCAAGATCAGGTGGAATGTCATAAAAATAGTTTGGTTTCCAACGCATCTTTCGTTAAACTTTCTTTCGCTTCCATCAATTTATATAATGCTTTTTGTAGTATTTTAGTCTCTGTTACTTACGTAATAAGGCATAGTTATAATTCTATATAGATTGTTAGCCTTCACAAATAATTTTATGGTTTGAACGGTTTTCTTGAACGTTTAAGGCTGGGCATATCTAGGCACTGCCATTTTGACACATCGTTAGATACGAGCCCTGAATATTTCTGGACTGCACCTATTTGACTTTGTAATTTCGTATTTATGATACATGAGACGAAGGAATGGACTAAAGAGTCTTTATATTTGTTATTCTTTCACCACCTTATACGCGTAGGCTCGTATGAACGTGCCTATATGAAAGTCTAATGAACGGAATGCTGTCAGATTTAGAAAAGATAAGCATGTGAATAGTCAAGCGAGCGGGGCGACCGATGAACTCGGAACGAGTTTGCCGGATTCGAATCCGTTGAAGACCAATAAGCCGGGCTTAGCATCGATCTCCGATTCGGCGATTACGGACGGCGTTGACGGATGTCAGCTTAACTTGTCTGTCACTGCCCGCCGGAGACACCTACCACATTAATCTCTATACCCTGTACGAGCAACACGTAGATTTACGCATCGTCGAAAGTCATTTATATGCAAATCATTTGAACTTGACGAAATCGTGACTCTAATATGCGTGACGTACGGAGGTGATTAGTATTATGATTAGGAACGTAGGTGTACACTGTACATGCTTAAATTACATTTCAACCCAGCTATATTCGGGCAACTTACCTATTCCCATTACTGATTGCTGTTCTCCTCTCAGAATGAAAAGGTATTAGGCCACAGACTACCACGCTGGCCAATGCGAATTGGCACTTCACTTCACACACTGTTGAAACCGTAAAGGATAACTCTCAGCGATACAAGTTTCCTACTCCTTATGATTCTTCATCGGTAAAGAGATGCATGCCTAGTATTCGAACCCTGGATCCCAGGAATATATCATATCTTCTTTAAACCATCACACCTTCGCATAGTTTAAATTAATATGTCGGTAATCGTTACGGGTGTTATATCGCGAGATAAAACCTTCGACGTTGTACGTTGTCGCCCAGCGCTTTGTTCGTATACGGGAACAATATTCGAGTCGCCCGCTTCAATGATAAATAGGAGCAAGCGGTGCCCAACAATGCAGTGGGCCCGACTCCCGGCCCGACGCCCGTAAGGCGATACGATAGCCGCTATCGACCACTCGATTAATGACCGACGTACCTAAAAGAATGGACAATAATATTTATAATCAGATAACTCGCCGCTACTGGATAATTCGTGTGTCTTTGACCATTGTACCAACAACTCTCGGAGTCTCGTCTGTGTATTACTCATCTCGAGACCGCTGATAAACAAGCCGAACTCGTACACTTTATATTTTATAGATCGTGTCGGTATTGTATTTCCTATGTTAGGAATCTGTACGTAGGTGTTCTTTGTTTGTATTGTTACGACTTAGAAAAATAATACGCAACAATGGATAGGTAAGCGTACTATAAAAATGACAGAATAAATACCGTTTATAATATGGGTTAGACGTTCAGGGAACTAATCAGTTCGGGCTGCTTTTATGTTATAGTAGTTAATGAAGCGTCCCGCCCACGAGTCGAAAGCCCATTGATCTTACGGATTTAATAGGCACGCCGAAAGATGTGTGCCCGAGCGGCGCCTGCGCATCATACGCGGCTCCCAATCCACTCTGATTACAAAGTTTTATGTGCGATCAATATTTATTGATAAAAAACTGGAAAAATGTATAGGAATTGATTGAGCTTCGCTTGGGTGGAATTTCTAAAAATCTTATGTCCCTAATGAAACCTACATGCTCTAACCTAAATCTCAAGTTTCTAGACCGAATGTTTTGGGCTGCAAGTTGCTAATATGACGCTATGTTACAGTCAACATAAATTCTGCTGTTTTCCGCAGGGAGCATTTTAGTTTAGTTTGGAAATTGTGTTTAATAATCTAGGTACTCTTCTTCCAATAACTTATTGTCTTTTTATGAAATTGTTTTCATTCAATGAAATAGATACCAATAGATTTTATCATTTTCAACAAATCAAAAGATCGTAGGTAGGTACAAGAAAATCAAGTTAGAAATGAAAGTTTTACGAATTCAACAAAACAATTAATGCTTGTTAAAACTACTCCCTGAGGCTATGTAGGCTCTTGAAAACTTTATAAAAGATTTTCCATTTCGTTTGAAATAAAGTTCCCTTTGCAAAGGAAACTCCAACCGCCTTTGTATTATTTTACCCAATTAAGTCGTTAAGGAATGAAAGGAATGAATTATAAGTAGTTACCAATTTTGTTTTAAATAACCTAATTATCGTATTTGCGAACTGGAGTCGGAGTTAAAAATAATAATTTAATAATAATGTGCAGTGCGCTAATAAACGCTTATTCTACGTTCTTTGTTAAGTACTTACCTAGTGGCATTACTAGCTATTGACCTATTTACGTAAACTACTAACGCCAGTAGGTGCTGTATTTAAAAATAGTAAGAAATATTTTTAAAATATTCTGCTTCATGAAAAATGAATGACAAATAAAGTTCAAGAAAATAGGGTTATATCCCGATGCACTGGTTTGCTTTGAGTTCGTTATATAATTGAATACATATATTCGTCCTAAAACTTTATTACATACCTGCAAGTGGACATTCAAGTACCTGTGTATTGTTGAACCAAAAAAAAACATTTTTAAATTCCTTTTAATTAAAATATAAACCTTAACTCTAAGGCATTTAAGTTTAATTTCGAATGTAGTATATTTATAGCTCGCGAGCATGTCGCTGTTCGCGAGCATGTCGGCCACGGTCACACGAATCTACATTTTTACCCCCTACCAAAAAGTGCTCAACGCGCCTAAAGAAGTTAAACACTTAATTTAAATTACCAAAAAGTGCTCAACGCGCCTAAAGAAGTTTTCACTTCAATAATTCACTGAAACATCGCATACAAGTCTGTGGCCGTATAAGTAGTCGAAATCAGATATTATGTCTTCGCTGCCCGAACCATCCGAAATATGATATATCATAGCGAGTGTCAATTACAGACCTATTAACATTCATCAAATATAATTAAATCGAACGGCGGCCATGTCTCTACATAATGAATTGCAAAGAAAATCCCTAAATATGTTGCTATTTTAGGCCTCTTTGCATGTGTTTCTTATCTTTATGTTATAAAGCCTAGCTAATCCTCAGAACTAGCCCGAGGCTGGCTGGCTTGGTCCAAAGCTAAAACTTGGGATTTTGCCTAAATCCTCATCTCTTTATTTCGGATTTGGGCTAGTAATTTAGCCAAGACGATATTTGCCTGTAAACTCTTTAGACAAAAGCCGAAAATTGGCTTTCGCTTTTCGGAGAGGGAGAAATCGGCCCTTAATGACGTAACATTTTCTACATCCGATTATTCAAGATTATTCTCCATCGCCCATAACTCCATCATGCCTGGACCCCGGACCCCAGGCCTTATAAACCTTTTAGCGTAGTTAATCTTATCTTATCTTACTAATATTATAAATGCGAAAGTTTGGATGTATGGATGGATGTTTGTTACTCAATCACGCCCCAACGGGTGAAAAGATCTGGCTGAAATTTGGCACAGAGATAGATTATAGTCTGGAATAGCACATAGGCTATCGCGGAAAATTAAAGAGTTCCCGTGTGAACCAAAAAACCCTAAACCACGCAGACGAAGTCGCGGGTATTCGCTAGTATTTATATAAAAAAAAGTTATTACGAATCATATTTCTTTTGTAGTACATAATGAAAAGTGAGTGGAGCATAAAGCAGGTTACACACGATTTATTTCGGCGTTCATCAATAAGGACGCTCCATCGTCACAATTAGCAGCGATTAGTCCCGGTGTGGTTCGGTTGCGCACGGCCGCTCTTCCCATAGCCCACTCGTTACCCAACCGCCACCTGCCGTTTGCCGTACGCTACTCGTTATTATACACTGATTCAAAATTCGATGAAATAAATTGACCTTCGATTAAATACTACGATATGAAAGCTCATATTGTAATTATTCCATGCTAAGTTAATGTTGTCCGCGTGGATTTAGGTTTTAAAGATAGAACCCTTCGAATTTCCTGGATTCAATGTCATTCTGCAAAAATCACGTGGATTCTTTGCTATGTTACCCCAACAAAAACAGTTACATCAACCATTCAACCTCGATTAGGATTTAAGAGCATATTTGGCGACTTTACCTAAGCGATTTATACATTCTGAACATTACATACATGCACCATGTGACGTCACAGACGTGGAATTTATTATCTGTCGTAACGGTGTATCTAAAAAAAATGCCAGTTTTAATATTATGAGGAAGGCTGAAGATTATAGCGTGTGATGACGCTACCTACTACGAAGGTAGCTATGTTAAAAGAACAGTCAAATAATAATTAAACCTGTCAAATAGTTTCATCTAATTGTGTGGCAGACTATATACGCTATTATATTAATTGAAACGACGATTCTTAATTGATGCCTGTGGATCGGTATTCAAGTGTGATTATGCTCAAATTTGACTGTGATTGATTGTGTAACGGTCAATATCGCTAATTATATGATTTGTTGATTACGATTAATAGAATAGAAATGTTAACACAATATCAACTACATAAATTAATAATGTATTTAATGTAGTAATCAAATAACGCGAAGGTTTGACCATTAAGTGATGATTATCTCAACGTGTGTTAATTTGTCGATAGTTAATCAAATTAAAGCGTAAGCACACTAGAAGCAGTACAGGACAAAAACGTCAGCGCGAAACATTGGCACGCGCACTTTTATATGGCCTGCGCGGCACGACGAAACGTGTAACCTATACGACGCGGGTATTCCGCGCGGACATTTTGTTCTGTTCTGTCACTTCTCTCAGAAGTATGTTCTCACCCTTAGATTAAGAAAATTTAAAAATACACACTCTGAGTAAGGTGAAATAAATTTAAAAAAGTATAAGTAGATTAATAATAATTTATAGTTGCAAGAATTATGTGAAGTCTTTTCTCTCTTCTCTGAAGTCTTTATGTTAAAATTAAATTAGTTCCATCACCACTTAAATTTTTTTCGTACAACTTAGCGTTAGGTGAGTAAATTAGAGAAGAGCAAGAGTGTAACTAAAAATTGAAAATGTGAATAACACGATAACCTACTTAAGGTTACCGTGTTTTTCATTACGAGTGATACTTAATTTAGATAAATACCTTAGTTAAATGGAGAGAAAAGTAGAAATACTTATCGTCTTTGCACGAGTGAAGAGAAGAAAAAAAAAGAGTACAAAAAAGACTATTCCGAAGATAGAGTAACATAGTCCGTCACATCTCAGGCGGATCAATTTTATGTCCTTCTACGCCCATAAAACGAGATTTGTGTTATGTGTACGCATTCTCATAGTGGATAGCACCGGATCTAATTAACTTTTTGTCTTAAAACGGCGGCACAGTTGCGAAAGGACATGTTCTTTTCAGATCACCGGTAAGGGCTGATGGTTCACGGAGACGTGATGTTTATGAGTAATTGAAGGTCGGAACAGTTATCTAGGAAAATTTGGGGCGATTTTAGGTTACTGCAGACATTTTATTTATTTACACTGGACGACGCCCGCGACTTCGTGCGAGTGGATTTAGGTTTTTTTATTCCGTGGAAACTTTAAGATGCGATGTTTCGGAGATGTTACCGCAAGCTTTGGTAGATCCAAACGCCAAAATATGTTAAAAACGGTCAGGTCGTGAAAAGGAACAGACAAAGATAAAGTAGTACTTATAAATTTTTACAGGACATCTAAAATTTAATATCTTTCTTATATTAATACTTCTGATACATATCATAGTGATGTTATTTTTTCGATTTTTTTCGGATACGGCCAGGCGTCAGCGTCGGCGTCAGGTCTCAACTCTCAGCCCACGGGCAGGAAATATAGCAGTATTTTCAGTTAGTAGATAGATTACAGATCCGATCGAGTTCTATCGCTTATATGCATGCAATAGACAAATTTTAATACCTAATGAAAGCTTCATTCTTTAATCAAAAAACGTACCACTTAATTATATTGCTCTTAACCTTCACCTGTCTGTTGCATAAAAATAAATAATGCATATCAACGTAACGTGGCAGGCCGTATTACGTAACACCGTTCGTCGGATCATTGCGCTTGACCGTTCGCAAAAGTTCAAGTTTGACGTCCGAGAAATGCAACATTCGCGCTAGTGTAACTGTACGATTGCGCAAACGCAGCTCGGGCAGACGTTTCACTGTTTGCCAGTCAGCAGTGGGATGAAGCCTTTGACTGCGGGAAAATAGTTCGGCCAGGAGATATCGATCGCGAATATAATCATTACTCATCCGACAAAGTTTTACCGATAATAATGGTTTCCTTGCGACTTTAAAGGGACTCAGCCATACACTCAGCCCATTAACGTCTCACTGCTGGGCACATGCCTCCACTCTCATAGGAGAGAGGGAATTAGAGCTTAGACCCACCACGCTGCTCCAATGCGGATCGGCGGGCTTTAACGACTATTATCTTGGTAGTGATAATAACCGGGACCGACGGCTTAACTATAACGTGCTCTCCGCGGAACGGGGGTGTCACACCGCCAACTTCCCAACTACGGGCTAGTACTGAGAATTTCTGGTCAGAAAAACCCAAACTTAATTATGCCCCAACCCGAGACTCGAACTCGGGACCTCGTTGGCCGCAGTCGAACATGCTAACCACTAGACCAACGAGGCAGTTCCGAACCCAGTTTGGATTCAGAACCCCACCCGCGCGAAATGATATACCGAATACTTTTCTTCATGCGAAAACAGTAGTTGTCCGACTGTATACTGGTTAGATTGTGTGTTTGGCGTCATGACTCATCAACCTTGTCAGCACGTCAATGCCTCGTTTAAATATAAAATACGCATCTCGAGCACTGTTTATTTAAAGGCTCAACATGTGAAGTAGGTGAGAATTTCTAAAGGAATCCTCCTATTCATTGAATAGGGGGTTCTACTTTCTGCACTCCACGTTCGAATGACCAAAGATATCGTAGGCGTCTTTATTCAAATAACAAATGAAAATAGGATGTTAATAGGATTGTTCTGACATCGTCAATCGAATCAGTGCCACAGAGGTAAACTAAATATAATAGTTACTTACTTCGTCAGTACTCTCTACTTTGCTGCTTTTTTTTTACCTTCTTCTATTGTTTCTTATTTACTTACAATGAACTCAACTTAACATCAGTTTAAAGGCATTTTTCCTCATAAAATATCACTGCAGTGTTAAAGTAAACAATAAAGCGCGAAACACACAGGAAGCGAGCGCGGTACGGGTGCGGGTCGGGTCGGGTGTCAGGCGGGTTGAATTCCTTGTATTTATATGGACGACATCACACAGCGTCAACCGCCACGCGCCCGACCCGCGGCCGCGTTCTGTGTGATGTCGTTCATATACGTACAAGGAATTCAACCCGCCTGACACACGACCCGGCCCGCACCCGACCCGCGCCCGCTCCCTGTGTGTTTTGCCCTTTATTAATTAGTTATATTACAACATAGCGCGAAAAATAATAAGATGAGAAAATAATGATGTCCTTTAACCTATTATGTCTATACCTTTCCGTAGATTTAAATTCATTACTATTTAAGGCGCCATAGCAAAAGTATGCAGATAATTAATTAGAAAAACTAGAATCCACACTCTATTTTAATGCTTGCACTCTGGTTACATATAATATCCTAGGGTGGTATGCAGAAAGCTAATGGTGATTAGAAATGCCACAGTTAGGAGAAAATCGAACATGCCTAATATTCTTACTGTTACATTCTTATGCAAATGAGCGAGATTGGTTTCGAACAAAAAGAACGATTAATCGAAGTCAAAAGTAAATCGAGCATGCGGGGCGGTGCTTCGGGTTCGCGCGTCGCCTCTTTAATTGCTCTTTGATAACCGGTAATTGTTGCTTAAATGCGTCCATTAAGGTTTGTTTCGTTTATTTGGGTTCGGTGCATTTATTTATGCGTTCGGAAGTATCGGCATTTACTGTTCTTACAGCTTGTTAACTGTTTTGAACCAGGCTCTATTGATCCCAATTGGCTCTCGATATCTAAAGACGCACGCCTCGCCGCTCAGAAGCCTCTCTCGCCATCTCACGCATTTCAGCGAGAAGCCATACGTGACACAAAGCCATAGATACACGAATATAAAGGTACTTAAACCTTTTGGGAGCAAATAAATAAATTACTTAATATGTAGTTTAAAAAATAACCTATGATGTACATAGGACTCGTTAAAACAAATACAATAAACCCAAACTCCAGGGGCTGACTAGTTATTAGTTACCATTATAAAAAGTTTCACTATTCACCTCCAGGATGCACCATCAGATCAGCTCGATGGAGCCAAATTATTCTATTGTCATCGATAAGCACCGGATCAAATCAATACGCCAAGTAAAAGTTGATTGGGTAAATTCCACTTCCAAGATTTGATTACATACCTTCTTCATGTGGGAGGTCCCGGGTTCGATCTCCGGCAGGGTAAATTTAGGAGTTTATAATTTCTGAAATTTCTCTGGCCTGGCCTGGTGGAAGGCTTTGGCCGTGGCTAGTTACCAACCTACCGACAAAAGACGTGCCGCCAAGCGATTTAGTGTTCCAGCACGATGCCGTGTAGAAACCGAATAGGGGCAGGTTTGGGTTTTTAATGTACTTAACTGCCTTACCCTTATCCCTAACAGGTTAGACTTATTCCTTCCGACTGCATCATCACATACCACCAGGCGAGATCGCAGTAAAAGGTATATATACTTGTAGTCTTGTACCTAGTCGAAAAAATATAATTGTAAAAAATATTTTTTTTTACAGGTGAAGCTAATAAAAGCATGGTAAACATACAGAGTACATAGCTATTGTATAGATTACCGTCTCAGTCCAGGTAAATAAAAAATAATTGCAAGAAAGAGCTAATTAGTTCCTGTGTTCAGTCAAAGGCAACTATCTGAAAGTGTTGTATTTTAATTATGTTATAAGTTTTATTTGACGCTGCCCGCTACGTTATTGAGAACGAATGACCAGCAAGAGTTATGTTTATGAAAACAGATAATTATGTAACACATAGAAGACATTCCAAATCACTACATTATGTAAGCTGTTTGTTTAAGCTTTGTGTCCACACAAGTGGCCCGTTACGAGTACTGTGAGGTGTGAGTGGCTTGTATTCTTCCGGTGTAACACATTGTTACTAATTCGCGTTTACAACTACAAGTGGGCACTTGTATCAAGTGGTCATACACTTGACCATACTTATTCTATTGTATTATGACTGAGTAGTAAAAAGTAATATGTCAAAGACATGGGGATTATTTAGAGACACCGTCAAAGGGATTAATTGGTTTAGTAATTAGGTTAACATTATTTTGTACTAATGTATGTGTATATACCTGACTTTGGCACTGAATTTTTATTATGCTTTATTGGCTCCAGAGAAGTCAGGTTTTTTTATTTAAAAAGTAGGCTTACTAGATGATGCCCGCGACTTCGTTCGCGAGAATTAAGGTTTTTGTTTCCACGGGAACTCTAACTTACCGGGATAAAAAGGTCCTGTCCTTTCCCAGTATGTAACCTATCTCTGTACCAAATATCATCAAAATCAATAGAACAGATTGGTCGTGACAGCGTAGCAGACAGACAGACACACTTTCGCGTTTATTGTTTGGATTTTTTTATAATTGGTCATTTAGACAATTTTATTTAAATTCAAACTTCCATCGCAGTAGCTGAATAAAAATCCATTACACGTACAAGTAAATATTTCAGCCGGTCTTCGATCTTCTTGTAATGTGAGACAGCGTGGGCTTGAATTTAATCTCGACCGATCGTCCTGTCATTGTTCGATAGCTTTACGATATGAAGTCGTCTAGAAATAGCTTCCATTCAGTGTAGACATGTTTATTCCTTACTATTTATATAATTAAGTAGATAAATATAATTATTGTAATCTGAAGTTGTAACTGATATTGATAGATATTGACAGAAATAGCTTTCACCCGGAAACTGTGAAAGGCTAGTTTGATCCCAGAAAATTAATGAGTTCGCATGGGCTTTCAAATCGCTGTTTAATTATTCAATGGGTGTGTCACATTCGCCTAATAAGAAAGAGTGTACATTGACACCTTCTACGAGTCATTCCCAACCCTCAACTTTCGACTCGTCTTGTTACGACTTTTATTTACGGTAATAAAGAAATCCTAGGCATAAATACTGCTTTCGTAACGATACTTTCTCAAAATAATAATTAGCTCTCTTTAATAATAGAAACACGTAGGTCGTTATATACTTAACGATTCGTACGTGTGAGTTTTATCTCGGCCATGAGAGCTACATACAAAATTTACACTCCTTCCTTATACACTGTATAATATTTTCATTGACGTGCTCATTTATTTTTATCTTACTGTCTCTCTCTATAGAATGTTTATTATTTAAACAAGATGATTTCTGCAATTTCGTCCGCGGAGGTTTTGGTTTTAAAATCCGGGGTAAAAAGTAACCTATGTCACTGTCCTCAAGTATGGTCATGCAAAACATCACGTCCGACTACATCCGTTTCTCTGTTGCGGCCTCAATGATACTATGGCCTAGCTACAAATCTCAGCTTAGTCTGGCACGGTTTTTTTTACTCACAGGTTTACTGATAAACGATTAAAAAAATACATTTGTAGCACATACATTGGACATCAAGAGAAGCTTTTATTTACCTACTCAAAAGCTAATTTTAATAAAAGAGTTTCTTTTTCTAATTCTAATCTACATACCAAGCTTAATAATGTCACAGTTGATTTCCAAATGATGTTGAAGAGAGCCGTTATTTATTTTCTTAATTTAATTTGTTCGCTAATATATTCAGGATCGATCGTAGGAATAATGCATTCACCACCAGCATTCTACGATTTCTAGGAAGCGATACATATCATCGCATAAATTAGGTACTCTTCAAACGTTGTTACTCTAATGTAAATTTCAAAGTGGTTTCATTAAACGATCCGTTACGTAAGCATCGTCGTGTAGTTCGTATGCGGACTCGTTATCCTTCCTCTAAAAGACATAAACAGACGTGATTGCTTTCTCGAAACAGGTTTTTGATCGCACCAATCAGCCGGGCGTGTCTTTATTCGCACACTGTCTAGATCAGGGATAGGGAAACTTCGGCATGGTCGATAACTTTAACTTTACTCACCGCGTCGTCGGCATACTGCTGAGCACAGAATGAGAATGATTTCGGAAAAGACATCGAATGGCAGACTTCAAAACAGAATCAGACAGAATTAGGTTTCCTTACCTTATTCTATCTTCGAAAAAGTTAGAATTTTGTAGACTAGTATTGATTTAAATTAAATGGGTCTAGTATTGACTGACGCCTGGGCCCACAGTATCCACTCATTTAACCAAAGTTAACTCGCTGGAGGACTTCTTACTACAGCATGATACTACCGCTTTATAGTAAGTTTGTACGTTCACCAGTATGTAAAAAATCAACAACCTATTATTTATTTCCACTAAATTAGTCGTTCAAATACTAATTAGCAGCGTAGAGATTTATGTATTTACAGTTTCACAAGTTTTTACCTGCGTCTATTCCAGTATATATCAGAGAAAGTACGAATATACCTATTCCATGTTAGAGTTAATATAATATAAGTAAAAGTTTTATAATTTGCATGCAAATGTTCACCAACCCTGGCCTAGGCAGAGTAGGCAGGTCGTTAACAAGCGATAGTAAGCAGCTCAGACGGATCAAATGGAATTGATCTTTGATTGGTTGTGCAGTAGGCGTAAAGTTATTTGTAAAGTAGCAGCTAACAAAATATTGGATTTGAGCTGGGGCAATTAAAATACCAGAACTGGTATTTCTAGTGAAAATTAAATTTGGTACAATACTATTAAGTATTGTCTTTTGTTTTCTACCGACTTTTATGTAACTACATTTTATTTCGATATTTATTTTGTTTAAGTATGTATATATTTCTGACTCATTATTATCACTGTAGGGAAAACGCTTATACAGTCGTGGTCAACTAATTAGGGACATTCAAGATAGTGAATAGCAATAACCGGTTTTGTACATATAAATTTAAAACCCTATTGATTTCTCAGTAACTATTATTTGCATAATTTGGTCCGATTATTATGCTCTAAATGGCTGTAAATAAAAGATTAAATAAATAGAAAAAAGTGTTTATTATCAAAGGTTAACCATGTATTCAATTTAAGGTACACTTCTGTAGCTGGACATTTAATTAAGGACAGTTAAGTAAAATGAAAAATACAGTTAAACAAAACTAATATTCTGCAGTATTTTACTTTCTTTAACAACTCCATTTTATTACGGGTAAAATCAGTACCCAGTAGCAAAACCTTTCTTAGTTATTACCGCTTGACACCGATGTGGCATAGGCATTATCAGTTTCTGACATGTTTCGACAGGAATGTTTGCCCATGCCTCACAAGAAGCTTCATAAAGTTCATCTAAAGTTGTGGTACGATAAGTGGCAACTTTTTTCTTGATTTCGTGCCAAAGGTGCTCGATTGGGTTGAGGTCCGGGCTATTTGCTGGCCAATCTAGCACTGATACCGACTGACTGTTAAGAAACGACTTGACTGAACGGGCGGTATGTTTCGGGTCGTTATCATGCTGAAACGTCCATATAATAGGGAGATGTTCCTCAGCATAGGGAAGCATAGTTTCCTCTAATATTGCCTTGTATTGATGTTGGTCTAAGTTACCCTGAACTTTCCTCACAGGTCCCACTCCACGTCCAGAAAATGAGCCCCACATTTTAATGTTTCCACCGCCATGTTTCACCTGCTTTTTTGTGAATCTTGGATTCATTTCCGCTTTTACAGGACGCCGTACGTATTGCCTTCCATCTGAAGAAATCAAATTAACCTTGGTCTCGTCAGAGAACAATACATGTTGCCATTGGGCGTAGGTCCAATGTCCATATTTACGTGCAAACGCCAAACGTGCATTTCTATGTTCTTTCTTCAGCAACGGTACTTTGCGAGCCACTCTTCCGAACAACCCTGCTTCTACCAGACGTCGTCGAACGGTCCTCGCTGATACACCGGCTCTTTCGTCTGCCCCAAACACTTCGTGTTTAATTAAAACAGAGCCTAGAAACGGATCTTTCTTGGCTAACCTGGATATCATTCTATCTTCTTGCGGAGTTGTTTTTCTCGATCTTTTTTTTCTGGGCACATTTAAAGCTGTGTTGTTGCGCCTCAAATGTTGCACTGCATTGCATACCATAGTTTTTGAACAATTTAAATATTCTGCTATCCTTCGGTATGACCAACCACGCTCGATAAACTTCATGATAATTTTTCGTAGTGTTGCATCGCAACTTTTATTTTTGCCCATTTTTCTTCTAATAATTCTCAAAGCTTTAAATAAAAAATCTAGATTGCCGCCAAAACCACCACGAAACAATAGGAGAAGAAATAAAAAAAATAGAGATTCAGATTTTGAAAATAGAACGCAATATCTCAATGTCCCTAATTAAATGGCCAGCCAGCATTCTTTGAACAAATAGCACTGTGATAATGTATCAGCTATACTGTAAAGAGGTTTAATGTTTAAGAAGTTGTTATTGTTTGTATAATCGGGCACATAAATGACTAATTATACTTACATGTAAGAGATATGGAATATTGTTTAGACTCGTTGGAAAATAAAAAATAAATTCATAATTTGGTTTAACTAGAGAGTGTCCCTAATTAGTTGACCACGACTGTATATGGCGCTTTGTTTTTTATATTAAAATATTTGTAAATATAACGGTTTTTTATCCGTGGCTAACTATATCGGTGATGTTTCTGTAAATCCTTTGAACCTACATGCATATCAAGTTTCTAGAGTCAGCAGTTCGAGTTGTAAGTTGATATATCAGTCAGAATGATGAAGCGACAGTACACCTGGAGCTCAACTGGACAAGAGTGACACTGATATCTGTTTTTTTATTTTGCGTTTATTAATAGCATCGCCAGCGTATTGATGGGGCTTTAGACAGCTAAAGTCGGCAGTTGCTATTGACATGTGCTGGTCACCGGGGCGTGACATCGTCTCGCGATACTGATTTTCCATCCACTGGGTTCAGTTCACCATCTGTTATGTTTTTGTGGCAAATCTGTTTCGAGTAGCAGCAGAAACGCGGCGCGCGCCTTGATGCATGCGTCTCTTAACATATGTTAATATGCCGAGATAACAAGACTAATAGCTACTTGAAGGGCGCAGTTGATGCTTTTTTGCGGTGGCTTACGTGCTCAAGAATGCATGGCGCGTTTAAGATGATTCTCCTAAAGTTTGAATCTGTTGCAGACCGCTTGTGCTATTTGTATCTGCTGCTAATCAGTTTGACTCATAAAATCAAAAGATATTGTAAGAAAACTATTATTATTTCAAAATCTTAAATTATCAGTCGCTAAGTGTTTCTTGTAAGTAGTGAATTAAAAAAAATTTGGATGCATTGATAATTTTAATTTCAAAATGGTGAGAATTATTATTTTGACTATTATCAAGTTCTGAACCGTGCCGTTTACAATCACAAGACATTTTCGTTGCCTCAAACAAAAAGCAACCTCAGTCAACACAGCCCGATGCATGGGATGCAGTTTCTCGCAAATAATTACAGAGATGCCCATAGATATCTTCTGTGGCAGTATGACTACTGTCAAAAATAAATGGTAGTAGTTATATTTTCTTTCTTTTGTATTAATTTATTATGATTTCTTAGATAATATTTACTGTTTTCGCTGTAGTTAAGGTTCTGTGCATGCCATGTCAACATCCAGAAGACACAATTGTATACATTTAAATTTATCATGTTTTTTAGCCTTATCCGCAATTGTCAGTTTTGTGGACTAATTAAAAAAAAACGATAAAATTTTCTTCGATGGGGCATGTGGTCGGTTCTATGTGAGGTTCGGAAATACCACGCTTTTTGCTGGCAAACGTTTGAGGCCCTTTAATATCGCAGCACACGCTGAGCGACTTGGCCTCGTTACGTCGCGTGAGGCACATCCCGCCGCAACGTTTCCTTTACCCAAGCTCCCGCCAAGTTTGGAACTCGGTTAAGCTTCACGGAATAGCTATTCTGAAATTTCAGCGACGCATATGCAAATGTCAGCTCACGACACTGATTGTACGAGTGGCACGGGGAAAATTCATGCATTTACATTAAATTTCACCGAAATTGGATCCGGGCGGTGTAGTTTATATACGAGCATGCTGTGACACGTGCGCTCCGCATATTTACGATTTTCAATCGCGTTTGTTACATGTATTGAGTGTACATATGTCGAGTAATTTTGTGTGTATCACTTTGGGTTTCAGTTTGTTTTATGAGAACGAATGTCCCGTTTAAATTGATTTCCAAAAAAGGCTTTGTTCTGATAGAACTAATAAAATCTTTAGACTTCGATGAGAGTTCGATCACCAATTCATGTTGCGTTTTGTCTGTTATTTGAACAGACACGTGAGGGCCCGATTGGCAGGTCCTCGAAATTTAGCAGGTAAGTGGAGAAGGTCGAATCAAAGTCAAAACTTGCAGCGGAGTAACAGTCATTTTATTTTAAATTCGCTTTTATATACAAGGGATGAACCAGAGACAATAAAGGTAATAGTCCTTTTAGGCACGGTACACATTTTTGCTCCCGAATATTCTAATTTTATTATAGGGCCAACTTGGCTGAATTGTTGGCGTAGCGTAACGCAAATATTGGCGTTTACACGTTTAATCATTATAAACCTAATAACCTAACCTATAAAATGTCCTCGTGCGTTCAGTTACGTGCACTGGATGTTTTTTTTAAGCCAAAGCAAGCTTAGGTGTTAATCATAGATTTTTATAATCAGGGTAAGCACTGCTTTTATGCCTCTATGGCCAAAGCTACTGACTGTTAAAAAGCTAAGTAATTAATCACAAATGCAGCCTGTAATTTTAATACCCGACTGTTCAAACCTCCGTGTGTATCGTTCAGTAGGAGGGTTAAAGGAATATCAGTCAAAATAAATAAACCATAGGTAGGTATACTGTGTTCAAGGAAACTGGTTCTAGGTATAACATTAACTCTGATTGTACGTCATGTTATGGTAGCTGAGTGTACAAAACACTCGTATAATTGTTTACTGAGTCCAAGTATGCCACTGCGGCAGTTATAGCTTTGCAGTAAATGAACCCCTTAGTACATTAATTACTTTTTAATGCGACTTTTATAGTCTTACCTTTATCGGATCGTGTGATTACCTGTTCAAGCTTATTACATTCCGATTTCCTGTGTCGATGACTTAATCGCAATTCTTTGTGTTTTTCGATATTGAGTGTTTAATAGTATTTTTGCTAAGTAACAACATTAACTTGAAGTTATACAACAAACCTAACAACAAGTTTGCCTGCTACCATCTTAGACTACATCCTCACTTACCATCAGGTGAGGTCGCAGTCAAGGGCTAACTTGTAGTGGAATGAAAAAGTAAAGTTTCGTGATTAATCAAATACAATAGTTTTATCACTAATAATATAGTTTGGTATTTGATAAATATATATCTACAGTCCGCGCACGAGCTCCGAGGAATCGGGGTCTGAAGAAGCGACGGCTGTACGCCACCCCCGATCGTCGCTCCATATCCAGCTCGCTCCCAGCACTAGTTTCGAGCTTGACGCGTGTAATTTAGCGATAGCAGTACTGTTTTGTACTTTAAGCAACTTTAGGTTATTACTTTAACACTCCATAGAATTCCTCGGAGCTCGCGTGCGGACTATATATTACGACATAAAAGGAATGGTTCTAGTACTTCTGATCAAATTATACGACCGTCGAGCAAATGCGCTATTTGGTACAAGAAAATAGTTTAACTTCAATTGCTCTCTCACCAACGGATTCTCCCGCAAGTCGGCCGACCGTTCTAATTCACTGCCGGTCCTGTTATAGTCTAGAAAAGGCAATAAATTGGCGCTGAGGATCGATCGTGGCGCTCGCGCACAAATCAAGACACATCTAGCGATGGTTGGTGGCCACAACTGCGGGCGATGCGGCCACCCGCCGATTATCGCCCGGCCACAATCACAGGCAGGTTTGAAGGCACAGAAAGACAAGACGTCGATGACATGTATTTGGAAATCCTAAGGTACCTAACCTTTGACCAAATGTGTACGTAGGTTTTCACACTTGCTCGGATTGTTTTTGTTTTGTTAAACTAATTTTCGATCTAGATATGACAAAATATCACGATTAATTCCTAAGATAGATAAAGTATGACATGATTGTGTTCTAAAAACTCCAGTGTTGCGACGCACACCAGAAGAGTGGAGTAAATCCAAGGCGCGGCGGTTATCTTGAATACAGCTCAACCTAAGCTTAATTTGCATTGGTTGTAACTGCCCAAGGTTTTGTGTTCAGTGTACCTAGACCTACCAGTTGAACCGTTTAAGATGTTATGATAATGATTTTCTTCGACTACCAAGCTTACGCCCATATAATATAATTGCTTTCGTATTGTCATAATATCGTAATCTCTTGTCATATAAAATTACCAACATATTATACCTAAAATTAAAAATATTTACCCAAAACAGTTTCACGATAATATTTACAATTTTTAATAATGCATTTAGAAGCATTGGCGTGCGTGCGTACCTTACTGAGAAAACTTATCAAATAGCGGCACGTTTCAACCGAGAGCGCTACAAAATTGTTCCAAGCGATAAGTTGTCCCACTTTCCTTCCATGACTATGAGATCGCATATCTCCGCACCGCATACATCATACTACGATGTTTTGTTTTAGACAGCCTACATCCCAATATGTTATCTTGTTCTTGTTACTTTTATCTGTATCCGAATCTTGTAACAATAAAAAAGAATTATTTCGATACATTCGTGTTGAGTAGGTATATATTATAATCTGTACATTTTTGCTCCTGAATATAAATTTTAAATGCTTCGTTGTGTGCCACGTCATTGTATACAGTAATGCGCTTTCTTATTGAAGATTTTCCCACAAACTTGGCGATATCTACGAACTGAACGAGATAGCTGTCAACTGAACTGTCCGTGATCTCCACAGATCGGCAGGAAAAGGCTCCCTTTATTTTAAGTCGACGTTAAAAGAAATTGAGGTTTGTTAACGACTCCTAGTGGGCAACTAATCCTCGATTTTCAGTGACAGTTTAGCTTCTTACGATCATATTGAGCAGGGCTATTGTTAAAGAAGTCGACAATTATTTCTCCACTAGATGATGCCCGCAACTTCGTCTTTGTAGATTTAGGTCCTTAAATTTTATCCGGGATAAAAAGTAGCCTATGGCCTCGAATAGCAAGTTATTTCGTCTAAAATTTGTGAAAATCTAATGAACAGCTGGGCCTTGAAAAGGTAGCAGACAGACAGACACATTCTCGCATTTAGAGTATTAGTAATTTAGTATTTCCGCTCGCCATGTCGTCATGTACCGCTAAGAAGCGCGAACGTAATCATAAAATTGCTCTCGTCCAATGAGTCTTGTAATAGATATCGGGAACCTGTCGGCGGAGTCAGGTGGTGGTGGGAAAAAAGCCATGAATGACTGTAAGTGCCTTTTTGTTGTGTTGTCACCCGGTTTCCGGCTGGGGTTGGTCGCACGGCAGAAGCGCGTGGAGAATCGGCGTACGCGTCGGACCGCAGCGGAGCGTTCTCCTTGCACTTGATCCCGCGTCTCTGGGCCGGCCGTCATGCATCACCAGCTAAGCGATTATATGAACACCGAAATGGACGGTCATCATAAAACTTCGAAGCACCTGCTTGTAACTTTATGCTGCCTTGGTAAAACTGTTATGAAATAGTTAAGTACCGGTTCGTTTTTTTTAATCTGTATCTGTATCTTTAATAAAAAATGTTTCATTAGTTATTCCTCACTAAAAGATTATTCTAGCATGAAAAATTTGCCTTAAGAATTAAAAATAGGATGATCTTCTCCTTTTTTGCCGGTTTGGGATACTGGATAGAAGCAGGCGTTACTTTGCGGAAGTCCAAGACAATTTACCTACGTGAAACGTACGTTGAGGATATTTTCGAGGGTTTATGTGGTGTGGTGAATATCGCGGGCAGCATGTTCAAGATACGCACTGTACTACATAGATTTTCCTTCAGTGGCGGATTATAGCGAATTAAACTTCTAGGTTTTTCATTGTTTGGGATACCTCTTGGAAGTTGCAAGGAAGCTAAGTGGGATTCGTGCCTTTACCGTGTGCACGAGATAGGACCCTTTAATGGCAAACTGAATCCACTCAAAAATATATAATACGAATCCACACTAATACTGTGGGACCTATGAAATCGACTCTACGTTAACCTATCTATTCAATTGTTTTTTCAACATTTTTTAATATTATAAGAAGCAAGTTGAAACGGTTGAAAGTAGATCTAAAAAGGTAGGTGTAACTTGCGGTTGAACGTAACGTGTTTAACGCACATTGGTGCGTGAACTCGGGATCGAATTTCTAATGAGATTGATCGGTAGACGTAAAAAAAAGCTTTAATGATCAGCTCGTGATATTATCATACTTTTCAATTGCTTTGGCAAACATTGTATGTCGTCGAGTCTGAATCTAAGTTTTTTCACATACCGTCGATGATAATGAAGACGTTCTAAATAAAGCTTTAAGTCTAGATTCGTAAAGGTCATAGTCATTCAAAGCTCTTTAAGTTAGGACTTGATCATTTTGATCGCGCGTCCTATCTTCACGCACCAGTTGTTAATGACCACAAAACGTACCGAAATAACCGATCATCTCGGGACCGTTCTGATGGATATAGCGTTGAATGAATATTATTTTCAAGCCAACACTTTGGTATTCTGGTCAAATAGTTTGAAAATGGAAGAAACGCGTAATTTTGAGTGCAAATTAAACATTGTTGCAAGGTGTCAGGTGATGCAACCTGCTCTACATAAATACCGGTTTATTGGAGTCGTCATGCAATGAAAAAGGAAATGGTTGACAATTTACATTTTTAACACATTAAATACGCGGAGCTTATTGCAGAAGGTATAAAATATACCTTTGGCTTTGCACTAAATAAGTGTTTATTTTGTCACCAGGTTTAAAGTTAAACAAGCCAAATTCTTGAAGTTGAAATGGGCTTATCTCTTTGAAGTAAAACTTCACTTTTTTATAACGCTACATTTAGACCAGCTTGCAAGTCATGGTTCAACTTAAAACGAATTGTATTTACTAATTGTATTTTACTTAAATGTAAAATAGTTACAAGCTTAGTATATTTAATAGTTGACATCAATTTCTAACATAACTAACACCAAACCAAAACCTTTAAGCCCATCAAATGGTGAAGCACAAAGGTGAAGCCAGATTGCCTCTAGAGGGATATTACGACGCTCTCGAGGTAAAGTGTTCATCATGGAGTGTATTCGTCTGGGAGCTGAAAAAAACAGTAAAGCGACGCAACAGGTAGTGGTAGACGTCCAATTAGAAAGGGCCGCATTTGAGTCGGAGACGCGCCGCGCGACACCGCGCTTTGACGGGCTCCCAACAAAAACTGCAACTCGTTTCGCCTGCCGCCACAACACTAGCGGTTTTTGCACCGTAAAATTGACGAGCTCTTCACTTTAACTGCGACCTCCGTGTCGCACATGTCTCTATCTACTGATGTATAGGGCGAAGCGTTCTTTCCTAAACCGTTGTTGGTTGAGTTAGGTTGCGGATGAAATAACTCCTAAGAATTTTCACGGACGAAGAACTGTGGATTAAGTGACTATTGGAATTGTTCAGCTATATTTCTTAAAATGTGTGTACTCTCACAGGACAAAGCCTGGACCTTAAACTTGCGAGGATACATGGGTCTAACGAGTAGAGGATTTACGAGATATTCTTTTTGTTTTCTTGACATACTTAAAATACTTGTCGTATGCATAATTTCTAACAGTTTCATTCGTACAAACTAATTTATTTTTCAGATTTTACTCAAGAAGTTTCCATTAGATAGGTAAATCACTGTAAAAATGCACTAACTTTAAAAAGTCTTATGTAGACCATAATATTAAAATCATTGGCACGTAAGAAGTGAGTTACAACCGATAAAGAGCTTAATAAGGTATAGAATATTTCATGTGCCGTATAAAGTCTCACGCACACCATGTTTTAAACAATAATTTAAAAGCGGTTTGCTCCGATCCCTTACCGATAATTCTGCTGCCAGGGCGGTAACTTCACAATTTAGCTGGAAATATTACTCGAGGGCTATAAATCAGAACTGTTTCGCGAATCTCTCGCGACAATTTCGTGTAAAGCTGAACTTTAATTCTTAATTATAGCCCTTTTTATGGACTTATTTGATTTAGGGGATGTTATAATATGGAAGAATAAAGTCAGTGGACTCTTATTACTGTTTTACAACTCGATTCTCTGTCCATTTCAAACAAAGCCAGTGTATTTACTTGGTGTGCTTTATGGCATTCAAGAATATTGCTCATAAAATATATGTATAAAGGTCCGAATGGATTTGCGTCTCCGAGAGGAGTGCGATTATTTTGACCGAAAAAACACCTACATACTGTCAGCTTTGTGTTTAAAATTGAATTGATTTTTTAGAAAATATAAAAGATTGTGTATTTATTTATTGACGAAGGTTTAATTAAGTTGATATTTGACTCATTCGATGTAATTCACTCGGTCAGTTTGTTGGCGGAGATACGCCATATTGGTATAATTTGCATAAATACGAGTATTTTGACTTTGTTGAGTTAGTCTGTTGCCGGCAGACTCAGCGATTTTTTTTTTTTTTTTTTTTTTATTATTGCGTGATAGGCTTGCGCTTGACGACAATCATGCTTAGTGCAAAGCAATGATGAGGTCTAGGTTGGAACGCGCTTGCCTAGAAGATGCCTATTCACTCTTGCCTTGATTATTGAATACTTTTGTGTTTAGATTGCAATTTGTTTTAGAGCTTAGCAGTAGCAACTGCAGCCTGATCAAATGATTAATTTATTGTTGTTGTGATGCTTTGGCCAAGTTTTTATAATTATCTGTTTACATTAAATCTCTCGTGAAACCGCTACACGTTTAACCATTTATTCGTGCACGTTTTAAAGAGAGTACAAACATATTTTAAAAGTAATTTTAATTATTCACCCACTTCTGGAATTACGCTTACAAATTTCAGAAGCGGGATGTATCTCACGTTGCCTTGATTTCGCTTTGCCATCAGCATATTTGTTTTGTTTAAATTTTAAAAGTAATTTTAAATATTTTCCCCCCCCTTCTGGAATTATGCTCACAATACTTACTTATCTAAGAGCTGGATTGGACAAAACTTCCGCCTCGTAGAACCCAATACATAATTATGGTCCGACCCGGGACCTCGTCGGCCGCAGTCAAACATTCTAACCACTAGACCAACGAGGCAGTCGAATTGGCATATGCGAGAAAAAAAATCCAGCTTCTATTTGTAGACTAATGAATTAATTTCACGAACAATGTTTCATTTAAAATCCCGCTCTGCGTTCAAGATAATCCGAAATTGTCGAATGAGATTGTGTTCAACGGCCACCGTCTACACAGTTCAGTGGTCACTGGCATTCCAAGGGTGGAATTTTAATTCACAAATTTGTGTCTCAATTTTTCGAAATCCGAGCACCAATGGGAAGAAATACCTTAAAACATTCGCACGCTGTCTTCGAGTATGTATTAAAATAATTTAAATTTAATGTAACAAGTGCATTGAGATTATTTAGGGAGCAACTAGCAACCCTTATTTTTTTTAATGGTTGTGTCTTAGGCGCCACTCACACATTCCTACCTACAAAGTGGAGTGGATCTATGAATATCAAACTAAGCTATATTTTCCTTTGTAGTTGCGGCACGAGGCGCACCGTGTGCCTTTGAGTCTTCTTATATAAATTTCAACCGTATCCTAAAGTTAATAAAGAGGTTAAGATGTTATCAAAAAATACTCTGCGTCCCAGCTCCACTCTACTCCGTAAGATCTAGAGGGTTTTTTAAAACGTGATAAAAAAGCGTTGAAATGACTTGTCTACTTATTGCAACAGTGTTGCAGTGATTTGTGACGCCCGGCGGTGAGCGAATATGGCTTATGTGTTTCATTCAAATGCTTTTTACTCGCATTGAACTGCCCTAAAGAGAGTTAAGGTAGACTCTGCGGTACGCAACCGCGACGAGAGACGCCAACACCCGACACGTGTCTTGCTTGCACAAGCAAAGTATCGCGGGTCACCGTCACGCATCTCAAATCCTCTATGACTCTATGTACAATTTTATACAGAGAAGTGCTTATGAGTTGTGTGTAGCTGTCGCGCGTTGCGGTCGCATCTTTCACAGTCTTCCTTAACAGTATTTAATGCGTGGTTGGTTCAAATATAGAAGCTAGATACGTTTACGTTAACATCAAGGAGCTTGTGAAAAGTAAGCATATTCTGGAAGCTCGGTAAAAGGAATATTCCTTTGAGCACAAACTTCACTGCGGTTTCTATAACATACCTACTCGTAAGTGAAACAAAGCGTTTCATCGGCGTCAACGACGGCATACTTTGAAGCATGTGGCGTGCTGCTATTGTTTGTATAACCACAAAACTTAGCTAGAGAAAATATATTCTGCTCAGAACAATTATTTAACATTAATAAATATACCTAATAATAATAATAATTAATATTTTTATTATTAAATAAATAAGAATCCCGACTGTGCAACCATTGGTTTAATGCTCGAAGGTGCATTCAGTGCTAAAGAGTAGGTATCTCAACCGAGGATATAAACTATATAGCTTAGCAAATCTTACGACATTAAATTCTGTACAAGAAGTTTAGAACAATTCATAAGCAGGACTTTTAGTTTTTTTATGGCATCCCTACTGTAAACAATTGCAATAACGTAAAATCTTAACCTATAAAGAGGGTAATTTTACCTTACTTTTGGGTCGACTGCCAAGTCCAGTTAGTGTAGCGGATGAGCGTGTGATGAAGGTTTAATGACGTCGTCCAGATACCGCTGACTCGATTAACCTGGCTACTGGCGCATCTATCTTCACGTCGACTCGCTTCCTTGCAGTGGCTACATGCATGGGCCAAGTTTTACTTTTAATTCAAGTGATTTCTATCGTTTTGTACTTTTGCAACTTATGTAGGAATATTCAGGTTTTAGTTCATATTCTACCTTATACTTTTCATCACTTTCAATACTTGAAATAATGTAACACTATATATGCTGCCGCCATTTCGATATTTCCCTATAAGTGTTATAAAATAATGCATTAGTGACTTATCTGTCTGTCCATCGATGTTGGATTTTTCCATGGGATCATGTAGATAATATTCTGCTTCATCATTTCATCACATGCAGCCTCAATATACTTTTTATTTTCATTTTTTAAATTTTAGTCTGAAAGGCTATTCGTCATTTGGTCAAACATCAGTTTCACCCTTCGATTTTCACCCGAGCATCCTCAGGAGATTGCCGCTACAGCGCACAGTTGCTGTGGAGTTATTAGGTGCTACATGTCACAGTGATGCAGTAGGTAATAGAGTGACTTGTTTCACCAGAGGTAGCCCCATACCCAGAGAATAGATACCGACCTGGACCAATTTAAAAACTTTGTTCTTTGTCTTCTTTAAAAATAAGTTGAGTTTGGTACCGGTATCACTCAACAAAATCCCCTTGGGTTTGATTCAAGCTGCGATTCAAAACATATTCTTAAATCAGTTTACATCGTGATATTACGATTAATGTAGGTGCTTGTGAGTTATTGAACCCTTTTATTGACACGTAAACTATTTCAAAACATTTCCTATAATACTTAGGTAGGTACTCCGTACTAGGATGCTACCTTCGCTTAAAGCCGTATTTTTCTTAATATTACTGACGTTCGAGTTGTAGATGATCCTTATTTTAAGGACGTCACGCGTGACATTGAACTGTCATTTTGAAATAATACTACTTTAATTACGGTAATAACCCCCCAGAAATGTTTAATGGTCTGTGTATAACTTTCCTTTGCTTAACAATATTGTATTATTTAATTTAAATTGATACATCTAATGGAATACCAGTGTGCTCCTAAAGAATGTCATCGTGGGTTGGTAAGTGGCTTTTGATATATGACTCCACTTAAAGTTACTGTCGTTTCCTCCTTCAGTAGCCATAAAAGTAATAATATGTGTCAAATTAAAAGGCCGGGGCATGTATGTGCTGGTAATAATTTCAACATTTTATTCCTGGAACAGCATTTTATTGTTTGTAACAGGCAATTTAGTTCAAACTATATTTGCGCATTTGCATTTTTCTTCCATCACGTCGTCTAGGGGGTTAATATTTTCGTAAGTAACGAGCGCTGTATTGTGGTTTATACAGTAACCTTTTTTATCATAAAATGTTATTTTATGATAAAAAATAAGACCACGCCATTTCAATTTTATTCTCAGGCTAGGATTACTTATAGGCAGTGGGTGTTTAGAAAAACAAGTATAGACAAGTTCTGGTTTACATAAATTAAAGTACGGTACCTTAACGATGCTAGTTCTAGTACGCTTGTACACTCATGTTTAATAAACGTTTAGTTATTATTAAGCGTTAACGGTCACGAATGATGGAGCAGCGATGATTGAGTAGAACACCCATGATCTTGTGCCCGTGTACATTCAGGATACTGTCTTAAGTTAATACAGGTCCGAAAAGTGACTTCCAAAGATGAAAATTGGATTCCTCGTACCTAGACCTATCAGAAAATATCCCATGTATGTTCAGTGATTTTTGATAGTTTTCGAGTTCTATTTTTTTAAAGTTTTATCGTAACACGTTTGGTCGTTAGTGAAAAATTCACTTCGACAGAGAATCGAATCTTCAACTTAATAGATTCGAAGTTGGTAAAATTAGATAAAAAATTTTACCGACTCATTTTAAAAACTTTTGAGTTTCCTAAGCTTCCCTTATTAGTCTAAAAATTTGCATGTGCATATTCTGGGGGCTTTAATGAGCATATTCTGTCTTAACACGTTTCA
Organism: Erebia aethiops; assembly: GCA_923060345.2. Classification (NCBI taxonomy): domain Eukaryota; kingdom Metazoa; phylum Arthropoda; class Insecta; order Lepidoptera; family Nymphalidae; genus Erebia; species Erebia aethiops. The sequence goes on from OV281087.1 coordinate 16,827,051, forward strand.
AGTCCAGAACCTATCTGGGCTTATTAGACAGCTCGCATATTATAATACTAGCTGATGCCCGCAACTTCGTCAGCGTGGATTGAGATTTTTTGGGTCCCGCGGGACCTCTTTAATTTTCCGGGATAAAAAGTAGCCTATGTGTTATTCCGGAGTATAATCTATCTCTGTGCCAATTTTCATCCTGATCCGTTCAGCCGTTCTGGCGTGATTGATTAACAAACATCCATCCATCCATCCAGACATCTATCCAAACTTTCGCATTTATAAAATTAGTGTAGAATATAAGAAAAAATAAATTTTCTATTTATTTATTTATTATGTTTGCTATAATATGAGTTGAGCATGACTAAGAAGTTGTTCAGGAAAACTCCATAGGAGTAATTAACGTCTTGAACGAATTGAGCTTATCTTCCATGAGTAATGTTAACTGGACCGCATTAAACCATGTTCTACACATACATTTTAAATGAAAATGAATTTGCTACGTTCGCAACGAAATATTAATACATATTAGGTAAAAGAAAAATGTAAGTAAAAATAAATTAGTAATTTTATTAATCAGCAGCACAACCCATTGGCGGTTCACTACTGAGCACGGTCTCTCGTCACAATGAAAACGGTTTAGACTATTGGCCACCACGCTGGCTGGTTGTGGTTTGGCAGGCTTCACACCATTGAAAAAAATATGTTAACCCTCATGCAGGTGTACCCTCACGAGGATTGCAATAATTTAGAGATATAATGTTTTTAAGGAGAAATATGTTTGTCCTACTTATTTATTATAACGTGTGTTAATATATCCCACGCAATTACCGATAATTTGTGGTCCAGTATCGTATTCACATCGAGTCTGCTGTGGTCAGAGTTAATTACTTGTTGGCTATGGATTACATTGAATTATCTGAGATCTGATAGCAACCATTATTATGAAATAATAACATTATAACAAGGTTTCGTTGACGATATAAATGAACGACTATTTATTTCCGTACAGTATATTATAAGCATGACCGAAAATGAGAAGCGCCTATTGTTCTGTTAATTTATGAACTAAAGACATAATGCAAATGCATATTTTTTAAATTTAGGCATCAATCTTTTTTTTTTTATCCACTACAAGCTAGCCCTTGACTGCGATCTCACCTGATGGTAAGTGATGATGCAGTTATATTAAACCCATACCCCTTCGGTTTCTACATAGCATCGTACTGGAACGCCAAATCGCTTGGCGGCACGTCTTTGCCGGTAGGGTGGTAACTAGCCACGGCCGATGCCTCCCACCAGAACAGACCAGGAAAAATTCAGAAATTATAAATTCCCAAATTGACCCTGCCGGGGATTGAACCCGGGACCTCCGCACGTTAAGGCAACAGCGCTACACACTGCGCTACGGAGTTCGTCGAATGTGACCTGTGAAGATCCATAAATGAGGTCTTGGTCCTTTGTGACACGGTAGTGAAGAATAAGTTTATAACTATGTACTTCCTTTTTTCTTTTTAGGTAAATCGTTATTCTGATAGTGATAATTTAAGAAAGTTGTAGGCATAGATTAAGATCGAGACTTGGTATAAGCAGAAAATAAACGAAGTCATAGTGTCTCTTTATAATGTACATTAACTACACGTGTTACTTCTTTTTTTGTGAGTAGAGTCGAAGCGAGGCGAAGCGGGGCGATGAAACCGAAGGCTGTGCGCAATAAATCAACGCGGTACGACTGTATTTCTTTCGTAATCAGCTCATATCGGTGCTTGCGGTTGTGCCCGCCTAATTATTGTCGACTTTTACGATCACCGTAACGAGATTTCACTTGGAGCCAATCACGATTTTACGGCACTGTTGTTGAGTTTTTAATTATTGTTTCCTTTACAAAAATAGCCCTCGCCGCAAACAATCGTAGATACATTAAATCTATATTAATAGTCCTCTATCGAGTCGCTGATGAATGATCATAGCTTTTGCATTCCTTCTTCGTAGTTCCAAAAGTTAATAGAAAGTGATGTAGTAATACGTCAACTTCTTAAAGTTTTATAACTAACTATAATGTGATTAATGTTTCCATAAAAAAAATCGAGTTATAAAAGTGATCGTGTCTAATTGATATTTTTTGAACAGAACCCGTAAAACCGTTTAACTAGTAACGGTTCTCACAATTAGATATATTATATTTAAACTTGGATTTTAAATAGTTTTATTTGAATAATAAAAACTTAAAATTGATAAAACTCATCAGACATTCACCATATTGAATGAGCCCGACCTTATTTACGATCGTATCAACCAAGAATGCAAGCTACTCTTGTTCCATGTCGGCGTCTGTATGGTTTATGTTTAGGAATCTGAATTTCTTATCTCTGATATTAACATATTGATTATGCTTCCCGTATTGATTTGTGCGATAGACAAGACGGTTTATAGTTGAAACTATACATGACGTCCACGTATGGGCACATGTTCACTTGACGTTTGGTGACATCGATCATTTACTGGAGAGAGCAGCCTATATTATTATGAAATCATTTTTTTTCTTATATCATATTATAGAGTTTGGTAGAGCGGGATGAAAATTCAAAAAATCGAATCAGATTGTATATACCTACCTTGCAAGTTTTTGTATAATAATTACATTAAAATTGCAAAAGTGTTTGTGTGCTGGTTATTCTTTCAATCGAGCTGCCACAGAGCAACATAAACTGTGGAAAGTGGCATATCCTACATTTTATCCCAGGAAAACCACGCGGACGATGTTGCGGGCATCGTCTAGTTTAGATATAAACCGTATACTTTATTTGATATTGTGGAAGGATATCCAACAAAATGGGAACCTTCTATAAAAGTTATATAATATTATTGTTTTGCTTAACCAGGACAAACTTATTGTGTTCCTGGTCTTATGATAAGACCAAAAGCTTCATAAAAAACCGGCATCCTCAAAAACAATTTAGAAAGTTTCACAGTTAATTTGTTCCAACACTACGCACCGTGTCTTCTGAGCCGATCGAGTTATCTCCGCATCTGGCCAGGAGATGTTAGAGATATCGTCATCCAATGTCGAGATGTCTGGACATTAGGAGCGTAAGCAATTTGTCAAGTTCGATGTTCGTTTTGTTAACGGTTCTATGCTCACTCATACGTACACAGCGGCCGGGAGTTCACTCTTGTACGAACGACATACGTCGTTTACACGAATGTATTAACGTAGCTATTAGTTTGAGGATGTAGCTATGTTCCGTTTATTGACTATGAAATTATATTTAATTTAGATGCTGTGCGTTTATCTAGTATTTCTTATTTCATTATTTAAAATTTTCTATTTTATGAATATATCTTGACGGAAAAAAGTGATGCAGCACAAAACTATGACTTATAATTTCTAGTATACGACTATTAATAACGAAGTGATTTGCTTCCTCGTTTCTAATCCGAACCGCTAGGATATGGAATGCCCTTCCGGCTTCCGTTCTCCCCTCCTCTTTTAATATAGGTACCTTCAAATCAAGAGTGAATAGGCATCTTCTAGGCAAGCGCGCTCCACCTTAGGGTGCATCACCTCTTGCATACAAGTCTGATTGCAGCCAAGCGCTAGCCTATATATTAAAAACAAAAAATTTATAGCAAAACGACTTTTCTTTTATAACAAGTTATTATGTTGAAATACAATATTGGACGCAATTCTACCCATATGGCATGTCAGCAAAACTTTTTCCCGAATGGTTTTCGTAACTATCGATATTGGCTATTTCCCCGTCTATAATGAGATAGCGACACAACTGACTCCTAAGACTCAGCTAACAAATGAATGCTTACGAAACAATATCGCAGTGGTCCACGCTTACGAATGATATCCTCTTTAGATTATTTAATAACTTTGTTAATAACCTTCATATCGAAGCAATGCTCGAATTTATTTTTGCTTCATTTAATTCACATGCAGTGATGCATTTATCTCAATTAGTAGCGAAAAGGTAATTTATATTTGGCGGACATAATTTAAGATACTCTTTTATTTATTGGCCAATTTGCCGAGCGTTATTCATATATTTTCGAGTTAAAACGACCTGCAAAACTCACCGGTACCGGGGTAACCTTTTGACAATTTATGAAGCAATCAGTGTTTCTTTTCTCGTGTTTATTTGGGAAATTATTTATTTTATCTCGACGATGTTGCTCGAAATTGTTTTGGAGGTTGTTTAATATTCATTGATCTCATCTCACGATTTGTTTACGCCGATGAGCGTAGGCGCCGAAGCAGAGGCCAAAATTAAAAGGCATCTTTCCAACGCCTCTGCTGTTGGCTTCGGCAACCGGTCCGAGCACCCTGGGGCTTCACGAGGTGTGAATATGGTGCCTGCCATTTGTACCGTTGCTTGTACATTGACAATTTTAATTAGCCACTTTCGAAATGTTCTCTTCGACGATTAGTGACATAATATAGTTTGTTATGGCATCTTTATTATAGGAGGCACTTTATTATGTGTGAACAAGAAACTTACCAATTAATGGCTGTCTATTGCTTTGTTTCTTTGATAAAGAATCTAACGTAGAGTATGTACCATTTTACTCACTAGGTAATTACCTGTTAAAAATATACAAAATTAGATTTGCTACGCGCTACCGTATGAAATTTATAATTTGTGGAGTTATTACCATTATTGTAAAAACACCAATTCATGAGTTGTCGGTTCATCAAACGTGAGTAAATCTCCAGTAATTTGACATTCTGTATCTACGTTTTGATAGGCATTGATAATAAGGAATTTGAACAGTATTAAATTTAGATTGAGATAATTTCTCGTGTGGAACGAAACCAAATTGTTATTGGCGGTTTATTATATGTAGGCACATTTACGATTATTGTGGCCGATGATAGTATAAAATGTGAGGAATGTTAAATGAAACGTACTTCTAACAAATAAACGTACAAAAGTATCGCAAGATGGAGAAGAACTAATTAAAACTTCTGTAGTAATAATTCGTTTGACTGTCAGAGTTTTGCGTCGTTAATTTTAATTAAAGAAACGTGGCCCGAAGTTTGTAATAATATTAAAGCATTGAAATTGGTGATCCGCTAAACTTCGACACTCTGTTCGCGGATGACCGTCCATTCGTTTTAATTAACCCTTCTGCCCGCAGCGGGTCTTAACCGGCCCCCTATTAGAAAAGTTTAAATTTTTGTAAAATGTGGGTACCATGATAAATCAATTACAACTTTAAAACTTGCGGTATCAATTATATTGAAGTTTGTTTTACTTTACAAAACATTTTAAAAATATATCCTTGGTTTATTCCAATGATTCGAATTCATTCGATTGTGTAATTAACAAGTTACACAATCCTTCTATTCATGGCTGTGAATCATAAAGTCTCCCCTCTTTTTGAAAATCAATTTCAAATCGTTTTTACCTATTCAAGTAGACTTTGACAAATGCTTTTGAATCGTTGAGTGAATCTACCACTGGTTCGGAATGCCATTCCTACCGAGAATAACTAGAAAGAAACTCGGTGGTTACTCTTCAAAAAACATTAATTTACAATCACATCAAAGTAATTGTAAATTATATGTAACCGCAGCCACCCGGTTTGTCTTATAAAGTTAAAAATCTCCGCTAAACTATTTCTTTTATAGAGTAAATCATATAACCTACTATTGAGTTGATGCGTAATAATTGTAAAAAATTGTCTCAGCTTTACTCGCTGTAATCTACAATAGATAGCCATGACCCAAGAAATTAATCATATCAAACTAATATTATAAATGCGAATTGTGTTTGTTTGTTAGTTTATTGGGTTGTCCTTCAATCACGCCGAAACGGAGCAACGGATCGACGTGATTTTTGACATAGGTATAGTTGAGGACCTGGAGCGTGACATATGCTACTTTTTATCCCGGAAAATTAAGGAGTTCCCGCGGGAATCAAAAAACTTAAACCACGCGGACGAAGTCGCGGGCATCAGCAAATGTAATGTGCATGCATGGGCAATGTAGCAGTTATTTTTCCTTCTCATCCAAATCTTTAGACGTTGTTCCTAATTCTGTTCTCGTATCTCCCCTCTTCCACGCATTTATCTAGTTCGTCGTGTCTTGATTAAGACTCGCCGTGATGTATTTACGCCGTACTGACGTAATGGAAAGACATATTTCAAGTGTCCACCTTATTGCTTACCAGATTGGCTCAATGGTGTCAGTGAAGCAAGTTCTTTTTCGACTGAGGGGGTCGAAAATTCCCATACTTGGTCTTCTTTAGAAGAACCGTTAAATGGTAGAGCCTGAAAACCATAACACGGTTACACGACTTTATAAGTCTCTTGATATCACCATCATCTCAATTCTCAACCCATCGCCAGCGCACTACTGGGCACGGCTCTCCTCTTAGTATGATAATGGTTTAAGCGATAGTCTACCACGCTGGCCAATTTCGGACAGTCGGATACCACACACCTTCAAGAACTTTATAGAAAACTCATAGGCTTTTCTTCAAGACTTTTTAGCGGTAGCTGAAAACGCATATAACTCCAAAAAGTTAAAGGTTTCGAACCTAACCACTTGTCTTATATAAGCGACAAACGCGACACCGTGACTCGATACGAGACTTTTTTATACCGTCTCGATACGACGAGACGGTATAAAAAAGTAGCTGACCCTTCCTTCACGAGGCCTACGTTGTCGCGTAAACAAGTTTGTCATTTTCCATGGCGTCGCATCGCGTCGTATCGCGTCGCGTCGAGTCAATGAACGCGAGGCAACGCGTCGCGATATGACGTGGTGCGACAGTATCAAACAGTAGCTGACCATTCACGTGGCCTACGTTGTCGCGTAGATAAGTCTGTCATTTTCTATGGCGTCGCGTAATTTCGTATCGCGTCGCGTCGCGTGGCGTCGCTTCTGTCGCTCACCTAGGACGACGGGTAATTTTTTTTCGATATGCTCGAAGATTTTCTCCGCAAGACTAACAAGACCTAGATGGTGGTTGTAATTTGGTCTATCGGTGTTTCTAGTTATATTACGTGTTAGGTATTCGTTACATAGAACAAAGTTTTCATTTTTAAGAGTTTAATTAAGACTTTCGCTCTCATAGTTTTATCAAGTTACAGATAAATTTTAATGAATAAACCACCTGCGAAAGCGTTTCCAATTAAATTAAATGATATCATTGAATAACTCAGCCCAAATCATTTCTTATCTACAATGTAGGCCATTTGCATGCAAATAATATTACTTAGCGTTAATTTATCGCTCCTTTGCTCCCGTCAGGGTCAAATATTTTAACTAGTTATCTCAAGAGCGAGCTCTCGTATTTAGGTTATTGTATAATTCTACTCGTTTAAATACCTATTAGTTCAGTTTAGGTTTTACGCTAGCTGTTTTGGCTTTGTTATGGCTAGCTAGCTAAGATGGGTGTTGTAGGTATAGTTCAAACTTAAAGGTTTTAGTTTTATTATGCTTTTATAATTTTTGGTATCACTATATGATTGGAGTGATTAAGTATCGTGGATTTTACGTAACCAGAGAGCTTGCCAGCCTTTCCAATAATACATCCTGTATAGGTAAAATTAAATAAGTTGTAGGGTTTTACATATTATTTTGTGATTTATATTTCGTGTGAATGTTATATTGTTTCGTATGTATGATACAACCTGTTGTCAACTCTGTATAGGTTAAATGAAACCAATAATGATATTGCTTGTTCATTTAGCCATGATTTATGTAGGATTTAATTTGGTTCCATTCATAATGATGCCATGTTCTAGCATCAACGATCTTGATTGAAATAAATAATGGCTTTAATTGATATATTTACGAGCTTCATAAATAAACATAGCTAAAACATAAGTCTTATTGTACCGTCTTTTCGAACCAATTAATAAATCGATCGAATCCAATGACCTTGACGTAATCAATATATTTAGAAGCCATTAAGGTTTATTGATCTTTAGGAACGTGCAAAAAATAGATCAACTTATTTTTGTTGAAAATAATAAACATGATTTACACCATTTTGAACTGGAACGTATAGAATATGCGTTTTGAAACATATTTTTATGTTAAACATTTATGTGAGAATATCATCCAGATTTTCTCAGATTCAGAGGTTCCGTTTTGAGGAGCATTTTTATTTACCTCGTAAATGTAAAATGACATCAATGAAAAAGGTTGTTAATTAATAGTTTTACCCCCTTATTATCTACCTGGATTTAACTGATTCTAAATAACCCCTGGAATAACCCTGTAACCTATATAAAAATAAGTAAAATTAAGGTGCTGACAGGATAATAATAATTATCTATTTGGAGGTAAACAATTAGAGTTAGCATGAAGTCATCTCGTAAACGTTGGTAACATTGGAGCAAGGATAGACAATAACGTCAGACTAAAATGAACCCAGAAGTCTCTGATTTAGTGTCATGTATTCAGTATTTCATAACATGCGGAGGGCTGGCTGTAGATGTATGGATGAAGTTAAACTACATACAATGTGTGTGGGAATTTTAAATTATTTCTGCGCTCGAAGACGTTGGCGAGATGTAAAATCTCATACTAACTCTAAAATAAGAAACGACGTTAGACGCAGAACAGTTGTATAAATGGAAGCATATTGTTCTATTCATTGCTTTACTTACCGGTACCCTAGGTGAAACAGCCGTCAGGTCCGTGTTGTACAGACAGTTAGACTTTATTTGACTGCTGCTCAAATGCGGCAATATCACTTAGTGTGGATTCGTGGTACAGCTTCTATTGTGAAAGAATGGCCGGTAGTCGTCGCGCTCATTATTTCGAATGAATCGTCGAAGTGTGTAATGGCGGCGCTCCTGCTTACATGGCAAATTATATACCGGACAATGTCATTGTGATAAATAATTCTCGCTCGCCCAACGCCGTAAATAGTGAGGAAGCCATTATTCGTGTATTAAAATAAAATTATTTTTAATACACAAAAACGGTCCTGCAAATTACGATTCCCGAGCCCCGACGGACGTTTAATTCGTTTGAACAGTTTATGTTGTGATGAATATTCTCCCCCATACGTCACAATTTTACAGCTATACATACTGTATTTTTTGTTGAAATTTTAACGCAAGCTTTGTTTTAAGCAATAAATAGAATAATATTTTTTAAGTTAATTTAGGAAATAAATAAATAATAGTAATGAAAATTGGCTCACTTATTATCGCTGTGTATTGCTATATAAATCAACTTAACCTAGGTATACCAGAACACTTACCAGTTTTTACATGCAGCGATTGCAATCTGACCTTTGTAACCCGTCAAGAAAGCTAAGCACATTATGATAGATTAAACAACTATCAGATGTTAACAGTTAACTCCGAGCGACAGCTTTTTGTTTAATCAAGACAATTTATATTTCATTTATGGATCTAAAAAAACATTATAAAACAATACAACATATTTTTTGTATAAATACAATAAGTATGTATACTTATATTTTATATTATTATAAGTATTTTTATACATCTTTTTTATTAATTATTTTAAGTAAGTTTAATTTCTTTTTATAATGCGTGTATTTATTTTCTTATAGAGACTTTCCTACACGCGGGAACCTGAATAACCGATTGAAACACAATTTATAAGCCAAAATAAAATCTTAAATCTCGTTAATTCGTTAGGACACCAGCTTTTTGTTGATGTTTCTGTACACATAATGCTAGATCTCAATTATTATTGATAGGAAACTAATTTGCAACTACAGCAGGTACTGAAATGCGTAGGGAAAGATGTATGAAACCGCCACTAGGATTGCTAGGTATTTTAGTGCTAAAAGGTTCAGTAAAGGTCCGATGATATTGAGCAAGTTTACTAGCCACTACAGTCAGTAATAAAAAGGGGCGAGTCAGCTAGAGTGATAGTGATTAGTCGCAATGAGACCCAAAACTTTCCATTCGCTCAGTAGCCAACTAGCTAGCGAGTTTTCTACTAGCCAAGTTTTCCCCTGCTTTCAAATTTTCTCGTAGGTTTCTTACAATCTGTTAGTTATCTAGTGAATATGATTAAACTGGGCGTGTTAACTAGCAGATAATGAATTCGGAAACTAGTTGCTGTAGTAAACACTCAATGTCATCTTTATGGTGCAATGGAAATCTGCAGATTGGCTAGGAGCTAAACCGCAGTACCTTTAACTTATTTAATTTATTAAAGTTTCATTGTAAAAAAGTCGCTGAGCCTCGACTCCACTCCACTCTTATGAGTTGTGCTTTACTCGGGCCTTACTTTATCAGTGATATGCATTTAGGTATAGTAGGTATCAAGTGACGCATGTTGGTAAACGTAGGTACTTATTTAAAATTTCAATTTATAATCACCAGCTGGTTATAGATGGGTTTTTTATCTCTTGCGATTGAAGGGATTCATTAAAACTAGGTGCCTAAAACGGAGACGTTAGTTTTAATAGTGTAGATAAGAATTATTTCTGAAACCTGTTCGTTCAGAAGCTCGGTTATTTACTGGCTACGTGATTTGTAATGTAATTGTCTTTCGGGATGAGATATTTACATTGATATCCACTTTAGATAAGGTGTTTTATTAATTAGAAATCCATAAATTCGTGTAAAGAATTCTGATGAGAATAATATGCATTTCGGGCCGGCGATGTCTTGTTGTTTTTATATTACATTTTTTTTTCAACATTTTTTAACACTAAAACTTTATATAAACATGGACTTTTAAAGATTTCAATTATTTATAATATGTTCAACTCTTTTGGGGGTCAGTAGGTACTAGAAGGCATCAATTACTATACTTACTCGTTTTTACGTAAGTAGCTTACGTAACTAACATTTTGCAAACGATACGCGACTTACAAGACTGCTTACATTTCGTATAGACAGGTAGGTACTCATGTAGTAAGTTATAAAACTATGCGAGTAAAACTAACAAGTGTAATTGCGGCCTAATTTTACGATAGAATATCTTTTGAATGGTTTATTTTAATTACAAGTCTAGCATTTTTTCGTATTTCTGACTAATAATGTGACAGAAATTACCGTTTTGTATTTGAAATTCAAGAAAAAAACACACCTACAGAACTCTTGTCTCGCGACTACAACTCGCACTCGACAGATATTTTTTCTAGCGCTTGTCTAATAAATAACATTCAATTTAATTAAAATAAAGATAAATTATAAGAAACACAAAAGGAACGAAATAAAATATATTTTCTTTTACCGATTTATATAAATAATGTGGCAAATTCTTTTGTAGTCGTTCTCTTAACTAAACTAAAGCTAGTGATGTCCTTTTCCGCACGGACATTATATGAAAGGGTTAGCAGTGCAAATAGGTACTAAGTTAATAAAAAAGAGTTAATTTTAGTTATAAAAGAGATTCTTTACAGTAGAATTAGCCATACCAGAGTGAACAACTCGCTAACTTAGTGGTGTATTTACATAGTTCCTAAGCAAGTATTCTTAGTTTGAAATACTTAAGTAAATTATAAACTTCGAATATAGACTTCGTCCGAGTCAAATAAGTTTTTTAAATTCCCACGGGAGCTCCCTAATTTTTCGGGTTAATACACTCACAAATAATGTGGCTTTCTATTGGTACCAGCATTTTCAAAATCGATTCAGTAGATCCAGAGATTACCCCCTACAACGTCACAAACTCACAAAATTTACCTCTTTATAATATTAGTATAGATTTAAGAAAAACTCGTTTAACTGAACATGACCGCGCCCTTTTTAAAAATCCCGCGGGACCTGTTAAACTAGCATATTATGACCTATTTTATAGGTATTTCACGATAACCATGGAAAACGTTGATCTTTTGTGGCGTGATTGAGGAACAAACAAACACCCTTTAACATTCATAATACTATAGAATACTGTAGCATAGATTTTAAAAACAGTTATAGTATTTAAGAGCACACAGTGCAAGTAAACAAAAGGTTTCGTTGGATATTGTTGCCGATTCCTAAAAAAACTATCAATAACAGTTGATAAAACAAACAATAAATTTGAAAAAACGCGGACTATGTTACAGTTTGATGCGAGCGATACATCGATGTATTTTATTGTTGCAGTGAGAATGCGTAAGTAAAAAAATCTAACGTGTTTATATAGGATAGGTTCTGTACTGTGTACCGGGTCTCGATCGTAAATGTCATCTGAAAATTTATATTCATTACGATTAGATAGCACGCCACAATGGTACACTATTGTTGGGTGCGTGTATAAACTGATCGATGGACGATATAACGTTTTTATGGGTGACGTACTGTTCGTCTTTCACGTTTTGATTTACGAGCGAAGTAGTAGAAACAGTAGGATATGAGTATTCTATTGCCACGTATTAATCTCTTACGCTTTTATTTATATACCTACCGCCCACTATTGGCTCTGCTAGTTTTTTAACGGTATTACATTTCATACGCACATTTACAAATATGTAGGTATTGTATGTTGAGTAATTACACTCTCAATGGATCTGATTTTTGAACCGGTGCGTGTGCGATGGTAGTGGTAGTCAAAACAAAACTAGCTTAAGAGAGTTCTTTAAGTTTGTAACTCTCCAACTCCTTAGGTCTATCGTCAGATTATTTGAATGTACACATTTCAGCATGTAATTAACTCACTCTTTTTTTTTTAAATCCACTACAAGTTAGCCCTCGACTGCGATCTCACCTGATGGTAAGTGATGATGCAGTCTAAGATGGTAGCGGGCTAACCTGTTAGGGGCATGGCAGTTATGTTAAACCCATACCCCTATTCGGTTTCTACACGGCATCATACCGGATCGCTAAATCGCTTGGCGGCACGTCGTTGCCGGTAGGGTGGTAACTAGCCACGGCCGAAGCCTCCCACCAGGCAAGACTCTACCTTAATCTGACGCGTTCGTGTAAATCCAAAAATCCCCTCTTGGGCTCCCCTACTAATAGGTTAGTAAACTAGTATAGGACACAAGTTGCCGTGCATGAAGTAAATAAATATTAAGATTCAGTATTAGTATTGTTTTGTTTCATTAATGAAGCGATTTCGGAGCAAGTAGGAGAAAAATATATTTTCAAGAATTTTATAGATTTGTAGAACTAACTCAGTATGAGAGCCATGATCAAGAAAACGAATGCACGCCCGCGTGCCGACTGCAATTTGCGATTCCTCTCAATACTCCGGATTTATGAGCCGCTTTCAATTTTACGACCACCTGACGTGCCCGCTTATATTATAGCGCCAGGATTCTTTGACATGACTCCTCTAGCCTCTAACAAAGTAATGGTGCCGAGATGGCAGTGTAAAAACAGAGTACCTATTAGGTTCTTACAGTAGGTATAAACTAAAACTGCTTCCTGTTAAATGAATGAGAGTCTCAAACTACTCTAAAGTTGCGTTGAGCTGAGTGATGACTGATGAGTCACAGATAAAAGGCTTTACCTCGATGAGTTTATTATAAACCTATATGTTATATGTTTGACGACCTCCGTGGCGCAGTGTTGAGCGCTGTTGTCTAAACGTGCGGAGGTCCCGGGTGCGATCCCCGGCAGAGTCAATTTGGGAATTTATAATTTCTGAATTTTCTCTGGTCTGGCCTGGTGGGAGGCTTCGGCCGTGGTAAAGATGTACCGCCAATCGATCCGGTACGATATCCGGTACGATGCCGTATAGAATCCGATTAGGGGTGGTATGGGTTTAATATAACTGATATACCCCTTTTACAGGTTAGCCCGTTACCATCTTAGACTGCATCATCACTTAACATCAGGTGTGGTCGCAGTCAAGGGCTAACTTGTAGTTAATAATAAAAAAATGTTATTATGCTTATGTCTGATAGTTGGTACAGTTTACCACGAAACTCGCAACTACGGTCAACGGTGCAACCTGAATTCGGAATGGGGAAAGGGTAAGTAGTCACTTACCTTAATAAAATCACGGTACTAAATATTATATAAATATAAAAAAGGGATTTTTCATCGGTTATGCTAGTAATAAACCGCGAACTAACGCAAAATGTATTTATATAGTATCGTTGTGTTAATTTTCAACCCTAATTAATTTGAAGACGGAAACTGTTAGAGAAATAATGCCTTGGCCCAATTATTTTATTCTAAGCATAGAAATAGAATATGATTTTAAGTTATAAACTTATTACGCGTAAGTATATTGTGCAAAAACAAATGAATCTGCGTAAGCAAATATTAATACTATGCCAATATGTAGTACGTACTAGTTAATGTACGTAGGTGCGTAAATTTTAAATAAATATAATAGGTTTACTCGTAGATGTGTGCATGCAGCTTAAATAATCTGCGTCGCGTACATCTTGAATGTCCAAGGTGCGCCAAGATGGTAGAACCTGATAGGTTCCAACTTGCATATTGGAGTCTAATTTGTTCTTACATCAGTTACGGACTTCTAGTTAAATTTAATACCACGGTAAAGTGGTAACGTAAAGGATTACGCCTCCAGGGTATGACGCTCGTTAGGAATTTGTAAGAGGCATCATGTCGAGCGTCTACGTAGCTATTGTAATTATGTATACCTATGCATACTAAGGATAGAATATTTTAATATACGGCTTCCCTAGTAAGTTTTGCATTATATAGGTACCATTTAGACCCACTTGAGTCTTAAATTCATTTAGTTAATGTTTTGTTGTCAATCAGGCAACTGCAATATTATGCTCTTGCCATGCCAAAAGGGACAGCATTACAAAATTTAAATAAATTATATGTAAATCTTTAGACTCTAGATGTGGAAAATTTAGATTGTAGAAGAGGCTAATTGGTATAGATATTTTTGGGTTATAGAATAGGTGAGTGATAAAGATAAACCAGTAGCTATAAAATTGTAAAACATTTTCTGAACTTGCCTTTAACCAATGGTTAAAAATTAATATCACACATGAATTCGCATATCCGCATATTTGTACGGCATTTAGTTTATGTTAATAAATGTGGAACCGCACATGGTGGTTACGGCGCACTTTGTCTAACACACGGTGCCTCGCGGAAAGCTAGCGCTGCGGTTCGCGATGAATAATTGCGCTCGAAACCGATGCACAATGGCCAATGCGAGTGTTTAAATGCCCTATTAAATCTTACGGAGTGCGTAGGATTCTGTGGGATTCAATTACGTTTTGTGCCCGATGAAAGGTACCGGAGTTAAACGCGTAAACTGAGCCGTGAGTCGTGAACACATCCCGACACCTCGCTGAATGAGCCCCACACAAATGGTGAGAGAGAACACAGCGTACAATGCGTATCGCGCCAGGGGCAGATTGAATAAATGCTAAATTAAATAAGAGCAAATAAAACCCACCATTAATGAGCAAAAGCTGTCGGATAATTCGTGTGTCAAACAAAGCGGGCTCGGTTGCTTTCGCTGGGTGAGACGGCGGGCAAGCCATCTTGAGACGATTTGATTGCATTTCAAATCTCTTGTTTTTTCTGCATAAAACGAGTAATGCTATAGTCTGGACTACCAGCTTAACTTAAAACCTGTGTTCTAAGAAATGATGAATAGTTTAAAGCGAAATTTAAGACGCAATGCGATTCATGTTGTAGGAAATTTAGACCATATTATTTAAATCCCCTTAATGACAACTATTAATTAATATACTGATATGTCTACTAATTTATTTAAATTCATGAGGTAAAAGAATTTTAGACTACAATTTTATGACTTTATTAATAAAAGCGATGTATAGAATACATCAGATGCTGCCTTCGTTTGTTTTACCTGAGCATATTATGTTTGTGTAAAAATGTAAATATAAAAAAATATGTAGCTTTCATATTATGCAAAAATTATTCGTAATTCTTGACTGCTTTCTTCCTAATACACGAAACCCGTTTTATCGGTGTCAAAAAAAATATATCACGCCGTTATGGTCACATAGAACAATTTAAGTTCGGTACCCACTTATTACTTGCATAGCTGTTAGTTAGGCATCGACGACGTATAATTTGAGTTACCTGCATATGAGGTCAAATGTTAGACTTAAGCGACTACAATATGACCTACCACACCTCCTTCCTTAAGTATTACACTCGAGAACAGCTTACACTTTGAAAGTTTAAATTCACTGGTTATTGATGTGCTAGTTTAGAATAAGTATCTGCAAGTGTGTGAGTACCAAAACAGGAATGTTCCAAATAGCCTTTGTTAAGATTTTATCTCGCCATTAAATACTTCTAACCATCACAGAATATCGAGCGCCTCACTCAAAGTAACGGTCCTATTTGGCTTGTTACATTTAGGATGAATTAATTTGTAGCGATACTTAATAGGAGTGTTATTACCGGCAGTAAATGTTTATGTACGCACGTCAAACATAATGATAAGCTATTGAACCTTGTCTTTTAAAATAATTTGGTTTATTTACAGTTTGTTCAAGTAAAAAGTTGTTATTAATTTAGTTTCTGGATGTTGACCAAGACTTTGTCTTCGTGCAGGTTGATTTGAGTTTGAAAATCTCGGCATGTCCTAGTCTATACCCATGCAAAAATCCCGTTGCTCTCTTAGGGCGTGATTTAAGGTCATCTCAACTTAGAAACACACTTTCCTATTTATAAGAGATAGTATTATTTTGACTATTAGGAATGTGCAAACGAATTTAAAGAAAAAAAAAAACTCGATGTTTACGTTTTTGAATTTTTACAATGAACTTACTCGTACAAATATCGTTCCTATTGTGTATACAGGTATTCAGTTGTATAAGATTTTTTCTAATTCCAACACTGTTGATAAATTTAATAAGATAACTTTCAACGGTAAATATTGATAGCATTTGTATTCCCACATAGAGCCGGAGAGATTGATATCGGCCAAACAACGTAGCAACAAACAGCTCCGTCGAAATAATAACGCCCTGTTAATATAATTGAAATAAGAATCTGATAATCGAATTAATCTCGTGCAGGCAACTTAATTAAGGTAGTCGTTGTAACAGCGTATAATTTGACTCGAAATTGTTTCGTCCAATCGGGATCGTTAGCGTGATGAGTCACCCACGTGATATTGTTTGGTTTCATAATAGCTAGACTATAATTTGAACGTAATCGTTATTCGTAACTGGATGGAATAATAATCTTTCTCGTATTTCGGTACGCTCTAACATGGTAGGTCTAAGCTATGTATAAGGCAGAGTAAAGATATTATAAGTTACAATATTTAAAGATTATCTGAAACCTTAGATAAAGTATGTCACGTCTAGATGAAATACTGTCTATCTCTCTTCTGAGAGACTTGTGTACAATAGTGAGCCGGCTAAGGAATCATTTGAAATGATGATGATTACATCATCACCGGTGTAATGGGGTTAAATAATTCCCACTCTATGTACTCGTACCAGTAAAATGAAGGTGTAATAAAAACTGACACTAAAATCTTCCACCAAACGGAAGCAGAATATTTGGCCAAACACTACACCCGCCATATTATGAGGTGTCACTAAAATTCCATGTATGAGGTCCAGGAACAAGGGACCACACGAAACAGTAGCACCGGAATAAATATTTGTTTTGAGCATACAATCTTAAGTAAGAGTGAAATCATAATAAAGTAACAGTATCGAGCCAAAGTAAACAATGTAGTTGATTTATTCGAATAATGTGTTAAACGAATAATTACTCGTAAGTTGCATTTCACTGTAGTGATCATATTTATTATATACATATTTGACACTGATTATTTTAATAAAGGCCGAATAGATTTTTTTTTTTTTTTTTTTATTCTGTTATTTTATTGGGGCTTTTATAGTAAGCCTATATGCCAGCCCCATCGTTACACACAAAATTATAATTAAATCTATAGCTATAACAATTTTAGAGAATCCCTAACGAATGTAAACACTTTCATAGCCGCAATGCCCAAGGGTTTGCTAATAATTGAATTAAAAATACCTATATTCATAAAATTTAAATTTAGTTCATCTGTTAGAGATTCTCCCGAATAGATTTACTAAGTTTATTATGAGAGAGTTTAATTAGTTTTATCTTGATTATATATCCTTTATTATCTCCTTATCTATAATGCCTCAGATTAATTAATAATTGTTTAAATATTTAACTGATTATATCGTGCGCAACTTTTTGGTTATATTTTATAGATGTTGTTGTTTTATAGTTTATGTAAAACTAGCTGAAGTCCGCGACTTCGTCCGCGTGGATTGAGGGTTTTCGGTTCCCGAGGGAATTCTTTAATTTTCCGGGATAAAAAGTAGCCTATGTGTTATTCCAGACTATAATCTATCTCTGTGTCAAATTTCGTCCAGATCCGTTCAGCCGTTGGGGCGTGATTGAGTAACCAACATCCATCCATCCAAACTTTCGCATTTATACTATTATGTAAAATAAATTACTGCACAAACGAACATTATTTTTTGTAAATCAAATATATATTGAAACTTCAGGTTCCATCTTCAATAAACAGAAATATACAAATAACTATCTCCAACACTGAAAATAAATTATTAAGTTTAGTAAATGTTTAACCATAACTAGCTTATTCCTAAAAAATTTTTTTTAGGAAGTTGTATTTAATATTACGTATAATATGACAAAGATTTACGCGAAATTAACACACCCCGCCTATTCAAAATAAAATAATAATTACATAAAATTATTAATAACTTGCTTTAATGCAATAATAGGTACAAAAAGTGGCGCTTACTTTAATAATAAGTCATCGCTATTGTTCAATTTTTTTTTACATAACGAGCTTTCAAGACTATAATCATTTTAGCGGTTATCTTCAAGCATCTTTCTCATCAAGGCAGTGTTAATTAGTGTCTAGTTCACAAGAGTATGTACTCACTCACTCAACATCTTATTAGATGTGCCGCAACTATTTACGCGCAATTTTATTATCTCTCAATTATTTTGGTTCTCATGTCCATAATAATATTATAAAAAAGATATTTAAAAAATACAACATTGTTAAAGATTTATTTATCATACTAGCGTGCTAAAATAGCTTTGTTGTAGTGCCCAGCTAGTGTATAATGCAAATATTATAATAAGTAGTAGTAGTATTGTGTGCAAATAATAATAATAAGTTTTTTAGGATACCTTGCTATAATTTTTCCTTTCGCCTTACTATAAATAGACATTTTCACCTGAATATAAGTTAGGCGCAAAGCTTTTTATAGTATTAAGAAATGAGTTAAAACAAAGCTTGTATTTTATAAAAAAAATGGTAATATGTTTGACCTATAACTGGTCGGCTTGCTAAGAAGACCGCCGCTCTTGCACATTAACATTAGCTTACATAGCCTACAAGTTAAAGAACACTACGTTTTCTGATGTGACTTTACCGATGCGTCATGCAATATTTTAATAAAAAAGGATGATATTTATTTTAGACTTTAATTTGCGATTGTCTTGGAAGTCCTAATTTTCAACATAAGGTAATAATTTCATATTTAAGCGAGTTACTTTTTATTTACTAGCGTACACTACACAGCGAATCAGTTTTCGGTGCCAGTGTCAGCGAGTAGGCATAATTTATAAAGATAATCTTATATAACATATTGGTCCGTCGACAGAGGTGTGACATGCGGCAGCGTTGAACTCTTCGGTATGGCGCGGACGCGAGCGCGAACGACGCGGATACTGCCCAGTTTTTTACTCCGCTTCTAACGAGATCTCGAGTCAAAACATCGGGGCCGCACATTAAACGCTCTAGGATATTAAAATGAGACAAATTTATTGCCGCTCTCCGATTATATGTTCGATAAACGCGCAGACCGGTGATTATGATATCTCGAGAGTTTAATCGTAGCATCGATACGGAGTTGCGTTCCGTTCCACACTAAACCAGTACTAATAAAAAAGAAACTAGTTACGGGCATACGTCGGTTTAGGTTGGAAAATCAACAAGACGGCGGGAGAGGAGTCGGAACCGCGGTGCGTTATCGGACCGATCGGCTCGAACAATGCCTCGAATGTTTCAATATAAACTCGACAGCATTTTTAACGTTTCATCGGTGCTGTAACAATCGTAAAATAAATTCTCTACGCCTTCTCAGAGCTCTGATTAATGTTGTACACAGCGCCGCGTCGCGTTTATTTTTTCACCTCCATGTTCTCTAGCTGAATTTATGAGTCAGGCAAACCGGGTCGCAAAGCGAGCGTTACTACTTGAATCTTCGAGTTCACATTGTAAGATGTGCTTAGGAATACATAGATTTTGGATTTCTATTAATTTTATTCCAATATTTTTGTACCTTCTGACGTACGTGACTTACGTATATTAAAACGAATAAATAGTTGTCGTTGCTAATTATTTTCCTAAGCAAAATGACGTAAATCATGTTATGCAATGTGATATCTGGAGGTATCTACTTTATTTTAAGTTATAAATTATACTTTGACTACTTTGAGTATTTTATAAAATGTGTATTATTAATTTCCTTTAGGCGCTATCTTCGGAAATAGTATGAGTTATCTGTTATGTGTTAACAGGCATACATGATAGATTAGTGAGATAACACTATTGATGGCTTATGTTTTGAGAACCTAGTGTAATATATTATTTCTATACAGAAAATTTAAATAATATCGAAATATGTGATGCGTTTTCTTAGTGATAGGTATGTAACTCTGCGTGATATGAGAATCTTATTACCGCTGAATACTGAAATGGCTCTTAACACCAAAAATCATCAACAAAAAGTCCGCGTTATCACTTTTATATGGAGTAATTAAAATACTAGCGCGATAGGACAAAACGTCGTCATCCATAGGCGCGGGCGTTTCGCGTAGACCTTTTGTCCTGATCCGTTCTTGTCTTTTCGCTCTGAACGATGATATACCTACTTCAGACTCACACTTTCCTAAACAAGCTTCCTAATAAGGTGCAATACAACAAAAAAATACTACATACATAATTCTAGATTATTGGGACCTCAGGGTAAATACTGCTCAATCTAAAAAAAAAATATGGAACACAGACACTTTATTTTTGGCCAGTTTTGATCGCCGAACGCAGAACTCCTAGACATCGAGCCCTTTCTGGTATTCAAACATGGACCTACCTTCCTTCCTGTAAGATGTATCATATAATTATATCTGATTATAAGAAAAGTTTTGTTAGCTTTTGGTTGTAAACCAAGGAGGTGCGAGAATAAATGTTAAACTCATTTAGATACTTACAAGTTCATACAATCGCCCCAATTTTATTACTTATTTCGACTTAATTGGGTTATAGCTTTACAATGAGATACAAAAGCTTATGCTTGCTGCATCTCTATTCTATTTTAATCTATCTAGGTACATTATTCTTACGGATTCCACAGCTTACCATAATAACCTTGCACTCACCATATCCAAGTACATTGTTGCGCGAATCCCATAAATATGCAATCTCAATGTAACATAGTACCAAACGCTTTTGTTCCCGTCTCCAGTTGTTTCACACCTACTTAGGGCTGCGGGTGAAGTCTCGTTAACTGAGATTGAAGGCTCGCGGTCGACGCCCGGTTCCTCACATAAAAACCTGATATGCAATATGCTCGCCTATGGAAGCTCGGTTAAATAACTCGGCCTTACTTCAATAGCATGTCGGCTCTTATTGGTGTTATTTTACTAGAAATATTGCCGGATGTGAATTTAGTGTAGAAATTGACTTTCATATTATAGAATTTCATAGCAAATACTGAAAGTAGCAACTACCATACCTACCTACTACGATACCATACTTAATGTAATTAACTAGCTGATGCCCACGACTTCGTTCGCGTGGTTTAAGTTTTTTTTTATTCGCGCGGTAACTCCTTAATTTTCTGGGATAAAAAATTGCGTCACTCTCCAGGCCTTCAACTATACCTACCCATGCAAAAATTACCTCGATACGTTGCTTCTTTGCAGCGTGATTGAAAGACAAACACACTTTCGCATTTATAATATTAGTATGAAGTATGTTGCGAAAGTGTGTTTGTTTGTTGGTTTAATCACGACTGAACAGAGCAATGAATCGACGTGATTTTAAGCATAGGCATGGTTGAAGACCTGGAGAGTGACATAGGCTAGTTATTTATCCCGGAAAATTAGAGTTCCCGTTGGATTTCGGAGTCATCACCCAGAGATAGGTAACACTAACATCCCGGGGAAGAACATAGGCTTTTTTTCCTCGAAACTTAGACAGTTCCCGGGGGAATTTAAAAACGTTACCTAATCTAGTATACAATCATTTTATATTCTTTGGTAATATTTAATTTAATGTTGTTTTATATAGTCTGATAACAAGATGTTATTTTAATATAATATTTAAAAAAAGTTCACAATAAATTAATAATAAATGGGCTAGAATCAACAGTTAGTAGGTATTAACAGTTTAATAGTTAATTGATTACGAGGTTCCCTAATATTTATCGTGTCATTGTAATTTTAGCTCATTATGATGGTGCTGACTGCTGACACACTGCAGTTATAAAATGTTTTAACATTTTATATGTGAACATTAACTAACACTATAACATTTACTAGTGTACGTACAATAGTACTAACTAATTATTCAATGTTAGTAATTGTTCAATATTGTTTTAAAAGGTTTTATTACTGCAGTGGGGCAGCACTATTAAGTATAGCCATATAAGTTAAATTTTTTAACTATTAACATATTATTATTATTATTGATGGGAAAACTTGTAACGTGTTTTATTTATTTAAGATAGACCTCGAACTAAATGATAATACATTTTTTTATCATTTAAATTATTGTATATTGTAGCTATGCTATCGTTTCGTATTTGTATAATTTGAATTTTACATTTTTTATTGTTCTATTGAATAATTGAATATCTTATATTTACTTAAAATAAATATTATTTATTTTTGAATGTTTTATAAAGTACTTATATAATTCAGTTAAGTTTTGTATAATTAATATTAATAATCGTATGCTGATGATTTATTTACTTACTTTTGTGATTTGTTTAAGTTTATTATGAGCTACAACTTTAAATTAATAAATATTTCACTAATAATTATAATAATAAGTTAATTATTAGTAATAAATTAGTAGTTAAATTCTGTATGTTGTAAAAATAAAAGGATATTGGTAATTTAAAATTGTGTGCTTTTATTTATAGGTAGGTAGTTGCTTGGTGAAAATAAAAAAGTCTACAAAGAAAACTAAGTTTCATTTAAAATCGTACTTATTTTATTTTCTTTATCACTTTTTGACACAGTCCATTTTTGAATTTTTACAATAAATATGTTGTTTTGTCATGACTAAATTACAAAATATACATTACTGATAAGAAAAATAACTATCTACAGCTAATTTATCACAGATTGCGGCAACAGAGCCATTTTTAACTACTATTTAAGTATCGTATTGGTTGGCTAGTTTTGTCCAGCAAGCACAGCCTTATTAGGCCTAATAAATGTTTTGTACAAACACAATATCGATCATTAATGATACAATGACCACTTTTGTGATTGACACTTACTTAAAACGACAAATGCTTTTTGTAATCGGTAATCAAGCTATTTACAATCTTAACCTATGACTAATATAAGGTATATTTACAATACATACGATAACCGACTAGCCATCACATTAAGTCGCTGCACGTTAGTCCACGACACTTCAGTCTCAGTTCGCTTTACACTACACATGGACGGAGAGATTACGAGGCGAACCTCGCGCTGGCATTTGATGTTGGGTATGGGAGGGGTGTAGTGGCAGCACGGGATGGGCGCCGTGCACTGGTGGTGGTGGCAAAGCACCCAAGTGGTTTCTTGGGTGATGATGCCGATGCATTGGCACGGCGCCGGCTCCCGGACTCGGCATGCCACGACACCTCTGTTTATCAGGAACATCGGGTAACGCAAACCGCAGCTTCTCCCAAAACAATTTGTCACCCCAGTAAAAATGTGTATTAGTTTTTAAGTACAGTCTTATATCGGGATCCAGGTCCTTTTGGGGCACTTCACCTAGTATCACAACTATTAGTCTTTTCCGCCTATCTCTTAACACTTGATGATGCGCCGATTTAAATTCAAAACGACACCATTCGGATTTTATAAAGTTCTCACTGAGCACCATTATAGTACGACGCGACGATTCAACTGCTTGTATTATATTATCCGCCACATAGCCACCCACTGGGAAGTCACGATAGTGCAGGTACAGTTTATAAGGCGGATCTCCGCGTTCTAACACCGGCGCCAGTTTCTCAGTTACCCATGCTTCATCTTTGGAACTATAACTCACAAAAGCATCGTATAGCTTTTCACGATCGTCACGGTCTATGTCACTCGCTTTATAGCACAGCCGTACACCAAACTTGGAATGGAACCACACTCTCATTGGTTGTCTATATTTAAAAACAATCGTTATCACAATTAACACTAGTAGGACCGCTCCTAGAGCTACACATAGCAACGGAATGTAATCTTGTACTTCTTCATTAGTCATAATGGTTTTTGTAGCAGTCAAATTACCATTAATACTGTTGTTAATGCTTGGTAATCCTGTGCATATTGTACCATTTTCATCAGTAATTTTGAAACCAGAATTTGTGTCATTGAGTATACTTGTATTATACATTGTTATTTCTGTGCTGTTGGTTTTTGAATAGACGCATCGTATATTGGATAAATCAGTTATCGAGCTTACACGCTTAGTCCATTCCCGAAACATCTCCGTATATTCACAGTCACATGACCACGGGTTATCCGAAAGGGTTATTGAAGTAATTGTCGGATTGATTTGCCACACAGTTAACGTTACTAATCTGTTATGATGAAGGTGAAGTATTTTCAGCCGCGACATATGATTGAACATTTCTTTTCCTATTGTTTTGATTTTATTATTGTTTATGTACAATTCACGTAAATTATCTAGGCCATCGAATTCTTGTCCTTCAACCACTGTCAAACTATTGTAGTCTAGATGTAGAACTTCCAATTCTTTTAATCCATTAAATGTCCTATTATGAATGGTCTCTATGTGTGATGAATTTAGATAAAGTATTTTTAATCTTTTTCTGCCGATAAATGCGTGACTCGGTAAAACTTTTATTTCATTGCCATCTAAGTACAGCTGCGTGGCCTCCATTGGGATTCTCTCAGGTAACGAATTAATATATCCAGCATTAGAACATTCCACAACGTTGGCAGACCACGACTGATCATGATAACAAGTGCAATTGTTTGGGCATGTCATTTCACAGTCACATGCGTCAAAATCACAACAGTGACAAAGTGCAAAGCAATGGAACTCGTATTTACATAAAAACTGGTGTGGAGCAGCCTCTACTAATGGTACGTATGCATTACCACGGTTGTAGAGTAATTTACAGTAAATGCTGTCCAAGTCCATTAACTTAGGTTGAGTCCGGGCTCTATTTCCAGTATTTATTTTTTGTAACCACTCCATTGTACAGTCGCATTCTAATGGGTTTCCTCCAATAAAAAACTCTGGTACTGATTTATCTTGCGGAACAGCTGATATTCTCAAAGAATTAGGGTCTAAACTTGTAATTTTGTTACCGTACAAGTCCACTCTAGTTAAATTGGGTTTCTTAAAGAACGTGTAGGACTGAACTTTGGATATTAAATTATCATTCAAATACAGCATCTCCACAGAGTTAGGTATTGCACTTCCAGTAATCTCTGTTAACTTATTAGAACTAGCGTCGAAAGTACTAAGCGATAGCTGCGATTCAATTTCAAAGTAATTCCCAAGTTCAGCAATTCTGTTAGCGTGAATGTCCAGCCACTGCAATCCAGTTGGAATCATAGCATAATCGAACCATTCTAGACGATTATCGGAAATGTTCAGCCATACCAAATTAGGTAACTTGGCGAAAAGTCCACCGATGTCGGTTAAGTAATTTCCATCCAATCTTATTGCTTGTAAGTTGATATTTCCATCAAAAGCACCGGCTTCAATTTTGTGAATTTTATTTCTAGAGAGGTTCAATATTTTCAGTGATGTCATTTTGTCAAATACGCCCTTGCTGATGTTTCCAATATTGTTCTCAGTAAGTCTCAATCCGTACATCTGTTGCATTGTCATAAAGGAAGCATTTTCGATGCTTACTATTAAATTTTCTCCGAGATCTAGGGTTTTTAATTGAGGTATTTCTTTCAAGGCTATAGGAACTTCATCTAATCTATTTCCATTTATGTGCAAATCTTGTAAAGAAGTGCAGTTGCGCAAGGCATGCGGGTGTATTTTAGAAATGCGGTTGCTGTCAATGGATAAGACAGATAAGACCGGCAGGCCAATAAATGAAAAACTTTCAATGTTCGTTAGTCTATTATTTGATAATATTAACGTATGTAAATTGCTAAGGGAGCTAAAAACGTTTTCTGAAATGTGCTCAATAAAATTATCTTGCATTTTCAGTATTTGCAGGTTGTGTAAATCTCTAAATAGTGCAATTTCCATTTTTGACACTCTGTTATGAGAAAAGTCTAAAAATACAAGACGTTTTAATCCAGAAAATGTAGAAGTATTGATCCAATCTGAGGTTAATTCATTGTACGACAAATCTAAAACGAGAAGTTGAAAGAGGTCGCTAAATAATCCAGGAGCTAGTACTGTAATAGTATTGTTGTTCAAGTAAATTTCTTTTAATTCCTTCGTATCACTAAATAGTTCAGGAGGCAAACTAGTCAGCTGATTATCGGAAAATCTAATAGTTGTTAATGATATCAGTCCTTCAAGTGCTCGATCGGCCACAGAATTGAGGCCGTTTCCTTGCAAGTATAATTTCTGTAATCTTCTTAAGCCTGAGAGTAGACCTGGTGGCAATGTATCTATAACATTCCTCGACAAGTCTAAGACCAACAAGTTATCACCACATTTCTCTGTTGGATGGCGGTGT
The DNA here is from genome assembly GCA_923060345.2 of Erebia aethiops. Taxonomy (NCBI): domain Eukaryota; kingdom Metazoa; phylum Arthropoda; class Insecta; order Lepidoptera; family Nymphalidae; genus Erebia; species Erebia aethiops. The sequence continues at coordinate 16,853,846 of OV281087.1, forward strand.
GCTGTTGAAAATTGAAAATGACTGACATCTCTCATTCTGTTTCCAGTTACATTCAAATATTCCAGGTTCCGTAATGAGCAAAGCGCGCCCTCAGGAAATGTCAACATATTATTTTCACTGAGGTCTAATCGTTCCAGGTTCTGTACATCTCTCGAAAAAGCGGTGGGTGTGATCTCGAGTGACATTGTGGACCAATCGGTGTTGTGAGTTCTTATAGTCAGATTTCTAAGTTCACGGAGACCGGTAAAAGCACCATCAGAAAGATTTCCAATTTTGCAGTATTCAATTGTTAGTTCCCGCAACTCTATTAGCTGTCGAAAGCTCCCAGGTGAAAGAGAACTTTGAAAGAAAAGCGCGTCGCTGCATTCAAGACGCAATCGCACTGTGAGATGCGGTTGGATGGCACTGAAGTTAGTATTTTCTAATTCACTATTTATAGTTCTTAGTCGGCATTGCAATGCAACACCGGAATCTTCGTCGTCAGTAGTCCACCGGCATTCATCAGGAGCTTGATAGCGCGCTCCTGTCGTTGCCGACAAAGAAGCGCTCCAAGCGGGCAAAACAGCGCTAAGCGCCAATATAGCGCTCGTGAGCCACATCAGACACATTGTTTTCCTTTCACTGAACTTCACTATAACTTATGCATAGTTTTGTTTATAATTTTTATCACTTAAATTGCACATAATCGCATTACGTTTATTATCCCAACGAGCCTAAAGAGCACACGTTTAACCGGCCACTCAACTCTTATTCCGCGTAAGTACTAATTGTACAAGATCGTGTTCGTCGCTCGATAACGAGGAACGTGACGCGCACGTCCGCGCCGAGGTCTGGGGTGGAACTGACTCGGAGTAGAACCTGCGCTGCGCTCGCGCACAAGGCCGTGCCGGTTCACGCGTTCCAACAGGTAAATCGACGCCCGGGGCTAAAACGTTCTATCCGCCTCGTGTAATGCTCTACCTTTCGCTCTACTCACTTCACGAAGGAGCTTGTCAGAAAAATTCACCGGACGCACACATAGGCGTGTTACACACAACACTAGGTATGAAAACCGCTTTTTGTACGGCTCGGGCGTGCTTTTAGTAGAATGAGTGTGAGCGAGACAGGGGAGTGGTTGCGGTGTAAGCTCGCAGAGCTTGGTGGGGAGTTCGACAGCTGCCCAGGTAGTGCGCTGGCGCATTGCTGAGGTCGCCGCTTGTGAACGCTGCGATAATAGATTTGTATTGCGAACGTTTGAAGAATGCTGCCATACTGTTTACTCATCATACTTAATGAAATGAAAAGTTATTTTGCCTCATTATTTTAATTTTCAGCAATAAACTAATTGCCATGACGGCGCATTTTTAGGGTTTAAGTGCCGATTAAATTTTATTATGTACAATTCGTAGACCAATTTCAATAAATATCTACATTTAACTGAACCAATATAATATGTAGTATCTAGTTTTAGTGGATTAGGCACCTATATGTTTTGTTTATATTATCTATGTTATCTGTTGCATAGCTTTTCTTTATATTTAGTTAGTAGTAAGTATTTATCAAAATAGATTTTTATTTAGTTAAATAATGTTTCTTTACCTAAGCATATTTTCGAAATTAAATTTATTAAAATGAAATTCGTTTCCTTAGGTCGAGTCTCGTCAATTTAGAAAAAAATATTTTTGTTCGAACGATTCTTGCATGCTACTCCTACTGCAAATTGCTTTGACTAAATTGCAGTTTCTGAGAATGCAGGCCCTTTATTTAACTTAAACGATTTTGATATAATTTCTCGCCATTCCACATGTAACCCGTAATCAAACTAAACATCTAAGCATTATGTGTTTTGGGAAGGCGTTCATTATGAAGAAACCGTTTTATTAAACAAATTGTGGTGGGAGTTTAAATGAAAACGCATTTCGAATTATTATATTAGGTAGTTAATATTAGTAACAACGAGTTATGTATTTTCGTAAAATTATATTTTAATGAATCTAGCTCACGGCACTCATGAAAACTGCAGCAAGAAAATTACTTATCTTTATACTTAGTACGAGACATGAAACTGTACGAAACTAGGGTCAATCTGATACTCACGTTATGTATATCAACAAACAAGACCAGAAGAAAGTATATGATGAATTTCAAATCCTGTAAATTATAATCTTTAGTAAACATAAAAAAACAACTTTTTTGCCTTTTTGGCTACAGGTACTGCTTACACTTCCAGTATTAGGATACTTGTCTAATCTTGAATCATTCTTCATTTGTATCCTTTGTTATCCAGTTGCAGATAATATTACATTAGGGGTGAAGAAAAAAATCAAGTAGCTGACCAAACGGCGTGTCTCGAGCCTTCTCGGGCATAAATTGCTTTACCTGTTTCGAAAGAATAATGCCAAATGCAGAATTGTTTGCGATCGCATGCAGCTGATGTAATATTATATGACAGAAAACAAGCTTATTGACAGCTGACATGTATGCTTTTTCCAAATTACTAAAATTACCCATACTGGAACATGAGTTACTATAATGTTTTTACACGGGTGGTTAATTTAATTTTTCACCAGAAAATATAACAAGTGGGAGGTCCAGGAACTCGGGTCTTCCTAGTAGGAGACTCGACCGCTTAGTGCCAAGCTATTTGAGTCCAGGTGCGGTTCCGCTTGTGGATATATCGAGTTGCTCATTTTAAACTGCTATACCCCTTTCAGAATCTATTACTGTAACTTGTACCTGATTATTTGACATCCTGGGTGCGTGAAGCGCATTTTCTTAATTAAAAAACGGCCAATTGTAACAATACAAACAATACTTACTCATAGCAGACACCTCGGCCCTAAAATGAGCAAGGTGTGCAATAAAATTGCCACAATGTAATGCAGCTATCGCTAAGTTTGAACATGTGCAAGTGGTGATAAATAGTTCTGTGCATGTCACAGTGAAAATACTATCTAATAATAGGCGGAACCTTGACCATACGATTTGCACCTTTCCCCCACACAACAGCGCAAATGGTTTTGTAATGGGAATCTCCTCCTTGGCTATAATATTGAATCAATATATCACACGGGGTCCTACGGGTCGTTTGTCCCGCGTCTTGATACCACAAAAGATCAGCGGGTGATCCTTTGACTTTTTGTCGTAAGTGGAGAGGCGTAGCGTGTATTTTATAAAAGAAAAAATTGCCGGTAAATCGTGGGTTATTGTTGGCTGTTTAACGTATGTTAGATGGTTGTTATCCATAGCTCGTTATAACCAAGTGTCCGTATTCAATTTACGACGCTCCAAGTCGTCACGCAACTGTCGGGGCTAAGATTGCCAGCTCTTCAGAATGTTCAGGATTGTCCCGATGATCTTTCTAACCTATAATTGAAAATAAAAAACTTTAATAATTATGCTTAAGTCTGTAAATAAGTGTATTTAAGTTAGTATCCTGAAATAAATTGATTACCGATATTATTATGTAGTTTGAAAGTTTGACTCTATCTTTTTTGTTCATTCCAGATAAATAACATTTTAATGAAAAGCTTTGACGATAGATACATATATACTAATCCATACCATATGCCATATTAAATTATTATAAATAATTTAATACTGAAATTATTATAAATGCGAAAGTGTGCCTGTCTGTCTGTATATCTGTCTGCCACGCTTTCACGGCCCATGTTTTAAATCGATTTTGATGAAATTTGGTATGAAGGCCCCCGGGAGACATCCTATTTGTAGGCTAATTTTTATCACCGAAAATTAAGGAGTTCCCGCGGGAATAAAAAATCTTTATCCACGCGGACAAAGTCGCGGGCACCATCCAGTTCCGTATAATTCAATTCTATCAATCACATAATTATATCAAGGTATTTTATGCAAACATGAGCCATTGTATATGACGGCTCTGGTTAGAGCAATAAATTTGGTATACTTACCGCAAAAACTGCTCTACAATCGGACGCATATAGGATTTACATTACAGACATAATATACTTATATATCCAAATTTATCACTAGATATTATTACAAGATGATGCCCGCTTTGTCCGCGTGAATTAAGTTTTTTTTATTCACGCGGGAACTCCTTAATTTACGGGGCAAAAAGGGACACGAAACCTATCTCTGCTAAATTTCAATCGGTTGGTTGGGCCGTTAAAGCGTAGCAGACAAACAGGCTGTCACTTCGCATTTTCGCGTGAAAATATCCCGAGAATGGTGTCTAGCGATCTGGTTATCCTTCTCGAGATGATAGTGCGTAGGTTCTGATGTGGGTCAGTTGCTTGCCTTTATGATTCATGGAAGACCTCTGCTCCACCGCTGTAATAAGTTATTGTTTTGTTGAATGCAGAAAATTACATACCCAACTGCGTTACGTACACCTAAATTGATTGTTAGAGAAAATACGGTCCAATTGAAAAGATTATCCAAGATTATTATCCTATGGAACTTTGAAATCATCTGCACGTGTGTACTGTGTCGGTATTACTTTTAATATTATTTATGTGATGCGGTACCTAGGGTTTAATGTATTGATGATATCCATTCGATCGAAGATTAATTTTACTTTAATTGATTAAGGCATCCTCCAAGTAAATTCTCAGGCCGTGTCTTCACTGACAAATGACTTCCTTAGGGCATAATGCTTAGTAATACGCGGGTATGATAAATGCCCACTTCTTAGTTTTATACAAAATGTTACCATACTAAGCTTCAAAAGCTCAACGACGAAGAGATGGCCTGAACTATTAGAAGAAGTTGGACTACGCTTAGTTGGATTTTCATATCTTATATGATATGTCTTAAAAAAAATTAAGGATAAAAAGGGAACTATTATTCACTTGTCTTGGCTAAATACTTTGTTTTACTGTTTAATATAACAGCTTGGGCTAAACTAGGACTAAATATCTTAAAAATAATCAGTTTAGAAACATTGGAAACTACCTTACAAATTGCAGTTAATAGAAATAATTCAAGTATTATAATTACTATATTTAGTATAAGTACATTACTCAATAAATAATTCAACAAATACAATTATCGAATAACTGTCGCGTAATAATTCATCTTCTATATTTTGTGTTATCACGATGGTTCATCGCGCGTAAAACGATTCCCTGGTTGATTTCCATTATGTTATTAATTTTTGTAATTTCGGTACCTAATCTCCGGCGACAGGGCCGATACCCGAGCGACACTTATCTCGACGTCGGCGGACACGTATAATCCATTAAGTCGTCATTTCCACGCCGGTGATCATTCCTCAACCACGCGTCAATCCCGCCCCCGAACGAGGCTCGCCGTATTGTTCGCTACTGCTTCATCACTCCTTTACGAACTAGACTTCCTTCGTACTTCCAGAGACGGCTGTAAATTTTCTGAACATAAATATTATGCACATTTAGTAAATATAAATGATAGCCGCTACGTTGCCTTTTGAATTTAAGTTTTTATTGACCTACTAAAAACTATGAGTCTCCGGGTGAAAAATAACCTTTGCCCGTCCCTCACACCGTAAGCAACAAAGCTTTAGTGCAATAACGGTGAAGGAATACATCGTGAAGAAACTTGCGTGGTGAAATATGGTCCAATATTTTTAACCCTATTTAGACTGAAAAAACACGTACTCGGCCTGCTGTGGGCCTGCTGTAGATAGCAGCTAATGCAATATTTTCACGTGCCCTGAACTCGAAATGGGTCTGGTTACTGGTAGGAAAATCTGTAAATCATACCAATATTATAAAAATATGCGAAAGTTTGTTTGTTTGTCGTTTAATCATGCTGCAACCGATCGACGTGATTTTTTGCATGGGTATAGCTGAGGACCTGGAAAGGGACTACTTTTATACCCAGAAAATTAAAGAGTTCCCGTGGGAATTAAAAAAAACTTAATCCACGCATCGCGTGTCGCGGTTGCAGTAGTGGGCATCAGCTTGTTATGCATAGCCTAAATTTTAGTATTGCCTAGATACTTAGGTATACTCACATACTAAGTGCGATAAATCACTCGAATCAAACTAGAAGTTTAATGCACCTTTTAATAAAACGTGGATGATGTGAATTGAAAAGAATCAATTTACAACTCATTTACCAGTAGGTATCCTTAACTGTCACAAAATCTATCTCGGAGTCGTTTTAAAAAAGGATAATATTCACTTCAGATGTTGGTTTTATTCAATAAAATTTGTGATGAAAATGTTATTTGTATGATTCATCAATGACATTAGATCGCAAAGTTGATATCTCTTTTGAAATGATGAGGCCAAGAATTGTAAATTTTTTCATTCATACATCAGTCATTGAGAAATTCCAGAAAATCGTTTCTTTTCAACTTCATCGTGGTAACATTTATTTTCAAGTATTCAATGAATCTTAAATTCTACTCTTAGTCTATACCAGAGAATACCGAGAGTTGAATTTCAACCCTAAAGTGATATCTATAATGTTGATATTTATAAACGATAGAGCCTCCAACCCAAACGGCTAATGAACTAGTTTGTTATCTAATCGGGTACACCGTCGGCCTATTAATAAATTCCCACGTAATTTTCTAATTAACATCCTGCTTTTAAGCCTATGTAGAAGTTACAATTAAAATTACTGTTCAAAGATTTTGACGCTACTCGTGCCTACTTTAACTAATTAATGTTCTTTTTGTTACAGGTACCTATCTAATGTTGTGACCGAGGAGTTATAATGGGTAATGTATTAAACAAAAACAAATATTATTAACTTTATAATGAGTTATTGCGTACATACTTGAAAGCTGGTAAAAGACCAAGTACCCTGTATATGGCGGCTCAACCCGCCTTGAGGCGTCGTTGGGGGCAAGTTAGAACACAAAAAATCTATCATAACTTTGAGATCCTTCCACCGGTACATGTGCTGACAAAGAATCCATGTTTCGCTACGACACTATACCTACGTATGAAAGTATTAAACAACACGTTCATAGTAAATTCACGATCACGTTGGATATCAACTGATATTTTATAATATTAGTCGATTTGATCAGTTTTCACCTAACATAATCGGCTTTACCGGGCAATCTGTTCTATAGAAAGATCTCACCAGTCTACAGTTCAATCGACTTGTGCAACAACATATCAAAGGCATAATAGCTGCAGCTTTAATGCGTAATTTAATCATTAGTATGTTTTGTTAGCGATTTACAAACTTCACCGGGGTGGTTGTGTATCGTGTAAATTGGAGAGATTTTACACGTGAGCGGAGACCTTAGAAGTGCATCGAGGGCAATTGTGATTTACCTTGCTCGGAATCGGTTTCACACAATATTATTTAATTATTATTTTCATATTTTAAACAGCGCCCTATAATTCCCTTTGCAAAATGAATAAATTTAAATCATTTTCATCATCATCAACCCATCGCTGACCTATTGCTGAAATACGAGCCTCCCTCTCATATTCATCATAATGAGACATTATACCTATTTATTAAACCCAAGTTATTAAACTTAATATTCACTATAGTCATCAGAGCGGCAAATCAACATATTAGACGGAAATCAATCGGAGACGTTGCCTCAAACTGCGCCATAAGGCGGATTTTGCACTGCTATATTTTGTCGGCTTTTTGTAATTTAAAGGAGTAGAGAATTACAAGATGATGCTCGCGACTTCGTCCGCGTGGATTATTTTTTTTATTCCCGCGGGAAATGGCCTGATATCCTTCCCCGGGATGTAACCTGTCTCTGTACCAAATTTCATCAAAATCCGTTGAGTAGTTGGGCCGTGAAAGCGTAGCAGACACTTTCGCATTTATAATATTAGTATAGATTTATACCGTTGGTAGTGACAGATATTTTTGAAAGCGATCTCGATTACTATATTGCAATAGCACCGGTGATCGCAACACGGGCAATATGGCGCACGGACTTAAATAGTCGAGCGTCCCGGCACCTGGCAAGCTATGGGGTGCCGCTTGTACTAGTGATAATGGAGTCGACAACGTTATTTAATGTTTAATATATTCATGTTAATTCCTATATAGGTACTTTATTTAAAACAACATAAAATCGTCATCAGGGCTTACCTACGATCTTATAAAAAGATCACAATTTAATTTTTCCAATGACTCGTATTTAGTACCGAGATGATGCCCGCGATTTATTTTGTGCAGATTTAGGTATTTAAAAAAACCTGTGGCAGCTACTTATCTCAGCACTTAATATCGTCAAAATCGATGAACCGTGAATGGTAACAGACAGGCAAACTAACTCGTATTTATAATATTAATCATCATCAGATTGATGATCAGAAAAATATAAATTATGATATTAATATTGATTAGATTGCAAAGCTTTATGGTAGTTTCAATTAGCTACTGTTCAAATAAAAAACGATCTCTTGCAAAGTTTTGCAAATATTTTCATCATTCGATTCTATCCCATCCTCTGTTCCGCTAGGAAGTGCAACGTGGCTGCCAATGGGAGCGGTTAGATTACGCATTGTCGCGGCACAATTAGAAACTGTCGCAGGCCCACTCGCTCACTTTGTTACTCGCGAACAATCCAACGCATCTGCGCCTCTACCTTCTATTGTGGCCAAAACGTTTGACATAAGGGCAGCACATACGATTCTTATAGAGTCGGCAATATATGAACTCGGTGCAGAAACTAGAAGCTGCGATTTAACTTTCACCTCCACATATTTGATCACAAGTATAGGACTCCAGGGATAAAGGTATAACAGATGGTATAGTGTAAATATCGCAATGTCTTCTGATTGGCTAATAATTTTCTATTTGCCAAATTCTAATATTACACCAAGAATACACATGAATTTAGTCAATAACAGCTATTGTAATTGCTGTTACAACTACTACTAACTACTGATTGAAACAGCTTTTTCATAATAGGGTTACTACATATATTCCGCTTGTATTCGAATTTCAATTCATATACTTAATATTTTTTTATTTTTCATTCAAAGTGTGGTGCAGGTTTTAAACGATCCCTATAAAGAGATTTTTGATGCTGCGTTCGATCGCTAAATCGCTGACCGCTGACGCTAAAATAGTCGAGTCTGCTTTGGCCCTAATGAACATTTTAATTTTCCTATCATATTAACCTTTAAACAAATTATGCTCATAACGGTCTTAATCTTTATAGTTCGACAAAAAACATGTCAATATTGTACTTCGTAACGGAGTCTAGCAATTTTGCTTGAAGAGTTGTCAGTAAGTATTATTCGTATTGTCTATTGTATGAGCCGATCGTACGCGCTGACTAATGGTGCATGATTGATTGAACGACTCATTCACTGCGAGACATCAAATAGTTACATGCGATAAAAATTTGTACCAGTTTTTTTGACTAGTCATCGCTTGTGACTATTTCCGCCTTTATTTTGTAATAAAAAACTAGGCTGTTCAATTGCTGTTCGTTTGTCTCGCTAAAACTCGAAAACGGCTGGACCAATTTAGGTGATTTTGGTTTTGAAATGTTTGTCGTAGTCAAGGGAAGGTTTAAACGGTGAGAAAATATAGAAATTAGTTAGTTACGACGCGCGGATGAAGTCGCGGGCATCATCTAGTGATAAATAAAAAGTTAGCCCGCACTTTCAACCAATTACCGCGACGCCGCGCCGGTTAATTTATTAAAATAGTGATCTACTTTAAATATACTACTTAAATAAATACTTTGCAAACGAGCTATGTATTTCATTCAGCCGAAGATAAAACCTAAATGTAATCCTTTTCATTCTCTGATATGTTATTTGCTTTAAAGTTTATATGATAAAGTTCTGAACACACAACTGCTGTTAATTACTGCATTGCATTACTCAGGTCCGATAAAACGCAGATAATAAAAATTATGCTCGATTTGCGTATCGAACGAATTCAGTCGCACTTATCGGCTTTTACCCGCAAGTTTCAAACAAGGTAGAAACTCGCACAGATACATATGATTTCGCTATAAAATAGGAATTCCTTGCACAATGTTTCTATCCCGCGTTATCGGGCATTCCGATTGTGCGTCACGTAGGGATACAACATTTGCGGCACAATTATAAACGGAAGAGCGTTATTGTGTAGAATTTCGTATGGAGGTTCGAGCCATCCCCCGCCGAGCGGTACGTGCTCTCACTAAGAAAAATGTAACAGGCATCTTAGAAATTTCAATTGCAACCTTTCTTGGATTCGCACACACACACAGTTCTTCCAATTTGTTCCGTTTGCCGTCAATGAGTCTGTCGGGGTGTTATTGGCATACCATTTTCGTTTGCTTCCTTGATTAAATTCTTCTCTATGTTCTTATCACAATAACAGATTAAAATCCATGAATCGGCAGTAAATCTACGTCTTCAGGTGTAGTATTATCCTTACACAATATTATAAATGTGATAGTGTGTTTGTCTGTTCTTACATTTTTGTAGCTCAAGCGCTGAACGAATCTTGACATAATTTGGCACAGACATAGCTAGCGAGTTGCGTCCCAGAGACGGATACAGTTTATTATTTTAAACAAAACGTTGAAAGAATCTCTGACTTGTTAAGTTTGACAATTAAGGGGGCTTCTTTTCAGCTAATTGCCTTTTGTGTTTTGGATGTTTTGATAAATTGTCAAAAGCTTGTCCGTGCCATTAACATGCATTAACAGTTAGTTCGTTGCATTATTATTTATCGCCCTTAACAAGTTCACTAACAAATGACCGGATCGCTTCTACTGTAATATAATATATCACGCCAATAATGCACACCCTATGAAGAATTCATATAACGCTGAACAGTGTACCTATACACATACAGACCGTTGGCCTAATGAAATATGGCAACGTGTTCTTTCCCTGATAAAATTTCCAGTGTCGGTGTTTTATTGCGAGTCGGGCCAGATAATTCAAGTCGGCCAGCTGAATAATTTACATGGTGGCCCTTTACGATTTTAGGCCTGGCTACCGCATTTTTACAATTCGTTCGTTGTGTAGAACGTATGTCTTTATGTATATTATAAACAGGTCTGGTATCACGGAATACTGCATCATCGCTCTTTATTTTACTACCTTGGCAAGGCTGCCTCTATCTATACCTACTAGGGATCATCACCATAATATACCTATATATTTCTGCTCTTTGTAAACTGCATCCAGTTCTTCCCCGCTAGCTTTTCGTCTCGCCATCATGCAGGTGGTAGGCTTACTAGGGATCTATATGTCACCGTAAAATTGTAAATACCGTTAGATTATAATCTATCTCGCGAGATTGTGAACTGTCGAAAGATTGTGAACCGTTCAATGTTCTGAGTGCCAATTTTTGAAATATTTATTGTATTTAAGTTTTCTTGTTCTTCCTTTTCTTGATCTTTTAGGTTAGGTTAGGGTTAGACATAAATATTCAGGTAGGGCACTTAGGTTCTACCGGGTTAATATACCTAATGGATTATAATCTACCGAAAAATAATGCGTTAAATTGTAAGCAGTATGGTTCACAATTTTTCGACAGTTTACAATATCGCGAAGATACTCTGCCTTACACTCAAATACTTACAGCCATCTTATTAAAAAGTTTTTTTTTTCGGGCGATAGAAATAAACACATTTCGAAACATGAAATTTAAATGACAGCCAGAACCAAAGTTGTAATAGGACTTTATTAAATATTTTCCGCATTGATGCAGCCTATTGTAAAGTTCATAATAGAGCAATAAAAATATCTCCACAAAAAGTGTGCGAGTACATTGAAAGGTGGCCAAAATTCACGGCGCTCGGATCACGTGTCAATCAGCCTTACTTCGCTACAAAGCGTATTAAGGTAGAAACTGAATGTACAGATAAAACGCCAGTAATTTAATTAATGGCTGATGCCCGCGACATCGTTCGCATTCATTTAGTTTATTTAGAACCCTGTGGTTATCTATTATATATATTTGAAACTTGGAAAATATTAGTTTGATTTAGGTTATTAATTATTATACTATCGATGAATTTCATAATGACAAAGATGTATGGGTACAATCAGTTTTGCGTTAAGAGAAAGATCTTTAATGTTACATTGTTAACAGTCAGTTCAATACCGAGGGGTTATTCTTCAAAGTGTAACGAATACAAAAATATTTATTTTTCTAAATTAATCTATGTGATACATGTTTTCTTAGTTCAAACAGTGCTAATTATCTAAATCATTCCGATATGAAGGATAATTTATTTTATGTGGCGAACAATTGCGTCGTCGTACTTTTTGTATAGCGCTCCGAATGTAGAGTCAGCTTCAACATTTATTCCATTCAGTGTTATGTTATGTTATTCATGTCGTTCGTAGGCAGTTTCACGAATAACAATAGCCTCCAAACAAAAATGCTTAATCCCCTGCTGTATGATCGTTTGGGTTTGTGTATTTGGTGTCAAAATTGCTGTTACTGGAACGGACTTCCAGCGTTACAATAACCAAAATGACGTTTTTATTTTTTTCCCAATATAATTGGTCTGGTCCATTTTAAAGCCAGAGCTCTTGCTTGTAATTGTAAATGTAAAAGCAAGCACAATATTTTGGAGACTTAAAAATTGCGGTACAATGTATTTTTCGGTACGTAGTGTTTCAATATGGTTGTATCTACAGCTCTTGGGTCTGTTATTTTCTACACGTACGGCCAATTGCACCAATGTCGGTAAATTGTCGCCAGTGTGGTGAACTATGGCCTAAACCTTTCTTATTGAAGAGACCCTTGCCGTATCCGTTTGCGGAATACATGCAGTAAAAATCGGCTCTGGTAGCATTTGTACCAAAAAATGTGAATAGCACAATCAAATACCTACTAGAAATAGGGATATGTGCATATTATATCACCCGTACAATTCACACACCCCTAGCAAGTAGTAAAGGGGTAGAAACTAGTTCAATATCATCAATTAGCCATATTCATGCGGTTCGATAGGCTCCCATAGTGCAAGCCCTGCATTGTTACTTTACGACACGCTTTGAAACCCGACCTGAGTGTTGGATTCTTTTGTTGGTGCATCATTTGAATAATGCATTAAAATGATAGGTACCTACGGGCTTTTGATATTTATGAAAAGTGGGCCGTTATGGGTAACTTGAGATAGGTTATTAATTTATTATGCAGTTGGCTGCTACTGTACTGGCATTACACTTGGACAGGGATACGTAGAAGCCTTATTTAAAACTGAACGACCCTTACTAAAAGTTTGCGTTATTTATGCACAAGTTGACCAAACAAACGAATAACCGGTGACTGAACAACCAATGACGACGTCTAATTTGTGTTGCTAGGTTGGTTAATCGATGGTAGCAACCTTCTCTGAAAGAAATTTAAACTTCGCAGTTTCGAAAATCAGCGCTTTTAAACATTCAGGCACGGCGGCTCTTCTTAATACTAAGTAGTGATGTAATAGGTAGGAACATAATGTTCTCATATATGTTCACAAATCATGTTCACAAAGGCATCGCAAACAATCCTTCACAGCGAAGATGACACCCGAAGCGATTAAAGCATTCATAAATTTCGGACAACAAAGGAGTTGAAAAACCATTTAAGGAGGATACGCAGATTCGACCGCATTACGTTAGTGATATGGTAATGCGGTTGTTTGCGATAAATTAACTGCAGAACCCAGTACACAGCGCGCAGCGGGACCTCGCGACGCCCGCGCATTTCGCATCTACACAGATTAGGCACTATACAGTTTAGAAACGAACGTTGTGCGAATGTAGGCCACTGTTCGTTAGGGCAATGAAGTCGGCCAAACATTTGTTCATCTTGGCCAAAATGCGCCGCCAACGGCAAAAATAACGTACCAAGTACGTAGTCCTTGGACTCCTTGGCCCGCTGCAAACATGGACCAATGCGCTGGGTCATATAGTTCCCTTTAGTTAGTTTTAGATTTAATCTGAATGAAAATATGAGCTACTATATGTTTTACTAATTATTAGCCAATGCTAGAGTCGCGCGGCATTATACGATCTATGAAAATTGTACCTACCTGTGCGCCCTAATTATTTATTAAGTCGATCGCTAGGGGCGTTGTTAAGTTTCATATTAGTACACTCGCTCAGTATACAGAAACTCAAATTAGGGCTTGTAAAAAAGGTTTTATGAAACAAACTGCGCGATGAGTGACTGATTGCAAAATTTGATTTTCCGAACTGTACGATTGCTAAGCCATGCTATCGCCATTGAGATGTCGGGGTGAAACACCTCGCACTTTTGAGAATAAGCAACGGTTCGTACTTATAATATTATTATTTATGACAGTTTCACTACATTTTGTTGTGCTATGTCATTCTTCATGGTTATACTTTAAACAGTCGATGGTAAGACTTTACACTGGTTCGAGCGTTACTATAATGGTGACAGATTTTAGTGATGTACATTATAAAGCATTCGTCATAGTGTAATAATATAACGTAACGTGCATGTACGTGTGTTTTATTTGATTTTGCACCATTTTTTTCACGATAGTTATAAATGCCTGAAAACTTAAATGCATTAGCCACAGCAATTTCAAAATGAAGTAGGTACTCGTTAAGATTTATTGCATCCGGTGACAAAAAAAGAGCTTGAAACCTACACTCAAAACTTTTCGTACGATATGGGACTATAGAACATCACTACCCGTTTTAAATGTCCGTCAGTCATACAGCATAGGGGTAACGGGTCGACGTGATTTTTTGCATGGATATCCATTTTATCTTGATTTTTTGCGTTATTGTTTTGTTAGACATAGGTCGACATATGCTTTTATCCCGGAAAATCAAAGAGTTCCTACAGGATTTTGAGAAACCTAAATCCACGCGGATGCGCGTCGCTTCATCAAGTGATATATCTAGTGAAATTGTACATTTCTGTAGACTGCAGAGTGTTGTGTCGGTTGACGTTTTAATTGGCGTTCCTATTGTTCCATTCCTTTTATAAAGCAGTCAATACAAAACCATTTTGAGGCATTCCTACCTCGCTGACTCATTGAGTATTAGACTTACTTGCATCACTCGCCTCACTTGCGTCCATGACAAATTACGAACATTAGCTATTCGCTGAAGGGGAGCTCGGTCGACCAACTTTTTATTAGTTACGTCTCTACCAACGACAGAAGTTACATTCGGTTTTCATTAAATTAGGTGAGAAGTGTCTGTTAACTTTGCATATTATCTCGGCAATAGATCTTTTCATTGTCTCTGTTGGAGTTAATTTAGATTACAGTGTCGATGACGGTCCGTTGTCCTTTCGTTGTAACCTTAGTGTATCCAGCTGATGTGAATTAATAATTTCACTACTAACATCTTTGAATAATTTATAGTATGAAAAATTGAGCGTGATAAATACGACTCATTTTGAGAAAGATATGCCCTTGACCGGAATATTGATAAAGACAAGAAAACCTAATGGTTTCAAAAGAGATTCTGGATTTGCCATCGCATACATTTTAAATCTGTGTTAAACAGCGTCTGAAATTCATTGAAAATCATCAATAGCATATTAACATATGCTATTGATGATTTTCTTAGTGACAAAGTTGCATGGAAGAAACCGGCTTCGCATCCATCAACCCACAATTCAGTGTACTTAATACTTGTCACGTAACGTATGCATTGTATATTATTTACAAAGTGTAAAATTTTTCTTTTTATGAAAAGAGCAACTGCTGAGTTTCTTGCCGGCTCATCTAACATCTTCAAAGTAGAATCAGTTTTCCGAACCGGTGGTAAAGTTTTGACTTATCAGTGACACAAGTTGTACTACGTTAAATAAATAAATCATTTCATTTCAGACCCTTTGTTAAGCAGACAAAGGAAGAAAGAAAGAAATAGCTGAGAGTTAAAATTCGACTCAGTTATATCAGGCACCTATATAATTATATCCGTCTCGTTCCTATAGCATCTCAAGTTTGACTATAGTCAACGTACGCTTTATAGATCGCAGTCTCATGCCCAATAAATATGTCCGAGCAACCTTTCAAATTGACGTTTGATTTACTTTCAGTAAAGTTCATCTTAAACTATTCACAACTAGCCGATGCCTGCGACTTCGTCCGCGTGGTTTAAGTTTTTTGATTCCCGAGGGATTTCCTTAAAAGTAGCCTATGTCACTCTCCAGGTCCTCAACTATACCCATGCCAAAAATCACGTCGATCCGTTGCTTCGTTGCGGCGTGATTGAAGGACAAACCAACAAACCAACAAACCTACAAACCAACAAACCAACAAACAAACACACTTTCGCATTTATAATATTAGTATGATGATATTAAGTGAAACGGGCGTTACCACGGCCTCAATCCGGCTGACCGGGGTATAAATAGCCGCCATTACCTATTGTTCTATAGCATGATAATAAAATATTGGCGAAATGCACGCAGCCGACATTGAGCCGACCGGCCGATTGTTTCTCACACAGATCGATTTACAGTTACTGCAGATCTTTGTGAGCTTGCTCTTTATTCACAATTTTCACCGATTTCTAATACCATTTACCCTAGGTACATTTAATTGTGTTTTAATATGAGGCCTCAGATTTCCACTTGTTTTTATCCACTAAAAATTAGCTCTTGACTGCGATCTCACCTGATGGTAAGTGATGATAGCAGCGGGCTAACTAGATAGGGGGGCATGACAGTTATATTAAACCCATACCCCTATTCGGTTTCTACACGGCATCGTGCCGGGACGCTATACCTCTTTACCGGTAGGATGGTAACTAGCCACGGCCCAAGCCTCCCACCAGGCCAGGTGTGCGCTATGATTTTATATAAAATAGCTAATTTGCCTGCGGATTCGCTCATGTTCGGTCCGATTTTTCATACTTAAAACCTTATGCCAAACTTCAGCCCGATCTATAAAGAGGTGTGTCGATAAATCAGTCAGTCAGTCACCTTTGCATTTTATTAATTTAGATTCATGGATAAAATTAAATTTTTAATAGCGTTTATTTTGCAAGTCTGGTTAAAATGACATTGGAAACTTTTTTGAAAATAAATGGTATAACGAAACGTAAAATTTAAATTCATAAACTTTTTCAAATGTAATTAACTCAAAGGTCAAAGGTCTGTACTATCACCAAACCTAACAGCGTCTAGCCGTCTTATTTCTACTAACGAATAATAAATTCAGAGAAAACAAAAAAAATATGACTTACTCCGTTCGTTTATCGCCAATTTGTGTCAACTGAAGCGTTCGTTTAATATTAATAAAAGTGCTGGCCTCTCAACCCTCCGCGTGCTTTTACGGTCGGGTTGATGGCGACTTATTTGAATAAATATTTCGGAGAGCGACCGAGCCCGGTTGTCTTTTAAATTTATTTATCTGTAATTTTTTCCTTAGGACACCGGTTCACAATAAAATGCGTCGCTTTAACGCTAAAGGGTGACGCCCCGCCAGGAGATGCATTACTAGCGTGGATGACGCGACACTATTACAGCCCATCCTTTATCTAATACAATATGTCCTTGAATATAAAAAGAAAATTAAATATCCTACGTATTTCCAAGATATTTATGCGCCCCGGGAGTCCATGACGCCAGTTTATTCTAACGTGAATCAGTTTTTCATAGCGTTTGTATTGTGATATGTTTTAGTTACTCACTGATAAGAAAAGATCTAGCTAATAATATTAATCACAAACACTTAGTCTTTACTTAGTGCTTTATCACTTCAATATGACTACATAATTTGTCATCATTTCCGCATATTATCTTAAGTCACGAGTAATTTTGGTCGGGATTATTACGGATCTTGACGCGTGACGTACGTTTGTCCTCCTCTGAGTACAGTAAATTGAAACATAGTAAACCGTTTTAACAAATAGATGTAGGGAAATAAAAAGCACGTCATGGACAATCCAAGATATTTGTAAGATATACATATCTTGATATTACAAGGGTGCGTGATAATTAATAGAAGACAACACTACTGATGTCATGTTAGCTAATACACGCATGATTTGCCAGCTGTCCTTCAACATCAACTCATCCGTGTAGACATGGGTATCGAGGGCCGTATGTGATTACAAATTGGCATCTCTTGAATAATTTAATACTTTTTGTCAGAATTAAATGGATTAGTAGGTAATTATTACGATGTTATCTATTATCTTCGCTACAGCATCAGTTCTTATCATGTTTTAAAAATAATATATTCAAATTATTACAAAATGCATGTACTACAACGAAAATCCTTGCAGTGCAAATTATAGCTGCCTACGTTTTTTTAGGTTATGCCCTGTAGAATTATATGCTTCCCGATTCGATTATAGACCTATCATAATTATTTTGGGTTTAAGTACTTACCATAAATAAATGGTACGATTTCAGGTTGAATAAGAGAGAGATTAAAGAAAACATGTCCATTTAAATATGCAAAGTAAATACTGAAGTAGGTCGCTGTTCAGAACCCGCTTGCGTGCACTTACATACGGTCCCAGGTCCCCGATACCCATGTCAGCGCGCGAGGGTTAACGTCACCAGACAGTCGGCAGATCATGCGTGCCTCTGCTCACAAGCTTATGTCCCCTGCGATCACCGCCCGTCTTTATGAAATTAATCGTTCATTAATCATACGGTAGCCATTTTGAAAGATGTAAAATTTATTTAAGCCAATACGGTTATCTTTAAAATTAATTAATTTTTTCTTTACACCTGAATAATAGGAGCTAATTTGTAAAATGTATCAATATCGTACTGCAAATTGTCGTATCTGTTAAAAAAGTAATTAATACACCTGAAATTTAAAATAGGTTAACCAGGAAAATTTATGATGTGGCAATGTATGTGTAGCCTTATTTGTAATACAGCTACGGCATTATTGAAGAAGGCCATGTAAACCTTATTACAAGAAAGCGGTTGTTGCCCGATATTTAAATATATTCACGGATAAAAACGGGTAGCTACGTATGTAATATTTTTCGAAACAAAGCGAATTCGTTCACATGTCGAGCAACACAAGTACAAATATTATGACAATGTATGCAACTCCGTGTACGAATTCATATTCCACTTTGAGTAAAAGAGTCGTCATACGGTAAATCTTTTATGGTAATACATTATTGTTCATCCGTAAGTTTGATCACGGGGTACGATCGTGAGCCTTTATTCGTGGCCTATGTTCTGTGGAACTGAATATTTTTTGATGATGTTTCATAGGTTTGCGGATGACCACGGTCACGTGTGACAATAACTCTGCATTCGAACATTTAAGAAGTTAGCGCAAGTTTCCATTTTTTTGTCTATGGCTTATTAGTGAATTACTTATATTATAAGTAGCACCATACTTTAGTTGGATACTTTTGGGAAAAAAAATCAAAACTTTTGATTGACTAACTTCGCGGCGGTAAGCAAGGGAAATTATAGGCACTGAGCCGCGGGAAGCTGCTGGATCCAGGCGGCGCAACACCGCGGCGTGGGAAATTCTCTGCAAGATATCTATGTCCAGATGTGGACGTCTACTGTTTGTTACCCATTACGAGTAAGTGCCTAGTCAGATGCCATGCGCCAGGCTTCAACCACCTTGAGCTACCTACTAGACATATTTTCTGACCGGAAAGGAAAATCAAACTGGAACCTCGCTAGTACGTACATTACTGCGCCAGAGACAGGTGTTTTTAGACGTCGTCGTAGATGTTTGTCGACCATTACCATATTAGTCGTAACTACTCTGAACATTGCTTAAACTGGTTTACCAATTATGCCTACATTAATTACTGTCCTCAATCAGTTAACATAAAAGGACTGAATATCATAACACATTCATTTATACACATACTCCATAGAAGAAATTGGTGTCTGTGCTCTCAGCTTTCCATCATTAGTAGATTGATATTTTTAAATCACAAATAGAAGCATAAAAATTTGGCCCTTAAGAGATAAATACATACATACAGACGGACATTCGGTCTGGACGAAACTTTGACGGGTCCCTTGTTTTACTAAGGAACCCCAAAAAGAAGACTTATATTACGTATCTTTTGAAATCGCTGATGACATTAGATGCTCTAGATATTCATAGTCATCGTTTACCGTGAATTGGCCCATTTATTCAGCTGCCCGATGAAAAATTCGAGATAGGCAAATAAAAACCCTTTCTTAATGACATCTTTGCTCTTGATAGGCATCTGCTGTTTAATGTTATTCACAAAAATGCATACGCACGCTATCCCTTAAAGATTCACCCGCGGGAACGGGCTCAAAGGGGTAATAATAGCATTCTCTATCTCGGGAACCCATCTCTTGTTTGATAAATAGATTTTTCTCAGTTCTGTATTGAATTTAGTAGACGGCTCGCTCTATTGTGATATAAAATCCATCTTATTTGTTAAACACGACAAATAATTCTTTTGGGCTACCGATAGAGATGTCTTTGTCCAGGAGATTGCCGGAATGGTTTTGTAAAGTACAATACAAGCGATTATTGTTAGATGATGTTTTGGTTATGAAATTTTGGTGTTATGACAAATTGGGAGGTCCTGGGGTAAGGTTGGAGGTTTAAGTCATGAAAGTAAATTGATATGTGGACAGCACATTTAGTAATTTTTTTAGTACAAAAAGTTTTTTTAGGTACACCTAAACCAAGTGCTAAACTTGTGATTGGCAAATCATAGTTTATTTTTCTACTTTAAATGATGTAGATTGTAGAGATATCTCTAATATAAGAGTAGTTTAAAAAATATTAATTATTGATCCTTTAAATACCAAACTCATAGAAAAAATAAATCATATTTGAAATCAAATACATATCTACGAGTTTATACGTACGCACGAGATTTCAGAAATTCAATTCTATAGATAATAGAATAAAATTACTATTTTGATTCCAAATTGCAACTGGATGAAACGCGACTTCCGCAGACCGTACGGAAGCTTCATTGACCGGGGGGCACATTTCCTACTTTGAAATTCGCAATAGAATGTCAGTCGCAGGGGAACGCCGCGGTCGAGCAAAGAGCGTTTTATAAATGTATTTTTAGAATAGCGAGTGAGACGAAGTCGGCGGCGGAACGCACGACGATGCACCAAGTTTAATGGAAAAGAATTGAAAAGTAGCGCGTCTATATGGTAATAGAAATTGCCCGGAAGAAAGGAACACAAACGACAGAGTGCAGTGCTTTGAGTTATAGTTGTTTTCTCTAAAATTGAGCGTTATTGCGTGCATCCCCGGGGAGCGAGCGTGGTGAAAGATACCGGTGAATACGTTTTTGTTGTAAACGGAACATCTAGCAGCGCTGACGGAAATAACTTGCGCGGTTTATCTGTGTTTACGTAGACAACTTTTATTTTTCTTCCAAGTTAAATGTGACGTTATACAGGATAACATGATACCGAATTTCCTTTTTATTACCACTTGTCTTGTAAGCTATAGATGTTTGACAAAGATTTAAATTGATTAGCTTATTTTTAACTTAGACTTGCCAATTTATGGTTTACTATGAAGTCCTAATTGTTTTATTCTAGTTTATCTGTTATAATATTATAACAAACTAAAGCAACATTTAACTAACGCGTGTGTATAGTTATTGATTTTTGGTTCCCACTGATTATATTTATTTTTACATACCTAAAGTGGTGTTTGCCTGACATTTCTACAAATATTTGTCGTCCAAACGCAAGAGGGTACTTAGCGATGTGTCATTGTTATGTTCAGAGAGTGTTAAAAATTTTGATGCTCGCTTGCTAGCTTTAAGCCAACTTTTTCCAGTGTCTCGTAATGCCATGTTCCCATTTAGGTGGCATGTTGACACACTTTTGTGACCGGTACAATATCTTCCTGTTTATTTTATTGTTGTTACAAAGTTATTTCGCTTCCTCCTAGACTTTTCTCGAAAAGTTATTAATGAAATGGAATATCACAAGATGTTCTCTTAAAATTTATCTTTAAATAACATTTTCTAGATTTAGGTTTTACGCTAAAATTTTTAGTGAACTCATAAAAATATACGCCAGCCACCTTCAATTACTGTGTAGTGTGTTCTGTTGGACATAGGATGCCCTTCTGGCTTCCGTTTTTCCGTCTCTTTTTAATATTGATATCTTCAAATCAAGTGTTAATAAGTAGTCTTCTAAGCAAGCGCGCTCCACCTAAAGGCATCACAGAATACTTAATAAAGTAGTAGCTGCATCACCTCTTGCCAGCAAGTTTCATTGCAGCCACATGGCTGCAAGTTTATAAATTGAAAAAAAAAAAACACGTGAGGCATATATCCAGCTGGATCGTGGCGTGGCGTAGCTTTATTTTAGATCTCATCAAATATATATTACACAGTTATCTTAAGATATCTCTTTTCCTATTCCTTTAGAGAAAATAAAAGTTTATGCAGGGCTTGAGAAATAATATCTTTAATGGCGCCTATGCTATAAACTGATCATTAGCCATTTTAAAACTTCGATAAGACATTTTTCGGTGAAACTTTTTTATTGACCCCGGACCGTTATTGCCCGATTCGGCGTGAAATTGTGTGAGGCTGTTAGTTCGAGATGTTCAATATTCATGTTCAAATTAGGCGCGTATAATTACAGCTTATAAATCTTAATACATTGATGACATCTTAATTGCCTGTTTAATGAATCAATATTAAGCTAGCGACAAACTATCAATGTGTGGCGCGTGACATTTTTAGATGTATTGACAAACGGTATCTTCTTACTTCATACATATTGCATAACTGAACAATATTTAAGGTGTATCCAAACCATCAGTAAGTATGCTCTGCTTGTCATAGAAGCGACCTCCGTTGAAGCAGGAGAGTTCTAGAGTGGAGGCCGCGTTCTTGTAAACGTAGTATAATACTCCCATCAGCTCAATTTACTGGTGGTATAAAGAGTACCTACGAAATTAGGAAGGCTGATTTTTTAATTTATCTAAGAATGTCTGTTGTCTCTGTACCATATTTTATCAATAAACCTAGCTCAAACGCTTGAGCCGTGAAAATATAACAGGCGGACATAGGTACTATAAAGTGACGAAAATCAAAACTCCTGCGCATGTCGGTTTTTCAATAGCTGTCAACCAAAAGCGTGTGAAGACTCTAGGAACGACAAATGTCAAACGGGGCTTCATATGCACTATAGACAAGGATAGTCTGGGGTAACGTTTGCTTTCCGTTATACAATTTTTATCCGCCTAACAGTATACATATACACATTACACACTTTCGCATTAATAACTTCGTATAGATTACGATACGATAAGATGGAGTTGGCATAGTTAATATTCCTTTTTATTATATAACTACCTAAATACTATTAAATTCAAAATTATCTTTGATCTTGACCAAGAACAGTGACTCCGTGTGAAGCCCGGATGAATAACTTCACATCTCACTCTCGATCCGGTATTTACCACCATCATAAATCCCTAACTGTTTACCGTACGCTCGTTATTTTGAATAATTACGTAATTTTAACGACAACAGACAACCGCGTCAAAACTTTAGGGTACGTTTTGGTTGTGCGTTGAAAACGCCGATCCTTTAATATAATATATTTTTAAATTAACCATGGAAATTTATAGGCGTAGTGAAAATGTCTATAATATAATATCAAATTTCTATAAAAGTCCCAGAGAGACGTTAAAAGAAGTATTAACTATTACAAGAGCCAATGCCTAGTTAATGCTAAATGTAATAACGTCGGTACCATTATTCGGCGCAAGCGGCAATTCTTTGTCATTTTGTGGCTCGCAGATAGGATTAACAGACTATGCGATCAGCTTAAAACCGAAGAAAGTCTAGAAACAGTTGTAGAGTCTAGTAACAAGAAGTTAAGAGGCGCGTGACTATCATAGATCATGTTTGATGCGCCATATCGTATAACCATTCCTGCTGTACGCTAAACTTGTTAAAAGTTTAAGCGCTGTGCGGTAAAGCCATTGTAGTCTAGTTTGCTTTACTTAACTATTATTACTATTGTTGTATTAGTCATAGTTGCATATTATGTAGCAAAACATCTAACGACGATCTGTACGATTAAAGGCCGACGCATACAGACAGAGTGGAGTTTTGACTCCGACTTTGTCTTAGAAAGTAAAAATTGATTTTTACTTTCTAAGACAAATCGTGAATGAATCGACTGAATCGTGATTTCTGAAACTTTGACTGCTTTATGAACGTAATACCTTAACTTTTCCAAACAACAGCATCGTCTGTCAAATCTCTAAACATGAGAAAAGTCGGTGTAAGGCGCTGCGCCAACGTAGACACTTTGTATGTATGTGTATGTATATACTTTATTGTACACCACGAATATACAAAAACAACATGTTACAAACAAGAAAACAACAATAAGTAGGTTCAAACACACTTTGTGTTGTGTCAGGTACAAGCCAACATTGAATTTCATTTTTATACAATCAGTATAGTGTTTGTATCTCGTCACAAATATGAAAAATACTAACAAATGTGCAAACATACAGTCGTGTTCAGTTGCTCCCACTTCACACTCAGGTGATCATTTTCAAATCAAAAAGTGAGAAAACTACGGTTTCCTGTGACAGTGCCCGTGTCGGTGACCAAAAAGTGTCTACGTTTGCGCAGCGCCTAAATGCAGTAGACGGCGTGTATTATTTATGGGTGCATGCACGGGGCTCCGTGTGAGGTGCCATCAGTTTATGAATCATCAAAAACGTGGACATTCGATCCTTTATGGTACCGGTGCCAGATTAACGCCTAATTATTTTTATACTACCGTCATTTTCATTGTTAAAAGTATGGAAAACTATATGCTGCCCGGGACTTTGTCCGCGTGGGCTTAGTTTTTGTGTTACCATGGGAACCTTTTTGATTTGCCGGATAGGGAGTAGCTTGTTCAATCCCTGAATCTGCCAGAGTCGGTTGAACGAATTGGCCGTGAAAGTGTATTAGATAGAGAGAATCTATACACGTTCGATAGATGATACACGATAAACTATAAAATTGTTATCAAGCGCGCTCTATCTTAGGCTGCATCATTACCAGGTGCATAATATTATTTCAGTTAAGTAGGTACGAGGCTATTAACAATTTAATATAAAAATTAATGTCTAAACTTAACCAAAAGTATGAAATAAAATATTTCCTCGTATTTGATAGATATCGTGTGACATCTGTATTAGGTGAGTTGTATAAAATCTTAATATGAAAACGAGTTATTTATGGTTTGCGTGAAAAATATGATATTTAATTTTTCTGATTCCATTTGTGATTGTGTTAATACTTCTTGAATCTCGTTAGGTTTGTAATATGTAAATCACCCCGGAGGTTAATGGACGATGAACGGTATTGGATATTTTCTAAGTGTTAAGTTGACCGTTAACGAAATGATTCATTGCCGGTGCTAGAATAAACTGTGAGGGGTATTTGTTCAAACATTCTCACGCGTGGCCGACCGCGTGTCAATTGCTCGCCAAGAGTTTTGACACCTCTGCGTCTTGGTGGTGGGGTCAAGAATTCGATTTTATGCCTTCCTACATCTGAGCGACTAAATCGTCGATACAGATCAAAACCCACATAAGGATTTAGCGTTAGCTAGAACACATAATACACAAAGCAACGAAACGACATTTGGGACAGGTATTTGAACGTGCGAGCAAACTCCATTTTTTGCTGCTATACTTTGCCATCTTGTGTTAGTTTTTGACAGTAGGTACCTACCTACCAATGTGTTAAACGAGTGCTGAATTCCTTGGTAACGTGTCTAGTAAACAGTATTACAAAACGAATCTTCTTCTGAATAATAAATTTTATTTCCATCTTTATTTTTACATTCGACCGATCAGTAAGTGTCGCGCAACTGCGGTACAGCAGTTGCATGTGTATCCTGATTTATTTTATTTGTCCAAAACGTTTCAAGTCCCCACTCCACAGTATTTTACTTCAACACTTAGGTGTTATTCCTTGCCTTAACAGTTTAAACTTTAGGACAACGTGCCAGTGAAGGAAGTAATCATGTTTAAACACTTTCTTTTACAAAACATTTTGTATACCATTAAACATAATAAAAATCTCTATCAACTTCTTGTTATACAGATCTTTAACATAATTAGATTTCCACTGTAGGCTTGTTACAAAATAAAAACGAAAATATAAAATAACCTTAAGATCTCCAATCGCGATATCAAGCTACCCGTCTATTCGATTCTCACATTCTGACCTGACTCGTCTCATTAAAAGGTGTCGTTTTATTTTCAAAAGGGTCAGCTGCCCGTTTTATCGACTCTATAAAGCCGTCCCGATCTTAGAGTTGATATGATAATTGTAATCCAATACATCACTATCTGCACCATCAGCTGTCCGTGCCCGCCTATTACTTGATACTATAACATGTTAGAAAGAGGAATAGCCAAGGAAATTAATACACCATAAGATTAGCGGCAACAAATCGCTCCACCTACGCGCATCGTGCAAAATTACAACCTCCCACATTCCAATATTGTTGTTGTCACGTATGGGAGTGAAAAGTTTACGTTTGAGGAAGTTGTGGGTCGTTAGCGGTGATGGATCAACTTAGGCTGTTAAAACTGTACCTCGGGATGCGAGATTTGACGGGAATCGATTAAGTTTGACAGTGTTCCCTCCGATTGTGCCGAGAGATCCTCGCCTGGTAATTACTGAACGCGGATATTGAACTGAGCGGGCTATCCCGCATGACATTCCAATAATGAATTCTGTCCGACTTGACGTGACATGTACAGTGTACACTGCGGGAAAAATTAGTGCTTTTAATTTTAATTACTACGGACGAAGAATTATCTCCCGAGCATTGAAAATGATTTGATGTTTTAACGACCATTTAAATCTATATTACGTAAATATTATAATTTTCAACATAATCGGAATTTGAAATGAACACTATTAGATCTATATTTTTTGTTGTTTATATCTTGTGTTAATTTTATTGGTCCACACCATTAATTTTAAGACTATTTTACAAAAACCGGCCTAGTGCGAGTCTGACTCGGACCACTGAGGGTTTTTAGCGTAGAAAGAAATAAGTATTAATATAGTTATTGGTTTACGAGTAACTTCACTGACTGCCTCGTTGGACTAGTGACGAGGTCCCAGGTTCGAGTCCCGGATCGGGCCATAATCAAGTGTTGGGTTTTTCTGGCTAGAAATTCTCAGTACTAGCCCAGAGTTAGGAAGTCGGCGGTGTTTCACCCCCGTGCCTCAGAGAGCACGTTAAGCCGTCGGTCCCGGTTATAATCACTAACATGTGAATAGTCGTTAAAGCTCTGCGCTAACCCGCATTGGAGCAGCGTGGTGGGTCTCAGCTCTAATTCCCTCTCTCCTATGAGAGAGGAGGCCTGTGCCCAGCAGTGGGACCTTAATGGGCTGTATGTATGTATGTATATACTTTATTGTACACCACAAAAACACAAAAGAAACAGATTACAAAAATGAAAACTTAAAACGTAGGTACAATAAGGCGGTCTTATCGCTAACCAGCGATCTCTTCCAGACAACCTTATCGATACGGAGACAATGAGCAAGTGGACAGTAGGAGGTGGTGCAAAAAATTAAACTTAAATACTATTAGATACATAAACTAACCAATATCATAAAATTATAACATATTAATACACTAATATATACAAAATAAATAAAATAGACATACGTAAGAGTTAGAATTAAATACACATATAAATAATGGACAAATTAAACATGACGCTATTGATGATTACAGAGAGACATGTAATGATTTTTCACGTCAATTTTAAACTTATTAAGAGTTTTAGCTCGATGTATTTGCGAGGGCAGTTCATTCCACAAGCTAATAGCCTTGAACATAAATGGGCTGTAGTGGTGGTGGTGGTGGTGGTGGTTTAACTTTAATTGATCAACTATCAAAAAAAAACTTGTTAACTTTGTTTTTGAATTCCAATTGCTGATTTTCAAAAATACTGTGTTGGTTATCGTGATACTCTTTGGTTTAGAAAAAAAGACGGTTCAGACAGACAGGGATAGACCCATTTTCTCATTTAAAAATTTGGTAAGTATATCGTATAATTACAACTCCGCCACGAATTGTTTTTGTGTTTTATCAGTTTTATTCTAGGCCCGCGCAAATTATTGATGATCGCCCAGCGGGGGTGCGACAAGGGGTCTCATTTAAAATAAATCGCCCAACAGTGCGTCGCGCCAAGAAATTAGGCGGGGAATCTCCCGCCGCGAATACTCGTCGTAAATACGTGTCGCGGGTTGCTTTTGGATGTCGTAAGTCGTAACTCGTAACTAAAGGTGGGGTTTAGCCCTCCACTGAGGAGATAAGGAACCAACGGATTAGAATTAGGTCGCATGATTTTATCCATAGGTACTTATGTCTATAGATAGATGGGAAGACAAAAACCCACATTTATATTATGGCTGTCTATCTGCTACAATTTTACACCCCATCCTTTCAACTAATCATGATGAAACTTGGTACCCACATCTCGGGGAAGGACATGTGCATAGGCTACTTACTTTTTATCCCGGAAAATCATAGGTTTCCCGCGGGAATCATAAAACAGTAATCCACGCGTTCGAAGACGCGGGCATCATCTAGTTTCTTATAAAACAAAAGCACTTAAGATTTTAAATAGAAAATGATGATAATGGAGTCATTGCGGCTGTAGTTTTCCATGTCCTCTTTTTTTATCCACTTCATGTTAGACCTTGACTGCGATCTCACCTGATGGTAAGTGATGACTGATGATGCAGTCTAAGATGGTAGCGGGCTAACCTGTAACGGGCATGGCAAATACCCCTATTCGGTTTCTACACGGCATAGTACCGACACGCTAAATCACTTGGCGGCACGTCTTTGCCGGTAACCAGGGAAAATTCAGAAATTATAAATTCCCAAATTGACCCTGTCGGGGATCGAACCCGGGATCACCGCACGTTAAGACTCTGTTGTCTTAACGTGCGGAGGTCCCGGACACTGCACCACGGAGGTCTAGTTCTTTGAATACTGCTTTGATGGTATGGGTTGCAAGACCTATAGGTCTTCGGCAGTTATTCATTTTTTAGGTCTACCGCATATCAATGAACGTCCTCTAGGAGTTGTGATAAGCTAAGATTTAGACTATTACATGAGGAGAATTTTCCAAAATATACTCGACCCATTGCCTTCGCCCCCTAGTTGTTTGCTTGTGCACCGAGGGAATTGGTTACAAAAATATTTTTTCATATAACATGACAAAATATTGTTTTCATCAATTGACAGGTGAGACGGAAAGGGTGCTAACATAGAGTTAGTATATAGTATACTCTATGGGTGCTAATTAATTATTATTAGGTAGGCCAAACAAAATGCTTCTGTTTCCACTCAACTTAGTATTGAAAATCGCATCGTTAGAATTCATGGGCTTCTAAGACTGTTTGAATTTTTAATATTAAACAGTCATAAAAGCGAATGAATATATTTGTGTCAACGCCTCTGGGTGTCTACTGTGACGACAAAGATAATAAAGCGACGCGACTTTGATGAGAAATTTGTTTCAAAGATACAAAACCAACTGGAGGCGGAATTTTGTACGTCGCTCCGAAGATTAAGCAGAGCGATGAAGGAAATTGAGACAGGTCGCTTTTGTTTGAGATCTTACCTTTTTGTTTGGATTATTATTACGTGCGAGTTAAAGAAAGATTACACTTGAAAGGTATATTTGCGTAGAGTCGAATCTTAATCTTTATCTTAATGTGCTATACTTCGGTTAATAAAATCAAAAGAGAATTTGTTCCACAAAAATTGTTTGTAGATACATGTGAGTTCAATTCAAAATACTTAAGAACAGACGCTTCTCTTCTTCTCCTCGGCTTTATGTCTTGAACTTTGTTGTCGTGTTCATAAAATATGACCTTATCGCCTGTTGCGTGCAGCGTCAATGTTCAAAAACACATTCTCGTTATACACTCATTTAACGATTTAATTACTTGTATCTAAATTGGCTCGCGCCTGTCATGTGGTCGTAAATTCGCCTTGTTAATAAGCTCGACTTCGTTTCCCCGCGTACCACGATAATGAGTCGAATAAATTAATACCCATACATGTGTTTCCCTGTTTGCTACATTATCTCGGCCCATGCGTTAAATGATTTGGATAATGAAAGAGTTTATAGTTACTTTTTTAAAAACTCTTCTATATTCACTACATTGACTGCTTGCACCGCCTATTTTTTATCATGTGCGCTGAACATATTATTGTACGTATTCATGTAGATCAATGAACTTGTAAATTTGATACTTCCTCTACCACGCGTGAATCCCTGTCATACGTCAAACGCCCATATAGGTAATCCTCAAGATTTTTCACGCCCACAGGTTTGTCACTTTAAAGTAATTGTCTTTCACCAGCAGATTATCGCCAGATTGTATGCGATCGGATTCGAATTTAACGTCTCTTGGTGCGCAGAGCAGGCGGTGCGTCTGGTAAATGCGATACTTCCGCCGGCGTTCGTGTGTGATCCAGCCTTTTACTATAATCGAATCTCTGCGACAAAGGGTTGTATAGAGACCTCGATTTTGCACAAGTGATCGGTATTTGCCTTACTATGTTCCCCTTTTGTGATTTGCCGACGTTTTTTACCGATGATGCCATGAAATGGGCACAGTTTTTGCAAGTTTTTGAGATCACCCCAATAAGTAGGTATTTTGATTTAAGACAGCCTTTTGATAGAAACAGTTGGTATTTTATACATAATTTAAAAAAAAATAAACCAATTAAAGGAAAAACGTCTACAAGAAGAATGCTATTGGACACTTTATTATTAAGACTATTTCATGGTAATTATGGTTTCTGATTCAACAGCGAGTAATTGTTTAGTATTATTTATCTGAACAGTCTTCACATATTTAACATCAGTTGAAATTGTGGCATTTAAAGTGCTGTTTGTATTAGAATCATCATCATCGTGCCTGAGTGATTCATATTAAATTGTTTTTGATTACATAATGAGGACTTGGTAAGATTTTCATTTTTCACTGTCTGAATCGTTCATATTCTTTGTTAACATTCCTTTGACCTAGTTATGTAATTTTCACATTTTATCTTACTCTCAAATCACTGGATCTGGATAGAACTTAGATTTTACACATAAGTCGTTCATCTTAATGACATAATTAAGGAAGATTACGTTAAATTCTAACGTCCAGTTAGTTATAAAACTGTAAAATCGTGTATTTTTTTGTCTCTATAAAACTATTAGGATGATTTTTTAATTTTTTATCCACTACAAGTTAGACCTTGACTGCGATCTCACATGATGGTAAGTGATGATGCAGTCTAAGATGGTAGCGGGGTAACCTGTCAACTCGTATCTCTAATCGGTTTCTACACGGTACCGGAACGCTAAATCACTTGGAGGCACGTCTTTGCCGGTAGGGCGGTAACAAACCACGGCTGAAGCCTCCCACAAGGCCAGCATAGGCAGTTCAGCATAGACAGACGCAAAAAATAAGTATAGGTCAGTCAAACACATAGTACACACACAAAATATAGGCGATGGCCGCCGCCGCGTAAACAAGTAAAAAGTTTGCTCTGTCGAATATAATTACGTTTTAGTGATTTTTGTGTTCATATTGGTGTTGAATCAGTATAATTGCACACCACAATACTGTATAAACGTGAGTGCTTCAACAATCTTACTGAACTGTTGGTTAAACTACTAAAATTATCAAAAATGTGTTTGTAACGAACTTATTATTACTGAGTTCCTGACCTGCGCAACGTGGCGTCAGTGGCGTGATTCTCGACGCTACGCACACATACATAGATATCGTGTACAAGCTTATTATTAATAAAACAGCGCTTACAATTAATAAAACAGCGCTTGCATCGCTTTATCGCTGCATCACTCTAAGACGGGAAAGGAATTATTATTTTTGGACTTATTTAAACAGCATTTTCTTATTACAATTTTTATTTTTATTTTATTTTAAATATATTAATATTATACTAACATTGCATGATGTCGAATGTATTTGGTGTTTGTGCTGGGTGTCGGAACAAAATTACTAACAAAAATTACTTGAACTGTGCTTTCTGCAAACTTCGTTACGACGTTGATTGTGCTAACGTTTCTGACAAACGCTTTCGTCAAATTAATACTGAAAATAAAAACTGGAAGTGCCCGACTTGTTCAGCGAAACAACCCAAAACGGATTCCAAGAAAACCCCACTACGTTCGGGCGAACAATCACGTAAAGTTGATGAATCCCAGAATTGCAGCCTCAAAGAGGGTTCGCCAGCTGACAACATAACCCACAGGAAGAAAACTATGCTTTCAAGCACTGAAGAACCAGCCTAACCTAAGCATGTCTATGTCACTTACTAAAGACGACGTTAGAGCAATATTCAGAGAGGAATTTAACTTCATGAGGTCAGAACTAGTGGCAGAGCTTCAGCAGACTATAAAACAAATGGTTAGAACTGAACTACAATCAATGAAAAACGATATAACTTCTCTGGAAAGTAGCGTCATTTTTCTGAACGAAAATTATGAAACCACAAAAACTGAAATCACCACCTACCGTGAATCACTTAATGAACTCCAAAAAGAGAACACAAACTTGATACATACAGTACAGGACTTAACCACTAGATTACATGTTATGGAACAGCACAACAGATCTAGTAATCTAGAGATCCAATGTGTACCCGAACACAAGAACGAGAATTTGATCTCGACAATTACCCAGCTGTCAAAAGTAGTATCATGTGACTTAAAACAAAATGAGATTCACCATTGCACGCGTGTGGCAAAAACAAACAAAGATGATAATAGACCGCGGTCTATTGTAGTAAAACTTGCATCACCTAGACTTCGAGATACATTTCTGGCTAACACTATCAAACTCAACAAAGCTAATCCAAATGACAAACTCAATACTAGCCACATTGGAATGGGAGGTAACAAGACACCCATTTACGTTGCAGAACATCTGTCCCCTGCCAATAAAAAACTGCATGCGGCTGCCAGATTAATGGCTAAAGAAAAGGACTACAAATTTGTTTGGGTTAAGCAGGGACGAGTATTTATGCGTAAAGCAGAAAACACGGATTATATTTATGTAAAAAACCTGGACACTCTAAGCAAACTTCAATAATTGTAACTTCAATAATTGTATTTTATCAACTTTTCTATTATAACGTCATTATTTTGTGTCTACTATTTTAAAATTCAACGGGTTAAATATATACTATCAAAATGTGAGAGGTCTTAGGACCAAGACTCACGATTTTTTATGCAGTGTATTAAGTTCTGAATACGACATCGTCATACTGACGGAAACCTGGTTAAATAAAAATATTAACAACGCTGAACTTTTCGATAACAGATATACCGTCTACAGACGAGATCGCGAAAACACAGGTTTCCATGCTAATAAAAGAAGGAGGAGGAGTTTTGATAGCAGTTTCAAATAAATTTAACTCATCTCGTTTGAATTCCATTGAAAGTCAGTGCGAAGACCTTTACGTCAAAGTAGAAATCTCCAATAGAATTTCTGTAACTTTCTGTGCAGTTTATCTTCCTCCTCCACATAAACGTAATATTTTAGAGCATTTTCTAGATAATTTTAACAAGGTTTCGGATGGTATCGATAATATATGTCTTGTTGGCGATTTTAATATGAGTTGTATTGAATGGTCGAATATTAATACAAACAACTACTCACCTACGATGTATAACAATTCTCCTTTTGGTCAATTACTCATGGATTTTATCGCCCTTAACAATCTTAATCAATTTAACAATATAACAAACAATAGAAACAAGGTTTTAGATTTGGTTTTGACCAATATAACAAATACTTGTGTAAAAGCAGCTTCTCATGAATTCGTCAATATTGATCCTCTTCACTTACCTATAGACATATCGTTAAATTTAGGTAACAATAAATCATTAAAAATTAATAATGATGCAATAAGACATAACTTTTATAAGGCAGATTATAATGTTATTATAGCTGAACTAGATAAAATAAATTGGATTAGTGAATTTCATAAATCTGATGGTATAGATGAAATAGTTAATTCGTTCCTTGACATATTAAACAAAATTATAAATACGCATGTACCCAAAACTAGAGTGTATAAAGGGAAATATCCCCCATGGTTCAGTAGATCATTAATTAAAATTATAAAGGAAAAAAATAAAATCCTGCATAGATATAGAATTTACAAAAATCCACTAGATGAAATATCTTTAAGAATTCTAAGTAAAAGGTGTAAAACTTTAACTACTGACAGTTACCATAAATACATTAAAAAAATTGAATTAAATATTAGCAATAATCCGAAATATTTCTGGGCGTATCTTAAAAACAAGCGTTCAAAAACAGCTCAATTTCCTCAAGTCATGTCCTTAAATGACACTAAAGCTTCTGAAGGGTCAGACATATGTAATTTATTTGCATCATTTTTCTCTTCCACCTTTACTAGCTCCACATCAAACAACTTTCATTCATATGACACCACCTTCACCAACACATTACCTAATATTTATATTTCCCAAAAAACAGTTTTTAAACATTTGAAAAGGCTTGATATTAGCAAAGGCCCGGGGCCTGATGGTATACCACCATATTTTATTTCTAAGTGTTCATCTTCGTTAAGCCTACCATTATTCCTTATATTTAATAAATCCCTATCCAGTGGAATCTTCCCCACGGTTTGGAAGACCGCCAAAGTAGTACCAATATACAAAAGTGGAAAAGTTGAAGACATAAGTAATTACAGACCAATCTCGATTCTATCGACTTTTGCCAAAATATTCGAAGCTTTAATTTATCCAGTTTTAAAATATCACACTAAACATATCTTTATTAACGAACAACATGGCTTTATTAACTCTCGTTCCACTAATACCAACTTGGTCACTTACCATAATGAACTCGTCAATGCTGTGGACGCTGGTAACCAAATAGACGCCGTATACATGGATTTTGCTAAAGCATTTGATAAAGTATGCCATGAGGTGCTTTTGAAAAAGTTAGAACTCTACGGGATATGTGGTTCCATCCTAGATTGGTTTAGGTCATATCTACAGGGCAGAACTCAATACGTAGTTATAAAGGGTTTTAATTCTAACAGTTACACAGCAACTTCTGGAGTTCCCCAGGGTTCACATATTGGGCCCTGGTTATTTAATTTATTCATAAATGATATATTGACTAGTATTAGCCATAGTAGCGCCTACCTATTTGCAGATGACCTCAAGCTAGCAAAAACCATTAAAAGTAATATTGATTGTACATTTCTCCAAGATGATGTAGATGCTGTAACAAACTGGTGTACTATAAATAACATGGCCTTAAATGCAAAAAAATGTAATTTTATAGTATTTACCCGCAATCGAAATATCATTCAATCTCAATATCATATTAACGGCACAACAATAGATAGATTGCAAGAATTGAGAGATCTAGGTATACTTTTTGATAGCAAACTCACTTTTATTCCACAAATTAATAATGTAGTTACCAAAGCTTCAAAAATGTTAGGTTTCTTAATTCGTAATAGTAAAGGTTTTCAACCTCGTACCAAAATTAAAATTTATAATACTTACGTTAGAAGTATTCTCGAATACTGCAGCGTTGTATGGTCGCCAAATTATTCTACTCATCAGTTGCGGATGGAACGCGTTCAAAAAAGGTTTTTGAGGCACCTTGCATACTCGTGTAAACTAAAAAAACGACTTCCCACCTATAACGACAAACTGGAAAATTTTAATATGACAAGTTTAGTAAATCGCAGAAAGATCCTAGATATGACTTTCCTTTATAAAATCCTTAGAAATAAAATTGACTGCCCACAACTCCTTCAAACAATTCATTTGAGAGTACCAATTAGATTTCCCAGACAAGCAACCGGCCTTTTACACCAACCTACAGCGAAAACCAATTTAAAGCAATTTTCTACCATATCTAGACTAACTAAAATCTATAATTCTATTAGCAAAGAGGTAGATGTCTTCCATGACACGCTGCCAAAGTTCTAAAAAGAAATATTAAGATTGTTAAGGTCGTCTTAATACCACAATAAGTATTCAGTATAAAATGTATTCAGTATAATAAGTAATTTTATTGTTAATTTTTTTTTTTTTTTCTCTTAATAATTTTACTTATTTTTATTTTGTGTTATATTTCTTATTTTGCTATAATTTTCTTGAAGTTTTGTAATTTTTACAATTTTTGTTTTTATTTTACGCATTTTTGATTTTATCCCAGTGCAAGCTTTTTATTTTTTACATTTAGTCATTTAAGGCGCATGTTGTGACACCTGTCATAGATTGTACATTTAACAATTGTGTAATTAGTAAGTAGTTAGTAATTTTTTCAATGTATCAATTTCTTGGTCGTCCTAATAAATATAAATAAATAAATAAATAAATAAATAAAACCAACTTTGTTATAAATCAGTCAACTAGAACCCGATATTCAACCAACAGTAGACTCAAATTGTACATGGGTGAAGAAGCAGAAACTTGTTGGTATTTTCTATGAGGACACTTTTATGATCTTTGGCTTACGAGCATTTAACCCTAAAATAACATACCTTTTTAAATCACTTATAAGTTTTTCTCCGCGATCAATCGCATACGGTTCCAGTCAATTTAAAAATAACAAAAGGGTATAAGTAATAGGAATCGCTCCTCGCAGCGCAGCGGTACGGTTATTGAATAAAAACAGAATGATTCCCACTCACCCCTGCTGGCTAAAGGTTTTTATAACCCGTGAAATGCAGGTATAGAAATTATACACTTACCTATGTGATTGTTAGTTTTTTGGGGTATCTCGTTTAGGCGTTATTTCAAAATTATGACGATAAAAGAAGTTTTTGAAAGTACACCTGTTGCTTTAATGTTGAATTCAATTTATTTATATTTATTCAAATGACGTTTTAGATATTAATACATACATATTAATAATATTTAGATATATATTTTTAAATAAAAATGCTATCCCAAAAATCAAATAACTGTATGATTCATTAATAGCAAATACAAGCAAACCTTGTTAATACCGCAATAAATCTAGAAAAAGGGTCTGTTAAAAGTAGGTATTCAAGTCATTTAGTATTATAGCCCATAATAGAGAAGTACAGTAATAAAATACTTTAATATTATAATGTATGCAGTATAGGTACGGGCTCACATAGACAATTTCACGCGCGCTTACCTAATGTTTGCCAAGCGATTTGCCGCCAGCCATAACTGCTATGGGCAGCAATTTTTTCCGCCACCGTGTCTTTCGCACACTGTAGGGTTCTTTGAAGTCACTGATAACAAATATTATTGAGGAAAATCGATTAACTTTACATGAAGAAAACATGTGTTTTTAAAGCTTTTAAGAAAGTACTTTGTAGTTTGTACTCCTTGAATATTATCGACGTTTTAAGGGAAGGAATTTTGTTGCACGTGAGGAATAAAATGTCTCAATTAGCGGAAAGCTATGTGCAAATCAAGCAACAGATTATGAGATAATGTAAATTAAAATATAAAGTCTCCTGCAGTTTACGCTGGCCAATGTTTTTTTTAATTTATAGCCTAGCGCTTAGTTGCAATCAGTCTTGCTGGCAAGTTGTTTTAGCGAAAGACAAATAATAAATAAATAATAGTTTTATTGATGCCATAAGCTATAACATACAAAAGTAGACTTAGTTCTAATGATACATGTCATGTTCGGTCTCTGCTGTCTAATTTAGGATACCCTGTGCTTTAGGCTTCAGTGACCTGCCCTCCTATAAATAGAGTGTCAAAATTACAACAATATTTTAGAATGAATTTTACTACAATTAATGAAACAAATACCAACCAATAGTCGCTGTATGCGAATTGCGGCACTAAAATTTTATGTCTGTATGAAAACTGATCATAGCAGTCGACAGATCGAACAGTGCTAGCAAAAGCACTGGAGCAAGAAAGTATACCTTAAGTGGCCTAAAATATAGAGTATAGACGTTCACTGCTGAACATATCTCTGGTGGGGACTTAAGTCTACACTCTACACGTACACTGTATGTAATATGTAGGTAGATATTCAGTATTCACCAAGCACAATGGTCAATGTTTTCATTTATATTATGAATAAATTAGTTTGGATGGATGGTCATGGATGCCGGATGGATGGATGGATGGATGGATGGATGGATGGATGTTTGTTACTCAATCATGCCAGAGCGGCTGAACGGATCTGGATGAAATTTGGCTACTTTATATTCCGGAAAATTCCCGTGGGAACCAAAAAAACCTCAATCCACGCGGACGAAGTCGTGGGCATCAGCTAGTGGGGCAATAAAATTAAACTAACCTAGTCAGATGATGGATTTATTTGTTCAAACTTTGAATATGTTAAAAGATCAGAGATACGGACGGTTATCGAGTTCCACGTAATTGTCTTATGTCAGTACGCAGCAGCATTCTTCTATTGTTTACATTATAAAACGAGCGTAACAATAATTACACCTGTAACCTATTTGATGTCTAATTTAAATGAAAAATAGATTAATCAAACGATACCAGCTTTCACTAACAATAAAACATTTAACAATGCCCCAGACTGTCTGTGTGTTACAAGCTACAACGATGTCTTGTTTTTTTGGTTCGACAGTCCCAAGCTGAACTATTTGTACAGCGTAGCGTTAAGACCTTATCAGACGATCGATTTCTCAACCCTTCTTTGTACCTACTAGTCACATTCTGGGACCGTTACCAGTAAACAATTTGTTTTATGTTTATCCTTGCAGACCATATGGTGATCCAATATCTATTATGTTATGTTGTTGGGGGTTAAATTTGTGTAAAAAACGCCTACATCAGAAAAGGCACTGTTATACAGTAATATTATTGTGAATCTAGAATCATATTCCTTAGTTTTTGCTGCCTCCGCAGTCAGGTATCATAGTACCTACTGGTATTGGGTAAAAAGGCTAATATGTTATATGTAGTAGAGTAATAAAATTATAATTCGACCATAAAACGTGTCTCTAGCAGTCGAACACATGCTCAGTAGGTATGACTACAGCGAAATTTTTATATTCAACAGAAGATTCAGGCAATAAAGAATGTAGGCTTACAGCGGGCCTCGCTTAGTATGTCTGATATTTTTACTTTATTTGCTACGAATATTTTCGGTTATATTTTCTACTGTAGAAAAGTAAAGTTTAATATTATGATGCAACATTATGACTTCTTAATGAAAAAGTCAGCTTGGCAAAGATAAAATCCTAGAAGTTGTACAAATAAAATCTTTCCGATTTATTTAAATTCTTTGCTTTACTTACCTAATGCTAAATTAAAACTAAACTAAATCGAAATTGAAATGAACTATAAAATTAATTTAATTTTTTGTACTTTAATTAAATTATTTGTGGCGTTTTTTTTGCGAGATATTTCACCGCGGTTTATTGCCTCATCTGATGACAGAAGGGCTGGCTCATTATTTTGCGCAAAGGATCAGCCTGGCTGTCCAACGCGGAAACGCAGCCAGCATTCTTGCCACCATTCTACGCGGGCATGATTTATATAGTAATTAGATTAAGCTAGCTACCTTTAAGTTCTATTGTATTATTTTCAATAAATCTTATTTAACTGAAAAAATTATATGTAATGTATCTTTCAAATAAGTAGAACTACATTGCCGGCAGGCAGAGTTGAATTAGAATATAGTACTTGCTGTTGTTGAGTGTTTTCAATATCCTGCAGGTGACCTAAAATAACAAAAAGTTTCATGATACCGTTTTCATTAACAAGATTATACAAAAACATTCCATATTTTATATTTTGTAAATTAGTAATTAAGAAAACAACACACGGTTACGTTTTTATTAACAGTTGTCAGCGACAACATTAGTTTAACTCTGTAAGCGCGTTCAAAGTTCCCATCGTTATATGTATTAGCTCAGTTCATTTGTTACATTCATCTCGGCCAAGAAGAATGTGATGCCAACAAAAGAACACGCACATTACGCTGTCGAGAGACGCGTCCGCGTCCCAATTAACTGGGATTTATTTATTCCCATCTCCAAATACCATTATCAAAGATTTAACTCGGCAGGACAATTGTCCCCAATTTTCTAAACACCTTCACAATGTCAAATAATTAGTTTTGTCCACACGATTGCCTGCGTTAATAAAATAAAAGACGTTTTAGGAGTCACTACATACATTGTCTCAAGCTCTTCGTATTATATTATACAGAATTATTATTGAGCGCATTATTATTCGTGTGGCTTTTCAAAAGCTCCATAATGATGTTTTGGATTTTGTATAAAATTATATTTCTTTTCTATGCGCTTTTGTAAAGAGCTACCCTCTCGATTTATTTACTACGAGACAATTGTCCTTAAATTTGTAAACATCTCGTCAATACTCAAGTAATTTGCTTCGACTTCTTAATTGTTTGCACAAGGAAAACGCGACGTGTTTTCCCGCGCCTCGTGATTTATTTGTCCGTATTCAATATTAATTTATTTCTCTAAACACCTCTTAGAAAAGCAAATTAGATTGCGTGTACTTGTTTTTAAAATAAATAAACAAAATAAATGTTTATTTACGTAAAGGAAATACAGAAATGAGAAATTTTAACTACAGAATAAATACTTACTAAACTTACTAAAATACAAGATTTATTTTACAAAATAAGTACAAAAAATAAATTACTCCGTGTAATCGCTAATTTTAGTGTCAGTTAGCGAACATCTTCAAACCATTTCTATTTTTACCCATACTTTTATATTATAAATGCGAAAGTGTGTCTTTCTGTATGTCTGTCCATCTGTCTGCTCTTTTCAACTGATAAGAGATAGGTTGCATCGGGAAGGGACACAGGCTTATTATCCCAGAAAATAAAAGAGTTCCCGAGGGAACCAAATAACCGCAATCCGTAATCCGCTGACGTAGTCGCGGGCGTCAGCTAGTTGTTAATACTTAATTTCTTATCAGATAGATATAATTATTGGTTTCTAGATCAAATTTTATAAAAAGGTGATGATCATTAAGACACTTGTTATTTAATTAGTACTTACATAGTTTTTGTTTTTCTGAGTGGTTGACATAATATATCCATTATTGTGATCTTAGGTATATTATGAGAAGAGCTTTGATATTAAGCAATAACAAGTAATAAAATTAAAAATTTTAAAAAACCCACTACGAACTGCATAGCTCCATTGAAACAACAATTAGAACTTAGCAAAAGTATATATAAAATAATATCTAAAACACAAAACTGCATATTTGCCGGCTCAGTAGTTCTTTTGACCAGCGTGGTGGACTATGGCCAAAACCTTCTCATTCCGAGATAAAACTTGGGCTTAGTAATGAGTGTCAAATAGTGTTAAATTTAAAAATTCTGATAGAAATTGTTTAAAAAAATGTGATCACTTAAGGAGTTCCCATGACCACCTCCTGGCTCCATCATAAGACCCTGAGCAGCATCTAGGTACAAAGTGCTAGTTAAGACAAATCAAAAGAGTCCAAACACGATGGGTTTACGATGAGAACTTAAGGAGTTCCCATGACCACCTCCTGGCTCCATCATGAGACCCTGAGTAGCATCTAGGTACAAAGTGCTAGTCAAGACAAATCAAAAGAGTCCAAACACGACGGGTTTACGATAAGAACTTAAGGAGTTCCTATGACCA
The DNA here is from genome assembly GCA_923060345.2 of Erebia aethiops. Taxonomy (NCBI): domain Eukaryota; kingdom Metazoa; phylum Arthropoda; class Insecta; order Lepidoptera; family Nymphalidae; genus Erebia; species Erebia aethiops. The sequence continues at coordinate 16,895,372 of OV281087.1, forward strand.
CCTCCTGGCTCCATCATGAGACCCTGGGCAGCATCTAGGTACAAAGTGCTAGTCAAGACAAATCAAAAGAGTCCAAACACGACGGGTTTACGATGAGATCTTAAGGAGTTCCTACCACTTACCAAATCACTAGCTCAGCTTGGTTGTCTATGTTCCTAAAATATATCCAAGAACCTTCTCACAAGCTATACATATCTGATGCAAAAAACCGCATCTCAATCGGCCCAGTACTTTTTGAGAAAAATGGTAACATATTGAAAAATTAAAATCATAGACTACAGCTCAGCTTGGTTGTCTATGGTCCTAAAATATATCTAAAAACCTTCTCACAAGCTATACATATCTAATGCAAAAAACCGCATCTCAATCGGCCCAGTACTTTTTGAGAAAAATGGTAACATATTGAAAAAATTAAAATCATAGACTACAGCTCAGCTTGGTTGTCTATGGTCCTAAAATATATCTAAGAACCTTCTCACAAGATATCCATATCTAATGCAAAAAACCGCATCTTAATCGGCCCAGTACTTTTTGAGATAAATGGTAACATATTGAAAAATTAAAACCATAGACTACAGCTCAGCTTGGTTGTCTTTGGTCCTAAAATGTATCTAAGAACCTTCTCACAAGCTATACATAGCTAATGCAAAAAACCGCATATTAATCGGTCCAGTAGTTTTCCAGGAAAACGGTAACAAAAAAGTGCACAAACAAACATACAAACAAACAAACAAACACACAACCTCTTAGGGCAAACACATATACCGTCTCCGTTTCGTCGAGGGTAAAAAATAATAATACTTTTAAAATTTCGTTTAGATTTTTGGTCAACTTAACAACGTCGAAGTATATTTTCGTTGCTTCAGAGCTTAATTGGCTTCCTCTAATGTAGCTTCGTTGCCAAACCGCATCGGAGTCTCGTAGCGGAATAAGCCCCAGAATATTTTATAATGAGGAGAGGCTTTACTGTATCTACTCACGCTATTTATAGGGTAATTTTACTTTATTAGTTAATAATTTACTAAGTCCAGTTACTAATTTAGTCAAAGAATATTTCTTTGGCTTTGTTTGAGTATTTACGAGTACTGGAGTTCCATAATCTTGACTTCTACTTAAGTGTTCTGTTTTAATATCATCCAACAATGTCAATTAGATACAGTCATATTTTGATTCCAATACCAGTGTATGTTCAATGAAGCTAATTTGTCAGCTTTTTCAAAGCAGCATACCTCAAAGTCGGTTCCCATTTATTCATTTCATAATATAACTGGTTTTTTAATTGAGCTACCGAACGCCGCTTCCTTTGTTGCACACAAACCACACCCCGCATTTATCTAGCAGTAGCTTATTTAAAATGATAAACGAGCTCCCAATCGATTTGAATAACAAGCGGGCAGATGCTCTTAATCCTTTTGATTTCATTTAACGCATGCGCCCCTCGGCCCCTGTCGGAAATATCACTTGAGTACAGGTCTCGAATCACGATCCGACCATATTTTTCATTATAATACACTTAATTTACAAAGACCCTCAACCTTAGGAATTCGAACGCATTGTTCTTTTTTGCCTAAGCCTGGATAACTTATCATTCCTTATTACGTGACCAAAAAGTCTTTTATAGGATTTGTGATTGCGTTCAATCGCTCCGAGCTCCTTTATTAAGCAAAAAAAAGAAAATTTCTTCTTTTTGCGATGACATCCTATTTGTCAGTCAGACAATATTGTGAAATGACGGCTATTCTTTTCCAGAAGAAATTCTAATGAATTCCCAGCAGACATTCGTCTGAGTGCTTACCAATCGCAGCGTCATTTGTTTGATCGTTTCGTTAGGAAGAAGCCAAGTGAAAAATCCGTCTACATTAATCACGTCGATACTGAAATACAATTTTGAGCGGTCGAAAAAATTTACATAAATAATTTATACCCGAGAGACGGCGCGGGCTTCGTTGCTTTTGATCCATATGGAGCGTTGTTATTCTGGACAACCTCTCGTCTTCATATTGTACCTACTGGTATTTCATTATGTAATTATATTATAAAACTAGATGATGCCCGCGACTTGATCCGCGTGGATTAAGATTTTTTGATTCCCGCGGGAACTCCTTAATTTTCCGGGATAAAAAGTAGCAAACGTCCTTCCCGGAGATACAAACTACCTCTATACCAAATTTCAGCGAAATAGGTTGAAAAGATGGGCCGGGAAAGCATAGCAGACAGACAGACACACTTTCGCATTTATTTTATAATATTATACTACCTATGGATTAACTTTTTTTATTTTTTAAATATAAATATATAGGCTAGCGCTTGGCTTGCAATCAGACTTGCTTGCAAGTAGTGATGCAGCCTAAGGTGGAGCGCGCTTGCCTAGAAGATGCCTATTCACTCTTGATTTGGAGGTTAAAAATATGTCGCATATTCGGTTCATATCGAGAACTTTTTTTATCCATTACATGTTAGACCGTGACTGCGATCTCACCTGCAGATGGTAAGTGAAGATGCAGTCTAAGATGGCAGCGACCTGCTAACCTGTTTGGGGTATGTCAGTTATTTTAAACCCACACCCCTCGGTTTCTATACGGCATCGTACCGGAACGTTACAACGCTTGATGGTACATCTTTGCCGGTAGAGCGGTAACTAGCCACGGCCGCAGCCTCCCACCCACCAGGCCAGACCAGAGGATATTCAGAATTTATCAGTTCCCAAATTGACCCTGCCGGGAATTGAACCCGGAACCTCCCACGTCAAAACTACAGCGTTCAACAATGCGCCAGGGAGGCTTGTTTTGCGATGCCACTGGATTTCTAACATACCTAGAGTGTGGACAATTTAACTAACTATTTATCTCATTATAGGTATATATACTCAAATCTAATAGAAATAGAATTTAATTTATTTCATTCTAATATAATTAGAATTGTGCTCAAATAAAAATACTTATAAAGAAAATATTATAGTTCTTATTCACAACTAAAGTATGTCTAGACTCTACATAGTATAGTTCTGTAAAATCATTTAAACTCATTTGTTAAGAACAGAATGATTTGTGTCGGTACTTACTGATAATGGTTAAACTGTTAAAAGTGTTATAACAACAGCTCAGTTTTAACAGCACTACATCATCATCACTGAGGTATTTTCGAGCTGCGAGTACATACCCATAAGCTCTGAGGTAACGCAGGTTGTCCGATGAGAGATTCGATCGAATCCATCACAGTCACATGCCTAAAATAATACTCCATCAACGCAGTCTTGAGATCGCGACTTGTCAAGTGGCCACCTCTTCTCGAAGTGTGTGGAACACCATCATACACCCCTACACAAATCAAAGAATGATAAACAAAATAAACTCAAACATCAAAAATCTATACTGCATAGCGCATACTTTTCGTTTTCACTGGCTTTGATAAGTTGAAAGAATATCATACAGAAAATTGTGACGACTCCCAGTCGATTTGTTAGAAAGGTAGAAGATAAATTTAAGCATCTCGAAGTCAATAAAATTAATGGCAAGAGATCAGCATGTCATTTCTGCGGTCATACTACCATCGCACTTTAAATAATACATAAACTCGTACTAATATTAAAAAATATGCGAGAGTGAGACTGTCTGTCTGCTTCGCTTTCCCGGTCCATCTTTTCAAATGATTTGGACGAAATTTGGTACAGAGGTAAGTTACATCTCGGAGAAAGACAGGCTACTTTTGCCCGGAAAATTAAGGGATTCCCGCGGGAATCAAAAAACCTTAATCCACGCGGACAAAGTCGCAGGTATCATCTAGTAAATAAATAAATAATTTTAAATGTCAGTTTTATATGACATACCTTGACTTCCTAAAATAAGGATTATAATTCTGAAACAAGTGCGTTAAAGTCATTTTTATTCAAATAAATTTTTACAAGTGCATTTGAAGCGTCGAGTGGATTTACCACTGGTTCGGATGCTATTCCTACAAAGAAAAACTAGCAAGAAACTCTGTGGTTGCTCTTTTGAAAAAAAAAATTTACAATTACTTCAATGTATAGATACTTAAGTAACGAACGACCTCCGGACTTTAATAACTTAAAATAATTTAATTTACTTTAATAACTTAAAATAACCACTTAAAATAATGTTGCTGGCCCGGGTACAAATACAAATTGGCTACCTAGTAATATCCTTTACTGGTCGTCGAGCCAATAAGTTCCGGGCAAAACAAATCCTGACTGTTATTTGGATAAGTAATAGACATCAATTATTTTGAAGTCTTTTTTTTAGTGTGACTTAAAAGTGTTACATGAACGTCGCTATTTTTTACCAAGTACCTATTTTTTTTTTTTAATTGAGCAATACACTTATTCAAATATCTTGCTCTTGACCTGTGTAATGTTGACTTGTTGTTGCTTCGAAGTCGCCGAGCATGTTGGCTTGTTTACTTACGACAAATAGTGTTAACTACTTACTTGAACAATTTATCGACATGGTGTCATAATTATTAAAATTGTGGGAATAAAGATACTAGACCCAACTCGTACCTACTTACCTTAAATTGCCATTTCAAATCCAGAAGTCCAATTTTTAACATAAGATATATTTAAATAAAAGCGGAAATATATTATTATAACAGAAGCATTTAACATTTGTCATAGCTCCCGTAGTGACGCTCGAGTTTCTTTTGAATAAATAAATTATTTCTCTCTTTCTGCCTGTGTTTCCTTCTTTCTTTTTTCTGCGACCGCTAGAAAGGTCAGACGCTCAGGATCAAAAGTCCAGGTGTTTTCATTAACATATTTCAGCCGTGACACATTTAATTTCCAAAAGCAGTCGACAGAATACAATAATTGCAACTTGCCTTATTCAGAACTATACAACATAGCACACAATTAAGCTTAGTAATCCACTAATAAATAGCTGAGTTGCAAAACCACTTTACGACCTGTTATAATTAACAGACCGATGCAGTAGCAAGTGCAGCATTGCGTCTAAACTATCTAAGCAATTAGCTCTTGCACTCTGAAAAGCATTAATAAACCTAATGATACATGTATATTGAATACATTATTTGATTCTATAACCTAGTGTATAATTTATAATGTTTTCATAATCCGATAGCGCCATATGAAACAAGGATTATTGGATTAAGATGCAGTTTATTAGTTAATCTGTACCCAGAAAACCAAATCAGAAAAAAAGTAATAAAAATTAAAAAAAATAAAAACCACGACGAACTGCAGAGCTCCATTGAAACAACAATTAGAACTTAGCAAAAGTCTATGTAAAATAATATCTAAAACTCAAAACTGCATATTTGCCGGCTCAGTAGTTTTTTTGACCAGCGTGGTGGACTATGGCCAAACCCTTCTCATTCCGAGATAAAACTTGTGCTTAGTAATGAGTAGAGGTGTCAAATAGTGTTAAATTTTAATATTCTGATAAAAATTGTTAAAAGACACATTTCTTTTAACAATTTTTATCAGAATATCACTTAAGGAGTTCCTGTGACCACTTCCTGGCTCCATCACGAGACCCTGGGCAGCATCTAGGTACAAAGTGGTAGTCAAGACAAATCAAAAGAGTCAAAATACGACGGGTTACGATGAGAACTTAAGGAGTTCCCATGACCACCTCCTTGCTCCATCATGAGACCCTGGGCAGCATCTAGGTACAAAGTGCTCGTCAAGACAAATCAAAAGAGTCCAAATACAACGGTTTTACGATGAGAACTTAAGGAGTTCCCATGACCACCTGGCTCCATCATGAGACCCTGAACAGCATTTAGGTACAAAGTGCTTGTCAAGACAAATCAAAAGAGTCCAAATACGACGGATTTACGATGATAATTTAAGGAGTTCTCATGATCGCCTCCTCACTCCATCATGAGACCCTGGACAGCATCTAGGTACAAATCACTTGTCAAGACAAATCAAAAGAGTCCAAATACGACTGGTTTACGATGAGAACTTAACCAGTTCCCATGACCACTTCTTGGCTCCATCATGAGACCCTGGGCAGCATCTAGGTACAAAGTGCTAGTTAAAACAAATCAAAAGAGTCCAAACACGACGGGCTTACGATGAGAACTTAAGGAGTTCCTATTACCACTTACCAAATCACGCAGCTCAGCTTGATTGTCTATGGTCCTAATACCTGGAATCTTCTCACAAGCTATACATATCTAATGCAAAAAACCTCATCTCAGTCGGCCCAGTACTTTTTGTGTTTATATAGTTATATATTGAAAAATTTTAATCATAGACAAAATCAAAACCTCAGCTCATCGGTCCAGTAGTTTTCCAGGAAAACGGTAACAAAAAAGTGCACAAACAAACATACAAACAAACACACACAACCTCTTAGGGCAAACACATATACCGTCTCCGTTTCGTCGAGGGTAAAAAGAAAAGATTGGAAATACGACATGACGCAACAGTGGGATGTAACCGAATGGTTTTCTTTATGATTGAAGGTTTTTAAATTGAGTTTAAAGATCTATATTTTATGCCGCATTATTTTATCAGTGCAACAATATCTTCTCGCGGCATTTGTTTACTAACAAAGCGGTGTTGCCGCGAGAAAAATAATATTTATCTCACTAAATACGACCAAGAATATTTTAAAAAACTTATAGTTCTCTCATGGCTCTAACAATATTATTATCGACGTATCCTACAATAGTGAATAGTGATATGCTTTTAAATAGCCTCACAATATTACTCTTCTTTTATTTGTCAAAACAATCGTTCATACCGTTGTCAATGTAATTGATGATATGCCTCGAGATGCTGTGATGGATATGGAACTGTACGGAATATAGCCATTGATAGTATAGGTGGAGAACCAAAGACGCACACAGTACAAACGATTCCCACTATGTGAATGAGTGTTCAGATAAATTTTTATTGTGTGTGTTTTACAAGATCTTTAAACTAAACTAGCCAACGGCTAAAACTACCAAGGGACTGGACTATAGCCGGTGCCAATGAAATAGTCGTGTCTAAAGTTGGTCGCAAAACGCGTCGTAAAAGCATATTTTCGCGCGTAGTAACTTCGACAGTTAGTACGAGAACTGCGCAAACAGAACTTAGACGTCTATTTGATTGGCAACTACTATACCTGCTTAAAAGCTAAATAGTGCCGATCGCACATGATAGTTATCACCACATGAACCGCACGTGCCGCACGCGCTGATTCTTTGTGGGGTCCGCTTTTCAATTTAAGCAATTTGTTTCATCTAAAGTAAGTATATAGGTGAGTTAATGTCTTGGATTTGTATATCAATGAAAGCAGCTTCATATCAGTACGAGGGATCAACGACTTGATCATTTCTTATGTTTCGATAGTAAGACAAATTATTCTCTGTAATCGCTAGGCCATTGTGCTGCGGCGTCGACTTAATAATTCCTCACGAATTAATAAGCTGAAGCTCCGCCCCATAGGCGTCAACTACGTGATAAATAGACGCAGTTTTGCCGCCGACTACCGGAACGTTTGACTCCATATTCTACGCTGGGTATAATACCTTACGTGGACGGTTGTGTTATAGTACAGTCAGCAAATACACATTTTGCGTAGTAATACACATTATCATTTCAGATTTTTTGTAGGTGTCAAAAATCAGAACACCAGTGTCATCTTCTTTATTTTAATTTAGCTTGTTTGTTTTTCCGCATTAAGGAAAATCTCAAAGATTGTGATGAAACCTATGACAGGTTAAAGCTGTCTTCAGTAGTTAGGTACTGTTATTAGGTACATATATATTTAGGTACTTAATCATACTAATATTATAAATATGAAAGTGTGTTTGTTTGTTGGTTTATTGGTTTGTGGGTTTGTTGGTTTGTTGGTTTGTCCATCAATCACGCCGCAACGGAGCAACGGATCGACGTGGCATGGGTATAGTTGGGGACCTGAAGAGTGACATAGGCTAATATAGGCTACTTTTTATCCCGGAAAATTTAGAAGTTCCCGCGGGAATCAATAAAACTTTAAAACGCGGACGAAGTCGCGGGCATCAACTAGTTATACAATAAAATCGATCTCTTTTAAGCACCGTACGTTTTTAGTTCATTTTGAAAAATTTTAAACTTAACTACAAATAAATATTTTTTTCGTAGATAAAATTAGTTTTCTTGCAAATGTGTGGTGCTGACTGTACAAGAATTCACGCATCTAAATTAAAAATATCGCTGACATCCAACTAACAAATCACTATAACTTACTAACTGTTAATATTTAAATAAGTGGTATCTAAACTTACGTCGCGTTGGATTATAAATTGATCAAATCTTTTCTAGACATTTCAACGCTTGCTTATTATGAATGACCTTCGGATGGCGAAGTCGTGTTTGATGAGTACTAACCTGTGAACGTACAACTTAATAAATACAAATAACCGATATAAGAAATATTTGCATATTATGTGTTGCTTTACATGTTATGGTACAGTAATTTGTACGATTTTAGATCCATACTAATATTATAAAAGCGAAAGTGTGTCTTTCTGTCTGTCTTCTATGTTTAAACGGCCCATCTCTTCAACAGATTTTGATGAAAATTGGTATAGACTATAGAGGTAGGTTACTTCCCGGGGAAGGACATAGGCTACATTTGTTCCAGAAAATTATTAAGTTTCTGCGGGAATCAAAACTTAATTCACGCGGTCTGAGCAAGTTTGAAATAAAATCTAATGAAATCACCGAAGAATTTGATCAATGCCAATGTTAGAAATTCTCCAAAGTTTTGATGGCTTCAGTCTGGACGTCTTAAAGTCTAGTTTTATTTTATTGCTCTGGGTGAGAGTAATCTCTGAAATAAATTACAAATGCAAATTGATTCTTAGAACTCACTTCAGCTCAAATATTTTTCTTTCTCGATCGCATTACGGGGATTCCGATATAAATTACTCTCATGACGATAAAATGTTGAAAGTTGCTCTTGCTGTTTTCTTGATTTAGTTTGAGCTCTTAAAAGTTTTGAAAAATAAAAGTTTTATCTATAATATATATAAAATTCAAAGTCCTGACTGACTTATATATCAACGCACAGCCTAAACCACTGGGCCTAAAAACTTGAAATTTTGACAGTAGGTTACTTTTATGACGTACGCGCACACTAAGAAAGGATTTTTCAAAATTCCACCCCTAAGGGGGTGAAATAGGGGGTGAAAGTTTGTATGAAACTCCGTCATTTCTCAAGTTATATCCATGAAACTTGGTATTTTGGCTTTAGGTAATAAATAAAGAAGTACGTGTGTCACAGTTTTTCAAAATTTCACCCCCAAAGGGGTAAAATAGGGGTTGAAAGTTTGTGTGAAAGTCCTTCATTTCTCAAGCTAAAGCCATGAAACTTATCATTTGGGCTTTCAGTTAGATATGCAGAAATAAGTGATTTACAATTTTTCAATATTGCACCCCTAAGGGGGTGAAATAGGGGGTGAAAGTTTGTATGAAAGTCCGTCATCTTTCAAGTTATATCCATGAAACTTGGTATTTAAGCTAACGGTTTAAAATAAAGAAATACGTGTTTCACAGTTTTTAAAAATTCCACCCCTAAAGGGGTGAAACAGGGGGTGAAAGTTTGTATGAAAGTCCTTCATTTCTTAAGATATTTTTCAAGTCATATTAACGAAGAAAAAGAAGTATCTGTGTCACAGCTTTTAAAATTCCACCCCCGAAGGGGTGTAATAGGGGTTGAAAGTTAGTATGAAAGACCTTCATTTTTCAAGTTATAGTCATTAAACTTAGCATTTGGGCTTTCAGTTAGATATGAAGAGGTACGTGTTTCACCATTTTTGAAAATTCGACCCCCAAAGGGGTGAACTGGGGGATGAAAGTTTGTGTAAAAGCCCATAATTTCTCAAGATATTTCTCAAGTAATATCAACAAAACTGAGTATTTTAGCTTTCGTTAAAAAATAGAGAAGTACGTATGTGACCAACAGACCAACAGTTTTTCAAAATTCCACCCCCAAAGGGGTAAAATAAGCGTTGAAAGTTAATATGAGAGTCCTACATTTCTCAAGTTATAGCCATGAAACTTGGTATTTAAGCTAACGGTTTAAAATAAAGAAATATGTGTTTCACAGTTTTTCAAAATTCCACCCCTAAAGGGGTGAAACAGGGGGTGAAATTTTGTATGAAAGTCCTTCATTTCTCAAGATATTTTTCAAGTCATATTAACGAAGAAAAAGAAGTATCTGTGTCACAGCTTTCAAAATTCCACCCCCGAAGGGGTGTAATAGGGGTTGAAAGTTTGTATGAAAGACCTTCATTTTTCAAGTTATAGTCATTAAACTTAGCATTTGGGCTTTCAGTTAGATATGAAGAGGTACGTGTTTCACCATTTTTGAAAATTCGACCCCCAAAGGGGTGAACTGGGGGATGAAAGTTTGTGTAAAAGTCCATCATTTCTCAAGATAAGAACTTAAGCTAACGGTTTAAAATAAAGAAATACGTGTTTCACAGTTTTTAAAAATTCCACCCCTAAAGGGGTGAAACAGGGGGTGAAAGTTTGTATGAAAGTCCTTCATTTCTTAAGATATTTTTCAAGTCATATTAACGAAGAAAAAGAAGTATCTGTGTCACAGCTTTTAAAATTCCACCCCCGAAGGGGTGTAATAGGGGTTGAAAGTTAGTATGAAAGACCTTCATTTTTCAAGTTATAGTCATTAAACTTAGCATTTGGGCTTTCAGTTAGATATGAAGAGGTACGTGTTTCACCATTTTTGAAAATTCGACCCCCAAAGGGGTGAACTGGGGGATGAAAGTTTGTGTAAAAGCCCATAATTTCTCAAGATATTTCTCAAGTAATATCAACAAAACTGAGTATTTTAGCTTTCGTTAAAAAATAGAGAAGTACGTATGTGACCAACAGACCAACAGTTTTTCAAAATTCCACCCCCAAAGGGGTAAAATAAGCGTTGAAAGTTAATATGAGAGTCCTACATTTCTCAAGTTATAGCCATGAAACTTGGTATTTAAGCTAACGGTTTAAAATAAAGAAATATGTGTTTCACAGTTTTTCAAAATTCCACCCCTAAAGGGGTGAAACAGGGGGTGAAATTTTGTATGAAAGTCCTTCATTTCTCAAGATATTTTTCAAGTCATATTAACGAAGAAAAAGAAGTATCTGTGTCACAGCTTTCAAAATTCCACCCCCGAAGGGGTGTAATAGGGGTTGAAAGTCTGTATGAAAGACCTTCATTTTTCAAGTTATAGTCATTAAACTTAGCATTTGGGCTTTCAGTTAGATATGAAGAGGTACGTGTTTCACCATTTTTGAAAATTCGACCCCCAAAGGGGTGAACTGGGGGATGAAAGTTTGTGTAAAAGTCCATCATTTCTCAAGATATTTCTCAAGTAATATCAACAAAACTGAGTATTTTAGCTTTCGTTAAAAAATAAAGAAGTACGTATGTGACCAACAGACCAACAGTTTTTCAAAATTCCACCCCCAAAGGGTCCTTCATTTCTCAAGTTATAGCCATGAAACTTAGCATTTGGGCTTTTGGTTAAATCTGAAGAAGTACGTGTTCCACCAATTTGAAAATTCGACCCCCAAAGGCGTGAAATAGGGGATGAAAAATTGCATGAAAGTCCTCCATTTCTCAAGATTTTTTCAATTTATATCAACGAAACTTGGAATTTCGGCTATCGGTAAAAAAATAAGTACGTGTGTCACAGCTTTTAAAATTCCACCCCCAAAGAGGTAAAATAGGGGTTGAAAGTTGGTATGAAAGTCATTCATTTTTCAAGTCAAAGCCATGGAAGTTGGTATTTGAGCATTCGGTTAAATATGAAGAAGTATATTTTTCACCATTTTTGAAAATTTGATCCCCAAGGACGTTAAATAGAGAGTTTGTCCTTCAATCACGCAGCAACGGATCAACGAGATTTTTTGCATGGGTATAGTTAAGGACCTGAAGAGTGATAAAGGCTACTTTTTATACCGGAAAATCAAGGAGTGCCTGTGGGGAAAAAAGCTTAAACCACGCGGATGAAGTCCTGACTTATATATCAACGCACAGCCTAAACCGCTGGTCTTATAGACATGAAATTTGTAGGGTGTGTTTTTTGTGAAGAGTAGGTTTGCACTAAGAAAGGGTTTCTCGAAATTTCACCTCCCAAAGGGTAAAATAGGGGTTGAAAGTTTGTATTATGACATTTTTGCTGGTAAAAGCTGGAATGTCGATTAGCTTTTCTTCTGATGGTAAAGATGTCAAGTACGCATCTCAGTACTCGCTCCTCTACAAAGCTTTGGTGAATTAAAACCGTACTACTCTCATTCCAGAGATTAGTTTAGTTATAGAACTTAGAACTTCGTGCTTATTGCTTTGTTTGAGATATTGTCAGTTTGTATATTACATACAATTGAGAGGGAGTGAGAACGCTTATGATGTTTGTTTCTGAAAAAAATGACATTTGGTTCTTGTAGGCCACGCGGGCGAAGCCGCGGGCAGAAGCTAGTTTATTTATATAAAGACACGTTGAGGTTGAAGTTATGATCCAAACATGTTTATAATAAACTGTTTGACACGTAACTAGGTAAGTAATCGTTTATTTTGTCGTTAAACCGTTGGTCCTGCGCCTGATCTTTCTCCGGTCGTGTCGGATTTTCCATCCCATCGGGCTATGAGAGTAAAGGAACAGAGAGTGCACCTGTGTATGCGCACATACTACTATAATATCTCCCGCGCAGATGGCTAATCTCTCTGGAGATAAGCTGCCGTGGCCGAAATTCTGTCGGGAGGACATTATTTTGTCGGTTCGTAGTGTGATCTTCAGTAATATGATCACAACCCGACAGTATGCGTTGGCTTGAGTCAAAGTCATAGTCTACCTCGTTGACTATATACAGATAATAATATAATATGAAGCTAAGAAAATGATAGTTATCATCATCCTCAGGCTATTTAATTTAAAGCTAAACCAGCAACTATTCAAAGGGCAAATTTAACTATAACCAACCACACACGGTTCTATGCGTACCATGTATGCTTACCCAAGTATATTTGAGAATCGCGAATCGCTTAAAGAATTTTAGTTTTTTTTATACTACTTGATAACATGAGATGTCGGCTAACCCGACGCGCTAATTATTGCTTTGCCTGTGATCAACAACACTCTATCGACTTTGAGAATGTTCTCTGAAACGAAATAGATGTAAGCGACAGACTGTAGATGTCAAGGGTCGATGAACCATTAAATTTAATACGACCATAAATTTTTATTTTTATTGTTAGCAATTATTATTATAGTAGTAAAGTAAATAACGTCTCAGATATTTTGAAATGTAAGGGCTAATATACCGTGTTCTGTGATAAAAATGTAGAGCTTAGAGCTAGATTTACGAATGGATTTTAGTAGTTTTGCTTTCCTTTTCTACTTCTAATATGGTCAGACATCTATTTTGTTATTGTTAGCAATTATTGTTATAGTAGTAAAGTAAATAACGTCTTAGATATTTTGAAATGTAGGGGCTGATATGTTGTGAATCTGTGATAAAAATGTGTGAGTTAGAGGCTAGTTTAACGAATGGATTTTTAGAAGTTCTGCTTTCCTTTTCTTCTTCTAATACGGTCAGACATCTATTTTGTTCTTTCACCTGTGGATTATATTTTTCCATAATGTCGATACGATCTTTGCGTCTTAAAACAGCATCACAAGCAGTGCCTATTGTTTGGCATTGTTTGTACGAGCAAACACTATACCTTTCAAAGGATTTAATATTTGCAAAGAAAAGATTAAGTGAGATGAGACACCAGTGATAACAAAGACGTGCCTATTGAATTGAATGCAACGGCACAAATTTTTATCTGGAAAATGGAGATTTAAAAAATAAATTAGATGCTTTTTTCAAATTTTCGTTTAAAAAGTTTTAACGTTGGTAGAGCAAGTTAAGCGCCTTAGAGTGAGTAGGTAAGCCTGCTTAGTGAATCTGCTTAAAAATAACGCTTGTAGAATAATTTTATAGTGGTATTTTTTAATTCTGATATTAACCCCGATTCACATGTTATTTTCAAGCATAAAGAACCACTAATCTATCAGTCAGATTATAGGGTGAGGTGTGGATGGCTCAAATAGTCGTCGACTTTCATTATTTAGAATTTATTTATTTATCTATCAAAACAAAAAAATCCATACGATTCAATTTTTTATAACAAATAAAATAAAATAAGAAGGAGACTAAAACACTAGTTCACCATGCAACAGTGTTAGTGGCACATGAGTCGAACCGCACCGCACGAATCTTTTCCTTCACCGTTTGAAGCAGTGATATTAATTAATGTCATAAAATGCACATTATTTCGAATGTAAGAGGTGAGAACCCGCGACCCCGTACAGTAAGTAGGTCGGATGTCTTAACTAATAGGCTATCACCGCTTCGTCTATCTATCATGTTTTTATGTGTGAACTCGTCATGACTCGTTAGGTATTTGGTTCTATCATACAATGAGTAGGTAAGAAAGATCAAACAAACGATCCATTTTAAACTGTTTTCAGACAGTTTTTATATTACTTACTTAAATATTCTGGTAAAGAAAATTACTGCTACTCTTGGGATGATAAATAAATCGGAAACAATTTATTTACAATTCCGATTTGTTATCGTATAAGAAAATTTGTTTGCGATCGGCGTATGCGATGTTGTATAAGGAAAATTATCAAGTGTTTAATCATCGAAAACGGTTTATTTCTGCTAGCTCGATGATTGCAAAAAAAATGTTAGATTGCGGTTAGAAAAGTAAAGCTTTTTGCAAATCGATTTATTATGACTGCAGGTGTCTTGAAGATTTTATTGTGGTGTTTTTGCATTTCTTATTTTGTCTAAGCTATTCGGGTTTGAAATGAATTTGCTGCTGATACGTTTTTTTTGCATCTTTGGCAATAAAAAGCTTGTTAAACTTAGCACGGCGTCGGCGTCTGTGGGCTTTTTTTGTTTGTTATGCATTTGATCCAGTCTAAGCTCTGTATTTATTTCAAAGTAGAGCCCACACTGATGAAACTAAAGAACAGTGTTTTAATTTACATAAAATTACATCATCAAACGAAATATTTAATTTGATTTTATTATCTACACTTTAAATTAATTGAAAATTTTATTAGCCTATTAAGCTTTTATTTTATTGCAAATAGCTTTTTAGTACAGCTTTAAATATGTTAATAATCACCAATATCGACTGATATTTACATACTAAAATTCTACATCAATGGATATTTAATCAAAATTATTTAAATTTAAAGGAAATATTTCCGCGTCTTAAATCTTGTTAATGCCAAGACAATATAACAAAATGTGATCGTTCTTCAATATTCATAGTACACATTCCGACGTCTCACTAGTGGACCCGAGAAAACGGGTTATAGGAATATCGACTGTTCAGATGTAGAACTTACTAACAGACAAATTAATAATTCTAATAAAACGTTTTTGTGTGTGACATCAAACAGGTTAAAAATTGTTTACATATCCTACACGTAATTTTCGAAAATAGCAATAACTTTTGGTACTTTTTCTGTCATTTATATATTATACAATCATACTAATATTATAAATGCGAAAGTGTTGTTTGTTGGTTTGTTAGATTTTTGGTTTAACATAGTTTGTTGGTTTGTCCTTCAATCATGCTGCAACGGATTGACGTGATTTTTGGCATGGGTATAGTCGAGGTCCTGGAGAGTGACATAGGCTACTTTTTATCCCGGAAAATTAAGGAGTTCCCGGGAGAATCGGAAAAACGTAAACCACGCGGACGAAGTTGCGGGCATCAGGTGGTTAACCATAAAGATATTAACTAACTGTTAATTCTAACATATGTGTTTGACTAGAACTTTCAGAATATTCTGGCCTTAAGGAACTTGGCAATATCATTGCATTGACAGTAGCGTGGCGACCGCTCTATTTTCGGGCTCGGGTGACAGTGGCAGTGAATAGTTCTCTTTCCATGCAGACAATGTATGTTCTGTATTCGATAGAACTTCAAATTCTATCATATTTGCGGCGTCACCGCTGTGGGCGGGTCACCCTACAGGCTTGTACTAAATTATACTGCATCAGCGTATGCAGTTGGGCCGATTAGGGTCGCCTATTTCAGTAGGTGGCCTATAAAAAATTTGTAAATTCTAAAGTTTGAATCCTTCCATATGGCATTACTTTAAAACAAAAAAAATTTAAAAACAAGGGGAAGTTTCCTTGATGCCATCTCATTGATTTGACTGTGCAGACCTTAAAATTTTGAATGGTACAGACTACAGTTATTAGCCACGAATTAATTCATCATCATAATTTATGTAATTCTTACCTTTATGATTTAAATCGAAGCATTTGTCAATTTGAACTAAGTTTATGTGGTCTAGCTAGTGAGGAATTTTTATACTATACTTTTTTAATATAGGTAGGTATTAGGTACGTGTAGTATATATCGAATAGTTCTGCGTTGAATCAAAATGATGAAACATCATTGATGTAGAATTTTTTTAGTACCTATTTCAATGTGAAACATTGAAGTATTTTTAATTACATCTAATAGTTTAGCCATTTTAAAATGCATTCGCAAATAAAGCAAAAAATTCTGGACTCTAGATTAAACGAAAAATCAATTGATTGGTTTGAATTATGTTACTGTTAAATTATGGTTTTTGATCTGAAAGCTTTATGACGAGATTTGTTTGCAACTTAGCCTTATTGTAGACTTCGCAAGGTAGGTATATTTATCATGGTTATGTTCACTAACCTAACCTAACATGGTTCTGATTTGGGTTTCAATAATCAAGTATGTAATCACATTGTAGTATTAAAAAAAATTTGTTCCAGTCTGTCGGTGGGATGCTACTTACAGTCAATAAAGATGTATCATTGTGATACAAGTAGAACGTACGGTTATTAATTCCTACGATCTTTTCGTACATCGCAAGTATCTATGCGTACGCCTATAACGGATTGAGTTGAATCTTTGTACAGTTGGTTTTGGCATTTTTTTAAAATTTATTTTGTATCCACTACAAGCTAGCCCTTGACTGCGATCTCACCTGATGGTAAGTGATGATGCAGTCTAAGATGGTAGCGGGCTAACCTGTTAGGGGCATGGTAGTTATATTAAACCCATACCCCTTCGGTTTCTACACAGCATCGCACTGGAACGCTAATTCGCTTGGCGGCAGGTCTTTGCCGGCACGTCTTTGCCGGTAGGGTGGTAACTTTCCACGGCCGAAGCCTCCCACCAGGCCAGACCAGGGAAAATTCAGAAATTATAAATTCCCAAATTGACCCTGCCGGGGATCGAACCCGGGACCCCGCACGTTAAGGCAACAGCGCTACACACTGCGCCACGGAGGTCGTCAAAACATTCGGTCGCATTTTCGTAAATTATGTTACTGCCAGACATATATTGTAGGTACAATCAACGTACGCTATAGCTAGTGTAAGAGTCGTTCAAACACAATAAGCAGTATCAACGTATGCCGGGCATTAGTTTAATAGTTGGTGATCCATAAAATAAGAATATTGTACTTAAGTTAATATTTTTCTACTGTAAAAATATGTATAAGAAAAGTACATTTTGCTCATCATTCTCTTTAAAAATATTTTAGTAGCACTAAACATTATTTGCAAAGGAATTAATGCCGGCACATATTTCTGCACATCCTAAGTAAACTTGAAGTTGCATAACGCATCATTTCTATAGAAATATGATATCTGCCATCAATCTTTCTAAATGTTGACTTTGAATCTCAGCACCTGAGCCAACAAATATCATTTGATGTTATGATCCTTTTATTGTACGTGTTTTGAGTTTTCTTAGGCATATAGATATACAAACTGAGTAAGTAACGTGAGGTATGATACGCACGAATTTTTTTTTTCTTACCCCAACTTTTCTCTTTATATTTGACGCACTGTGATTTCTACCCTGTCCCCACTACCAAAGGTTAACTGGAAGAGAATACCTCTAGGTATTAAGTTCGCCTTTGTGCATTGTAATCTACGTATGTGCAATAAAGAATTTAAAACAAAAACAAACAAAAAATTTATATTAGAGATTTCAGTATACTTATTCACATTATATTATGTAACTAGATGATATCTGCAACTTTGTCCGCGTGGATTAATATTATTTAGTCTAATATTAGCTTATGTCCTTCCCCTAGATACAAACTATCCCTGTACCGAATTTCATCAAAATCGGTTTAAGATATATATATTTTTTATTCACGCAGGAACTTTTAAATTTTCCGGGATAAAAAGTAGCCTATGGCCTTTCCCAGAAAACAACCTATCCCTGTACAAAATTTCATCAAAATAGGTTTAACAAATGGAGTCGTGAAAGCGTAGCAGACAGACAGACATGCACATTTTGGCATTTAATTAAATCCATGTTAATACTTTAATGCGAAAATGTATCTCCCTGACTATTATCTTTTTGAGCAATTCGGTGCTCATTATAACTTAATCATAACAGCCTCGTTGGTCTAGTGTTTGGTCCCTAGGTCCTGGGTTCGAGTCCCGAGTCGGGCCATTGTAACTGCATGTGTGGTCTACCGGACGTCTTAATCGAAAAACCTACCTCATCATCCTTACAAATCTGAGAAATTCAGATTGTGATCGGCCAAGTACCAAATTTCAACGCATCCAAAGACATATCGATGAGGCAAAAAGTGTTTTCATAGAGCCGTCGAATGCTTATTCTCAAAACTCGGCGCGCACTGTTTACTTTTGTAAAACTTACTATTGTGCTCCATACGATTTATTGTAGTCGGACATGGTTTTTTTTTACATCGAGTGTTATTGGTGATGATTTTTTAAATGTTTGCCTTTCTGCCCGATATGAAGGCCGATGGCGTGTAGGTAGAGCAATTGTGTGTGAAATCGGTCCGGTGGGTTGTCTGCCCTAATGCCTTTGTGTGCTTTGTTAACATCTACTGTTATATCTCTACCGCGTATAGAAGACATGTAATTACAACGAATCTTGATACTTTTCTCTTTTTCTTTCAACTTTTAGTCTCTTCTATCAGAGCATTATAATAATATGCTGTTACCATGTGCTCGTGAGTAAAAGAGTACCAATAAAATAGAATTAAGAAATTTTTGGTTGATTAATTAAGTTATTACATAAGGTTAAAAACCGCTAAGAAAATCTGCGTTTACACTTGAAATGTTTCTATTAATAGATTATATTTAAGTCCCTTTGTACCAATTGTAAAAATATTAAGTAAACTATCAAGACTGGTTAAGTTGGATGCAAACTGAGCTTAGTAGTAAATAATATAATAATAATAATAATATGTATTTATTAAAAGGCATATAAAACCCAATATACAACAAGTCACAAAACACTATAGAAATACACATTATATAAAACATTCAAAACTTACGGCTAACTGAAATGGTTAAAAAACTCATTTCAGATGTCACAATTAGTCAAAAGACACATTATATAAAAACATTAAAACTTACGGCTAACCGAAATGGTTAAAAAACTCATTTCAGATGTCGCAGGTCACAGGTAGGTACTACTTTCTGTTCTTGTCACGGTGCACAGACAGCCAGTAGTCAAAAATAGGGCTAGGACCCTCACAGACGACCTTGAGGATTCGATTGTTTGAGCTCCGGAGCCTTTCCCAGAAAGACGCCACACGAGCTCTCACAATACAATAAAAGTCAGGCACTCTCGCTTCAGCAAACATTGTAGAAGCACTGCAATACCGCGGTAGCCCCATGAGTATTCTAAAAGCATCGTTATATTGCACACGTATTGCAGTGTATGACTTCCTCAAAAAGTTAGTCCATAGCTGGCACGTATAAAAGCACTGACAGTAGGCGTTAAATAGTGTTATTTTAACTGCCTTACTGCATCTGCCAAATCTACGCGCCAGCATATTGCAACGAATCGAGAGTGCCCTCCTTTCTCTCTCAATGTCACTGTCGTCCTTTAATTGATCTGTCAAAATATGTCCAAGGTATTTGAACTTCTGTACAACCCGAACTGCTTTACCATATAACATTATTCCTGGAACCCCTTCCGGACCTTTTCCTGACTTAAAGACTACCATCTCAGTTTTATCAACATTGTATTTCAGGCCATGAGCATTCGCATAATGCTCACAGACGGAAATCAACTTTCTGAGGCCTTGGACAGACGGGCTGAGGATCACCATGTCATCAGCATAGCTCAGGCTGTTCACACAAACACCATTGATATGGCATCCGCGCGTAAAGCTTCCGCGCATACATCTCGGAAAATAAACGCATAAAAATGTTGTTCCACCTTATATTTATTTTTTTAGTATTGAGGTTACAGTGTGGCCGATTTATGTCCTTTGCGTTTCATTTATTCACGCTTACAGTTTTACTGTTATAGTCGACCCTTTATACAAAAAGCATAAAACCACGAGCTTGAAAAGCCGACTCGGTCCGTGTCGCCACACAAAATCAGCTTGTCGTTGATTTCTACGCTATTTAATTGGACTGATAGTGGACGGAGTTGCGTGTTCAATAAAAGCTGTTTTTTATATGAGATAGTACTCTGACCCCGTCAGAATGTTTTGTTTGAGAGCTGTGCAGTTATGTATCAAATATTTCATGTAAGTATATATTTTATATAATTACGCATGCAAATAAATAAAATTATAGGTACGTGAATTAATTTATGTCGAGGAATTTTAAGTTATTTAATGTGGATATTTTTCTCCTAATTAACCGCGTAATAATTCATATTCAATATTGAATAGTCGAATTTTATTCACAGCAACGCCGCGTTTTATTGCCGTTCATTAGCGCTACAAATTTAATATTTAATAAATTATATCGATAGGCTTTTAAACTCTTATTAAAAATGTTTTTTTACGATGAAAAGGAAAGAAACGGTCGCTCATAGAATTAAATAAGTATTATTATTATGCTCTCGATCGTAAAATATAGAATTTATAGGCGTCCTTTAGTGTTCCGTGGCTCGGTTTTATGAGTTCACGGGGCGTTTGCTCAGGGCTGCGTGGTCGTGCACACATTCCAGATAACGCTACGCACCCGTTGTCATAGGGATATAATTTCAGTCATTTTCATGTAGAACTTTATGCCTGTTTTATCTAGGGCAGGGTAGTAAGGCAAAGCTGTTGTCGGGACAATGACTACTTATAGTTATTAAAAGTGTAGTGTCGGTAAGGTTGGGTCGGCAACCTGTGCTCTCTGATGTTAGTTTTATTACTGCATGCTGGTGGCAAAATAAATATATTCCTATAATAATACAACATTTTATCCACGGTTTCTGTTTTTGTACGCATTTTACAAATTTCGATACAAAATAAATCAATTAAATTTGATAAAAACTAACAAAAATTGCCGACCAGGTCCATTTACTCTGTGTGTGAGCCTTGCTGCTGCGCAAAGGAAAGAGTAGAGTGTGGGCAAGTTGTCTTGTTCGTATATTCCCTAAATGTTTTAATTACCAAAGTGCACGAAAACGATCTCTTCGTTATCGTGCAGGTCTTTAAATGCACGTGTGAACGCACAGTGTACACAAAAACGGCCACCGTGACTAACAGTTTAACGTGTTTGCTCTCTCAACAAGTACGCGTGAAATTGTGATTATGAACACAAATAAAAGAGTTTTCAATCGACTCGTGGCGCTTGTGATTACGACTCGATCATCGGGATCCGCTTTAATGTATTATTTATATCTGACATAAACTTCAACACGCAATACAAAAACTTAAATTGATTTTATGCCACTAATGACACGTAATCAAAGTTTTGATAAGTCAAAACTAAATTTAAGTTTAAATTGAAAATCTTTAGTCATTATCTATATGCTCCATCCATGCTTTACTACGCCGTTATTAGTTAAATCACTGATGATGAGGAAAGTTAAATAGGTATTTAAATCTGATCACATTTCATGTGATATCGTTCACACAACTGATTGTCATCAAAGGCCAGATTAGAAAAGCGGTTACGAAATAGTGATATACGGTTTACGAGGTTTATTGAACCTTTGTTACATGTATTCTCAACTATAAACTGGTTTAAGGCGCAGTGTAAGTGTTATAAAATTTATTCGTATGTTTTAACCAACATTTTATCTTTTTGATTTAAGTACATACTGGTACTAAATCAAATAAACGCATCATTCTCGTCTCCTTCTTCGTTTTGACAGGATTCTTATATGGGTATTCACCCATATACTACATAGTTACGTAAATATTATTTTATACCTTGGTATATGTATTTGTTTTGTAATAATATATAGTATATAGTGTGTGTAGTGTAACTGCCTCGTTGGTCTAGTCGTAAGCATGTTAGACTGCGGCTGACGAGGTCCCGGTTTCGAGCCCCGGGTCGGGCCATATTAAGAGCGTTCATTCCTTGAGCCGCTTCGCAAGTTTAGGTATTTATCTCTGGTAAATCCTTTGTCTCGGATAGTCCTTTGTTCAAACGAGCGAACAGAAGGCGTCGGGTGCAATGTAGTTTGACAAACCGTTTCGATCCTAATCCCATTTTCAAACAGGCTATTATTTTTTCAATATTAAAAAAAAATATGTTTTTAATTCACTTTACATACGTTTACACTTTATATAAACTTTTTTTAATATAAAGTGCATTCATATAAAGAGTAGGTTGCATGATTGTTAGTATAGATGTTTTTAAGTACCTAGGTACATCCATACTAATATTATAAATGCGAAAGTTTGTCTGTCTGTCTGTCTGCTACGCTTACAGGTACGAGGTACATTGTATCTCGGGGAAGGATATAGGCTACTTTATATCCCGAAAAATTAAATATTCCCACAGGAGTTTAAAAAAAAACGCGGACGAATTATAATTTCTCTATTTTATTGCACTCATATAAGACAAGATATAAAGAAAAATGCAGAATAATTCGTATTTATTTACAAAATCACATTTAAACTATGTTTTCCTATAACATAAATTGTCTTTGTTTACTTGTTTTCTGTTAGTTAAAAGATACATTTTGTACAAAAAGAAATAAAAATATTAGCGTTATTTTGATTTTTACGTAATGTGATTTACAATATAAAATTATTAGAATTTGTATGGTTCATTTATATACATGTCACTACGTTTCGTCTTAGTTTTCACATTGCAAATTCGATTGAACGTAACCATTCGAACATATTAGCGTTAAAGTAAAATGAATCTTAACAGTAAAGATTTAGAGCTCAATTTCGTGTATGCATTCACAGCCAGCGCTCCAAATGGAAACGTTTGAAATTAAAATCGATTGGAATTTGTGACTTTAAATCAAGAGCCTTTGGGTCCATATTACTTTGACCCCAATGTGATTGAACGCTCGATTACGATACCCGTAAATGTTGATGCCGTCAACAAAAATCTTCTGAGTTCAAGCCATAGAGCGCTTTCAGCTTTTGAAGCACTTTTTATTAATTTCCTTGCCTTCGCTAATTGTTCACTACGTAAATATTTTTTTCTTTTTAGTTTGAAAATTGGAGTTTTAGAACCCATATCTGAAAAAAATAACTTATTTACTTTCATGAATCCTAAAGAATGAAAGAAAACAGTGCAATAAAACTGATAGGCACGTGCAGATGCAGGTGTTTTACCAACGTAGGTTTTTGTTTATCATGATAACAATAGCGATCACGGGTCAATAGTGGTACAATAATAAAAGAAAGATCCGGTTCGGCAAATATAAAACACAATCATCAAGTGCCGCTCTGTAAACGATAACCACTTGTAAAAGGTAATAAAACTATATAATCCTGCAGGTGTTGCGCTAGTATACTCAGTTTACCAAAATAACAATAGAAGTTTACTGCGCCTGCGGTAGTAAAAAAATACAGCTTTACAGCCAATTTTTCAAATAACTTTATGCTGTACTAACGAGTGTATTGTTATTTGTTAGAAATAAATAATTTTGACAGTAAAATAAAAACTCGATCCCAAAAATGCACATAAAAATAACACAAAAAACCTAATTAAATTTTTTCGTGATTGACTGATTGACCGAAAACGTACAGCCAAAACCGATAAACCTAAATATTTGATTCATTGAGTAGTCTAGGTGTGAACTGTGAACTGAGGAAGTAGGAAAAGGCTGATAAGTGTACAGTACATTAGACTGTCCGAAAGCACATTGCATATGTTTACTAATGTACAAGCATGTGGCTGCATCCCTGGACTGAATTTCAAGGCATCTGTGGATAAGCCATGCTGGTAATTTATTGACAGGCCGACAGCAATACACTTTCGCATTTATAATTAGTAAGAATTAAAAATTTATAGTAACTTACCTATTTAATATATTATATAACACGATACCCAATAGTGAGCAGTATCAGTCAGTAATTCAAGCTGGAGGTCATCGATCCAAAGGTAAACAATATCCAAATCACAATGCAAATCAAACCAATAAAATCCCAAGTCAATTTCACAATCGAACACAAGATACCGCGCGTATGCCATAAAAGACAATGAACGAGTGTTCATGAACTGACTGAAATTTCAAAACGACAAGGGGATTAGTAGAGATAAGGGATGGCCTGTCTACGTAGAGATTGCTGGTCAGCCTATAATAATAGTAAATTTAACCACAAGCCCTATAAATGCAATTTTATAACTAATAACTAATCATTGTTTATAACTAATTCTAGTTAATTTTCTGAATAATGTGTAAAGGTTTTTTATAACAGTCTGATAAACATGACCTTGTCTGAATTCTTATTTAAATATTTACCATCAATATAATTTGCCTTTAGTATAACTATAAAGTATAAAATACAAACCCTAAACTCTTTAAAACAAAATAGTTTCATCTATCAATAAGAAAAAGCAGCGAGTATAAAATGCCTACTATTGAGAAGTGACAATCGCACTACAATCTCAGGTATATTCTACGTATTTTATTTTGAGTTGCGGAGACAAAAAGCGTTACGTCCACCCTCGGAGAAGCCTCGGCTACGACTAGTTTTCCTAGTGCTTGATCGCGCAGTTTTGTTGTGTGTTTGAAACTTATTTTTAGAAGTAAACTATTGTTAAAAATATTATTTTTTTGCTTTATATAATTGAAAATATGTCCTACTATTAGGAGTTGTGAATTTTCTTTGCAAATTAAGCTAAATAACCTCCTAAAATGACGGTTTTATGGGTCCTTAATTTTGTCAAATGAAATTTTTTTTGTTTCGAGTTTTATAATACAAATAATAGCAAATTAATAATTTTTCTCTTCAACTATTGTAGTTCAGGACCTTATACTCAATAAAAGTATCTCTTTTTTTGACCACAATGAGTAAATTATGATGTTCGCTAACGTCAAAGTTTACACAAAATCCAAGATTCAATAACAGCCTCTTGGTATTTTCGCGATAAGGAACAATCTATTAATTAATTTCAAAATGTTGTCAGTCATTGTGGTAGATAAGCGATTTGCCTACAATTTGGTATAAATAAATTTTGAGTTTTAATGCTATGAATAATAAAATTTCAGGGGACAAAAGAGCTAAATATTGATCCGAACCGTTACAGCTCGAATGAAGAGTCTTAAGTATTGGGTTTTTCTGACTAGAAATTCTCAGTACTAGCCCGGAGTTAGGAAGTTGGCGGTGTTTCGTCCCCGTGCCTCGGAGAGCACGTTAAGCCGTCGGTCTCGGTTATTATCACTAACATGATAATAGTCATTAAAGCCCGCCAACCCGCATTGGAGCAGCGTGGTGGGTCTAAGCTCTAATTTCCGATCTCCTAGATATGAGAGTGGAGGCCTGTGCCCAGCAGTGGGACGTTAATGGGCTGTAGTGGTGGTGGTGGTGTAGTGTTGTATTATAAGTAATAACCGTGTAGACTTATATTTACTATTGCGAAAAAGTATACTATTTGTACTCCTATGATCGTTAACTGATACATAGTCGAAATATTACGAGTGCAATATAAACATGATTATGGTTTTGAGATCATAAGTGTCAGAAAGAGTGTGGCCGTCGTGTTGTGGCCGATTCGACGCGGTTTTTATGCGCCGGCGCATAGCCGCATGCTAACATAACATAATAACCGCCGTTGGGTTAGGTCATGTTAGCAAATAAGCCTTTTTAAATAACAAAAACTCGTGCTATGAAATTGGGACAACCGTCAAATTACCTTCGAAAGTTTGCTACAAAAAATCGAGATAGTTATTTCTGTTGATTACAATTTTGTAACCGTTGCTAAATATACTATGAAAATATGTATTCTATTATTTTTCTTTGTTATATCATGCAGTGCTGATTTGGATGATTGCTTCGGTTTTTGTCGGTAAATAATGATGTTTGAATTGATTGTAAAGGCTTGGGCAAATAAAACGCGTGACGGCAGCGACACGTGACAACAATGTCCACCACGGCTTGTAATTGTGAAAAAGTGCTGCATGAAGGCGTTCAAACTGCCGAATTCGGAGCCGTGCGGCTATCCGCATAATTTTCATCATGCTCTGCAATGTAGGTATATACTTCATTCAGTTCCTTGCACACACCCGACGACTTCCTTGGCGCAGTGGTAAGCGCTGTAGTCTCTTAAATGGGAGGTCTCGCGGATTCGATTTCCAGCGGAGCAGTTATGTAAACTCTAAATTACCTATTAAGGATACGGACTAAATTTAGCTACTTTTATCCCGGTAATTAAAGAGTTCCCGCGGAAACCAAAAACCTCAATACACGCGGACAAAGTCGCGGCCATCAGCTAATTATTATTATTGAAAACTGTAGCATCATTACTTACCGCAAAGCGAGATCGAAGCCAAGGGTTCACATCTTGTAGTGGAGTAAAAAAATGTGCGCGCGTTTGGTCTACTCTGATGTCCTGCCGTCACGCTTTGTATCTGCCCATACCTCATTTTATAAAATAACTATCTTCCATTAAACTTAATATCGTAAGTATGGTTTAAGCATATTTCTTTCTAATTTTAGAAAGTACAGCCATGTTACATCTAATAAATGCTCGAAGTTTCTAAGAACTTTGAATGTTATTTACTACCGGCTGATTCTATATTTAAGATAGGTAGCGCACATATTAAGGGCTATCGTAAAAGCTCATCAAGTTAAATCGAATGTTAGCCATTGACTCAATGTAGAGATCTTTGTAATTTACGTTTTTACTACCCATTATTGCCATTTGCAGTAAGTGATTATTTTATGGGTTTACTATTTAATACCTACTGTTAATATGATTGTTAACTGTACAGGTTTAGAAAATCTTATCCTTCTAGGTTTTTTATATTTTCCTAAGATAGTAAATTATTACTATGTGAAAGTGTGGGCGGTTTGTCGTTTAGAAAACATTAATATGCAAATTTATTTTTTAAAAAAACTTCAAAATGTCGAAACATTAGTTTTTACGTCTATTAAAAAGAAATTCTAATTAATTCTTATTTTTAAAAAGAGTATTTTTCTGAGTTAGTACGTTAGTTTATTTTCCAAAAATTATAGGTGATAATGTGATTTCAATTTATAAGACCCTAGGTGTGTAAATGTCCTTATCACGAACCCTACTGTTTATTCCTCAAGTAAACGTAGCGCTGTCCATCGAACGTGACTCGCGGGGCTTATTATAATTACAGATCAGCGATTGTTGTGCCCATAAAATGTATAATTTATAAAAGCAGAACATAGAACAATCCTGGAGAAGCTTGCTTCATTTTTTCCGGGAGATTGCCTCACGTTACACATACGTTTTTGCCGGCCTATGGTACAGATTGAATGTAACGGGCCTTAAATGGTTTTTGTTGATGCAAACGTCACTTCTTTTATGATGGATGTTATCGATTTAAGTACTTCTATGTTTTATCTGATGCATATTGACGACTCCACTGTGGCCGGGCGGTCGTTGTTTGACGACAGTTGGATTCGTTCGACTTAGTTTATATGATTTCCTCTATCCCATATTAAATTCCGCAGTGCTCGTGCAGTCTGATTCAAATATAATAAATCGACGGGAGATACGTAGACACATTAAGGATAAATGGGTGCATGTTTTATTCAAATGCCGTATAATAGAGAATACCTATTTCATACCATGAGAGTTACTATTTTAATTATGACTATTTATAGTAAGTCATTCTAATACTGCGTTTTCACTTGATAGAGAATTAAAAGACTAAAGCGACGGAAGTAATTGACTCAAAAAGTAGAGCGAAGTATTTCTTAACCCTATAAAAATCTAGTTCATAATAATTATGTACATGAAATTGAATCGAATTACTTTTATCGCATTTAATCGAATTCGCATTAATATAATATTGAAATATGAAAATACAGCTTTAGCGAATTGTCACGTATTGTGCAGTTTTATTGTGAAGTTGAGAGTTGACTACTGCCATTAAATAGGTAGGTACTATTGTAGTGCAATTTTACGATCAGATATGTTTTGGTTTTATTGGCTGTTAATTTTAACACATTTGCAAGCTATGTGCCATATATATATAAACTGTTTTTGAAGTAAACTTTATGTACCGTATCGCGATGCATAGCTACATATTTACTGAAATAATATCTGAATGACAACACATATCTGAGGAAAACAAAAAGTATTCTGTGGTAATAGGCCTGAGTCAGTTCGTATTAAACTTTATTTTACCTTAAATGTGTGAAAAGTAGATGTTAGCTTGAGTTTGAATAGTCTGATCGCTTTTAATATTTGTTATTGATTAGCGTCAGTATTGTATAGTGTACTTTCATAACGAAACTGACTGTCACAAATGGTCTTATTTTACCTCCAAAAAAAATAAAATTAGTTGTTACTTCTGACTTTAAGCTTTAATCTAAGTCAGTGTACTGCTTTGAGGGCTTTTAATTTCTGTAATAATTAACGTTAGTGGGTTCTTTATTTTTGTATTTACTGGCCCAATCTTATCTGGCTCTATAGCGATGTAGGTAAATGGCCAGTGGCCCCAATGTGAGAAATTCGAGTTGCAATTCGGAGTCTATTTTTTTTTTTTTTTTTTTTTTTTTTTTTTTTTTTTTTTTTTTTTTTTTTTTTTTTTTTTTTTTTTTAAATAGTACTGATAAGAACTGCCGCTTTTGATGTGGCGGCACCCTTTTTACCTTTTTAATTTATTTTAAAATATTATTGTACTTGAGTTCTTTGCGTACAGTTCCGTGCCTTACAAACTACCTTATAAAAATAACTAACCTATGTCCACTAACTAAATAATTTAGATAATGCTAAATAATACTAAAGGGCGATAGCACCATTTCCCTTAGCTGCTATTTTTAGTGCTTTTTCAGCAAACCCAAAAAAGTGAATTCGGCAGTTTTCGTTCTCGATCGCAGTGCGTAGACTGTCTTTGGTCAGCTGGAAGCCCAGCTTGAACTCACAGTCTAAGCGATGGGCACCGAAACGAGGGCAATATATTAAAATATGTAATATTGTTTCTTCACTTGTATCATCGCAGGGGCAAGCTGGACTTCCACTGAGCCTAAATCTATATAGGTAGGACTTGATTCCGCAGTGACCTGTCAGTAGTTGGGTCCTTATGTTTGTAATATTCAGGCGGCTTAGGATTTTGTAAGCAATAGCTACCTCCGGGAGAAAGGTTTTCGTGACTGAGCCTGTAGGAGCCTCCGAGTATATTTGCTGCCAAGTTTTGATAGAATTGCTCCTGATGAGGTGCTTAGCAAACGAGACGGGGAACCTGTCGTAAATTGTTACTCCTTCGTCAAGTAGTGTTGCTCCCCTGGCCAGCTCATCCGCTCTCTCATTACCATCCAGTCCTATATGCGCTTTGATCCAGTAGAAATTTATATTAAAGTTTTCTTGAATGACAAGCTTTACCTGTTCTTGAATATCTCTAACTAGTGGATGTTCTGGGGTGAGGGAACATAAAGCATCTAATGCTGACCGAGAATCACTGAGAATATTACCGTTTGTTCTCTTTTCTTTAAGGTATAGGACAGCTTGGTGTATCGCGACCAGCTCCGCCTGGTACACACTGCAATAACTCTCTAACTTACAGGTGATCTTGAGGACTTCGTTTGCTGCTTGCCAGCAACTTACTGCTGCACCAACCTTGCCACCAACCTTACTGCCATCAGTATATACCTTCATCCAGTCATTACCGATCGATTCTAGCTCATCTTGGTTGGAGATTTGCCGGTAAGTAATCGGGATGCGTTCCGCAGGATGTGGTAAATGAAAGGGGTTAACTCGCTTTTCCAGCTTTGTTGCAGGCAGACCGTCTATAGATTTACCTCGCTTGATTTGATATAGGTCTGCCTGTTCCCGGATTCTCAGATGGAGAGGCAGAACGCGAGCTAGGACGGCACCTGAGACTAGTGAGATGGTCCTATGTGCCCTCGTAATTTTAATGCAGAACATCCGTGTCAAGCTGTCCAATCTTTTGATAGCATATTTCCGCTCAGCCGCTGGAGCCCACACGCTTGCCGCATAAAGGATAACCGGTTCTACAACAACTAAATAAATGGTTCTTGTGATTTCGGGACTAAGGCCCCAATTAGTCTTAACCGCCCTCGCAACCATTTTATAGATGTTTATTGCTTTTTGGCATACGTTAACAATGTGTGCTTTAAAGTTTAAGGTTCTGTCTATTGTTAGACCGAGTATTTTTAGCGTATCCGAGAAAACCAGAGTCTTACACGAAAGTTTGATACGGGGTACATCATACTTGTGTTTCCGTGTGATAATAATTGCTTGCGTTTTCTGCACGGCAAACCTCATTTTATGATTTCTGCCCCAGTCTGCGACTGCCTCTAAAGCCTTATTTATTTTGCGCTCAACGTACTGGGCATTACTACCGGATGCGATTATCAAAATGTCATCTGCGAAGGCTTGGATATGGGCGTCCAAACGAGAGGCTTGTTCCAGTAAGGGATTTAACTGTACATTCCATAACAGCGGGCCGCAAGTTGATCCTTGTATACAGCCCTTATTTGTCTCTCTACAAACTTCTTGGCCCATGTACGTCAGGTTTATAGATCTTCCGGAAAGATAACTAGAGACCAGCCTAAGTACCGTATTGTCCACCTTGCTCATGTGTAGCTCTTTCAAAATGCTAGGCCACCACGCGTTGTCAAAAGCGCCTTCAATGTCTAGAGACACCATGACAACTATTTCTTTTCTTTGAAGGCTCTTCCTGACTAAATCCATTGCATCGTAAAGCGCGTCCTCAGTGCTACGTTGTGGTGTAAATCCATACTGGCGAGTGTTTAATTTGTTTCGGTGTCCCAGGAACCACATTAATCTATTAACAACTAGTTTTTCCAATACCTTGCCCATAACTGGTAAGAGGCCTATTGGCCTGTATGACTTCGGTTTTGTATAATCATCTCTACCGGGTTTTGGTACTATTCGAATCTCTGCCTGTTTCCATATCTGTGGAAAGTATCCTACTTTAAGACAGTTGTTGAAAAGCGCCAGTGTAATTTCTGGACTGTATTTGTACGCCGCTTCGCAGATATCGGACGTGAGACCGTCTTTTCCTGGAGCTTTCTTGGGGTTCATGTTAGCAAATACTGTATCCAGTTCGCCTATCGTAAAGAGAAGATACTGATGTTCCGTTGGGGCGCTCTTAAGATGCTGAACGAGTGCTTCTACCTCTAGCCGTACCTCGGATTGCTGTTGCGTATCCGTTTGCCTATCATCAAGGGGGTAGAAAGTTTCTGCCAGAAGTTGTGCTGATTCCGCCGGTGTCAAGGTATCACCCTGCTCAGAACGTAAAAGGTTAGCATAGGACTGAGGACAGCAAATCCTTAGTATCCTGTTCAGCTTTTCCCACATATTTTCTTTCCCCTGGTTGGAACAGAAATTGATCCAGCTCGAGGGTATAGCTTTTTCGATTGCTGATTTATAGGAAGCTTTTGCTCGAACGTACTCTTCTATGACTATTGGTTTTCTTCTTGGATTGGCATATCTAATTCTGCTGCGGATAGTTTTTAGCTGTTTTTTCTTTTCCGTGAGTTCGGCGGTCCACCATTTTGACTTCCTTATAAGCTTTCCTATTGGAATCAGCGGTATTGACTCGTCGCATGCGTTCGGAGTCTATTGTGTGAGAACAAAAGCGTGTGATGCTTTAATAGCAGGTGAATCGTTACCAAACTTTAGGGTGCATTCAAACGTGACCAGTTTTATTTTACGCTATTTTACAATCTGATCGCATTAAATTTGGGTAATAGCGGGTAAAATTAAGACTATGTTTTTATGGCTTTAATTCATATAGTCAGTTATGGTAAATGAAAAGCAAAACAGTTCAGTGTCAATAAAGATAATATATTTAAATGTTATTTAATTCTAGCTGATGCCCGCGACTACGTCCGCGTGGAATAAGTTTTCCTATTCCCGTGGGAACTCCTTAATTCATTCAATGGTGAGGTATTCAACTATAATATTTCCGTCACATATTTTCAGATTTGTATTATTTGCTTGCTTAAGTAATAAGTACTAGGTATAAAATATATTATATCACAGGTTCCATTCAATTGTTTGCTTATTAGATAAGTTGTCCGAGCCCACGTTTCATTAAGGCGAATTTCATTTGGGTGTACAAGCTGCCACCGTTGTTTTGCGGGCTTTTTGGTGGTGATGTTTCTATTAACATTAATATTTGCGCTATGGATGTCTTACGTGTAGGTATATACATTTTATTTTATCCGCTACAAGCTAGCCCTTGACTGCGATTTCACGTGATGCAGTCTAAGATGGTAGCGAGCTAACCTGTTAGGGGCATGGTAGTTATATTAAACCCATATCCCTTCGGTTTCTACACGGCATCGTACCGGAACGCTAAATCGCTTGGCGGCACGTCTTTGCCGTTAGGGTGGTAACTAGCCACGGCCGAAGCCTCCCACCAGACCAGACCAGGTAAAATTCAGAAATTATAAATTCCCAAATTGAACCTGCCGGGGATCGAACCCGGGACAATCAATCAACAATCTTTGCTTATCTTCCCTTTGCATTAAGAGATAACGATTATGACATAAACATAAGAAAGCACCGATAACATTTTGGGTTTTGAATATTTATATTTTAAAATTCTTTTGACGTTGTAATTATGATTAGCGTTAATGAGTCATGTTATATGCAAATGGCTCTAATGGCTATAATATTATAAATGCGAAAGTGTGTCTGTCCGTCTGCCACGCTTTCACGGCACATCTGTTCAATCGATTTTGATGAAATTTGGTATGGGGATAGTTTGTATCCCGGGGAAGGACATAGGCTACTTTTTATCCCGGAAAATTAAAGAGTTCCCACGGGAGTCTAAAAATCTTAATCCACGCGGACGAAGTCGCGGGCATCATCTAGCTTTTTACTAAAAGAGTTAAAAGTTTTATCGGATTTCCTATCCTTTAAAACTATTTATTTTTTCTATGTTTAAAACTTGTATAGATTATCTTACTGTAATGCAATAGTGCATCATAGATAATTTTAGATTTCCTTCTAAAATTGCCCATTAAATTTGTATAGGTTTGAAGTAGTTTGAAGACTTTCACTCGAAGGGAGTAAAAGCTAAGAGAAATATTTCCTTGGAATAATACTCTAAGATTGCGTTGAACTAGGAGCGCACACCAAACAAGAGTTTATGTAAAACTTTTTTGAGTTGACCTTATGAATCGATTTTCATATACATATAAGCCCGGGGTATGAAAATTTATGGGGAGTAAAATCAACCATTACGTTATTTACTTTATGTATCCATGGTCACTCTTGTTTATGTTTCCAAATTCCATGGTAACACTTTTCGTTCGTAAGGAGTAAACTCCAGTCGTGCGTCGGAGCTGAAAGACACAATTTTTTTTACCAACATTTCACTAGTAGCGCTAGATTGTGTGACGTCAGAATTATTCCGTGGTTGCGGTCTGTTTATGTTATTGCAAAATTTGGCATTCCAACGGTAGTAGGTGCGAGCGTGTTGTGTGAGAGCAATAAATGTGTGTGAGAGCGGGTACAATTATTTTCTATGCAATAAGTAAAGACGTTGCAATTGTCCGTTATCCTGTGGATCATTTCAGTTGGAAGCTCGAAGCTCGTGTAATTTAAAAATTATAGCTTTATAGCCGATGCGGGCACTTGATTCACCAAAAGAGTGGTAGGTATTCTGGTTAAATAAATTACTCATTTAACCTTAGGCTGCATAATCAATCATCACTTACCTACAGGTGTGCATCCAGTCAAGCGCAGGCTTTTAAAGTAAAAAAAGTTTAGATAGCCAAAATGGATTGTGCTCAAAGCAAATCGCATCAAAGTCAAAACCTTCACGCATGACGCATTGCACTATGGCGCCCATTTTTTTCTCCACGAAACGTGGGGGGTGATTTGAAGTGGCTCCCGTAATAATTAATGACGGATCGCAGGCGGTTAGGTGGTTGTTTCACGTCACACTGTTTTGGTAACAAATTGTAATGAATCGCTCCCCTGGACCTCACACTTTGAATGTCAACTTGATTACGTCATCATAACGTTGCTCGGTTTTATTGCCCACGATTTGGTTGCAAAATTTCAAAGGTAATTTCATGTTCATATATAATGAAATGCAGACATCCTGTGTTACATGTAATGATGTAACATTATGTGTAAGGATATCAAAAGTGGAACAAATTTTTTGTGCCCACATCCACATCATCTGTATTCTGTACTACTTACTAGCTTATGTCCTCTGCTTCACCTGCGAGAAATATTTAATTTATTAAAAGCTTACCTAGTGGAGGTCAATTGTACATAGAGAAAATCTTTATGAAAGTGTCAAGTTTTAGGGCTCAGTGGTGTGTGTGTGCATATTATAAATGCGAAAGTTTGGATGGATGGATGTATGGATGGATGGATGGATGTTTGTTACTCAATTTCGCCAGAACGGCTGAACGGATCTGGCTGAAATTTAGCACAGAGATAGATTATAGTGTGGAATATCACATAGGCTACTTTTTATCCCCGAAAAATTAAAGAATTCCCGCGGGAACTAGAAACCACAAACTACGCAGACGAAGTCGCGGGCATCAGCTAGTAATTACATAAATGGGTGACAAAACACAAAATCATGGTAATTACTCCATAACATTAATGAACTCGTATAGCATAATATAACCGAATATTTTTAACACCTTTGCTAAATTACAACCTATAGTGATGATAGGCTTAGAGTTTATACACTACAACAGCATTAAAATTTAATCATACATAAACATACTGACATACAATACATAATTACAAACATTATTTGTTTGAACGAGAACAAAAAGTAGGCCTTGCAAGTGATTTAAATAGTAATAGAATTATGTGTTTTGTAATTGTCAGACATTTCCTGTCCCAAAAATATTTGAACATCGAGCACTTGTTACCAACAAATTGACGGACACGAAGCGATTTGTAACTATCACTTTTTAATGGCACCATTAAAATAGTTTTGCGGTTTCAACTCTAATATTTTGGCGCTTATTTAAAGTTCCTAAGATAACAAATGCTTTGCGGTCAATCGAATGATATTGCTGTAAGGTAAAAAACTGTATAACAGCATCACCGATCAGTCTTATGTTGTAAGATATTGGTTCTAAGTATTAAATATATGACTCATATTACACTCGTAATTGCACCAACATTCCGACAAACTAATTGAGTGACGAATACAGTATTCGGGATTCCTTTACTTAGATAATAATATGCCATAGAGAATTTGTTTACACAGAAAAGTATCATTTTTCTATTGTCTTTACAGAAACCCTGGGGTCCTTTCACTATCTGCCGCCTTTGTTTATTTTGTTAACTTTGCTCCAATATTGCGTTGGAAGAATATGGATTCTAACAAAATTGGTTGAAACAATAGTTTCACAAAAAATATACGCTGACGTAACTGTATCCTCATTTGAACAATACCTATGTACACAAAGAACACATTAAATCTACTGACCAAAACAGTGTATGTTTTTCATATAGTGGCGTTTAACACGAAAATTATTATTTATTCGAGCAAAAAGAAATGAAAACTTGTAAAGTCATACTTCTTGTATTAAAAAACCTTTGAAAACTTAACTTAAATTATAAGTTCTAATTTACTCTAGTTAAATCAAAAGGAAGTGTCCACATCCTTATATCTAATCGCTAGATTACAGGGTTGCCCTAAACTTGCCAAAGACATTAGTGTCATATTGCTTTTGTCACGTGTGGTATTTTTTGTTGACTCTACGCCCGGAGATAATGTGTCATCCATCTGCCAAAGACATTAGTGTCATATTGCTTTTGTCACGTGTGGTATTTTTTGTTGACTCTACGCCCGGAGATAATGTGTCATCCATCTTAATTTTCTTACAACTTTTTAGGCGGCCATAATTTAGATAAAAAAACGTTTGCAGTAGCAACAATACTTATTAAAAAATTTGTTTAAGAATTTATAAAATCATAATTATTTTTTAAGGACAGCTAGATAGGTCTGAAGTTCGAGTGTACTCATTAGTTGGTAAGACTGTAGTTTTCTTGAGTCCTTATGGATGATTATGGATTAACTCATGGGTCATTAAATATTGGATAGAATCAATTCAGAAAATAAGAAGTTTTGGTCTACCTACTGAAGAAGATATCGATGCTTGTCTACGGACTAAACGGAGTAGGTAATAGCAAAATGAAGTATATAGGCGAAATGTTAGTATTGCGAGTAAAAGTCTTCTAAGAAATGCAAAGATCATGCGACAATTGGGTATTTGACAACTAGTCAAATAAAATAACAGCCGTAAATCAGCATATAGCCTGTCCTCTACTTACAATCTATGTACTAGAAACCGCCATAAGCTAGTAACAGCGTCATATCGTGTGCGCAAGGTGCAGAAATCCTTTGTGAGGTCGAGTATACGTTTTTCTAACATGGTTCCAAAAAAGTTTCTAGATTTGCCATTACATAAATTTAAAGACTGTGTCAAACCGAAGCAACCGGCCTCGTATCCAGTGACCCACAATTCAGTGTAATACTTGTAATGTTACGTATGTATTGTATTGCTTAAAATTTTGTAACCTCTTTCTTTTTTTGAGAAAAGAGCAACTGCTTCTTGCCGGCTCTTCTCAGTAGAAGCAGTTTTCCGAACCGGTGGTAGAGTCTTGACGTATCATAAGTGACACAAGTTGAGAAAGAAGTGAAATAAATAAATCATTTATCATATTTTGTCCACATGTGCAAAT
Organism: Erebia aethiops; assembly: GCA_923060345.2. Lineage (NCBI taxonomy): Eukaryota > Metazoa > Arthropoda > Insecta > Lepidoptera > Nymphalidae > Erebia > Erebia aethiops. The sequence goes on from OV281087.1 coordinate 16,932,459, forward strand.
GTCTTTTGTTTGCAAACATTTGGCGGGTTACAAAGGATCAAAAGTTATACGCCGATCTCGATTCATAGTTCATACACTAATTATGAAAGAGTAGAGTACCGGTATATTATCGTCGTTCGGTTTAATATTCGTATTTTTGCTTCATATAAATTAAAGTTTGCAAACTGTGATATGCGTAAGTTAGTGTGTAAGTATCTATCCCTATAATTATTTTAAACTTTTGTAAGATTTTAAAAAAATGTTTATTACATCCTTAATGACAATAAAGAATTTATAAAATCAATCAAATCACTTCATATAAATAAATAAAAAGGCCTGCCTCCTTCACTTACTGACAGATTCATGAAAGTCCAGCCCAAAACCTAGAAAACTGCACAGAGGTTCCCATTATGTAAAAAAGGAATGAGGTTGAATTTTTTGATATTTTGTAATATCATTTCGTAACCGTAACATTTCGTAACCGTATCGATCTGCCAACGGATTGTAATAAGAAATGAAGGAGCTAAAATTTATATCAGTTCATAAAACCATATAAGGTGTTTGTATGGTTAAAAATATTGCAATTTGTTCTGCCTTATAGGATCTCTCATAGGGGTTTCCTTTTACATACTATTACTGATTATATCTTGTAAGTTGTCTGCAATGATTCATGGAAGGAAACCGAGGAACCACTGCGTTCCTTTTCATAGTTAAATGATGAGGAATTTATAACAGCTTATCATGCAGTTGTTTGTTCTTAAGATGATAGATAAATAAATAACCTACTTTATAAAGGTTTAGACAAATGCCTCTATATTGGTCACCGACTTCGGCTCAATTCCGAGCTGAATTTGGCGCGTGGAATTTTCGGCGCCTTGTTCGCATCTATACTAATATTATAAATGCAAAAGTTTGTATGGATGGATGTTTGTTATTCAATCACGGCAGAACGGCTGAACGGATCTGGATGAAATACGGCACATAGATAGATAATAGTCTGGAATAACACATAGCAAAAAACCTCGATACACGCGGAACTGGTCGCGAGCATCAGCTAGTCTAAATATATATAAATCACGTGTCACGTTGTTTGTCCGCGATGGACTCCTAAACTACTTAACCGATTTAAAATTAAATTTGCACACCTTGTGCAGTTTGATCCAACTTGAAAGATAGGATAGCTAAGCCGCAATATTATTTTAATATTTTATGTCGGATTTGCAATGTAAGACGGAGAAAAAACGGTCGACGAAAACGTTTCTTACGAAAAGCTCATTCCACGCGGACGAAGTCGCGGGAATCAGCTAGTACTATTATAAATTCTATTGTCTAGAAAAGAAAGTGCTGCCGACATTTTATTGCGAAAACAACACAAGAGAAACAAATACCTACGTTTCGTTTTCTACCAGTTTCTTCTCAGACTAATTTTGGCAATTACGTGACAATTTACTAGAGAAAGAGCAAAACAAAAATTTCTCTTTTATTATACAAGAACAAAAGACAAGCAATAGTTAGTTGCAATAATTATATTGGCTTCTTTATACTTTACTTTTACTTTCGAGAAAAAGATAACTTCTGTTTCAAAACCTAATCCTGCCATTGTATAAAAATGAAAGTGCCGACATTTAAGCTCCTATGCGACATTAAACAGGGCCTTTGTGGCAATATAGCCGTTTCACTTATTTTATTGCTGGGCAGTAATTGTTCCCTGTTTGGAATTGTTTAATTTTTTTTCTCAACCGTCAATCTATTCGCTTTGGGTGTCCATCTATTGCGATTGTGTCGTACCGACCCTTTTGCCCACAATAAACTTTGCATAACTCAACCGATAAAGTAACCCCTACATTATATAAAACGGGTGGTTGGAGCGCTATGTGCGTTGATCCCTATATATATAGGGCCTTACAGCGGACTATATCAGCAATTTTTGTGTGTTTATACTGGGTAATGTAGGGCCAAAGTTAATCCACATCACCGAAATCCATATACACTAAAGCTAAACTGTTAAAATACTGACAGACGTATAGAAAATGCTCTAAAATTTTACTTGTTTGCCCGTTATGATGGAAATTTAGTTCCTAAAATCTAGATAAATAGTGCCAAAGAATCTTGATGTCAAACATTGGTTCAGTTAGCACTATGAAGTATCCTGCATTGTGTGGATGGTTAAACTCAATTAGTTTTCGCAGTAGATATAAACTTACCGTAGGTATAGGACCTAGGTTGTAGTTCCACAATCTAGCTTTTCATAGTTAATTAATTTCAACTTACAACTTTGTTTAACTTGAGCATACATTACCTACGTGCAGCCCGCTAGCTAAAGTTTACTCTAATGGTAGGTTTCGAAAAACAATTAGTCGGGCGCCTTTGTTTAAGTTAAACTTTATCGGTTAGATTTATTATATTTGGGGAGGTTGTTATCTATTCTACAGTTCGATCGGACGGGCCGTTCTTAACCGCATTAGGTGAAGGGACCAGGTAGGATAGAACATTTATCAGACGTTTTAGTTTTTTGTCGTCGCTTTTGTTATTATTTGAATCCCTCAGATGTATTAATCTCGTGCGAGGCTCTGAGAACCGGTCATTACCTCAAACTTAGGGGCGTACTGCGATCGGGTGCCTAGCTATTATGGACGTTCTATTAAAATAACCCTGTGTTATTTACAAAATTAGACGTATCGCTAAATATTTTATAATGATGGGATAAGAAATTCGTTCAGTGAATAGTTGAATGTTATTAGTTAAGCGAGCGATCCGCAACGATTTCGAAATAGCCCTTTAATGTTACTTATTACGCGTGCTCAATAAACGGAAAGAAATTCCTCTTCTCAGTATTGTTATCGGTCATTTATCGCTATGGTGTGTCAAGTCTAACCATTATTAAGTTAGTAGACCGTCACTAAAGTCATTTCGAAGTATAATTTTACTGTTGCACGTAAAATTACTAAAGAGCGTTTACTTATTTGATGTTAATATTCAAGCGATTTTCGTTTCTTAAGAAGAACGTCTAGCGTTAATATATTTAATATTTTTATATATCCAGACGAGAATATAACCGGACATAATGTTGTTGACATATTGTCATAACTTCACGACATCCAATTTCTTTTTAATTTGGAGCCACGTCGTGGCCATTGTCGGCGTGCGAGGTTTCGTTTAGCGGCGGAAATGAGAAGGAATTTCCCAGGGACCTTTTCGAATACGAATTATTATTTGTCAACAGACGCCCCTAGTTTTCACAATGGCCTTTGCCATCACCACGCCTCCGGAAAGAATCAATTATTCGTACTCCTGTCCGAAGAAGCGTCAAATGGGCGAATTGTTTGTTTAATAACATTTCGGCGCTGCTATAAAAGTCACAATGACATATTCATCGCCTTTATCCTTATATTCCTTAGTGTAGATAAATTGTTTGTATTTTTTCTCAGCATTACGGGATGGCAGTTACATCTCCATTGGGTAGCGGAAATGTTTGTTAGTTTTTGTTAGCTTCCTGCCTTCGAAACTTTTTAACAGTTCTATCGTGTTTTTTAAAGTTGCGTCGTAAATTTTGGATTAGCTATAGGCGACGATATTTTATACTTATCTCGCTTCGAATAAATTTCTAATCCAATCTTTGTTGTCATCAAATATTGTGCTAGGTACTTGTCATAAACGTATTTAAATAATTTAAGACTATAACACCCAATGACTTCGAAAAATAAAAAAATCATAACGGAAAATACTTTGTAAAAATTAACTTCAAGATTGTTTGGATTGTATTTACCTAATCCGTATTTTGCAGAATTTGTAGTTAGTATCTTATAAAATTTATTTACCTTTGTGTTTACTAGTAATGCCACTAATAAACTGCTGTAACTGTTAAAGCTAAATTTATTTGAAAACACATATGAATACTAACAAACTCAATAGTTATAGTACAAATTAATACATTAATCAGCGTTTTTGTCTAATAATAATATATTCAAAGTCCATCAAAAACACGTGTTACCTCACAGAAGGCTAGATCCGTGATGTTTTTTATGAATATACCACGTCGCACGGTAGCCGTAAGCGGGCATCATCACCCATTTCTATGCTGATGCTATAGCGCCAAATGTGCTTTGAATAACCCCATCAGATTAATATTGTTTTAAAATGTCTTTCCTGTTTCAAAATAAACAAATACATGATCGCTTAAAACGACGTTATGTTGCTTCTTGTTTACTATGGGATTGGGTGGGAATTATTCCTTACTAGATTTCCCCGATTTATTCCCGCGACTTCGTGTGGATTAGGTTTTTTATTCCCGCGGGAACGCCTTGATTTTCTGAGATAAAAAGTAGCCTCTGTCCTTCCCCGGGATGCAATCTATCTTTTTTTTTAAATTTCATAAGAATAGGTTGAAAAGGTGGCCGTGAAAGCGTAGCAGACAGACAGATAGAAAGACAGACATTTTCGCTTATGGGAACAAAGTCTAGGTAAGTACGAAATGGCATTAGGGTTAGAGCTGGAGCAAGTCCCGCCAGTTTTCCCGCCAGACATGATGTACAAAGCGGTTAGAGGGATGTCCCTTGCAGTCCCCACCGCAACGACAGTCTAATTGTACCGAGGAGTGTATTAATAATGAGTAGGTGGATAGTACCTACTATCCACATACTCGAGTCCAAATTTCACGAAGCTCTGCACAGACCGAAGTCATTGGTTATTTTTTTTTGTACGGGATTGCTTCGAGAATAAACAGGCTAACTAAAATAATTACATAGATACAGGTACTCGTGTCTCTTTATCTACTGTCTCTAATCTCTATACTAGAGGGAGTGAGGCTTTAACGCTTTTTATCCTGCCAAAAAAACTGTGTTCTAAAATATATAGTATAATAATAGAAAACTATATTGCATCCCTTTCTTTTCAATTTTAATACCTCTCATACATTTGTATGAAAACGATTGGAATCATGAAGAACATACGAGCATGTATATCAGGGGAATATGATGCAAAAGCATAATATTAAATATTATGTAGCATAATTAATCGTAACTATTGTATTAAACTTGTGTAAGCCTCACGAAGCACAAAATAATTCCTATTGCAGCCACATGAAATACTTTTACAAACGTTCCTACATAATTCTTAAGCACTTTAATTAGATTAACGTAACGTTATTGCAATATGAAAAATTATCCCACGCTATTATGTAGGTGTAACTACATACTTACATAACAAAAGTTTCCCAGAATTATTTCGACTTAAACATTTTCAACACGTGGTTAAATTTTTTCGCAGAATACGAACTTTTTTAATGGAAACAACAGTTGGCCAGACCACACAAATGTGTTAACTTGGTGTACAATATCACACCGTTTGTTTAGTTTTTCGAATGTTTTACATAATTGAGGATTTAATTTTTGCTTACATTGTTGGTTAAGTTACATATTCCTAATGCAAGATAATGATGTTGTTGGCTGTTATGCCTCTGAAGAATAATAATATGGTTACAACAGAAGTTTGTCATTCCCACCTAGATTAAGGATTTTAGTTTGGTGCGCTGAGCGCAGCGCAGACCAATCCTAAATCTATGGCTATGCCTTTCTTCTCTTTGGATGTATCCTTGACTTGATTTCATGAAAGACCTACTCTTTTGAAAACTTCTTCGTCTGGTGCATTGTCATTGAAACGCCACCAGACCACATAGGTTTTAATTATTCGTTTCTATGCTCTTTTTTGAAGGGTTTTATTTTGTTCCTTAATAGCGCCCAATAAAACCTATTTTTATTGCTATTTCCTCCCTCCCTTCGTTGGCATTCATCCCGAGAACTACCAAATCATTAAAGCCTATGTTTGTTTATTTTTTACATCATTGTTTACTTTATGATAATAGGCGTTAGTTTCGTCGCCCGAAGCGCGGGAGCGACGCGGTGTGAAACTTAACGCCTTCATTCACGCGCCTTTTTATTGAGCCATTCGGTTTAGCGAACCGATGTCGTCGATAAAAAAGTATTTTGAAAAACAACCACTTCACAGATTTAATTTTACAATCATGCTATTAATCAGGGAAATAAACCTCCTTATAACCTTCAATATTAATTAAAGTATTTTCTGGTTAAAAAGTCGAAGTTTGGTCTCGTACTTATCAAAATTAGTAGGTTAGCTAGCTTGTATCAAGTTGGTACAAACTCTTTCTTCGTTCAAATGTAACGTATACTTAATTTCTACAAACCATTGACGGAAGTCCTTTGAAAAAGGACGAAATCTTCACTCATTAAAAGTTACTCGGTCCCGCAAGAGGTGTTTCGTAACTCAGACACCATGGATCAAATGGATCAGCCGAGTCAATAGCGCTCAAAAGGGAGGTCTGCACGGACCATTATTCTCCTTTCTGCCTGACAATAAGATTTAACTAGCGGCCGATGATATCGTCAGCCTTTTGACCAATTCGCGAGCGATCTGCTCTCGTAATAGTTTTGTTGTTATCGCTCGTAACCACTCTTCAGTTGCGTCTGGGACGATATTAAAAAGATTTGGCAACGAGCCATCCAGATATTGATCTTTATGCTTGGCCAGACGGCTATAGGAGTTTCCTAAGTGCCATGCCAGTTGGTTTAATGACTTCCCATGTTTGCAACTTTGGGTACGATATTTTATGTACTTGGCGATAGCGTTGGACAGTTACTGCTGTTGATTTCGTCGCTTGGAATTACACAAATTCATTTTATGTTCTTACCTGTTACTAGCGAATGAATTATCTTTATTGATGAACGATCCTGCCCTTTATCATTCGACGTAATTTAATTTCCTTGTAGGTACATCCTACAAAATTTTTATTATCTTCCCTCAATGTCACGAGTCCATTGAAATGGATACGACGGATGGTGGTCCCGGGGATAAAAAATCATATTAGATAACAAATTGACGCGTTTGAAAGGTAATTTCGCGCAGCTGCGATTTTTATCGCTCGCACATATACCAATATACGTTTCAAATGTACATTTTTGTACGAAAGCGTTTTAATTAAGTTTGAAATGTGTGAAAAGCGACACCTGCGCTCGTATCAGAGAATCGCCCCGTCACGGTTTATGGGGCGGCTCCCAAAAACAATGGAAATGGCAAAAAGTAGAATGCGGGCCAAGGGCCAGGTACCAGGGGTGCAGCGCAGGGTAGGCGTGCGGGCTCGGCGGGGTTCCACAATTTATGATTGCGCCGTGTCAAAGTGTTAATGAGCGCAGCCTGTTGCTCTTTATTGAGATAACGTAAGCAATCGATGGCCACGCCGTGCCAAGCCCATTACTTATTGCGTCGGCCGATCTCGCGTGTCTCTTTATATCTACTTATTTTTTTGCTCGACGCCTTCGTGCCAAGTAACTATTATTAATACTGTAAGCAAGAGATAAGGCGATTCATAAAGATGTTATGTGCCTTGTCATGTGGTTAGAAATTTTTATAAAGATTATAATTTGCATTTATAAACATGATATACTAATTATGATTGGAAAATGGATATTTTAATCTCTTTGATTAAGTGCTGGTGTATAAGAAAATCATTTGCCATCATTAATCGCCGTCAGCAATATCATTTTATGCCTGTGGAGTTGTTTTTTGAAATCACACTTTATTTGCTTTTATTTTTTATCAAAAGATAACCAAATTATCCTTAATAAAATTATAAATTACACGTCGTCGTCTTCTTATCAACATTGTCGAGGTATAACATATTGTTGGTTGCGATTTTATATGAAATGCCTGCCATGAAGATGCAAAATATCCGCGAATCTGACCGCTGCTTATCATTCCGATGAGATCGAGTGATAGGGCCATGGCAGTGATATCATTATAGGAACCGTCCAAGTGCATGTCAGACACACACTTTAATGCGGGTTCCGTATCAACCCGTACGTCCGTATACGTTTTTGTATCTTATAAGATACAAAAATTTGGCTTTTTAAGCTAGCTTGTTGTACTTTATGATGGTTCATTAAAATTTAATTTTTTTGAAAACGATTAAAAAGAAAAATTTGGCAGCACATTCGTTTGATGTAGTTTTTGAAGTAACCATGTATTTAGAAATAGTCTCACGCCGAGTATCTTCTTCTAGTGACAAAATTAGTTAGCCTCTTAAATTTAATTCGTACAACTCAACGTCAATAAATCGAATAAGAAAATGCACAGATAGAACATGCAAAATTCTAAGAAAATCTTAGTCATAATGGTACCTTATCGTTGAAAAATAAGACAGTTTAATGAAACTTTATTAAAGCCTTGCCTAACCGACGCTGCCCGGATTTAGATAGGTGATTTTATGTGTAAAAATTTTATCTGAAAGTCACGTTATCTATTAGTAAAAACTTTACTCAAATCCGTTGAGCAGTTTAAGATTTTTTTTAAATTATATCCACTACAACACTACCCCTGTACGGTTTCTACACGGCATCGTACCGGAACGTTAAATCACTTGGCGTCACGTCTTTGCCGGTAGAGTGATAACTAGCCACGGCCGAAGCCTCCCACCAGGCAAATTTGCTTCATAGTTTTTATTAAATTTAAAGATAAGCGATAAGGTAGCCTACGGTCACAGAATTCTTACTTATTATTATTACGTTTAATAATAATATTGTGGTTGCCCGTTGCAGTCATCTCTCCATTATCTTCTGCATAAACGGGAAACCAAGCGTTCTTCGGTAGTCAGTTGTTCAGTTATCAAAGATCTCTCAATCGGCCGCCATTGTTTCTGCCCCGGTACCATTTAAATGTTTTAAGATTTTGCACACATCTTGATGTATCGTTCGCTGATATTTACTTATCTGTGGAATGTCTCGGCCGGTAATCTGATGTTTGGGATGGTCTGACATTGTTTTACTTTGTAACAGGTATGCGAAAGTCATTACACAGAAATAGCTATTTCTTAAGATAATGCATTTCGATTTATCGGGCTTTTAAACTTCGAGTATTCAAGCATACCACTATGCTTAGGCCTCACCGGCACCACGTGCTATCCATGATCTTATATCAGTGACTCCTACATACCTACTCACGCAACTTTTTATTAAATATAGAAAACCGACTAACTAATTCTGTATTCTATTTGAATACTTTAATTTTGTAAAGAATCTAGTACCCTATGTTTGGTTTCAAACTTATAATTTGTAGTCTATTTTTAGAAATATGACAGACGTACTATGATATTGTCTCCCTCGCACTCATTCCCACTTCCTATCGCTTCCCTCTCTCGCGCAAATTGCATTTTTGCATAAAACTTAACTAGTTCCTGAAAAAACTGCATCGTCGCTAGTCGTGTGCGCGCATTACGCAAGTCCTGCCTATCGGACCGCCATTAAAGGTTAAGGCTAACACGTGTTCGATTAAATCAAGAAAAATCATAAACATTTTGTGATTAAGTGTATTCAAAACTATCAAAACAAGCTGCGGCCGCGGTAAACTGGGTGATATAAAGTGAATTTTGTGAGTGCAAATAAAAGCGCCGTAATTCGTAAGTCCTTCCAATTCACCTAATTTACCTATTTACGTATATCATAAAACTGACCAATAATTCTTATTAATTTGGGGAAAAATACGCAGACCTAAAATACAGTCCATTTTATTACATATAATTACATTTTATTCCATTTAATACCTTTAATAAATATAATTAAAACCCATTGGTTATGGTAAGGAATTAATTAAGTATCCCCAGCTTTAGTTTTGTACTTACCATAATTTTGTTCCATACGAACCGGATTTTTTGAACTAATTCTAATAATTTTAAACATAAATTTGAATTACAAATCGATTTTGTAATTTCAAAACAGAATTTTGGTCAAATTTCATATTCATAACATTTAAAAACGCCCTAACTATTGTACTGTGTCGTAATATTGCAGAATTGTTTTATTTACTTACATAATTCTATCGTTTATTACTAGATAGAAAGTAATAAGATTTATTATTTTTATATTTTCCTATACACGCACTTATTACTTTATATATAAGTATATATACTTAATTCCGCATATCTAGTTAATATTAAAACGTATAGATAGTAGGTAAAATTCTATAATAGTTCAACGACGTCGAAAAAGGCAATATTTAGGTATACAACTCCGCACGGCCCAGTTGTTTTCGATAGGTATTTAATACGAATGCAACGGTCCGGTCGCTTCAGCGCGTCTCGGTAGGTAGGTAATTATATTTGTTCGGAACTCATCGCATTAACGCACGCAAATAATTGTGTTTGTATGTTTTTACAACATAAAAACTGCAAACGCATATTATTAGTTGTATCTTACGCATTTATATAACGTTATATCTATATTTCACGCATTATTTACGCTATATTTACGCTATATATAATAAACAAACGCTATTAGCTACTATAACTTCGTATTCTCATAATTTAACTTTATTAATCTTTCAAGATGAGTAAGAGTGGATCTTCCCCGTCTTCTAAACCATATAACAAGGATGAATGTTCGTTATTATTACTGGAAAGTAAACGGGACATTATATTCGCAAGAATGCAACGATTATACGATATCGCCACGCAACTTGAAGTTGATAAATCAAAACTGTCTTCTTTAGTTACTCAGACTTCCAACATAGAAACTTTACGCAAAGAATTTAAGCAAAACTTGGATCTATATAATGAAACTCAATTTAAAATAAATCCTAAAGCTATTCCAAATTATCAGTCATGGTCATCATTTGAAGAAATGTTTTGCTATGTCAAACAGACTTTGACGCTTAACGAAAACAATGGAAATTCAGCTAACAATGAGATTGACGCCTCGCGCCCAATCTCGAATTTTCCTAAATTAAAATCGCATCTGCCACCTATAGATTTAATGACTTTTGATGGTGAGATAACTAAATTTCCCTTGTTTTATCAACAATTTAAAAGCATGATTCATGACAACCCTAACTTATCAAATAGTGAAAAGGTTTTTTATCTAGTTGGTCGCCTAAAAGATAAGGCCGCTTCCATCTGCGCAGGGTTGCCAACCACTGCCGAAAATTATCCTATTATATGGGAAAGGCTAATTCAAAAGTATGATGACCCTCGCTCGCTCGCCTGCGCTTATTTGAATCAATTATTACAATTTAAACCGCTCGCTAGCACTAGTGCAAACGCGCTAGATAGTTTTATAAATACCTTTGATTCATCAGTGGAAGCATTAAAACAGTTAAAAATTGATTTAACGGATTTCATATTTTTTCACTTAGCCACGCTTAAGTTGGACGCAGAAACTGTCAAAATGTTTGAGATTATCAATCGCAAAAAACAAATTCCTACTTATAAAAATTTAATAGAATTTGTTAAAGAACAAAATAAAGTGATAACACGCTCCATTGATAAAGGTTTTGAATCTCAACAAAGTAAAAACCGCAGCAAGACTAATTTGCCTCCAAAGCCTTCAACTAAGAGTTTTGTTAACACTGAATCTCTCAATACGTCAGACAGTAAAAATTGTAGTTTATGTAAGAATAATAAGCACTTACATCTTTATTCTTGTCCCTCGTTCGTGAAATTATCTCCTCAAGATAGGCATTTATTTATAAAAAATAACTCTTATTGTAATCGTTGTACTTCAACTCTTCACCGCACTATGAACTGCTTATCAAAGGGAATCTGTTCCAAGTGCTCATCGTCTTCACATCATTCATCAATACATTTTGAACGAAAGAATAATAATAATAATAATTCAAAAACGTCCCAAACTAAGTTCGATAATCCATCTTTAAATTCAAACGCAATTGTATCGCCGCGCTTATCCGCTGTTGACACTGCAGAGCTTACGCTCTCCTCTAGTGATGACGTCAGTAAAATTAAATCTAATTCTAGTAGCATGAATAATACTTCAGTGTGTAACGTGTCTTACGACTGTATAGACCGCATTGCTACTACGACGCTGTTAGGCACTGCAAAAATAAGATTATATGACAGTAACAATCGTCCACATCTTGTACGGTGTCTAATAGATCCAGGGTCGCAAAACGATTATATATCTATCGATTGTTGTAAGAAGTATTCACTGCCCATAAATTCTCAAAACCGTTTTGCTGAAGTCCAAGGTATTGGCGGTGCTTCGCAAAAAATACTAGGTATTTCCGAGTTTAAATTTAAGTCGCGGTTTGATGACGGGAAGGAATACTCGATACGCCCTCTGGTGGTAGAACGAATCACTTCACAACTGCCTGACTCGCACGTTGACATCGCAAAGTTTAACGACCTGATAAAAAATATATCATTAGCAGATGACAACTTCTATGAACCTGGTCCGATAGAAATATTACTGGGCGTTAATATTTACTGTAAAATTGCTTTAAATAATAAAATAATTGGTAATATAAACACGCCTTCCGCATTCGAGACCTCATTAGGCTATTTAATTATGGGCGATGCGCCTATTATTTCTCAAAATATTAAATCTCGCGCTTTGTGTTTTTTCACAAGCGAGCCGTTAGATGGACTATTAGAAAGGTTTTGGACTATTGAAGAACCCCCCGCGCGCAAATTCTTAAGTCCTGATGAACAAAAATGTGAAGATATATATGTTTCTTCAACCACCCGCAATCAGGACGGCTCCTACTCAGTGAATCTCCCTTTTAATACTAATCCTGATGTTTTAGGAGATTCATATAGAACCGCTAAGAAACGCTTTCTTAATCTAGAAAGGAGATTCAAAAGAGATACTGAGCTTCACTCTAGGTATAACGAGGTAATTAAAGGTTACATAGAAAACCGCATTATTGAACGCCTGCCACCTGATGAGCCTATCTCATCAGGCTATTATTTAGCGCACCATCCAGTGATTCGGGAGGACAAGAGCACTAAGGTTCGCATCGTACTAGATGGCTCTTGCCCCACTGAGTCTTCTCTTCTAAATATAGAAGAATTCTCCGCTGATAAAAAATTATCGCTCAATGATATTTTGCATACTGGTTGCAATTTGCAATCAGACATTTTTAACATTTTTTTGAATGTCCGCATATTCCGCATCGCATTTTTTGCCGACGTTAGGCAGATGTATCTATGTATTTATGTTAACGCACCGCACCGCAAATATCAACGTATTATTTATCGCTTCTCGCCCGAGGATCCGCTCGAAGTATATGAATTTACTCGAGTGACCTTTGGACTACGGTCTTCACCGTTCATCGCCATGCGTACTGTTCGGCAACTGGCCAGCGATGAGCGCCAGAGATGGCCGCTCGCTGCTTCTGTTGTGGAGAGAGACGTCTATATGGACGACTTAGCTTCTTCTGCCTCATCCCTCGATGAAGCAGTAAAGATAGCACATGAGTTGATAGAACTCTTTAGGGCTGGTGGATTTGATTTAGTGAAATGGACCAGCAATTCCGCTGAATTGCTTGGTCACATTCCTATGTCTCACCGCCAGTCTGAATCAATCTCTCTCGACACAGATAGCACTTTTAAAATTCTAGGCCTCCATTGGCATCCCGCTTCCGACGACTTTATTTTTAAAGTATCGCAACCGCCTCAAGTTTGTACAAAACGAGCCATTCTTTCCGCAACTGCGCGCCTTTATGACGTTCTGGGTCTCGTTGGACCAGTTATCCTATCCGCTAAATTAATCATAAAGGAATTATGGCTTCTGAATATGGGATGGGATGATTCCCCACCTAAACACATAATTGATAAATGGCAGGATTATATATCCGAATTGCCTATTATCTCTAATCTCAAGTTTCCTCGCCACACAGGCATAGAGGAAAATTCGCAAGTCTCACTTCTGGCATTTTCAGATGCCAGCGAAAAGGCATATGGTTGTGTCGTGTATTTACACGTTAAAAATGAAAATAAACCGCCTATAGTCACACTGATGTGTTCGAAGTCACGTGTTGCGCCTATAAAGCCCACGGTAACACTAGCTAGACTAGAATTAAACGGAATAGTACTTCTTGCACGTCTAGTAAATTCAGTGTATTATATGTTGTCTTCTCGAATAAAAATAAATGAAGTTCTCGCGTTCTCAGATTCAGAAGTCGCCCTTTGTTGGGCACTTTCTTCGCCACATAAGTTTAATACTTATGTAGCTAATCGCATCTCTCAAATTCACACGCTATTATCGCCGCTTAATGTAACATTTTATCATATCGCCGGAGTTCAAAATCCCGCTGATTGTATATCACGTGGCCTTATGCCCGCTCAGTTCTCGGCTCACGCACTTTGGTTTGAAGGACCCTCGTGGATTTCTTTACCATCGGAAGAGTGGCCTATAACCAAATTCTCACCTCGTAACAATTCTTCTTTACCTGAGAAGAAAACTACGACTCACGTAGTTATTTCACAGGACGAGCATCCAATCATAACCCTAGGATCAAAATGTTCTTCTTGGACTAAGTTTGTTCACGCTGTGGTTTATATACTCAGATTCATGAGAAAGCTTCCGCGTAGAGATATAATCACTGTTGAAGATATTGAAGCTGCTGAATTAATGATTATTCGCGTAGTACAACGTTCGGCCTTTAAGTCCGATATAGAGAATATTAAAAATAATAAACCATGTTCGTCAAAATTACAAAAATTATTTCCTTTTGTTTCTGATGATATTTTACGCGTAGGCGGACGACTCTCTCATTCCACTCTGGATTATTCACATAAGCACCCAGCATTATTACCCAAGAAAGGACATATCATTGATCTATTAATAGATCACTATCATCGTACTCAGTTACACGCTGGTCCTTTATTGCTCACGTCCATATTGAGACAAAAATATTGGATATTATGCGCTCGTCGTGTGGTACGCCACCGTATTCATAAATGCAACGCATGTTTTAGGCAAAAACCTAAACCTACATTTCCGCTTATGTCAGATCTTCCGAAATGTAGAGTCGAAAAAAGTAAAGCCTTTTTACATACCGGCGTTGATTATGCAGGACCGCTCTACATAACTTTAACAAGAAAACGCGGCGTACGTAGTCAGAAAGCATACATTTGCTTATTTGTTTGCCTAGTCACAAAGGCTATTCATATAGAGTTAGCATCTGATCTTAGCTCTGCGACTTTTTTGAATTGTTTAAAAAGATTTCTTTCAAAAAGAGGAACCGTTGAAATGCTCTACTCCGATCGAGGAAGTAACTTCATGGCATCTAAGTCTTATTTAAATGAGTTACATACCTTTTTACACTCTGAAGAATATTACAAGGAGTTTAGCTCTGAATTAACAAAAAATCGTATCAACTGGAAGCCAAACGTAGCTTTAGCGTCCCATTTCGGTGGGGCCTGGGAGAGTCAGGTTAAGAGCATAAAGGCAGCCTTATTTCGCGTGATTGGGAAACAAATTTTAACCTACGAAGAAATGATTACCGTACTTAATCAAATTGAGGCTGTACTCAACAGTCGACCTCTCTATGTTTTGAGTTCAGACCCTTCTGAACCCACTGCATTAACGCCATCGCATTTTCTCTCTACTCTACCATTGGAATTTATTCCAGCTCCTGATGTTACAGAATAACGCGCTAACCTCTTAACTAGGTTCTCTCTATTGGACTCGCTTGTCCAGTCGTTTTGGAAACGGTTTAAAACGGAGTATTTACATAATTTACAATCGCGTGAAAAATGGAATACGCCTAGTAATCCTGTTACCGTAGGGACTATCGTATTAATTATAGTTGAAAACGCACCCCCTTTACAATGGCCGATCGGAGTTGTTACCAAAGTAATGCCTGGTAAAGATGGAGTTATTCGTGTGGCTCAAGTCCGGACTAAATCTGGAACGTACGATAGACCTGTAGTGAAACTCTGTCCGTTACCAACTCAATAAGTTTATTTATTTTTATTATAATATTATATTTAAGTACTTATACTTAGTTTAGTTATTAATTCACTGCAATATTACGCACCTGTGTGATGTAGGGCTTTATTAATGAGTTATGATCTCTTGTCCCTTATCTCTATATTTTAATTTAATTTAATTTTTATGAAGCCAAGACTTCATGCAGGCGGGGATGTTTGGTTTCAAACTTATAATTTGTAGTCTATTTTTAGAAATATGACAGACGTACTATGATATTGTCTCCCTCGCACTCATTCCCACTTCCTATCGCTTCCCTCTCTCGCGCAAATTGCATTTTTGCATAAAACTTAACTAGTTCCTGAAAAAACTGCATCGTCGCTAGTCGTGTGCGCGCATTACGCAAGTCCTGCCTATCGGACCGCCATTAAAGGTTAAGGCTAACACGTGTTCGATTAAATCAAGAAAAATCATAAACATTTTGTGATTAAGTGTATTCAAAACTATCAAAACAAGCTGCGGCCGCGGTAAACTGGGTGATATAAAGTGAATTTTGTGAGTGCAAATAAAAGCGCCGTAATTCGTAAGTCCTTCCAATTCACCTAATTTACCTATTTACGTATATCATAAAACTGACCAATAATTCTTATTAATTTGGGGAAAAATACGCAGACCTAAAATACAGTCCATTTTATTACATATAATTACATTTTATTCCATTTAATACCTTTAATAAATATAATTAAAACCCATTGGTTATGGTAAGGAATTAATTAAGTATCCCCAGCTTTAGTTTTGTACTTACCACCCTATATTTAATGAAAGCCAAAATTTACATATAAATCAGCATTTATATGTATACAGTAATATTATTCCAGCGAATAATATTACTATAACAATACAATAAGTATGCGAAAGTCAACAGAAATAGCTATTTCATAAGATAATGCATTTTGAATTATTATCGGACTTTTAAACTTCGAGTATTCAAGTATGACACTATGCCTTAAGCCTCACCGGCACCACGTCCTATCCATAATCTTATATATCAGTGGCTCGTACATGTGACTCCACCCATATTTTTATGAAATAAAGAAAACCGACTACCTTAATCTTATTCTATTTGAATTTTGATCACTTTAATTTTGTAAAGAATCTAGTACCTTATACTAAATGAAAGCCACAATTTACATATAAATGCTGTAATAATATTATTATAACAATACACCTACATTTTCCATCTCAATGCGTGAAAAATATAAGCAACAAGTGATTTGTGGCACGGTCCATTACAACTCAACGGCTTAAGTTGTCAACTTAAAGTCCAATAAGATAGACTCGTTCGTTCTTGGCTCACTCCATTCAAATCGGATATCACAATAATTTTCCGTGTCCTAAAGAAACTACAAAGCTCAACTACGACATTCTGTGATATATTCAGGACGTTTCAAAGGAGCTGGTTGGGGTATTCAAATAAAACAAAGTCCTGTTTGTGTTCCATTGCAAGGGGACTGTGTGTTTTGCGAAATGGAACTCTCAGAAAATACGCAATGGACGCTAAAAATAAATCTCGATTTTCGTTTTATTGTTTGTCTGAATATAGCATAACGGGAGTATGTGGTAGATTACATAAATCGGTAGGAGAGAATACGCTAAATAACGTGGAATAGATCTGACATGGTATTGTAGGAGGATTATTGGATTACTTGGATGTGCATGTATTATATCCCATACTAATAGCCTTAGTGTGGATTATTATGTATTCCCTCTCAGGTAAACAAGGAATAACTAACTGTTACTCTTGGTATGTCTTGCTACTGCACGTGAACAAAATTGCTGAAATTCTTATTGGATGTCTTAATGGAATGCTAATTCGCTAAAGTGTCCATGTTTGTCGAATGTTAAATTCTACCACAGACAGGTACTTTAGTGCTTACCCAAAGAATTTGCGTAAATAAATTAAATTTCCAAAGCAATGTTTTGATTTTTTCGGATGAACAAAAATGTTACTAGCTTACATAATATAATTATAATTTGAAGTAAATCTGTTTTCTTTATAAACTTTCTTAGTAGGGTCTACGTTATAGAGAATACCTACGTTCAAAGTTACAAGTTTCTTGAACCAATGGTTTGAGCTGAAGTACGGTGATAATATTTCAGTCAATTAGCATCTCCTAGATTGACTAGATTATGCTTGCTATCCTATATTCTTCCTCCTAAGACTATCTTTGTATAAATTTTATTAATAATTACCTCGTTGGTCTAGTCATCTAGTGGTTAGCATGTTCGACTGCGGCCGACAAGGTCCCGGATTCGATTCCCGGGTCGGGTCATAATTAAGTACAGTAGAATCTCGATTATCTGAATATCCGATTATCATTCTTTTGTCTAAATGAAAAAGTTTAATTATTGTTTGATTTTACTTTCAAAAAAACAAACAAGACTTTCAAAATCCGGATTTGCGACTATACGGAACACCCCTGGTTTTATTTGATTCGGATAATCGGGATTCTACTGTATTGCGATTTTCTGACAAGAAATTCTCAGTACTAACCCGGAGTTAGGAACTCGTTATTCATAGAAAGAGGACATTATTATTAACGTTTATAATATTAATATGTCTATTCTAATTCTATAAGATCAACTGAAAGTCCCTGAAAGCAAGCTCAACTGCAATTATTGTACCCTAAAGTTTCGAATCGAAATTAGAATATCTAGATTCTAGATGCAAGACCATTCGTAGAAAGCTGCCGGCGCTGGCGAGTTGTTGAAACAATAATAACAGCTGTAGGAATAGCTAGGTTTTCACCCAGTTTCGCCTGTGTGCCCAAGGGCTAACTGCAATTATCGGGATCTAACGGACCAATTTATGCACTAGGGACCAAGTTTGCTTGGATTATATCTAGTTATTGACGAGATGTCGAATCATCATACTAACTTTGTAAGAAATACGAAAGTGGATGAGTCTGTCTGTTCAAACCATTTTGACAAAATTTGGTAAGTACAGGGACAACGTACGGTACGGAACTTCAAATAATCCACGTGATTTACGTGGTTCAAGCAGTCATTATTTTTATGTCGGGGTGATCTCTCTGGCACACTAAAAGTTAAGAATATTTTGTACTTTAACAAAAAGTTGCAAAGAACGCATTTGAAGAAATTTAAAAAACCGCGCCGAATCGAGGACCTCATCCTCTGTAGAAGTCGGTTAATTAACCATATCCTGCATATCTTGTGCTCACTGCGCTCATCTAAACAAGGTTCATTTAAGGCGGTTATTTGAATTCACAAGATTTCTGCATGTTTTTACTATGCATAGGTTGGAGTGCGAGCGGAATATCTGTCGTGTTTTGCTTTTATCGCTTGTCTATCGCAGTCGCATTTGAAAAATGTTAATTAACCTAGTCGGATGTTTGGCTAGAAAATGCATAACCAAGATGGTATTTCTTAACTGTTTACTAAGGAACATCTTACGAAAAAGGCATGGAGGATTAGCAGGTGCACGACTCAGAGCTACCCACTTCATCCACTAAGTATGTATATGTCACCGTAAGATTGTAAAAACCGTTAGATTATAATATAACGTTTTTTATCTCGATAGATTATAAACTTTCGACAGATTGTGAACCGTAACATACTGCTTACAATTTAACGCGTTATTTTTCGGTAAATTGTAATATATTAGGTATATTAACCCGATAGAACCTGACATGAATATTCATGTCAAACCCTAACCTAACCTATAGTTTGCGCGCGAGTTGAATGCAGAGTAAATGTATGGTGACACTTACATTTACTCTGCATTCAATTCGCGCGCGAGCTGTACAAGAAAGAGACAAGAAAACGTAAATACAATAAATATTTCATAAATTAATACTCAGAACATTGAACAGTTCACAATCTTTCGACAGTTTATAATCTCGCGGGATAGAAACCGTTAGATTATAATATAACGGATTTTACAATCTTACGGTGACATATACAAGCTGAGCTTTTCAGTTCATTATATTGAATTTGCAATGCTTTTTACCCGACTGCGGAACGCACAGGGTTATGTGTTCATCAGTCTATATATGTTTGTATGTTCCTTGCAGGACAGTTACAGCCTAAACGCGTGGACCGATTTTGATGATTCTTGCACCAGTTTATGCCGAATATATCATTATTATAATTTAGAATAAGTTTTTAGATGGATTTTTACAGTAATGTCCATGTGGTGGTAATACAGCTCTGCTCACTTATATGATACGTTAACGTTACAGGCGAATGCATCGCTGCCTGCGATATTTAAAACATTTGGTCGCCGTGCTTTAATTCTGCAGTCTGCAATAATGTGCTCAGAAATCTTATAATATATTCTAAATTGAAAAACGATTTAATAATTCCAGTGCTGCTCAGATTTCTTAAAAATCTTGTTAGAAATATTAAAAAATCTTATGCAAACTCCATACGAAATTCCGAGTTCCTCCCTTAGATAGAGCTTCTATGTAACATTCTTAAGACAAAATGCTATAAATAAAAGGTACCTAGTGATCATGCACCATAACTATACAAGATGAAACTTAAAATACAAACTTGCCTACGGTAATGTATCACAAAATAGCGCCGAAGTGACCTAACGAGCAAATTACACTGCCCGCGAGTGTTTGCGCAACGCCCCCTCGTTCGACTTCTCTTCGAGTTATAACGAAAATGCTCGCTGTTGTTGGAAAAGACATGATTCAGATACCTCCCATACTTTTGCTCAAGACAATATTCTGTATTGGTAGTTGGTACGTACTGTTATATACTCGTAGGTACTTACAGTTTTTCTTACCCTCCCGTGTACTTAGAAGTTTTCAGAAAAATTCAGTCGGTGTTTATTGACTGAAATTAAACTAATAGTGTGATCGTGACTTAGTGATGCGCTGAAAATTTTATTTAAGGGAATAGTCCTGAATATTCAACACATCATTACAAGCCCGGCTAGCTCAGTCGGTAGAGCATGAGACTCTTAATCTCAGGGTCGTGGGTTCGAGCCCCACGTTGGGCGAAATTTTTTTTTTAATTTTTTTTTTTCATAGTGCTTATAATAATAATTGATTAACAACCATCTTGCAACGTATGTTTTAAATGCATTTTTGAGTTACTAGTTTTTCAAGATTATTAAGGGCTCCGTATAATCTTCCTAGAATGTTCCTAATTGTAATTTAGGCTCAGCTAAACAATTTTATTAGTTGTCTATTTGTCAAAATTACGTCACAGTTTGAAAATCGTCGTGGTATGCGTATTTGGTCCTTTGTTTCCAATCTGAAGGTTTATCGGCTTGTTTAGAAGCAATAACCAATCAAGCAGTTTGCGCAATCGCCTGTACCGTTGAGGGGTCACGGGACGTACGTACACACACGAACATTTCCCACGACTCGTAGTCACATACTTGAGTCAGACGTTACTGACGCTTAGGGCAAGTTCCCACTGTGTTCCCGTCTATTTCGACAACTTGCCCCCGGATCATACAAAATTTTTGAATTACTTGAAGAATATTCTACACTTCTGGGTAACTAGTTTAATCAACTAGGTTAGGTGCTACGGTTAAACTTATTTTCTTAACGGTTCTGTATTCAATAAATAAAAAATATGTATTTAAAAAATATATATTGTACGCAGAACAAGGCACCAGTTCATTCCTAGTATCCGTGTAAGCTACGTAAATATACTCACCGCCATCATCGTGCGGCCATCCTTAAATCTGAAAATCATTTTTTTTTGTTGCCACAGTAACTATGCGGAAAACTCTATCTGTCTTGAACAGCTTGATTCAAAATTTAAATTATATTATCTCGATTATCGATAATTTCGCTTACAATTCAATTTGATTGAACGGCGCGGGAATATTGACGTTCCGTCACAACTGGAGGGAATTGGAAACTCACTCGAATGTCGTCGGATTTGAGCGGTAAGTTGCCACTGAATAGCCCTCGCGGTACTTCAAACTCCTCGTAACCGTGAGATTAGTATCAAAATGGTGGAGATTTTAGTAATTTTTGCCTTATCTAACACGCACTCTGTATACAAACAGTCTAGTTTAACGTGTGATATTTCGCTTTATCGATGAAAAATAAATTGTAAATATAGTTTTAGAATTTTAATATTTTTTAAAATCTTGATTTGCTTGAATATTTACGTTGACATTTTTATGGTGTTAACTTACTAATAGGCCTAAAGTTCTCGTTTTGTAAGTCATAGAAGCTCGATGGAATACGATGGTAAGTCATGACGTCTAAGATGCCTAGTCTAGGATGGAAACGTGCTAACCTTATATGGCGATGATAGGTCGGTGGCAGTTTTATGAAGGTCCATACTACTGATCCGGTTTATACGCTCACCGTATCGGATCACTAAACAACTTGGCGATAAATAGCCTCTATTGTGGATATATATCCACGCTTTGGTTTCAAGACTTGGGCATTTCTAGTACAAACTCAATCTTGAGTCCTGGCTTCCAAGTAAGTTAAAGTTTTATGAAAAGTTCGCGGAAACGTCGCGTAGACTCGCGTTATATTTTTTTTTCTAATTCTACACGTTGCTCTTGACTGCGATTTCACCTGGGTCACATATTACATAATAGGAACCTGGATGGGGATGAGGTAGTGGAAAATGGTAGTGGGTCATACGTGATAAGGTTATGGCAGTTATACCTATTAGAATTTAAACCCAATAGGGTGGTAACTAGCCACGGCCCTCGTATCTACCGCCAGGTCAGAGGGCACAGACAATTTAGAAATTTTTAATTCCCAACTTGCTTTCCGTGAACGCTGTTCACAATTACGCCAGGGAGGTCTTGGTAAAGACAAGGAATACAGCTGAACCGGAAGTTTTATAAAAATAGTCGTACTAACTTTCAACAAAATAGGCTAATTATAACAAAAGAGTCGAACAAAAAACTAGTTTTCCCATAAAACTTGAGTTTAATCTCCAGGCCATCCGGAACGATCGCCGCATAACCGTTAAGACGGTAGTTCGCAGAACCGTTTGCATTACTTGACTGTACCTACTTAGTATCTCGAATTATCCCGATCATATATAAGAGTCGTATCATACGAGCTGAGTGTAAGCATTATATTATTTATTTCAATCTTTACTACAATTATTATTGCTATTACTGCTAATATTATAAATGCTATGTTGTTTGGATGGATGGATGAATGGATGTTTGTTACTTAATCACGGCTGAACGGATCTGGATGTTTGGCACAGAGATATATTTTAGTCTGGAATAACACATAGGCTACTTTTTATCCCAGTTCATTTTTATCCAGAGTTACCGCGGGAACCAAAAACCTCAATCCACGCGGACGAAGTCGCGGGTATCCGCTAGTATTAAAATATATGGAATGAGAGACTAGTTCTTGAGACCAATATCCGGATATGGGTATTTTTTTATACTTAACTAGCTGATGCCCGCGACTTCGTCCGCGTGGATTGCGGTTTTTTGGTTCCCGTGGGAATTCTTAAATTTTCTGGGATAGCCTATGTGTTATTCCAGACTATAATCTCTCGTATATCTGTGCCAATGTCACCCAAATCCGTTCAGCCGTTCTGGAGTGATTGAGTAACAAACATCCATCCATCCATCCAAACTTTCGCATTTATAATAGGTATTAGTGTAGATTTATTTTATTAGCTTTTCATTCTATCCTTACTGAGATTTTAAAAATTCATTTAATAATACTAGCACGTAAAAATCTCTAAACTCTATCCGCGTTCTTGAAATTTGTGTAGGCTGGCGTATAAATAGCTGAGATAAGCTCACTGTGATTCGAATAAAATATCCAACGGTTTTCAATTACTTACAAGTGGCGGTTAAGCCAGGTCTCTTTCGCCCAGCTTATTAACTATTGGATTGCGATACTGCTTTATTGTCGGTAGTGGAAAGTAAATAATACTTTCTATGAGTCGTAAACTGTAATCAAACACGCATATCTAATTGCGTTTCTGTACAGAACATGCGGTTTGTAATATGATCTCGTATTATATAGGCGTTTAAACCGTATATATAAAGCAAATCAAAGAGGATGAAATAAATAAATCTCAGCGGAATCAGCGAGTAACTCAATCACTTCACTCGCAGAGAACCTCCCAAAGTAAGCATCATAACAAGCGAAAGATTGAAATGAGATGATAAGAAGCGAATCAGAAATCCGGCCGAAAATACGCAGGTACCTACATATTATATGGCGGTAATTTTTACAAGGGATTCCACGGTTCGATATGGCGGGCCCAATCATTACCGGGGCGAAGCATGTGCACTCGGCTTTTTGCGAGATCTACGCAGATATATGCGGTGGGGTTTGTAAACGGATCAAAGAGCGTTAGAGCGTGGGCATTATTGCTATTTTAAAATGACTAATTACGTGATCATTTTTCTGGTGATTTCGCACGCGATTTTTTCATGAATCATCATAATAATAATTATGCTTTTTTATACATCATTATACATCGCAACAGGTCCTGAGTCTCTTCCTGCTCGCACCACCACCACCACTACAGCCCATTAACGTCCCACTGCTGGGCACAGGCCTCCACTCTCATAGAAGAGGGGGAAGTAGAGCTTAACCCACCACGCTGCTCCAATGCGGGTTGGCGGGCTTTAACGACTATTATCATGTTAGTGATAATAACCGGGACCGACGGCTTAACGTGCTCTCCGAGGCACGGGGGTGAAACACCGCCAACTTCCTAACTCCGGGCTAGTAGTTACTGAGAATTTCTTGTCAGAAAAACCCAATAGTCAATTATGGCCCGACCCGGGACTCGAACCCGGGACCCCCCTCGCCCCCGAACCCCTGCTCGCGCATTAATACAATATATTTACTATCAAATTCTTCTTCGCTACTCTAATCCATCGCAAGATTCACGGTTTCAATTTAAATCGCTGGAAATCAACGAAACAAACATAACCTAATACCCGAATGTTAGTTCGACATTAGTGTATTTGTCGCACTATGTGTAGCTTAAAGTATAAGCTAGCAAGCTATCTGTGAAGTGTTGTTTATGATTTAATTTTGAGACCAAATAGTTAACGTTTGTGAATACCGGTGAAATTAGCGAGTTTAGTTTAGAGAATTTAGTCATAGCGAGTCGACGAAATGGAACGTGTGCGGAGTTAAAAAAAAAAAGACTGATTAAAATTTATCATTCGCAAATTTCGTGGATTTTTCATTAATTTTTCACACGCATTTTTAAGTAAAGTAGCTAGTGTTACATATGAAATGGCTTTTTAAGTGATTTATCCCACGATACCCGTAAAATAGTCCATCTCTAAAGGGCGTACAGGTATTTTGAAATCCATTTCAGAATACCTCTTTATTTTGCTTTATTTTGCTCATGTTGATTGAGCGCCGGCACCACAACGTGTTAACGATTGGCCCTTTTGCGAATCTATTTTCAAAAGCTCTTTCTCTATTTTCGTATTACTATGTAAATTTCTCCGCAGCGGAACCACACTGAAGGGAATTTTATGCTTAATTTCGTATATATTATTTTTTGAATTAAGAGCAAGTACAATTGGATACTTTTTGACTTAGCACGTAGGATTGAACTAAGACCGCAATAAGTATTTCGTAGAATAAAGAGAAAATGATTTCTTGCGAATCGGCTTTGTGATCAGCTTTGCGCGTGACTAAAATGTTATCTTACGATACTCAGTAAGTAAGTCTCTGGAAAAAATATCATACAATACACTACGAAGTGGTGATAGCCTAATCTTTATTTAGGTAATCGTTTTGTGGCCTTATTCGGTGGTCTCTTGTTTCGAATCCCTGGCACCTCAAACTTTTCATAGTCATACGTGCGTTCCAAGCAATTATTATTTATTATCACTTGCTAAAAAAGTGAAGAAAAATATCATAAAGAAACCTGAAAGCCTGAATATTCTCCATGAATATGCACTTAATCAGTTTGGTGGACTTTACTTACTATTTACTAGTTGGTCTAAAAGTCCTCCTCATTCGGACAGGAGCCCATGGTTAGTAGTGGGTTATACAAAGTACCTACAAACTACAAAGCGAACATAGTTGTCATCGCTAATCCAAGTGAGAATTGATCCTGCAAAGCAAGCGATGGGAACCTTACTACGAGGCAGCTACGAGAGTCAGTTCTAAGTACAAACATAACTTATCGATGAAAAGGTACACATTTACAATCTCGAGAGATTTGTTTAATAAAAACACGCACCAGCCACTACGAGTACCAGGCTCTAAGAATTCTTCACATTCTCGACTCACTCGAGCCTCGACTGAAGTGCAAACGTACGTCGAGTCGCGATTGTTAAAGAGAGAACAATTCAGCCGATACAAGATAAAAGCAAAGGCGTGAAATAAATTTATTTGTAACTGGCAACCAATTGCTATTTAATTGGCGTGTCAGAGGAGCGCTGGCCTCCCCGCTGTTGAGAATGGAAATTATGTTGATTCTTTTGAGATGATTTTGCCTTTTCTCTTTTGTTGTGTTTGTTGTTTGTATTGTGAAAAATAATGTAAATTTTTGGGTCTCGCACCCAATTTCGTATCAAAATCTAATGAAATGTTTTCTTTTTATATTTTCGTGAAAAAATAATATTGTGGTGACAGAACTGTAAGACAAAACAAAGAGTTTTTAGGACCGCTTAAGTATCAGCTAAGGATTATTTCCTTTCGTAATAATTAGTGCAGGCATATTTCTTTTTAAACCGAATATTGTCAAGACTACTAGTGAACTCCTGTAAAAGAGTCTCAGAGATTTTAATACATAATTTGGCTAAGTTACATTGATGTTACAATATTGTTTTATAACTTGTAACTGATTTATTACACACTTCACAACAGTGGAATGAAATATTAAGACGATCACGCAAAGGCAAACGTGTGAGCGTCTTCAACGCTGGACCTTGTAGCACTTGTATCATAACTAGCTTTTGTTTGAGGATATGCCTGTGTAATTCCAAATATTATGTAATCTCACGTGTGACGTGACTATGGCAAACTTGCGCAAGGACATAGTCTATCCAAAATTTCATTAGGTGCTTGATCTAAAATCTAAATTATAAATTGATTGCGACATAGATACAAAACAAAATAAACAGCCGGATCATGTCCTTATTATCCATATTATATGTTGCACTGAACGTTAATTCCACTCATTCATTGCTGTCCATATACAAGAAACTATTTAACGGACTATTCAATTTGAAAAAATAATATTTATAAACTATAGGAGATTTTGCGCCGCTTTATAATTCAGTTAAATTATTAAATGCGATAAATTTTAAGTATATGAAACGGAATGAAAATTCGAAACACCTCGCAACATCTTTGATTCGGAAGTGTTTTTTTTCTAAGTTCTTATCTAATAATTCAAATACCACATGTGACATGACCTATTTAATGACTCAATTTATAATCCTGTAAAAAATAATAAAATGTTTGGTAAACAATTACAGCCAGTTACTTGAAAATTGGAACTCAACAATGTACAGACAACACTGAACAATTCTGAAGCGCCTAGTGATAGAATCACGTGTGGTGGTACGCCCTTCAACAATTGATATACGGTCTTCTTAATCACGGCCTCGTTTGTACAAGATTTATTTCACACCTGTTGCGCCAATTATTTCCTACCTTCGGAAGTCTTTCTTGGTTTTATTAATGAGGCAGATTATACAAACCGCGACGCTGTCCGTCGTTTGCATAAGTATTAGGGGACCAAAGTTCTCCCCGACCGAAAACCTCTTCGGACTTTCAATTCACAAACTTTTGGGAGTTTCGAAATTGGCCCTTTGATGAAACCCTATGAAGGCGACTCACGAGGCATTTCTCACGAGATTTCATATATGGTAACACTAGCGAATGCCCGCGACTTCGTCTGAGTGGTTTGAGGTTTATTGGTTCCCGCGGGAACTCTTTAATTTTCCGGGATAAAAAGTAGCCAGTAGTAGTAGTAGTAATAGTGCTATTCCAGACTATAATCTATTTCTGTGCCAAATTTCAGCCAGATCCGTTCAGCCGTTGGGGCGTGATTGAGTAAAAAACATCCATACATCCATACAAACTTTCGGATTTATTATATTAGTAACATTGTAGCTGATATTTTAGTATTAATCAAGACTTCGTAAATCTAATTAATGTTCTTAATGAATATGATAAATGAAAATGTAATTTAAATTTGAAATATTGAACATATCTTAAATGCCTGCTGTGTTTGTGAGGTGTAAAAGTGTGTGATCTTAATATAATTCAACAGGTTTTCAAGACGACTGTCGTTATTAAATGACATCACACGTATAGACGACTATAGTGTATATCATCAGTTTCTATCATTAATTTTATCACCAGTTTCTATAGGTATTATGAAGAAAAGGTAAATTCAGATAATACATGCAATAATAATTATTATATTTATTGTAAAACTACATGATGCCCAGTACTTCGTCCGCGTGGATTTAGGTTTTTTATTCCCCTGTGACTAATAATTTAATTTTCCGAGACAAAAATAATAAATAAAAGGAGACGGTTCAGATTTATATGGAGCGTAGGCCAAGTCTTGTACAAGCAGAAAAATAAAGGAAAATAAAATACTAAACCAGTTTTTATTGGTCAAATCTACGAATTCGTCGTAATTTCTAGGTAAAATTATTTAATCTTTCCAAGTTATGGAACACTAAACATGAGTGGGTAACAATGGTGGATTCATATTTTTTGACGTTTTCAAAAGAAAAACACGTTATTTTGACAGTGACTGTCAGAAATGACATTTGATACATTTCGCGCCTACTGCCTTCTCTATGGCTGAAGGTTGCCATCTTGGAAACGTATTGAAAACTTGAAATACATTTTTATTTTTTTGCTCGTTATTTACTTTACTGTTCTAAATTATTATATTTTTAATACAATCTATGTATTTTCCTCTATTCATGGTAGAGTGTACAAGAGTAGGCCTCAAATGAACCTTTTCTTTCATCTAAATGGGTTAAATGGATCCCTCATGATTATAATATGGGGCTATTCAAAGGGCGGATAAATAAATATCTCAAAAACCAGCAACGCATTGGCGGTTCCTCTGATGCTGCAAATGTTCATGGGCGGCGGTAATCACTAACCATCAGGTGACCCGCCTGCTCGCTATACATATAAAAAAAATATTAGATAAGTAGGCACAATTTCGCGGGAAATTAAAAAATATTCCACGCGGATAAAGTCGCGGGCATCAGCTAGTAATTAACATGTTTCTGATAACTTATCAGTTGTACCTACCTACTATTCGATATATGTATACTTAGTACGTAACTAGTTACAAGTAAGTATTTAACATTGGATACCTACATATAACTTAATCGGGTATATAATATTGTAGTTCGCCAGGATTTTCATGTTTATAATTATTCATGGTGTTAAAATAAATAAATAATATGATGTCCCTACCCACTAGAAATATTTCGATTCTGTCAGTAAATAAATTCGCCTGCCGTCCAGCTTTAATAAACATAATTATTTGTGATGAATAAAATATTGGAACGTTTTAATAATAAATTATACACTGCGTGTTTTTCACAAGCCTACCTGTCAGTGGCAATTATATGTCCTACAATTATATTCCAGTAGGCAATATTATGAATCGAGCAGATAAACCTTAGCACCACCGGTTTGAACTGCTTTTTAGACTGGTCGCAGACATGCTAGTTTGCCGAGTCTATAAAAGTATTCAGTGGTGTGCGTAGGTTTTGGAGTCAGGGTAGGCATTGATTAGGTAGATAATTATTTTTAGGGAGAACATGATGAAACATACGCATTAAGTTTTTTTTAACCACGGTAAGCAGGGCTTGTATGCATCTATGTTGTGCACGCCACTGAAAGTATTGAATGGCGATTTGCCCCTGTAAGGAAAAATGTTACGTTGTGTTTAGACAATGCAAGTAATTTATTGCTTCAATTATATTGCACGCAACGGGCATGAAAGACACGTACATTATAAAAAGTAAAGTGACTGTTCAAGTTAAATATTAAAATGAAATAAATTCGTAATAATATGGCAATGATTCTACCTCGCTCCGTGTTTGCATGAACACGGTCTAATCTCAACCTTCAACCCGAAATAACACCTAATAAATCTGAATATGTCTGAGACTTTAGAATTGAGTCTGGTTTATGAAAATTGTATTTACCTACAGCGTTTTAGAATAAATTCTGCTTTACAAAATTCTCGTCAACTGGTAGAGTTGGCATATTGAAAGCAACCGGTATGTTTACGAACAAGCTTATAGTTGTTCGGCGGAATAATTAAATATAGGTGCTATTTTTTACGTTCCCAGTAAGCGCGAAACCGGCCATTAAAGTATCAAGTTCCCGATGAGGTTAACTCGATGATTGGAACTGTCTTCGTCTATGTCGGCACCTGCTGTTAAAATAAAATGTTGAAGATCGCACGTTCGCATAAGTATACTGCCCGTTCTTTGTTAATAAGTTTGGGATTTGTTTATTATCGGTGTTTTGTTTCGATGGATTTTCTTTTTAATGTTATCTAATAACTAATGTAAATAAATGCTGTTATTAAAAGAAATCCAGTCGTGGCCAAACTAACAACAAAAAGGATTTGTTGACTTGAATTTAACCAGACTAGCTATTAGTAGCGTGCATTATGATTTATGATCTCATTAGATTTTACCTATCCAATCCATCAACCTGTAAGTACGCGTCTTCAAAGACCAAACACGACCAAACATGACCAAACATGATTGATTGATTGATGGATTGATCAGGTTCATCCAGTCGCTTCCCGCTACCTTTTTCAGGTCTTCGGTCCAGCGTAATGTAGGACGTCCTTACCGGTACGCGGTCTCCACTATAAGTTTGCCCCAACGGCCTTCGGTTTTGCGACGGATATGACATGCCCCCTGCTACTTCAGTTGTCTATTCTATTGAATTTTTTTGACTGTTAAGCAAAGCTAAATTGACTACTTAATCAGGAAAATTTATTCGGAAATACTTCTTAACGTAACCCAATCGCATATTAAGTGTGCTGCTTACGACCCAATTTTTTGTGCCGTTATGTAAGCCCCGCCTACCAATTTAAGAGCGGCGAGGAAAAAAATCGACTCCCCATGGAAAAATAACAGCCAATTTCCTTTAAAAGCCTTTTTAGTGTTCGGTCGTAGGTCCTGGGTCTTAAGGCTTAATTCGAAGGGAATTCGCCGGGTCTTGATACTTCGGATCATTATCGCCGGCTGCAAGTGAGCCGTGTGATTTTTAATTTCGACTCCAGGCTTCGTACTTGGTGGGTTTTGCTTCGACAGTTTATTGGTTTCGAAGATTTTGTCAAACGATAATTAAGTAGGTGCTACGTACTTGTTTAAAATTAAATAAATTATATATATGTATTTTTTAATCTACTACACGTTAGCCCTTGACTGATGGTAAGTTTGTCTGGTTTGTCAGGCTTAGGCCGTGGCTAGTTACCACCCTACCGGCAAAGACGTGCCGCCAAGCGATTAAGCTTTCCGGTACGATGCCGTGTAGAAACCGATTAGGGGTATGGGTTTTTGACGACCTCCGTGGCGCAGTGTGTAGCGCTGTTGCCTTAACGTGCGGAGGTCCTGGGTTCGATCCCCGGCAGGGTCAATTTGGGAATTTATAATTTCTGAATTTTCCCTGGTCTGGCCTGGTGGGAGGCTTCGGCCGTGGCTAGTTAGTAGTAGGCCACCCTACCGGCAAAGACGTGCCGCCAAGCGATATAACTGCCATACCCCTAACATGTTAGCCCGCAGTGCGTAATGACAACAGGGGACAACAGCGCTCAACACTGCGCCAGGGAGAGGTCGTATTATGTTAAGGAGATCCCACATTGCAGGTGGAGTTTTGGAGAGGGATTATACAACATATTTAAATTTAAAAAAAAACGAACGAGATCTATGCCAGACCAGAGAAAATTGAGCAAACAAACAGGGCCCCTGCCGGGAACAGAACCGGGCACACCCACTTATAAAATCACAGTGCTCACCACTGCGCCAGCGAGATCATCATAATGCTTTTGCTTCACCACTTGCGCCTATTAGGTTAGTGAGTCGCTTGCGCATCTTAAATTGTCAAGATCTCTAATAAAAATCCGTAATTATAGGTTCCTTAATTACGTTGTAGGCAGATAATCGTCCGTTAGACACACTTTGTTAGTGCGTTTAATAAATCTCGATCGGAAGTAACCATTTATTTAAAGGTTAAATGTAGATATCGGGTTGGTGATAATTGCTAGGTGTCGAAAGCCACTCGACGTTGTTAGCACCTTTGGCAGTATGTTTGACTGCTTAATTTACTTATCCTGTTTGCAATAACGAGGTTATGTTGATGCAAACACTTTAGGTTACTGAATAAAGGCAGGTGCTGGTTTCTTTGTTTTCAGATAATAATGTTGTGTTGGCGAGATATCAATGTGTACCTAACTACCTAATGAGAGTGAATTTGATAAGCGTAAAGTTAAATAGTGGAGCTTAGTAGGTATTCACTAGAGGCGTCATTGCTTTGCATTTAGCATGATTTTCGTCAAGCGCAAGCCTATTTTGTAATTAAAAAAGGCAGCCGCTAGTTTAAACACTGCGTTCTCCTACCTCGAGCTGAATCAACCTTAGGTGGCCTTAAATCGGTGCTGTGCAGATGAATATGTATATATACATAATAATAGTCGTATGTGAGCTAAATTGCTAAATTTGCTTCATTTTTATATTGATGATAGGCTTGCGCTTGACGACAATCAGGCTTAGTGCAAAGCAATGATGAGGTCTAGGTTGGAACGCGCTTGCCTAGAAGATGCCTATTCACTCTTGCCTTGAAGGTACTTAAGTTATATGTGGCAGGAAACACGTGCGCTGGGAGGATGTTCCAAACGTCGAGCAAAAACGTTTCGTGCGGGCAGATTGGACATCAACCACATAAGGATGCCAACGCAGACGGTTTGTTTCTGGGTGTAATATAACTGCCATACCCCTAACAGGTTAGCCAGCTACCATTTTAGACTGCATCGTCACTTACCATCGCAGGTGAGATCGCAGTCACGGGCTAACTTGTAGTGGAATAAAATGAGTTGAGTAACCAAAACTCTCCTTGCCAATGCTCCAGTCGGGTCAATGGTCCTGCCATGTAGTATAGACAGCCCATCAGATCTCCCATTCCTATTACTCACACTATTACAAAGGCGGACAGTCGGCCGTGATTTATCTGCCCGCATCGCGACCTGCGAACAGCTCGTTATTGCTCTCTCGTTATTTATAATTTATTTTTAACGGTCACCGATTTGTAGCGTGCTATATCGGCTGCTAAGAATGTTGAAAAAACCACTTTGCACCTCACTAACTATACGGCTATTATTAACACATGAGTTATGAGACCCGATACAGACAAATCAATACATAAGTTAAAAACGCAAAAGTTAATCTGTCTGTTATCTTGTCATAACCCATCCGCATAACCGATATGGACAAAATTGGTTACTTATATAGTTTGCATCCTAGAGCTAAACACGCAATTTCTTAAAATCCTTAATCCACGTGGATGATGTAGATATAATTAATATCCGAAACAATTAGTTTATCATCTACAAAGTTGTAAATATAGCGTTATCATAAGGAAGTTATAAGACCAAGCGTTAGTTTAGTTTCCTAATTAAAGAATTAGTAATCCAAGTAAAATGGACTCTATAAAACTTGGATTTTTGACTGCACAATACTAACTTTGGACTACTAAATATACTATTGACTGGTAATAAATTACAAGTGATCAATGTAATAGATTAATTCAACATTAATGCAAATTGTATCATAAAGCGCGCTTTATCTCGAAATCAAATCCAATTAAAACTAGTCAAGCACACGTTGGACACGATAACGTTCGTATATTACCGAGTTTACAAGTCTCAAGCACGGATATCAGCACGAGTAGATATTGGATGAGCTTGATTTATGTGCGCCAACAACATTAAATTACATCTAGATCGAACATCGCTATAAATTTCTGGTCGCACTGTAAATCTGCCTTGTGTATCGACGGTCAAATCATGTAGCCAAACTATATCATTCATTGACATCACCCGCGGTCGGACTGATGTGCAGCGTGTGTGTTTTCCGCTCGAGCGGAAGTCTATGACTGTTTATTCGTTCTCATATTCCATGCAAAAGCCAAAGTTCGCCCGAAACACAGGAGGGAGCAGACTGTTTTCATAACATTTAGGTTTAATATCAAAAGTTCGGAAGCTGGTTCTGTTTGGTTAAGTTTAACAAACTCCACAAGTCTGCAGACACACATACCTAAGTTTTTTAAAAACAAGACTAATATAAATCATCTTAATAGCAGTAGGTATTGCGAAAAATTTACATATCCATTAACGACTTATTGAGTAAAGTCATAATTTTTTCAGAAAAGAAGCTTACCTACTTATGGTATAAAGTAAGCTTTTTTTCTCTCATAAAATAAGTGTTAAGTTTATACTACTACTACTACTATATCTATACTATACTACTTAAGGCTTGCTTCAATCATTATAGTAGGCAATTTTACTACTTTAAAGAAACCACGAAGAACTCTAGGTAGGTACCTGTCTTCCATATCCGTAGGCTAACATTTATTTTATGTTTCAACTGTTGAATAGCTCTTGACAACTGTTGCCAAGGGAGATCTGATAACCGACACTTTTAATTCCAGAAAATTACATATCTCACGGGAACAAAGAAAAAAAAAAACCATGTCCTAACAACTACTGATTTAGTTTGTAAATACATAATTGTGCTATCACTGCATGAAACACAACAGTCAGACTGATGGACCTAGAGATATTTTGGAGAAAATATTAAGTATTCCTTGAAAAGGATTTTGAGAAATTCCAATGAATTCTTAAAAACCCGCAAATTCACGTGCATGATGTCGCGAGAATATTATAAGGTATAGTTGAGAATATTCGACTTGCGGTTTTGGTGAAACCTTTGTCTCCACTCCGTATTTGCGCTTGGCTAATTCATTTACTCAATGTCATGTAGCTCTTGCAAATATTAAATAGATAATAATCTTCCACGAGACATGTCTCGTGCCGGAAACGCCGCCATTACAATCTCATGCCGCTAAATGTCCTGTGCCGTTATGACAATGTTTGACAACCCAGGAATGTATGCTACATGGCTTCACGTAGTTGTTGAGAATTTGATAGCTCCGTAATATTATTCTTTTCTCTCTGCGACTTACGTATTCCTCATTTCTGAGAGTCAAGACCGCTTCCAGTAAAATTCTTCGTGTTGATAATGTCGCATCATGTGATTCGGTCCTTTGCGATAAGTTGACTATCGTGGACCTTTTTATGAAGAGCGCGGATTTGATCCGACCAACACATCGGGCTACATCCCCAAGTTCTCCTTCCGTCTACTTTTCTAGTAATCAAAATCCTTTCAAGGTTTTGTCGCTGCAGTCTAATCTAAAATAAAGCTAACTCATCATAGAATGAAAATTCAATTAGTTTAACGCGTTAAATCACCAACAGATGATGTGCTGCCAAGCGATTTAATAGCGTTCCGGTTCGATGTCGTGTAGAATTCGATACCCATGCCCCTAACACGTTAGCCCGCTACCATCTTAGACTGCATCATCAGGTGAGATCGCAGTCAAGGGCTAACTTGTAGTGGATTAAAATAATAATAATAATAAGATACTGTCTATAAACTATTAATAATTCCTTGATAATACCGATAGAGTACCGTTGACATTTCCGTAGCGATGTCCATCCATTGCACAAATAGTCTCGTTATAGGCTAGATATGAGTCCATGTATGGAGCAATAATTTCATAGTAATAACGGTCTAGCAATAATTAAAAAGGCTTGCTTTACCTAATTGGATGATTATAACGTTGTATAAAGATAAACTTTATATGGAAACATCCGGTCTTTTACTGAACTCATTCATAACGTGCCTCCATATTATCAGATCATTCAATAAAAATATTCTTAGTATAGAACGCTACTTAGATCGTAGTAGCATTTGCCCTCGGCAATACCCGCATCAATAGAGATGGTGCAAAAATCTTTTCTTACTGGTTATTAAATAGAGGGTCTTCCAAAATACCTTAAACTCACATCTTCTGTAAGTTTTAAGTTTGATAACTATTTTAAACTATAGATTAAAGAAATGTGCATTGAAATTGGATGACGTCACAACTATGTATTTCATACAAACTTCAATGCTCGAAGCGCGTTTTTTAAAGTTTGATAAAGAGTTGCTGGTTTGATTGAGTTTTCATCATCCCTATTACGGGGTATGTCATATACCCCGTATGCTAAGCACAAACCTTTACTTACCGAAAAATGAACTGATAAGTAGGCAGTACCAGTTCTCCATTTTTATTCCAATAATTATGCTGGATGATATCTACCCTATTCCGTATAATTATTTTAGAAGCCCTAAAATGTTTGTTGCGTTTATAATTTATGATGATGCCCGCGACTTCGTCCGCGTGGATTAAGATTTTTTGATTCCCGCGGGAACCTTTGTCCTTCCCCAACATACAACCTATCCCTGTACCAAATTTCATTAAAATCGGTTGAAAGATGGGCCGTGAAAGCGTAGCAGACAGACAGACACAGTTTCGCATTTATAATATTAGTATGAACTATAAGAAAAGCGCTTTTTCAATTGGGAATAATTCTTCAATAACAATTCGTCAGCGGAGAAATTCTTTCCGTTTAATAAAAGCTGACTTACAAGATGTATCATTCAACCTGGAATTTTATTTTCGCACCAAAGAAACCCTTTCTCGTCTTTTTGTGTACGCGATCTCATTAGTAAGTTCAATACATCGGAGGCCATGTAATGAATTTTAACAAGTAAACAATACGTCTTATGTTACACTTATAAAACATAGCGTTATTTTCTGCGTACCCTCAATCAAAGAGGGGTTTATAAGAGCATCTTTAGTATTTACTGCCGGCTTTTGCTCGATATCGATTCCATCGAATCGCCATATCAATTGCTTTTATATATCTCTTACAATATTATTTTTTAATTATGAATAGCAATCAAAAGAGCAGACGAGTCACCTGATGTTGAGTAATTACCGCTGCCTATGAATTTTTGCATTACCAGACGAACAGCTACATTCGCATATCGAAGTATCGATACAAGTTATCCGTGCATTTGTGTGCATGGGAATGAAGCATGTGTAGTAGTGCGATTTCATACCTATCCGTTTTGGAAATGCGTCCATAAGAAATCTAATTATGCGCCCCTTCTAAATAGAGGATCTAAATTACCTAAATTCACACTGATGAAATTGCAGACAACAGCTGGATTTAAATATTATTAGATACAGATATTTTAGTGAGTTGCAGCTGTAGAAGTGCCTTTTTCTACCTACCACTTTCATTTGGATCCTTGAATTTATCTGTTTATTCACCCCGCTCAGTAATTGTTCTAGCATGGACATAATCTAAGAATAGCCGATCGCATAGTTTTTGCTTCCATCCCTATCTAACCTATTCCATCGTTCACTCGTTAACTGACTAAGATAATATAAAGGCCTGGTCAGAATCACACAATGAACTCGTATTCGTTTTGTGATACAGTATTTATTACGCTAATGATGTCCGCGACTTCGTCCGCGTGGATTAAGGTTTTTTGGTTCCTGCGGGAACTCTTTAATTTTCCGGCATAAAAAGTAGCCTATGTCCTTCCCCGGGATACAAACTATCCCTATGCCAAATTTCATCAAAATCGGTTGAACAAATGGGCCGTGAAAGCGTAGCAAACAGATAGATAGACAGACAGACAGAAACACTTTCGCATTTATAATATTAGTATAGAAGGATGGATATGGATAAACACAGATTTTTACACATTTACTGCCAATTTTCATTACATGGTAGCGAGCTAACCTGATTATTAAATCCATGCCCCTAATCTGTTTTTACACAACACCGTACCGGAACGGCATATTGCTTGGCGGTAGGTACGTCTTTGCTGGTACGGTGGTAATCTGCAGCTATCTTAACTTCCCGGGATAATCCTTGGGATCAAAGTAAGACAGACTGCAGAGCTCGACGGCTGTAGCCTGAACGCTTTCCTACAATTCTTTGTATTACAACTACAAAAGGAGACGCGTTTGACATGTTACCCTCGCCAACGCGCGTTTTGTTTGCCCAAGCCTTAACCGACGAAGCTGTGAAGCTGACGACGATGTTTTCCATATTTGTGGTTGGTATTAACCGGTGCTGCCAACAACTTTTACTGCTTAAGAATAATTATAGATCACAACGGTCGCGTGAGACTGCGATCCCGATGTTTTAT
Organism: Erebia aethiops; assembly: GCA_923060345.2. Classification (NCBI taxonomy): domain Eukaryota; kingdom Metazoa; phylum Arthropoda; class Insecta; order Lepidoptera; family Nymphalidae; genus Erebia; species Erebia aethiops. The sequence goes on from OV281087.1 coordinate 16,970,487, forward strand.
AATTAACTTTGACATTGTTAGCGGAGAGTTGGTGGTACGTTTTGGGGAGGTCCGTTATAAAACAAATCCGGCTAAATAATTTGCCTGTTTTTATCGTGTCTACGTTCCATTGTACAGGCAATGACGTCGTCGACTTAGCTGATTAGAGTCCACTGTTAGACATAGGACACTTGTAGGGATTTCAAAATCCACTTTGTGCTGTTTATGTCCAACTGCCGCTGTAGGTACGCAACTCGCTTGATATCGCCTATCGATTGGTAAGTTTACCAATGCTGCATTTTATGGTGTGATGTCTTCGCGCATTCACACCTTGGGTTCATCGGTCATCCAAGCATTGCTAATTTGATGCCTTGGACAATTGGACTTGACATCCCGAACATGCTCTCCGTGCCTCGTTTAGATACCGATTGAGCTTTCTTAAGAATGTAGATCTCCATATTTCCCACCAGATCTAAGACTAGATCCGTTTTCATGGGAGCTTTGACGTTTGTTTATTGGTTTATTTCACCTGCTCGCTTGTGACAATTGATGTCGTGGGAACACTTGCATATTAATTTAATTCTAAGAAAGGAAAATGTTACGCTCGTTACGAATGTAAATCAATCACTAATCACCAATTAAATAGGTAGACTAAGTAAAACTCGTACGTGTTACTACTTCTGAAATGAAAGATACTATGAAACCTGTTAATACTCGCCAAGTAAAGTTCACACAAACAAAAGTGACAATGTAAATATAGAAGCACTGGCTGATGTCCGCGACTTGGAATAAGTTTTTTAATTCACATGGAAAAATTTTAATTTTCCGGAATAAAATCCTCAACTATATACTCACCCATGCAAAAGTCACGTCGATCCGTTGCTCTGTTACGGCCCGATTGAAGGGCAAACCAACAAGCAAACAGACTTTCGCATTTATAATATTAGTATGATTAGTTTTAATCTTGTAGGAAGCGTAGTGCATTCTTTTTAAATCTAATTGAAAAAATAGAAAATGCATTGATATAGTCTTCACTTTATGGGCGAAAGGTCTAAAGTGAGTGAGACTCTAAAGTGAATCGCTGCACAAGTGACACTAAATCATTTTCTGTGAATATCTCGTTATTTTATTACGTTAGATATTTTGTCTAGGTATTTGTTAATACCACAACTATCTACGAATCGACTTGCTAAGTATCTGCAGGCGTAAATTCTCCTGCAAAAACGCTTTATCATACTTAATTGGGAATAAATATAAAACTATATTTGAGTTGAAATGTGTGATGCATAAACCCATTATTAACTCTCCATAAATGGAACACAGCATGCCATGCAGTTATAGCCTTATCTGTGGAAGACGCTTTTTGCTAAATGCCACGTTTCGCTAATAACACCGGTCAAAGTTGTACTGAAATCATAAATGGCTTTACTAGTTTTTGTTCCACAAACTACTGTTGGTTTACTCAATAGCCTTGAGAGCGTAATTTGTTTATTTATGTTGCTGCACCTACCCACAAAAAGGTATCAGCGAGTAAAAAGCAATAATTTAGCTTGATACCTAGTAGTTAAAACACATTTTGGTTCATCCATATATATGTCCGTACTAGATGGGCCCTTTCATGTAAATAAATTGGGCGTCTGACCTGTGGACCGCGTTCCACACCTGTATAAGCTTGTCCTTGTCCCCGCCGTAGCGCTGTCCCGTTTTTCAAACTATATTACGTTAGTGAAAGTGTAACCCGCTTTATGATGGCATGAAGTTGCTGAATTAGAAAGGTAAATATCCAGCATTGGTCGTAAATAGACTGATGTAGATGATAATTATAGCTCAAGTTTATTAGTAAAAGGTTAAAATTCTAGAACTGCCTTAGGTACCACCACTGCACTTTTGTAGCGTACCTATTGTATCAGACAGAGCTAAGATTAGCTAAGCTATGTGCTATAAGATGAAAATTTCACTCACATAGTTCGATTTGATGCTCGCACATCCTTGGTTGACCAGCTGTCTTACATAACCACTATTTACCATTACAAAGAAGGTATTGTAAGCGGCCGATTCTGGCGCGTCTAACTAGAGCTCCTCTCTTTGGGCACCATTTCCCTAAACCATAGGAAAACCATTTTGGAGTACCTACCAACCTATTCGACCTATAAACGAATCTACGATTCGAGCTATAAACAACTGAAATAGATGTCACCGAGGTTAAATTTAACTTGAGATCCCTTACCCAAAAAACATTTTTTTATTGAGATTATCACCATAAGATACGAGTGCAAAACCTGTAACTATACGTCTGCCCATGGTGGATTAATAACATATATAAAATATAACGTATTTCATATAAACCCAAAACTTGCGTACATACTGGTTGTTGGATGCTATCTGGTAAGGGAGCCTTAGTACTTGTACTTCGTGAACCTGGCTGGATAGCGTCCTACGATATTCAATCTGCCTATGGTGGATTTATAACATACTTAAATATAACATATTACATATAAACCCATAACATACAATTATCATTGCAGGTTGAGTTGGGCCTGTAGAATATATCACTCGCTTCGGCGATGCATCGGCACGGCTGGTTCTGTCTTGATGTTTACCTCGGTAGGACGTCAAGATGGGATAGGTTGTTGTTGAACCAGAGAGCTTGCTTTCTGTGCGTAGTACACTTCGTGTACATTTCTATGTTCTACAGTACGTCTGATTTTACCATGCGATTTTATTGTAACAACATATTATCCTATTATATGGAATTACTATGTTTGCTATGGTCGAACGATAACTAACTATTATATAAAATTACTACGATGTTCGCTATGGTCGAACGATTACTAATCATGGTTGATGGGACTCTGTTTACTATTACCAATATCAAACTTACTTCCAAACAATGTTCTACTACCCATGATGGTTGCGCGCTACATTTGATTAATATACTATTACTGAAGGTTGCATCACGCCTGTGGACTCTGTTTCGTTGCGGCGAACATCCCTGCAGTGCGCCTGGTGTATCCTTGAAACCTATTACAGGTATATGTGGGATTACACCACTTTAAAAATGTAATTATCCAGCTTTATGCTGACATAAGTGGAACGCACCACTCTAAAGTACACTCGTGTACGTTGCGCCATTTCGCGGTTGATGCCTAGTGGTTGGGGGGGGAGGCTTGTTGGCTTTTGGTATTTTATGAGGCTTATTGGCCCATGTTCTCATGTATCGATATGTCTTTTGGAATACCAAGAGTGGGAAGAAGACTACCGTTGATGGCGGGGCGGAGCCAGTCAACCATCATTTATTTTTTTAGTCAAAGTAAATGATGCCAAACAAAGCACCTTCCTTAATCAAGGAAGATGCTTGCCACTAGGGTTAATTAGCTTCACCACTGTGTGACCTTATGGAGTCTTATGGGACAACTTAAATGTATGTTACATAAGATAGAAATCGAAACTCTGAGTAACTATCCATATATAAGGTCAACTCTCTTGATTCTAAGTATATTTCGCATAGAAATATAATATGAATGATCCTATACATAAAGACTGGTTTATTGTGTATTAGATAAGTAATAAGGCATTTAAACGAACAAAGAGCAATATACTTGAACAGAAACGCATAGCATAAAATACACGTCTAAATGTGTGTCATGGTTGTATACTATTTTGATACTCGAACACGTTAAATATAAAACCCTCGAATGAAACGCGTGTCATAGTTGTATACTATTTCAATACTCGAATGCGCGAATAAGCGTTTGCCTTCACTTTGTTGATTTATACTTGATCATTTTTACAACTTTTCTATAACTCGAACGCGTAACTTAAACCAGTCTTGTGTAAACTAAATTCATTGAAATCAGTTCTTAAACTAGTCGTTGGGTTGATTGAATTCGAAGCTTCTGAAACTCTAAAAGATCTTGGATTATTATGGACGCAACGATGATGAGGGTTTTACTGCTAGATGATTCGCGAGCCATTACAAAAAAATATTGAATTTTATTTGTAGAGAGAGGTATAGATTCTTAGGGACCCCGTCAGGTTAGTTACAAACCGAGCTCGATATTTAATGAATTTTGAAATTAAATTGCCTGATATCAAGTTGCAAAAACCTTGCAAAAATATTATCGAGTTCAACCCGCCAATTTTTATTTTTCTCGGTAAGAGATAGATCGCTTATGCGATTTTACGGGAAATTAATTTTGGCAGTGAGCGACAGGGCGCGGTCCCGTGCGATGATTTGTTGCGATCCGAACGTGCTCGCTACACATCCAGATTATGACGTGCAAGATTTGCTCAAAGTGCCTCCTGAGTGGGCTATAAAAATTATATCTGACTATAATGATATTTTTTGCGAAGAAAACTTTATTTGCGTAGTAATATTATGGCACTAAAGTATCTCATATCATCATATCATACTAATATTATAAATGCGAAAGTGTGTCTGTCTGTCTGTCTGTCTGTCTGCTACGCTTTCAGGGCCCATCTGTTTTACAGATTTTGATGAAATCTGGTACAGGGATGGGTTATATCCCAAGGAAGTACATTTTATACAACTTTTTATCCCGGTAATTTAAAGATTTTTTATTTTATTTTATTAACTACAAGCTAGCCCTTGACTGCGATCTCACCTGATGGTAAGTGATGATGCACTCTAAGATGGTAGCGGGCTAACCTGTTAGGGGCATGGCAGTTATATTAAACCCATACCCCTTCGGTTTCTACACGGCATCGTACCGGAACGCTAAATCGCTTGGCGGCACGTCTTTGCCGGTAGGGTGGTAACTAGCCACGGCCGAAGCCTCCCACCAGGCAAAAAGTTCCCGCGGGAATTAAAAAACTTAATCCATGCGGACGAAGTCGCGGGCATCATCTAGTAGGCATATATGTATTGGATATTGCAATATGCACAAACCACCAAGGGTCAACGAATACATATTCAACATCTCAGAAATAAAATCAATTAATTATTAAACAAATTATTTAATTGCATACGTTTCATTCAATCAAAAAAAAAACTTCGCGATAACCTTACAATTTACAATCGAAAATTATTCTAGTAGGTACTTTCTGCACCACTAGGCTTGTTACCGAAATTGCTTAAAAAGTAGCTCGTTTATAACCGCCTAGCTCTATAAAAGACATTCAAGGTCCTAACGGCATATTCCAGGAAAGCATTGCTTGATAGAGTTTTAACCACATTAAATCCTACTCTCGGTGTACCTACTCGTACGTAAATCGTAAAAAAGGTTAATGTTTATTTGAATTTACGTAATAAAGTCCACTCATAAACCCTCGCCTGGGTGGTATGGTACGGCCGTAAAGCTCGGAAATATGAAATTATAATGTGTGCAGATTATCTTTTTTGGCTGTATCAGGACATATTTCTTTTAGAGGTAATTACCCAAAACCTGTGCAAAAATACTGTTAATTGATTGACTGATTGATTGATTCATTACCAACCATCCTAAAATGACCACGGTGACTTTATAAAGAAACTAGATAGTTACCGCCCGTGACCTCATCCGCGTGAATATCAAAAATCCCCGGGGAACTCTTAAGGGCAAAACACACAGGAAGCGGGCGCGTGTCGGGCGCGGGTCGGGTCGGGTGTCAGGCGGGTTGAATTCCTTGTATTTAAATGGAAGACATCACACGGAACGCGGCCGCGGGTCGGGCGCGTGGCGGGTGTCGCTGTGTGATGTCGTCCATATAAATACAAGGAATTCAACCAGCCGCGTACCCGACCCGACCCGCGCCCGCTCCCTGTGTGTTTTGCCCTTTAGTGTGAGATCTATAGAGCGAATTTTGACTTTGCTTAGACATGGTTAAAACGAGACAGATTTATGTTACTCACATAAGTCCGTCTCGTTTTAACTCTCAGTAAAGTCTGAGCTAAGCACTCTATAGATCTCAGCAGTAGACTTTCCTAATCTATACCTACTGGTGAAAAAAATCACGAAAATCCATTTTCCTGTTGCGTAGCGGTTGAAAGGCCGATCATTAAAGTAACAAACAAATACAATTTGACATACCTAAGTCATTTTTTGTATGTATTAGTACGCATTTAAATACCACTTTATTTACTTGCAATTTGAATAATTCTTTCCAAGCTGACCAAAATTCTTTTAACAAGATAAAAACTATCACTCATTGACATAAAATACGTTTCAAGCTGCCCGAAAAGGTTTAGAATATGGAGAAGCATATGTAATTATCTTCCGTCTGTTTTTAAAAATATTTTTTACTAGCTGATGCCCGCGATTCGTCCGCGTGGAATAAGTATTTTTTAACTGCCACGAAAAATTTTCAATTTTCCGGGATAAATAGTACACTCCAGGTCCTCAACTATACCCATGCAAAAAATCACGTCAGTACATTGCTCTGTTGCGGCGTGATTGAAGGATAAACCAACAAACAAACACACTTTCGCATTTATACTATTGGTAAGATATTTCATTCCATTCCGTCAGCAAGTATGCTTCCACTGCTGGACTTAGACCTATTCGACGATTGCTTGTTATGTAAAAAGTATTCCATCAATTTAAACGCTATCTGAGATCTCAATGTAGATGACTGTATTTGTGAAGATAAAATAATACCTTCATCGGTATGCGTAGACGCATCTCACTAGTAGTTATTCCTCTGCAATTAATCGAGTGAAATGCTATACTCGCCTCCGGTCTGTCTTCGGACGCGTAATGCACCGTGATTTATGTTCTACCAACACGCCGTTTATCTTATTACCACGTTCAATAACTTTATCATTGATATCAAAAATAGCGACAAAAATGCCACACGAAAATGGTCTTTAAAATACATTTAATATGAGTGTACAGGAGATTCTTCGTTAAAATTGTTTTAGAAGATTAACGCGTTAACCAGTTTTTGTAGAGGCTCGTAGAAAAAGTTATCGTTTGTAGTCTCAGATATTGAATCATAGAGATCGTTGTATTGAACTACTAATTATGTTTCAAAATTTATTGTTCTTAGCACTTTACTCATTACTACTAACTTTCATAATTATTATGATGCTTTCTTGTCCATCTAAATTGTGGAAATCTTATTGACGCCAAGAAGATCTGAAGAAGGGTAAAATCATGTGGGCGGAGGCGTGCAGTTCATCTTACTAGTATTATAAATGCGAAAGTTTGAATGGATGTATGGATGTTTGTTATTCAATCCCACCCCAACGGCTGAACGGATCTGGCTGAAATTTGGCACAGAGATAGATTATAGTCTGGAATAGCACATCATTTTTATTCCGGAAAATTAAATAGTTCCTGCGGGAACCAAAACACCTCAAACCACGCAGACGAAGTCGCGGGCATTCGCTAGTAGAGACATAAAGATACCGCTATCCCTAATTGAAAAGTGCATATTTTTACAAGAAAAGGTAACCCGGCTAAACCTAGTTTTAAATCATGTGCCACTCACTGCGTATGGGATGGAAGGTCGATTAATTGTACCTTTTACTACTTTATATTTTTTTGAGGAGGTTTAATTAATACATACTTGGATTGCATGAATATCAACCGGGTGCACAAAAACCTAGAGACAACGAACGTTAAGACTGTTTACAATTTTAATCCGCCACATGATTAAAGAAATATCTCTTCAATTTTATTTGAAAGATTAAATTCAACATTAACTTACCATACAAAATGTCTATTTGGGAAAACATTTGTTTGCATACGTAAACAGTCTTAACATTATAAGCGTAGCGTATTAAAACACTGTAGGGTTATATTTCAAGTTTAAGCCCGTAAACGCATAACAAATTATCATTTGGAGAGCTGATGTCGTGTGAAATCGATTCATATTCAACCCGCAACGCCTTGAGGCGGTGGTAAACACGATTGAAATTCGACATGTTACTAAAATGCACCAATAATGATATGTAAATGAGTCCAGTGGAACAAAAACTTAATACTTTAGGGTAAGGGTGGATTCTCATGGTCCTGGATAGCACGAACTGTGATGCCTTCAAAGATCGTACTGCTACTACTACTTTGCATCTGCTCGTACTACTATTGCTGCAATGCTGATGCTTAAAACTGGGGTTTTTTCATCGTAACAGTTCATTCCCCTATCTAAATATTACAAGAAGATTATTGAATGCATCTTATAAAACATACTGCGTTTGAACCATAGGTACAGACTGAAATGTCTGGCGTAGTTTAATTCAAGAAATGTTCATTTAACTTGACTTTAAAACCAAGATACAATTATTCAAGTCATAGTGTATACAAGGACCTAGCTTTTTTCCCCATTAGTAACTTTATCACGTCTTTATCAGTCCAGTGTACACCATGCGGTACAATAGCTCAGAATATAAACCTTTGAGCTCTAGTACTGCGGTAGTAGTTGGTAGCCACTACTTATTTGATAAGGGGCGGTGCGGTTCGTACTCTCATAGGTTGTGAGAGGGCACCATTATGGGTATTATTCACATAGTACAATTTCCATATATTTCGGTACGAAGAACTTCCGTTTGGGCCAGCGGACGTGTCAAGTGTTCGAACACGGTAGCGACTAGCGAACGTTCCAGTTTGAGTTTTGTGATTTTGAGAACAATCTCAAACTGTTGAACTAGCGCATATAAACAAAGCATTATTGTTGTGTATTGCGTGTTCATAATTTTCGCTGCTCAAATTACTCTGCTCAGCTATAATATTTAAAGGTGAAGAATCGAAAAGGGTGGCATACTCGTATGACCGCAAACACTGGCGAGTACTGAAGGAGGCTTTTGCCGCGTGACACACAGGGTAAGGGGACTTTCTGTGATGTAATTAATTTAACCATAACCTTGTAAACTCTGAAATAAAAGGCTTTTATTTTATTTTATAAATATTAAAGGTATCAAGTGGCAATAGTGTTATTTCATATTCAGGGTTAATACGAAATGTTTCAAGTAATGAATATATAATCCGACGAATAAATTTAATATTTTGGCAGATTTCCAATACAAAAACTGTCAAAACGTCAAGGTACATAAATATTATTTGGCAATTGAAAAAAAGGCCCTTATCGGAATTTTTGCTGGTCTGTAAAACTTCAATATACAAACACAAATGTTATATATTTAATAGCCAGACGAGACACGAAGATGTAGGAGATCAATGACACCAGAAGAAGTCCAATGTCATGATTTATCTTTTACTAGATGATGCCCGCGACTTCGTCCGCGTGGATTAAGGTTTCAATTCCCGCGGGAACTCCTTAATTTTCCGGGATAGAAAGTATAATTCTATGTCCTTCCCCGGGATGTAACCTACCTCTATACCAAATTTCATCAAAATAGGTTGAATAGATGGGCCGTGAAAGCGTAGCAGACATACAGACAGACAAACAAACTTTCTCATTTATAATATTAGTATGGATATGATTGTGGTCATATAATATCTAATATTAACTATGCAATGTTTAAAAAAAAACCAGATTATTTACGTATAAAAGAGTCGTGACTCACAACGACCAACTCGTCAGTAGGTAATCATTGCCCAGCCCAAACACTTGGATCCAGAGAGCTAAATTTCTGCCCAAAGGTCCACTTTGTAATCTAGACAAGGAATTAAGCGGAATTTTTCGAAATTCCCATGAGAGTAAAGCCACAGGCGGCCGCCAGTTGTTACATATAAATATTACTTCAACCATTAATTTATTTTCAATTAAGCGCATACCAAACCTGTTACCGATACTAATAACGTATGCTTACGAAAAAGTGAATTCGGTTCTGTTTATGCCTATAAATCCCTATTCTTAATCACATAATGTATAATCATTATTGCTTATGATATTAACGCTCGCCGTATCGATATCAACAGATAATCTTACACTATCAAATCATCTTACCAAGTCGTAAATATGCAGCGATAATATATGTTCGCCCGTTTCCATAACGCCTCGTAATAAGCCGCCGCGGTTAAGGCGCTGTGTGTGGTCAGGGGGGGGGTCTCCAAAGCAGTGTATCCATTAAATGGTGGCATATGGAAGATTGAAAAAAATATATGATGTTTTCAAGACCTTAACTCAGATATTGTTTTATCCCAAAACACGATTTAAACAACTTCGCTGCATAAAAAATAAATTCAAACATACCTCTTATTACAGTTTTCAAATCAACACATCTCCAAATTGAAAACCTCAATTTACTTGAAAAATATATCATTAAATTCCAAATTCTAAATGACATCCATTGATTTATTAATATTTATTAAAATGTACACATATTTTCTGTTTTCCATTGTATTCCGGTTTTTCGAGAAGCGCTAGCTCATTTTCACCTCCGCCAGTGTTCGAAAGAACTTCACAGACGATGGATCTGTGCTCCTTTGCTCCAGCGTTTAAATCGATATTTTAAAATGGTTTTCAAACATAACATGAATAAGACTAATGTTTATTCAACATGAATTGACAGAAGACGTGGATATTACAACTTTCGTGAGCTATCTTCTTTTATATAACTAAAAATACATAATCAAATAAAGTATGAATATGTGTTCTCTGACCAAACTTTTGACAGCTCGAAATAATGATGCCGTAATGCGCTATCCATTCGATTTTTGACAACAATCGACTTCATTTACGAAGAAGTTTTAATCGATTTGACACATTGATATTACAACTTTTTGTATTGTTTTATAAACATACCCAGGCGTCTAAATGTCTTTTTTATGTATTAAAATAAATATTTTTGGTGAAGCAATGCTGTAAATGTATATTTTATTATTTGGCAACATCAATAAGGCAGGTCATAGAAACCATCCAACGCCAAAGATGACGCTACTTAAATGACAATCAAGTGAGCTTGTGTTGCAGCTTCGTAATTATTTTGAAAACTATTTTCAAACTTAAAATCGTACTAGTAATTACTAGATTGACATACGAGTTGCGAAATATCGCATAAAAAGGCACGTCGCTTCACTATTTAAAAAAAAACTCCTGCTGGTTGTAACAATGACGTCTTTTATATTTCCAAGAAGTAGGTAAGTTGTCAAACATCCAATTACTGTCAGAGGGTTCACTGCCATCGCATAGAGCAGTATTACTTAAAAATGTCAGTTTTATATCACGTACCTTGAAGGTCCTAAAATAAGGATTATAATTCTAAAAACACGAACGTCAACAATATTAAAACAATACGGATTTAAGCGATAGTAGTATGCCTCCAGTGCAATTTTTGATATGAATGGAAAATAACAAAACAGTGGTAAGACAGAAAGGAAAACTGAAAATCAAGCATTGCCACTTCAGCTTGCTACTGCCTACTCGTCCGCTCTCATTGGACCAGACCGACCAGATAATATTATTATATCGAAAGCTTGCTGAGTAAGGACCTAGTAGTGTCTCAAATACTTCAAATAAGTGCCTATTGCAAGTTTTATTACTAATTGATTGGATATTAGATACCCTTAGGGTTTCGTTTCTGGGACCCGGGAGTTAGAAATTTCCGGGAAATACGTCGTTGGTTTTTTTTGTGATTTCCCGTTTTTGTGTACAGAGTATTTTTTTAACTTATCTCTTGAGAAATATTTGAGAACAAGTTGATATCTTAAACTTGTTTATTATAATTCTCCCTGACTACTAGGGCATGCATTCGGTGCTGTGTTTGAGTACCGGGAAATTTTGGACCTATATTGGCACGGAACCGGGAATTCCCGGGACTTTCGATACTTTCGATACTACCTTAAATTATCACAAAAACACGGCTAAGACATTACAGAAAGTATGAAATAGACCAAATATTACTGTTCATTAGGCGTTATACAAAAATTTATCGCATAATATTTCACACAGGAATATACTGAATATTACTATTCATTAGGCATTATACAAAAATTTATCGCATAATATTTCACACAGGACTGTAAATTCATGATTTTTTCATGTACTTGTACCATAACTCGCTTCGTTACAAATTTCAAAGTTTTATTGTAGTTCATAGGTTTTACAGAGATTGCGTCTTGTATGAAAATACACTTTGAAAAGTTGAAATTTTTTTTATCGTGATACGCTCATATGTAACTACTTTTATAGCAATTAGAAGCCAGTGCAAATATAAATTTACTACATCAAGCAGTTTATGAGAAACAAGCCTTGAGGCTTGGATACACGGACAACAAAGTGATCCTTTACGGGTCTTTTTTTATAGACAGGCGTACGTAGTAACCTCACCTCAAAGAATTACAAATGTTAATCTAAATCAACAATATTTTCCAACCCATACTCAGTATTCCCAAGAGAATCTCGTGAAGATGTTACTCTCTCCTATTCTGTGCCGTTTTTTGGTTTTGCCGCACGCTGATTTGGTCTCTACAATTATATTGGATATGGTACCTCTTAGTATTTTTGGTATCCATTCACCGTCCTCCCCGTACGTATGGAGGATCCTAGGATCGAGGACCCTAGGATTTTCTAAAGACGTTTCCTATCAGCCATAAAGAGCCTCGTTACTGCTGCGTTACTGTCCAGGATTCACATCCATACATAAAGATTGGACTGTTCACAGTCTTGGTTTTTACATAACATTGTATGGAGAACTCCTGAGCATCTTAGGGAATTATGGATACGGATATCCATATTTTCTTTCCCTCTGCTATTGGTATAATTGACAGTGGAGTCAAAAATCAAAATTTAGTAGCCTCGGGCTTATGAGGTATATTTTATATTACAGTCTATCAATATTTTCCTGTCAATCTTCATGTGAAATTTATGAAAGTAACGATACAATTAACAGAATATAGCATAATCTACTGTAATTTATTATGGCTGAACAAATTTTATTCCAGTGACAGATCCATCAATTCATTGATCTTCAAAAAAGCTCTTCTCTGCTGGTAAATAATACTTACCAGAAAGACTAACATACGAAACTGTACGAAGTGGCAGTAAAATAATCGTTATAGCCAAAGTAAAAATAGGGGTTTTTAAACTAATACCTCGAATTTGTGAGCATAAAATACAGTATAGTGAATTAAATTATTGTTACATGCAGAAATATCCACACTTAATTAGAGAAGAATCGACAGAATGTATGTACTTCGAGTCTCAAAAGTATCAAAAGTACCGGTTTTATGGTGTGGAGAACCGGGACTGAAAATGATTCAGAAGTACCGGGAATTTTTGGTACCAGGAATTATCGGGAGCATGCCCTATTGACTAGGTACCTCACTCGCGCAGTGCTGAGCACTATTGTCTTAACGTGGGATGTACCGGGTTTAATCCCCAGCACAGTGAATTTGGGAATTGGGCGTATTTTTGTAAAATTGTACATGAAATAAAATCGATGTTTTTTTTTCATCATGTTTTGTTATTTTATTGATAAATTTGTGTTTCTTAGTTATTTATCTTTATGAGCAGTAGCACTGTTTACAAATATTATGTTAAATTAAAGTAAAAACAATCATTTTAAAATTAAGTGACGGAGAATTATTCCATTGAGTAACTAAACTTTATCTCACAAAAGGCACTTAAAAAAACAACTTTAGATAAGATTCACAGAAGTGTTTAACTAGTCTTACCAATCATGCCAATCACAAAAATAGGACAGCAAACATAAAATAACAGAAACACTATCAAAATTTGATAATTTTAGTTCTTTTGACTAACGTAAAGGCAAATTTATGTCATAATTTATTATATAACTTCTGAAATAGACAATGCTTTTTATTTTTGTTTTTGCAAGTAAGTTAGTTTACGATAAAAAATATTCATTTAAATATAACATAACAATAACTTATATTAATGATAAATTGTCAATATTATAAGTATTTATGCAATACTAGCCGATGCCCGCGACTTCGTACGCGTGGATCGAAGTTTTGTGGTTCCCGCGAGAACTCTTTAATTTTTCGGGATAAAAAGTAGCCTATTTGCTATTCCAGACTACAATCTATATCTGTGCCAAATTTCGGCCAGATCCGTTCAGCCGTTGGGGCGTGATTGAGTAACAAACATCCATACATCCATTCATACATCCATACATCCATCTGTCCAAACTTTTTGGAGGATTTTTTGAGAGGACAATTTGTCAGTGGAACCTTGACAATTACTCAAAGGAAAAGTAAGGGCACTGATCACAATGTTAAGAATTATTGTACTTTCTTACCATAAAACTATAATAGTCGTAGTAGGTACTTTTGAGTATTTTAAACTCTTTATTCTTTATTTTGTACTTAAATTGTTATAGATGTTATAGATGTTATAGATGTTATCAAAATTTAGGCATTACTCACAAACCCATTTCAAAATTCTTCCAATGTCATTAATTTAGTTTTGGAAAATTTAATAGTCCAAATGTGATAAAATTAGTAGCTGAACCTTCAGCCGCGCAGAGAACTGATCCGGCAGCTTTAATACAGAATCGCAAGATCCTAGGTAAGCTGCTGGCTCAATCCATTTTTATATGTGATACCTACTACTTACTGAGGACTATAATCTTGTATATAATATTATAATGCTACTTTTAGGAATGTTATGTACTTACTTAAAATTGGTAATTGTACTGTAATCTTTTGGAATAAATGAATTTATTATTATTATTATTATTATTATTAAATTATGTAAAATGTCGTCTATAAAATATAAGTAGAACTTCCAACCAATGTATAGTATGTTAAATCACATTGTAAGAATGATTATAAGTAACAATTTTTTTTTGCGTTTTGTCTTCTTCGATTCTCCCTTTCTGATATTTTATCTCACCTCGGATATTTTTCTTGTTCTAGATTTTACGAGCTCCAAGTGTTATTTTCTTATATATTATTGTTTGAACTTTTAAGAGTCCCTCTTTAATTTCTCTATATGCCGCCTTGTTATTTCACCAGATGTCAGCGCCATTGTTACACCTGAATAATTTAATATATACAATACTCGTTTCCAATGCAAAACTCGGGGCCGTAAAAGCTTAACCGTGTACAAACCTTTAGAAATCCATTGAGTACCAATTTGTTCAATTGACTGACAATTTCGAAAGAGTTACTTAAAGGACCGTAATGAATTCACGGCAACAATATTTTCTTGCATTGTATTTCAAGAATTTAAATATTCTGAATTTTCTCTGGTCTGGCCTGGTAGGAGGCTTCAGCCGTGGCTAGTTACCAATTACCACCCTACCGCCAAAGACGTGCAGCCAAGCTATTTAGCGTTCCGGTAGGATGTCGTGTAGAAACCGATTAGGGATATGGACTAGGGTTTAATATAACTGCCATACCCCAAACAGGTTAGCCCGCTACCATCTTAGACTGCATCATCACTTACCATCAGGTGAGATCGCAGTCAAGGGCTAACTTGTATTTAATTTTAAAAAAACTGGATATAAGGTACATAAAAGTAGCAATAACTATTTTTAAAAAAATCCCGATTCTCGGGAATTCCCGGGAATCGGCCAACTTTATTCCCGTTTCCTTGAGTTGAAAATTTGCCGTTCCCGAGATTTAATTTTAATTTTGATTGAGTGGGATTTTTAAAAAGTTAATTTGTTTAGTTTCACCCAACCTAAGTCCAGTTAATTAATATAATAGGTTTTGCTTCGGACATAATATTGTCAATCAAACTTATCATTTTAGAGTACGGAAACAACGTACAAATTTGAAATTTTACATAAATTGGCTAATTTGCGGTTTTGGCTCTTACGAAGTTCTACCATATAGATAATTCTGTATGTAAAGATAAAAAATCATGACACCAAAATTGTATGATTTTCTTCGTTTTTTATTTTTGAGTATTTTTCAAACACTGTAAATAATACTATATGTCTGCAAAAGACTAGAAATTGATTTCAATGATCAATTTCCAACATCTTTTTGCTATTTAAATTTTTGAAATAACATCTGTATTTCTTGTTTCTGACAAAAAATGAATATCAGACTCTTAGTCGGTAAGTACATTGTATATACGTATGATATTGATTTATGCCACAATTATACTTGTAATTAACTCACGTAAGTAGTTTATGTAAATAAGATACTTATGTAACTCTAGATGATGCCCTCGACTTCGTCCACATGGATTAAGATTTTTTGACTCCCGCGGTAACTGTTTAATTTTCCAGGATAATGGTTCCGGGTAGCCTATGTCCTTTTCCGGGATGTAATCTATCTTTGTACCAAATTTCATCAAAATCGTTTGAGTAGTTGGGCCGTGCAAGCGTAGCAGACAGACAGACACACTTTCGCATTTATTATATTTTGTATGGATATTAGTATGCTGGGCTAACTAATGCCCGCGACTTCGTCCGCGTGGTTGAAGTTTTTTTTATTCCCGCGGGAACTCCTTAAATTTCGGGATAAAAATTCACTCTCCCTCAACTATACCCACGCCAAAAATAACGTCGAACCATTGCTCCGTTGCGGCGTGATTGACGGGCAATTCAATTAACAATCACACTTTCGCATTTATAATATTAAGTATTAATATGGATTTGCACACGATATGCGATTTACAATAGGTATTTTGTCAATTACCTACTCATGTAAGAGACTTTGGTACGTGATTTACTCACTTACGTTATTCTATCAATTTCACAAATTTTGAGTTACCGTGTTTTGTCATCCGAGGGCATCCGTGACATGCTATGACAAGCGCGCGAAAATAAAGAAAACCGCGACGGGAGCGCCACCCGGCCGAAGTGGGCATAACTGGCGTGAGGGGTGAGAACTGAGGAGAGCCAACCTCTCGATTTGTGTTTTGATTTTAAGAGCTGACAGCGCCTTAATACTTCATCAATAATTCATAATATGTGAGTGTTATTAGTAAGGTTTTAAATCGACTGAGCCGCCTGTCCTACGGATCGGGGTTTTTCTTATGCTTTATTTACACGTTTCGGCCAACGTAAACCAACGCGGCCTGTCAATATTGAATCGTATACTTCCTGCGTTTCATGTGATGTATGTCGAATTTTGAAATGGAAAACATTGAGGCTACACATCTTCTTCGTGATATCTTGGAGTAAATAATATGCCACTTGTCAGCTGTTATGGGACTGACAAGTCTACAGACTCGCTAACATATTGGTATTCGACGAATATTTCGAATTTGTAGCATTTATTGAGATTTGCACTTCATATGCTTATGTATAGGTATGTTTCAAAGAAACCATGGTGAGCGAGGATCTCCATATTGTACTAACTTAATCGTAAAGTAAAAAATAATGGAAATTCCATCCTTCCTATCCCATCGCAGGAATAGGGATGATGACAACTCAATCAAATCAGCAACTCTTTATCGAACTTAAAAACTCGCTTCTAGTATGGAAGTTGTATGAAATTCACAATAGTGACGTCATCAAATTTCAACGCACTTTTTTCCTTTAATCTATATTTTAAAATGGTTGACAAACTTAAAACTAACGAGGATGTGAATTTTAGGTCTTTTAGAAGACCCTCTATTTAATTATCAGTTAGAAATAATTTATTTTTGATATAGGCATCATCCCTATTAAGCTTACATAGAGTTCCACCTCGGGTAAGATATCGGCCGTAACGTGTAGAGGGCGCTTTTCGAATAGTTCTTTTTAGCTGGTATTTATTTTTTTACCGGATTCTAAATTGTATTTCACACTTTCTTCTAAAACTGTTGTAAAAAAATCAGTTTGCTAGTAACAAAAAAATCTGTATTACAATCCTATTAGTCAAGCAGCTTATTTCTAGAATTACCGACTGGAAATAGCTAGCATAGTTTACGACGGTGAAATTTGATATCAGTGGCGCTTACTAATTGGGACAATGTTGATGCAATCCATTCAATTCCATGACATGTTTTATAGAGAATATATTATTATATCTCTTTTATTTTTTTAAGGAAAGAGCAACTGCTGAGTTTCTTGCCGGCTCTTCTCAGTAGAATCATCTTTCCGAACCGCTGGTAGAGTCCTAACGTATCATAAGTGACACAAGTTGTCCTACATGAAATAAATAAATCATTTATCATTCATCTCCTTAGTTATCATTATAGGATGGAATGTCTTCAATTTCTGCAATATATTTGAAAGTCAAATCAAATAAAAATCAAGAGAAAATATAGAATCAAGCTAAAGCTGATCGTACATTACAGCTGCAGCGCATGGCTCCAGTCTTTCCTTAGAAATGCAGGAAACACATGCGCCAGCGAGGCATATTACTGTTGGTAATTTATACTGTTGGTTTTCTATAACAAAGTTCCACAACCTATTTTGGACTTGCCAATAAATAAATTTAAGAAATCCATTAAAAGTATGCTCCTGAAAAAAGCTTATTATACTGTTGAAGATTATGTAAATGATAGAGGAGCATGGATTTGATCGCTCCAGCAATGCTGGGGACAGCGGTTACTTATTATAAATTAGTGTTTGAATATTAGTATTCAATTCGATGCTTTGATACGGGTAGACTGAGTATGTCACGCTCTCTTTAAACATTTCTGTGGTGGTGTCGTGTGGTGCGGGTTGTTACGTTCCCTCAAATATGGTCGAGCGAAGCAATGGCTGGATCATGCGTCATGCTCGTGAACGGGTGCCACCGGCGGGAATGGGGCTACTTTCTGTCTGCCCGTCTTTGACATGAATTGAATAAACAAATTTAAGAAATCCATTAAAAGTATGCTCCTGAAAAAAGCTTATTATACTGTTGAAGATTATGTAAATGATAGAGGAGCATGGATTTGATCGCTCCAACAATGCTGGGGACAGCGGTTACTTATGTACACATTGATATAGTAATTGTAAATGAATTATTTAAAAAGAGCAACCACCGAGTTTCTTGCTGGTTCTTCTCGGTAGGAATGGCATTCCGAACCAGTGGTAGATTCACTTGACGATTCAAAAGTACTTGTAAAAGTTTATTTGAATAAAAAATATTTGATTTGATTTGATTTAATATTAATTTCTATTAATAAGTACGTCTGTATACTGTAAATTATGTCATGGTACGTAATGACGCTTCTGTGTGTTATTCACACGATCGTGTTGAACAGCACGCAAGAAACGCGTGCGGTGCTAGTTGCGCGTTCGTTGCGTGCGTTGCATGCATAATGCACGATCAGCTTTCAAATGGGAAGTACCTATATTCTTGTGTTACATAAAACGTCGTATAATGGCTGGTCTCATTACAAAGTCCTGTGACCAACAAACGTTTGCATTATTAAAAACAGGCGCCGTGCAGTCTATCATCGCTACAGTCACGTACATCACATTTATAACCGACTTTCAAAAAAGGAGGAGGTTCTCAATTCGGCGCGTATCTTTTTTTTTTTTTTAAATGTATGTCGGTGCATATCTCCGTGGTTTCTAAACAGATTTGAATTATTTTTTTTTCACTGGTTAGAGGAAGCTCGCGAGGTGGTCCCATAAAAAATTCTGACTCCACATCCTTAATCCTGATGCTTTAGGTGTACCATACTATATGAAATCCTCAAAACTAGGGAGTTAGGAAATTTTGATGGTGAATTCATATAGTAGGTATCAAGTCACGTGTATACAATACAACTCTGAGTCCCAACTCCTCAACCCTGATGCTGTAGGGTACAGAACTCCTTAAACATTAGGATTTGGATTTTTAATGGTGAATTCAGATTGTAGGTGTCAAACAACGACTTCATACTTAAAACCAAGTCCTAACTCCTCAACTCTGATGCTGCAGGGTACTGTACTCCTAAGCCGTGGGGATTTAGAGTACACTAAAAAGTTAAAAATAAAAATTCTTTTTTTTTTTAAAAACCGACTTCCAAAGCCACTGTAAAGTAAAAAATAATTTTGATTTCTACACACTATATTGAAGTCGGGCGAGTATAACAAAGATAGGCATAGTTGACGCATTAGGCTCGCCCGACTTCAACATAGTGTGTAGAAATCAAAATTATTTTTTACTTTACTTTACAGTGGCTTTGGAAGTCGGTTTTTGAAAATAATTTTTATGTATGCAGTTGTCCAACAACGTTTTTTGACATACTGCCGTTAATTCACAAATAGAAAATGTCAGACACATTGAGAAATTTGGGGTTATCAGAATAAAATACCTAAGAGGTGAGGCGTCAGACCTATTGCGCATTATAAGAAAATGTCTTATGTCTTATAAGCAATATCTTTTATTTTGTATGCGCGTGTCTTATAAGGGTTACAGATTACACATGAGTATTATTTATTCCCCCTTATTTTTCCAGGCAATCCTAAAACAAATTAAACTTGTAGATACCGCGGTAACATTGGCCTGGCGGCTTCCAGAGAATTTCACACTTCTCGATGAAAGTTTTAACACAATTACCTAGTCTACGGCCATTTCCCCAGTCCTCGAAGCCTGAACAGGAAAAAAACTTGGCAAAGAACAAACTAACCAACGGTCCAATTTACCAACATTCGTATAAAGTTTAATGTACCAAATCTGAAATGTAACCGCGTATTCGCATTTCAACTAAGTATACACCCGGCTTCTGACATATAAACTTTTTAATACACTTTTTATTTAGTTTTCATCCATAATGTACGAGTGTGTGTTGGTTTATTCCGAGTTTTGCTCGTTCCACTTTTATCGGAAAATCACATAGGCATTGCATGTATATACTTTAGTTTGTATACTTTTTGCATTCGGTTATTATAAGTGGACCGTACCCATTATCCTATATTATTATTAAACTAGTAAACTTATTGTCGATGATCTACCTGGCGCTTAGTGAGATGCTGTCGTCTATTAGGCGGGAGGTTAATTTGAGAATTTTGTCTGGTGTGTGACTTCAGCCGAGGCTAGTTACCCACCCTCCCGACAGAAGACGTGCCGCCAAACGATTAAGCATCCGGTACGATGCCGTGTAGAAACCGATTAGGGTTATAGGTGTAACATTACTGCCACAGCCCGCTACCATCTTAGACTGCATCATCACTTACTACCTGCAGGTGAGATCGCAGTCAAGGGCTAACTTGTTGTGGATAAAAAAAAAACTGTTATCCCATTTTGTAAAACGTATGTGACTAAAAAACTTGCATCAAAAAAGATAAACAAAATCTTTATCTAGTTTTCCAACGTTCTCATTTTCTAACGCCACGTAAGTATCTTAGATCTCTATTCCAATCTCTCAGAGATCACCACTAAATCACACGAGCGGAACCGACAACGCTCGGATGTGACAAAAATGAGCCAGCCATAGTGCCAAGCGGGAGGGGCCTAAAGCCTTTTATTTCGGTCGCGTATACTCTCTTGATCTAATCAAAAGTTGGTAAATTTGTTTACATACATCGCTCTATGTTATTCACAACACGTAAAGAGCACTCCATACACGCCATATTATACATCTTTTGATGTCTCTCCGTGCGACTCCCGCACTGATAAAATGATCCTCACTTTGCACGGACATGTTTTTCGTGTAAACAGAATTTGATTTCAGCCGGTATCTCGCGCCCGCAAATCTAATCTGTTCTCAGTTATTTTGTGTACGCGGACTTAATTTATTTTACATTGGATTGTAGAGGGTTTCGCAACGTAATTCTGGGTCCTTATTCCGTACACAATGATTTTACATTGGATTGTAGGGAGATTCGCAACGTAATTTTGTGTCCATATGCCGTATAGAATGGGCTTACGCGAATAAGCGTTAAATTACTGAATTCCGACACCCATTCTGATTTACAGTTGTATGAAGCTTTTATAGATCATGTTACCGGAAATTATGGAACACAATTTAACATACAGTAAGTTTCTCGTATCATCCATAAATGTGTTGAAAATTTCTAGGTCTCTAAATCCTATTTTTACAGTCTAACAGAAATAAAGTTAAACAGTTTTTATCATACTTAAAATTAAAAATGCGAAGTGTGTTTGTTTGTTGGTTTGTACTTCAATCACGTCGTAACGGACGGATCGACGTGATTTACCTACTCGTGAACTCTGCTTGTAGAGGCACTGACTAAAAAATACTCAATTTATTTTCTATATTAAAATCTAGTAGACACTAAGTTTTATTGAAATCAATACCTTCACAGCGGCATATGACGTTGATGAAGATACTAAATCCATCTATGCCAGAACTCAGTTTTGTATATGACATGTCGTAACTTCGTCGTGCACGGGCCATGACTAATAACTAACGCTACGCAGAATTGAAACTGAAGTCTCCGGCTTCAACATAGGTCAGGCAGCTCATGAACAAGACTGTGCTATCGAAATAAATTAGCTGTGGTGTTGTATCGCTGAAACAATACCGCTGTCACGGTGGCCGTCGTATCGGTTGTCTCCTCTTGTCCACTTCGCACTCTACTCTCAAACTCCAATTATAAACTCTACTGTACAGTGATAAACACTAAATTCCCTCGTCATCTTCTCGTTAACTCACGAAGCAGCTAGTGTTGCAACTGGCAGGTGACACGAGCCTCTATAAATCTGCCCCGCATAGCCCCCGTCGTAAACACAGGCGGAGCAACAATCCTTTGATCTAAACGACCAAGAACTCAATAATTTGCTATTACTTCACCATTATCCCCGAAGAAAGTGTGGTTCCAAGTAAATAATACCTTATTGTGTACGGCATTTTATTGGTCATAAATGTATAAGATGCAATCTGGCTACATTGTAGTGACTTCCGTCTAGTTTTATTCCAATATTCTAATTCTGTGTTGAATTTTAATGCGAATATAAATTGTCTTAGTAACTAGAAAAGCATTTAAGAAAAAAATTATAATAAGAAATATCTTAAGTAGATTCTTTACTTCTTTGCTAACAGTTCAGACGTCCTATATAGAGACAGATTTGATTTATTATATTTAACGTAGAACGTTAAACAGCACAAAAACGGGTTGGATGCCTAATTCAGTTTTATCACTTTATCGACATACATGCAGCAAAAAATTTACACCATTTTGTGTAATATCACACTTTTTTGTCATGTTAAACGTAGGTATATCAATATCAGCTGATAGAAAGTTGCCACCTAAAGGTAATCATTTAGCCAACGCGCCCGTACAATCGACGAGTAACTTCGCACCTTAGTGAACCGAGGCAGGTTCAAGCCGCGGGCTGGCTAGATTTACGAGGCGGCAATCACATGCCTCCTACTCCGCCGATCGACTTTCGAGATAAAATTTAAGGTAAATCTTGAAGACTAAACACAATACCTACTTATTTCTTTTCAGTTGTTTATCATTATTTTTTATCGGAAACAGATTTTTAATGATAACAAGTTTTTGTGACTCCTCTAACCTGTAAAACATTTTTTATTCCGAAGATTTCTAATTACTATTGACAAGGTCCTAGATTAACATTGTTAGGCAAACGTTAGTTTTCTTCTTGGGCTGAGCAGGGTTCTTGGAGACTATGTATCACATTGAAAGTGGTTATAATACTGGTTGGCACCAGGTATAGCAGCATACACAACATCGTTGGTTTTATTTAGTACACTCTATGATGCAAGACAGAAAGGCAAATTCAGTGTGCGTCCGATACCGCTCTTTTACCGATCTTTTTGTGCGTCATTCACATGTTAGTATTATTGAAACGCATCACGTACGTCGCCAGCGGCTTTTGCAGCTTGCTTCTATTGTACGAACAATTTAAGGGTGCTACCGCCTGCTTCAGCCACCTGATCTACTCAATCGTCGATCGATGCCATCAATCGATAGAAGAACGAAATCAGTCTACTTCGATCGCGATTAAATCGGCTGAATGGCTCGATATGTATCGATTTTTCGATCGATCGACGATAGAATAGCTCTCTTAAATGAATTTCTCTTGGTAATTTCATCATCGATCGATGATGAATCGACTGGTATACATCGAAAAACCGAAACTCATCAACCGATTAACGTCAATCGACATGCAATTTGGTGTTTTGAGTTATAGTGGGAATTGTAAGGGTATTCCCACTATAAGAAGTCTGACCGTAGTCCGTAGCTAACACTATAAAGAAAAATATAGTTACAAAAGTGCAACCGTTGCACGAAGCTCAGTCCCATATTTCAACCCCTCCATTGTAACGGCGCAGCGTTAGTTATGGACACGTCGAGAGGATCTCATTGTTTCCATCGCACCTCAGAGATAATACGATTCCGGTTCATTGATAAATATAACTTGACGGGCTGCGTTATTTAGTTTAATGCGGATAACGGGATCTTTTTATTATACTTCCTAATGTTTTTATTTTATCATAAGAACAGCTATGTACCTAAGTGCCTAAAATCTCTGTAGTTATCATTTGCATCACTTTTTAAATATTTCCATAAAAAAATTGTCTTGTAAAAATTAAATTACGTAAGTAATATGATTCAATACTAGCTTAGTTTCAAGACCAAGAAGTTAATCAGACCATGCCAACGCATACTAAAATTGTGAATATGTACATACTAGCGGTCGCCCGCGACTTCGTCTGCGTACAATTTCTGATTTCCTATGAGATTATGAAATTTTCCCGCTGCAAGAAGTCTATCTAAGAAGGCTTTATATCTTAGAAGGCATAGCTTATGCAGGTTTTTATTATTTAAAACTTATAACCTAAATCCCGATTTTCAAGTCGCTATCTTCAAAAACATAGAACTTTCATACAAACTTCCAACCCCCGTTTCACCCTCTTTGGGGTAGATTTTCGAAAAAGTACTTATACAGGTTATTATAATTTAAAACTGATAACCTAAATCCCGATTTTCTAGTCTGTAACTTCAAAAACTTAGAAACATGCAAACTTCCAACCCCCATTTAACCCTCTTTGGGGTAGATTTTCGGAAAAAAAATTATACAGATTTTTATTATTTTAAACTTATAACTTAAATGCTAATTTTCATGTGTTTAACTTCAAAAACAAAGGACTTTCATACAAACTTCCAACCCCCATTTCAACCCCTTACGGGTGAATTTTCCCAAAACAGTTTCTTAGCTAACGTTTACCCCATAGAAGGAACCTACCTTCCAAATTTCAAGTCTGTATGTTTTATAGTTCCTGAGATATCGTGATGATCAGTGAGTCAGTCAATCAGTCAGTGACCTTTCGCTTTTATATATGTCACCGTAAGATTGTAAAATCCGTTAGATTATAATCTAACGGTTTCTATCCCGCTAGATTATAAACTGTCGAAAGATTGTGAACCGTTCAATGTTCTGAGTATTAATTTATGAAATATTTATTGTTTTTACGTTTTCTTGTCTCTTTCTTGTACAGTTCGCGCGCGAGTTGAATGCAGAGTAAATGTAAGTGTCACCATACATTTACTCTGCATTCAATTCGCGCGCGAACTATAGGTTAGGTTAGGGTTTGACATGAATATCCAGGTAGTGCCCGCAGGCCGGGCACTTAGGTTCTACCGGGTTAATATACCTAATATATTACAATTTACCGAAAAATAACGCGTTAAATTGTAAGCAGTATGTTACGGTTCACAATCTGTCGACAGTTTATAATCTATCGAGATAAAAAACGTTATATTATAATCTAACGGTTTTTACAATCTTACGGTGACATATATATATAGATAGGCATTATTCTAAAAGATTGTGAGATAAGTGGAAAGGAGGAAATCCTCTTCCAGAATTATTTTGACGACCTCCCTGGCGCAGTGTTGAGCCCTGTTCTCTTAACGTGCGGAGGTCCCGGGGGATCAATTTGGGAATTTATAATTTCTGAATTTTCACTGGTCTGGCCTGGTGGGAGGTTGCGGCCGTGGCTAGTTACCACGCCCGGCAAAGACGTGCTGCCAAGTGATTTAGCGTTCCGGTACGGTGCCGTGTAGAAACTGTATGGCTTTAGTTTAACTGCCATGCCCCTAACAGGTTAGCCCGCATCTTAGACTGCATCATCACTTACCATCAGGTGAGATCGCAGGCTTGTAGTGGAAAAAAAGGAGAATAGTACTTCATCGCCACTTACTTACCGATGTAAAATTCTAAGCTTTTTTGTTTTTCTTCTAGTGCCAATTAGTGAAAATTCGTAAGCCAGGATGTTAGCCGATAGCCTGGTCTTTATTTTTTCGTGTTATATTTCCTTGTATTTAAGTTGGAGCAGGTCATATTTTAAATTCTGTACATTATGTGGCCCGAGCTTGCTCGTTTTGTTTTTATGTGAAACGAATACTAGGCACTCTCTCCCCCGTTTCTACTCGTAAAAATCTAATACCTACTCTCAGCTCAATGGAATAAGTACAGTTATTTCAAGATGAGTGGGCAGAATGACAAAGCGGTCGAATCTAATTAAAGGGAACATTCTCATCTCGCCCGCGACAATTTTATGTCCAGATTTAAGACTTTGCACAGTAAAACGTAGGGATTTACGACCAGCCGCTCCCCGGGCGACGGATAATTTTCGCGATTGTACCTTTTAATGACTCCAGGACGTGCGTCCGACGGTATTATGGATCAATATATTACGCGTGTCCGCGAATGTCACGATCTTGTATAAGATCGCTATCGAAATACCAATGGCAAATGTGAACAGGCTAATAACTCAACGTAATATATTGTTATTTTATTATATAGAACTTTAGTACCGGAGTGCCATTGGATAGACTATTTACATGGGCTCGTTGTTCTCTTGTAAGCTGCAGTCATCTAGGTGATAATAATCTGTAATCCCACGTAAAAGATTGCTCGGACTCGGGTTGTGTATAGCGACAAAGAAGACTTGTAATTCTTATAGTAGTACTGAAATGGCATCTTATTTTCTAATGGTTTTATTAAATTGTTACGGGCATCCTAGTACTAATCTATCTATCTAATCTAATCTAATATATATAAAAATGAAACCCGTTTTCCTTGGTCACGGCATCACGCGTGAATGGCTGGACCGATTTCACTAATTCTTTTTTTGTTGTATTTGTTATTATTAGGAGAAGGTTCTTACGGAAAAAAATATTAAGAAAATCTCTCAGAAATATTGAAAAATATACGTTTAATTTTGCATACTAAGGCGGTACGAAGTTCGCCGGGTCAGCTAGTAGGCATATAAAAACCAACATAATAGGGATAGGTACACCCTACTTTTACAAATTGCAATAATGTTTGTATTTCATTTATATTCTAAAACTTATGTTATAAAAGGACAAAAAAATAAGCAGAATAATATTATGTTTACAGCAATGGCTCCAGATTTAAATTCTATTTGATGTCAAATCGCTGTAAATATCGGGTTACGACCAACGAATACCATTATGAACTAAATTTTTATTACTTTTTAAATTGTTTGTGACTTTCAAATAATCAAATATGAGAAGCTAAAAGCCACGATGGCCTACCACGGTGCAACGTTTCCCAAAATATCTCATCATCATCATCATCAGCCTGTGGAGGTCCACTGTTGGCCATAAGCCTTCCAAAGTGAGCGTCACTACAAGTTCCTCATCCAGCCACTTCCCGCCACCCAAAATATGTGTAGCCTACAAATTACAAAATAGCATGCTATATAGCAGTTGGGTTGATCCGGCCCGCGCGCTATTAT
This sequence comes from Erebia aethiops, assembly GCA_923060345.2. Taxonomy (NCBI): domain Eukaryota; kingdom Metazoa; phylum Arthropoda; class Insecta; order Lepidoptera; family Nymphalidae; genus Erebia; species Erebia aethiops. The sequence continues at coordinate 16,997,835 of OV281087.1, forward strand.
CCAATTACCGGTCCATATTGCGTATCGCTAAACCGTGTAAAATGCACAGCGGCGCCTCGAAACAACGCAACATTATTGTTTACGAATCACTTAACACTTGCACAGTCGCTGCCCGCCCGTGTTTACCGGCTTCTCTAATAAATTATTTTATGCAGGTGCAAGCCTAATAGAATTAAATTAGCACTGCGAATAGGCAAGCGCCTGCTTTGTTTTTATTAATCTTGTTGGAAATTTTAAATTTTCTTTTAATGTACCAGTTTGATCCACAAGTTTGGCAGACAAGATGCTGTTTTTCCTTGTCCTTCCCCGGTTGTCTATGTCCTTCCCCGGGATGTAACCTACCTATTTCTATACCAAATTTCATCAAAATTCAAAACATTCGGTTGAACAGGTGGCTTGAAAGCTTAGCAGACAGAAAGACAGACACACTTTCGCATTTATTATATTAATATGGATATTAATCCACATATAGCAGACACTTATAATAATTGTAGGGCGATATGTATTTGCGCAGTAAAATCTTATACGACTGTTTTGTTCCGAAAAAAATAAGAACGACAATGGATGGAGGAGTACTGGGCAATAAGTTAAACGAACTACAGATACTCTTAGGTCGATAGATCTAGTTGTTACTAGAGTCGCACGGGAGTCAATCGCAGCTAAAAGCTCGAAGCCAAACATCAAAGCCCGTATAAAACGCACTTTGTTTTATAGGTTCATAACAAAACTTCGGCGGCTAAGAGACCAGGATAACAAGAACCATTGTTACACCCTGCTTTATTTCGACTTTCAGACAAGTCGGAAAGGAATGGCAGACCTTTGGATGTTGGTGAAATGTATGACCGCGGTCGAATGCCGTATCAACACGTTTCCCATCTAAATACAGAGTGGCTCACGAACTACCCGCAGCTATTGTAAACAAGCTACGTTTTCTATTCAGAGCATCGTTACGCCTTCCATTCGCAGAATATTCTAAGCATACGAAGATACGAAGGGTTAAATTACAATTCCTATATACACTTCTTAGTTAATTCAAGGAAGAGAGTGGAAATATTTTGATTTTTTATATTAGAACTAGATGATGCCCGCGACTTCGTCCGCGTGGATTAAGTTTTTTTTTCCCGGGGGAACTCTTGAATTTTCCGGGATAAAAAGTAGCTTATGACCTTCCCCGAAATGTAACCAACCGCCACACCAAATTCCATCAAAATCGGTTGAATAGATGAGCTGTGAAAGCGTAGCAGACAGACGGACAGACAGACAGACACATTTTTGCATTTATAATATTAGTATGGAAGTATGGATTAAGAGACACTTGACTAAATTCACGGTTAGTATATAGAAAACGATATTTATTTATTATAAGTTGTATCGGTTGAATAGGTTTGGATCGCGTACGGGAAAACCAGGATAATCAAAGATACATTTACTTTTATAAATAAATATAATATATAGAAAAAGGTACTCATTGTCACTGCCATCGTCTTAAATACAAAATCTTTAAGCTATTTTCTAATAGAAACGAGACAATAAAAGGTCTCGTGAATATAACAATGAAAATGCAACGCGGCTGGGCGCGAATGTTTGCCGCGATGAATTGTGACAAGGTAAAAGCTTTGTTCGTTTGCTAAATTAAATTCTAAACGAACGCTGTTACTGCTGAAAACGAATAAGGGTGCTCGTCCAAAGCACAGAAGTCCTGTGCTTCATTTGGACATGAACCAAACTGATTTATTTAATTAAAAATAATATTTTTCAGCCAGTTTGCCAGTTTGTAACATGACGATATTAATAGATAATATTATATTAAAGTGGCTGAAATGTCGGAGTTTTTCTGGCAATTAAAAGTCTATGCACAAATTAATCTAGGCCTTTTTTATACCGGGAAAATAAAAGGAAAGAGATATAAATCCACATAGACGAATATTAATTACTAAAAAAAGACTAATTTTGCATATAAAATAAAACATTTTGTGAACCAAAAATTTAAATTGTAGATAAAAGATAATAGTTTAATCTCGATGGTTAAAATATATTTGTAAAATATCATGTCGCAAATACCTACTCAACCATTTGAACCATTCAGCAGAATGGTTCTACGAGAAATTAAACTCCACGCTCCCATTCCTAGAATTCTTCGGTTGCTAAAATAAGTGCATATAAATTTAAAAAGTCGTATGGAAGTATGAACGTCTTCTCTTTAACGTTCTTTGAAAGATATTTTATATTATAAAACAATTTTGGAAAATATTGGAGTTGAAACTTGGAAGTCAGACACACTTTGTTATTTTCTGCGAATATAATGAGACATCCGACTGAAGACGTAGTCGTAGAGCAAGCTCCTTCTCTTTGCCTTTTTGCTTTCTATACTTTAAATGTGTGCAAAAAGATTTTGTTATACTAGTTTGCTCTTGTTTGCTGGTTCGTTTATTAGATTTTTAATTAAAAACTTCAATACTTTAACTAGACAGAAACAATTTTGTTTCATGACCATTATCATCTTAACCTGCCAGCTCCTCTCGTAATGAGAAGGGTTTAGTCTAAAGTCTAGACTCTAAGTCATATTACGGATTAGATTTAGGAAGCAAATTGCTTTGTACGAGCCCGCGGAATTTCGACTGCGTAAGGGTGCAGACCTTGTCGATGCCTTGCGGTTCGATAATAAAAAGGTGACGGAGGAACCAGATCGAATAGTTCTTGAGCACACTCTCCGAAATATATCCTGTAGAATACCGACAGACAGACTTTGCGCCGATGTTCTAAGCTTCATCACATCACTTCAGAGCCATCACATAAATGACTCTACAGAACCAAATGTAAGAATATCTATTTAAAGGTATTTCATAATTTACTTGTAAGGAAAGCTCAATACACGTCGCGTCGTGAAGACTTAAGATAGCCTTTTGGAAATACACAAGTAGGTACATACAAGATTTTTAATACAATATTCCTTTAAAAAATAATGTTAACGGGCTGTATCGGTGTTTGTGGGCAGATTTATATGCTGTATCACGGAGCTCACGAGTTAGCTATCGACGCGTGGATCCACGCGACCGGGGCGTGCCCGCGTTGTAAGAATTCGCGCATTTTTACGCCAAAATAAGTGTATCATCACACTACAGACATTTAGTTTAAATAGTGACTTTTTTTCTTTCTTGAATAGATATGTGCACTATGAAGGAGCATATGATAGGTATCTCTACAAATAATTCCTCTTGTGACAACAAAACTACTGAAAAAGTAGAGCGATATATATATATATATATATATATACTTCTTGTATTTTTATAAACTACTAGCTGATGCCCGCGACTTCACCCGCGTGGATTGAGGATTTTTGGTTTCCGTAGGAACTCTTAATTAAAGAGTTCCCGCGGAAGCCTATGACATATTATGTAAAGTTACTTCAGACTACAATCTTTCTCTGTGCCGAATTTCATCCAAATCCGTTCAGCCGTTCTGGCGTGATTGAGTAACAAACAACCATCCATATACATCCATCCATCCAAACTTTCGCATTTATAACATTAGTATAGATACTTAGATAATTAGCTTGCGTTTGGGTAAATTCTTAATGACAAATAACTTCTCCTAGGGCTTCGAGTCGACGTGTGTCGATGACCACAACAATTAGTCTCGAAGGTTACCGGACGAAGAAACAGTAGAAGAAATTGCTTACTCAGATTATGCATGTGACGAGGGTCTTAAAAGATCAAATAATGTATCTTTTTGGTTTACCTAAAAGTTGACTATAATCAGAGGCCCAATAATTGTCTAAGCAGTTCATAATCATTTGGCAGCTCAAAACATATTACTGGAACTGTTTAAGGAGTTCATACATGCTTTTTGACGTGCAGGCATCTATGAACTCCTTAAATAGGTCATAAAATCGGGGGGAAGAAAGGCTGTACTAATTATCTTGCGTTTTATTTTTTGTCATGGCTCTAGTGTGATCTCACGCTAAGAATTCGCACATTTTTACCCCATAATAAAAATCGTAAATAATATCGAGTGAGACTCAGTCAGGTCACGATACGCCGGGGGCCCTGCGCCGACGATTTGTGATTTTACGATTGACCCGGGTATCGGCCGCGGAGCGTACATGCATTGATATTGATACTCGTATGATTAGCTTGTGATCCGTTTATGACACATAGGTATACAAAATTATCTCAATCTCAGTTTGAGTTCTTACACTTTTTATGCAAGTAAATCTGATGAAAATTTTTTAAATTTTATAAGTTTTATCAAGCACTAGCTGATGCCCGCGACTTCGCACGCGTGTTTTAAGTTTTTGTTATTCCCGTGGGAATCCTTAATTTTCCGGGATAAAAAGTAGCCTATGTCCATTCTCCAAGTCCTCAACTATACCCAATACCCAAGGCAAAAATCTCGTCAATCCGATGGTCCGTTGCGGCGTGATTGAAGGACAAACCAACAAACAACCACACTTTCGCATTTATAATATTAGTATGATATGATTTATTTTGTAACTGGTGAAAAATCTTCCTGACTTGGGGGAGATATCGAATTATGTGATAGTAGATGATAACCACGGCTTCATCTGCATCAGTTTAAGTGTTTAAGTGGTTTTTAAATCCCGTTGGCATAAAGTATACCTATTCAATAGATCTTTATTATTACTATTATCTATGCGAAAAATCTCGTCGATCTGTTGCACTGACAAACAAACACACCCTCGCATTTATAATATTAGTCGGATTTAAAACACGGTTGCCACGGTCGGTTGCCACCCTTAGCACGTATATTGCATTCCGCGTGATGCGAACTAGAAATCGCTTACTAGAAGACGCCTTTTCAAACTTGCTTTGAGATTGATTTCAAAGGAAGCAGTAAGCTCTTTCTTGTTATAGTGGGTGCCTTTGAAACTCTATAAATCTATAAAATATATGAGTACATCCATACTAATATTAATGTGAAAGCATATTGTATGTATGTCTGCTATGTTTTCACGGCCTACCAATTCAACCCTTAATGATTAAATAGACTTACAGAGATAGGTTGCTTTCCTGTAGTAACATAGGCAATTTTTTTACTGAAAATTAAAAAGAAGAAAAAAAAAATATGAATGCTGTCATCATCTCGTAAAAAATAAATCCAAATAACCAATCGTGTTAAAATTTATATGAAAACTATTTAAATCAACTTTTTTAATTGCTTTTCATACGGAGTGTTCCAACTTTCATACGATGGAATATCGTTATCAAAGTTCAAAAGGCTCGAAACAGCGAGAGTAATAAGTATGCGTATCTATGCAGAACTGTGGCTTAATTCCGAGGCAATAGAGCGGACCAACTTAATTTTCAGGCTCACCGCAGTCTCCTTTGTACGTAACCTCGCCGGATTAACGAACTTCGGTTTAGTTAAAACGAAATCTGTGCGGGGGTTGATGAGCAATAATAATCATGTGTGGCCAACCTTTGGGACATTAATGTGTTGCTTTAATTACTTTGAGTGACTTTGTGGTAGGTAATATCTATAATTATGTTTTCTTTTGTTCCAGGTACGGAACCGCTGCAGTTTCTTTTTTAATATGGTATTCGAAATTATTAATATTAAAAAATATGCTAGTTATCAGTAATCGGTTTTCGCAGCTTTACTGAAAAGTATATTTCCGGGCCAACTTTAGGCTCAAAGCGCTCTACGATTTCTTGTTTCGGTGCTTCTTTCGGTCTCACCTCTTTTAATCCTGATTTATGGGGGAGCCTGATCTATCGGGTCCTCTGTTTTTCGTGCGACAGACCTCGTTTTTGATTTTTCAAAACACGATAGACCACTTAGCGGACCGTGTCGCAGCCGCTCGTAACTTAGGTTCTCGATACGCCATACAGGTTCGCTCTTTTTCGGTGCAATTTACTGCACTTCGCTGCCGGGGGCCTACCGCCAGCGTCCGCCTGAAGAGATATGCTCTCCGATTTATTCATCGGCAGGCCTAGGGTTGAGCTTTACTGAATACTGACAAGAGACAGTTCATAATATTTTCTGAATTGTACAAGTTAGTTGGGTAATTGGGCAGTATCTAAATTGTAATGACATCTTATTTTTAAAAATAACCTTGTCAAAAATAAATTCTTAACTTTCATAATGCGTTTTTTTGTATTCACTACGAGTTAGCCCTTGACAGTGATCGCTTCGTTGGTCTAGCGGTTGGCATAGTCGACTGCGGATCACGAGGTCCTGGGTTCGATTCCTGGTCGGGCAAAAAATTTTTTAGGTATTGGGTTTTTCAATTCAGAAATTCTCAGTGCCAGCTCGGAGTTGGAAGTTGGCGGTGTTTCACCCCCGTGCCTCGGAGAGCACGTTAAGCCGTCGGTCCCGGTTATTATCACTAACATGATAATAGTCGTTAAAGCCCGCCAACCCGCATTGGAGCAGCGTGGTGGGTCTAAGCTCTAATTCCCTCTCTCATATGAAAGTGGAGGCCTGTGCCCAGCAGTGGGACGTTAATAGGCTGTAGTGGTGGTGGTGGTGGTGTGATCGCTTGATGCTGACGCTTGTCGCTTGATGACAGCATTGATCTGATATTCTTTTTTTTTATTATACAACATCGTAGCGGAACACTAAATCGCTTGGCGATATGTCTTTTCTGCTAACTAGCCACGGCTAAAGCCTCCCACCACCACCACCACCACCACCACCACCACCAAACCACCGCCACCACCAGCAAAACAGCTTAACTACACTAAATTGAAATGGATCAAAAAATGAAGTGCATCTTTACGTATACTCATCACTATCGGCGATTCCGTTCCGAAACGTGCCCGCTGCGCTCAGTATTTATGTTATGTACCGGCTGCCGCACGAAGAACTAACAATGCGCAAATACATTTTAAGTAACGCCTCCGAAGCTGTGGTTGTCTCGTATTTTTCGCCAAATTCCATTTTAATCTGACTGATATATTGTGTGCATAAGATTTATAAACGGCGTTTGAAGAGTGAACGCGACGTTTTGCGCTACGGCTTCTTTATTGGATCCTTTTGCGCGCATTATTTAAGCTCGACAACGTAAGATAAACTGTAAATTAATAACAATAACGCTACGTGATCCTTTATGTTCAAAACTTTATCTTTGAAATAAATTCGACTTTCAGAACAGTCACGTATCGTATAATACTTTCATTTGAAGTAACGATTTTGAGATAAAGTGCTTTTAAATGTGTGTTTACGAAAAATCGGTAGCACTTTTGTATACGATCTAGTGTTGGCCATTAACAGTCTATCAAAGCTTGGCACCTTCTGTGGAGCTATAAAACTGATAAGATACGCCCTAATAAATAGGGTCCAAACGATTCCCGATTCAAATATCTCAAAAGAAAATACTTCACCCCGATAACGCCTACATTTATTAGGCCTAATATGCTGTCCAACCGGTTAATACCGGTAATCCTTTACCATGGGCTAACAACATATTATTGAGTTGGATCTTTCGAGTTAATTGTGCCGATAAGTGTATTTTTAGATACGCGTTACCTACAAGAAACGACAAATGATTCTGTTTAATGTCATTACGATAGCAAAACGTTGCAATTTAATTCAACATTTGCAATTTATTATAAAAGGGCGTTCCTATTTGTAAGATTCTTGTGAAATACGAAGTGTTTCGTGTAAGTATGGGGAAATAATATTGTGTCCTATCACTTCTTTGGTTTTAATTTTAAATCTTAATCCAAATGTTATTCACATCTCTTCATGCTAACATAATATTTGAAGTTAGATTTTTCAATCTGAAGGCACAAGTTTTTTGCTTCTAGAGCCGTTGTCGAGCAAAATTATCAAAAAAATATTAGCTTGTTGTCATCGTACATACTTGAAAGAATTTACCATTCTTTCCAGAAGAAAGCCTGTAAAAATAGCCAGCGAATCATCTTGTTCACTAGATAGCTTAAAGATCTAAGCTGCTTAAATAATTTTGTTTAGAGCTCCCGCCGAATGAAACAATAAATAAAAAATATTCCCCCATAAAGTTCGCTCAGTTTAAAATAAAATTGCCCAGGATTGGATTGGAAGACGTATGTTTCCCTTAAGTCGGTGACCGGAGAGGAAACACGTAAATCGGATATAAAAGTTCTACAATGACAGAGTGCACTCCTTATGCTCACAAAGCAAAGTTTGGACCTTTAGAAGTGTTCAGATTTCGAGATTAGTTCGGCTTGTTGGCCGCTTGTTGAACAGAAAGTTCTTTTTTGGGGTTCCGTATCTATATTGGAAAAACCAGACACTTGTCACAATACCCGCACCCCTTTGGTGGATGGAGAGACGGATTTTTCATGAGGTATCAAGATAAAATCTATGAAAAATATAAACTGATGTATGAAATTGGAGTGTTTAGATTTAGAATTAAAATCCCATACATAAAAGTTGTACTATTTTGACTCATTGACAGAGATAGCATACAATACTGATGATAATAATAATAAGTATGTAATTTTTTGTGTGTTATTTTTCCGTTCAGTTTATTGCTCAGTTGACCCATTAAAAGGCACAAACCAAAAAAAACTAACACAAACACACTTTCGCATACATGATATTTGTCTTTGAGACTGGTGTAAAACTTTTGACCTGCTCAGGATGAAGTTTTTAATATCTACACTTGTCAGGAATGGATACCTGTCCTAGATTAATACATTACTTGCTGTTGCTTGCTAGTTTAGACAGCTAGTTTATTTCTTAGACAATACAGCCATACTAATATTATAAATGCAAAAGTGTGTCTGTCTGTCTGCTACGCTTTCACGGCTCAACTACTCAACCGATTTTGATGAAATTTGGTTATAGTTGTAGATAGTTTACATCCCGCAGAAGGACATACTCTTTTTATCCCGGAAAATTAAAGAGTTCCCGCGGGAATTAAAAAAGATCAACCTGCGCGGACGAAGTCGCGGGCATCATCTATCTTGTAGTTTATATAGAATAGTTAAAGCAACGCAGTAGAGCTTCGTAGCAAGTTTCTTATAAGAATCATATTGGTCGTTTTTCGTACAAAGCGCTTCCGGCAGTTAGTTTTACAGTTTAACATTGTTTCTTTTCGATCAGTTCAAGTAAACGTCTGCCTTGGGTCGTCTGGCATCCCGGGCCGTTTCTATTTGCTTTGCGCTTTGTTACTTGGCGTATAAAGAATGTAATGACTAGAAAATGTTACCTATTTTTTATTTTATAAACTAAATACAAAACAATGAAATAAAATAAATATAATAAAACCAGAAAGGTTACAGAAAAAAAGTTGAATAAATATAGAATTGGATATTATGGAAGCCTTAGAAGCATTAAGCTTAGAGTTAAAAAGCCCCAAATCCAACCTAAAGAATATTTAACAATGTAAGTACTACATTGAGCTTCTATTTGAAGAATACTTGAAAGCATTTGCAATATTCAGTATTATTTAAATATTACAGTATTCATAATGTTCGAACTCTGCTTAATGCGTTTTTACATTATCCTATTCAATATAATGTTTACGTAAAATATGTTAACGTGTATGCCATTTTGTGAGCTCTTGCAGATATTTCAAATAATGTGAAAACGCTTAAAAATAATAACGACGTGATACAGTCAGGGTCTGCCAGCTGCACTCAGTAGTAATTACTGAAAATATTTCTCTGCGTTCATTTTTCTCTCCCAAGTCTCAGCTCAATGTGTTTCTATACCCATATCCTTGCATGTCTACCCCCACGTATCTCCGCTACTGTGCAAAACGCCCGTTTCCAATGACTCGTTGGAATCCTTGTTCGCTGTAATTGGATTGGCTGGCAGTCGGACTTGTTGGCATTTTAATTGTGCTGTTGTGACGGCGAACTCACCAGCGCTCCTCGCGACGACACCGCGGCCGATAGACGAACACTTTTTATTTCCTATCGCAGAACTCTTAATGGATTAGCGAGCTATTAAGTAATTGCTGTACGAATCTTGCTTTGCTTGTTGTAATGCATTTATCTGATAGCGTTTTTTTGAATGGAGTTCATGTACGCCATTAAAAGGGTTAAAAGTCCCGCTTCCATATTGATTTCATCTGTTGTTCAAACTCGTACAAAATAAATAAAAACTCTAAGACAATTTAACAGCAAATTATTGAAAAAAAGAGCCAGTTGTATGCTCATAAAATAGAAACTAAATTTGGTTCCCATGATAAAGAAAAAAATAACAAAACATGTGAGAAAACAACTCCGATGCCGCGGTGTCAAATATTTCTTCTTAGGATAGTTTCGGTGTTTCAAGAAATCTGAACATAAATGGAATGACTGACACGTATCACCGATTCACATTCGAAGAATCGAAGCGTGTCTTCAAATTTAAAGAATTTTGAAAAAGACGATTCTTAGAAAACCCGCTAATTGCAACCCATCCTTCAGTGTGTTGAAGGAATAATTCTGAAAGTTCTCAAAAAGTAACCGAAGTCAATTTTGATCGTGTCTATTGTTTTGTGTTCCAATTTTTTTAATGCATCCAAATCCGTTTCTGGCGCGACACTGTTCAGAATATATTATACAAATTTTGGAAATAAAAACAAGGCCGGCGTGACAGGTACACTTATTCGTTCTGCTTATTTTTGCTTAGAGTAGTTTTATCGGATGGCAATCGGGGCTCGGCGTGTATAAGGATGAATAAAATATACAATTCTGCGTTCACCGCGCTCGCTCGATCGCTCCCGAATGGGAAGTTTAGACGTAGCTTTAATGGAGTTCTATAAAGTTTGGCATTCATTTCTATTATGGTAGCTGGACTTGCTTGCAGTCATTAATTAAAACTCTTTGCGCCAGTTTACTGCTGTTAAATCCTATTTGTTTGTTTGTTTGAAGTTTTCAATTTTATGCATTGTACCTACTTATTGTGCTTTATCTCCATCTTTCTATTAAAAAGCTTTCAGGTGCTTTCATCATTCACATATTTAGACGCAAATACTTGAAATAATATTATTTTTGCAACATATTGACGAATGCTTATGCCAATGTCATTTCTAATACTTTAGTTATTGTAAGTTATGTGTTGTAAGAAGCAAAAGCAAGGTCCTTACATACATTGGTATTTACATTTAAAGACAAAGGTACAAATTTAAAATATTACTACACGTAAAGAAAATAAATAATGTTGTAGAAAGAACCGATAAAAGGTTTTCCATGCTTAACCTCGTGTTATTCTCAATTTCGTTGTTAACATGTCCGGATCGTACGCCATCCGTGTCCTTTGTGCTTCTTTTTTGGATTTTAGAATTTTTCGCGGCCTCTTAAATTTGAATTCTTTCCTCCTCTTCTACGAAAAGGTATCGAATGCTTCGCCTTTGTATCACTTTTTGCGCCAACTTATATTTTGTTCCGAATGCGACATTATTTACTGCTTGTGTCCTAACTTTCTCGAGAATCGGTAAATCTTTGCGCCCAAATGTCAAGCATGGTTTGTATGAATATTAAAATACATGCCCTATGGAGTGTCAGAAAACAAAAGCAATAATATGCGTTTATATTAAAACTAGCTGATGCCCGCGACTTCGTCTAAGTGGGTCGAGGCGTTTTGGTATCCGCGGGAACTCTTTCATTTCTGGGATGAAATACTTTTCATCCCTTTGTGCTATTCCAGGCTATACTCTATCTCTGTGTAAAATCACAGCCAGATCCGTTCAGGCGTGATTGAGTAACAAATATCAATCCATTCGTCCAAACTTTCGCATTTATAATATTAACATAGATATTGATACTAGATAAGCCGGCGACATCGTCCGCGTGGATTAATTTTTTTTGATTCCCGCGGGAGCTCTTTGATTTTCCGAGATACAACCTACCCCTATACCAAATTTCATTAAAAACGGTTGAACAGATGGACCGTGAAAGTGTAGCAGACAGACATACAGACACACTTTTTCATTTATAATATTAGTATGGATTCTGATAACATTAAATAGGTACTCCGTTATAATCATGTGGTAAATTATTAATTCCTTCATTGCTTTCTTCTATATTATAGATACTTTATGAATCTACGCTCTAGAATAAATGCAATATTGTTCTTAAAGTATTACTATCACTTGGAAGTTGTGGGGTTTATTATGGAATCGAATATTTGAATAAAACAAATTTCTTTTTATTGTTAAGTTTTGGAATTTGGACGTGATTGCGAATTCCACTTGTGTTTATCGTTCCATGAAATGAAACAACTTTCTAAAATAAAGATAAAAGTACAAGTTTTCAAACCGCAACATCAGGAAATTTTGACCGTTTCATACGCATTTGTGACGAAATTGTTTTACTATTATCATATAACGATCGCTTATAATAGGAAACCAAATCACTAATAGTTTTAGAAAGTGATTCAATATCGATATCTCGCAGACTCGCACCAGTCATGTATTTTTTGTGGCTAGCCAATTTAAGCTGCGTAGATCATTACATATAGATGGCGGTCAAATTACATCGTACTGTATAAATAACATTACGGGTAATCATAGTGACACTAATCGTTCCCTCGGCCTGTCTCTGTATATTGATATTTTTTTCTCATTAGGGTTCCGTAGATCGCCGTAGATCGCATGTCATTGTGATATTCTGTAAGGTTCATATCAAGGACCTGGTTCATATGAATATCGGCACCTTTTTTTAAATTTATTTTGTACCAAATGATAGTAAAGACATTTCTGACATGTTTATTGCACAATTTCTTACTGAGTTTTACAGGTTTTTAAAAATATCTTAATAATTTTATAACTAGCGTATTGCCACTAATAATGCGAAAGTTTGGATGGATGGATGGATGGATGTTTGTTACTCTATCACGCCAGAAGGGCTGAAAGGATCTGGATGAAATTTGGCACAGAGAGATAGATTGTAGTGTGGGATAACACATATACCTATGTTACTTTTTATCCCGGAAAATTAAAGAGTGACCGCGGGAACCAAAAAACCTCAATCCTCGCGAGCGAAGTCGCGGGCATCAGTTAGTTTAATTTCATGTAGGCTTTTTCTCTAATGTTTTAATTATTTGTGGTTTTATTAGTGTAACGTGGAACCCAGGTTCGGGCGTCCGCTACTCACTTTCTCAGTATTATTTTACCTGCTCATATGACAGTGAAGTACCGTTAAGTGTAATTTGGTTGATATTCTTTTGTCATTATCTGCAGAATGCGTCTACTTGTTTTTACTGTTTGATTTTAAGGTGAATTCAAACGAGAGTCGTGTAATTTTTGTAACACAATCTCATTTTCATTCACTTGAGTACTGTAACGTAGAAGATTGAATCATAATTTTGAAAGAGGACCGTCGCATTTTAAAAATATAATGTCCATTGATATTAATAATACCATATTATTTTTGTATTTCCGTCAGCAAAGCACTTAAAATCCATTAATCTTATTAATACAATATTTAGAATCTTTGGATATTGTTATAAATACTTTTTTCTAGGTATTACTTCCAAGAACTTTCTCCTCAATTGTGATTTGTGATGTATTATTTATGTCCTATTATTTATGTTAGTTTTGACAGCTAGTGCTGCGACGTTAGTTCTACGACGCTAGTGACGAGTTAGGTATGTCCGAATGCTTTACCGATAAATTAAATCGTCGATTTCTCATAACAATCGATTTTATTCATGCGGAATTTTAAATCAATTTAACACATTGATATTTTGTATTTGCTCAGATCAGCTAACTATATTATATGTATTAATCCAAACCAACCATAATTTTTTTGGCAACATCAATCAGGCAGATTATAGACAACATCCATCGCCATGGTACTTAGCTACTTGGGGTATTGTGCTTAAAGGACCATCAAGAGAGCTTGTGTTGCGGCTTTGTGACTATTTTGAAACGGAAAGTCGTACTTGCTGGTAATTAAGTACCTATACGAGTTAATAATTTTCGGAGCTAAAGAGCCACTTCTACTATTTATTGCATTTATTGTCTACGGTTGCCTGTCAATAGTAAAATGAATGATTGGATGGAGTATAGTCACTAGTCAGTATCATCGGTGTTAGTAGGCCACTCGCGTGATAAAGTAGATTAAAATAAATATGGCGCGTGCAGAGAGTAGGTAAATATAATATATTAAAAATATATTGAAATTTAAGTGCCTGAAACATTCCCCAAAAGTGGACTGTAGTTGAAAAGAAATTTAACAATATTATCTCGCAGAAAGAATACATTAAAACCGTATTAAAGGTTACGACTTACGACTAACGGAATGAAAGATGCCGTTGAGATACTTTCTTGACAAATTTGTATCTAAATCGTTGGTATGCGAAAACAGAGTGGCATTTTTCCGATCGTATCAGGCTCGGTCACCGAAATTGGTGAAAGATCTTGCCGCCTCGCTATTAATGCTGCGCCCTTAAAGTGCATCGGTTGTGAACGTTCAATTAATTTAATCAGTAAATTGATAAAATGTCAGTATCCCAATTAAATAATCTGCTGGCACGGGGATTATAAAGTTCTTCGCCCACTTGACTTTTTTTTGACTTTGTAGCAGTCTACGTTTTGGAGCTAATCCATTTTACAAAAGTTCAAGTTCCTGAACCTATTTACTTAGATTATGGTCTATGGTTTGTCCGATCATCAGTTAATTCTCCTTTTGTTTTTAACACTAATCCTGCATTTGCCGATATAAAGATACTAGCGGATGCCTACGACTTCGACGGCGTGGTTTAAGTTTTTTTTAATTTTCCGGGATAAAAAGTAGCCTATGTCACTCTCGAGGTCCTCAACTATACCCATGCCAAAAATCACGTCGATCCGTAGCGGCGTGATTGTTTGAAGTACAAATCAAGAAACAAACAAACAGACTTTCGCATTTATAATTTTAGTAGTAAGTATGATTAAAATACCGACACAAAGTCATACATTTCTACATTTCTAACCTAAATTTAATCCGTCGTTACTCTTAGTAGTTATACATAAATAATAAATCTAAATGAAAATGATCAATCAGTAAGGATATATTTTTTTAATTTAAATTACTAAAACAAAAATCTATTATGAGGGAATCCAATAACTTTATACTTCGCTTCCAGTTGCCTCTACCGCCTTGTAGGAAGTTGATCTGCTAACAAGGCGTTAAGTGTGCGACCACCTTAGTTAGGTCTCCTCGAGTCGCCTACGGGCCCCACTTCGCACTTTGGTCGCACGTCTCGTTTCATTCCGATTGCTGCGCCAGCGTCCGACTCTCTATACATAAATAATGTTCCCGCAGATTAAACTTCAGCATTATCGCGGTTTATGCGATTATTAAGGCTACACGTCGAGTGAAATAAATGTTATTAACTTTTGGCTGGAACGACATTGCAATTTATTTTTAAATGTTATACCTACTTACGTAGAGTTGGGTTCGGTTTCGGCAAATATTTAACACGTTGAAATCCGTCCGTCTGCTTGTCTGTTTTAATAATAAGTTTATAGTTTTGGGAGATAATCTGATTTAAGCGCAAAACACACAGGGAACGGGCGTGGGTCGGGCGCGGGCCGGGTCGTGTACGCGGCGGGTTGAATTCCTTGAATTTATATGGATGACATCACAACACAAGGAACGCGGGTGCGGGTCGGGTGCGTAGCGGGTGACGCTGTGCCCGCGCCCGACTCGCGCCCGACTCGCGCCCGTTCCCTGTGTGTTTCGCCCTTTAAGGTGCATTCAATTAGTCGAATGGCTCAGCATTAAATCCACTTCAACGGCATTTAATTGTTTATTTCTCCTTCTATTAGTATCCATATCCAGTGATATCAGTCAAAACTCATAACTGGTCAAAACAACTTTTTACTGCGAAAATATTGGGTACTATTGATTTTGAATAATGTTCAACGTTATGATTTAAGTATCTTTCAACGTTATGAATTAAGTATCTTTCAAGGCCCATTTTCTTCCCCGATTTTGATAAATTTTAGCCCAGAAATAGTTTGAATAAAAATTAATCAATTCAATCCGCCAAGCCCTAAAAATTGAAGTGTTCTCAAGGTGTTTTTGAAAACCTAAATCCTCACAGTCTTCATCATTGTCATCATCGATAATATGTTGTACCTACCTATAAATATATTCTACTAGCTGATACACGCGACTGTCCGCGTGGATTGAGGTTTTTTTGGTTCCCGCGGGAACTCTTTAATTTTCCGGGATAAAAAGTAGCCTATATATTATTCCAGACTGTAATCTATCTCTTGGTCAAATTTCATGCAGATTCGTTCAGCCGTTCTTTCATGATTGAGTAACAAACATCCATCCAAACCATCGCAAACTTTCGCATTTATAATATTAGTATAGATTTTAATGTAGACTTTACATAGGACTAATTATCTAAATATTTGCTATTTTGAAATTAGTAAACTCATCCATTTGTGAAATCGACGAAACCCAGTCAGTGTAAGTATCGTATAAACCCGAAGTATGGTAATTATGCTATTTGATTGTACAGCGAAGTACAGTTTAGCAGTTGAGCTCTCGCCCCCAAAATACCTCGTAATTAGTTTTATAGTTTAGCTCATACGGCTGGGATATTAACTTAGTTTATATTTTCCATTAGAGTAAGCTTTAGACTATAAAACTTTATATAAACTTACATATTTTATATTGTATGTATTAAGATATTTGTGTATTGTTGTCTATATATTGTTATGTAATTTTTTTGTATGTAGTATTAGTATAATTTTGCGCCACCTGCAGCCTCCAATCCTTGTGCTCTCCTAATAAGGTTGCCTGGAAGAAATTGCTACTTAGCAATAAGGCCGCCCTTTGTACTTCTTTGTTTCTTTTTATGTTTTATGTAATTTACTTTTGTTATGTGTGGTACAAATAAAGAGTTTAATAATAATAATAATAATAATATTTTATGTAGGACAGTTATATAGGACTGGACTATTTCGCATGGCCTAAATTTTATATTTTATTTTTATTGATACATCACTGAAATTATCCTATTACAACCGTAAAATTGCTTAAACAAACAATAGTAAACAAAGAAAATGTCTTCTTATAAAAATATTAATACTTATTTATTTATTATTTTATAAATTCTAACACAACAATCAATATAGGACTTATTCTAATGTGGTGTTATCATAAATTCATATGAATTTTACCGAACACCACAGTGCCGCCGACAATAGGTTTATTCTTACAAACTAAAAAACTACAAATTGTTTCATATACCTAGCTATAAATACACACTATACGATTATATTATTATAAACTATAACATCCTAATACTACAATTAATCATAATCTAACTGCACAATATAGTATAATTAATCTAAAAGCTAAAAAGTGGGTAAGTTAATAAAAAAATGACAGTTATTCGCTCTGTCTTCCAAAGATTGTGTGATACAGGATGTGTAGTTGGTGTCCAAAGTAAATCATTTGGAATTATTTTCATTTCTTATATGTAATACATAAATAGGTATTAGATATAAGTATAGGCTAACGAGACACATGTCTAATTACTATTATATTTTGATACTGTAGTTTGTAGGTAATAATTTTTTAGCTTATATTTTATATTTTTAATAGTAATTATCTCAGTAAGCCATTTAGGTAACTGATTAATTAGGTAAGGTATGACATAATTTAATCTCCTTTTTCCATACAAGTTATTATACTTAGGTAATAGGAGTTTAGGGTTGTCAAGCCTTCGAGCAGAATATGGAATCTGAATTTTTTAAAAATTTTCGTTGAAATAGTTTTCGATTAATAATGTAAGTTCAGTTTTTTCATGAATTGGTATAATTTTACAGAAATTGAATAATTTACGGTAATCGTTTTTATGAGTTAGTTTAATTTTGTGCGGAACTATTTGTTTTATAATTCGCAATTGCAGTGTAAATATTTGATCAAGGTGAGTTTTATATGTTCTACCGTAGCTTGACAATCCATAAGAGATAATTGATTCTGCTAAAGACTTGTACAGCAATAAAAGTATCTTATATGCTATTTTGTATTTTATTATTGAAAATTTTGCCAAAATCCCTCTAAGCCTATCACATACATGATTGACGTGTGCTTTCCAGTTGAGTCGATCATCAATGACAAGCCCGAGGTAGGTGTGCTTGTCTACTAGGTCGATGGCGTCACAAGTGCAAGGCCTCAGATCAGCGGAGTTATTTATGTGGAGACAATCGTGATTATGTGCAATCAGTGTAGGTTTAAACGATCTTCTGTTCTGGCTCGAGCTAAAAAACGAAAAGACAGATACACTTTCGCATTTTTTATATGTGTGAATTACTAGTACATCGTTATCGATCGTGCACAAGAAATCCTTATTTACACCAAAGTCTGTAATCAGTAGCTGTATTTAATTTTGTTATTCATGAAATAAGAGTTCTCTGTAAAAGTCCACGCAACATTAAGTATCATTTCGGTTTCCATTATACATACGTGCCATTCACAAAATATTCATGTCGTTTTCAATCATAATGGAAACTTATATTACAATTTTCGCTTTTTCGCATTTCGTGCAACAATGGGTATTGTGTGGGTAGGAATAATTTGCTGCTTTGTGCTTTAGCGACGAATGGGCGACGGTTTGCAAAACATAATATTTTATTATTTAATTTAATATGAAATGAAATGATTTATTTATTTCACATAGGACAACGTCAAGACGTCTACCACTGGTTCGGAAAGCTGCTTCTACTGAGAAGAGCCGGCAAGAAAATCAGCAGTTGCTCTTTTCTCAAAAAAGAAAGAGGTTGCAATATTTTAAGCAATACAATACATACGTAACATTACAAGTATTAACCTGAATTGTGGGTCACTGGATGCGAGGTCGGTTGCTTCCACGCAACTTTGTCGTTAATAAAATCGTCGATAGTATAATAACCTCGACTTTGCTGTTTGACACAGTCTTTAAATTTATGTAATGGTAAATCTAGAAACTCTTTTGAAACCATGTTATAAAAACGTACACTCGACCCCACAAAGGACTTCTGCACCTTGCGCACACGATATGACGCTGTTACTAGCTTATGGCGGTTTCTAGTACATAGATTGTGAGTATCACCTATTTGCTTATAATGATGAATGTTCTGCCTAACTAAATATTAATATAAAATTGCGGAGAGCGAACGATTTGGCAATTGTCTTAATTTGTATTTGATTTTCACTAGGTACATTAAAAAAAATGAAAATCAAAGCAAAGAAGTAAGAGTTACATATCTAACCTACCATAACTCCAATAATAATTCCAATATCTGGCACTGGGTAGGTTTTTGTATAAATCATTGAGTTACAAATATTTTGAAAGGTTTGACTTGTTTTACAATAATAGCGGTTAACTTTTTTGGCTTGACATGGATAGGCTTGCCAATTCTATTAATATTAACCAAATGTGAATTTCTTTGTTAAAACCCGTACCTATTTAAAATTTAAAAAGAAGTTACACTATAAACATAAACACAAGTTGTTCTTTGCCTTTCGCCATAATTTTTTCTTTTGCTAAAAAGTTATTATTGCAGCATGAATAAAATTATAGTCGAACAGTCGCCAAAAGACGTCGGGTGTATAATTACAGTAATAACCCATACTTTTGGAATTACAGTCGTAAAAAATAAAGTTCGACAATCAAATAAGAAAAACGGATGGGAATAATTGTCCGGACGCTCAAAACAATTAGTATAAGCAATAAATATTAAATTGGACGTTACAAATGCTTGAACAAACGAAGAGATGTCTGCTGCCTGCTGACTTGTATTGAGAATAATAGCAATTCATCATAACGCTGTTAGCATTACACGCCGAGGTGTTTATCTGGACATCAGAACAATGGAATATATCTGATCACGTCGGATACGGACCGACAAAAAATAATACAGATAAACATCCCACCTTACAAGTCGATAAACTAATAAACTAAATTTAATTCGCCAGAGGCGTCTTGTTCTCATTTATTTTAAACAAAACATAATCAATAAACAAATCAAACACTCGCGCCGTTTGACTCGGAGTTCGGCTATTCAAATATTGTTTCCGAACAAACCCCGGGAGAATTATTGTGATGATAAACAAGATACAAGGCGGGACAGGGGAGCCAATCACCATACATCACCGGGAACCATCCAAATAAAAACCAGTAAAACAAAAGGACGCCAGGTTTTTGTGCCAAAGGAAAACAAATTGTAACAAGTAGAGATTATATCACGCTAGGCGCCTTCAAAGACCTGAAAACTAATTAAGATCGGACGCTTTTCTACGCCGATAACTTGCAACAGACGGACGGCGGACCCGTCTGGTTGTGTGCCGGCAATCAAAACAATTAACTTTTTATTCGGTTTACTGTTCGTCATTATAAACAAACGGATATAAGTTGGGGTTTATTTTTTTCTCCAGTATAACCTTCTCACGAAGTTTTTGACAAAAAATTTGTATAATTTGCAGCTATGATTCAGCAAAACTTAACATGAATTGGGCGTAGTTGTTAATTTAGCAATTTCTATTAATGTAGTGAAGCGATTTTATTTCACAAAATTCTTTAAACTTTATAGGACCTTTCATCAACGTTAAGCTCAGCAAAAGCTCGAAAATGTTCCACCGTTAAACATTTCGACATAAAACAAAACCATCGAATGGGCGCATTATAACCGAAACAAAAATAAAAGCGCTAACTAAACGCCGCGCGGCGATCGGAGCGTGAAATAAATAAAACGGAAGCGCCGCGCAAACGAGTAAAGAGTACCTAAATAAAAAGTATAAAACGTATAAAAACCGTGGCGTTAATTTTCCAGCGAGATTTCCCAACAGTCTCCGTGCAGAGGGAAAGGCGCGTGCATTGGACACATGAATTAAAAACCTTAACAATGGCACCGCTGGCTCCTTAATGAACGCCGCCCGAGGCCCTCGCCGCACAGCCTGCCTTGTGGTTGAGATTGCATACGCACAAATAAATAAAGACGCTTCAAAATTCTAAATTGTAATATCCGGAAATTTAATTACAATTAACAGATGTGGGTTCATGAAAATAAAAGATAAAATTTCTGATTGTTCTATTCTCTGTCCGGTGGAAATCTTATTGAAGTTGATTTTTATTACGAAATAATTGTTTTTCGAAATAAGTTAAAACGTAGGTTTACTTACGTCTGCGTAGAGCTAGAGCTTCAAAATTCCATTATTGTGACATCACCGAATAATTGCAGAAGAGAGCAACCACAAACCACCATAAAAGAGCAAACTTCTGCTACAAGAGGGGAAAAGCATTATTGAAAAAGAGTCGAGTTGATATATAAATAAAATACGGGTTCAGCTATCGACGGCTTGTTATCGCATGCCTCGATCGGCCATTACGGCAAAGTATCGGTTATTCGCGCGGCTGTGGGCACACTTTGCTTTGCAGTGCCGACGCGCCGCCTCGTTATAATAATGTGAACTTCGGGAATTAGGCCGGCTGTGGAGTAGGATTTTTGTATATTTTGTGTTTTTGTGGGAACTTTGATAGCACATAAGATCCCGAATGGTTTAAATTATTGCTGAACTCGTTAGCGTCAATTAAACTTAAAATTATTAAAATATCGTTTAATTTACCAAAAGTTTTGAGACAGTTAATGACGCGGGCAAGCAGTAAGTTAGCGTAGAATTTCTTAAAGATTTACAATAAATAACTATAACGATGAACTAAACTACATCCAACAACAAACAAGACATGCCATAAAGGAGCGTAACGTCTATATTACTATTTTCGAACAAGTACAGCAAATAACCATAACGATGCAAAATAACAACCACATTCGCCATTAAGGTGCAAAACTTGTGCTGTAAGAGGTAAAAATGTTATGGAAAAAGATGCGAGCTGTTTTATAAACAGAGTGCAGGTTTGTTGCCATCTACAATTACGGAGAAGTATCGGTTATACGCGCTGCCGCATCGTGAGGATACTTAACTTTGCAGTACCAACGCCGGTTTGTTATAATAACTTTGGGAATTAGGTCAGCTGTGGAATAGGGGTTCGAATTAAAAGCTTTTTGTGATGGCGTAACGCTTGAGCGTTACTTTAGCAAGTGACCATTTCTTTTGATGTTATATTTTAATGGCGCACTTTTCTTTACCTCTATATTAAAATATCTCTTAAACTGTATTGACTTGTTTGTATAATGTTATAAGATAGATTTTTTTATAGCAGCAAGACGATTGCACGCATTCATTTGTTCCGGCATCAGAAAGAATTTCTTTTACATACATAATAATTGCGAGTTGTCTCGAGGCGTCACGATCCTGATGCATAATGACAAAGTGCATACTGACGTGAAAATTGCTCTGCACTTCTTTATACGGGCGTATACTTTACGCCTTAGTCCGGTGTGGTGTGTGATATGAGATCATAAATGCAATTATTATACGCTAACGTTCGCAAATGATTTCCTTCGTATTAAATATAATTGTTGGGAAATACTTTAAGACTTTTGAAAATTTAACGCTTTTATTTTAAATTATCTATCTCTATTACCAGTGTTAGTATATTCATAAAATTGTTTAAAAAGTGGCATATCATTTCTAAGTTCCAGTTGAATTTAAATATATTAGAATATTATACAAGAGTATACACTGTTATACATTTTTGACGTCAGTTGTTGAAATTAACAACTAAATAGTTGAGACGTGACGTGATTTTGATAGTTAATTAGGTATCTTTAATCTTAGATTGTAATTATCACTTATAGTTAATACAAATATTTTAAAAGGATTTTTTTTACTTAATAATAATAATACATTTTGGCAAAGAACGAAATAACGATGATTCAACTCCGTTTACATTATCCAGCCGAACAACTAATTCCGTTAAATAAAATTTGCACACAAAAGCTGCGGGGCAAACGAACAAAAATATTGCAAGTGTCAAGTCAGTTAAATCACGGGGTCGTAACGAGGCACCTTGAGAAAGCACTCTGATTGCCTCACAGTTCAAATGCAATTTGCCTTAACATCAGGAATGCAAAATGTTTTAAGCCCTAAAACTTTTAACGACACTTTACTTTTAAAAAGCTCGGAAAGTTTTTAATTCCTTCCAGTTGTATGGAAGAAACATAATATTTTAGCTGAACCGTTTCGCAAATGTTGTCAATACGTAAGAAACTACACTCGCGAGCAAAACTATGGAATCACCCACTTGTGAAATGCTACGAGCGATCTTAAGAACTAAATAACTAATAAAGATCAATGAAAATGGTACCATTTTAAAGGCTATATTATAAACTTTAAATTAATACCAAATTAATTAAAATTACACCCGTATTTCAGGAGCTTTCCTGGTTTAAGTGAAGGAGTAACAAAAAAAGCCAGTTTCAATTTGTTGATTCTTGGCGAGTTGCGCGACATTGACCCCCTATAAAAGCGCATGGTATCGGAATTTTCTTATCAGTTGGTTGTTAGAAGTTGACCAGCACACATCTCCGCTAAATTCAATTCGTGACCTTGGACCATAATGGATACCACACCTACAGAAGCAGCACAAATTGTTGCCCTATTGGAACAAAGGCTTAGCCAGCGGGCTGTCGCACGGCAGCTCCACATAAGCCAGTCTTGTGTCTCGAAAGTTTACAAACGCTTTCGGGAGACTGGAGGCTTCATTCCGAGACCAAGATCTGGGCGGCGGCGGTGCACTTCGGAGAGAGACGACCGTTTTATCACAGTAACTTCTCTTCGTAATCGCCATTTGACTGGTGTTGACGTCCAGCAGGAACTCAGAGAAGTTCGTGGGGTGGCTGTCAGTGAGTGGACAGTTCGGCGAAGACTTAAGCAAGCGAACTTGACTCCAAAAAGGCCTGCCACAGGCCCAAAACTGACGGCAAGGCACCGACAAGCACGTCTTCAATTTGCTCGCGATCATCTTAATTGGGAAGTCGAGCAATGGGGGAAAGTTCTGTTCTCAGACGAGTGCAGGATGTGCTTGCACGGTAGCGACGGAAGGGGCCGGCTCTATAGGCGGCCTGGAGAGCGATTTGCTCAGTGCTGTTTCGCTGAAACAGTAGCCTACGGGGGTGGTTCGTGTATGATGTGGGCCGGTATATCAGTTGACGGAAAAACGGAGCTTGTTTTTGTGCCTGGTGGGGGACGAGGAGGCGGTCTAACTTCAGACCGATACATAGCCGATATTCTGCTGGAACATGTCATTCCTTATGCGGGATATGTCGGTGATAACTTCCTTCTGATGCACGATAACGCCCGTTGTCACACTTCACGTGCCACAACTCAGTTCCTGGCTGAAGTTGGTATCGCCACATTGGACTGGCCAGCGCTCAGCCCCGACTTGAATCCAATTGAACACTTGTGGGATGAGCTGAAAAAGAGGGTTCGTTCCAGAAATCCGGCTCCTTCAAGTGTTGAAGAGCTAAAATCGGCTTTGATAGAGGAGTGGGAAGGTATCCCACAAGATTCCATCAAGAAGCTGATTAGGTCCATGAGGAATCGTCTTCGTGCTGTAATTAGGGCTAGGGGAGGCAACACTAAATATTGATAAGCACCAAATAAAGGCTTTCCCTAAATTTTTGTTTTTTTTTGTTCTTTTCCCCAAATTCAAATCCTTCAATTTTCCTTTCTCCTTCCCTTAAACCAGGATATCTCCTGAAATACGGGTCCAATTTCAATGAATATGGTATTAATTTAAAGTTTACAGTATAGCCTTTAAAATTGTACCATTTTTATTCATCTTCATTAGTCATTTAGTTTTTAAGATCGCTCGTAGCAAATTTTAAGTAGGTGATTCCATAGTTTTGCTCGCGAGTGTAGATGATGCGCTCGAATTCGTCAGCGTGGATTAATGTTTTTTTGATTCCCGGGGAACACTTTAATTTCCCGGAATAGAAGCCTATGTCTTTCCCCGGGATGCAAATTATACCAAATTTCACTAAAATCGGTTGAATATAGGTGAGCCGTGAAAGCGTAGCAGACAGACAGACAGACACACTTTCGCATTTATAATAATAGTATGGATTAGGTAACGTATTTTTTAAATCTGCTTTTTGTTAGAAGCCTAAAAATTACAAGTTTAGTTAGCGTTTGCTATGGTAACTTACCATACCTATATTTTTTTAATTTGATTTTTTCCATTTCGGTTTAATTCGGCTTAAAACAAAATCAAATAATCACAATAATGTTATAGATAGTGGCGTATTTCACAACTTTTTGTAAATCTTACTAATATTATAAATGCGAAAGTTTGGATGGATGAATGGATGTTTGTTATTCAATCACGCCCCAACGGCTGAACGGATCTGGCTAAAATTTGGCACAGTGATAGATTATAGTTTGGAATAGCACTTAGGCTACTTATTATCCCGAAAAATTAAAGAGTTCCTGCGGGAACCAAAAAACCTCAAACCACGCAGACGAAGTCGCGGGCATTCGCTAGTAACACATAAATTCGAAATTATGTTTGTTTGTTCTTCAATCACGCCGCAACGGAGCAACGGATAGACCTGATTTTGGGCATGGGTATAGTTAAGGACCTGGATAGTGACATAGGCTAATTTTTATCCCCGAAAATTATTAGGATTCCCGCGGGAGTAAAAACCATGCGGACCAAGTATCGGGCATCAGCTAGTGAGGAATATAAAAGAATCGCAGCCCATAGTAGTTTCGATAAAAAATAATCTAAAAATGTGGCGTTTATCTATAGTTACCTACTGATATTGTCTCGATCAAACACCCAAACAAGCATCGTTCGCAGAAAATTGAAAATCATCCAAGTGTAAAATGATCTCCGACCACATACCTGTCACTGCCACTGAAAGAAGCTTTCTAATAATTCGCCTCCGTGATTTGTAATGCTCTACAACATTTGACCAGATACTTACTAACCTTTGTCTTTGTTCAATTGATTGGACAAGATATTTTGTTTTTGTATCGAAAATAAATGGAAATGTTCTTTATTAGTAATTTCATAGTTATAGAGTTAACCTGATTACCGATGATGCCGAGATGAAAACGATACTCAATACCACAATTAAGTTACTAGCACTCTAATTTTAAGGGTTTAATGTTAAAATGTTCTTAATGATTTCATCAAAGTATTGGAATTAAAGATAAGCCTCTATTAAAAGCTTGAACAGTTTTAACTTAAACGTGCTCTCCGATGCCGCAGAAGAACACTCCAGTTCAACAGCCATTGCAGCGTCAAGGAGCCCCCGATGTCGGGGTGTCGTGCTAATTATTCCGAGTAACGCTTCTCTGGATGGGAGCTTTCGTTTCACTTTGAACTCCCCTCTCGACGAACGTCAGTTTACGGTTGATTATGGTTGCCACTTCCACTGAAAAATATAGATTCGCGTGTTTTCGGTACTCTATTTTACGACTTGGAATTAGTAAAGTTTATGTTTTTCATTTCGATTCCTAATTTGAGGTGATAAAAAACGATGTTTGGGTTTTCTGGTGCTCACGCGGCTATTTCGTCTCTCACGATTCCAGTATTGTTTAGTGCATTATTTCATCGAATACAATCAACAATATTTAGCTGAAGCAACCATAGAAATATGTGTAGGCGTACGCCTACTACGTGCTGAAAAGTACATCAGGCTACTATTGAAAGTCTATAGATGGGTCTCTACTAAAAATTCATCATGCTATCGATAATATCGATAGTTTACTAAAAAAGTTTAGTTTCAAGTTTAGCCCACTTGCACAAGGCAGTGAGTTTCTGTACCTGTCCTTTTCATATCAACCCTGGAATGAATAGCCTTATCAAAAAGTGACAGCATCAAAATAATTTACTTACTAAATCTGTTGAGGCAGAGTTATGCAGGTCGGCCTTAATATATTGAGATTTCTGTCTAAGTTATTTTGCTCTGAAAATGCGCAATAAAAAACATCTACCAGACAAGAACCTGGCAACCTTATAGTTACGTTACCTCACTACGTAATTGTTTCCATAAAAAATGGTGTCGTAATTTAGATAAAGATTACGAACCAGTTAGTGGTTAGTTTAGTTTTACGTCTTAATTTTCGGGTTGATGGATAACGTTTTCCATTAGCGGTGGTTTTGTTAATGTTTTTCTAGTTGAACTTATAACAGATAGAGAGCTGATAGGAATTTTTTCGGAGGTGCTTGATAATTTTTTTTTTGTATTGATTTGCTAAAAGGTGTCGTTTTTTCAATTATCTGCAGTACCTGGCACGTTTTCAAATTAATTAAACACATATAATTAATCAATCTTTAGCTATAAAGCACTGCAATAATAAAATACAGGCATAAAAATCCAGCACGGGACTTTGGTGGTGCGCATTATACAGGTTAACCCGCTACCATCTTAGACTCCATCGTCACTTACCATCGTGAGATAGTAAGTAACTTATTGTGGAATACAAAAAATTACTATACGATTAACTTACACAAAAAGTGCATCAGTTTGCCACCGTTCATGGTTGTTACTTCCAGCAAGCTAAAGCTATATCTTTTCAATGCAAAGTTTCAACTTTTACCTTCTTCATTCTTCTTCAACCGATAGACGTATCCACTGCCTGAACAAAGTTCTCTTCCGCAGTCTTTCGCCGCCAAGATACAGCCTAGGTCTCTGCAACTCGTTTGATATTGTCGTCGTCCACCTGGTGGGGGGTCTGCCCACATTTATCGAGCACTTCTAAATATTTGACACCAGCTCTGGCGCCCTAAAGTTTTTCTAGTTCTCATAAGTGGGTGATGACATCAATCACAGCCGGGCGGCGCGCGGCGGTCAGCCGTGGGGCGGCCGACGCGTTATCGCGCGCAGTGGCGTCGATTGATCGTGTCGTGTCCGGCACCTTTTATCGTGGTAATTACGCTAAGATTGAGTTCGTGGCGCGGCTTGAAATATGTCTTTATTGTCTTTGACAGAAGTCGATGTTGGTATCTAAACTGTTCCCTCGTATTCATAATGCTAGTGAATTATTATGGGGCTTTTTGTTTTAATGTACACTTTGATTTTCTTTAATCTAATTTTGGTGTGGGGTCTTTTTACTGGAGTAGGTCGTTATTACCGTCTCAAACTATCTCTGCCCCACTACTGAGCACGAATCTCTAGCTTAGAATGTCTATCTACCGCGCTGGCCATGTGCGTCTTGGCAGACTTTATACACTTTGCACAAGCATGCAGCTTCCTTACGATGTTTTTTTTTAATCCACTACAATCTAGCCCTTGACTGCGATCTCAATTGATGGTAAGTGATTATACAGTCTAAGATGGTAGCGGGCTAACCTGTTAGGGGCATGGCAGTTATATGAAACCCATACCCCTTCGGTTTCTACACGGCATCGTACCGGAACGCTAAATCGCTTGGCGGCGCGTCTTTGCCGGTAGGGTGGTAACTAGCTACGGTCGAAGCCTCCCACCAGACCAGACCAGGGACAATTCAGAAATTATAAGTTAAAGTAAATCCATTTCTATTTCATTTCCATTACAGTTATAACAAGAGAAGTCAAAAGCCAGGAATTTGATCATTGGGTCCCCAGCATATGAGGCCAGTCTTCACCAGAAGTATCTCACCAGGCCAGAGACAATTTAGACATTATAAATTCCCAAATTACTCCTGCCACGGATCGAACCAGGGACCACTTAAACTAACCAGTACCCAACCCACTTACGAGGCGGAACTCCTGGCGATATGCAGGGCGACACGGATG
This sequence comes from Erebia aethiops, assembly GCA_923060345.2. Classification (NCBI taxonomy): domain Eukaryota; kingdom Metazoa; phylum Arthropoda; class Insecta; order Lepidoptera; family Nymphalidae; genus Erebia; species Erebia aethiops. The sequence goes on from OV281087.1 coordinate 17,026,392, forward strand.
GCTGCAGATAACTTGGCCAGATCAATTGGAATTTATTCCGACTCCTTGTCGGCACTGCAAACAACAATCAATCCAACGGCCCTTCATCCCCTGGCCGTCGAAGCGCGGGACCATCTGCGCAGGGCTTTGCTCCAGGACAAACATATAAGTTTGTTCTGGATCAAAGCCCATGCGGGGCTAGAAGGGAACGAGCGTGCCGACTATCTGGCCAAGGAAGCTGCGCTAAAATCCAAACGCGCGTTCGACTATGACAGCTGCCCGGTTTCATTCATCAAGCGAAGCATTCGCATGCAATCGCTTGATGAATGGAACCAGCGATACCGGGCCGGTGAAACGGCTGGTGTCGCCAGGGTCTTTTGTCCTGATGCGATAGCCGCATACAGGATCGTAGGAAAAATAAAGGTGGACAGATTTATCACCCAGGTGTTGACGGGGCACGGTGGATTCTCCGAGTACTTGCATCGTTTCAAGTGCAAGGAGAGTCCGTCGTGCGTCTGCGACCCTGGATGTTCGGAATCTGTCCTACACGTCCTTCTGGACTGCCCTGTCTTCGATTACAAAAGATATAACATTGAAAGAAAAATTGACAAAAAACTGAACAGAAATACATTACCGGAAATTATAAGTAACGTGAAACAAAGAGACTGTTTCCTAAAGTACTGTAAAGAAATATGTGTAAATGTAAATAATAGAAATAAGTCATGAAAATAATGTTATCTAGATATAGTAAGTATATTTATAGTTAACATATAAGAAATTGTAATTAATTGTAGGAAAATAGTGTGGTTTAGTTGTAAGCAAAAAAGTTCAGTTGTGTTAAATAGGATAAGGAAAAGTGTAAAAAGTATTTTAAGGAAAAAATTTAAAATATAAATAAAACTTCTGTGCCCCAACCCCACTCATGTCCCCGAGTTGACCTAGTTTAAGGTAATATAGTCTAACTAAATAAAATAAAGGAATTTAAGATAGCAGATCAGAACTAGATGGGAATTCTACCCAAAGTGCGAGCGGAATAATTGATAGAAATGGAATGAAAGAGAAGTAATTAGAATTGTAAATATAGGCTCCTTCCACCATGTTGGAGGTTTAGTATTAACTAAAAAAAAAAAAAAATGAATAGCTGTTGTTAGCATCAAGCGTTAGTTTATACATAAGGCTATTTTCAGACTACGTGGGATTGCTTTAACTCCCCTGAATTTGTTTTATCGATGTATTGTCGGATGCCGGAAGTGAAATAATATTAACTACCTACTCTACACACATGATTCAAAATCAAAAATCTAAATTTATTTATTTGTTGAAATAGGTTAAAGTAAGTTGGTACATTTTAAATTTTTTCTAGAAACACTATTTCATGCCGTACATAATTAGGCGTACAAATTTATTAACTTAACTAAACCAGCTTCGTCTGACAATTGTATTACTTCTATTCTTAAAGAGTTTTTTTGAGTACCTAACAAAACAGGCTTACCTATGTTACTTTGAAACTAAAGCGTTGACAATCTTCTGCTTATGAAAATTACCTTATGTGATAATATTCACGCATATCTTTTAGTAGTGTTTGCATCTCATCGTAAAAAAAAGTTATTTCTTTTGACATTGCTCACGCCACCACCCGCTACGTTGTCTACCTTAATCACTCACATTTATGTATATTTTATGATATACGCTAATGAAAGTATCCTTTTAAATTTTTCATCCGACCTCTGAGCACGCATAAAGAATTATATCATGTATTAAAAAAAAGTAATAAACCTTTATATGGAATATCTCGTTTAATGTTTCGGCGATATAATTAACTTCTACATTTTATGCGTAATATACTGTGAGTTTTTCAAAATGTAGGGAACATTCTTGATTCGTGTTCATCTTATCTACCGTTTTATTCATCGTTTTACATTGTAAGAACTGGGGGAAAAGCAATATTAAAACAATAATACTCAAAATGGCATTAGTTTGATGTCACATACCTTGACGTTCCTATAATAAGGATTATAATAATTCCTAAACACGAAAGTCATCAATAATAAAACAATATGGTTTGCGTTGGCAGTATGGCCCCAGGGTACAGTTAAGAGCAAAGTTACAACTTATTTTTTATGCTGTTAACGTCAACTTTACTCAAACGGTATGAAATAATGTTGCTCTAAATAGCATATCTCTAGAATAGTCTCGTTAGTACAATTGATCAAGCCACTGTTGTTCCGATAATAATTTCTTGCGGCCTTCGTATTATTATCCCAATAGAATAATATTGAGGCGTAAAATTATAGGACAGACAGGATGATTTTCGCGTCATCCGAGATATAAAAGCAGTAATTGTTACGCATTCACTGGAACTAATACGGGCGAAATGGAACGAGATTGGAGCTAAGAACGATCGAAGGAAAATAATTTATCCGCGACCGTAGAACAAAGGGCGGTCCACAATGGAACAAAAGATTCCCCGGGCCCGGTTTGTTTTCTAACGGAAGCCTAATATAGGGAATCGATTGGTCGTAAGGCCGTCGAGGGTACGCTTGTTTCCGTTGGATTATAAAAAATCAATTGGTATCGGTAAAGAGTTTTATGGTCCGATTAAAAGTCCCCGGAGAGCGGGTCATCAAAATTTTTTCTGGGGAAGGTATTAAATAAAGATGAATTTTAAGGCTCGACTTATCGATATAGAAGCTTTGTGTAATGGTCTTATAAAATTTAGTCTCATCTTGAATTTAAATTTATTTGTTATTATTTCCTTACAGCTATTATTTTTTCCAGCGTAGTAAAAGCGCTTATTGTATTGCTATTAAGACCACCAAAAAAAATGTTGAACTAAGTTTTATTGAAGTGCGACGCTAATGAAGTGAATATAACAAGGGAAACTAAATTCTGCCACTCGAATAAAAATAGATCGAGTATTATCGATAGAGTCGAGTGCTTTGTCGGTGTGTGAAACGTCAATTTTCAGTAAATCGGCGGATAGCTGACAGCGAGTGGCGACGTGGTTGGATAAGGATATATGGCGTTCTGAGAGCGGAAAAGGTGAGTTTTATTTTTGCAGTTGACAACACTTTTCCGCCGGACAACGATCTGAATTGATAGTTTAAATCATCATTTACTTCCTATATTACGTACACAAGCGAATGGGTTTTAAAGCTCTAGCTTTCATGGAAAAATATACGCAATATTTTGTTATAAATCTTTTACTGTTTGGAGCCAGTGGTATTTAGTAGCTTGTTTCTACATTAATGTAGTGCAAATAAAACCATTTAAAAAGCTGGTTATCATGCGTTTGAGGTACGCGTAAGCGAAGTAAAGCTTGCACCCATGAGTCACAGTATTATAGAAAAAACATAATTTAATAATACAATACAAAATGTGTTAGGATTGATATGCATAAATAATATTCTTTTAAATTTTGAATTGCTTTCCACTTACTAGTTATTTACAAATCGCTCTTACTATGCCCAAATCCTTACATCCGGTATCCGCAGTCACCCCTTCACTTGCACACATCGCCCCTTGAATTTTTATATTCAGACGCTGAATTTACGTTTTCGGATTTCAAACTAAAATACGTGATCGGGGCGTAAAAGTTGTATCCATCGAAATACTTCATGTCATATTTAACCGCAAAGAGTGCTTCTGCGTTATACTTCTCAGTTCCTATAATACCTAAGCTTCCACACATTGAATCAAAGAAATTAGTAATTCTCAAAATTTACTAATCCACTTTTTAAATTATTTAAAACAAACAAAGACAGTAGGTATGCGTTGGGCGTAAGAGGTACTTCTGGGCCGATTTCAATATGTGGTTCTTTTCAGTACGTATGACTTATTGGCAGATCACAGGGGTGTGCTGCAGTTCGTGGCAGGTTTAATATTTTAAGTATCATTCTTTTTATTTACAATTGCTTGCTATTACATTCCACCACAAATATTTTATACCAAAACAGCCTAGTAGATATTTTAATTTCAAATTGATGTAATACAATTATAATATTATTATCATATAATTGACTATGAAGATTTTTAGTATAAAATATGGTAGAAAGCTTCTTCATAATTTTCAAGTTTGAATTTTAATTGCAATTAGTGTTTACGATGTACAAATTTTATACCATGTAATAATATTTGCGCATTAATTATATTTTAGAAGGTAGAGTTTATAATTATTTCTTAATTTTATTTTCAATGTATTTATGTAGAGATTGCCGGAGCGAACCGTTGTTGGAATAATAACTTTGAGTTTAAAGACTTTAGACTCAGACTAAAATTTATTATCACTTCGTTCGTCGGCATTAAGAAAATTTAGGTACCTGGCGGATTTTCAACATTCTAAGAACGTAGCATTATAAATTTTACAAATTAGGGACGCATTTCCAAGTACGTAGGTATACTGCAGGTTGTTTGAATTATTCGCTACTGCGGCATTTTTATTGCACGCTCATAGATTTGTGATTACACCCGAGTCTCGGGTTATTGTGAATTTCTTCACAATACCCGAGGGAACTATCGAGTTTTACGATAAATTCGAGCGGACAGCGCGTGACGCCAAGGCCAAATTATGCCTCGCGATAAAACTTTCGTGCCCCCAGTTGTTCTAGGAACTCTCAACTGGAGCATGGTCTTACTATTTTCTATTCATTATTATCGGATTACAGGCGAGTCGATACGCTCGGTTCGCACGAACTCGCCGATATGCTATGCTATATGGAGCCCGTTTCTAAATCTCACGTGCGGTAAAGATTATTCTTCTTCGCTTTTGTTACTTATAATGGTTCCTTACTGTTCGGGAACTCGCAATATCGATACATTGTTTCTCTTATCGTACAAGCCGCTGCAGTAATGAATCTAAGTTATTATCATTACTAACCAATAGCTATCGTCGTTGTAAAATATAAAATTGTAATAATGCACTCTAAATATTTGCAACATAAATCGTTAACTGCTTTAAAGTAATGTTGTTTAAGGTAACGTACATACTGTGCGAAACGATAAAAATTTCTAATAAACGCAAATAATTTATTGAAAAAGTCTATATTTACAAATAGATAATGCCAGCAAATTCGTCTGCGTGGATTGAGGTTTTTCGGTTCCCGCGCGAACTCTTTAATTTTTCGGGATAAAAAGTAGCATATACGTTGTTCCGGACTATAATCTATCTCTGTGCCATCTTTCATCCAGATCCGTTCAGCCGGTTTGGCGTGATTGAGTAACAAAAATCCATCCATCCAAATTATAGTATAGATGTCATGACTTTGAAACTGAAAAGATTTTTAATGTTATAAATATTTCATAGCTGCCATTTGTAAAAATAAAATACATAAAAGAAACCCTACCTAAAGTTAAGACATTTTTTTTCCAGTATGCGAAGTCGAACTACAGACCTCAGACTAATCACCCTCGACCAAAAATGTTTAGGAAGCTCATCTCATCAACTACCCTCTACAGACGTCAGACTAGTCACCCTAGACCAAAAATGTTTAGGAAGCTCATCTCATCAACTACCCTCTACAGACGTCAGACTAGTCACCCTAGACCAAAAATGTTTAGGAAGCTCATCTCATCAAGATATTGTCCCATAAGGCACGGGCTTCACGTGCTATCTCCCAAATCGGACCATCGTAAATAAGACATCGAAGCACAGCGTCGTCGCGATCTATGTTTCATCTATAAATCTCGTTAATGAGCACTTGATCGTGGCCGGGATTAGATCGGAGTCTGGAGCGTTGATATAGCGACCCAGTGCAGCTTAACAAATTACACATACAAGTTAGATACTTTCTTTGAAAGAGATAAGAAACAGCGAGCTTCTTGTAGGTATTTTTCGCGAGTATTCTCCACCGCTTGTACCTTTAAGCCTGAATTATCGGTGGGGAGCGAGACTGCGGTGGTTTCGCGGTTGCGAAACGGTTAGTACTCTATACTAACGGTGCTAACTAACGTGCATTTTTACCCGACTACGGCATAGCCAAAAAGAAGGGTGATGATTTTAGTCGTCTATGTATGTATGTATGTTCTACCGTAGCGTCTAAACTACTGAAGCGATTTCAATGGATGATGATTCAATCGATTCGTTATTATGTTCCGGCCAACACAGACTACATTTTACACGAACAAAATCGACATGGCGGATGTTACATCCAAAAAGTGGGGTCTGAAATTTTTTACCGTTGTTATTGTCGGGTTACAGATTTTTATTGCGTAGTCGGGCTACATGAGTTGCTTGTGTATGAAATGTTTTCAGAGATGAGCGGTAATCGCAGCGGGAGGGGCGAGTGTCATTAGCGGATCTCGATATCGCAAACAAGTTAGCGTGTATCGCTCATGCTCCGCTACCGCGTCACTAAAAACACAACTGCGGTACACTGTATTCTGCTTCCGCTCACTGCTGCCCACCGAAAATGCAGCCAGAGTATAGACTTCTAACGCGCTCTATACAAATTACTTCTTCGCTTCTTCTAAAAACTTCACGTAATCGATGCGATCTGCGTAATCTGCGATGATGACGCGAACAAAGTGATGATGGTGGAACGATTCATTCTTGATTAAAAAATATTCATTCTTATTTAAATATCCACTAGCAATTGTATATACCTACCAACACTGCAGAAACTAATACCTTTACCTGAAGTTTTAAAGTTTCAAAACTGGTTTTATAGGTATAAAAACTATTTGTTCACATATTTAAATAATAAAATCCTCGCAAAGAATATAAAGTCCAGTAATAGAAGTAAGTAATGTAGCAGTGCTCACGCCCGTAGTTGAGTTCATTAAAAAAGTATCGTTTTGCGAAATAATGAGCGTTCGAGCGGCGTAGCTCTAGTGCAATGCTAGAATGCAATTAAGGCCACTGCACACACGATACTTTTAACGTCAGTGATTTGATCGCATTTTCGAAACTCGAATCTACGTTGGAATTTTGAACTCTACAAATTGGTTGGTTGGTATTGGAACTTAAGTAACAAATAGTTAAGGAGAAGCGCAATTGATATATTTGTAGTAAAATTCTTCTGCTTTCGAGGTTCTGGGATTCCGGCATCAATTGCGGAGGAATACGTGCTTATTCAGTATAAGTGACTTGTCTTATTGGCAAAGGAAAACAGTGTGAGACAACCTGCATACAGTGATCGATGGCGGTCTGTTTCTAAAAAGCAATGTAGTAGTATATCGATACCATGGCAAGATCGGTGCCATGGTGGTGGTGGAATGTCGGTGCTAAAAGTATCCTGCGTACCTACCACCACCACCACTACAGCCCATTAACGTCCCACTGCTGGGTACAGGTCTCCATTGTTATAGGAGAGAGGGAATTAGAGCTTAGACCCACCAAGTTGCTCCAATGCGGGTAGGCGGGCTTTAACGACTATTATCATGTTAGTGATAATAACCGGGATCGACGGCTTAGCGTGCTCTCAGAGGCACGGGGGTGATACACAACCAACTTTTACTCCGAGCTATAATATAGTATATAACTATTATAGTACTGAGAATTTCTAGTCAGAAAAACCAAATACTTAATTATGGCCCGACCTGGGTCTCGAAGCCGGAACCTCGTCGGCCGCAGTCGAACATGCTAACCACTAGACACAACCAACTAACCTGTGTACCTACATTGACTCATAATGATGCATTTAATACGAGAGCATATTATAGAAGCGCTCCCACTGAATTTCAATATTTTAATTAAAGGCATGTAAATTATCATTTAAATAATTGTAATTCGGGGCTGTATTCCCTTGCATTTATTTCACAGTAGAAGTGGGACAGCGCTCTCTGTTTAATTAACCTAATTGTTGATCATCTGAATTATTTACCTATGTACAACTGTCGGGGTCAATTAGTAATTGGTGCCTTTTAACAAATTGTCATTGATTTTATAGGTCAAATCGTGACGAGTGTATATTATAGATCACTGCTCGGAGCTTGTTAATTTGAAACGTAGTTCATAATGTATACTTATTAAAAAAAATAAAGATTACAATCATTTAAACTGCTTTGTTTCGAAATATATAGAGAGGTTTACTGATATTAAAAGATTTCACATCACCTCATATTCATCCACCAAGACTATTTATGTACATTAGTAATTTTATATCAGTAATTTTACATAAGTAGGTACCAGTAAATAGTATAATCCTGTTGTAATAATAGACGATATTAGAAATAGATTGATATTTCTATCACAACAGAGGCTTCATTTAGTTCGGCAATAATAATAATATTATACTCGTATATTATCTAAAGACTCCAATACACATTGAGCCGATGCGTTCGGCGAGAGTCGAACAGTGTGTAAAGAAACAAATTGTGCGTATATTGTTTGTTTCGTCCTACCGACGTCAACTGCAGAACATAGGAATCTCGAACGGACTTTATCACGCCGCGGTATGGCGCCCGGGTCTAGTGGCTTGAGATATTGCCCGACGACCTGGTTAGGGCTTTATTATGATATGATATTTGATAAACCAAAAAAGCTAGCTTGCTAACTTTTTCGGTTTATCAACTGGCCACTCGCGGTAAATCACCAAATGGCTATACAGGTTTGTGTAAAATGGCCGAGTGCGTTTGTCCAATGTGTACTGGGCTCTTAACAATGAGTGTATAAAGCCTACAAATGCGATGTCAGATGAACTGAAGGCGCTTAAGGTAGGCCAAAGATGCTAATCCAACTGAAGGGAAAGGATTACACGTGAAAGCGTAATACGACTCAGCCAACGGTATTTGATCCCCGACGCGTCTTAAGGTGCTTATAGGCTTCGTTTGCAAATTATTGTTCATACTACAATAGGGAACTTAGTGTTAAAATTAAATATATAGGTACTAATGCAGGGCTCTTTATATCAAACGATACCGTGTGTACTTTGATGTTAGTACAATTAAATTTTACGATACTTCTATATCTTTAAGAATGGTTAGGTAATGTGCCCACATCCTAGGTATACATTGTATGAGGTCTTTTGTACATTCATATATTTTAACTGTAGGTAGGCGCTTTGGATAGAAAATATTATGGTACTTAATAAGGACCTGTAAATTTATTATTATTTTGCTTAGGATTTATTCATGCATACCAGAGTCGGGTCGCACAGTTCTGCAATTTAATATCTACATTACCTACTACTAAGTAATGTTGTAGGATTCCCATATTACAGGACTGTATCTGTAGGCTATTGTGAGTTTGTAAATCATCGTTTATTGAGAAAATTGAGTATTGTAGGCATACAATGCCAGCAAGAAGAATTCTATCTACTGTGAAAAAATGCATTCATGGAATATTTAGAAACATAATTTGCCATCGATCGTATTAAATACGCCGTGTGCATAGATCTTAAGGATCTATGCACACGGCGTATTTAATACGATCGACGCGATATAAAAGCGACGCGTCAGACACAGCCTTTGAACACGTCTTTGAAATGAAATCGTATAAAATTAATAAGAAACTCAAACATACCTACAAAAAAATATGATTGTCTGTTCGTTAAATATGCGTTCGATTGGTTCGTTCATCCGATTGAGCTATATGTAAACATTGCATTGCGATGCATGTTCGGCCTATGCTAGTACAAATTAGTTAAAGATTTTAATTTCCATTGAGCTCTGATATAAACGTGTCTCATCGAACCGCCAGAGCTTTTGAATGCGGTGTTTTCGAATAAAACTAATAAATCCAAAAGTGTGTTTGTTTGCTGGTTTGTCCTTCAATAACCGAGCAACGGATCGACGTGATTTTTTGCATGGATATAGTTGAGGACCTGGAGAGTGACTTAGGCTACTTTTTATTCCGAAAAAATAAGGGGTTCCCGTGGAATGAAAAAAAATACCACGCGGACGAAGTCGCGGGCATCAGCTAGTCATGACATATTTTACTTGTCCGTGCTGAATGATATTTAATATATTGATGATTTACGCCCAGATCAAGTTAACTTAAAATGTTACACTAGAGCCACTTGTGATAAAACAGATCAAAAGCCAGTCGGGTTACAAGATTGGATCCGTGTTTAATTTGACGCCATATATTTGGCATTTTGGGTATGCGGGGACAGAAGCATGGCGGCCAACAAGCCATTGTTTGCAAATCCCGACACGTTTTATACACTTATCCTGTCCGAAACTATGGACAAAATATGAATAATATTTTGGATTTTTAGTATCAGAAATAAAATATGCCCCGTTAGCCAGACTATGACCAGACCTCAGCGATGCCATAAATAACAGCTTATTGCTTTAAATGATTATTATAGGCCCTCAAATACACTTGTAAAGTTACTCACGACAGTAGCAGCTTACTATAGTTAGCATTAGTAAACAGTCTTATTTAAGTCGGTTAGTTATGTACTTATGTTTATGTTTAAACAATTTTAAATGTGGCTAGATGGCTGCATGAGAGACAGAAGATTAAAGTTGAAAATCATTAACGTGGACCTATCTGGGACAACATTTAGTCGAAGAAGGCTAGTATAAAAATGTTCTTGTAACTTAATTTGCCTGTTAACCGGAATCAGACGTAGCACAACTATGAATTATTTACGTTAGCTTAGGCTTGTTATGTGTGATCCGAAATGTGGTGCTGGAGGCGAATGCTACGAATACCGTGGACTGCCAAGGGCGCAAACGTTTTTATCTTGTTGCAACTTAACAACACTGTCCCACTTTCCTCCATCTTTTACTGAGTGCTCTCTTATTTCGGTTACATCATGCAGTGCGGAAATGACAGCTTAGATAAGTTGATTATTACGGGCAGCACTTGGGCATTACCTATTCTGTGACTCATGTACATATGAAGCCTGAAGATAGAGGAGCGAGAGGGACGTTCACCAACTGAAGCTCTGACCAGCCGGGGTACCTGTTCGATTTGTTTTATACGATGGCCATCGACATAGGAGAATACCGACAGCTGATCTAATCGAAGCTAGGATCTCGAAAGGACCACAATCTCTAGAATGTTATGAAGGGACGGCCGGAGAAAGATAATTAGAAAATATTATCACAACGCATCTATACAGTACATAAGTATATAAAAATGTGCAGGTATGAACCTATTCATCTATTTGTAGCACTCTTTATTTTAGAAGACCAGTAAACTATTTTAAACTAGTTTTTGTAGAGTTTAGGGCGTCGTACCACGCCGCTGTGAAAAAGGGGGAATTCTCTGAATACAAATGACCATTCGTCGCGAGGTAGAGATGCGTGAGATGCAATAGTTTTTGCCAGTCGTCACGAGACGGCGAACGACGTGAAAGCGTCTTTTATTTGGCTACACGCTGGGAGACTGTCACTACGTGAATATGTTTAGAACTTTATATTCTGTGCCACTGATTTAAGAAGTAAGATAAGCAGATCCTAAGAAATTGATTTGAGTTGCAGTAGATCGATTTGAGGAGGTGCATTTCAAAATTCTGCTAGTTTCTCTTGAAGATTCGAAAGCGCTTGTTATTGTTAATTTACCAACTTAGCTAAACAAGTACCGTAACTAAGCTTCTCATACTAATATTATAAATGCGAAAGTGTGTTTGTTTGTTGGTTTATCCTTCAATCACGTCGCAACGAAGCAACGGTACGACTTGATTTTTGGTATGGCTATAGTTGAGGACCTGGAGAGTACTTTTTATCTCGGAAAATTTTATCCGGGAATAAAAAAACTTAAACCACGCGGACGAAGTCGCGGGCATCAGCTAGTTTGAAAATAAATTTAAAGTGTTCCTATTTTACCCAAATTGGAGTTACAAATTTAGCCCTAAAATTCTTAGCATATTTAGAAATGCAATGATAGTTTTTCAATTTGGAAATGAAGATTTTTTTTAAATACCTACATATATTATAGGCTAGCGCTTGGCTGCGATCAGACATGCTTGCAAGTGGTGATGCAGCCTAAGGTGGAGCCGTGGATTTGCCTTGAATTTTTGCATGCATGGTCCAAATACTTGACTGAATGGAATAACAGCTGATCTTGTATTTTAAAGCTGTCTGAGATATTCTGAAAATACACAACTTAAAATATATTATATTGGTTTTAAAGTTAAGTAGGTATATCAATATTTGGGCATTGTAAAAATAACATGCATTCCAACATAATAATATAGAGCCACGCATCGTGTGGTCAGATTTAACAAGCAATGGTGTTATGGTAATTTTATTAATACTAAATCTGGTTTCATTTGACTAATCGGAATTCATATTTCAGATTTATTACTACAACCTCGACCTCCGTGGCGTAGTGTGTAGCGCTGTTGCCTTAAAGTGCGGAGATCCTGGGTTCGATCCCCGGTAGGGTCAATTTGGGAATTTATAATTTCTGAATTTTCCCTGGTCTGGTCTGGTGGGAGGCTTCGGCCGTGGCTAGTTACCACCCTACCGGCAAAGACGTGCCGCCAAGCGATTTAGCGTTCCGGTACGATGCCGTGTAGAAACCGAAGGGGTATGGGTTTAATATAACTGCCATACCCCTAACAGGTTAGCCCGCTACCATCTTAGACTGCATCATCACTTACCATCAGGTGAGATCGCAGTCAAGGGCTAGCTTGTAGTGGATAAAAAAAAAACCCCACCCAAGCAAGCTACGTCCAAATCATGAAAATGTCCTAATACCTAATTCTAGTCAACTCACATCGTATTGCACACTTCAGGTCGTGTTCTGCTGAAATCAGCTAATATAGGTTTCTCCTGACAAGCAAATATTTTTCATCTAGGCAAGTTTTAAGTAAAACCAGCCTAAAATTGGTTTATCAGTTAGCTAACTCAATATTGGTTATAATTGAGGAAAGAATACCAATCTATGCAATGTATTATATTAAGCAATTGACTCGTGCAACACTAGTAACTAGATATAAACACGAAGGCAACAAATACGTCCTCCTGTATTAAAAGATAATCTCTCTATCTCTAATCTCTTCGTTGCCAACAATGACTAGCCATATCAGAAAAGATAAAAGATTTCTCTGCAGAGTAAACTTGTTTTCCTCAATTTTAAAAGAAATAACTTCAGCTTTGATACAAAAGATGTCAGCTGGCGTACGGGATAAACGCGGAGATCTCTGGCATCCATTGTCCCGGCAAATCAGCGAGGACAATCTATCCGGGATCTGGAGTATAGGCATCTTATCCCGCGGTGCGATTACGATTGAATCGACGATCAAGTCGCTATCGATTGCAAACTTCGAGTTTACGTTTTTCTCGATAAAAAGTTAGCACTTGAGATCGGTCAGAGACCTGAGTTAGATAAAATCTTGGGAAAACGTCATGACACATCACTCTACTCTGAGTTGACTACAAGGTTCGTTTGCATGAAAGACGATTGAATTTAAGTTACGGTTTAAGGAAGGAAGGTATAAGGAAATTTCATTAGCGTTCTTGTAATAGGATTTTACGTAGGATGCAGGACTGGGTGGTAACTAGCCGCGGTCGAAGCCTTCCATTAGACCGGGGGTGAATCAATTTACAAATTATTATAAACTGTGGTATATTCACTGTGCAGAGAATCAAACACGGGCCGACAACAACATACTTAGCAATCAGCATGGTGTCATGTATCTACCCCAAATAGAAGTAGAAGTATCGGCAACTTATCCCACGGTGCGATTGTTATTCGACAGTCGTAATCGGTTACAAACTTCGACATTGCTTTATCAATGACTAAACCGCTATGGGCAATGATCTAACTGATGCTAAAATGGAAATTGCTAGATGTCTGACAGGTGTATACTACATCCATAACCCTACCCGTCTTTTGCTTCATGAAATCTTAAATCTTTTAGTGCAAGGTAAAGTATTTCTCGCTCTTTTAATAAAGTAACACCGTGTTATAACTAACTAGCGGATAGTCTTTTTTTCATTTCCGGGGGAAATCCTTAATTTTCCAGGATATTACGTAGCCTATGGAGAGTGAAATAGAAACACACTTTCGCATTTATAATATTAGTATGATTAGTTTGAGAAAATGTGAGGGATGATGATGCATTTTATGGCATCATAATATGAATTTTATTTCATAACGACTAAAATCTTGATTTTAGAATTGCATAAAATAATATAGGTACCTACGAGTATGTGAGCTCTATGAAAGTGATATGAAACCGAAATAACGTAAACTAGCAATTCAAGAATAGTCTGGACAATCAATTGGAGCAGTAAGCGCGATAAAAGCGCCGGAGCTAAAAACAGAGTATTTTCAATAAATACGCTAGAAGCGTTTAATCACCAATGCAATTTGGTTAATCGAATTACAGTAACTCTTTTATATTGCAATCGATTTCGGAAATTCGACACATTATTTTCACAAAATGTCCAGCTCTATTCATAAGAGCTTTTACTACAATCTGCCTTTATTACAGTCTGGCTTTATGTGGATTCGTGAAACAAAGCGTACTAAAAATCGGTGGAATCTCTGAGTAACAGAGGCTGAAATATAAGAAAATCAAAAAATTCTAATTATTAAAATGTTTTTTTTAACTACCACTTGAACGTCCTAGCCTAAGTTGTATGAACCAAGAAATACTGAAAAATACTGAAGAATAGTAGCTACACAGTAGACACACGCTTAAAGAAAATAGTTTCAGAAATAATTTTATAAGAAGTGGAAAAAAAATTAAAATTAAAAAACCTAGCTTTGGTTGCCTTAGTTCCGTAGAATCCCATTTGAAGGCGATTGACCATTAACAATTTTTACCCCTTGGTATAATATGCTTTTTGCCAAGATATAATACCTATAGAATTACATATTCTTTTGCCGGGGACTCCAATGACTTCGTCGGCCTATCTAGTAAAGGATCTCTCTGTACTACATTTTCCATTGCGAGGTTGCCATTCAATCCCCTGAGAGTTTATTTGAACATCTCTGACGCCCTTGACAAGCAACGAGTACGTACCAGGAGCATTGGTGGTCTTAAAAGTGGGAGGTCCCGGGTTGGATTAGATAACTGGGTCTGGCATGGTCTGGTGGGAGGTTTCTGCTGAGGCAGGTTATCAGTTTTCTCACTAGCGGTTAACTGAGCCGCCACGCGAGTTAAGAGTTCCGCATCATCACCACCACGTGAGATCACAGTCAAGGGTTTACTAGTCAAGGTATAAAAGAAAATATCCCGATCCCGATTGCTAAATTGCAATCGAGCGGAATAACCGGTACGGGCCGACGCGCTGGCCTCCGGACATCCTGCGACGTCTGCCAGGATTATCAACCCGTATATTCCGCTATCGCTATTTTTCCTCGTTTGCTATTAACTCTGAAAAGATAAGGGCAGGGGTGTTATTGTGTTGAAAAACTTTTCGGCTTGCTCAAGTTTGTTTGATTAGGTATACGTCTGTGTCAGTTAGTTTTATGTCTACATTTTGACTTGGCGAAACTCTTACATAGTTAATAGACTAAATAACGAATATATGGTTAGATTATCAAAATTGGTGAAAATTGTTTGGAAACACTATAAACCTTAAGTAGTTTTTGTAGTTTGACTTGGTAGTATAAAGTACACCTTCTTTAGTCCTGGGTTTATCGCTGGTGTAGCTTCCCTTCGTATCACTCTTGACAGCTGGGCTCGCTCCAGAATCCAAGGAGGAGTCCTTTTTTCCACTCCTTAAAGGAGTGTCGCTGGCAAGCCAATCCAGGCTTTGTAGGGCGGATACACTTGTATACATCGTACTGAAACACAGAAATGTAACCTTGATGAAATAATAGTATTTCATTAATAAACCTGAAGCCATTGCAATATTTAATTTGTAATGACAGTCGAAATCAAAAGAGATTCGTTTGTAGCAATTCCAGTGTTTTTATCGACATCGCCAGACGCCAAGCTATTATAGTTATTACCTATTCATTCCAACGGTTCATTAAGTGAACATAAAACAATTCACCCCGTTTCTACATTACCAACTTAGGTATATAAACCTTTTTCCGTGGATCTGTTTGGTTTGCAAAGTACCATGACGCCAGCCGTTCTACGTGCGACGGGCGCGGTCTCTTTGTCACTTAGTAGAGCGTCTAGTGCCATGTTAGTTTATTTTTCTAATGCCTTTGGTTTAACTAATGACGCTTGAGCTCTACCTTGAGTGCGTTTAGTCTCTCGAGCTTTTATTTGTGTCCCCTTAATTATTTTACCCATACGAGATTTTATATTACTTTTTAAAAAAAAAATTTTTAGGTTGCATTTTGTGGGAATAAGAATTGACATATCATTTTCTGTCTTTCATAAAAAAGATCTGCTTTTCAATAGTTGCTATAAACTTAATTTTCATTATTAGCTGAAATCAAAGCTCTATAGCCTTGATTGCAACAATGCATTTTGGCCAATACCAAGATAGTTTCCGCCAATCAGACGTATGCGATTATCACACAGTTTGTGTCATTTTATCGTGATTGAGCTCCAAATTGTTTCAAAAATATTTTCAATTTGTAGTTTTATTACAAAAATAAATTAAAAATTAAATCTTTCATCATCATATTCAAAACTTTTTTGATAAAATTTTGTACCGAAATCATTACATACCTGCGCAAGTTGATAGAATTAAGCGATACGCGAAACAAAATTTTCATAAATCGGATGAAATTTCAAGGGGCGGATAATAAATAAATCACCCAGTATCTGTCCCGTAATCACGTCCTCAGTCTAGAAGTTGTCGGACGAAAGGCGAGCGTCCGCGGAAATTAGCGAGTGCGCGATGTGATAGCGCTCTGTATAATTAGCCGTGGTACAAGACATGAGTGACGGACGAGGTTTAGGTTTAAGTAGGATCTGTGTTTAGCCATCCACCTTAGCTATGAACTCAAGCACTCCTATTGGTGGGTTTGACACACATCCGTAGCTCAGCAACGTAAACCATTTCTAGTGGAAGGGGCAACCTTAAGCTTACTACTGACTTGTGTCGTTTTAAAAGGTATGTAACATGGTCCAAAGTGAGCATTCGTACAATCAGTAGTTACAGCCTATTAAGCAGTTTTCTCCTATAGCCATATGCTGTTACGTAGCATGCTCGTTGATACGTTATGGTAGGTGCGTTTAGAGCGAAATTTTTTTGCACCTCCATGCAATAGTGGGTTATGCGGACTTTTTGTCGTTTTCAGTCTTAGGTCAGTTTTCACTGTACACTTATTCATTCCAAATTATTATTATTCGTTTCGAAATGATTTCAAATTATTCAAAAAACTGGCAAAGTGCCAACGAGATACATTTTTAGGCAAAGTATGTAGAGGCTATATAGTTTTATTTTTTTAGTAACATTATCATCTGTATTAAGTACCTACTTAAGCAACCCGGAAATGAACTGTGCCAAAATAAATTTGTAGAAGATTTTCCATTAGAATTTGGAATTTGTCAGTAATTAGAAAACGGTTTCTTCAGACAATTTTATCCCAATCTGCTTTTAACTTGAGCCAAGGGTTGATTATCGCTCAAGACGCGTGGTCGTGCATTTCTCTGCCTAATTATAAGCTCCCATCCAGAAAGCTCCTTACTCGAGATTATTGCAGATTTTTTTGTTCAATTCTTTGTTACGTAAATCTTTATGTAGTGGAATATTTACTTTATGTGTGATATTCTAGAGAGAGAGTAAGAAGTAAGTATTCTATTCTATCCTTCTTAGAGAAATTTTCTATCTATTGGTGCTGGCTTCAACAAAATTCGCCCAGCATAAGGTTTGCCCTCATAAAAGTCACGGTGGGCTATCTTTAACTGTGTAATGATCCTTCAAAAAAGTCAGGAATTGAAAACCTTCAAAAAATCCGAATTTTAATTGATACGATACCGTAGCTGTCAGCAAAATTTGCCACAAAATATTCAAATATAATATATAGGAACGCAAATACAAAATCATTAATAGAAAAGTTTTCTCAAGTTCTAGCGATTCTATTTCAATGATTCGCATAGTCAAATTACAGATAAGATACAAGAACGTGGTAAAAGTCAATTTTCCATAAGTTGCGTTAACAGATAGTTAATATCCATTTAGAATGCGGTAACAATTAACAAGGGGATGCACTGTGACTAATAAGCTCTAACAATGGAGTAAAAGCGCACCTACAAGTAATCAGCCGCTTTCATTCTAACCATTCGGGCATATTGCCACAGTTTCACGCTATCGTTTCCTGCCATTATCGGTTAGTTACGCAGCAAGAGACTTTCCCAACTAGGCGGGGCATAGTACGTAAGTGGATTTTAATCAGCGTGTAGTTACTTATCATTTGTGAAATAAAATAATTTGCTTGCGGGCTTTGTAGGGATAGTAACAAATCGTAACTTTTTATAGTCCACAAAACTGACTACAATTGCGGTTAAAGCTAAAAAACGTGATAAATTAAAATATATACAATTGTGTCTTCTGGATGTGGACATGGCATGCACAGAAGGGCACCTTATCTTTTAACTTGAAGGAAAAAATGGTCTGTTCGTCCTATTCGTTCACTCCAGACAAAGTGCAAGTGGTCGTGGTTATCAACTATATTTTACGGCTCTTAAGATCTCCATCCAGTACTTACTGCTAGCGACATCACTTACACACTCGGAGACAGACGAAATCGTACTGCAACGGATTAAGTCTATCAAGTCCATCAGTACCAATGTGTTTCGTAAACAACTCACAATACCTACGAGAACATCACAGCTATTAGAGCGGATTCGATTCGATTTTTAGGTCAGTGACAAATGCAGTAGCAGAAAGACATAAGCGGATTTCGGCGCTTCGACGTCCTCTTCAGCGTTCCTTGCCGCGCTGAAATCAATGTTGTTCTCATAATATTTTACCATTAATAGTATTCAAGCGTTTTTCCTAGTTTTTTAGGGTTCCGTAGATAACAAGGAACCCTTATAGTTTCGTCAAGTCCGTCCGTCCGTTTGTCCGCGCGTTTGTTAGCTCAGGGACTAAGTACTAGAAGGCTGTCATGGGTATACAGTTAGGTACACTAAGTATACGTTATACCTACGTATTAATCACGACGACAAAGTGCTCAAATTGTATACATTTTTTAAAATATTGTTTTAGGTTACCTCCCCTACACGTAAAGTGGGGATGAAGTTTTATATTCTTCTTGTTTATCCCATGGTGTAGGGTACCGTTAGATAGGTCGTTCGATAGTACGGGTGTGGGAAAACCATTTTTCGATTAAGGGATCCGTTTGGAAATATTAAAAAGTGCTTTAAAGTGCTAATTTTAATGAAGTTAAAAGTAAATCTATTACAGCTAAGTATACTTTACAAGTTTACGAGTAATAATCGACCAATGTATATTTAAAAATGCCCGCTATTGTGACGGTCAGCTGTAGAACCCTACTATGCGCATGGCCCGACACGCACTGTAAAGGATGCTCGAAAGCCGAGGGAAACGCTCTGTCGTTCTCAAGAAAATTTTATTCCGTCTTAGTTATTAAACAATTACCATGACAACGCAACTGACAACTTTTTCTTCTCATTTACATTGACTAAAAAGTTTCAATATATTTTATTATTCGCGTCGCTTACATAGCCCGCCCCAGTGCTGGGCTCAGCACTCTTCTCCAACCGGCAACACTGCGACGCGTGCCACAGGTCTTCTCAGTAGCCCCGATTTCGTCCTCACGTCTACGACTCGCACGCGCCCGTCCTTGCCTGGCAGCACAGCTTCGACGACGCCTCGAGGCCACACTCCCCGAGGCATGTTGGGGTCCACGATGACAACCAGGTCACCAACCTGCAGGGACTTGGATTCTGCCTGCCACTTCTGCCTTGGGATCATCTGGGGTAGGACTTCTTTCAGCCAGCGACGCCAAACTGATCTGCTAAGAACTGTGAAATGCGCCACTGCTTCCTCAGGAAAAGGTCGGAGTCATCGAAGTTTCCGAGTACAGGGAGGTTTGAGGAAGAACCTAAAAGAAAATGGTTAGGAGTTATGGCTTCTGTGGTTGAGGGTTCCACAGATACATGAGTGAGTGGACGACTGTCCAATATTATAGGTTGCTTCGTCTCTCTTGATATTCCAGGTGCAGCGTTGATGCGGCCACCCACCCGAAGAATTCCATGCTCGTCTAGGAACGGTGTTAAGGTAAGTAACTTGCTTTTCTTATCTAATGGTTTTTCTTTTTTCAGGTTTTCGAGTTCTTGGGAAAATGACTGCGCCTGTGCGTATCTCATTAGCAGCGGTTCCGCGCGCTTCATCATAGCACCGTCAACTTCACCGGTAAGCTTCTTACATTTCTTATTTACAAACGATATTACTACGCAAGTAGATTTCAGTAGACGTAGCCATGATGAAAATCTCTCAGGTTCCGGACAGGCAGGTAAGCATGCACTAGTGATTTCTATTGTAGTCACGTATTCTGTGCTATATTGACTTGATGTAGACGCCTTCATCAGGTCCTCAGGCCATTCACTCTTGTCCCGTGAAAGAAAGGACGGTCCGTATAGCCACTCGCCGTTAAAAACCTCCATGTCGCAAACTTCTCTAGTCGCAGCGTCTGCGATGTTCAGTTTAGTCGGCACGTAACGCCATTCGGTCAAAGACGTAAGCTCATCAATTTCTCCTAGTCGATGCGCTACGAACGTTTGATAATTTCGCGCGTTATCTTTTATCCAGTGTAGTACAGTAGTCGAGTCGCTCCAAAAATATCTTCTCTGTGGTTTAATTCTATGTTGCTTTATTATTGTGTCTGCTAACCTAGCTCCCAATACAGCTGCTTGCAGCTCAAGCCGTGGTACTGTTAAAGATTGTTTTACCGGCGCCACTTTGCATTTGCTTGCAATGAATGCGACGCTCCTGTGTTTGTCATTACAGCGCCAGTAGGCGACGGCGCACATAGCTTTAGGCGAAGCGTCACAGAAGACATGCAATTCTAATTGTTCGTACGCGTGGACAGACGGTATATTCGGTGCATTCAGTGCATCATCTTGCGGCTCGCTTGCACGCGTGGCTGCTAGATAATGACGTGGTAAGCTAACTTGATCAATGTTCTTAAGCAATTTTAACCACTCAGTCCACTTGACATAAAGTTCGCTTGTAAGTGACTCGTCCCAGTCGATACCGGTTTGCCATGTCTCCTGTAGTAATATTTTACCTTTAATAGTAAATGGCGACAAAAATCCGAATACATCAAATATCGACATTATAACTCGTAGCATTTCTCGTTTCGTAGGTATTTTATCACCCGAGACTATATTAGCGGGAATGCGCTTGAATGATACATCGAATCCTAGTACATCTCTTTTAGGGAACCATATTAAACCTAAAGTACGTTCCGAGTTCTGTTCAATATTGAACCTCACTGCTGTAGGCCCTAAAGCCTCAGTCGGAAGGGACTCCAAGATTTCTTCACGATTGCTAGTCCAATTTCCTATCTCGAAACCGCCTTGACCGTGAATAAATGAAATATCTTTTACTATTTCTCTTGCCGCTTCTATGCTATGAAGGCTGTCGATATAATCGTCCATGTAGTGCTGCTCACAGATCGCTCGTACAGCGGCCGGATTTGACGACTCAAATCTCTGTGCGTTCTTGTTTTTTATGAACTGAGCAATAAAGGGTGAACAGTTCGCGCCAAAAATCAAGGATGTCATAGCGCAGATTTTTAATTTTTCCTTAGGGTTGTCACGCCACAAAAAACGTAAAGCATCTTGATCTTCGGGTATAATCTTTATCCTTAAAAACATATCCTTTATATCTCCTATTACCCCAATCATCTGTTCCCGGAATCGCATCATTATACCTAGAAGTGAAACGAGCAAATCTGGGCCCTTTAACAGGTAATCATTGAGGCTTAAAGTATGGTATTTAGCAGCTGCATCAAACACCAAGCGTAACTTCTTTTTGTTTGGATTATCGACGCCGAAATGTGGTAAGTACCAGGTTCTTGGACTCGTAGATACGTCTGGTATCTCTTTGGCAAAATCGTTCTGAAACAAGTGATCGATCCTCTCTTTGTATCTCATAGCATAACCGTCGTCAGCTTGCATCTTTCTTTCTACACCTTTCAACCTCGACATTGCGGAAGGAAAAGAGTTAGGCATCCTAGCGTCGCAATTTTTCCATGGTAGCCCAACGTACCACCTTCCGTTTATCAACTTACTTGTCTTTTCCAGGAGAGCCTTAGCTTGCAGGTCATCGGCGTTCTCTCGAGGTGCAGCAGTAACACCTAAGGAATCAACAGCGAAAGAACGTCGGACTTCTTCATGCATTTCTCTGAGGAAATACTCACTTTCGATATCCAAGTCGCGCTGGTTAGTGCTGAGTAGCAGGGTGGAGCGCAACAGTCTACGAGAAGCTTGCGCTCTGGTACAACCATGAAGACACCATCCAAGTGGGGTAAAAGTAGCAAACGGTTCCCCTGGTTTACCTTCAAGTACTTGTAATGGTAATAATAAATGGTAGTTGTCCTGCCCTATTAATATCTGCGGCTTAGAATATTGACGAGTAATTTGATTTTCAATTTCAGAAATATGCCTATATTGTTCTATGCATAAATTGGAGGTATCCTGCGCTGGCAGGTCTAAGTTTTCAACGCTGTTCGCTTCAAACGTAAATAACTGTCCATCTCTGTTCGATACAGTCATCTTCACTATCTCGACATTGCGCTCGACCGCGTGACCAATCCAGGCGCCGCATACCCGCATACATTTCTTATGACCATGCAGGCCGACTCGAGCGGCGAGTTCCGAACTAACTAGCGTAACCGTCGATCCGTCATCAAGCAGCGCTGAAGTTGTCTCGATTCCTTGCGGCCCGTGTACTTGCACCTTTATCATTTTTAGAAGTACTCGGCAGTTAGCGTCCTTAATATGAGTGATTTGTTGCGTTTCCGCGCTCGGTTGTTGTTCAATCGCTTCAGTCGCGGCGGTATTATTTTCCTGTAGCGAATTGTTGCGATTAAACTCGTAGTGCAAAAGTTCGTGATGTGCTAATTCACACCCGTTTTTTCCACACTTCTTTGCAGGGCATGTTTCACGGCTGTGACTCGTTCGTGGTACCTTCAAACATTGAAAACAGATACCGTACCTCTTAGCGTGACTCCAACGGTCTTTACGAAGTGCTTTCTTGAATACCTTACAATCTGGTAAATCATGTTTCGGCGCGCAGCGGCAAAATCGACATTTCGTATCTTCCATGCTAGATTCGCTTTGTAGTAATACGTTGTGTGATTTATTCGCGTTGCTTTCATTGTACTTACGTCTATAATTACTTTGATCGGGCTTAGTACAATTAATGTTCACCGCGGTTTTTGTTGTTTTAACGGCTTCCTCCCTTAAAAAGTCTGAAAGTATAACAAGTTTAGCCTTAGAGCCGTCAATAAGAAGAGGATAGCTGTAGTCCGTCCATTTTGAAAGCAAAACCGTGGGGAATTTAGACAATACAGCCGACATTATGTTCATGTTTCTTAAGTACTCATCCTCGCCGATGGAAATAACTGCTGCTACGAAGTTCTGAACTTTGACCGAGAACTTAACTATATCTTTATGATATTCCTGTGATATGGTAGGTAACTTTTGGATATCGTGCACTATTCTGGAAATAATTACGTCCGGATTTCCAAACTGTAGCTCAAGTGCAGACATTACAGTGTCGGGAGTAGTGGCGCCAATCAGTAAAGCTGTTACAGCTTCTTTCGCCGGTCCACGTAGGCAGCTACGCAGCCTCCACAGATTTTCTCTAGGTGTAAAATTACATACGTCTGTAGACTCGGTGTAGGCCTGTTTAAAGTGTAGCCACTCTAGTGGGTCACCCGAAAATACCGGTAGGTCCTTTTGAGTGCTGATACGACTAAGCAATCTGGTATTTGGTGCGTTGTTTTTGGAGATAGCCGCAATATCCTTCAGTGCGCTAGCCAGCATGTGAACAGTGCTTACAGTGCCACCGCCTCCAGCGGCGGGCGGGCACAGCTCGCCCAAATCTTGACCATCTTGCTGGACGGGCTGTGCTAAAGTTCCATGGTGACTGCGCTCCAACCATCTCTCTACTTCACTATTAGGGCTACGCACCTCACCTTCATCCGGTTCGAAGGACCACTTTGTAAAGGATGCTCGAAAGCCGAGGGAAACGCTCTGTCGTTCTCAAGAAAATTTTATTCCGTCTTAGTTATTAAACAATTACCATGACAACGCAACTGACAACTTTTTCTTCTCATTTACATTGACTAAAAAGTTTCAATATATTTTATTATTCGCGTCGCTTACACGCACTTTACCGGCTTTTTTGGTTTCATATTGGCTACAGTAATATTATTATCGAAACATTAATATTAAACTTTACAAGTTTACGAGTAATAATCGACCAATGTATATTTAAAAATGCCCGCTATTGTGACGGTCAGCTGTAGAACCCTACTATGCGCATGGCCCGACACGCACTTTACCGGCTTTTTTGGTTTCATATTGGCTACAGTAATATTATTATCGAAACATTAATATTAAACTTTACAAGTTTACGAGTAATAATCGACCAATGTATATTTAAAAATGCCCGCTATTGTGACGGGCAGCTATAGAACCCTACTATGCGCATGGCCCGACACGCACTTTACCGGCTTTTTTGGTTTCATATTGGCTACAGTAATATTATTATCGAATTATTAATATTATTATTAATGAATATTAAATTGACTTTTCTTTATTGCATTGTTTTATCACTATATTAAGTTTATTAATTAATTTATTAACTAATTTGTATGTGTATGGCAGTTTAATTATATCTTAGGGATTCCCACGTACCTTCCATGGTGGGAGATAGAGAATTTATTGAGGAGACGGGTCGACTCGTGCCGATATTTGTTTAGGATTAAGAGATTCTGCGCGTTGGGTTGAAAGATAAACTGTTGGACCCACAACTACGAGTACACCTTTAGCTGTTACACTGAATGCGCGCGTACGCATGTGTGATTTGTAATACAAGGAATTATATTATTGTGGCACAGCTAAAAGAGGACGCGGGCAGCGGGCGAGTTATCCGGCTAATTTTGTCGTTCATTGCCGTTTAATGAGACACGCGTGCGCATTTTGTTTGTCATTTCTTAGAAGCTGCAGTATTTGTTTCTTCAACCTGCTCGTTATATTTTCGAACACCGAAAACATACCACTTCCGGGGTCCTGACTCAAACTCAAACTCATTTTCATTCAAATAAACTTATTACAAGTGCTTTTGAATCGGCGAGTGAATCTACCATTGGTTCAGAATGACATTCCTACTGGAATGACTCAGAAGCAGTTTATACTTACTACATAGTTCAGAAACAAGTAATGTGGCTCCAATGCTCACTGTGTAGTTCGATGGCCTTGTATTAACGGATAATTGTACAGTTTTAGAAGGAAAAAAATACAAAAGTACTTCTACGAGCTGTAGGCCACGCTGCCGTTGCGCGTTGTTTGTGTCCAGGCCTCTAGATTTACTACAGAGGGCAGAAACAAGTGATCCGCCTCCAATGTAAACTTTCTAGTGTGATGGCTTACTAGTAACGGATTTTTGTTCGGTTTCAGAAGGGAAAAAGTAGAAAAAGACTTCCACAAGCTGTTGGACACGCTGCCGTTGCGCGTTGTTTGTGTCCGGGCCACTAGATATTCTGTGCGTCGAGTTGAACGATAAACAAACGCTGCGTTGCCGCAAACTATTGTTTGCCCTATTGTACACGCATGATAACGCCGATAATGTTGTGTGTGAGGGTAGGGCGTGAAATTGTCGGCTTTGCAAAAGTATCTTTGGACGAGGTATTAATTAGGTGCTAGGGTTTAAAATTTATTGATTACTTACTGTCTAGTGCCTATTTTAGCGTGTTAACACGTATATTAAGACGAATATGCGCAATTCATATTAACATATTTTTATAGTGCAGATAAGTGCGTTTTTTTCAGTTACAAAAATTACTTCCTAAGATAAATTAAGTAAAAGGTACATTTTACATTTAAAGGTAGGTACGTTACTTTTTTTGATTTATTCAAATTCCATTTATTTTAAATAACTATAAGAGTTTACTTTTAACTAGATACATTTAACTGCAATAGGGTGAGCTGTACCACAGTAAACGTATACAACCAGTATGGAAACTACCTAGAAACGTTCGAAACAGCTCATTCACACAAACGTGCGCATCGAACATGCGATGACGCGGCACTCACTACTGACGGCACTGCGACGAGCGCTTGGGGTCTCGTCGATGCGCACGTTTATGTGAGTGAGGCTGTTTCGAACGTTTCTAGGTAGTTTCTATACTGGTTATATCTGTTAACTGTTGTACTAAGTAGCATAGTAACATCATCGATTTACCAACCTGTAACATTAAAAACGTCTAACGGCACGTGGAAAATCAATGCAACTGAAAATTTCCGTGCTTAAATGCACCCATAACATTCTTCAAGTTAAAAAATGAACCAGCTCTCTTTAACACCTAAAGAGGCAATTAATCGGAGTAACGAATACATTTTTCTTCGACGTCTTTTATCATTGAATTCATGAGCTTTTCATTAAAATCACAAGTCATTATTTATCCATCAGAGTGTTTACGTCATTCGGTTTACTTATACGGAAAGTAAAATATATCCTTAATACATTTAGTCCCGAAAGGGTTAGTGTACCTACGGTAAATATTGTAACATGTGGACCAAAGTGGTATTTGAGCGACCCTAGGGCGCATTTTATCGACTTATACACTTTCTTGTTTACTTTCAGAAATACATTGAGTAGATTCAAACTATGGATCGATGCTATACTGGTAGATGCTAGACGAAGTATTATACGTAGGTATGTATTGAAGTTATATAGTACATTGAACCTATTTTTATCAAGTTAGCAAAATTATATAAGTTACTCTTAAGGAGGCCTGACACAGGCGGGTGAAGACGATCACTTGAAGCAAAGAACAATGCACAAGTCAGTATTCTAGCCCCATAAAGTAAACTTTGATCCAAAAAAAAAAGTAAACCAGATTCTTCAAAAAAAAAACATACGCGCTGAATTGAGAACCTCCTCCTTTTTTGGAAGTCGGTTAAAAAAACAACAAATATCTGCAGTAACAAATGTAAGGTTCGCATAAGCGGCAGCGGTACTGCGTATTGTTAAGTCATAGTTGTTTTAACTATAATAAGCTAGTCATACCTTTAATCCTTACTATCCATACTAATATTATAAAATGCGAAAGCGTGTCTGTCTGTCTGTCTGTTACGCTTTCATGGCCCATCTGTTTAAGCAATTATGTTGAGATTTGGTACAGGGATAGTTTGTATCCCGGGGAAGGACATACGCTACTTTTTATCCTGGAAAACGAGTTCCCGCAGGAATCAAAAAAATTAATCCACCCGGACCAAGTCGCAGGCATCAGACGGGCATCAGATGATGCCCGCGACCTCTTCCGCGTCTTCGTCGCGATAGACTAGATAGTCTAAAATATTAAAAAAAAACTTTAATTTACGACTTAGCGGCAAACCCCTGCAGGAAAGCGATAAGGGTAAAATACGCTATCAGATATGCATACAAATAAAATAAGATAGCACGCCCGTTCGTTAGTTAATTAAACACGATACGCTTGTCGATCGATCCCGATTAATGACTTCAATTAACCTAATCAGTTGCAGATTTACGTGCGTCCCCGCCGCTACATGAGACGTGACCTACTACCGATTAAATGAATATTTACCGTCTCACAAGTAACACCACCTTAAATACTAATTGCGATAACGTTTTTATATAATAACTACAAGCTAGCCCTTGACTGCGAACCGAAACCTCCGCACGTTAAGGCAACAGCGCTACACTGCACTGCGCCACGGAGGTCGTCAAATACGTTATACACGTTTCCAGTGTTTGCTTTGATACATTGTATTAATGAATGTTTTATTTTGTCCAAGTTTTTAATAAAGTAGTAGCAACTACTATAGACTATGCACCGCACGCTCTACTATATCAGTACGCTTACTCTGAGTTTTTACATTGCAAATACGATTGATCGACGTGAGAGCTCACCACGCCAAGTTTAAGCGTACCAAGTAAAATGAACCTTACATTGGTTTAGAGCTCATTTCATCATTTCGTGTATTTATTCACAGCCAGCGCTCCAAACGCTGAATTTGTGACTTTAAAGCAAGAGCTTTTGGGTCCATTTTATTTTGACATTCGCTTACACTTGGCGTGGTGAGCTCTCACGTCGATCAATCGTATTTGCAAAAACTCAGAGTAAGTGTACAGACGAGATAATGTAGTAGGTACTCCGAAGGGAGTTTTCGATAGAGGGGTCTCTATTTGAGACAATGGGTGCTTTATCAATTAAAATATTTAAATGGAGTTTAAATAGTTTTGTTTTTTTGAAGTGAAACTTCTTTAGAATCGTTCTGATTAGAAAATTTGATGAAACGAAAAACGAAACGAAAAAGCGACACCAAAAAGAGACAAACATATTTATAATAGGATTTAGCCTGCGAGAGCATGAGATAGAATACATGTTATATAATTTATCTCATTATCTCGTGGGCGTACTTTTCTGAAGTTTCACTTCTGCCGTGTGTAAATATTGCTAACACACACTTTTCTTAATTCATAAGCGCTATAAGCAACGGTAATAAGATATTAATAAAATAAAACTAAATAAATAATTTATCCAGAATTATTAATAAAACCGCAAAAATCGCCATAAGATATATTATCATATTATTAGGTTTAGCAGAATCTTTTTATGTTCGTTATGCGACCACACAACCATTATTCCGACTGAGTATAAACTTTGGGCAGTTGTTGTTAGCATTTGCATGAAATTCTCGGGTATATACTATCAACTTTTTTTTTTTATCCACTACAAGCTAGCCCTTGACTGCGATCTCACCTGATGTTAAGTGATGATGCAGTCTAAGATGGTAGCGGGCTAACCTGCAAAATATAGTCGAACGTGTTTTTATCGTGAATTTTAACAGATCGTTAAGCTTTTAAAACACTAGACAAACGTATACTAACTAAACGTTTAACGAAATCCCTCAATGCATAAAGTAGGTACTTTATCGAGCTAGTTCGCTCAGCGCGCTGCTTGTTCGAACTCTAATTCCGTCCATTGAATTCAAATTGAAGACTAAAACGTACCAGTCGCGCCTGCGGAGCTTGTATCGGAACTAAGCGTCTACCTAATAACTTAATGCCTATGGGAGTGGGCATCTGTTCTGGATCCTACGGCTCATACATTAAAAATCGCCCATCGTCCCATTCCGCGTTACGACCTGTCTACGTCCAACTTCAGCCCAGAGCTCTGATTGCTTTATGGGCACCCGCTGACGTGGCGAGCTCGGCATTTCATTCCTACTTAGCTGGAATTCCCTGACATAAGCACTCTACATATCCCACATTATACTCGCACACAGCATCGATTCTAAACGTATAAAACAGCTTTCGTTTTATACCATTTGGCTGTTTAAAGCAACGCAATTCAGTGCGAATTGAAACGTGTAAATGACTATTGTAGGCAATTCGTCTAAATGCGCTTATTTGCATACAAACGTGGTCGCTTACATTGCGTTCCCGAGCTCTATTGGATTTTGAATGTGACTAGTACACTATCAAATTAAATGTCCGCGTTTTCATTTGAAAATAGTTAATTTGATTAAAGCGAGGTTTATAGGTAGGTAGGTTTTTTCATTGGAATTAAACTTAAAATAAGTATATAGAATGATATCAGTTTTTATCTTACAAGTTAAAACGTTCAAAGGACATGTCCTGTCTTTGACATCCAGACAACAAAGATCCATATTTTCTATATTCACAAGAATTTAATAAGAACATTGTTTGATGTACCGGAGCTCAAGTTTGATTGGTGCTTTATATCGAGCAGTTCAAGCTCATCGCGGTCGACAGAGATTAATGGACTGCTGCCTCCGAAGGCCGTATTAGCTTTAACGGCATCCGGAAAATTGTGCGATTTTTCCACTCACACTCGTTTCGCGTCTACCGTTTGACAATATGGAACTGAATGAATGATGGGATCGTGACAAACAATGATCATTTGTTTGAGGTTTCTGTCTGATTTACACAGGAATTTCTATTTATTCTACGGTTTCCTTATTCTTCACTTTAATAATGATGATAAGCCCACCGCGCAAGTAAAATAGGTATTAATTTGGATCACAACGTTTGGAAGCTCAAATATTAGTCAATTTCTTAACATTTTTAGTTATTTTATCTGACCAAAATAGCGAATAAAAGCATAGCACCCTAATAAAGTTGACATTTTACATACGACAGCACTCAATACGTGATCGAAACCGGCATACTCAGCGAGGTTCATACTATATTTAACGATGACACTTGTTTAAATTTTCATGCTCGGACATTTATAGAGTCATGAAAATTGGGTCCACCACTTTTGAAAAGGCCTTTTATTGCTGCAGTTACGTCAGGAGCAGATTGTGAAGTATAGGCGATTAAACACTTTATTTACTGGACTGCAGAAATTGTATGGCTGCTGGCCCGAGCTCAATAATCACCTTCGCTAAGAAATGAAACTGAATTGCGTCTAAGCTTATTATATTTCTCTCAATACGTCGCCGTTCCGTGCGACGTTTATGTGCTATTACAGAAAATTATTCCGCTGAACTAGAGTAAAACGATTGCGTAAATATGATATAATAGTTTTCCAGTTGTAAAAAGTTTGTATTGGATTGGGATTAAAGCATTCGTAAGCTTAAAAATATATGCAATTGCAAACTAAAGTACGAAATATTGCATTCACGGTATTTACGAAAGTGTAATTGCGATTTACAGCTGCGAAGTGATACTTGAATTTTCTAGTGCTATGAATTCAAGTTGCGTGCCGGCTTTAAATAATAAAATATTGTTCTCTCGATGCATATTGTTAGCGCATTGATAAAGTTGTTCTATTGATTGTTACGTACGGTTTGTTTTCATTTTTTGTAATGGACATCTGCAGGAAGAAGGCTATTTAAATATTTTTGAATTCTTATTCAAAGAATATTTTAAAGATAGCATATACAAAATATTATCCCGTTTAAGATGTCTATTTATTCTATCACTGATTTTAAAAGATGAATCTATTTCATAAAAGGTGGCAAGAAACATAGCTACGCTCAGCAACAGCTACTCTTTACAAAATGTAACATTTAGGATAGACTACAGGATGCCCGCGAATTCATGTGCGTGGATTTTAGTTTCTTAAACTTCCTAGGCGAGCTCTTTTATTTTTCCGGGATAAAAGTACCTACTATCTCTGTACTAAATCAAAATTGCTTTAACATTTGACCCGTGGAAAGGCAACAGACAAACACACGTTTTATCTGGACTCTTTTAACGATAAGATATCATACTTCGTATTTGAAGATTTGATTTCTTTTTTATAGGTACTTTTACTTAAAAAATGAATCGAAATCTCGTGTAGATCTGGATATCAATTATCTTTTTTGTTAAAATTGCAATTGCATTGGTTGGTTGCGAATATGAGGGTACTTCTATGCCAATGTATAAGCCCAAAATGCATTTACCTCACGTGATTTAACAATCAGAGCATTATTATTCACTTGACGTCGGCTTTTATGCCCCTGAAGATATCAATTTGGAATCTTTTAGTGTTCTAGTGGTCTCAGGACCACTGATGAATCCCATTGGTGCAATACCCGCTTAGTTATTGAGTCGATTCGTTTTATAACTTTTGAAGTCGTTTCGCTGCAATTTGTAACTTTCTGTTTGATGTACGATAATTTTATTGGGTATTTGACAACTAGTCAAATCGGCAACTTCTTTTCAAACATCAAAACGCGTGCTAAGTATGGGATTTTGTATGAATCATTGAATTTTGACGTCATCAAAGTTCGACGCACTTTTTAACTTCAATCGATAATTTAAAATTGTTAATCAACATAAAACTAACAGGGAACGTGAATATTACAACTTGTCGGAGATCCTCTAATGTCGTTAAGTACACAGTAAACAGATACAACCAGTATGGAAACTACCTAGAACGTACCTATACGCGGGAGGACCTGGGATCGATTTCTGGCGGGGAAATATTTGGAAATTAAAATGTTTCTATTGTCTCTGTCTGGTTTATTTGAGGGGCTGCGGCTGTGGCTATTAACTACCTTACCGGCGCAGCCGTACGGCCAAGCGGCTTAGCATCCAGGTGCTATGTTTCTTGGAAACGTATTAAAGGTAAGGGTAAGCTTAATTAAACCTTGAGGGGGCTTAAGGTTAGTCTACTCCCATCTTAGCTAGCATCATCACTTACGCCAGTTGAATCCGCAGGCAACGGTTAATTTGTATAAGAATTAAAAACAAAATTAGATTTATGTGTAGTATTAAAGCAACCGGCCGAGGGTCAACTCAGATACCAAGACCATGACGTGTCGTTGTCGATTGCATATAAAACAGTGACATACATTTGCATACAAAACAGAGCGCATGACCGGGCCCCGAGATATTATAGCATATCTAATGGAACTCCGACATCTGTCTATCAAGCGGTTGGCGGTAAACAGTCCGCTCCATTGACTGCTTGATATCGCTATCGATTAGCCTTCCTCAAATATCAACAGTGGTACTTAAGAGTACGGCCTTACTACATGCTGCTTGAATGTATTAATCCATTTTAAAGGTCACATCGTTGGTCAATGGAATCAGAATGTACCTAGGTACTCATAGTACCTACTCAAATTTTGATTGACTTAGGACGGTACTAAATGTACTTAAAAACAGCAAAATATTCGGCTTAATTGGTCCGTTGGTGTTATTGTAATACGCGAATGAAAGGTAGATCGGGTGTGTACCGTACTGGTAAATCTATGTCGCTCACAGGTCTTGAAGTCACGGTACGGAACCGCGCAGAGTTTTGAGAAGAGTTGAGAGTTTAATAAGCTATACCGTCGTAGCCCATTCCAGGTTACATCAGACTTTATCATTACTTACATTATCAAGTGATCGTAGCAAAAAATACTCAATACCTTTGATCGTAGTTGCAAGCGCTAACAAGTCACTGAATAAAAAATACATGATAGACTTATCAGATTTAAGAGCTACGAAGCTAAAATCCATTCCCGTTTCCCGATGAAACAAATCCTAATATAAATTCTCGAAATCTCTTCCCGCTCAGATATTTGCAGCGTGATAGATTTCGCTACATGACTCTTGGGACTATCGAGTGTTCGATCAGTGCGGATAACTGCGCGATATTGTTTGACTAATGGCCGCTAGTGAACCCTCGCCACACCATATTGGCCGGTACATTTGATTGCGATTCTACGATTTTACAGATGGATTCATTCTGGTGTTTGCGTGCGAGTCTATGTTTGCGCAGTTTATCCATCTGATTTAACACCGAATTTGTCATCATCACGTTGGTATAATCCCGTTTGGTGTAGGCTGCATTTATGGTAGATAGGTACTTAGTTCCTAAAACTGTAGCTTTTTTTTATCAACTACAAGTTAGCCCTTGACTGCGATCACACCTAATGGTAAGGTATGATGCAGTCTAAGATGGTAGCGGGCTAACCTGTTAGGGGTATGGCAGTTATATGAAACCGATACCCCTTATCCTTAGATACCTTCTCTACACGGCATCGTACCGGAACGCTCAATCGCTTGGCGTATTAGCTTTGGTTGTATCCAATAGTAATTAGGGCTGTCTAAGTTCGGCGCTAAAAACTCTGATCTAGACTAATACCTGAAAAAGTTATGGGAAGTGGGTGAAGAAAGTACAAATAGAGGACCATCTTGCCCGCTCCTAAAATGACCAACAACAACAACAATTGGCGCTACTGCGTCTACTACTACTGCTAGTTTCTTGCCACTTGTTCAGAGCGTATACTAGAAGCAACCAGACTATGATCTATCTGTACTCGTGAAAACACGGATTTAGTCTTAACATGACATATTTCTAAATATTAATATTCATACTTGTAAGTTGTAATGTATATTAACTTTACAACCAACTTCCTTTTCTTATCTGAATAATTCATATAAGGTAAGAAATAATTGTGCCTGGTCCTCTATTTACTAAGTACCATAAAGTTTCGATAGGGAACTTAAAAATAGATTTATCCACATTGTATTTGAATGCACGCTTGCAGTGCAGCAAGATAGGAAGCGATTAAAAAGAACGTGAAATGGTGACGCATACAGATTTCCAACAGTCCAACAATTTGTCGAGCTGGCCCCACCGGAGCATAAATCTCGGAGATCATTATGCAAGCTATAATAAATATTCACAAATACGTATTCGAATGATGCTATAAACCTTGAATAAAACTTTATAAGTAGGTATGCAGTCTTTGTGTAAAAGTTTATTGGTATTTTATTAGTTTCAATTTCAAACAATGAATTATATAATACTGTTTGCTAATATTTATGTATTTCTTTTGTTTATTTTTGATAATTATTTTTCTTTTTAATCATGTTTACAAATCGTTCCTGGAATGTAAATTATATTCGTTGCAGATAGATTTTATTCTTTATTATTATAAAAACATTCTAGGGAAGACTTTACAGTTGCCCAATTCGTCTCCCCTGGCTATAAATATTATAATATATTTCTACATGGCGATATTTATTGGGAGATGAATGCGAGGGCCCAAGGGCCCAACACTCAAACAAATGACGCAGAAAATAAGGACGTAACTATTTTTAACTAAAAATCACTAATCAGGTAGACAATGAAAAATGTGCGGTTAATAATTTACAAAAGGAGAAAAAGTAATCCATCGCCAGCCTTCTGAGCACGTTTCTATGCTCTCTTAGAATGGAACACCTAACACTACGGATAACTCTCAGGCATACAGGACTCATAACGATATATTTCTACAAGACAAAAATAATAATACATGAAGTTATTAATAAACCAGAAACTCTTTCACAGTACAAGGGCGTACGCAAATAAAGAAGTCACAACTGAAACAATCTGCGATACAAGATGCAAATCGCGGTGTTTACATCAATACAATTGCGTTTCGCATTCGAAATATGCGATAAGCATGTGCCATGCATTGTCTCTCGCTTTGCGAATACGGTCCCCGGTTGCATATTTCGCGGACGGAGCGCGACGGCCACGTAAACCGATAAGCCCTTTGATTTACGACTTATAAAGGCGACACTTCCGCAGGCTTAGCTGGCAGATTTACACGAAAATGCCCTACATTCGGCCCGAACTACACGAAATAATAATGGGTTACATGGCAATTTCCATCTTGGCCTAGATATGATACATACTGGTTGACAATGTGTTTTCTTCCAAATAGAGCCGCCTTTTGTTCCTATAGTGTTATATGTTTCTCTATAGTGAGTGTGGAGTTGTGGACACAAAATCTAGAGCATGGTCTTGATTTACTCCCTGGCCAGTACGAAACCTTATAGAGACTAGAAATTTACTGAAGCTACCGAAGTTACGAGTGTAGAGAACGTAAACTGCACAAATTTTAGAGCCAAGTTTTAGACCCAATAGTAACTAAAACACCAGGAAAAACGTTAGTTAATAAAAAACAAAAAATTCGAAGTAATTAAAAGTAACAACAATAAATGAGTAACTTGTGGCAGCTATTGATATAATAATTTTGTCAGCATCCGTTCGTTGCGTAAATTTTTTACTTAGTCGTATTTGTTAAATAAATATGCCATTGATTAAAAGACTCGTTTGTTTTAGACGTCAATAAATAGATTGTTATAAATTTTAACTCTTAATGAACGATTGTTGATAATGATCTCATCGTCTTGCATAAACGAAGAACAAATTATGGACAGGGGAACGCATTTTAGAGCGCTCCGTTAATATTCAGAGAGGCGTAAAGGTTTCTTAAACAAAATCGAGGCTTTAATGAGAAAAGCAGTATAATACGTTTATCATTCCGGATTTATGGTCAATAAATGTTATATAGCAACCTTCCGCCTGAGGTGATTGTCTCGGTCGGTTATAGTTATTCGGGGAAAACGTGTAATCCTCATTTACGCCCAGAGGGAAGGCCGAATTTGATCTCTCAAATAAACCTTGTCACTTGATACCCCTATAAATTATAAGTAATTATTTTTGCACTGGCTTTAGAGGTGATCTTAAAAATATATAAACAACCGTTGCCCGTGACTTCGCGTGCAACTTCTAATTTCACACCCACCACCCACCACTACCAGTACAGCCCATTAACGTCACAGGCATAGGCACAGACCTCCACTCCCATAGGAGAGAGGGAATTAGAGCTTAGACCCACCACGCTGCTCCAATGCGGGTTGGCGGGCTTTAACGACTATTATCATGTTAGTGATAATAACCGGGACCGACGGCTTAACGTGCTCTCCGAGGCACGGGGGTGAAACACCGCCAACTTCCTAACTCCGGGCTAATACTGAGAATTTCTAGTCGGAAAAACTCAACACTTATTATGGCCCGACCCGGGACTCGAACCCGGGACCTCGTCAGCCGCAGTCAAACATACTAACCACTAAACCACCGAGGCAGTTAATTTCACATGAGGTAAATAAATTTTACCACTACAATTAATGGTACAATCTTTCAACCTCCATTTTACTTTTTTAAAAGAGTGGATTTTTGAATATATTTTTTCTTAGTTGATGCCTACGCCCTACAAGCAAAACCACTACCTACCTATCTTCCTATCTACCTTCAAAAATTCAAGCCATACACTTTGGAAAATCGCTAAACTTGATCGTTTATATTAGTCACAAACTTTTGGTGTTGGCATTTAAATCTTAAACGGTTGTTAAATATTAGTTCAACGGAATCCAATGCATATAAAAACAAAACAACTACAATAATCTGTTTAGCAATACCGAGAAACTTATAATATTATAATTTTAGCTCATCTCGGCATATCCTGCATATACTCGCTGACAGATATCACGTCAAAAGACAAATTAAACGCAGCGGTGCGGAGGTTTCGCTTACTCATTTTAAAAGGGGAAGATTTTTATATTAGGTAATATCGGTAGCTATGGGTACCTAATATTATGTTTATTTTAGACATCTTAGGGTGACTACTCACGGATCCGAGATAATCTCAAACTCCTACTTGAATTTGCTATCATCAGCTGTTGGTCGTGAAACCAATGATGCACGGTAGTGTACGGCAATGCTGAGTTTGCTTTCAATTGTTTATTGTTAGACTAGATGATGCCCGCGACTTCGTCCGCGTAGATAACGGTTGTTTACCTTCCTGTTTAATTTTCCGGGATAAAAATTAGCCTATGTCCTTCCTCGGGATACAAACTATCCCTTTACCAAATTTCATCAAAATTGGTTGAACAGATGGGCCGTGAAAGCGTAGCATGCAGACAGACAGAAACACTTTCGCATTTACAATATTAGTATGGATTAGTATTGATTTTAGTTTAGTCGTAAGATAAGTGCGTTGGCGTATTAACCTAACATTTATTTAAGTACGTATTTATTAATTTCTATCTTACGCAATATAAAGCAAACCCTTACTAAAAAAAATCGGAAACATTATTTTTCGGAAGTTCACATCATGATACGAGTACCTGAAACGTTATACATACTTTGTCTTCAGTAAATACGGATCTTCAAATTAACACCGTGGGCTGTTTGAACCAAGTTGTTATCTGTTTGGGTAAATCGACAGTAACGATAATGTCTTCGCATTCAGTGCTATATTTCGTGGGTCATGGATATTATCATTAACATCTGATGATAATAATTATTGCGGAACCCTTGGTGCGTGTTAATTAATACGAATTGTTATTTGCTCTTTCGAATTGCTTGCTATACCACTATGTGTATCTAGTTATTGTGCATTAAGGTAGTTCATCTTTATTAATAAATTATTTTAATCTCTGCGTGATTACTTAAATCCGCTTCCAATTCAAACTATACATTTGCAATTTTTTACTTGTATTATAAAGCTTTTCGAGATTTGTTCGAGATGCTTTTCTGCAGAATATAGAAGCTTTGAAATCAATTTTATTTAAAATATCTTTGTCCTGAATAAAATAATTATTCAATATCCGTCTCTAAGATGTAAAATATGAAACTCAAACGAGTCGTACTCGTATACATGTATAATACGTCTGGTTAAGACGCTTAGGTATCTGTCTTGAAACTAGCAATATAACAAGCAAATCAAAGTTCAATTAACAAATAAACTAGCTTTCGAGTTTTAATATAGGTATAAGCACGAATATTCAGTTTGTACTAACCCTTAACCACCACGACTTTATTGCCCCGGTACCTATATCTGATTTGCCTGCAGTCGGACCCGACGTTCCACTGACGTGCTGATTTACAAGGCGAACCCTTTTTGTCCTGACGTCTGTCACTCGATGGAGTCGTCCGAGCTGAGATCTGATTTCGGCATCTGTAAGACCTCTGCGTTCTTCTTTTGTGAGTCAGGAGCACGGGAGCGGTAAATTCATGAGAAGTTTCATCCAATAGACGCTACTCGTCTAGATAAATGAGTAGCAATTTTAATGTCAGCACCGATATCATTTTATGTAATAGGTTTTATTATAGAACTAGATGATGCCCGCGACTTCGTCCGCGTGGAATAAGATTTTTTGATTTCCGCAGAAACTCTAAATTTTCGGGGATAAAAATAGCCTATGTCCTTCTCCGGGATACAACCTATCCCTGTACCAAATTTCATCAAAATCTGTTGAACCGATGGGCCGTGAAAGCGTAGCAGACAAACAGACAGACGAGCAACTAGGCCACGGTTGTTAGGGTTGGTACAAGCGCTTTATGTTGCATATGAATATTGTGAGAAAGTGTGTCTGTCTGTCTGCTACGTTTTAACGGCCCGTGCTTTCTACCGATTTCGATGAAATTTGGTACAGAGATAGATTGTGTACCGGGAAAGGATATAGGCTACGTTTTATTGCGAAAAAAATATTATAAGGGCGAAAATGTGTCTCTTTATCTGTCTGTCTGCTACGCTTTAACGGCCCATCTTTTCAACCGATTTCGATGACTTTTGGTACAGAGATAGATTGTATTCCGGGAAAGGATATAAGCTTTTTATCGCGGAAAAATTAATATTATAGGTGCGAGAATGTTTCTGTCTGTCTGTCTGTCTGCTACGTTTTAACGGCCCATCTTTTCAACCGATTTCGAATAAAATTTGGTACCGAGACCGATTGTATACTGGGTATGGATAGGCAACTTACACCACGCGTACGAGGTCGCGGTTTAATGGTAAAGCAGCAAATCTGCTTGCTACGTGTACAAGTACATTACAAGTA
This sequence comes from Erebia aethiops, assembly GCA_923060345.2. Taxonomy (NCBI): domain Eukaryota; kingdom Metazoa; phylum Arthropoda; class Insecta; order Lepidoptera; family Nymphalidae; genus Erebia; species Erebia aethiops. The sequence goes on from OV281087.1 coordinate 17,065,482, forward strand.
CAAAGTACTTTTTTTCTTTTTTCTTATTTTATCAAGATGATATTGCTTGAATTAATAATATGTTGCTCAAAGACTATTTTACTTTCTAACTTGAATTTCCACACGAGAAGTCAAAATAAACGAGACCTTTTTGGAGCTGAAATGTTTTCAATAAAAGTTTATCGGCTGATTTTAAAAGGGAAATAGCTAGAATTGCCCTTTTTAATATTATTATAAATGTAATACAATCTAAGGAACTTTTTCAACATTTTAAATCGTTTTACATTTTGCGCACATCAAAGAATGCTACGCGGGCATCCGAGCGGAATCTCGTCGAGTTTTTGCTTAGTAGCGATTACATGCGGCTCGACTCCGTTAGAGCGAACTCACACTGGCGACCACTCATCAGTTTGAACTGATTGAATTGGATTGAAGGATGTAAGTACGACGGGTAGGTATAGTAGTAATACCACTACACTATGTCCACCACCACAGGTCTTTTCTCAGAATGTATGTAATGGGTTTAAGCCATAGTTTACCACGCTGGCTAAGTTTAGTTTGGCAAGGTTCAAAATACTTAAATATTATGGAGAAATCGCAGGCACATAGATTACCTCGCGATGTTTACCTTCGCCTATAAATACAGTGATATTAAATTTCCTAAAACAGTGTGTATATTCATTGCCATATACTTAATCAGTTTAGTAATGTTATATATTTTTTGCACACTGTCTCTGACAGTTGTGTACGGGAAGTTTCCCTTTATACAGCTGTTACTTTTGCTTGTTACTACCCACAATTTTGCAAAATAAATGATTTATGATTTCACGGCTTCATATTATGTAGGAGTTCATACGTAAGAATACGAATGTTAGTTTCCGTCATTGTAAAGGATGATAATTTATGGTACCTAATCGATATTACGTCTCCATCCGTGTACTGTTTCTGTTATAATAGCATTTTATTGGTAGCAAGTGCGTGGCTAGTTCTTACAGGTGTCTCGGGTTACGACTAGGTTTTATTACTATTCGTACTGCCGCCAAAGCCTCTGTGGACATTTTGAAATATCACCAGCTCATTGCTCCTCCGTCTCGATAGACAATTAGCAAGACAATGAACTTTATGACGTCTTCAGAACTATCGATTTCAGGTTTGGCTTTTTTATTCTGATAACTCTTTATTAGGGAACTGACTGAGGCCCGCAGACTTCGTCCGCTTGGAATAAGGTCTTTAATCTCCCCTGGGAACTCTGATTTTCCGGGATAAAAAGTAGCTTGTCAGAGTGATGGCAATATCCAAGTCTTTCAAAAACCACGTCGTTCCGTTGCTCTGTTGACGTTATTGAAGTAAAAATCAACAAGCACACTTTCGCAGCTTCGCTTGTGTTAGGATGTGTCTAGTTTATTATTATTGTATTCTTTATTGCACACAAGAAATATAGAAACATATAATTACAAAAAAGAAGCTTAATCGTAGTGAAGCGTGCAAAGGCGGTCTTATCGCTAAAGCGATCTCTCCCAGACAACCTTTGGTGATCGGAATGGGGAAATAACGGGTTGTGTGGCAAGCAATTTAGTTTTTATAAAATAAGATACACTACATACTAATACTACACATATAGATGATATCTACCATTAATTTTAATAATTATATATTTATTTACTTTGAATAAGTGCGTGGTAGTGCGTAGGTACCCTTAACTCTACCGATCAAAAAGGACTGTTTAAGCCATAGACATAGAATTTTTTCGCTAATGGTTTAAGCCGCTCACTTTCTGTGCTATGGAGCTGACCGCTGAGGCCTATTTTTGCCGCCTCGCAGCAGGCCGCAGACTCAAAGTATTTTTGGCGCGTGCGCGAGCTTCTCATGTTTTGTTTTCGCATTTATCAATTATTTTAGTATAAAGTAGTAAATATAACACGCAACGACATATTGTGGGTAAACGTTGCGCTTAAGAATGCATTTATATAAAACTAGCCGTAACTGGCAATTTTTTCCATAGTATCTCACCGTTTAAACCTTCCCTGGACTACGACAAACATTTCAAAACCAAAATCAGCTAAATCGGCCCAGCCGTTCCCGAGTTTTAGCGAGACAAACGAACAGCAATTGATTTTTATATATAAAGATTACTGTTAAAATGAACAAAAACGGGTTTTTACTATGCGAGATAAGATTTAATTTTACGCACTCGTAAAAAACTAAAGGCATTCTCTTATAGTGGAATACTAATAATCATGCATCAAGATTTAATCAAAGTATATTCAATTATATAAACTTAATTGAAATTTTGTTTGTAATACAGAACTTATTTGTGGAGTTATACAACTGTTTATTATGATTCGCCTTAAAAAGCGCTCACCTATCTGGTTTGATTTTAATCTGCCGTGATCCAGTTACCGGTTTATTTATTGCCAGATTAAAAACTCGCAGGGTCCAATTTACTCACATTGTAACGGAGTTCGAGCCTTAAGCCATAATTAAGCCTACAATGTAAGGCTGGGTTTTTAATAGACTAATAAGATGGCTCAACCTACTTGAAGGCGAATTGAACGTGTGAATTAAAAAAGAACTATTATGTGGGCTAACTTCGTAATACTTAGAAAAGTACAATAACGTTTTTCAGCAATTCACAGATTAATTGATAGGTAAGTTCAAGTACTTTCGCGTTTTAATTGATTACTTGATCAATTTCTATAAATCGACTAGCAAATCTTCCCTTGATTAAACCGAAACTTTATTTTTAACCGAGAACAAAAATCCCAATTTTGATAAGTAGATATTTCTGGAAAATTAACGGATTCTCATACTTTCATGTCTTACAAAAAATACGAACAATTACGAATTAAAAACAGAAAATTACACTGAAGAAGTAGCAGATTAGAAAACTTTCAGGACAACTCGCAGGACAACGGCAAAAAAATCGAACTTTAAACCTGAGTTGACTTCGAGAAATGCTTACGGGAAAACAAGTCGCGGACACCGTGTCGTCGAGTCAACCCGATCTTCACCCTTAAATCGTGTCTTTTATCTCGGAATCGCATGCTATCGCAATAAAACTGTCAAACGATATATTCTCGATATGACAGATGCGATATCTCCATTAGCCCGAACACCGTCGTCACGGCGCAAACGAGCTCGTATACAAAAAGATCAAATAAAATGCATACCTATCACGAATTTGAACAACTCGAGTCTGTTATACGATGAACTGGACTAGTTGGTCTGCTCGCGGCTATGTCTATTTGAGAAGACGGCTTTGAGATGAGGATGACATGTTTATGATTTCTACAGAATTTAATAGAGTGGTTTGTTAGTTGTTACTTACCGTATTGTGATTTCTAATATTATTTTTAAATGTGTATAATAAAGTCTTTGTTTAATTTTTAAGGTTCCGTAGTGAAAAGGAAGCAATTAAAGTTTCGTTGAGTCCGTCGGTCGGTCTGTGCATGTCATATACGTTTTTTTTAAATACTTTAATTAAGAGCCGTAATATTTAAATTCAGCGCTATTATAGAAACTCGTAGACGTTTTAAAATTTTGAAAAATTCCTTAATATTAAAACAAGATTACTCGTACCCATTTTATTTACTCCTGTAGTTTTGGAAAAAACTAACAGTTTAAGAAATAGAATGACCACTAAAGTTTATTTTGATAAAGATGTGTTATGGGTTCATTTTATACCAGCAGTGGTGACTGGCGACGATCATGGATGACAGGGAGCACACAAATGTCTCCTCTATGGTATTAAAGAAACTAAATATATATTACGAACGTCGAAATTCAAAGAAAAATATGCAAAAAGTCGTCTTCGATCTTGAATTTTGAATTGCCCATAAAATCATGAATCACATTTGTTTTAAAACTTGTAACGAACAGACAGTTCGTTACGATTTTATTATACGCGCACCATCAGTTGATCAGAGCTCAACGGACGCGCTCATAAATTAAAAGCCATCATATTTGTTTTTCGAACGACCGAGTAAATAAAATTCCGATTGACGGAGCGTAACTTCGGGCGGTGCCTACGTAATCAACAGTTTTATTCGGAGATCGACGAGACGAGCTAAAGGCCTGGATCGGATATACCTGCCTCGAAAACTGATTCAGCCGCGAAGGGAACTAAATATTATATGCGTAGTGATACTTCTCTATAGTACCTAAAGATTCGTAGCAAGGGATTATCATGTATACGGAGGATTAGGATTAGGATAATAGGGATTATTGTATTTTGGTCTGGTGGGAGGCTTCGGCCGTGGCTAGTTACCACCCTACCGGCAAAGACGTGCCGCCAAGCGATTTAGCGTTCCGGTACGATGCCGTGTAGAAACCGAAGGGGTATGGGTTTAATATAACTGCCATGCCCCTAACAGGTTAGCCCGCTACCATCTTAGACTGCATCATCACTTACCATCAGGTGAGATTGCAGTCAAGGGCTAGCTTGTAGTGGATAAAAAAAAAAAAGGATCTTAAAATGCATCTGTAGTATTACGTTTGTTGCAATTGTAGCTTAAAACCCAGCATACTATTATACTGCAATAGTATTTGGCTAACTCTGTGTTTGTACATTGCGTTTACACTGCGCTCAAGCAAGAACAAGAAACGTCTACTACATTGAAGTACTATACGGTCTACGATTACGTGTGCGAGTTGCGGGGGGATCTTAAAGTTTGGCACGCTATTTTCCGTAACGGCTTATCCTCCTGGCGGGTTAGGTCGTCGTTAGTAATTAGGGTCTCCCCATACCTATCTGTCGATGCGGATTCGGATTGAGTCGGTCCTAAAAAGCTCTACGTCTACGGGTGTGGTCGCCCTGAGGGGAAAATGGTGACAAACTAATTTTCGGATTATATCCGTATGGTGCTGATAGTTACCGAACGCGTAAGTAACTACGTCGCCATGCCAGCGTCTTCTATACATGATTGTATCTAGGCGGCCGATCGGCGTTTATATATATTATATGCGAGTAGTGTGTATGGTACATGTACACGACTTAAGCAGATTCCGCATCGATAGATTTGGGAAGACCCGGTTTTATTCGGCAATAGGGATGATGACAACTCAATCAAATCAGCAACTCTTTATCAAACTTAAAACGCACTTCTAGTATAGAAGTTGAACGAAATTCACAGTTGTGACGTCATAAAATTTCAACGCACTTTTTTTTCTTTAATCTATATTTTAAAATGGTTATCAAACGTAAAACTAACCGAGGATATGAATTTTGATAGGATTTTAACCTAGGATATGATAGGGGGAAGACCCTTTATTTAATAATCAGTTAGAAATAATTTATTTTTGATATAGGCATCATCCCTATTCAGCTGACTTGATACTGAGTTCAGACTGATTCGGAACCTCTTTCCTTGTTCGGTTTCTTCGTTTGAATATTTCCCGAATCGCAATCTACTTGATGGTAATTAAATTCGACGTGGCTGGATATCGGAACCCCTGTTCCATTTTTTGTGTTTGTATTTGTGTGGCATTCAATATATTATTTCATGTCTTATCAATTCTTTGTTTATTTTTGTACCAAAGAGGAATTCGCGTTGAAGATCAAAAATAATATGGAAATCGGAACCTACACAAGAAACAAAGATTAAGTTTTTTTATTTTTTAAATTATTCGTCACTAGGCAAATCGAACCACTAGGCTATCACCGCTCTATTAACGATGTAATATTACGTCAGTGATATTCTGTTTTTTATTATAATATCAACTAGTATGTATAGCTACTATATTATAATATGAAAGGTTACTAAATACTAAATTATGTGATCAGAGGAAGACAGATATTTAATCTGTCTTCCTCTATCCTCACAATATCCTTACTTTTCCATAGACATGATTTTTTTATCTCGAGTCCCAGCAATTAGCTGACGAAATCAACCATCCTCGTTAGTGGGGCGTTTCGACGTCAAAGGGCTAAAAGGCGTCCGAGCGGCACTGTCCGAATAACCGTGTAGCAGCCACACTACCTTCATGAATCTTGTTGTACACAAAAAGCTGCTAACATTTTGTATGGAAACACATGCAGGTACACACTAACGCTGGATTGCATAATAGGGGGCGAGGTTAGATTACGGTTGAAGTTACATTAATTGTCTACTACAAGAAGGTAACAAGTTTCAAAATTTGGTCCTTCCGAATCAGTAAAACTGGGAAAATTAACCCGTGACTACGCTTAGCAACGATCAAACCAAAATTGTTTTATGTTTAACTAGGAAGTTGGACAATAATTCTTGGAACAAAAGTCCCTGGTTTGTTCTTACGGTAACGACCCAACGTTTTTTTTTTATTGCGTGATAGGCTTGCGCTTGACGACAATCATGCTTAGTGCAAAGCAATGATGAGGTCTAGGTTGGAACGCGCTTGCCTAGAACGTTGTGCCCTCCTCCTCTGCACGCAGCTATCTTATCTTTCGGTTAGCCTATGCTATGCATTAATCACCTACTGCGAAGTTCAGAGTTATTTTACATAACGCCAACTGTACGTCTGTAGAAAAATAAGTTTTATCAAAGATAAGGCGAGTTTATTAAACGATTACTATGATAGTTTTAAAGCCATTTGTGGAGTTATCCAGGATGGCGGCAGGACAGAAAGTTTTGGAATAAAAAGTCCCTAGTGTGTTATTACGGTAATGCCCTCCTCCACTGCACGCAGCGACCTCCCGACCCTCGTCAAGTACCACTCGATTAGCTTAACGCGCACACTAATTAGATGTATGCAGAGTATGTTGTTATCGTCGTGGTAAATGGTTATTTGATGGTGGCATTTTAAATCGTAAGTGCCCAATTTATAAGATTTAATTAATTGATTTTTTTTAACCGACCGTTTTAAGGTATTTAATTCAAGGTTCCATAACTATGGAGTATGCTATTTGTCAGTTTACTTCGTCATTTACATCTATAAAGTTTGTATTGATGATTTTAAAAATATTTAGAAAAATTTATATTCATTTGGAGGAAATCGTAGGCGTCATATATATAGTAATTAGTTAATTATTTATTCATATCTAGTAACTGTTTATTCATTATAATGAAGTCCATAAAAGCTTAATAAACGCACGTATTTAATAGCATTTTTACTGCTGTCCCCGGGCGAGCTTTACCAATAACCCATTATGACAGTGATTCTACTCGCAATTTTCAAGCAAGGTATGAAGATTAAAATTTATTGACGGGTAGTTAACACTTCGTTTAATTTATTAAATAATATATGATAGCCATACCATAGAGTGTAGTAAAAGTAAGAATATACAAATAATTTCTATTATGTGTGTCGGTTTATTGAAGTAGTTTTAGATACGTAAATATATTATTTATACAGCATTAACCTTTCTAAACATGTCGCCATAAATTCAAATGGACAATGCCAGAATCTATTAAAATGAGAAGTTGGTAAAGTAAGAAGTTTACGGCTTTCCATTTCCGGTTTTCAGGGTTCTGTTGTAAATTAAGGAAGCCTTACATTTTTGTTCAGTCCGTCTTTTCATCTGGCCGTCTGTCTGTTACATCACTCAAAACCTTTATAAACATCAACTCTAAGAGCTTCAAAATTTCAATTTAATACAGTTTTAAAAACATCTTACTGCTAAACAGAGGCATATCAATAAAATAATCAGGGTACTTCATAAACACGTGAAGTGAGTGTCGATTTTTTGGTTTAATAATTAAGTATTTTAAAATAATTATGTTGTTTCATAGACTGTTATTGAAAAAAAACTAGCGTGTATGAAAAATTGAACGGAGTAAAGTTTTTAGCAACTAGCATGATGCAACTATGGAACCTTATGAGTTGAGACACGCTCTTGACCAATTTTTCAATGTTGTGTTACTTGATAGAGCTGACAATAAACTCTAACAATAAAACCTTAGACCTAATTCGTTTTTGGGAAACAAAAATTTATTGCTGAGTGTCTCATAAAACTTACCTCTTCTCTTATTAAGTGACAAATTGTGGGGTATAGTCGTAGTTACAGCCATAACATACAAGTAATGGTTATATCATACACTTAAAAGAAAATGTTTGCTCAACATTTTATTTACAAAGCCGAATTGTAGCCTCTTCTGACTTTACGGTAGTACGCCATTATCTCGAAGTACGCCATTTTTTGGAAAAACCGTTTTTCTTTTGTCTTTAAATTAAATTTACATTTCAGGTAATGTATTAAAATGTTCTTGTAATTGAAGAGCTAATTCCTTAACAATGTAGTCTTTTATTAATTAGATTAGACACGACTTCTTTCAGTTTCGTTAAGATACGACGGTAACATTGTCTTTTAGTAGTTGCATTTATTGATCCTCTTTATTGACTTGATCGGAAGCAATAACCTTTCTGCTCTCGATCTTTTGTCTAATTGTTTTGGCTTCTTCTGTTTTATATCTTTGGACTATTTATTAATATCTCAGGTTAACATTTTTATTCCAAGTTTTGTGATATTTCTATTTTTTTCCTCACATAATTATTATATAAGGAGAAAATTACTGATTATCATAAATCACTGGATATTAAAAATTAAGATTTTGCATATGTATATTATGTTCTACAACGATTTTTGCATAAATCTTAATCAGAAAAGACTTTTGAAATAGGTATTGCGACTGGATCATCATCTTTCATTATCTATCAATCTGAATCGCGGATGATGTCGCCGAAGATAGCTAGTTAGAACTAAAAATAAGTGCTAGTTCACATTTCAAATCTGTTGAGGTAGGCCTAATACCTAATGATTATATAATATATATACATAGTGACAATTAATGATAGTGATAAAAAAAAACGCATTACATGCTTAAAAGTGAAAATCTTGGGTGAAAATGCTTTAATTATGGAAGTAATTGGTCATCGGAAGCGTCATTGATCAATTGACACTCGCAGTCGGATGACATGAAAAATCTGCCGGTCGAAAAATGGATGATTGAAATTTTAATATTTAAACAGTAAATTACTGACTGTTTGAATAATTAGTAGGCGAATGGACGCTGAGTGGAATTCAATTGTTTCGCTTATTAATTCAGAGTCGGGACACACTAGAGTTTAATTAAACGCTGTAAATAATAATTACTATTGAATAGCGTTGCGTACTACAGCATTCATAAACGAGGCTATTTTTGAGGCTATTGTCCTCGTCTCCACCAGTAAGTAGATCGACCGACAGTACCTCGACCACAGCTGGACGAAGTTTTCAAAAAGTTGTGGTTGTGGGCACGGACACAGTGTTGTGTATACGTTCAGAGTTACTTTCTGGGGTGAGGCTGCCATGTGCGACTACAATGCAATCAGGTCTTCGAACTCTTTGCCCCAGATAATTGCCACTTCTGCTGGGTTTCCTGCGCATCTCCTCATTTTTGATTTAATATCGTACATTTGGATCCAAACACAATTTGCATAATATAGGTTTATAATATTGTAATCTGCATTTTTACCCGAATTTGCCAATATAAGGTTCTAACTTAAGAAGTTCTAAGTTAGAACCTTAAGTTAATAAGGATAATTAAGCATATAAGTTAATTTGTTCAAATTTAGTTAGTTTTTGTGTGGGTCAATAAAGATTTATTTATTTAACTTCAAAAAAAAAACAGAAATTGCGTAAAAAAATAACCACAACCAAACAAGTGAGTATAAGTATTTAATAAAGGTACATAAAAGTTATACCGTGACTATTGTGTGTGTTTCCAAAAGTTTCCGAGAAGAAAAATTCTAGTGTGTCATTTCCCGACACTGGTAATATCTCATCGGAACCCGGGCTGCAGCGCGTCGTTTGTTGTTTCAGTTAGTAGTTTATTAGTGTATTTGGTTGTACATATTTGCTTTTAGCCAAATCAATTTATTTGCATTAATTTGTATGTTAACGCATGCAGTTCATTTGGCTCATTAGTTATTGTTATTAGCATCCGAGCTGTGTTTGCTCTAATGCTCCCAATAATATTGTTAATTGGATGCTTACGATCCGTAATACAGCGAATGTACACATTTTTGAAGAATATTATACTGGAAATATTTTATTAAATAATAATAATTATTATAATAATAAAATCTCTTTATTTGCATAAATTCGATAGGTTCTCATTAATAATTTGGCCTCTATCCTCCAAAAAAAGTTAAACTGTGTTATGGGAGCATGCCTTCCCTATTAAATAGCAATTAGTGCTTATTTGCAATTAATATTATTACCTAACATGCTAAATAGAATACCATCATAAAGACGTCTATTTGTGTGGGTGTGTGTGTATGGTGTATGTGTGTGGTGTTTGTGTTTGTGTGTGTGTGTGTGTATGGGTATGTGTGTGTGTAAGCTAGTGTTATATGCGGATATGTTACTGTGTTTGTTTTTTACTTAGCACTAACACAGTAAATAAAACAAGATTATGTGCAGACAATCACCCCATGGTTTTTCGTGCCTGTAAGTCTCCTTCGTATAGGAGAAAAGTTACTCTCCTTTAAAAGATTAAAGGAGAGTACATGAAATATACCTTGAACATATCCTCATTGACACTTCATTGAGGCAAATCTATGAACTGCGAAAAACTCATCAACTCATTTCATTTACATATACGTAGGTACATTTTTAAAATAATGAAAATTAAACCATATGTCACGCAGTCGGGTAAAAAATAAATCGTCAAATTAATGCGGCGTAAAATAACCGCCAACCTTGAATGGCGTGAAAACTCAACTGTTGAGAACCGTGTAAAAGTCAGCATAGCAAGTGTAACGAAATGTATAAAACTACGGTATGGGTTAACGGTACGGTACGATAACAGTTTAGGTAGTTAAGAGGTATGAATAATATAAGAAATAAAATATACTTAAAAGTACAGTCCACCTGCTTATGATTTTGAAACCTATCCGTAGCTAATTTAAGGTTTGCTGAACGATATTCCCTTCTGGTCACAAAAATATTGATACGGTTGATACGTGGTTGATACCATAGAAAAAATAAACAATCATCAAGATTTGAGGTGGCGCTCGGTGGGGAAGGCTATGTCCAAAAGTGGACATCCACAGGCTCATCTTTTTGACGATTATGATGATGATGATGATGAAATATTATAATATGATAGCGGACGAGTATTGCGGGACAATAATCTTTCGCTATAATTATGACCTATCTATATATATATATATATCTCTCTCTCTCTCTTAGACCCATCACGCTGCTCCAATGCGTGTTGGCGGGTCTTTAACGACTATTATGATGTAAGTGATAAAAGCTGGGACCGACGGCTTAAGGTGCTCTCCGAGGCATGAAACACCGCCGACTTCCCAACTCCAGGCTAGTAGGTACTGAGAATTTGTAGTCAGAAAAATCCAATACTTAATTATGGCCCGACCCGGGAATCGAACCCGGGACTTCGTCGGCGCAGTCAAACATGCTAACCACTAGACCAACGAGGCAGTTATGACCTATAGAGCTAAATAATAATAATCATTCTAAAATAATTTCGGCGCGTAATGTAAAGAATTCTGTTTTACTGCAGGGCCAACGAAGTACTCATAATTTTTTAATCCGCACCATTACAACTTTAATTTGTATAATGCCGTTTACAGACGCACCTTTAATTACACCGATTACGCATCGCAACGCAAAATTATTCAAATTAAGGTTAATTTAATGTTGTTCAAGCAAACGAATAATTGTGCGTATTTTTTTCCGCGCGTCTTGCTAATGGGCGATTCCTGAATTAAATTCGGTGATCGTAAATTCCGTCGCACCGCGTAGCATAAACAACACTTATCTACACAGGTAGCGGGCCTATCTTGGATTAAATTTTGCCGCGGAATTTATTTTTGACTGTATAAAATATTTTCGTAACGCGCGCCGGAGTTTTAGTTGTATTTTTTCGGTGATTGGACGATGATAGTTGCTTTTGAACGGAAACGGTAAAACAACGAATGCACATGGAATGGACGAACGAAAGAGATAAAGTTAATTTTGTTGTCGTTGAAAAAGTTGAAAACATTTAGCATGATAATAATATTTTAAAAGTCCATAGTATTATAGTCCATATATTATTGTACCAATATTACGAATGTGAAACTGTATTCGTCTGTGTGTCCGTCAGCCTGTCTGTCTAACTGTTACGCTTTCACGGTCCATCTTTTCAACCAATATTTACGAAAGCCACAGAGATAGCTTGCATTCGTTGGAAGGATATTTTTTTATCGTATAAAATCAAAGAGTTCCCAAGGTATTTTCAAAAACCTAATCCCGACGAAGTCGCAGGTACTATCTAGTCTTATAAAATTATACTTTTTTACTGTACTTCTATAATAAAAAAATTGAAAAAAATACTCTAAACTGGGATGTTCTTTAATATAAGCAAAGCTTAAACACTACTGATTTTCTTCTTTTTCTTCCAAAGCCGTAAAATTTGCTTAGCACAAAATTATAAAGTACAAAGCTTTTGAAACTTTTGCTTTTGAGCTTTTTGGGGCTTTATTGTTGTAACGACATAATCATACTTATATTATAAATGCGAAAGTGTTTTTTTATTGGTTTGTTGGTTTGTCCTTCAATCACGCCGCAACGGAGCAACGGATCGACGTGATTTTTGGCATGGGTATAGTTGAGGACCTGGAGAGTGACATAGGCTACTTTTTATCCCGGAAAATTAAGGAGTTCCCGCGGGAATAAAAAAAAACTTAAACCACGCGGACGAAGTCGCGGGCATCAGTTAGTATTTTATGAAAAAAAAAGAAATTACCTATACATATAATTTCTTTTTTTCTAGAATTCCTTACCGGCTCTTCTCAGCAGAATCACCGTACTGGTAGTAGAGTTAAAACATGACGAAGAATTAGAACCACCGGTATGTCCTATAAGAAATAAACAAATTGATTACTATAAATTATACTGCAACCATCTAAGAATAAATTAAACACAATCGTGTAAAATTATAATCCGACTAACTAATTAGTACACAAAATTATTCAGATTGATTGAAATTCAAGAGGGAATAAGGTAGTATCTGATCGCAACTCCCACGTTGCGTTGTTCTGGCAAATTCAGAGAGTGGCAATATCGCGGGGTTAGATCATAAAGCAAAAATTCCATACAACGCCACAAAGCCGAAATTGCTAAAGCGGTTCTAAAACTACCCGACAATGAGAAGTTCCGTGGGTGCATAAACTATGCTAACGTGCAGAGGATGTTCGGGGTGGGTTTACGTGGAATTATAAGTTACTAGAAACGGCATTTGGGTAGTGATGCCGGTATATAATACGTTCAGCGTCTACTGACGTCACGTTTTCAATGGTACCTACGTGATTTCTACAAGGAGTTTTTTTTTATAATGTAAGGCGGTCAATACATTATTTTAAGACTTTGTATGAAAATATGAATGAGTATAGCTGGCGCCAATTATTTAATCGCATCGAAGTTGACCGCAAGACGTGTCGTAATAGCAGTAACAGCATATTTTCGCGCGTAGTATGTACGTTGACTTCGACAGTTTGTATGCGAGCTGCGCAAACAACCACTCGCACCTTAGTTCAAAGACGACTATTTGATTGGCGCGTATACGAGTATAGATATTAGTACACGAGTATAGACGTAGCAACAGTGTCGCCGTACCTATTCGAACTCCTTTACGTAGCTGTCTCAAAACGCTCGCCCCTACTGCTGTTAGTACCCCTAGGAAATGAGAGAAATCCTAGGACATAACGAGGCGGATGATTGCAGTTTATTGAACGATTGGTACAAAAGTATTAGTTACAGCATTAAATAATGCATAACAATATATTTATCGATATGACACTTCTAGGCTTGACTGTATTTCAAACAAATTCGCAACAGGCTTGTAACAATTTTCAGAATATTTCGCCTCAAACTCGCGCCCCGTAGAGTAGATATGATGGAATATCGTAACATTTAAAATACCTAATAAGGTTTCAAAGCCGTGATAGCCTAGTGGTTAGGAAGTCAGTCATTAGGGTCCGGGATTCGATCCCAGGCACGCACCTCTAATTTTAAAATGTTATAGCGAAGGGAGAGCCTGATAATTGGTCATAATTATTAACATATTGAGGCCAATTCTGTAGTAATCTTTAAACTAAAATTACAGCTCTATTTTTAATGCTCCTTTCAAAATACTTTCAGCGGAACGGGGCAACATTAGATTTAGAACTGTCATTTTATATGAGTTTAGAGATTGTTTTAAATATAATTGGCAACAATTTTAATAAGAGAAGGGTGGTAATTATTATAAACGTAATGTTGATGTAATAAATTCACATTAGGCTGAGAGCACATAGAGGATCGCGCAATATCCCAAACAGTTTGTCCGTGTCGTATTCGCGGTCACCTTTTATGGCACTTAGGGTTGCCATTCATTAGGATTGTAACCGTGTTCATGAGGTATGGCTGCAATAATGTCGTGCAGGTATTGTGATGGTTCTGAAATGCTCCATATAATATATAAGCTCCACAAAGTGCTACAGCATCGCGGCGAGACAGCGAAGTATCTATCGCGGGTTTATGACGAGTTCTACTGTATATGGTGGCCTTTAGAAAGGGTAGGTGCCTAAGAGTAAACCCCCGCTATTAATCTGTGACACAATGGAAGTCGTATGAAGCCGAACTTGCTCGCAAAAAAAAACGCGTGATTAAAATTCGCGGAAAGTGTTTGGGCAATTTAAACTGAGTAAGTAGAAACTGACAAAATTCGGATTTATTTTGCAGTGCGTACTTACTACTTATATACCTACTAAAATAACCCGTGATCAGGTTTCTTAAAATACCGTTAGAACTCGTTAATTTTCCGCGACAAAGTATCCTATATCCATCTCATGTCGTCACTGCATGGCTCAGTGTCACATTGCATTAATCATTAGGTATTTAGGAATAATTAAACATTACTATATTTTAGAAGTATGACCTGAAACCCTACTACTATCGCTTAAAGCCGTATTGTTTTAATACTGTTGAAGTTCGTGTTTTAGAATTATAATTCTTATTTTAGGGAAGTCAGGGTATGTGACATAAAACTATTATTTTTGAAATAGTACTGCTTTAAGCGATGGTAGTAACCCCCCTGTAAATCCATACTATCCAAATATATACTATATATTATTACAATATAATATTATATTATTATATATTACTTACATAGGCTACTTTTTATCCCGGAATTTTAAAGATTCACGCGGGGATCAAAAAATCTTAAGACACGGCGACGAAGTCGCGGGAATCATTTATAAGAGTAATTAATATTTCAAGCTTTAATATTTAAATAAAAGGGATTTTTTTGGATTTCCTATATTGTACGGGTACTTAAACTAGAAAGCACTTGCAACTAATCTAAAGTAAATACACTATCTAAACACTAATCGTAGTCTAGTTTCGGTCAGTTTGCCCGAATGGCCAGTTGCGACGACAAGCCAAGGTAATTCAGTTAAATTGTACCAGTATTCCGCTGGCTTGCAGTTGGAGTGCACCCCTGTGGATCCAAAACGTTGCACAAAGTTTACCTATCCTACCCATTCTGCGAGTACACTACCGTAAACAAAAGTTATACTCCAAATGAGTAAAAACCATTGAAAAACAAGATTATCGAATCCATAATGATCCGTACTTCCTTACATAAGTCCGCTTTGGTTTGTCCTTAAATCACGCCGCCACAGAGCAAAGAATTGACATGTAAGAAAATTGGTCAGTTTCTTCAGGATTTTTAAATCTAAATGCTGAGTTTATTGCCGGCTCTTCACAGCAGAACTGCTTTTCGAACCGGTGGTAGAGTCAAAACATGACGTAACATAAGAGACACCTGTATTCCTACATGTTTTAAATAAATTGAATAAATTCAGGTAAATCACGGGATAACCATCTGTCATCTGTCACCGTTGCAACGTGATAAAAGGACTAACCAACATAATATTATAAACACACATAATAAAATTGTAATTCAAAGTACCATCTTCTCGTAAGTTTACAGTTTCAATTTGTATTTAAACTCAATGCGGTCAGTGATATGACGTACCTACTTAAACTGTTTTACAATATCTTTCAACACCGTCGGATAATCGCAGGAATTTAGTTCAGCCCATGCCTCCTACACGTAGTACCATTTTTTAAGCTTATAAGTACATAGGTACTTATGACGAGGTGAAAAGTATATCATTATTTTGACTAATGCATCACCCACACATACACAAATACGATGCCCCTTGGGTGTACGAAGTGGGTGTAACTTTATATTCCATTGTCAATTGTTATTTTATTCATACATTTTTTTTACTTATCTCCAAAATAAATATGTTTGTCGAATGTGTACATGACACTCTTATTCGGTTATGTTGTAAGACTTTTTATCAATGTCACATATAAGTATTTATTCAACTGTGTAGTGTTTAACATGTGAACAGTTATGAAACTTTTTCTAAAATAGTAAAAATTCATGGAATCATTTTTCCGTACATATACTATTAATAATACATCTTTACAGTTTTCACGGCCCAAACTATAGTATCTCATACTATAGATGGAATTAATTTTTTATTCCTATTATGATATTATGACAATCATCTTGGCACGTATTTGGAGCAAAAATCTCTGTAGCAAGAATTGACATCTAGTTCAGTAGGTACCTACCTACTGAAAAATATAGAGCTGCAACATTCTACTCTGAAAAACAATGTGATATAAGCAGCAACTTTTATGCCGTTTTAAATTTGTTAGCAAAGGTAATGGAATGGTACTAATGGAAGATAATAACTAATTAGATCTTGAATTTGGCTAAGCTGTCATCTTTCATCAAGCGCAGCCATGTTCAATTCCATACAAATATTAGTTAACTTTAGTTAAGTTTTGACGACCTCCTCCGTGGCGCAGTGTGTAGCGCTGTTGCCTTAACGTGCGGAGGTCCCGGGTCCGATCCCCGGCAGGGTCAATTTGGGAATTTATAATTTCTGAATTTTCCCTGGTCTGGTCTGGTGGGAGGCTTCGGCCGTGGCTAGTTACCACCCTACCGGCAAAGACGTACCGCCAAGCGATTTAGCGTTCCGGTACGATGCCGTGTAGAAACCAAAGGGGTATGGGTTTAATATAACTGCCACGCCCCTAACAGGTTAGCCCGCTACCATCTTAGACTGCATCATCACTTACCATCAGGTGGGATCGCCGTCAAGGGCTAGTTTGTAGTGGATAAAAAAAATAGTAGTTAACTTTAACGAATCGAAATAGTATCGAATAAGTAAAAAGTCTCCCACAGTAAGGCTAACTGATGATACTTGCTTCTCACACATATCAATATTGATCTTGTTACTTGTTATACAATCAATCACCTCGCATAAAAAACACTAACTCATTGCTAAAAGTTTTATAGATGCAAGGCAAGGCAATTTACTACTTTTGATGAGTGAGAATATATCTTATGTAATTTATTTATGCTATCCGGCCTTGACGATGACGCGAAGGTTAGATTGCTATCGCTCCACATAAAAACTGGTATCTTGTCAATTCTAGTTTAGATTAACGAGCCCGGTTTTAAATACGGAGAAAAAAAACAAATCAACAAGTAATTGTTACATGCGAAAATAGTGTGAGATTTAGCTACGGAAGTCTATACTTTAATAGAACACGACTTGGAAGATACCTACTACTACTCCGCTAAAAGCTGATATGTACTGCAATGTTTTTATATGTAGATCACCTTCATATACGAAGCTTTTTATTTATCAGTTCTCATACACAATTCACTAAATTCCAATTCAATCCAATGAAATTCCTTTTTATATCAATAAAACCATTTAGTTACGTAGGTATATGAATATTCTTCTGTCACTGGAATTAGTGTTGATAAGCGGCGGCATCGAGTGAGCCGCCTGCTATTTTGCTTGCTATTAATTTTAGGTAAAACTGTATTTCCTACCACGTCTTACTTGAAAATATTTTTGAATTGTCTGAAGTAACTTTAAGTAATTTGACGTTATACATAATAGCTGTTACTACGAGATGTTTATAGAGCCAAGTGATATACGAGTTATATATGTTTTATATAGTATGTGTAGTTAAATCGTAAAAAATAGTATCTATAATTTATATTCTTGATACTTATCATCAAGTCTAAGTGTGTTACAAAACTTACTTAAATTTAAAAAAATATTAAATTTTACTTATGTTTTTAAAACCATAGTAATGTTATGATAACCTCACATTTTCAAAGTCCCATAAACTTTTGTAGTGCACTAGAAAAGGAAAATACAATAGGGAGCCCGTGCCGTGACGCTATCAACGTAATTGAAAACTGCATTGTTGCTGAGCACCAATGCATGCCTGCTGCAACCAAACGTTCGTTTTAAAAGCTCCTTATAAATAAAGAAGTATTTAAAAGTAATAATCCATACTAATATTATAAATGCGAAAGTGTATCTGTCTGTCTGTCTGTCTGTCTGCTACGCTTTCACGGCCCATCTATTCAACCGAATTTGATAAAATTTGGTATAACGGTAGGTTATAGTAGGAAGGACATAGGCTTCTTTTAGCTAGGCTAGGCTAGCGGCATGCTTTTATCCCGGAAAATTAAGAAGTTCCCCCGGGGATCAAAAAAACATACCTAGTCCACTCGGACGAAGTCGCGGGCATCATCTAGTTCGTACTATAATTTAAACTCATTTCACAATGACTATCATCATCATTTCAACCTATCGCCACTGAGCACTAGTCTCCTCCTAAAAGAAGGGCTTGGCTATATATTTTATGGCCACGCGGATGAAGTCGCGGGCATGATCTAGTATTTTAATATCTTAAAATGCACAAAACTAACAAA
Source organism: Erebia aethiops (assembly GCA_923060345.2). NCBI lineage: Eukaryota > Metazoa > Arthropoda > Insecta > Lepidoptera > Nymphalidae > Erebia > Erebia aethiops. The sequence goes on from OV281087.1 coordinate 17,084,231, forward strand.
AGAAGTGCATTCCTTAGGCCGACGCGACACGCCGATGTCTAAAGCTATATTATTATTACCATCTTATCAGCATTTACTAATATTTACTAAGCCTAACTTTTCTGTCATACAGTTACCAAGTCTGAAACAAGATTTAATGCCAAGGTTTTTAATTCAAAGGTAGCTTTAATCCAGTTGGTTATCAGCTAGGCATGTTTGACGAAAATCTGTTTATCTGAGATAATGTAAGCATGAGTATCAGCTCTTTTCCCACCTGTTATAGAGACCCTAAAATAGGTATATTTAACTTGAATTTGTTTATTTCTTTGTTCCAGTTCGCAACGGATATTCTTGCGTACCAGTGGCACTGTCAGAAGGATTGGACATAAGACTCGGTACAGCTGTTACTGAGATATCTTATGAAGGACCAGGAGTTACGGTTAAGGCAGTGAACCCACGAGCTCCTAGTCAACCGCAAACTTTTAAAGGTACGTTATATATAAAATTCTGGTAAAGTGGAGAAATACGCTGTGAGAAAATACATTCTAAATTCTGGTAGTAGGGCAGCCCGCCAACTCTTACTATTAAACAAGCATAATGAGTAAAGAACGTTTCCCTCTTTTCTATTATTGATGAGCCACCTTCTTTAATGTATAGTTAAAGGCAAGCTCCAGTTTAGGAAATAGAAGCCTTCTATTTCCTTCGGTTTTTGTAAACCACGAAAAGTTTCAAGCATATCAACAGCTTAACTCATTTAAATACCTATTACATTTTAGATTAAATTCGCCCTTGGAGATAGCAAATTAATGCATAACACTAAATCGTTTTTAAACTCTTAGAAAGATATAAAATACACCCATATATTAATACCTCATATTCCCTGCAAGTAAATTATGCATTGATGACATTTATGTATGAAGGTAATCTATAAAACTCTCACCGACTCGAGCAACAAACTCCGCGCTTTTCATTGCCACTTTGTTCGAGAATTTAATTTAAGGTGACTCAAATTCAGTCAAAAACATTTTAATATTCACTTGCTTAAATTGTGGAATGCTATAAAAACTAGCTGTTTATATTGATTGAAAGTGTTGATAGACTTAAAGGCTTGTTTAGCTAAGATAAAATCTGTAGGTATTATATTTTTTGTCGCCTTGTTTCGTAATTCTTACTAGAGTATTAATTTTAATCGATAAGTACGTCACCAGTTTTAGTAAAATGAAAAATATTAAAGGAGGTTTCTGAAATAGATAAAGTGGCAGACGCCGTAATGGGTGTTATGAGAAAAATCTACAACGCCGTCGGCGGCTCCTTGTCATTTCTTTGTCGTTGAGTGATTTGCAAGTCTAACGCGCTAATTTTACTTTGACGAGGCGCAAAAATACGGTCGGCCTCTGTTGACCCGGCGGTTTGGCCCTCGGTCCTCGCCCCGAGCAAGGCATTTGCATATACAGGCGGAGTCTATTGTGGAAGAGGCAGTTAGGCGATTGGAGGCGGTGCCGCTCATCAGCCTACGTTATGAGAAAAAATTCAAAAACACTATTCAAACAACGGCCTTGTACAGCATCTAATGGCTGGTTCCACTTTGGAAGAATTACCTACTCAGAATGTTTGATTTCGAAATTATTTTTTCAACAATAATTTAATAATTTTTACAAGCTTTTATTTAACTTGCAATGTTTGTGGGGCTTTTAGGTGATCTTGCAACTGAATTTTAAAACAGTTCCCCAATCCAATCTTCTTCTTCTTCTTCTTCTTCCTGCCCTTGTCCCACGCTATGTGGGGTCGGCACAATTGATTGGAACTTTAAAGTTGCGCTTGCAAGTGGGGTGGTGTGACGTCACACCACCCTGTCAACCGAGTTAATAAAACCAAATAAATGAAATAAATGGACTTAACGTGACTTAATTGAATTAAAAGCAATTAATTTGTGTGTGAAGATAATTTTGAAGTATTAAATCTCGGCTAGGTACTCACTCACAAAATTTCTCACTCGAGTAAGATACAGCAATCGGTGTAGGTACATTAAATAATTAAACTTTTAAATCGTCATTTCTCAGACATTTATTGATGGAATTAATTTAATCAGTTCCCCAATCCAATCAATCCCACCAAAAAATCCCCAACCGATTTGACTAAAATTTTTCATACTTTAGTTACACTTATTACTTTGGTTAGTTAATTTTGCATAGTTTAAGTTTATTTTGGATGACAATGCATGGTTAGTTAAATGACGTCATTCTAAATCCAATGGACAAGTTTCATGATGTTGTGAATATCATCTTTAATACGTACAACGGAAGTAAAATATAAATTAAAACTAATAAATCAGTGTTTTTTTTAAATCCATCAATAAATGTCTGAGAAATGACGATTTAAAAGTTTAATTATTTAATGTACCTACACCGATTGCTGTATCTTACTCGAGTGAGAAATTTTGTGAGTGAGTACCTAGCCGAGATTTAATACTTCAAAATTATCTTCACACACAAATTAATTGCTTTTAATTCAATTAAGTCACGTTAAGTCCATTTATTTCATTTATTTGGTTTTATTAACTCGGTTGACAGGGTGGTGTGACGTCACACCACCCCACTTGCAAGCGCAACTTTAAAGTTCCATATCTTTTTCATTTGTTGAGATATTTTAATGATTATTTCATATTTTTGCTTTATTTTGTCTTAGTTTTCATAATAATTTAAAAAAAAATGGTAAACTTCTCCATCTACACTTTATTGAAGTTGAACGATACACGATTTGTGCATTCCATCAAAGATCTTATCTGGGAGCATAAGACAACTATAAAATAATGGTTACTATGCTAATATTCGTTTGCGATTTTTCGCTTTCCTATTTATGCATAGGTATATATACGAGTAGGAAATTTCGGCAATTGCTACAAAGAACGCTTTATTCAGAATATAAAAGTTGTAGCGGATTTATTAGTTAAGGTCAGAGCTTTCACGGTGATTGCTCTTAGCCCGCGGCCTTTTCATTTGACGGCCAGTCCTATAGATTCGTTAGTTACTCATGTCCATAAAGCACGTTCCACACACATGCGATTTCATGCGAGTATTTTTATCAAAATGAAATAAAACTTAAAAATTCCGAGCTTTCTTTAATAACTTATGTAAAAATTAATGCTATTGTCCTTAGCATGTTACTTTCTGTAAAAGAAATAAAGTAGAATCAGCAGAGAGTCTACAAAAGCAGAAGTTGTCAGTCATGCTCATTGCTCATGCATTTCGTGCGCATTTTTCGACTATACAATAATTCGTAACTAGTCATGACTAGATACGAAGATTTACTTCGCGATCATGTATTTTTAGGATTGATTAGGTACCCTTATTTACATACCCATATTAGATTAGATAGACAAAAAGTATATAAATTAAGAAAAAATCATCTCAAAGAGCAGGCACGTCAATGAAGATGGTTGTGGAATGTCAAAATGGTTGTGGAAGGTCGAGGATACAAAAAATTGGCAGTCACAGAGACTGCCGATAGAAGTGAAAACGAATTTTTTTTTTGCTTAATTTTAAATTAAAATATAAACCTTAACAATAAGGCATTAAAGTTTAATTACGAATGTAGAATATTTGTATTTAAGACCTTTTGTCTTCGCAACATGTCGGTGTTCGCGAGCATGTCGGTCACGCGAATCCACAAGTTTACCCCCTACCAAAAAGTGCTCATTGCGGTTAAAGAAGTTTTCACTTTAAAAAAAACGCAAAATAAACAGGTGTGTGTGAACAGATCTTTGCAGTAGCTACATTGTAGCCCTACCCTTACAAAAATATCTGCACTTGCGTCGGCGAGCGCAATAATCAATTATGGACTGTACTGTTATACCAGTAGATAAAATCGTACCATGTACATAAAAGACTGCACTTTCATTACATTAATAGTTCCAAAAGCAATTCCAATTATTGCTACAAATTGTACAGAGAGCGAGGAGCTCCGTAACTTATAATTTATAATGTATAAGCGGAAATTGTTGAAGTGCTTTTCTTAACAAGTAGAATTGTCTTTGGCGAAAGTTTACAAATAAATGGAATTACAAAAGTTTCTATGCCTTATTCCGAATAGGTAATCAGTATTTATCATAAAAATACCCCCAGTGTTATTACTGCTGTTTTCACTTACTTAATAATAATAAAAACAACAATGGGGTCTTTGCTAGTCTGCATTAAGTAAGTCAATAATATTTGATTGTTAATTTATCCTATTTTCGAGAACTCCTGGAAGAAATGGTCTCCATACAAATAAGTGCTTTTATAAATTTTGCACATGTACTTTTAATTGTAAAATATAAGACGTTTTTGAGTATTCATTTTAGATAAGAAAACATCTACCAAATTGTATTACTTCCACTTGCATTTAAAACGAGACTCGGCTAACACTAGGCTTATTTTCAGGCGACGTGATTCTTTGCACTTTGCCCCTGGGAGTGCTGAAGGTAGCTGTAGCAAACAACGGGCAGAATCAGCAGAACTTCGTTAAGTTCGATCCCCCACTGCCTGATTGGAAAGTGAGTACGGTATACACCTATAAATACTAAATAATGGATCCTGTCTAGACATCAAAGCTTATTTTGAGCTGGTGTTTTACTAAATAGAAAGGTACAGCGATGTTCGGTTAAGAGTAGGTTTTGAATGTTTTTGTACATAGACTTTGGTACAATGAAAATAGACGAAATATACTAAGATGTAATTACAAGGTCCTTTTTAAAGTTCTTATTTTGTCTAATTTCTTGGTTAAAGGGGATTTTAGTGACGCATGAGGCGTGTGTGCTGTGTAGTTTAGATTGCACTTGAGCACCGTCGATGCACTGCACTGAAAACCCTAAGCATTGTTAGTCGTCAAAGGAATAGAATCACAACTCACAACCCTCAAAAATGAGGAATACAAAACATCTCTGTTTTATTTACTTTCATAGTCACATCGTTTCCGGTATACCCATTTATTTATACTTATTTAAGTTTTAAACAAACTTATCTCGTAAATCTAGAAACTAAGCGTAATTATCCTTTCCCTGTTTTAGGTAGCAGCCATTAAACGTCTTGGATATGGAAACTTAAATAAGGTTGTGCTGTGTTTCGAGAGAACCTTTTGGGACCCGAGCGCCAATCTCTTCGGACATGTTGGCACGACCACTGCCAGCAGGGGTATGTCGGCACTGTAAAATTAAAATGCATATATTTTTTATAATAAAACAAATACACGGCCCATGATTTGATTTGCATATTGGATATTGTAGTTTTGATGAATTTTTCGATTGGGTGCATATACGAACCATGTCGATGAGATTTTTTTATTATTTTGGTTTTGGTTGTTCTGGACTTTATTTTATAATAGATTTCGTCCGCGTGGATTAAGGCTTTTTAAATATCCCTTAAAAACTTTTGCGGAATGAATATTTGTGGCTCTATGACCATCTCCCAATAACAAGCTATTTCTATTACTAATTTCGTCAAAACCGTGGACCGTGACAAGTTTAGTGATACACAGACACATTCTTGCATTTATAATATTAGTTTAGATTTCTCTTAAATCCTAATACATATTATCTTTAATCAAGTAAAAATTATTGCCTATACCTAATCAACGACTTTTTGTTTTTTTATATCGTAGTACTTAATAAGTCCTGTCTAATCGAAGTACTTGCATAATATTTATTTATTTTTATTTATTTATATATTTAGTACCAAACTTAAAAACTAAACATAAAAATTTAAAGGACATGTACAAGGACAACTTATCTCTAGAAGAGATTTCTTCCAGCAGCCCTAGAATGTGAGAATGGTGAAAAATAGATAAAACTGAGTAGGTACCTATAAACTAAAGTAAAAACTTTTAATAAGACTTATGATAATTGTCATAAACATATACATATAATATTAATATATATACTATATATAGCTCAATATTAATATATACGTGAAATACACAAATTAATAACATACATACAAAATAAAATAATAATTATGTCTAGACAAAATTAATCTCAAGCCTCATCTGAAACAAATATTTGTAGCGTTATTTAACTTAGCCTTGACCTATATTTCGTCTCGACAATAATAGCGGCATTATTTAAGCGAGAGCACGCGTAGTATATCAATATTAGCTCTCTCAAAATCCCGCAAATTAACCGCGCCGCACTCCCCAGGGCTGATACTCGTAAATTATTTCCCGGTGTAAATAGTGTAAAATGTAGAAACAGCGGTGGCCGACGCGATAACGAATTAAAACCTGAATAATTTAACGCCACTGAGCAACCCTAAGGGGAGCCTTGGGCAATAAATCACGGGAAAGAGTCAAGACAAGCAATTTTTTACGTTATGCTTTAGTACACCTCCTTAGTTCTTTGTTGTGTACTCTGCTAACTTCATTAAGTGCCCACGTCTTCGCTGGGAATGCCGGAACAATGTGCTCGTTTTTTACATGCCCAATTTAGTATTTTCGGCCCAAAACTTATCTGATATTGTATCTCTGTACATCGTCTTAGAGTTACGTGGGAACACCTACAAGGGTATTCGTCTTAAATATCGGCCGTGGATCTTCATAGTCATTTAGTATAGCGTCGTGGTGCTCATTATGACCTTATTAGGTTAAGACGCGCATCCATAAAGTTGTCAAGTTATCTACTCTAGATTAAACGCCCTATTGGAACAGCATCACACTTATCTTACTTAATTGAGTACAAATATTTACTTAATTGCACGATGCAGGGAATACCTTGTGCATACAGATGCAAATACGGAATAGATAGGTTTGTTTAGGCCCTAAATCTAACATCTCGGCTTTTATCTATCTTGTCTTTGCAAATTTATCTGTTCCAATTCTTATCCTTTATTTTGTAATGTATGGATAATCCCAAGGGTTTATTAGAAAATATAAGTTTAATCTAAACCTCGTCTTCGCTGCTTATCTTGTCTTTCAACATTATCAGTTAAGGTTCAATCGAACTCCATTCAAACATCCAAACTCTTTCTAAACGACCATGATGTAGGTTGATTGGTTAATATTTTAATCGAAAAACGTTTGTACCCTAAATGTTGAAATATAAACCTCATAGGGAACCGTTCTATATTGGCGTTAAAAGATTGCGGTATGTGGAAATCCCTGCAGGATATAGGTATGTCCAGTATGAGACGTTTATCGGTTAATGATGATTACGATGTTTTCAGTAATGCCAAATTAAATTCCTTCAGGTGAATTGTTCCTGTTTTGGAACTTGTACAGCGCGCCGGTTCTTCTAGCGCTGGTGGCGGGTGAGGCAGCGGCCGTGATGGAAAATGTGACAGATGACGTCATTGTAGGACGATGCATCGCCGTGCTGAAGAGTATCTTCGGACACGCGGCCGTTCCTCAACCTAAAGAATGTGTGGTCACGAGGTAATATATAATAATAATTATTTATGCAAATCACAGTTCAAAGAGCAGTTCACCAGGCAGTTCAATCTGCCACAGTGGTGTAGCCGTGGTTTTGTGGGCAATTGCCGGAAGGGTCTTTCAGGGTTAGCCCCCCATGTCTGTTGCAGTATTATTGTTACTTAATTTTAAGACGATACCGATTTAGCTGAAAAAGGCAATTGGAAAGGTTGTGAAAGAGTTAGTAGTGTGATAAGTAACACTGGCCGAATCCTACCACCAGACCAGACTTGATTCAACCAAGATACAGGAATCAAACTTATGTCCTCTTCATAAGGTACCACAGCAGTCATCACTCATCGCTGTGGCAGAGAAACGTCATACTTTCGATATTTACAATCTAGGTAACGTATAATTAACAGCTTGTCTCAATATACCTAGATTTGATTCCATCAAGAAGGTAACTTTAGTGTTCTAAATTTATCTGAACTGATCGTTTCTCAGGTAGGACTCTTGTCACGTTAACAAATTCCATTATTCCCTGACGTAGACTTACCTTTCAGTACGTGCTGTTTACGACACGACGCACTTTGTATGCGGGCCGCAGAGCTAGTTTGTTGTCTGCTCGACATAAACTAAACCGATGTAAATTTGCGTTGCCACAATTGTGTGTTAATCGCCCTTTGGCCCTTTGCCTTAAGTGTCTGAAAAGAATCTGACTTTCTAAGTCCTGGGCGCCTTTGTACGCACACAAATTGACAGCGCGGCTACGTCCTGTATAGTATTCTAAGTACAATGGGCGTTTTCACATTGGCTCGTAACGGTACGGCACGACTACCGACACGGTGACAGGACGGCAGTAGCGGGACGTTGACCGTTGAATAAATTGACAAGATTGTGCCTTTCGCATCGCTATCGTCGTCCAGTATGAGTATTTATATGTATTAAACTTGTCCTCAGGGCCGAGTTATGGCAACGATGGTCAATCTCAACGGATACTAACCTAAGTAGGAGATAATATTATAGTCGAAAGTGTTATCATTTGTGGCAGAAAGATCAAGGGCAGGATCGATGGATTTTCGTGCACGAAGGTTTTGCACCTCCAATTTCGCAACATAAGGATATTGGATATGTCTTAATAGTCACCCAAACCCGAGATTTTTTGAGAGCCTCTAGACCGATGAGGAAGTATTAAGAGTCCTCCCGTTACTTTTATACCTTCATAAAAGTAACGGGAGGACTCTTAATCCTTGACGCTCCGGTTGTTATGCCGTGCCGTCCAGTTTTCAGGCAATGTGAATACAGCTATTAGGTACCGATCACAAAATTCGCTCACGAAACGTTTCATTTATGCATACAATGCCCTCTATTTGTATTGTTTTGTCGTTGAATATGACATTGTGGTCGTTATTTGGGTTATTAAAATATTTGCGGTATATTGTTTACCTTTGCATTATTGAAAAGGTTCACCGTTGAATTGTAGCGCTGAGTTGTATGTATTTTCTTATGTCTCCTTGGGGCTTATAAGACGTTACTTGTATGTGTGTTATCTCTCGTTATTGCTCCTACGGGATTCGTATAATGTGGTCGTTCCTTCGCAAGGTCTTAAGTACAATTTAAGTAAATATCCCGTGTACGTCAGAACGTTTCAAGTATCAAGGAAAATGTATAAACGATCTTGAGTATATTTACTAAGGAAAAATAAAAGTGCCTAACATTTCGTAAATTTTCTTTGAGTATGTTCCCTTAGTAACATTACATCCTTCGTAAAACCCATTTCGTATATTATTAAGGTTGTGCCAGGTTCTGAAGACCTAGCCAACTATACTGTGTTGCTACTTTGTGTTTCTGGTTGTGCACAATATAACCAGCAAATTAAACTCCCTTTTGCTTCACTCTTAAAACACTATGTGACAGTCCAACATATCCGGAGATCAGGCACATGACTATGATCTGTCGAATGAAACAGTGGTCTAAACTAGCCTTACCTTCTGTGTCTTTTCAATCATAATTTGCTATTACAGATTACTTCGTTATGAGCTCGCGCAGACAGAAAGAGTTCAGATGTTCTGAGTTCTGCCTTCAGCGTTCTTTATAACGTTTGTAACTTTATAGCGCCGTTCAGATTGCAGTCAGTCGACCTCAATAAAGTTATAAACGTTACAAAGAACGTGGAACGCAGAACAGAACTTAGATCGGTTGAACTTTTCTGTCTGCGTGGGCTCTAATATTTCTTATTGAATTAGATGGCGCGCAGACCCCTATGCCCGTGGGTCTTACAGTTTCGTAGCAGTTGGGTCTTCAGGCACTGACTATGACCTGCTAGCAGCGCCCATAACTGACTCGTCTGAAGAAGCACGATTGTTCTTTGCAGGTCTGTCAATAATCCAATATTTACGATAGAATCCATACTTACTAATATTATAAATGTCAAAGTGTGTCTGTCTCTCTGTCTGTCCGTCCGTCTGTCTGTCTGCTAAAGTTTCACAGCTAATCTGTTTAACCGATTTTGATGAAATTTGGTACAGACATAGGTTACATCCCGGGGAAGGACGTAGGCTTCTCTTACTTTTTATCCCGGAAAATATTCCCCCGGGAATAAGAAACTTTATTACCGCAGACGAAGTCGCGGGCATCATCTAGTCTTTTTTTTTAAAATTCACTACAGGCTAGCCCTTGACTGCGATCTCACCTGATGGTAAGTGATGATGCAGTCTAAGATGGTACCGGGCTAACCTGTTAGGGCATGGCAGTTATATGAAACTGTTCGGTTTCTACACGACATCGTACCGGAACGCTAAACCGCTTGGTGGCACGTCTTTGCCGGTAGGGTGGTAACTAGCCACGGCCGAAGCCTCCCACCAGACCAGACCAGGGAAAATTCAGAAATTAGAAATTCCCAAATTGACCCTGTCGGGGATCGAACCCAGGACCTCCGCACGTTAAGGTAACAGCGCTACACACTGCGCCGCGGAGGTCGTCTTATATAAAAGTAAAACCATGACAGAATACTACAGGGTAAAAGTAAAACAACAACATCAGTGAAATTATTAGTATTTTCACGATGTGAGGAAACTGTAAATTTTTATCACACCTTTTCGCTAGAGGTTTGTTAAGAATTTGTAAATTGTTACAATAAAACATGTTTTCATTAATAAGCGTACATTTTAAATTATCTAATCTAATCTAAATAGGTATATACACAATGGATCGGGAATGTTTTGGTTTGACATATCCAGTCTCCATACTGTTTTAGCTAGGTATAGGTAAACGCACGTCTTATTTTTTTACCTGAGTTCAAAAAGTAGGTACTGTATTCGAACCTAATGTGTGTACCGTTGTATTTATGTATGTATGTATGTATGCATGTTTATTTGTTCGCAATTTTCTCGGAAACCAATGAACCTAATTTTATCACATTTAAAACATAAAAAGTGTGTTATGAAACTTCATTTTACAGCTTCAGTTTCTATCACTAGTTATAATCTAACTCCACGATAAAGTGAGGTCGGTATTAGGTAGCGCGATAGAGTGAGGATGATATTACGTGATGAGCGAATAGGTAAAGTTTTGCGTTCATAAAATAAATCTTCAGACCAAATAATCAATAACGCTTTTTAACGGACTTCCAAAGGGAGGACGTTCTCAATTCGGCGCTTATCTTTTTTTTATGTATGTCATAACTCTGTGGTTTCTAAACCGATTTGAATTTTTTTTTTCTTCTGCAGGAGAACACACAATGCGCAACTACCCAGCGACGGTTCACGGGGCGTTCCTCTCAGGCCTCCGTGAGGCTGGTCGTCTGGCCGACATGCTAGTGCCTCAACCGCCCATCACCAGCGCCACCGTCGCGGCAGCCGTCGCTGCTGCCAACCACGCCTGACCTAAAGACAAGACCAGAAGTGTCTCGAAGAATGCTAAAACGTAGTATTAGTAAATACAAATTTCTAGGATTATAATAGTTAATTAATGACTAAATTACCATTAATAAAGACTCGAAATAAATAGGTTTCTACTAGGTTTTCAAATTTTGATGCGTGTACCTTCGCCGCCCATTACCCTGGCGCTGGTGACCACGCATGACCTGAAGACAAGGCCAGAAGCGACTTGAAGAATACTAAAACGGGAAATATTCGAAAATATAGTCACAATAAATTGTATTTGTACGCTTTTTGGAAATGAAACTAGTGAATTATTGAACTAAAATGAGATTTAAAAAGATATCACTTTAAGTAATTACTTTTATAATAGCTTATAACTTAAACGCTTAATAGCATTTGTTTTAATGTAATTGAAGGCATGTAAAAGATGAATAGGACGTATCAAGTACAACTACCTATTTATTTTTGGGATTCATATAAAAAATTAAAATTGGGTATTTGACTACTCTTCAAATAAATATTTCTTTGTGATTATTAAATGGAGGATCTCCCAAAAGTCGTAATATCTTGATAGTTTTATAATAACCATTTTAAACAATATTTTAAAGTAAAAAAAGTGCGTCGAACTTTAATGACGTCACATTTCAGATATTTTTTTTTAAATACCATACATAGGACGCGTTTTGACGTTTGTAAAAAGTTGCTGATTTGACTATTTGTCAAAAACCCAATTCTTAAAAAGGTGGTTATATAAAGCTTTTAAAAATAGCTTATTAAGCTTTGTCGACATGTGAGACAGTATTGTTAGTAGGTTTAGGTAAATAAATATCTAAGTTGTGCTGAATGGGTGTTTATAATTTTTCTACATTTATGTTTTTTTTATTTATCGTGCTGAGAACAATACGTCAATTTTTTTACTTTCCTAAGAAACTTCTGAATAATAACGTACCTACTATCATGATAATATCCAGATGGATGACAGTAAGCTTTGTATCCTTTTCTCTCGAGTGACTGTAATCATAAGAGGAAGAGAGATAAACTATTTTTATTGTCCTAATAGCATCTGGAACCGATAGGTACCTCACGTGCAAAGTAACGAATTATAAAACGATTATTAATTACAGCTATAATATTTGGGATTTACTTTAAAAAGAAAGAATATTTAAAACAATAATTATAACTTGAAGTAAAAGCAACATAGTCGTAATTTAGGGCCCTGTTAAGTTCTTTGCCTGGTTTCCAACGGTGTTTTAATTAATATTTGCTAAGGGTTGGTAACTCTGTACCTACTTTTTCGTGCACTAGACAGTAAGTAAAGTTGAAAGGGGTCGTGGGGTTGATCTTACATTATGCAAATCAATCTGAGCTTAACATTTTAATTAAAATTGAGTTACGTAGATAGATACCTTTTTGGTTACAACCACCAACCACCGTTTTTAGTTACTTACGTATTGAATACTTATTGAAAGATATACCAACCGAACTGTCTTAAGAAAATAAAAAATAATAATTTATGTAAGAAATAGAACAATGAAATACAAGAGGCCTTACAAAATATACCAATTTTATGTATCTATTTATAGTAAAATAATACGATCGCAATAGTAAAATTATTATTAAATTAATAAAGGCGCTGATTCTGTTGTACTAAAATGACAGCATTAAAAGCATTAATGCTGCTAACCCTAAATATTGCTAACCCTTTCAAGATACTCTCTGCAGAAAGGGAAAGAACTAGGCTTACAGTTGTCGTTTTGGTTTAGATATTGTGCTATACAGAATTGGCGACAATGTAACTTTAATAGTTTCGTGACCGTGTATGGTGACTTGATTGTGATTATGGTAAGTTTGTAATTAACAATGTGATGTGTAGTGAGTTTTGAGTTCACTTATGATTTCAAGAATTCGAATGATTTTAAATTTAATTATTTAGCAAGTAAAGCAACGGTTTTGTACTTAGTTATTAATATTACTTGAGAAGCAATAAATTGATTCCTCGAAAAATGTGTTTTATTTCATTTCATAATATTTTTTTCCAGTGCACATTACTATGTATTCGAAAGTGTTTGTTTGTTGGTCCTCAATCATGTCTCAATAGAGCAAGGTGTTGACGTGATTTTTTGCATAAAGAAATAGTGCATTTTTGCATAGTGAACTAGTCTTCTACGTACACACATACATGGAACCGCTTGAGCAGCTGCGACTGCGTCGGGCGGTTGGCAGCAGTTATCAATGGGGTAGCTTCAAGCTGTTGACTATGACTGCAAGAGCGGTCCGTGTATGTTGATCACGGCCTAATTCAACGCGGACGTAGTCGCGTGCACCATTTAGTAAAAGTCATAAAATAAATTGCCACCCGCCAACGGACGGTTAAAATAACACAGCGCGGTCATAAAATAGGGGTTTCAATTCCTTACGAAATTATAAATTGGGCAATTTAATGATAAACAAACACACCTGCTTATAATAAGCACTTGTATAAAAAGGTATGGTTAAAATGTGCAGCTTTTAGTCAAAAACTCAAGTTTTTGTTCCTTTCCTTTAGTTAAGATGAATAGACCATTGAATAGCTCACAGGATGAATATTATGTAAGTTAGATTAATTCCAAACGGAATTGAATTAAAGAAAAACATAACTTAATTAGAAACTTAGATACATAGGTACTTAAGTAAGTACTATTTTTTATTGAAAAACTTAACAAAAAAAGTAGCCCCAACTATTTTATGAATATGTAAGTTAAATTAATTCCACACGTACCTAATTTGATTAAAGAAAAACATAATTTGATTAGATATTAACGCTGAGTTGCACGAAACAATTTTAAAAATGTGAGCCTAATTTAATCGTAAGACTTTTTTTTTAATCCACTACAAGCTAGCCCTTGACTGCGATCTCACCTGATGGTAAGTGATGATACTTCATACAATTTTTGCGATCTTAAGTAGGGTATCTACTTTCGTTAAAAATTTTTAACGAGAAAAGTACCTAACTCTTAAAAATCTGCATTTTAGATATTGTAGGTACAATTTCCATAAAATTCAGAAGCACCAAAATACAATTATCTTATTAAGTAAGTAGGTACAAAAAAAAACAAAATATTTCATGTTCATAGTCTGTAGGTAGGTAATGTTTACGCTATGGGCGTGGTATTGAAGGATTTATGTGGCCTTTTTAATTGCATTTATAATTATTTTTCAACAACTGCGCTGCCGGCAAATTGAATACGACCGACGTAAATTGCCGCGACCTTATCTGATGAAAGTAGTTCAATATAGTGTCATTTTTTTAAATGTAGGTACCCATACGGCGACATATTTTATTTTTGCTTCGCGTGAGTTTTATTGGGGCGTTTTAATAACTTTTTCACACGTTAATGACGCCATTATGAGACTGCAAATTTATCTTTTAGTCCTTTTATTTTCATAGCCTTTTCTGTAAAAGTTGCATCAATTAGGTACATTGTTAGAATCTCTTACCTAAACACAACCTTACCCAATACAAAAACAATTTGGTATTCCAGTACCTACCTAATCACCATTTCCATCACCGGACTTCGTTGTCGATGGCGGTCTCCGACCAATAAATAAGGTTCCTTCATCCATGCTGATTGAGAGGAGAGCCGTGCTTAGTACCTACTCGGCCACGGTGATGGATTAACTTGATGATTAATTGTAATTTTGTATGACCTTTTATTAATTTAATTTACTAAATTTCTTTTTTTAACTGTAATACAACTTTGATGATTTATAGGTACTAAATATTCATACACCATTAATTGGTAGAATGTATAAGGCTCTCAAACTGTAATCATGACAACTTTATAATATCACCTACATTCATCATCATCATCATCATCATCAACCGACAGACGTCCACTGCTGGACATAGGCCTCTTGCATGGATTTCCACACGCCTCGGTCTTGCGCCGCCTGGAACCAGCGGCTCCCTGCGACTCGCCTGATGTCGTCTGTCCAGCGAGTAGGGGGTCTACCAACGCTGCGCTTTCCCGTGCGTGGTCGCCACTCCAGCACTTTGGGACCCCAGCGTCTATCGGTTCTTCTAACTATGTGCCCCGCCCATTGCCACTTCAGCTTCGCAACACGTCGAGCAATGTCGGTTACTTTAGTTCTTCTGCGGATCTCCTCATTTCTGATTTGATCGCGCAAAGAAACCCCGAGCATTGCTCTCTCCATCGCCCGCTGAGTGACCCTGAGCTTTCTTATGAGGCCCATAGCGACCAAGTCTCGCAACCGTATGTCATCACTGGCAACACGCACTGTTCGAAGTCTTTTGTCTTCAGGCACTGAGGAATCTCGGACGAGAAGACATCTCGAAGCTTCCCGAACGCTGCCCAGCCGAGTTGGATTCGGCGGCTCACCTCTTTCTCGAAATTGGACCTACCTAGCTGGACCATGTGTCCCAGGTATATGTACTCGTCTACAATTTCGAGTGCAGAGCTCCCAACGATTACTGGGTGGAGCGGAACATGAGCATTAGACATGATTTTCGTCTTGTCTTACTCATGTTCATTTTAAGGCCCACCTGTTGGGAAACTCTGCTGAGGTCATTGAGCATTGCATTAAGGTCACCCAGAGTCTCTGCCATGATGACTATATCATCGGCAAACCGAAGGTGAGTGATGTACTCGCCATTGATGTTGATGCCAAATCCGTTCCAATCCAGAAGCTTAAAGACGTCTTCCAACGCAGCGGTAAAGAGCTTCGGGGAGATTACATCTCCCTGTCGCACTCCCCGCTGCAGTTGGATTGGCCTTGTAGCCTGGTCCTGTATACGAACTGACATTGTGGCGTTTTCGTACAAACATTTCAACACTTGGATATACCGGTAGTCTATCCGGCATCTCTGCAGTGACCTCAACACAGCCCAAGTTTCCACCGAATCGAAGGCTTTCTCATAGTCCACAAACGCTAAGCATAGTGGCCGGTTATACTCTTCAGTCTTCTGTATAATCTGCCGCAGCGTGTGAATGTGGTCTATGGTAATAAAGCCTTTTCGGAATCCGGCTTGTTCGGGAGGCTGGAAGTCGTCGAACCTACGAGCGAGACGATTCGTTATGACTCTCGAGAACAACTTATAGACATGGCTGAGCAGCGAGATGGGTCTGTAATTCTTCAGCAAGGTATTGTCTCCCTTTTTGAAGAACAAAACCACCACGCTCCTGTGCCATGCCTGTGGCGTTAAGCCCTCGTGAATGACGGAATTGAACAATCGCTGAAGGACCTTAAGTATCGGTTTTCCACCCGCTTTCAGGAGTTCTGCTGTGATTCCGTCCTCACCTGGCGCCTTGTTGTTCTTGAGTTGCTTGAGAGCCATACTAATCTCGTAGAGGCTGACGTCCGGGATATCTTCCGTATAGTGTCGGGTCAATCTGGCTCTGGGATCTCTAGCCAAATCCTCAACAGGCTTTTGTGTTGTGGTATATAACTGTCCATAGAACTTTTCCACCTCTCCCAAGATCTCAGGTTTGGATGAGATGAGACTACCATCATCAGTTTTTAGTCGCGTCAGCTGGCTCTGTCCGATAGACAGATCTCTTGCGAATACTTTAGACCTACACTGTCACCTACATTATCATGAATAAATTATTATTTATTTATGATGAAGACTAGATAAATACCAACCCAGAAGTTGAACCCAGAATGACGGTCACAACAAAGGACTGTTTCAAACTAGCGTATGTGCTCGTATCGGCTTACGCGCTTACACGCACGCTAGATTTTGCGATTTGTTTTCAAAGCGCAAAACCTAGCGTGCGTGTAAGCGAAGTGTGTGAACACGCGCTTTACTGCGTGTTCGCTCGTACCTGTGGGTCAGTCTGCATTCTGCAGTGAGTAGTAATATCCTCCCGACCGAATTTCGGCCACGGCGGCCAATCTCCAGAGACATTAGCCATCTGCGAGGGAGATATTATAGTGCACAAGTGTGTGCGCAAACACAGGTGCACTCTCTGTTCCTTTACTCTCATAGCCCGATGGGACGGAATATCCGACACGACCGGAGAGAGATCAGGCGCAGGACCGACGGCTTAACGTGCTCTCCGAGGCACGGGGGTGAAACACCGTCAACTTCCTATCTCCGGGATACTACTAAGAATTTCTTGTCAGAAAAACCCAATACTTGTTGTGACCCGACCCGGGACTCGAACCCGGGACCTCGTCGGCGGCAGGTGAACGTGCTAACCACTAGGTGACTAGACCAACGAGGCAGTCAACAGCAACGAGCAGTCAGTAGTAGGTAGTAAGTAGTTAGTAGTAGGCAACGACCTCAATTTACATAGACGGGCCTTGTCAAACAAAGAATGTGGACCTATTTTACTAACGCCATCTGGTCTGAAAAGCGAGACAGCGCTATGGCGGGGACAAGGACAGGGCTATACAGGTTAGGAGCGTGCTCTAAAGGTTGGACGCCCAATTTTTTTCTATGAAAGGGCCCATCTAGTACCTACATATATATCGATATTAGTAGGTATACGATTACGAGCTTTACGCATAAAGCGCGTCAACGCTCGTAAGAGTGGCGCATATGGTATAGTGCTGCACGCCTCTACGCGCCTACGCGCTCTTCCTAAAACGAGCTTAAACGCGCCGGAAAAACGCTAATCTGAAACCGCCCTAAGTAGATAGATACCAACTTGAACCCAGAATGATGTTTAGAAAGTAGATGTTTTGTATCTAGGCCGGTAATAAGTAACTAGGTACTTAGGAAGGTACCTAATTATCACAGATTGTTAAATGAAGTTGAACTTTGAAGTAGGTACCTACCTACTCCGACGACTTAATTCTAAATTAATTGTATGGGTGCCTACTAATAAATTTAAAGTCGTTTCCAGTCTCTAGTTTGCATAGATTAGTTTCAAGTAAATATAAACAACAGAATTTACACATCCCATATGCAATGGATTTCATGTTTTAATTTAAAATATTTAAGGTTCATTTTGGATTATTTCTATGATCTCTTGCGTCTTTATTCGTAGCTAGGATAGATTTTACTAGTCCACGCCCATTGATTAACACGATAGATATAACTTGGCATTTTTATACGTCCAGTTTTTTCTCATTGTTATGAGACTGTGAGCACTTGAACGGATTTCACTGGAATGTCTCCATTTAAATATTGGTTTAGAACAAGTTTAGAATTTCTGGGTTCTAGGCAGATAGGTACCTACCGGCCTAGTTAGCGAGGAAAGCTATCAATTTTGTAGAAAAACTGAATGCAAGGTTCCAGGAAAAGAGCACCTGGAAGATAGAGGAGGAAGTGGAAAGTGCCTGCAAGAGACACTGCGTGACACAGCAAGTGCCCCAAGCGATTTATAAATCGCTTGAGGGCACGTCTTTGCCGGTATGGAGTAACTCGCACGACCAAAGCCTCCCACCAGAACAGATCAGGGAAAATTAGGAAATCACAATTTCCCAAATTGACACTGACACTGAGAGGTGGTCATATTACAAAAAAACAAGAAAGACGCTTCGCCTTGACTCTGCCCCGGTGTGCGTTGCCTCTAGTAAACGAGGAATAATATCAGGAACTGAAGCAGGCCATCTATAACAAGTTCCCACTTTCCATTTAATGCTACAACGGGCCTTCCGCCCTTCCAGTAATTATGCATCAAGATAAAAACTTTGTTTGCATAGGACTTTGTTCAAATTAGCCGCTGTTTTGAAACAACCTTTTTGGAAGATGTTTCTCTAATTAGCTGAATAATTGTATTGTATTTTTAACAGCTAAAACACCTTCTGATAGCTACTGAATTATGTACGAGTTGGAATGTAAATTTTTCCCATTGTTATTTTGTGTAGCTGTGTAGGGATGTAAATTAATTGTCCGTTTCAAACTCGTGGAAATAATGGAAAAATAAGCACAGTAGGTCAGAGAGCTAAATTCCGTCCAATTAGTGGAGTTGCACAAAGTGTGAGAGGGTGAAGACATTATTATAGTCTTGTTAAAAGTTTAATCATTAACATCTTAATCTACCTACCTACTTAATAAAAGTTTTTTTATATTATAATAAAAATCATTTATTTAAAAGTTCTCTATATTAAATACCCTGCCCTAAAATGCAATATTAGGGTAAGTGTTACCTAATTATGATAATTTTATGGTTATACTTACCTACCACAAAATAGGTACCACAGTACAATGGTTATACTTAGGTACCTGAAAAAGACATACAGACCTATCTACAGTTTAACATTACCATCTGTTGGTAGGTATCTGGTGCAGCAAGGTAAAAAAAGTGATCATACCTAATTAAAGAAAAGGACTGCCCCGCCACTTTTTTTTTTTTAATTTATACCAAGCGTCACTCAGGATCTACGATTAGATTCTACGCTATCCAAATCTGTCTGTGCATTTAGAAGTCATAGTGAAATAAAGAAACTCACATACATAGGTATGTATGTAGGTACATACATGAACACTAAAAACATGACACCTTTTCTGGGCATAAAGGAATCTATAAAAATATTTAAATACAATCATTATTAAACTCAAGTGACATCTATGAAAAGAGATCAATACTACGATGCACCATCTCCACCAAAAGGTTAAAGGTCTATAACATAGATGTCGCTACCAGAACATACTCTTGCGCACAGCAAACTCAAAGTTCTTCCTGAAAAGTTCAACCTCAAAATACTAGAGGGCGCTGTTTTACAATTTAACTTCGAACTAAACTAATTAATAGTAAAAATGAGTAGGTAGGTACTCATTTAATTTTATTATTTTTCCCGCAAACTAAACAACAAAACTTTTGTAACAAGTTATTATTTAAACTAAGAAATCCTGAGGTGTCTGCATTAAAATCTTCAGTTGACTTTTCCGCAAGCACCCCATGGCGTTTTAAATGCGGTCATTATTGACTTCCTAATCCGCCCATTTTTAGAGTTCAGACACAAATTGGACGTCACACGATACGATCGACGATCACACTTTTTTTTATCCACTACAAGTTAGCCCTTGACTGCGATCTCACCTGATGGTACTTAAGTGATGATGCAGTGTAAGATGGTAGCGGGCTTAAACTGTTAGGGGTTTGGCAGTTATATTAATTGAACCCATTCCTACCTCTAGTCGGTTTCTACACGCCATCGTACCTACCGGAACTTTAAATCGCTTGGCGGTACGTCTTTGCCGGTAGGGTGGTAACTAGCCACGGCCGAAGCCCACCAGACACTATAGTCGTATATATAGGTGTATGTAGATTGTAGGTGCTAACGCGAACGAAAAGTGAGGCGCGTTCATTTTAAGATTAGACTACTTATTTCTATGGAATTGGAAATATTTCGTCAATAAGTGTAGTATACCTACAAAAAAATAAACGTTCTTTTACTTTGACTTTGACTTTAGAAATGAAATCTAAGTATAGGTAAGTAGGTGAAAACTGAAAACCAATACAATCGGGTCTTACTCAGGTATATTAATCATGTTGTTAGATTTGGCTTACGAGCATTAAAACGACATTAACGTTTAGAAAACCCGAAACTATATTAATTAATATTCCAACAGGTTTAAGTAACGCGACAAAACGCCCACACAGCAAGAAACCCGCCACCATTTTAGGAGCAATTTACTTTGTGTATTAATTTCGTTTTATGACTCGTAAAACGTTAAACGAAATGAAAATTATGTCATGCGACACGAACTGCAATTACAGAAAGTAGACGGGAATTGGGGCGGATGGAATTACTACTTTTTATTATTGTGGTCTTATACCGACTGCCGTGGACCTCGCCGTCTATCTATCTAAATAAATAATAATATAGTTAAGTAATGTCTAGTTTCATTCGTCTTTTATCATTCATTGTGATAATATCATTGACTTTTCAATGAATCAAACTAAGTACCTATAGGTATCTCCAAACTGTGATGCAAGTGAAGCGATAATCCTTGAATACTTTCAACAGCTCTATCCTTTAACTAAACGTAATGAAAATCAGGAATTAATACAATAATGTTCATTTATTTATATCAAGTAGGTGTCATATATCTAATAATTATTGAGCTACAGTAGGTACAGGGCTATTGTTGAGGCCGTTTTTTATTGGCTGACACGATAGCAAAAACGGGACACATATAGGTACCTACATTACCTGCGATGTTAATATTATGTCGGTGTCGTGTTTAATCAGTAAAAAACGAAGTAACAGTAAGTCCATACATTTCAGTGCCCCAATACACATCGATGCCGTTAGTCTCTATCGGATATTATTATCAGCCTATGAAAAACGCGAGACAAGTATTGCGAGCTCAAGGGATAAGTTACTAACCTACACGTTATTTTTTACTACTAAAAGTCAAATAAAATTTTCCAAGTATTAAAAATAATAAGGGAATATTCTTGCTTCAGCAAAATACAAATACCTACCGATAATTTATTAGTGGAGAACCTTTTTATATAACTTTTTTGCTAAATAATAATCCTTCTTTGCAACACCGCGCTTCTTTTCTTCAAAATTGTTATCCCAGTTTTCTAAAGGGCTAGATTGTACTTGTCTTGCTTCAACAACAGGTGTGGGTAGTCTAGTTCTGGTTAGGAATCCTTGAAGAGCTTGCAATAAAAAGGATAAGAGTGACATAGACACTACAATGTTTATAGGATCGAAGCCGATAGAATGATGATGGTACGTAGAAACACCATAATTAGCATTTCCACTTGTCCCGTATCCAGTGCTAATATAATGGTTTGGACTAAAACTTCTACCACTTGAAGATTCAGCTGAAATATCGTTCATTCGAATATCTTCTTCTGGAATCGGAGACTCTATTTGGTTGTCTGCATCATCTCTTACTCTTTTCACATCATGATAATTCATATTCGGTAATCTTTGATTCTGATTAATATTCTTTATTTTTGTCAACACGGTTTGAGCATTATACTGTATCTTCCTGAGCAACGTTTGAATCTTAGAACTTTGGTCTTTAATCATTTTCGTCATAAAGTCTTTGATGTTTTGCATTGAAGACGTAACGTTCACTGGTTTTTCATCTTGGACTTCTGATTTTATCGAATTCAACAGAATAATGATCACGAACACAACAACTGATAGAAGTGACATGGTAAGAGTCACTGATTTCTTAAAATATTTATTTTTATTATTAAACATGAAACTAGTTTGGATGGCAAAGTTCAAATGAATAGGCATTCTTGTGAACAATTTTATATACTGGGATATGATTAATCTAAGGTTCGTTAAATAAGATAATAACTGCAATGGAAACTATTGCTCTGGTTCCCTATTGCCTTGACATTTGACCTAGCTGATCATACGCCATTTCGCCGGATACAATATGACAGATAGTCATTATGGAGAGTGATAATGATTGGCACGGAGAAAGGTATTGTAAAGAAACTAAAGTATAGTTTAGGTGAATCCAGCCATGAAAAATATCTCGCCGTTGTAAATTTTTGACGATTGTTAAGCATGAGGCATATCGAAGGCATTTTTGAAGGACTATGCTAGATGATTCCCGCGACTTCGTCCGCGTGGATTAGGATTTTTTGATTCCCGCGGGAACTCTTTAATTTTCTGGGATAAAAAGTAGCCTAGATATGTCATTTCCCGGGATACAACCTACCCCTGTACCAAATTTCATCAAAATCGGTTGAACGGATGAGCCATGAAAGCGTAGCAGACAGACAGACAGACAGAAACACTTTCGCATTTATAACATTAGAATGGATTCACCGTTCACGTTATTTAGATCTTCTAGATATATCTCTCAAACAATTCATTTATGAAAGAAATAAGAAAAATTTGAGAGATATACCTAAAGATAAATCTCTCAAATTTTTTCTTATTTCATTAAGTGCTGAAGTGCTCGCTTAAGCGGCGTTGTTGTAGTAAAAATCTTCGTAAGTATTATATCCGACGGAGAGTGAACAGCCAGGCTGAACCGCAGTAATCCATCTCTTATTATTTCCGTGGACAGTTTATCCATTCATACATGAGCGATTTCTTTTTAATCTACTCATTCTAAGGATAGGTAGGTACGTATGTCTAGTATAAATCTGTTATGAAGAAAAAAGTCTTTTGATCCCTAAGTTTTGTTTATGTCTCAGCTTGATATGTAATACCACGTGACATTTGCAAAGTGCATTGTGCTGGTGTGGCATTAATAAAAGCCATAAAACAAAATAAGAAGAAAATTACATTTAAAGTCCTAAAATGGCACCATCGTGCGTAGAAGGTGCGTGCGTCGGTGGTACGTCGACTCTTCTCATTCTTAGGGAAGACCCCTGCTGAGTTTAATAGGGACCTTAAAAATATTATAATATTTTAATTATTAGTACCTGTAGGTCGCAAGTGAAATGTTGTTAATAGAAAGATAGATGGATAAATACTTTATTGTCACACAAACATAAAAATATATAAAGACTTACCTACACTTAAAAAGTTCAGAAAACAAAGTTGTACCTACCTACTTAATATTATCTCTCATGAGCATAAATATTATAATATTATCCGGTTTACCAGTTACCCAAACGCAAAGTTCCATACTTTTATTATCATCCTCATTATCTATTCATAAATGTGAAAGTGTGTCTGTCTGTCTGCTAAGTATTCTCGGTCCATCTTTTTAATGAACCAACCAATTTTAATGAAATTTGACACAGAGGTAGGTGGCACCCAGTGAAGGACATAGGCTTTTTATCGCGGAAAATTAAGAAGTTCCCTTGACAATCCACGCGGACGAAGTCGCGGGCATCATCAAGTAAAATAATACTGTAACATAGTGAATTAAATAAAATCGAAATCCCGGAATTCCCTCACAAGCTCGTTAATCCCAGTGACGTAAGTTAATGCATCACACGATGGCGCGGATTTTGCTCCGCATAAACTATTCACAGGTGAGAGCCTTCAGCGCTCGAAATTTTACTTACGAGTATATTTCCATACTGAAAAGGGGTCGAGTGGCTTTTGCTTGAAAATATTTCGGAATACCTACTAGGTTAAATTAAATTATAATTAGTGTAAAAAGTTAACAGCATCAATAAAGCCGGCCGTATATTGGATAACTGCCATTCCCCTAACAGGTTAGCCCGCTACCATCTTAGACTGCATCATCACTTAACATCAGGTGAGATCGCAGTCAAGGGCTAACTTATAATGGAATAAAGAAATATACCTACTTGGGCGAGTGCGCTTAACTCATTCACAATCTGTTCATCATTAATCCTCCACTATCCTACTAAAGAACAGAGATAAATACGGTGTTGCCATCAGGTTATCGACAGCAAATTTACTTACGTTTCTTGATAGACATAATATTCCCTCGTGTATCGTTACCTACTCAATACTCAGCCATCAGCCTGTATTGAGTAACAATAGCGCGCCTTACAAAATATTTGAAGCAATTACTTCTTACAAAGTTTTGTTGTGCCATCGGAATATTAAAAATTAATAGCAATTTTTCCGAACTGTGTAGTTAGTGATAGAAATAGTAATAATGATACATGTAGAATTCAGAGATACAAACAAAATAAATCCAATCCGAATCTTTATTGCACCGAGAAAAAATATTTGATCATCTTGTTTTGAATTGGTAGTACATACTTGGACTTATTTTATGGTCGAGTGTTATAGTAAAAAAGGCAATGTTAGGTTTTTCCTAATTATTTGATAGTGAAATTGAGAATTCAGAATTCCTGTCCTTTAGTGGGACGGTGATGAGGGAACTCTCAGAGTGATAAGAACTTAGGCCATACATAATATTCCACCACGCTTGCCAAGTGCGGATTGACTTCATGCACTTTTGATAGGTATTAATTATACTATACTAAACCCGCCAACCCGCATTGGAGCAGCGTGGTGGGTCTAAGCTCTAATTCCCTCTCTCCTATGAGAGTGGAGACCTGTGCCCAGCAGTGGGACTTTAATGGGCTGTAGTGGTGGGTGGTGGATACTAAACGAATGAATGATATTATTATTATTCCAAAATAAAATTATTATCGCGCTTACGTCGTCGCAGAAATAATACAAAAATGTGCCAACCCTTCCAATGCGGAGCGAAAAAAATGCACATTAAATGACAGCATTGTGATTCTTTAAACTTGTTTCCAGCCATACGCTTTTAAAATTTTAAATTCACACTTTTACAAAGGGAGTGTCAAAAAAATTATCAACACCGCAAACTGGGCCCTTTTACCCCTTTACACGTGATTTCTCAATATAACATTCAGCTGTTCTTTCTTCCGATGCATCCGTTTGATATAATTTGACAGTTAGTTGACAGGTCGAAAAAAAGGCATTTATGAAATTGTTATCGTAATCCTTTGAATCACTTTGAATGGACAACTAAAATGGATTATGGGATTGCTGTCAGGTAAGGAGGACTCCCAACGACGCACGATCGTTCTAAATAAAATTAAATATTTTTTATGTACGGCTTCTTATATCGATAGTACTTTTCTGCTAGGTACAACAATCAACTCAACTCCTGCTTAAATTTTCATTTTTCATTTCATTTTTACATAGTAGATTATATTCCATTTAATTTGTAAACCTTGTTAAGTACCTATGTACCTATAGGTTAATTAGAACTAAGTACTTAGCACATTATGGATTATTTACATTTCAAAGTAATTTCGATAGTATGAATATTGTTAGACATGCCTTTTCTGTTAATAAGGTCATAATAGAGGAAGTAATTATGAAGCTCTGTCAACTGGTTTGCTTTGATCTAAATACCAAAAAACGAAGATACCTATTTAAACGAGACTAGCACTCACATTTTGACTCCTTACCTACATATTAATATAACAGAAAATCATTTCTTAGCAGGGGTCTACTTTAAAGGAAAACAAGAAAAAGAGTCAGCAGTTCAAGAGTTGTACGTTAATAAATAATGACGGTCAGTTTTCCTTTACCCTGTTTTATATTTCTCTAAAGGAGGTTTTTTTAATAGATGTTTAATTAAAGGATGAATTTTTTAATGTTTCGTTTTTAAATTCGTTTTCATTTCGATTTTAATGTATTTCATTGTATTTAAAATGTAGTTATAATTTTCTATATTATATTCTGGTACTAAAGTAAAATTAAAAAATTGATTGCAAGCTGTCATAAAGAATAATAATTGCGAAACACAGAATATGATATTTCTGCATTAATATTAATCCCTTTTGATCTCGCACCACTTAATCTCACTATCGAAGCAATGCTACGAGTAATAACGTAGGTACCTCAACGAATAGGGGATGAAAAGTTCCTTTATTTAGACACATGTCACAAAAGAGGAGTATGAAAGGCCTGTTTAGGGACCCCATACTCAATCTAAATTCAAATACAAAGCGATGAAATTTGTATATCCAATCTAAACATTCATTAGGAAATTTTTTAAATTCCATTCATCCCTCCCTAGTTAAAACGCTTAAGCTAATTACGTAAAACACATAGCCATAGGAACACAAAGCTTGGTTAAGGCCCCATATTGAAAATTTGAAAATTTAAAAAGCTTTTTCTTATAAACTATTTAATAATTTTGTTAAATTAATATGACGTGATTTTGGGGTTTAAATCTTAATTCGTTACGAAACTCGATTGGGTACATTTTATTAGACGGGAAAATATCCGAAAACAGCTCTTAATAATTATCTTGATAGGTTTCATTACAGTATTTCATATTTCTATAGTTTTATTAAATTATATATTGAAAATTAATATCTATTAATCCCTTGTCTATCTTATTAGTTTGCACTAAAGTTTGAGATGAATACAAAGTTTATTTTAAAACGGGATTTCGGTGCTCCCTTTGCGGCCAATTATTGTTTTTTCTACCATCTGTTTATCCTTCTTATCTATCCTTTTCACATGTATTTTCATTATGGCCTCTTAAGTCCCCTCTATTATATCATAATATTTTGCACATAGATGACACGGCTGTGAAGATATCCCCCTATGCATATTATTCGTTTGATCTTTGAAGCAATAAGTCCTACTAAGGCTATTGGCATGCAATAATAATTTATTAAATCACTATTAATAGTCCTACTCTATTGCTTTCACCTTGGATAATGTCTTTCAACATGGATTCCAGTTTTTAAAAGCTTGCGAGAATTTACAATTATAAGGGGAAAAAAGTGACCGTCCTCGAGGCGAAAGATACCTATTAGTCCGGGAGGCAGCGACCGAAATTTTGCACCCATTCCTACAAAGCTAATTTTTCTGTCAAGCAATGTTTATACCGTGTAAATAATGAAAGTGAAAGTCTGCCAAGCTTTTAGTGTTGCAAACATTAATAACAATTTTTGAAACCTGTAAATAAATAATACGTAAATGTATAATACCTACAAGACTGAAACTTCTTACAGTGAACAAGGATACCTAAATATACAGGATAATGATAGTCTGCCGCCTCGGAAGCGTTGCCATCTAAGGTCTACCACCCACGTAATGTGTTGAAAAATTAACTTTTTGGACTTATTTCTACAAGGCTGATTTTTTTTCCTTAAATAGTTAGGTTTATAAAAGAACAAAAAAAGACAGTCTGCCAAGAATCCAATGTTGCTAAAGCCTTGGAAGACGCGACGGAATGCACTATCTCCCGAGCGCGCAGCTACTGCGCCGATGCGCTGTAAGTCGCTCTGAATAATTGGACATACCTTTTTGTCTACGATAATTATTAATAACATTGAATAATAGAACTCAATTTATTTTAATTAGTGTACTTTTATAATTTACAAACAAACTATAAAAAGTTTTTACAAAATAAATGGTAATGTATGAAAATACTAGATGACCCGGTGTACTTCGTATCACCTATCCTGACGACAAAATATATGGGAAAATGAAATTGTTGTTTTTACTATCTTTCTCGCATTTTTCCATATTTTCTCACCGTTTAAACCTTTCCTGGACTACGACAAACATTTCAAAACCAAAATCAGCTAAATCGGCCCAGCTGTTCTCGAGTTTTAGCGAGACAAACGAACTGCAATTGATTTTTATATATATAGATACGAGATTTTTTTAGTGTTTGTGGTTATTGAAGTTTTATTGATTTTATAATTTTTTATATTTTACAATTTTTAGTGGTCACGGCTACTAGATGATGCCCGCAACTTCGTCCGCGTGGAATAAGGTTTTCGATTCCCGCGGAAACTCTCAAATTTTCCGAGATGAAAAGTGGCCTAAGTCCTTCCCCGGGATACAACCTATCCCTTTACTAAATTTCATTAAAATCGGTTGAACAGATACATTTTTTGATTACCGCGGGAACTTTTGATTTCTCAGGTATAAAAAAGTAGCATGTCTTTCCCCGGGATACAACCTATCTTTGTACCAAATTTAATCAAAATCGGTTGCACAGATGGGCCGTGAAAGCGTAGCAGACAGGCAGACAGACACACTTTCGCATTTATTATATTAGTATGGACGTCTGGTTAAAAACCTACTGTTTACTAAGCTATTACACTGATCGCGAGCAATTTACTCTTATCTATTGAGGAGTTCCGTTCACCATGTCTGAAGATATTCATCAGATCTTCACCAAATTTATATGGACCACCTCTGAAGTATGATCTATCAAACAAAAAAGAATCATCAAAATTGATTCATAATTGGCGGAGTAATCGTGTAACAAACATACAAAAACATACAGCCGAATTGATAACCTCCTTCTTTTTTTTGAAGTCGGGTAAAAATAGTTATCCCGGTATAAATTCAAACAAAAAATTGATTAAGATTTAAATTAGAAATTTTATTCGTTCAATGGCATTACATTTCCATCAAGTTCTTGCGCTACAACTTATGCCACGTCTACCGAAGCTTTAGCCACCTTCTATCGAAAGTAGACGACGATAATTCAATAAAAAATATCGTAAACCACTTGTAGACGAAAGACCAGCTTTGTAGATTTTAATTTAATGCCGGTATGTCGAATTATTCAGAGCGACTTATAGCGGATCGGCGCAGTAGCTGCGCTCGGGAGATAGTGTATTCCATCGCGTCTACCAAGGCTTTAGCAACATTGGATTCTCGGCAGACTGTCTTTTTTTGTTCTTGTATAAACCTAACTATTTGAGAAAAAAAAATCAGCCTTGTAGAAATAAGTCCAAAAAGTTAATTTTTCAACACATTACGTGAGTGGAAGACCTTAGATGGCAACGCTTCCGATGCGGCAGACTATCATTATCCTGTATATTTAGGTATCCTTGTTCACTGTAAGAAGTTTCAGTCTTGTAGGTATTATACATTTACGTATTATTTATTTACAGGTTTCAAAAATTGTTGTAAATATTTGCAACAACATCGGCGCGGCAGACTGCCATTCTGTTTACGTACGGTCTCAAAATAACAAAATAGCAAAGAATCAGCTTTGTAGGAATAATCGCACCAATAATGTCGCTGCCTCCCGGACCATATCACTAATATCAATTTCGTAATATCAGACATAACACCACCCATACCTATTTCACTGTCTTGAGCCGCTTGTATCCAGTGACTCCCTGTGACTACACAGTACGCAGCAGTAGAGCCAAAATAAGACGTATCTTAATAGACACGTGTCAAATCAAATCAAATCAAATCAAATCTTTTTTTATTCAAATAAACTTTTACAAGTACTTTTGAATCGTCAAGTGAATCTACCATTGGTTCGGAATGCCATTCCTACCGAGAAGAACCAGCAAGAAACTCGGTGGTTGCTCTTTTTAAATAATTCATTTACAATTACTATATCAATGTGTACATAAGTAACCGCTGTCCCTAGCATTGCTGGAGCGATCAAATCCATGCTCCTCTATCATTTACATAATCTTCAACAGTATAATAAGCTTTTTTCAGGAGCATACTTTTAATGGATTTCTTAAATTTGTTTATTCAATTCATGTCAAAGACGGGCAGACAGAAAGTAGCCCCATTCCCGCCGGTGGCACCCGTTCACGAGCATGATGATGTGTATGCCCTATCTCACTAATATTATAAATGTGAAAGTTTGGATGGATGTATGGATGTTTGTTACGCAATTACGCGCCAACGGCTGAACGGATCTGGCTGAAATTTGGCACAGAGATAGATTATAGTCTGGAATAGGCATATCACTATAGCACATATTTTCACTTTTTATCCCGGAAAATTAAAGAGATTTCCCAAAACACCTCAACCCACGCAGACGAAGTCGCGGGCATTCGCTAGTATGAAATAAACTTTAGTTTGAACAGTAAGCGGATGTACTTAACGCTAATTGATCGACCAAACTAAAGGCTCTCATCTCTCAAGATTCAAACGGCATAAGATTTATTCATCAGGTGCTCTTTTGCTAATTTGTCTCCCGGCCATTTGATAAGGGTGCTTAATATTCTCTCAAACCGTGAAGACGTCAAAGGCGCCACTCGAGACGCACTTGTCTATCTGTAATTGAATATGAAAATCTTTCAAGCTACACGCGGGCTTTAAATCAGCTTCGGACAAAACATAATTTATCTACTGGAAAAGACAGATTTTTTAGAGACCACAAATTCCCCAAAATTAAATGTGTTTTTAAGTTCTATGGCATGTTAGCCCTTGATTGCAGGGGCCTTGCTACTCAGCTGTTGGTAATGCAATGTTTTTTTTCAAACAACGGAACGCTAAATCACTTGGTGATTCAGTCAAAGGCTATTACAAAATCAATATGATTGTTGAAACCCTCGAAAAGCTTATTAAGCTAATCATCTAATATTATTCTTTTTAGTTCAATAGAGATATATTTTTAAATATTACCACAGAATAGGTAATTTATTAAGGAATAATTATTAATGTTTTAATTTGATTTCTGCACCCACAGTTAAAGTATTTTGTATAATTTTTCTCATGTTAGTTCCTGTAATAAGTATGCTTTTATCCTGCCCCTATTCTTTTACGGCTTTTTTTATATCAGTACGTGGCTTTGCACGTACATTCTTTTTCGTGCATACCTTAAATACTTTTATATCATACTTGCTCAGTAACTAGGGATTACTATGGTGGAAAGTCTCCTTGTAAGTTGGTGTTTGCAATTCAAGGCAACATTACGTCGCACTATGCTTGAATTGTAATGTTCACATTACAGTTCAAGCTATGCAAAACTCCTTGGTAAACAATCTCTTTTCTTATAAAATGGTAAGAAAACTTTTTACTGAAAAAAAAAACACTGAACATGGCGGCATTTAATTTCCATACATTTCAAACTATGCAAAACTCCTTGGAACTCAGAGCCGTAAAAAAAATGGAAAACTATTTACGAAAAAAAAATGGAAATGGTGGCATTTCATTTGATCTGAAAGTTTGTGAAGTTTGTTCGTAAAGTGATTTAATTTCATTTTGCATTACCAATGTTTTATTTACCTCGCAAGAATGATATAAAGTAGAATGCTTACCTCGGTTGCAAGTAGCTATTACACCCTCGAACTATATTCACCCTCGCTCGCTGCGCTCGCTCGTGTGACTAAATATCTCGGGTGCACGCGATCCATTAGCGCCCTATGCGAGCTGCGCTCGCACTGGCGCCAAATTGGATCTTGTTCTGTAATAGCTTACTTACATCCCTTGTGTAACAATCTACTATTAAATCGCCAATCCATATACAACTGACCAATTGTTTTATCCATATCATTTTGGCAGTTTTTGGTTTGAAATATATAAAATTTATGCCGAGTATAATCTACTCGTGTAGGGCATTCGAAATACCGCATCATTAAAATGTTCAACCCGCTGCCACTTCTAGCACAACACGATAAGTACATCCGCAGCCCTCTTATGTTAGGGGAAATCTTGCAGTGAGCATCAGCACTCGTTCACGTCTGGGAGGAAGGTGAGCGATGAATAAAAATGCGAGGTGCTTTTTAGTAGAATTTAATTTTTGCAATTTGTCAGCGAAACCTGGAATTTCGCAAAAGAATTTCTTCGAGTGGAGTCAATTTTTTCATGAACTGTAATTGCTTTTTTTGGGCTGGCATTTGTTAAATCTCGAAAATTCATTCAACGACCTCAATTTACATAGACGGGCCCTGTCAAACAAAGAATGTGGGCACTCATGGGCGTGTGTCTAGTAACGCCATCTAGTCTGAAAAGCGGGAACTTGCTGAATGAAAGCTTGAAAACGTATGACTCGGTCATAGATAATATAGGTCATAGCCGTACAGCCGCAAGTCCAGTTAGTAAAAAAAAATATCATACAGTTTGCCGCGGAAATTAAATGATTGCTTATCGGATAAAAATATTGAATAAGAAGATTAAATAACGTTATTTTGGAAATGTATAATTGTGAATTGAAACACTTACCTTAAAATAAAAATTATATAGTGCCAAGCTAATAAGACTTTAGATGTTAACTTAATAATAACAAATTATCTACACGACGAGCTACCGTGACAGCGCTACGACGGGGACAGAGACAGGTGAGGAACGTGTTCAGCAAGTCGGACGCCCGACATTTTTCTATGAAAGGGCCCATCTAGTACCGACATATATATCGATGTACTTATTGGCTAAAGTAAAATGTCTTAGGTATACCAAAAGTTCGATGTTTAGTTTGTATGGGTTATTTATTGAACTGCTGTTACCTATTGTCCGTGATTTTTGATTGTGATTTAAATTTTTTTCAAGTAAAGCAATATCTTTTTGAATGGGAAAATTAAATAAATTGGGCCAAAAATGGCGTACTTTAAACAAAAAATATGAGTAAAAGCCTGAAAACTTAACATTTAAATGCCTCTCACCCCTCCCGCATAATTCCCACACTCGGGAAGGGAACTTTAGTAAAAATATTTGGTAATTAAAGAAAAAGTCTTAAACTACCTTCATATGATAATATTATAACATTCGTCATCTTATGATTTAGCATATTTATTATGGTTTCTTTACTGAAGAGGTAATATCTGTATCATAATATTTATTTTTTATTCAACGTTATTGCTTGAAAGTACCTACCTACCCTTATTTTTATTTGATGTTCCGTTTCATGACAAAGCCCTTAGGCAATCATATTGTATCTTCTTATTATATGTATAGATGTATTTTTGAACTTTAACCTGGATTTTTATATTTATTTGCCAAAACGTAATTAAACTCTCAACTTAACTTGCTGAGTGCGTAAACCTCAAATTTATTAAATTATTGACTACAATGATAATATCAGAGGCATATAAGCTGTTATTAAAATTAATATTAAAATATTTAGTTACAAAAAAAGATCTATAAACTCTATCGGTTAAAAAAATCTACTTTTTCGTAACTAATTCTTTTGTGATTTGAATAACACTCGAAAAGTGCTGTGATTATTAAAATTTAACAATAAAAACTAACAATGTTACACGAAGCAACTGACAGAGTTTACTCAGACTCAAAAAACTATACATGATGTGCATAAAAAACTTAAAACATAAAACAGGAAGATACAAATATTTCAGTCTAACGGTTCAAGACAGCACCAATCTTTAACTTTCAACTCTGCCTTTACTTTAGTGATTTTCAACTTGACTTGTTCGTGTTTTTATTAAAAAAAAAAAAAACAAAATTGGATTAAGTAAACATGAAAGATCCAAAGTAGGGCTAAAGATTTCTCGAGCACTTTGATCCTTTATTTAATTAGACGCTAAGTTGCAAGAAATAAGAACTTTAAATTCTTACGAATTTTTTGGTAGCAAAATTCTTTCGTGATCGTCGTTTTAATGGTAAATTCCCACGGTGGAACGTAGGTCGTAGCAAGGATTATATCCATTGAAGACAATCTAGTACCGCTTGGGTCCAGCGGCTCCTAACGAGATCTTCTGTCCACCGAATCCCACCGAGGGGGTTTTCCAACGCTGCGTTTTTTGGGATTGCCATTTAAATAAAAATAGCCTTGGAAACCCAATGCCTACTAGAGGTCAAGACCAGTGGCGTGCACAGTATTCGGAGCCCGGGTAGGCATTGGTTAGATAGATACCTAGATGTAGGCAGGGAATGACGAAAATTATCCATTGAGCTTTTTTAACTAGGGTAAGCCTTTATGCCTCTATGTAGTGCACGCCACTGGTCAAGACTATCTCTGATTTTTTCTTTACAAGTTGCCCTTGCTAAGCCTTTGACAGTAACCTCACCTAGTGCCTAGTGGTAACTAATAATGCAGTCTAAGCGGGCTAGTTTGGTAGAGGGATGTACCCCTGATGTGTACCGGAAACGCCATAAACAAAAGCGTATGGATAGTATCTATTTACATTTTGGCAAAACGAACATCGCTTTCGCTTCTAAGTAAGTACAATATATTATAATTTTATTAATAAAAACCAATTAAAACCGGTGAATCCTTAAACTTTGTTTATTTATGCCGGAACGAAAATTATTAACTGTCAAAATCACGAGCTGCATAGATAAAAACACAGACTTATGATAAAAATAATGACTCTTTGACACAGAGTTGACATGGAATTTTGAAGTATTGTTGCATTTTACATCTTACTTCCATGATTTTCTTATGATGGCAACAATTGCGGGGACAAGTCTTTCCCCTAGTTTATCCACCGTGGATATTATATCCACCGCTATGCCCATGCTCTACGGGTGGATAAAACTGAGGGAGGAGATAAACATTTTATCCTTTCCCCGTGGATAAAATCTCCCGGCCCATGCTAGCCCTGCAGGTGTGATAAGAAACCATTTTTTAACCAATTAACTTAGCAACCATTCTTCACAGCTGTCAGACATCGCTGGTAACATGTGCTTTGTCTTCCATAATTTTGGTTCCTCTTTTGGAATGCGGA
Source organism: Erebia aethiops (assembly GCA_923060345.2). Taxonomy (NCBI): domain Eukaryota; kingdom Metazoa; phylum Arthropoda; class Insecta; order Lepidoptera; family Nymphalidae; genus Erebia; species Erebia aethiops. The sequence continues at coordinate 17,119,182 of OV281087.1, forward strand.
ACCACGTGAAAAGTCACGAGGAAAAGTAAGTTTGGCTTTTTGTAGATTTAGTATAGAAAAAAATGTTCTCTTCTCGCGTCTGGGTAAACAACCGAAAAGACTACGCGGTTTTATTTACCAACAGTCGACAGTTTATTGGGCGATTTTCGGCCTTACTAAAAGACCAATAATTGTTATCTCAGCAATCCACCCGTACAAAAGACCCCGTGCGTCCCAACTCCCGGCCAACCAGTGACTTTATTTATTTTCAACCGATTCCCAGGTTTATATCTTTTTCGGTTGAGCCTCGAAATAAATGCGGTACAATAACAATAAAGTAGGATTTTGCCACAGATTGCTGACATTTTCCCCGAGACGAAGGAAAGATATAAACCGCGCTCGGATTCTTATTAAAAAGCTTTGCATATACCCAACAAAGTGAACGGTTCAAGGAAATACACAGTAGAGTGTACAGGGCTACGCTGAAAAAAGAAAGTAGGTCGTAGCTAGGATGTACCTACTGGCATAGTGGCGTATCGCATGACAACCAATCAGCAGCCGTGCGTACTCAAGTATCTACCCTCTACGTGTCTACTCTTGCATAGACTATAGAGACATGAATTGCAATTTTTTTTATTGGACTATTGTTACTATATCCCTCTTCGTCAGTCTGATCACATCAAGCTGTAGGTAATTCATCTTCTGATGGCTCGATTTTGATCAAAGAGTCAGTTAAGTATCAGGTTTGTCTATCAATGATAGGTACTTCGTTCTGTACTACCAACTGGAATATAATATTAATATAATGCATTTATATTTATTAGTATGATCAATAATTCATCAATTTTTAAATGTACCTAAATTAATCATAGTCAGACTAAGTTCGACTAGGTAAACCGAAACTCAATTGGAACTTAAACCTCATGCTCCGAAGTTATCATAATGCTTAATAATATACCTACCCACGATACTTAGCTTTATGTTAATAGAGGCGAAGTTATATCAAAGTGGTCTTGGCACAATATTAGTACGTCGGCAGGCCACAAGTTACGTGTTTAGTTCCAAACTTCGCAGACGCTGGATCAATTGTTACCGAATTTAAACAACCACAATTCCCTAATGTACCCCGTCTAAATTTCCACCAATTGTATAATTTATTGCCAATGAACCGCATACGGTCTGAGGGTTGGACAAACAGAACGCGCGACCGCAGTGAAGACGGCAACTCAAACGCGGCTACTAGAAGCTGTATCTAATACTAACCTATATACCGCCATAAAATAGCTAAGTCAAGGGATAAACTAAAAAAAAGTAGCCGCGGTACAGAAGAATATCGGTGCACGTATTTGTCATCGCATAAATAGGTACTTAAATATGGTTCGATTTCGAATGTGTTGTATTGTCTACTTATTGGAGAAAAAATTTTTTAGAGTAAAGAGCAACTGCTGAGTTTCTTGCCGGCTTCTCTCAGTAGAACACCTTTCCGAACTGTTGGTAGAGTCTTGACGTATCATAAGTGGCACAAAATTTTATACGTGAAATAAATAAATGATCAAATGAAAGCACGGAGTTGAAGAGCGTCAAGATTATACAGCCACAGAATATTAACTATTATACAACAGTAGTATTACCGTTGTGACGTCATATAACATACACACGAAAAAACAAGCGTTCCATGCCATCGTATGTCGTTTGTCGTTGTCGTCACGCAACGGTCCAAGCCTTAATAAGTTTAGTGCGGGATCGAGAACCATGCAGGGAAGTAATAGTATCCGGTGATAGAGTGAAACGCCAGCGTTTAGAGACGGTACCACGCTGCGCGTGTCGTATTAAACAGTTTTAGGTATGGTAACAAGATAATATAGGAGCAATATTTAAATTACAAATTGACATCCATATTAATATTATAAATGCGTAAATGTGTCCGTCCGTCCGTCTGTCTGCTTCGCTTTCGTATCTTTTCAATCAATTTTGATGAAATTTGGTATAGAGATAGTTTGCATCCCGGAAAATTAAGGAGTTCCCGCAGGAATATAAAAAAACTTAATCAACGCGGACGAAGTCACGGGCATCAACTAGTTCATAAAATACATTGTTGATTTATCAGTGTGTCAGTCCAATAAAAACAGACTTCAATTATCATCCGTACATAGCACCGCGTCAAAGTATCACTAGTTAATGGTATTTTTATCCCATCCAGTACGGTGTGACAGTTTAATAACAGAGCTGTACGCGCCTTAAAGAGCAGTAGGGTTATTATAAGATTTGACGTCTAACCAACATTGATAGCATTCGTTTATCGAAACACTTTATCGTTGAAGTAAAAATAAGAAAATATAAACTTCCGATACATTTAAACGAACGTATGACCACTGGTATGAATGAGATTCATACCAGATGAGAGAGAGAGACCACTGGCTGGGAATAGAGCGGCTGAACAGATTTTTAGAACAGAAAAGAACCACCTTACAAAGCCTTACACCTTACGAAGACAGATCTCTATAACTACCTGGGATTGTTCTTTAACAATCCCAGGTAGTTATAGAGATCTGTCTTCGAATAAAATTAATTTAAATAGGTCTGTTCGTTTGTTCCATAGTGTGTTTTAGTACGATGATGACAGATACACAGATACACTCTTAAACCAAACACCTGTCTTTTTGCATCGAGGGTTAAGTTGGTCTTAACGGCCTTGTTTTAAAGCTTCAGTTCATATCTACGACATCAATACAATATCTTGCTAATAAATCAAAATCGATGGTGGGAAATTTTCGAATTTCAATCGTAAGAGTTGGTGATACTTACGTTATTGTGTTTCGACGCTTAAATTTTATCAATATTGGTGAAATATCTATCTGATACTAACCCTAGAATCACGAATATTCCCGCCGGGCATCGTGGACCTTGTAAGCTCTTTGTGTTGGTTTTACTGGTAGCTTCTACTGGAAGCAAGTAGGTATGCGGGAATCCGTTGGGAGGGAACGGAGCCTGCTGCGATTTTGTTCTTAAAAAGGGAGCGAAAATTTTTATATGTAACTTAAATGTAGGTTTAGCAAGCTAGCAAGCATACGAGTATATCGGTCATAACTGAGCATTCCCTAAATTCCTTATATAGAAATAAAATTAGTTCCATGACGCAAAGATTCATTATGGGATGGACAGAGATTTGAAAGTGCCGATGAAAGGACACGTTAAAGATTAGTGAGATAGAAAGGTTAGGTATTAATTATTTTATTGCGTTGGAAAGATATTAGCGGTCTAGAACAACACTTGCTAATACAGTTTTCTTTCTGTCGGGTGATGGGTGACGCTTTCACAATATTATAGTTTTGGCATTGTTTAGATTTTATAATATATTTTGTGATGTTACATTACAGTACTTTACGATGTGTTACGATATTTTATTTTTCTCTATAATGTTAATGTTATTTTGCAACGACGCTATTTTCCACTTTGAAACTTTTCACAAATTATAATATTGTATTGCTTTGAATTTACTTAATATTGCTTCTACATTTTACACGTGCATTTCTTTAGAGTGCCACATCAAACTTAAAACGTGAAGAGTTAATTACATTTTACTCATAAATTCCGCTAATAAGTCTTCAACGTCAAATAACATTGACGGACAGGCATTTGGTATAACAGCAATTAATACAGAGAGTGCTTGCTCATCATACCTTCGGGCTATGCGTCTTTTACCGAGGGCGATACATTAGTCTGTACCCTTACCACGAGGTTTTAAAAGATATTCGTGCAACTAAACACAGTGGCCTTAAAGTAAAATGAACCTAATATAGTGCTTGATTTAAGTCACAAATCCAGAACAACTTATTTGAATAGCCGTCTGTGCCTATGGACGAACTTAGTAGGGACTTCCATATCACCTGGCTGTGCCTGGATCCAGCGGCTCCCTGAACTGGCTTGATGTCCGTCTATCTAGCACGGGACTGCCTCAGTTTGCGCTTTCTACCGCGAGCTCTTCAGCTTCGCAACCCGTTGAACCTTGACAATAATTTGCCCTAATGGCTCTGATAGTTCCTTAGTTTAAGATGATTTGTGAGATGGTGATAAGTAAAAATAAAACCCGGCTGAGTTTGTTGTGGGCTTTTCTCAGACCAGGACGCGGTACCAGGTAATTAGTTTTAAGATACCGTAACTGATTATCACCATCATGCTTTGTAAGTACTATTATACGTCAATAAGTGTACAGTGTACCTAATTTTAATTAATGAATATTGATTGATGTGATTTGATTGAACCATGCTAGGTACTCACTTCATTCTACTGATCTCCTCATTTTTGAATTGATTACCTACAGAAACACTAAGTATATTTCTCTCTATCACCCATACTTATTTGATTATTAATTTAGTATTCAGTGAAACCGATGCTTATAAATCATTTCCAAACAACTCCTTGGCGTACTTCAACAGGTCATAAGGATATACATAATTCACAAGCACCGAAGCTCGGTACTGTGGTTATAGCATAAATGATCATAAATCACTTGGTATAAACTCTTGGAGGTACCCATGTATTTCATTCAAATACATAATAAGCTAATTTGCAATCCAAAGGGTGAGAATTTTTAATGACCTTTAACGTAGAATTGACTGGTCTTGCAAGAGGAAATTCTAATGCGGCTTGTAGAGTTGGTTAAGAAGTTATAGTTTGCTTAAGTTTCTAACCAGGGGACCATTGCTTATTAAAATGTCGATTCGCAGCTCGGTTGCGTGATTGAAGGACATACCAACAAATAATCACACTTTCGCATTACAATATTAGTATGATTGCTGTAGAATAACCCACGAACAAAAAGCCTAATTTTCTAAAATCCGTTAAAACAGAAAAAAAAACTACCGACCCACCCGCTTCTAAGTATACATGCAGGAAAAGCAAGCAATTAAGCAGGCAATACGCCTCAATATCACACCTGCAAACCTTAATTTTTCAGTGAAAAATAAAGTTGTTTGAAAAGTTTTCACACAAAAATAACACACAAATCTTCCAAGGCACTCTCAACGTACGTTTCATTCCGACACCGGGACATTCGCAGGAAGTGTTGAGTGTTGACTCAACAATACACAATAATTGTCTTTCAAGAGCGTACTTTATCGTATATAAAGCACAAGGTTTGCAAACCTCTTTGCCCAAACATAACAATAATTATATACTTCGCAATTAAGATGCGCACCAATAAGTTCCTTACGAGGGAAATAATAACATTTTATCTTGCATCTTACATTTATAATAATTACATCATACTATTGACAAGCCCATTAATATCTGATCAGTGTACTGTAGAACTGGAAAAGACATAGAGTTGCTTCTACAAAAATATTATATAAATAGTTTCTAACTAAATTATTCACATGAAATTGGCAACGAAAACTTGAATACAATTTTTTGCTATCAAGTATTGTAAAGCTCGCCTTCTGAATAAAATCCCGCAAACGACTTCAGTCAAATCTGTCCTATCAGACACGGCTTAAAAAAAGCCGTCTGTGAAATGTAACTGCATAGAACAGCTATAAAATGCGTCCGCGACAATCCCTAGGGATAAAAATTGGCTAGCGCGCAGTTTTTTACTATTCTAGCTATATAATGAAATCGTTATTATTTTTGTATAGATACCACTTATTAATAAGTATAACTCACTCCTTTAGTTAACTGAATCGCTTTTAGTAGTTTTATTTTAACTTATAAGCAAGTATACATTGCCTCATTGCAGCGGCATAGGTTATATTTTTAATGTTTAGTTTTTAGTTTTTAATTTAGATTTAATTTAGATTTTAAATCGTTTTTTTTAGAAATTGTATGTATTACTTACTCTTACCCTGTTTTAAATCTACCGTTATAGAAGAATACACAAGTTAAGCAGGTATTTAGACATTTTCGCGTGTAATATGCTTATTTCTCATAATCTTATATTTCTATAAGAAACTAGATGATGCCCATGTCCCACGCCCTTTGTCGCGTGAATTAAGGTTTTTTGATTCCATTTTTACAAAATATTATTATCGTCATATATATTAATATAATAAACGAGCTTTTTCCCGCGACTTCGTCCGCGTGGACTACACAAATTTCCAAAGTGTTAGAGACAATCCAGACGTAGGTATTAATGAAACACTTTTAATATAATTATTTGTACTCTCATTTGGAACTTGCACGAATAAATGGTTAAACGTGTAGAGGTCCCACGAGAGATTTAATGTAATTAGACAAAAGTTGGCTAAAGTTAAAGATAATATACATTTGATTCAGCCACGATTGCTATCGTTAAGCTCTAAATCAAAATGCGATCGAAACACAAAAGAATTCAATAATCGTTGAGTCTGCCAGCAGGAGACTGATTAACCATCGTCAAAATTCTCGCATTTATACTTACTATTTTCAATATGGCGTCCGTATTCCCAGTTTAAAGCGAATGACATGAAACTTGTCAAATTAACTGATATTATACTTTCTGTTTAATGAGATATAATGACAAATAGTAGGTAATAATGCTGTACTGCAATATTATTATGTTGCTTAAAACGTCCGAAATAAGGTAGTCATGCGCGGACCAATTTTTTTCCATGCGCGATACCATTAATTTGTCCTAATCAAAATTAAAAAAGAATATTTTGCGTCAACAATACTCCATGCTGATTCTGTTCTTTGCCGTATTCTTACAACAGTAATCGCGATGCTCTTTAATTAATGGTCAAGTACTTTCTTTGCGGCATCGTCCTCACAAAATTACTGCACCCCACTTTGTGTCCTGTTTTCTTGTGCTTTATTTTGTAAATGCGTTTGTCTTAGCTATACCATACCTATTCTGTGGCTATACGCTGTAATTATAAAGATCGAACAAATGTGTTTGGCATACATGGGGTATTCGTCAGCCACAATTATTTGTTATTATAATCATGTTTTTGGAAATAAATCATTTTTTCATTATTTTTCATTGAATGTCAGTGAAATGATTCTTAACTAAAATAAAACATCAATGCTCAAACGCTGGATGGATGACTGGATTTAGAACACATGTTCTGAAATTAAATTTACACCCGAGCGACCCCACACCCAGACCCAGACCCATGGGTCCTTTACGTAGACGAACGATTTCCATAGAGAGCTACTGCACAGAGACTTTGAGCTACAGCTCAGCTACAGCTCAGCTTTGGCTTGACATTCAATGACACTGATTCAGTTTCGTCAACCCGTACTTTTCTCTTAAGAAGCAAAAGTAGATTCCATTTTAATCTAGATACACGCCAGTGGGTCCACCGAGTTAAAAACCCAACGTATCTTTACCAATTTATCTTTAAAGAAGGAGAATTATCTTTGTTATGTTAAAGAATAATAAATTGGAACTCAGAAATATTTGAATTGGTATATGAAACGGAATGCAAAAAGTCATAAACTAGTAATTGCTAACACATCGACTGTGTACCTAAGCTTAATTACTCTTATTTTCAAAGTGAAAACGGATCTTTCGAAACGTTTGGGTATTAAATAAGAGAATCAATTAAAGACTTAACTGTTACTAAGCGTAAGCACTGTAAAGTCGATGTTCATTAGCCATGGTGGAAGAAAAGGCTCTTACAGAATTCAAGACTTTATCACTCGAAGCTTAAATATCAAAATAGCTTGCAGAAATAGTGGATTCAATTATTCAGTACATTGTTCAAACCTTTGCCTTTACCAAGATTTGCGATAATACATGTATGTGAATCACAATGGACTCGCATTTCTTTTTACCGACTTTAATTGCCCACTTACAACACGGGCGTGTTATTGTTTCATTAATTTTAAATTAATACAGTGCTATTAATGTTTTAGCTACCTCGTAAACACTCCGGTACAATTCAGAACTCGCTTGCTACGGATTGATTCCGTTTTATTGCGTTTTATAGAAGAACTGCGCTTTGGACATCATAATATTATGGGTACAGTTGGTAGGTAAACTCAGTTTGTTTAATATACATCCATAAAATTTCGTTGTTTTTTCGTTGACAAGTTTTTAATATTCGCCACTCCGAGAGTATTCGTGATTTATGCATTGATGAAGAATTTTAGGTGGTTTTATACATTGCTTGCTGCCTGATGTAGATATAATATTATTTAATTTTAATTTTATTGATAGGACATACCCGATAAGACATTACAGTACATTATAATAACAATAATAACTCATAATTCTTAATTTAAGTAATGTACGTTATTTACGGTACGGTAAAAATTAAAGTCATCAAAATTATCTAAATTGTGCTGGCATTATTGATTCCAAACATACATCTGTTCCATTTTTGCTTCCGTTCCAAATTTTTGTTAGGAGCTAGATTTTAGAATAGTTATAGAAAATCAGAGCACTCAAAACAAATCAAAAATCGTGGCCGGAGTGTATGCGGCCACGCTAATGCGTAAAAAATACCTACAGCAGCAGGGGTTCCATATCTGCGTGTATGCTTGCTCCCGTTTGCTTATTAAATTTAATAAAACGTCCATGTTGTTCCGCTGTTTGTTCAATATTTATTTTAATTGCTTGCGTTGTTAAAAATAACATGCAATCTGCCGAGTGCTGACGCAGGTTGGGCACCACAGCGTTATAACCTGCTAGAATTTTATTTTATTTTATTCCACTACAAGTTAGCCCTTGACTGCGATCTCGCCTAGTGGTAAGTGATGATGCAGTCTAAGAAGGTAGAGGGCTAACCTGTCAGGGTTATGGCAGTTATATTAAATCCATACCTTCAATCGGTTTCTACACAGCATCGTACCGGAACGCTAAACCGCTAGGCGACACGTTATTTGCCGGTAAAGTGGTACCAAGCCAGGACTTCCCGCCTATTAGACAACAGCACTGACCACTGGTCGTGAAACTAGCTGAGGTAGTCAAATTAAAACTTACGAAAACAGTACGGAGCATGTTTCTTTGTTGGAATTAGCGCCAAATAATCTTCATACTTTTGATAACAACCGAATTAAATCTGGACTAGGAAAATCTGAACTGAAGTAGGTTTCACTATGGACCGAAAAATAAAAACGTGTTTTCACTGACTCACTATACTTACGGACAAATACTAGGTGTACCTATGTGCTTGGATGCTTTCTAAGGAATATGTTTACGGTACTTTCTCTTTATTATTTAAACCAAAAAAGGAAAAAAACAAGTGATTTTTACACGCTTTTTATTAGCTTCACACGTATGTATGTTAGTATGTAACGGAATCTTTGAACATGATTTTGACCCCCTTTAAAACGTCGGATTAACTCGAAATTTGGCATACTTATTAAGGACCAATGACAATTCAATATTTTAAACAGTTTGTTTACCGTTATCCTTACTAGGATAATCAGGATTAGCGATTTTTTCTGTTGTTTTCCTGAGACCCGGAGTGTCTGCGTCAAAAGTGTGTTTATTAGTTTTTTTTAACTATTATTATTATTTAAAATACGCTAGCATGATAAAATTACATAATGCAGAGCGCTTGCATATAGTATCCATAGGTACTTTACTGTACTGTGATGTAACGAGTGTAATATTATGAATGCGCAAGGGTGTCTCTTTGTCTGACTATATCTAGGGGCACGGTAGTACCCCCGCTAAGACGAGCCAAAGGAACTGGGCACTACTTACCTTTTCTGGAAGCGTTTCGTCTTTTCACAGCCCATCCTTTAAAATGATTTTGGCATCCCGAGGAAGCGATATAGGCTACTTTTCATTTCAGAAAGAATTCCCACGGGATTTCAAAGACCCCAGAATGCGCATTCCCAAACATCCCGAACACATCTCCAGTACATCATAGTATCGTTTTCTGTCTCTTTCTCTTTATATAATTCCCACGCTTGTTAATTTTCCGGGGTAAAAAGTAGCCTATGTCACTTCTCCAAGTCCTCTACTATACCCATAAGATCACGTGAATCCGTTGCTCTGTTGGGACGTGATTGGGCTCGTCTTAGCGGGGGTACTACCGTGCCCCTAGGTAATTATATAAAAATATTCCACGCGGACAAAGTCGCGGGCAGCAGCTAGTATTAAATTAAAATTTAAAGGCAATTACCGTGTACCTGCCTACCAATACAAACAAAAACAATCGAAGCTCAGTTATTACTTTAACCAGCGGGTAATCGCCTACATGGTTACTAGCTGCGGTTTTTGCCGGCGGCGCGTCTTTTAAACGCAATTTTTCCCTTTATCAACTGCTATTTTTAAGGTGTGATGGAATTCTTTATTTCTTATAGATATTGCACGGCACAGGAATTTTTTGCTACAATATTATTACGTGCTTGAACGGGAGTTGAGTGACCTCAGTCAGAAAACATTTTCAATACCCAGTTACTAAGGTTAGGTGACATTATTTTTTGCTATCGCAGATAATATTGTCTGTCGTTATTTGTGTTATTCCGTTAGACTATAATAATTGTTAATTATGAGTAGTTAATTGGTCTTGTCGATTAGGTTTCACTTGGACGCTAGGTATTGGATCTAAAGATAGCTCCAAGAAAAATAGAGATTTAGGTAAACGTATTTCTTGGGGAACTTTTTTGTTTTGTCTTTAACCATAGAACAGACGAACCGTTAGTACTTACTAAAAGTTATTTTTATGCAAATACATCTCACCTGGTGGTAAGTGATGATGCAGTCTACGATGATAGCTGCGGGCTAACCTGTTGGTATACCTCTATCGGTTTGTACATGGCATCATACCGGAACGCTGAATTCCTTGGCGGCACATCTTTGTTTGTAAGGTGGTAACTTACCACAGCCGAAGCCTCCCATTAGTCAAAAAATTGGTCTGATCGTGATAATGGTTCGGTTTCTTACGTTTGTGTTGTGTCGTTGTACATGTATTTTTTCTTATAATTCGATTTGGCCAATTTATAATTTTATCAGCCGAGCTTTTTTTTTATTAAAGTCGCCAACATAATTACCAACTTGAGTTTATTTTTCTTTTCTGCCGCGACACTCGCGAATGTTTAACCTCAAACAAAGAGGTCAGTCTCCGTCGTTTGTACGCAAACCTTTCCGGTCAAATTTCCCATGAGATACATACCGTGACCGGCCCTATTCATTTAATACTTATTTGCTTCTTTTTTTATCTAGGTACTTATTTATAAAATAATAAGATTTTTGGTTCAAAACTTGGATGAAAAACGAGAGTTGAGATTTAAGAGAGAGAGTTTGTGGCATAACCTTAACCATCGCTTAACTATGGACTTTGCGAGAGCGCCCTTCTAAACATGGTCCTCCGCCTTCCTTATCCACCGTCCGGCATCTTGTACTCATCGGCCCAACGTCCGGTCCAAGTCGTACAGCACTGTGCTAATCAGTACATGGTCTTCACTGCAGTCAGAAATTTGAGATCACTCAAGAGAACACGTCTGCCCTATCGACCATCAGTTCATTGATCACCTGTCCACTGCCACTTCAGCTTGCTAATCCTTTAAGATACGTCATTCATTTTTGTTCTTCCACGAATATCCTCATTACGAATTTTATTGCACATAGCATATCCAAACGTGGATACAACAAATGCCCGACAAAGCACTAATTACAAGGGCTCAGACTGTGGCCAGTTCAATCAGCATACCGACAGTGCGGCGCACAAAAAACACTCCAATCAATATAATCACTCAGTCCGATATTAACGTAAATGCTTCCGTGGGATAAACTGTGGTTTAAGTACTGGGCTTTTAATATTAAATACAGGCTAGGTTGTTATCCTATACTAACATAGTTTATAGAGAAGCTGATAATGATACCCTAACTCATAATAATATTAGTCTTTTGTAACAACCAATATACTCGTACCTACCTATTATTACCTACCACAGAGTACATTGAATATAGTGTTACCTACCTATTTAGTTTTAAATTAAGTAGGAACATAATATGTACTATAGGTAATTATTTTGCTTTTGTAATATGTTGGTCAATAAAGATTTTTATTTTATTTTTATTTATTCATTAATATGCATCTGACATAATAGTTTTTAATTATTACAAATGGAATAAAGGCAAATTGGAAATTCGAAAGTTTTTAGTTACTCAACACAACACAATACATTGAAATCCTATAGCTAGGAAAATAAGGGGCCAAATTCTTTAAACTCAACTAAGCTTTTTAAATTCAAGCAGTCAGTTACCTAACCATTACATGATTGATCAAATCAGAAATAATAACCATCGAAGTGGTTAGCCGTTAGCATCACTACCAGTACCACGAGCTGAGGCCAAATCTATATATTATATTATAAAAATCAATTGCTGTTCGTTTGTCTCGCTAAAACTCGAGAACGGCTGGTTTTGAAAGATTTAGCTGATTTTGGTTTTGATATGTTTGTCGTAGTCCAGGGAAGGTTTGAACGTTGAGAAAATATGGAAATTAGTAAGTTACGACGCGCGGACGAAGTCGCGGGCATCAGCTAGTACATAATATTATTTGAAGCTGACTGCTGAAGTCAGAGTGTGCGGCAGTGTCTGGAAATTATTTAAGCTCGAAGATTGGCAAAATCTTGAAATTAGCAACCCCGTACCGGAAATCGCAGCTAGAGGTGGACGGACGACCTCAAACGAATGACTGGGGAGCCGCTAAAATGGGTTTTCAGTAGTTTTCATGGAAATCCATACCTATATAAAATTATGATCCCTTAGATGTCTAGCAGTAGACATTAATTTATTGGTTTAAATGATGACAACTTAATTAATAAGTATGAATACATACCTACGCTGTGCATTCAACTCACGTGCAAACTATAGTTGTTACATATCAAGTCTAAATACCATTCAATATACACTACGTATACGTGAACCGTTTAAAATAAATCACAAAGTGCCTTGCAGACCGGAAAATTCAGATGTTTAGATTGCATGCGGGCATAGCAAATACGCGTATACCCATATGATACAAGTAGGTATGTATAAAATATTGACCGTGCATGCTACAACGCTACCCACCGCTTATAGGAACTTCCCTATTTTAAGCTCAGAATACACGTGACGGTTACGATCCGGTTTGATACTTTGCTGCTAAGACTAGTGACATTTTTACTACTTCAAGATCGTGGTGTTGACTCTTGTTGTTTAGAATGTTTAGCGAGCCATTTCGTTCAATTTTATGACTTAGCTTATCTGGGCTATGGTAGAAAAGGATTCATTGGGCTATAAAAATTAAGCCGTTCTGTTGGTGGGTTTCAAATAAGCAGATTGCTTTGTGTGTGGTTTCAAAAACCTTGTTAGCCAACTGATTAATACGTTACGGTTGTAAAGGTAACGTAAAACTAAAGTTTGGAGAATGTTAGGATAATATTATAGTCTAATAGCTGATGTCCACGACTTCGTTCGCGTGGAAATAAGTTTTTTAATTCCCATAGGAACTTTTTAATTTTCCGGGATTAAAAAAGCATTAGTCACTCTCCAGTTCCTTAACCCATACCCGTGCAAAAAAAAATGTCGATCTGTTTCTTTGTGATTGAAGGACAAAACAAACACTTTTTCGCACTTTTAAAAGTACTCTTATCGAATTAACTTAATATAATGATGTACAATAATTATAATTTTAAACCTTAATTAGTATAGTTTTGAGATATTTAAATTTTGAAGATAACAATAAATGATAACAATACCTACACAAGGTATGTGTTACAGGCTTTAATTAGCTAAAGTTTTTTAAGCACATACAGTAGAACGAACGATTTAATTACTTAAGAATGTGTTCATCTGATACAGGCATTTTTCATCTTGAAAGGCTTTGGTGATTTCTAGAATAGATTGTGACGTAGATGGATGCTCGACATTATTACCATTTTCCAAAAATGTAATTTCCATAATTAACAATCACGAAATTAGTTTTCAGTAGATATACCTATTATACATATAATTCATCCTCACAGATTTTCAATTGGGAAGCTATAAAATGAAAATTTGTCACTAATTTTGTCTCCCCCAAAACACGAAATGTCAACATTTGCCAAAGGCGCCTAATGAACCTTCCCTAATTAGTTATGATAAAATTGAATATTTGATACTGAAATATCGGCCCATAAATAAAATGTAGGTGGCAATAAATTCTCGAATAATAATTCCGCTATCAAGCACGTAATTACTAAGGTGTGATAAGGCATGATTTATTTCAGGTATTTGGAACGAAAATTTTATTGTAAGCTACGTAGACGCAGGCACTTACCATCAGCGTATGAATCACGAGTAAAAGTCTAGCCCCACTACAGAGGCACGGCCTTGATGTTCAGAATCTGAAGATCAATGCGGCTGGGCATCTGAATCAGATGCCCTGATTGGTAACCGCATTGATGCGATAACCTGACTATACCTAATATAGTCATGTAATTTAAATGACAATTTGTTATAAGAAGTTTATCTAGAACGAATGCCGATTAGGTTCAAGGGTTGTAAACATAAGAACCAAAATGCGAGCCAAAAAAGTTCTGAGTGGTATAGAGCATAGGATATAAAGAGTGTGTCTATTAAAACATACTCAGTCCTATTCCAACATTCGGTGTTTCAATACCTCTCTAATAGCCTTACTATGGAATGATAAGCCCACAGTCACACGTTGTGGCCCACAATAATACTGTGGAGGAAGCTACAATCCACAAAGAGTTGTGTCGCTCGTGTCGGTAAATGATGTTGATGATGCGAAAGTTAATATTGTTTTTTCGTCAATAGCGTTAAATATCAAGCACATAATCCTTTAGTAGCCATACTTAATTACACACTAATCCATACTAATATTAGAAATGCGAAAGAGTGTCTGTCTGTCTGCTACGCTTTCAGGGCCCACCTTTTCAACCGATTTTAATATTACAATTTGGTATTGAGATAGGTTGTATCCCGGGAAAGTTCCCGAGCTCTCGCGGGAGTTGAAAAACTTAGTCCACAAGGACGAAGTCGCGGGCATCATCTTGTAAGAACTACAGTGTGAATCAACATTATAGTTGTAATGCGTTGTAATGCCTATACATTAATAAGTATTTTGCGGTGAAAGAATCCTATCCCTTAATAAATATCCTACCTTAGCATAAAAGCTGCAATTTATAGGTATGTATTTCGCAGGTTAATTTGAAAACACGGTACCTAGGTAACAATTATTTCGTTCCGAGTTAAGTAAATATTTCTTCACAATTTCCAGTCGCGTGCTACCTTATTTTACGTCCAAATAAATGCTGTCCCATTTTAATTAAATACGATAAATTGACAAAGAATAGACTTCATTTGCACTCAAATTCGTTTGTTGGACTATAAAATAATTTGTCAACTTATCGTCTTTTGGAAACAAATTCGTCTTCACTTTCAAGACGTATTAACCAGTAGGTACCTACTATTTACCCACAATGTTACAATTACAATTACGCAATTACCTAAATAAGCTAAGCTACAATTACACAACAAACAATTACACTACAAGGTAAGCTACAATTTACCTACTTAATAGGCGGGTACATAGGTCTAGGGTTCGATTCCCGGATCAGGCCAAAATAGTTAGGTATTGGATTTTTAGAAATTCTGAGTTAGGAAGTTGGCGGTTTTCACGCAAGTACCTTGGAGAGCAACTATTGTTCTGCGCCTAATCTTTTTCCGGGTTGTATCCGTATTTGCCTTCCCATCAGACTATGAGAGTAAGATAAAAGAGAGTGCACTTGTCTTTGCGCGCACACGTGAACTTTAATAATTATCTCCCGACTAGCTGATGCCCGCGATTTCGTCCGACTCGTTTAAGTTTTTTTTATTCCCGCTTAAATTTCTTAATTTTCCGGGATAAAAGCAGCCTATGTCAGATCCTTAACTATACCCATTCCGAAAATCACGTCGATCTGCTGCTCCGTTGCATCGTGATTGAAGGACAAACCAAAAAACACACTTTCGCATTAATAAAATTAGTACGATGATGACTCCATACCTGTGGAGATCGGTCGCCGAAAGTCATGGCCGAAATTCAATCGGGAGGAATATTTTTTTCTGGTGGAAAATTTTTGTTACTGAAAATGCAACATGTACCGTAACCACCCAACAGGAAATACTTGCACGTGCATATTTTCGATAGTAACACGCGCAAACACAATATACGTGTTTGCATGTTTGCATGGTCGGCATTATACAGTCGGGGCGGACCGCACTCGCCACACCGTCGAGTAACCAATGCAAATATTGATGATGGCCGGCTTTAACGGCGGAGACCAAATCTTATATGCAAACGACGTCAGTCTCGTAATGTAAGGCTTACTAAGTTGAGGTAAACACACTTGTTAATGGACTGGTAAGTAAATCTAAGGCCTGTGCCTATATTAACTATTATAGTGATGTCCATTGAATTGATCGCAGAATTTTTAGGAACTGTCACCACATAAGTAATCAAGTAATATTGATCTAAAGTTTTGGGGTAGGCTTACGCCGAAGAGGCGACTTTTACGTTTTTATGACGAATTTAAAATTGTATAGCATTATGACTCAAATGTTTCATCTGTTGACAAGAATATAATATGACTCATAAATAATTGTAATGTTGTTGTAATTAATTAATAATAATGGTTAATAATTAAATTTACTTATAATTGAATCGAATATAATATGAATATGACATGACTTACGTTAAAAGAAATAATACGGGAAATTAAATAATAAACCAAAAATAACAGTAATTCATATTAAATTAATACTAACCCGACTTATTAATTACTTATTGTGTACTTATGACTAAGAAATTGTAACGTAACAGTAAATAAAGGCTTTTTATTTTATTTTATTTTTATTTTTATTGATAAAGATCGCCACTGTCAGCCTGGCAACCTGTACCTATTTACAACTTTTCGTTAATGAAACTTACAGTCCGTCAAATTTATCTGACCGTGTCAAAATGTAAAATAAAATAAAAACAAAAACTAAACAGGCAAAAAGAGTTCCTATTTTGGCCACGGGGTCAGATAAGTGTGTGGGACTGTATCTACAGGAAATAGTTAGTTATTTACCTCACCTCAAAGTACCTACCTTATGGTACTTTTACAGCTAATAAATCTTCTTCATTCCACCAGTCTTCGTTAATCCAAATTTCCAAAAAGGGAGAAATTTGAATGGTTGTCACACCGGGCAGATTTTCTAGCATCTGCTATTTTAATTTAAAGTAAACAAATCCTTAATTGGTTAGCGTGGTGGACTATGGACGAATCCTTGGAAGAAGATATTCGTGCTCTGTAGTGAGCTGGTAATGGGTTGAGGACGTTAATAAATATTGTAAGTCTATGGTTTAAGTGACGATAGTGATAAATAATCTATACTAATATTATAAATTTGGAAGAAAGAAGATTTGGCGAAAGTTTGGATGTATGGATGTATGGATGGATGTTTGTTACTCGATCACGCCCCAACGGCTGAACGGATCTGGATGAAATTTGGCATAGAGATAGATTATAGTCTGGCAATTTTTTATCCCGGAAAATTAAAGAGTTCCCGCGGGAACCAAAAAAACCTCAATCCACGCGGACGAAGTCGCGGGCATTAGCTAGTCAACTTATAAGTATTTTTTATTTCTAAAGGGCTACAAGCCTGCGGACGCTTTCATGGCTTTATAATGGAATCAAATTATTGGATAAACTGATATATAGTTTATTAAATTCGTATCTAAGGTCCTCTTCTTCTTTGATTAATTTGGTTATAGTTCTGAGACACTGTTGAAACAAAATTCCCTCGAGATATCCTTCTTGCTCCTTCGTAATAAGTTTTGACATATTATGCAAACTATCTGTAGGTATTGCATTGTTATTAAACTTGTTCAGACGATATTCAAGCTCAAGAACTGAAATGTAATCCTATTTAAAAAATGTTGCACATTCTAAACAAATACATTTTCAATAATAGAATAAGTGCATTTAAAAAACACATTTTTAATTGTATGAAATAGTATCTTCTTGTAATTTTGTAATGTAGGTATTTTACTGTCTTTAAATTGTCAATCATTGTTGTTCATACTTTGTCAGTCAATTTATAAATTCTATGCTTAATTTCTCTGATTTGTATTTATAACTTCAAACACTTAGATATCGATTTCTTTTCATCGTCATTCATTCACTAGTCTTTTCTATATATGTTATATTTTTTTGTGTATAAGTCATGATGTGTGCACATGTTTTGGGTTATAACTTAGAACGGATCCTATTATTTAATACTTACCTGAAATGTTGTAGTTATTTCCTGTTGTGTGTACCATATAAACAATAAAGAATAAAGAATAAATACAAAATGTTATAGTTCATATTATTAGGTATCAAATACCAAATTTTCCGATTTTAATGAAATTTGGTACTATAGGTGCCGTGACCATTCCAGAGATGGAGATAGGGCTACCTCAATGTTTTTAAAAATAAACATAAATTCACAAATAATCGCAAATAAATCCCGACACTTGTTAAGTACTCTAGATTGTAAGATGAATGCTGGAATTTTAATATTATTGTGGTTAAGTTTAGCAAAAATTATCGCGAAATCTCAAGCGTGCCGTCATAGGGTAGGTAATATCTTCACTCAGTACGTGTCTGCCGAGTACGTTCCACTTTAACTCGGAAGAGACTTGAGATTTCACGTAGCCTACTCGTGTATATCATTAGATAATTTCAAACTTGCGAGCTTAGAATTATAAAGTTTGAAGCACATTATAGCGAAATGCGGACGAGATTATGTTGAAGTTACTTTATGGAACGTGGCTCTTAATTCAAGCCTACGCATTAATTACTACACATACTTACTGCAAAAGAGCGAAAATTCGAAAGCGTGTTTGTTTGGTGAATTGTCCTTCAATCACGCCATAACGACCTCCTTTGACGACCTCCGTGGCGCAGTGTGTAGCGCTATTGCCTTAACGTGCGGAGGTCCCGGGTTCGATCCCCGGCAGGGTCAATTTAGGAATTTATAATTTCTGAATTTTCTCTGGTCTGGCCTGGTGGGAGGCTTCGGCCGTGGCTAGTTACCACCCTACCGGCAAAGACGTGCCGCCAAGCGATTTAGCGTTCCGGTACGATGCCGTGTAGAAACCGAAGGGGTGTGGGTTTAATACAACTGCCATGCCCCTAACAGGTTAGCCCGCTACCATCTTAGACTGCATCATCACTTACCATCAGGTGTGATCGCAGTCAAGGGCTAGCTTGTAGTGGATTAAAAAAAAACGAAGTAATGAATCGACACGATTTCGTGCATGGAAGACGTTAAAATACATGGAGGTACCATACCATAGGTACCATA
This sequence comes from Erebia aethiops, assembly GCA_923060345.2. Lineage (NCBI taxonomy): Eukaryota > Metazoa > Arthropoda > Insecta > Lepidoptera > Nymphalidae > Erebia > Erebia aethiops. The sequence continues at coordinate 17,138,401 of OV281087.1, forward strand.
GGCAATTTTAATCCCGGAAATTTCATTAATATTAATTAGTTCTCACGGGATGCTTAGAAACTAAATCCACGCGGACATTATTTTTACCCGTTCATGAATCTGTAGATGGCTTAATATAAAACATTAAGTAAAAGTATTCGTAACTCATACTATTTTAAGTTTACACAGCCGTGGATTGGCTTCAATATAAGGCAACTGCAGCAAAATGTAGTACCTACAGATCTAGAGAAATAAAAAGTGCATTAGCAAGTAAATGAAATATTTATTTACACCGATATGTACCAAAGTACTGATAAAACTAATAATAATAAACATAAAAATGTTTCCTTGTTATGCTATTTCCGGGAAAAAAGTTAAAATAGATGTTTGTTCTAAGTGGAACATTATATTTATGTAATGGCGGCACGTAAAAATTTCTTCGGTATTTTCCTTTTATATAATATAAACACAAACGGAAAAGAAAAATAATATACACTACCAATACTTAATAAAGGTGTAGATATGGGTAGGTGTGATGTGATCTTTATGTAAGATTTCGTTTATATGTGATGCAGTACACAGGGGATGGTCAAAGCGTGACGAGCATGATAAATGAGGAGTTCGGGATCAAGCCCCAGGGGGCCACCTTTGAGGGGCGAAAGAAACCTATCACAGAAAAAGTCTGTTCACTTAAAACAATACCCTGTGAGATAAAAGTTAAGGTTGGATTTATTCAAGCGGATCGAGAGATTGTGTAAAAATGCGAGCGGCCAAGAATTAGTATAGTAAAAAGCACACTCTATTTTGTATAAATTGAATGTAAGTCTTTTGCTGCTGAGTCAAGGCTTTAAATTTCACGCTGGTTCTATTGCAGTTTGCGCAAAATGTTACCGGTCCTCGGAGACCGAAAAGTAACTTAGACGTAGAATTCAAAACAGTCAAGTCGGAAGTCAAGTGGACTTAAGCACGGAATATATTCAGCAGCCATCTCTTAGTCAAGTGTAATAGTGGAATAAATCAAGTGATTTTTCTTCTCTTCCTTTTGCTGTATATATAACTGTCACCATAAAAGAAAATTCGGTTTGAAACTAAATAAGGTATTTATCATGGAACTAATAAGTACTACGGGTATTTATATGAAGTGCCAGTTGCATGACAGGCCGTCAAAATTATTTTAATAAAATTAGTTAGAGCAAAATAAGCCATTGCCAGGGTTGTTAACTTAAGACCAAAATTTTCTTTTAACCTTAAGAAGGCAACGATGACCGAATTTTTGAATTAACTTGGAATTAATTATTATTGGTAAAATACATAGACAAGACATAATACAAAATACCTACACCAATTAGTCTTCCTTAAATTCATTCTAATCCTCAAAATGGAACGCCTAAGTGTTTTCCATAGAATGTTTTTAAAGAAGACAAGCAAAAATATAGGTGTGGTGTAATCGTTTGAAGGCACGACGAAGTAGGATGGCAACTAGTAATAGCCAAACCCTCACATCAGACCTGATTTAAAAAACAGTAGCCCGGGACCAGACACTGCACCAGGGCTGAATGTATTGTCCACCGTTTTTACTCATTTTGATGTTGAGGAATTTTAATATTTTTGAAGAATTTAATAAATAAATTGAATAAATACAGCGACCATGTAATAAAAATATCCGTGAACCATTAACACTTTTATGGGATATCCTGAATCCGTTCGTGGAATGAAAATAAACGAAGAGATCGAACAGTTCGCTGCACAGCACTGTGTTTGCTTAGGTGTGTAATGTTTGAATACAAACCTATAAACTGCGTTGAGCTTTGGACCTGCCGGGAACGTTTAGGAATCGTATTGTACACTGCATCCGATACGATTTTGTGTACGATACTTTAATCTCATACAGTCTGCAAAGTTTGGAACACAGGACTCAACTCAAACCCTTTGGTACTAGAAAGCTGAAATAAACAGAGATTTATTATATAATATTTGATAATATAACGAAGGAGTATAGCCGCGAGTTGATGCTAGTAATTTATTGCAGGAAGATTATAAAAGTTGATAAGCCAGGAAAAATTATAACAACCAAACAGGATAAAGGATAGCAAAATACACTTTGGAAGACCTTTCAGTATATAGACGATATTATTAAGGAACTTGCTGGGTGTACTTTGATACAAAATTCAATATGTGGGGTTCCGCTAAATCCTTGAAAGACACCCACGTCCAGCAAAGAAGGTAAATATACCAGACGGTATTACGTCGTTACTCAGACTAAATAAAGTCAAATAAACGATATCAAAGCAAAATCCAGTACAAAGGAAACCGCGACAGCGAAAAGCAAAAATAATTTCACTTTAATTGCGGTCCGACTCGCTGGCACCGGTAATCGAAAAGGGACTTTCCTTCATAAGAGGAACCCCTTTGAGAGCGATTCGCATTTGGACACAATATCTTTGCATTCAGAGGCGCGTCTCAGACGTCCTTCCGTCCTATGTCCGGTTGATGACCCGGGTGTATAAAGCCTACTTTGCGCCCGATAAAACTTTCCCTCCCTTGCTAGATTATTGGACACAATACTTCTGATTCGTTGATATAAAGAAACCAAGATAAAACTTCCCTGCGTTTGATATCATTGTTCAAATTCAAGAAAATAATTTGACCTTAAAATTGGGATATGCAAATCAATTAAAACTATCAACTTTAAACTTAAAATTCATTCAATTTTTATTTACAATCAAAGGTTTTGCTATGTGTAAGATAATATTTGTTGGCAGCTGAAATAATAAATTTCTGTGTATTTTCAATAAAATAACATTTTAGGACTGTAATTAAATGTTTCCTCAACTTGTCAAGTGACATCGGCCTCCTATTTTCGTTAAGTCCTGGTTTTAATCCCTGGCATCACTTTTCGAAGCTATACCTAAGCATTTAATTGAGGCTTAACGGTGAATATAGGAGACCTGCGTGCCTCGGTGAAGGGTTTTAAAAAGAGCAAACATCGAGTTTCTTGCTGGTTCTTCTCGGTAGGAATATCATTCCGAACCAGTGGTAGATTCACTCGACGGTTCAAAAACACTTTTAATAAGTTCATTTATTTTTGGGTGTGTGAAGTCTGCTAATTTACGCTTTAGATTTTGTGGACTCTGGCCTGAACCTGAGGAGACATGGAGGAGATGATCTAGCTGTAACCCTAGAAAATACATGCTTCTAGTGGGTTTTATTGATTAAGATGACGCTAAACATGGCTGTAAATCTTTGGGATTTTATATCAGTGCTTTGATTCTCAGATTTTTTCACCCCACGATATCCCGGAAATGGTGCGGATTATTTTTTTCCTTTTGATTTAGATACGAAATGTGATCTTTTCACGACTGCGGAATTACGCTTTGTCAGTACAAAATCTCTGATTGTGAAAGCAAAATTTCGAGACTTTGAAATGTAATAATAGGGCTTTGCACAATATATATTAAATAGAGAAACAAAAATCTTTTAAAATGTTTTTCATCATAGCCTGTGATTTTCTCGTAATGCACATCTATTCTTATTTAACAAACACGAATTCGTATGTAAGTATGTCTTTTATCTTGCATGATTTTCAAAATATTTGGAATGCTAGATCCTAGAGAGTTATATCGCACTTTTTAAATATTTACTTTTAAAATGATGAAAAATCGCAATGATTGTGCTGATATTTAGCGGTGATAGCCTTATGGTAGACTCTTAACAGGGTGGTTAGGGGTTCGATCCTTGGGTATATATTATTATAGTGTATGCCATTCCACAGTGGCGTACACAGGGTTTGAAGCTAGGGTAGGCATTAGTAAGTCAGAATACTATTTACTGACTGTCTTGATAAAAACTGAGCATATAAGTATTTCCACTTGGATAAGCAGTGCTTTTATTCCTCTATGAACTGTGCGCCACTGGCATTCCATACCGAGACTTCGAAGTTGACTATGGCTAAACCATCCTCATTCAGAGAGTAGTGCCCACTCTGTAGTTGGCTGGCAATGGGTTAAAATGTTATTGTCGATGATGATGTTGTAATAATTACATGATGATAGAGTTGTTGACTGTGGCTAGACCCTTCCCTTTCAGAGAACAGACTCAGTAGTTGGCTGGCAATGTATTGATATTGAATTTAATGTTATAGTTGATGTAGATGATGAGTTTTTTGGTCCTAATAATATTTATTCTATTTTATTCATATAACTTAGTAACTTTAATTTCAAACAGCAAGATAAGAATAAGTCCTCTAAAATTCTAAGCGAATCTTCCAGACGCACAAACTTCCTCCTTAAACTAATTACAAACAACACAATTCCACCGTTAGCAGGGTTAAGACTAAAGTAACAACATAGATGGCGAACGGAACGCTAGAATTTAATTAATTCTCTTTGCCCATTTTAACTAAAAGAGCTTTTACGTAGGTGAAAAGCTATTTGTTACGTCAATATACCATCCAAAATACTTTGTACTTGTGCACAAAAGGTGTCAAAAGTAAAGCTGAAATTGATTTTGCAAATAAATATGTTTTCGATGTCATATACTTAGTATCGTGGCTATAAAATTTATATTCATATCGATATGCACTGCATATTCTGTACTAGTAGATGATGCCCGCGAATCTTTTTTATTCTGCTTAATTTTTCGAGATACAAGGTATTCTAATTATATACAAATAATACAAAAAAATTACAAAATACAAAAAAAATCTAAAGCCTGTGTCCTTCCCCGGGATGCATCCTAGCTACTACCTACCAACTTTCGTCAAAATCGGTTGAAAAGATGGGCAGTGAAAGCGTAGCGAAAAGATGGGCATTTAAAATATTTTAACAGCTTACTTTTCAAAATTCAATTTAATTAATTATTAGAACACGTACGGAGCGCAGTTCTAGATGTTTACCTAACATTTGACTCCATCTATCGTTTGCCTTCAGTCTGAGCTGTAAGTATGGAAAATATTATCATTATACCCCTAAGCCGCTCGCTTTTATCTCGAGATCATCTCGGGTAATTTCATAACAGAGAAACGCGAAACGCTCTGAGCCTTAATTTTTAAATGCCTGAGTTGATACAGCGTTTATTTACATACCGTTGTTTTAACATGTAAATTTGTCCGGAATATATGCCTTATAGCAACAAAGTAATATTATTATTAGCAAGATTATACACAAGATATACACACACATATTTAATTTTATTACAACTGCTTTCTGAGAGATAAAATACGGTACAAAGGAATCTTTAATGGAACCAAAGTATTTAAATCGACGTAATTTGCAGCTGAGGGTACCTACTTCATGTCCGTGTAGCGAAAGTTTGCGGCGGTGGCAGGACCGATGAGTCAAAACCCGAGGACTGTCAGGACTCAGGAGTCACGGTCAATTTTAGTACAGAATCGTTAAGCATCGTTCGCCTAAGGAAATACGTTATTTACTATCAGTTGTTCGACGAAGAAGGGCGTCTTGACATAGCAACGCTGCGGGGTGACATGGACGTGACGGAGGACAGATATTTTTTGTCAAATTAGTCTGCAGTTTCCTATAGGTATCTCTTTCAACCTATGGTCGAGACTTTGAAAGAGATGATTATTAAAGAGAGATACCGTGCGGTATCTCTAATTAATAATTAAAAATAACTCTAAATAACTCTATGTGCTACAACTGTCAATTGTATGGGCGTCAACCAACTATATTAATTTTCTTTTATAATTACGCTTTTCATGGACCTACTATTAGTGGAGGAAAGAGATCGCGTATTGATAAGCGGCGTTAGACAAGTAGGTATAGTAGTGAACGTCCACCTAATAAAGCCAAACGGCAACGCTGCTGATATTCCTTGCCGCGACTGCATACAATAACAAGCGCAAAAGGCTCTTAGTTATATGTGACTACTTCTGTTGTACCTTATCTAGTAGTTTTATATACAGAAACATCAGTGGTAGTTGTGAAAATTAAAATAGTGTTATCCTTTTTCGCAGCGAGTAATATGAAAGAGACATCATTAAACACGTTCTGTCATTAATTCCAATTTTCCGATTTAGTAAGCACAACAGCTGGTGATTTATCCACAATATCAATACTAATATTATAAATGCGAAAGTGTGTATGTCTGTCTGCTACGTTTTCACGGCCCATCTTTCCAAACGACCAACCCATCTTGATGAAAGGGGTTTGAATTCAAATCCCTGTGGTACTCGGACAGGTTGTGAAAATATAGGCTATAATACTTTTATTACGGAAAATAAAGAAATTCCCGCAGGAACCAAGAAAACTTAGTCCACGCGAAAGAAATCGGGGGCTTCATCTAGTTCTAGTAATATAGTTACCTATTAAAATACTGTATATTCCAATATTTTTTGTCACATGATTTTTTATCAAGTTAAAAAATATTTATATCAGTTCTTTCAATAATTTTATCATTATTATAAACATTAAAATAATCATATGCAGCGACACGTTCCTGTGAGACATACTCATAACGTATTTAAATAATACGAATTACCAATCCCATTAGCATAGGAGCGTTAATTCAATTCTTTATGATTTAAAATAATAAATAAATATTTATCAATTTTATGTTAATAAACATAATAAATGAGTTGAGAGTGTGATTATGAAATAAGGAAATTATATTATTATCATTACCATGAAATTATTAGTGGGGTGTTGAGGTAGTATTATGTTTTGACGACCTCCGTGGCGCAGTGTGTAGCGCTGTTGCCTTAACGTGCGGAGGTCCCGGGTTCGATCCCCGGCAGGGTCAATTTAGGAATTTATAATTTCTGAATTTTCCCTGGTCTGGCCTGGTGGGAGGCTTCGGCCGTGGCTAGTTACCACCCTACTGGCAAAGACGTGCCGCCAAGCGATTTAGCGTTCCTTTACGATGCCGTGTAGAAACCGAAGGGGTGTGGGTGTAATATAACTGCCATGCCCCTAACAGGTTAACCCGCTACCATCTTAGACTGCATCATCACTTACCATCAGATATGATCGCGGTCAAGGGCTAGCTTGTAGTGGATAAAAAAAAAGTGTTAGCCACCGAACTAATTTTGTTCAGCACAACCTACAGCCCAAGTAAAATCTATATAACAGCACTTTCTGGTGGTTTTCCTCTAACATTTCATGCTATCTTTGGCCTGCTAAACGAATATCCGCACTTCAGCGCCTACAGGTTAGAGCTCCAGTTCGAAATCGACACGCAAATTACAGAATATTCATAATTTCCTCATTCCTGGAAAAGAAGAGAGGATTTTCATAATGGAAAGTTGGAATAGTTTTTGGCAGTATCTGCCATTCCATAATTGGTCAGCGTAGTTGACCTTAGGTCTACGGCACACACTCTTCTCATTTTGAGGCGAAAACCATGGTATGAGTTGATAATGGATAGGATAGTGACCACAACAACAAAAGGTTGGTTGGTTTTAATATTTCGGGTTATTTTCAGTAAAATAAGTAGTAAGATGGGTGGTAACAATCTAGCGGCTGTAATCAAATCGGTTCGTTTGTTAGTATAGTTAAAAGAACTCACGATTTGTATGCGATAAAGCTCGCCGACAATATACTGGGAATATTTTTCCGTGCACAATATTATGTAGTTTAAATCACCCCCATGATTGGCCGGGGGTAATGATTACTGCAATCTAGCGGACGCATCGGATTTCGCGTCACGTCGTGTTGATTGTCGGACGACAAACCGGCCGGCCGCCGGCGTTCCAATTACTAGCGACACAGACACCACCCTGCGATACCCACGCCATTGATTATGTAAAATGAATAAGACATTGTACTGACTACTTTAATGCCTGCGTTAGAGGAGCCTCTATGAGTACCAATATTATTCATTCAACAACTTACAAGTGCGTGTGGTGGTGCTCGTTAGGAAAGGCCTCCACGCGGTCTCCATTCTAAAATGTTCCGGCTACAATGACCGTTGCTCCTACAAAAGGCATAGTCTGTCCACTACCACTGCAATTGCAAATGATTTGGCCCATGTCAGTGACGTTGATGAATTAAAAATAAAATAAGAAAATTAATCACGGTAGTTAGATATTACCTACATGATTATTCAAATTCAAATTCAATTATATAGTCTAATAAAATAATAATCAAGTCTAAAGATAAATTCACGGAAGTATTACAATGATTAAAATCTGATTTAAGTAGAATATAATAAAATCTTCATTTTACTGTCACTTACTAGAATTTACACAATTTTATTTTTTGATAATATTATGATTTTTGTTGCATTCTCTCTCCAATTTAGTTTAATTTTAAGCATATGGGGATAGTAAATTTATTCTTCTGTTTATTGGTTTCTAAAAAAAGTAACTCAATGTTACGTCCGCAAGTTCGCGGAGCTAATAGTTTAATCAAAAACCTAAACTAACGAAATATATCAAATGTAGTGGAAGGGAAATGTTACCTTTGTAACATCGGAGTGTCCTCGAAGGTATATCGGGCCCGATTCTTCTTGTCGAGTTTGCAATTCACTTTGTGTATGTATTTAGTACTTAGGTGGGTGAATGTATGTAGTATATTATTATGATAAATAATGCCGAAAATATAAGCCAAATGGGGAGCCGAAAAAGGTTATTCTAAACCAACCGAGGACTGAAGCGGAATGAATGCAATGACAGACAACGTCGTCTGTCTGAATACAAGTGACATTTCACGTTTAGGTTCAACAATTATACTAATAATTAAACATTAATACTAAACACTCAGTATTGATTTTATTAGGTTCGTCTAATCAACTTTCTGTCGAGTCTGTGAATATACTTGATCTATATCCCAGCCCACAAACCCCCGGCTCTTACTTATCAGGACTTACGGGCTAATACCACCCCGAAGGGCGCCACCCAATCTGCTGTGGCGCTTATCTCAATTTAATGGCTTCCGTATTAATACCGCCTTTGTCTAATTTGAGGATACTTCGCTCTACTATTGTTTAATCGTCCGGTAAAAATGGATGGCTCCTGGAATTTAGATAAGCATTGTTTCTTCTTTGGTTTAGATACGCATACCAAGATTATATTGGATAAAATACGAAAGTATTTTATTATTGGATTATTTGACCTCGGCATGTTCTTCTTCTAAATATAGGTATATAAAAGGAAAAGTAGACTGACCGATCTATCAACGCAAAGCTCAAACTACTGGTGGCTAAAATTTGGCATACAGATAGTTACATACAAATAACGAATTATGAGATTTAAAAGCGTTTTGAACGACTTGAAATTTTCAAAACTTTTACACTTTCCAAAAACAAACCTGGACAATGTAATTTAATGTAGATATTTTTTATTATTCATAATACATGTTTGTAACTTTGTATCATGACAGCACCCAATCTAAATAACCGAATTTTCCGGTCTGTATGGCTCTTTGTATTTTATTTAAACGAATTCATTAGGCTTTAATGTTGGACCAGTGTACGTGATATCCAGCAAAAGCTGGGTCTCTTCCACAGAGTTTGTACTAATATTATAAATGTGAAAATATGTTTATAATATGTTTGTTGGTCATTTAATTATTCCACAAAAAAGTAATGCATAGGTACGGTTGACATGGAGTGATAATATAGGTTTTTATCCCGGAATATTGAAATCCAAAATCCACGGGAATGAAGTCACGGGTATCACCTAGTTATAAACGTACGTGAAGTCACCTAGTTTAAGGTTCTACCCCCCAGGCAACGCAATCACACTAATATTATAAAGGCGTAAGTTTGTACGTATGTTTGTTACTCTTTCACGCAAAAAATACTGGACGGATTTGCCGGAAATTTGGAATGGAGATTGGCATGGGTATAATTGAGGACCTGGAGAGTGACATAGGCTATTTTTTACTAGGCGCGGAAAATTATAAGGAGTTCCCTTAAAAACTCCACGCGGACGAAGTCGCGGGCATCATCTAGTTGTTTTAATAGATTGAAGTCTACTCTTGGGCAAAGGTCTTCTGCAAGGACTTGCATGATAAAGCTCCGTCTTGTGCCGCTTGTGGCCAGCGGTCAACTGGTCACTCGAAATTATTTTTCCGACATCCAACGGGTTTGTTCCAAAGCTGCATTTTCGATGCGAGGCCGCCATTCAATCACCTTGTGACTGACGATGGTCTTATTCAAATTAATGAATATTCAAAAAGTGTTCCCTTTGAATTAATTACTTTCAACTTTGATTTTGGACCACCATAATATTATAAAGTGGTATTATCTTCTAATTTTAACAAAGGCTTTAATTATTATCAGCACACTGGGGCTGATTCTGTATAATACAATCTCTAAACTAAACTAAAATGGCAGCTTTAAATCTTTTTCTGTCCTTTTCCGTAGGAAGTATTATGACAGGGTTAACAATATTTGTAACGCTCTAATTTTAGTTTAGTTTAGAGATCGTGCACTACAGAATCAGCACCATTGTCAGCTCAGGGCAGTTTACAAAGCCTGAAAGGCTCCCTATGTATCCAACAACCGACCTCCGTGGCGCAGCGTGTAGCGCTGTTGCCTTAACGTGCGGAGGTCCCGGGTTCGATCCCCGGCAGGGTGAAATTGGGAATTTATAATTTCTGATTTTTCCCTGGTCTGGCCTGGTGGGAGGCTTCGGCCGTGGCTAGCCACCCTACCGGCAAAGACGTGCCGCCAAGCTATTTAGCGTTCCGGTACGATGCCGTGTAGAAACCGAAGGGGCATGGGTTTAATATAACTGCCATGCTCCTAACAGGTTAGCCCGCTACCATCTTAGACTGCATCATCACTTACCATCAGGTGAGATCGCAGTCAAGAGCTAGTATGTAGTGGATTAAAAAAAAAAACAAGCACACCAATATCAGGAAATTAATTAATTATCACTCCGCATACTATAATTTGTAGTTTCAAGTGTATTAATTAACTTATTAAATCGATATCGATATACATATAGTGACTTATAATGTTGACTGCTGCATTCAACACTTTAACAAATCACTTAAAATAATCTAAATCTAAACTAATATTATAAAGAGGAAAGATTTGTTTGTTTGTTTGTAATGGATAAACTCAAAGACTACTCAACCGATTTTACAAAATGCTTTCACCTATAGAAAGCTACATTATTAGCGAATAACATAAGCTATATTTTATTTTCAAAAAAATTAGAGATCCTTACGAAAATCGCAATAAAGTGAACTAAGTCGGAAAAAATCGTCTCTTCTGAGAGCTTACGTGGCGTGCATTCAATGCGTAAATAGTTAAAGTTACACTAAAACAATATATTATGGTGGAATCCTCTCAAAAAGTTCAAAAAAAAAGTCCGCGATTGCGCATATAAAAATAAGCTTTTATTTTTATATTTGATATATATATGTCACCGTAAGATTGTAAAAACCGTTAGATTATAATATAACGTTCTTTATCTCGATAGATTATAAACTGTCGACAGATTGTGAACCGTAACATACTGCTTACAATTTAACGCGTTATTTTTCGGTAAATTGTAATATATTAGGTATATTAACCCGATAGAACCTAAGTGCCCGGCCTGTGGCCGGGCACTAGCTGAATATTCATGTCAAACCCTAACCTAACCTATAGTTCTCGCGCGAGTTGAATGCAGAGTAAATGTATGGTGACACTTACATTTATTCTGCATTCAACTCGCGCGCGAACTGTACAAGAAAGAGACAAGAAAACGTAAAAACAATAAATATTTCATAAATTAATACTCAGAACATTGAACGGTTCACAATCTTACGACAGTTTATAATCTCGCGGGATAGAAACCGTTAGATTATAATCTAACGGATTTTACAATCTTACGGTGACATATATATACCTACGTATTTATTATAGTCTTGATGATTTAGACCGCGTACTTATTCCGTACTAATTCTGCAATTCATTTAATTTTGCGGGGTAAAAATTAGCTTATGTCCTTCCCTGGAACGCAATGCAACCTACATCTGTACCAAATTTCGTCAAAATCGGTTGATACGTGGCCGTGAAAACGTCGCAGACAGACTGATAGATAAACACATTTTTAACCGACTTCCAAAAAAGGAGGAGGTTCTCAATTCGGCGCGTATTTTTTTTATTTTTAATGTATGTTACCGCATACCTATCTCAGTGCGGTTTCTGAACCGATTTGTTTTTTTTTCTATCAGTCGTTAGAGGAAGCTCTCGAGGTGGTCCCATATAAAATTCTGACTCCAAATCCTCAACCCTCACACTAAAAAGTTAAAAATAAAAATTATTTCCAAAACACCGACTTCCAATGCCACTGTAAAGTAAAAAATAATTTTTATTTCTACCCACTATGTTGAAGTCGGGCGGGCCTCGTGTGTCAACTTTGCTTATCTGTGTTATACCCGTCCGACTTAAACATAGTGCGGGTAGAAATAAAAAATATTTTTTTTGGTTTTTGGAAATAATATTTTGCATTTACAATATGAGAATCAAGCATGGATTAGTTTAGATTATCGAGTTTTCATTCAAATATGAAAGGTTATTATACAGTCTGTCATACTCAACCACCGCATAACTACAATAAACAGATACAACCAGTATGGAAACTACCTAGAACTCTGACGGCACTGCGACGAGCGCTTGGGGTCTCCTCGATGCGCACGTTTGTATGAGTGAGCCTATTTCGAACGTGTCTAGGTAGTTTCCATACTGGTTGCATCTGTTTACTGTGGTATAACCACGTATTTAACAGAGGAGACGCGCCAATGCCATCATTATCAACTGCCGGTTATATCGGTATGCGTGCTATGCGCGGCAGGCTCTGTGTCCGCCGCCCATTGAACGGGTGTCCCAGTAATTAATGCCTGTCCGTATTGAAGGGAATACCATGTGATAATTACGATTAATAATATGTGACGCGTAATTATTGATAGCTAATCTAGCGAGATATTTAGTTGGATACCACAGGGTAATTTCAGTATGCTAGTGTGTTTGATTGGGGAATTAATAAACATAATTGCATAGGAGAGAGGGAGATTGAGGGACGAGTGGCCTAGCTGTGACATTGCATACCAAACCGGTGACTTGATGGGTCAACGAATTCTTTGCGCTTCTTCGACAAAAGTGCCTACAGTGCCTAGGCGCTGTAAAGAATAATTATTATTTTCATCTTTATTGACCTTTGCGTCTTTAAAGCCGATTTATGTACTACTTATGGCTAAAATAGAGTAGCTGAAATTGGCAGCGTAGTCCAGAAACCCGGTGGTATGTCTCTTTACCCTCCTTTGTGCGGAAAATCAATTTTAGCTTGATAATATTAACAACAGCCATCCAAGAATAGTTATAGGTACTACAATATTATCAAATTTCTATTGAAATAACAGTTGATATTCATAGAAAATATTTAAAATTTTCCGGGATAAAAAGTCTATGTCCATCCCCGGAATACAAAGTATCCCTATACTAAATTTTACCAAATCGGTTGAACAGATGGGTCGTGAAAGTGTAGCAGACAGACACATTTTCGCATTTATAATATTAGTATAGAATATATATAGTACGGAAACATTTCTAGCTTTTATTGAAAAAGCTAATTTTAATTCTTTTTTAATATCAAACGTGCATGCACTTCCCTAAAATTAAACGAAAAAATATTGCAGTTAATATCAGCACACTAACGACTCGACTCCCATTGGAAAGGCATTTCCATCTAAAAGTGGTGCCAGCTTTGGCTACATTCGTCTCTTTAGAAATACGCTTTTAAATTTCAAATAGCTATGTTAGATACGTACGGCACGTGTGACAATTTTTTTCAATAAAAATGTAGGAAAGAGAGTGACCGAAACAAATTTGAATCTAATAGTTTAACGAATAACACACAAAACGAAAGTGTAGAGCTGTGGGACTAGAAAATGTATTCACATTAGCAAGTATTATAAAAACTGTCATGTGCGATTAACATTTGGAACTGAGAGTGTTCCGTACCGTGGCTTACTGGAATAAAATAAATAAGTGTTGTTTCAGTGACATTCTAAACCGTTGCGGGTTTTTGTATGTTTAGTTTCGTAATTATTATCCCATGAGTCGTCGTCGTCGTCGTCTCAACCTATAGACGTCCACTGCTGGACGAAGGTCTCCTGCATGGATCGCCACTGAGTACGGTCTTGTGCCGCTTGTTTCCAGCGGCTCCCAGCTGCACGCTTGAGATCGTCCGTCCACCTAGTGGGGGGTCGTCCAACGCTACGCTTCCCGGTGCGAGGCCGCCATTCAAGCACTTTGGGACCCCAACGCCTATCGGTTCTACGAACTATGTGCCCTGCCCATTGCCACTTGAGCTTGGCGACTCTTCGAGCTATGTCGGTTACTCTGGTTCGCCTACGGATCTCCTCATTTCTGATTTGATCACGCAGGGATACTCCGAGCATAGCTCTCTCCATCGCCCGCTGAGTGACCCTGAGCCTTCTTATCAGGCCCATAGTTAGCGACCATGTTTCGGAGCCGTAAGTCATCACTGGCAACACGCACTGTTCGAAAACTTTCGTCTTCAGGCACTGAGGGATTTTGGACGAGAAGATGTCGCGCAGTTTCCCGAACGCTGCCCATCCGAGTTGGATTCGGCGGTTGACCTCTTTCTCGAAATTGGATCTACCTAACTGGACTGTATGTCCCAGGTATATGTACTCATCAACAATTTCGAGTGCAGTGTTCTCAACTAATACTGGGTGGGGCTGAACATGTGCATTGGACATGATCTTCGTCTTGCTCATATTCATTTTTAGGCCCACCTGTTGAGAAACTCTGCTGAGGTCATTGAGCATTGTATTAAGGTCTTCCAGAGTTTCTGCCATAATGACTATATCGTCGGCAAACCGCAGGTGAGTGATGCACTCGCCGTTAATGTTGATGCCGAGTCCGTTCCACTCCAGAAGCTTAAAGACGTCTTCCAACGCAGCGGTAAACAGCTTCGGAGAGATAACATCTCCCTGACGCACTCCTCGCTGCAATCGGATCGGTCTCGTAGTCTGGTCTTGTATACGGACTGACATAGTGGCGTTTTCGTACAAACACTTCAGCACCTGGATGTACCGGTAGTCGATTTGGCATCTCTGTAGAGACCTTAACACTGCCCAACTTTCCACTGAATCGAAGGCTTTCTCATAGTCCACAAACGCCAAGCAAAGTGGCTGGTTATACTCTTCTGTCTTCTGTATAACCTGCCGCAGCGTATGTATGTGGTCTATGGTACTGAAACCTTTTCGGAACCCGGCTTGTTCGGGAGGTTGGAAGTCGTCGAACCTACGAGCGAGACGATTCGTTATGACTCTCGAAAACAACTTGTAGACGTGACTCAGAAGCGAGATGGGTCTGTAATTCTTCAACAAGGTATTGTCTCCCTTCTTGAAGAAGAGAACCACCACGCTCCTTTGCCACGCTTCTGGCGTTGCACCCTCGTGAATGACGGAATTAAACAATCGCTGAAGGACTTTAAGTATTGGTCTTCCACCCGCCTTCAGGAGTTCTGCAGTGATTCCGTCATCACCTGGCGCTTTGTTGTTTTTAAGCTGTTTGAGAGCCATACTAATCTCGTATAGGCTGACGTCCGGGATATCTTCGGTATAGTGTCGGGTCAATTTGGCTCTTGGATCTTTAGCCAAATTTTCAACCAGCTTCTGTGTTGAGGTGTATAACTGTCCATAGAACCTCTCAACCTCCCCCAATAACTCCGGCTTGGAAGAAATGAGGCTACCGCTGTCGGTCTTCAGCCGCGTCAACTGGCTCTGACCAATAGACAGATTTCTTGCGAACACTTTTGAGCCTTTATTTTGCTCTATAGTTTCCTTGATGAATTCGGTGTTAAAGTGTCGCAAATCACGTGTCTGTGATTTAGAAATCCGTCTATTAATCTGCCGGTAGGCAGACGCGTCCGCTGAAGACTGCAGTCTCATTTCCTGCCTCTCCTCCATGAGCTTAAGGGTGTGGTCTGAGAACTTTTTCGGTCTATTCGTACGGCGGCTCTTGAAAAATTTCGACCCTACCGTATGGACAGTTTCCACCAGCCTGTTGTTTAATTCATCCACCGTAACGCAATCTTCCAGGCAAGCGAAGCGGTTTTGCAATTCGAGTTGAAAGTTCTCGGGATGCTGGATTTGAGCATGAGTAGGTCGGAGCGTTGACTTCATCAGTCGGGCCCTTTCCAGCTTTACATTAATATTCAGTGTGCCTCTTACCATACGGTGATCACTACCGGTTTTCACCCTGTTGATCACAGAGACATCATTGAATATATGCCGCTTGGTCGACATGATGAAGTCAATCTCATTTCTCGTAGAACCGTCAGGGCTCATCCATGTCCATTTCCTCTGTGGCCGCTTCTCAAAGAAGGAGTTCATCATAAAGAGGCCCTCCTTTTCCATGAAGTCGGCCAACATTTGGCCTCTGTGGTTTCTGCGCCCAAACCCAAATTGACCCACTCTCAACTCTGCGCCGCTTCTCTTGCCTAGTCTTGCGTTGAAATCCCCCATCACAACACTGTAATAGGTGTTAGAAGCATGCATGGCTTTCGAAATATCCTCATACATAGCTTCTACCTCCTCGTCGTGATGTGCCGAGGTCGGTGCGTAAACCTGTATAACCTTCAGCGAATACCGTTCAGTAATTCTGAGTATAAGGTACGCTACCCTGCTCGACACACTTTCAACTTGTACAATGTTGTTAACGAGGGACTTGTGGACGATGAATCCGACACCACCCTGGGACTGTTGGTCGCCCTCCCGGTAGTAAAACAAGTTGCCGGAGTTCAGGATTATCGAGTCCTCCCCCTCTCTTCGGACTTCAGACAATCCTATAATGCCCCAGCGCAACTTGCTCACTGCTTCTTCCAGCTCCACAATCTTCTCGTCGGTCCTCAAAGTGCGTGCGTTATATGTTGCCAGGTCCAGTCGTCGGGGTTGGCAGCGGAATCTCTGCCGGAGATTCTTGACACCCCCTGCCCCACCGTTACCGTTGCCGCTGCCAGAGCTAGGAATAGTGGGGCTGCCGGGAACTAGGGGCTGTTTTATCTGTGACCTATCCATTTAGGGTTATACCCAATAATCGCCACGCTGGGCATGCGGGTTGGCGATCGCAGGGCTAGACTGCTTGCACTGGTGTCGCTGCTGCCCGACACCAGTCCGTGCCATTTGTCCAGTCTAGCTTGTTCGAAATGGGTATACCGCCATTTATCGGTCGTCAGAGCCTCGTTTGTAAATCAGCAGGGGGTACCGGGGGGGGTACAGGGGGGGTTAAGTATTTTGGAGGTCAAATCGATCACGATTCTATTAAGTACTTGACGACCAATAGATTTCTTTAAGAAACAGTACTGTATGTCACTGGTAAGTAATTTGAAGCTGGGCTGAGCTGTAGGTGAGCGATGAAAGCAATGTGATGCAATGCAACACGATACGACTGCATAGAAAATGTCTTTATCCACGCGACAACACAAGCTACGTGAAGTGTCAAGCGTCAGCTACTGTTTGATACTGCCGCGTCACGTTGAGTCAAGTAGTCGCGTTTCTCGCTGACGTAGTACAGGGCCTTATTATCAAATTAGAAAAACAAATGTTATTTGTATGACTATTCAGTATTTCAACATTAATTAATACAAACAGCTCCGTAAAAAAAGTTGTTTGAAGTGTCACTCAAAGTGACCCACTGTGAATACGGAACCCTAAAAAAATTCGCAACCAATACAAGCGGATAGGACCATTCCGGAGTTTGTTTGACGTTGCTATCAGGTTTCCGGTGTATTTTAGAATTTCTTTTTACCGTTCAGCGGTTCCCTGGAGCTACACTCAGTAGCTCTTATTGCGATTTGTTGAAACAGTGAATAATTAAAGCTCAAAATGAATGACTCGACGTTTTTAATCCGGCGATTCTTTCCATTTTATTTTCCTTTTTTTGCGTGAACCATTTTATGAAGACAATGGGCTTCCCTTGTTAAATAGTAAGGATCTTATTAATCAAGTCTTTCGTTTAATTTGCAACAGAAGGCTTGACTCTCAAAGAAAAGAATAAAATAAAAGCAGTGATGCATTGAAAAGAATTTAAATTGCTTTCAGTTAAAACCTGTTCTGGTATGATTTCTAGGATCATTTTTAAAGAGTTGGTATGTAATATGTATAGATATTATGAATGACTAAGCTTTGATATAGCTGGTTTTTGAAGTAAAAAGTCTTTACTCACGCTTGACTTGTGGAGGTAGGTAGCTGGTGAATGCGTGACGAAAAGTGTGAACGGAAGATGAGAGGGAGACATAAGTTAGTGAAGATAAAAAGAGAGAGTTACGTTTCGTATATTACTGTAGGGGCAAGTGAGAGGCCGCGGGTTCCGTGAATTTCTAAAACGGGGACGCTAGCAAATTTGCAAATTGGTATTAATTAACTAATTATATGAATAAATAAATAATATGAGGTATAATATTAATAAAAACATAGTTTTAAATTATCATTAATTAGATTACCTATACTAACGCTTTGTTACAATGGGAAGAAGATTTTGGAAATAGGAGGGTACAGACGAACGAACATCCATTCATTGCTACAAGAAGAAGTCAGTCTCTGGTAGAGATTCCATACGCAATTCAAGACGCTGTCTTGTGCAGGCTGAGTGTCCAAATGGCTCTCTGCAACTCATTTGATATCGTCCTTCTAAACCTTTTCTAGGAAAGGTTACTACTAGCAATAAAGGGGCAACCAGCAAGTTGCGCTTTCCACTCCAGCATTGAGACCAAAACGTTCATCGGTCCTCAGATTTAAAGCTATCATACTTCATACTTCATACTTCATACTTCATACTTCATACTATACTAATATTATAAATGCGAAAGTCAGTTTGTTTGTTGGTTTGTTGGTTTATTGGTTTGTCATTCAATCACGCTGCAACGGAGCAACAGATCGACGTGATTTTTGGCATGGGTATAGTTGAGGACCTGGAGAGTGACATAAGCTACTTTTTATCCCGGAAAATTAAGGAGTTCCAGCGGGAATACAAAAAAACTTATTCCACGACGACAAGACGAAGTCGGGGGCATCAGCTAGTATTTTTATATTTTTTCTTTCATAGCAATTTAGTTACCCATTCTGTAACGTAAACGTAAATTTTATTATAATACCACCACTACCACTACAGCCTATTAACGTCCCACTGCTGGGCACAGGCCTCCACTCTCATAGGAGAGAGGGAATTAGAGCTTAGACCCACCACGCTGCTCCAATGCGGGTTGGCGGGCTACTACTAACAAACGGTACGGTAACGGTTTTAATACTAACATTATATTTTAGAACAATATATTTGAACAACAGAAAGAGAAACAAAACCTCCCAAGTCCCGGCTGAAAGACAAGAAACAAGGAAAACCTTATAAACTATTTATTATTGGAACAAACAACTAAAGTATTTAGTGGTAATGGAACATGTCGGATTTCTTGCGAACTGTGTGTGTATTATTTCCTTACTGAATATAAATTATTCCCCCCCTTTGGTCGGGAATTAACTTATAACACCCTCGCTGCGCTCGGGAGTTAAATTTGGAGTCCTTCGTTACGTTCAGGATTCAATGTAGCGCCCGTGACATAAAACAGTGCTTTATCCCCTTGATGTATAAACTACTATTATGTGACGTAACATGAATAAGACTATGTCACCTATGTATAGTTCGCGCGCGAATGCAGAGGTTATGTATGTGTCACCATACACGCGCTCTGTCGATATCGATCCTCTGTCGATCGTTTACCACTAATCTATATAAACTATTTTTCTATATATCATATCAATATAATATTTATATATTAAATCGAGAAAAAAAATTCTTGGTTTCAATCCGTAGTTTTGATTTGTTTTCTTTTTTTTCTTATCATCCCGATTTTGAGAAGGGATCCTTAATATAATTCGTCTATGTCCCTTGCAGTTTTTCCTGTAGGAGGCGAATATTTTTTTAATCTGCTTCTCTGCGGGTTTCATCTAGTCATGCCTTAGGGGTAAGGGGGAAAGATTATTTCGCAACCCTTTCTGTACATATCATACTTGTTTGTAATATTGTGCAGTATCTTTTTGGTTACTAGTAGGTACTTCCATCAAACAAATAAATATTATAAATGCGAAGGATGGATGTCGCGGGCATTAGCTAGTTTCCAAATAAGATAAAGATAATTTTCTGAGTGATTTATTTCGCTTTACCTATGTCAAACACTAGCTGATGCCCACGACTTCGTGCGCGTGGTTCAAGTTTTTTTGATTCCCGCGGGAACTCCTTAATTTTCCGGGATAAAAAGTAGCCTATGTCACTCTCCAGGTCCTCAACTATACCCATGCCAAAAATCACGTCGATCTGTTGCTCCGTTGCGGCGTAATTGAAGGACAAACCAACAAACAAACACACTTTCGCATTTATAATATTAGTATGATTATGGTCATTTAAATATTTATTTTAAATGAAGGATATTATAAAATCTAACTGAAACGGACTCAATTTATTAAATTAAAAGGTAATTTATTAACTTTTATGCATAGTTCATTTCTCGCTTTAGTGAACTAACTAGGTCCTAAAATATAATACTTCTTATTATTATTGTTTTCCTATGAAAAAAATATATAAAACATCTTTGTTACACATTCTCCTTTAGACCCTTCGGTAAAATATTTCAGTGGATATACCTTATCATAACCAGCAAACACAGGCAAATACAATATAGTTATATGAGCCGAATATAATAATACTTATACAAATACGCACAATTATACAAATGGGCATCTTTCCTTTTTTGCTTCGTTGCTATGGATTTATTAAAAGCAATTTTGCTGAAGAGAAGCCCCGAAATTTAGCTGCCGGCTTGGAATTTCTAATTTTCCACCCGATGTTATATATAGAAATTGAGGTAGGTATTTTGTTGCATCTTGAGAATCTATGCTTGAGAATTCGGTTTGTATACCTATATTTAAAACCATTTTTTTATTCCACTAGAAGTTAGCCCTTAACTTCGATCTCTCCTGATGGTAAATGATGATGCTGTCTAAGATGGTAGCGGGCTAACCTGATTGGAATTTGGCAGTTATAATGAACCTTCATCCCTTATCTCGTTTTACACGACATCGGACGGAAACGTTAAATCGGTTGGCAGCACGTCTTTGCCGGTAGGATGGTGACTAGCCATGGCCGAAGCATCCCACCAAGGAGGCTGTCAAATATAATCTAAGGGGTTACCATGACAGTTATATTAAACCCATATACCCCTAGTCGGTTTCTAAACGGCATCGTACCGGAACGCTATATCGCTTGGCAGTAGTAGGTACCTACGTCTTTGCCGGTAGGGTAGGGATTGGTATTTTCTTGCCTATAATTTTAACACAGCGTTATATTAGGAATATTCTTTACATAAAAATATTTTTACGATTGTAGCAGGTTCTGCCCAATGCATGCCAAATATAAGCAGCCCATTAATCGTACCACCACTACAGCCTATTAACGTCCCACTGCTGGGCACAGGCCTCCACTCTCATAGGAGAGAGGGAATCAGAGCTTAGACCCACCACGCTGCTCCAATGCGGGTTGGCGGGCTTTAACGACTGTTATCATGTTAGTGATAATAACCGGGACCGACGGCTTAACGTGCTCTCCGAGGCACGGGGTTAAAACACCGCCAAATTCCAACTCCGGGCAGCCACTGAGAATTTCTTAATTGAAAAACCGATTACCTAACAATTTTTATGCCCGACTGGGAATCGAACCCAGGACCTCGTGATCCGCAGTCGACTATGCTAACCGCTAGACCAACGAGGCAGTCATTAATCATCCATATTTAGCAAATATTATTGCCTTATACCACAGAACAGGTAATAGTACTGTTGGTACCTAAGATATAGCTCTTGGCTCTGGCATCCTATGGATCTGGCACCGAAAGATCATGTCATTTCATAAATATGACAAACGTTTTCGGCTTTTTGTAAGATGGAACCCGATTTTTCTTACAAAATCAACTCCCTACAGTGTTTCAATTTGGACAGTCACCCTAAAGTGGCATGCTAACTTAGGTACAGTTTTGTTTATAGCAAAACATGAAAATGATAATTCTTATAATATGTTCATGTTAATTTGTAAAATATGTCTTTTGCTGTGAAATTCTAGCATAAGATAACAATAAATTATACTACACTAGGAAAATAAATTATTGGCGAGCCAAGTTATCGTATCGACACCTGCTGGGAGTAGCTCAACGAACGAACCTCAGAGACACCGATTTGCATAATAATACATATGAGCTAGCATCACATTAGCGGCACAGTGCGACAAAATGATGTACCTTATTTTTATAAGATCTTGTAACATTGCCGACCGGAAAGGAGTATAATTATATTTTCGAGGTGGGGTGCTGAAGTTGAGTGTTTAACAACTCTCGGATAGAGACGTAAACGTTAATGTTGATTTCTTGCCGGCTTTTCTCAGTAGAACAGCTTTGCGAATCACTGGTAGAATCTTAACGTATCATAAGTGACACAAGTTGTCCTACGTGAAATAAATAAATCATTTATCATTTAATGCTAGGCGTAAAAACTTGCCAGGAAAGCTTGCCAGGAAAGATGCGTACAACATAGAAAATATCATGCTCACTGGGAAGAAAAAAAGACAGAGGCTAAGCGGAAGAAACTTAAGACGTTTGACGGACGTAAAGAAAGCATTTGACTCAGGCTTCTAATATGCTAATGTGGCTGTTGTGAAGAGAAAAAAGTAAGAAAAAATAAATTAAGGGAGTGATGCGAGGACGAGCACTCTCAGCTATTTGACTTGGGCTTCTGGTGATGTTATAGCAAAAAAGCCTGTCCTTGTGCAAAACTAATTATGACAGTTTAAATATAACGTGTAACAGGAAAATATTAAGACAAAATACACACAGGGTGTTGCTACGCTTATTTTCATATATATAAAAATGTTTGTGGGGCGCAAAATATTTTTCAAGCGTACTTTCTGACTCCTTAGGTTACTACCAAATTAAAGGTAAACACAAGTGAATAAAATTATTAAAATATACGACTGCTCTGCCGTAGCCCGTATTGAAATTACCTTTGGAATCTTAATCACATTTTTATTAAATGATATTTTTTGTGAATCACTGGATATTGAAGTATAGTGTTATATATATTTGGAATCTACTCATCATTTTCTAGATGATGATTATATAGTTAATCTTATTTTCGAATATTTTTTTTCAACTTTAGTCTTTAATGCGGGACCATGGTCACCCCATCAATTTTTTTTAAAATTTTACTAGCCTATGTCACCCGGAATAAGCTAGGGATTCTAATCAGATTCTAGGGATACCTCATTTATCAAAATCGGTTCAGGCGTATAGAAGTTATGGTTTAATATAGAAACTCACATACATACATACATGAACCCTGAAAACAATATACTCCTTTTTTCAGGCAGTCGTATAAAAATATCAATTTCAATCTTTAATGTTTTGAATCTGGGCTTTCACGCAAAAAGGAAATATTAATAATAATAATATCACTTCAATCTTCATGGTTGCCACGGAGCTTCTGGAGACTTTCTAAGTTCAACAAGTAAAGAATAATCATTAGTCAAACAGCTGCAAAGATCAAAATCAGTTGAGTTTCAAACCAACTAATCCGAGAGTTTGATATAAAAATACGAGTAAATCCAATGAAATAGAACAGTAAATAGCATACATGTGACATGACGTGAATCCTAGTTGATTTAGTGTACATGACCTATTTTATTTTCCGTTTAAATGACTTATGTTACCTAGTAGCATACATTTTTGTTACCTTTTACTATTTTGGTCTTCTTTCAAATGCCGAATTCTTTGAAAACTGTATTTTTTTAGTTTTTACGTCATTTCTAACGCCCGTATTTCTTATAATTTATTGTATTTGTACATCTTACTAGTCATGTCTAGGATACCGTAAATATACCAACAAATGCCTCATTGGTAACGTTTAGGAGCAATTCTAACCAATAAAGGAGTGAGTGTGGGAGTCAAGACGACCAAATACTACAGGTCCCTGATTGTCTACTAAAAGAAACCCCCTGGGCAGACACATCGCGAGATATAAGCGACGCGCGACAGCGGTAACACCAGCTGGCCCCTATTACGGTAAAATCATTACCGCATCTAATAGGGTCCAGGTAAGGATACCGTGATATTATGCGTTCGCTATTGGCTAACATAGATTGCTACAGCAAGGATATCATAAATTCAGCCAATCACAAAAATCTGATTGTAACGATGATTAAACAGATTTTCCGAGATTTATTCTATGCATCGTTAGCAAGATAATCTCTGGATATTGCAGGTTCGAGTTCCACTTTTTTTTCGTTCAATAGAATAGCGAAAGGAATTAATGTTCCAATATGTCCAACGTCACCACACGGATTGTTTTTATATAACTGATAGATATAAGACATTGGGTACATTAACTGGTTGACTTTGGAAGTCCACTTCAAACGAACCGTGTTTATAGAACTTTGTGAGCTAAATTATCCTGCGAAAAGCGACTTCAGTAGTACCGTAAGTACGCGCCGGTCCGCAGCGCCTTACTGTCTGTATTCGACTTTTAGTAGCTGCTGAGTCGTTGCAACTTCGCGTCGTGTTCGACCAAAGCTTAATTTTTCTATTTTATTCATAGAATAAAAGCGATATAGATAGACCAATGTTATCTGGCACGAGTAATATCAGAGGCATAGATACAGCCGCAAACAGAATAGTACGTGGGAGTTATTATGTAAAGTAAATACGTTTATAAATCATTCCTGCCTTCTATTGTCTTGTATGCAAATATTTGTCTATGATAATCAGAAATATTATAAGTACATGCAGTCATCAATAGTCTGTAGTTGTCAAAGTAATTCCGTTGCTTTGAACGGTTTAAAAAGAGATTCAAGGAAACCTATAAGAGGCCTGAACTTAAATTGCAATTGAAGTTACTTCCAGATTCAGTGCTTGGCTATTACTTAGCGTGATATATTTATTAAGTTAAATCCAGTTTTAATAAAAACGTACTCAACTTAATAAAGTTGAGTACGTTTTTTTATCGGAAAAGTTATTATTCAAGCTCAATTATTCAATTATTTAATTATTGAAGCTTGAGCTTGGCCACTGAACTTGAAATTTATCTAGTTCATCACGCCACCTTAGCCTCGGCCAACCACGCTGGCGTTGATGAGTTTGGGGGGTCCAGAACGAAACAGATCTAGCCTACAAGTCTACTGGTATACGGCTCACATGACCAGCCAAGTCCCACTTGAGTGAAGCTGCTGCAAGCCCCTCCGAATTTATATGGTGAACACTAATGTCATTATTAATATTTTCTTCTGCAAATTAAGAGTTTTAACTTTAATATAAGGTCCACTTGCACAAGTCCGTTAATTGTGTTTAAGTTAAATTCTATACCAACTGCCCTTTTCATACCAACCCCGAAATAAAATGAAAGCGTCTAAAAATTTAAAAATACCATGTTCTTTTCAATATCATTGAAGTAGTACGATACTAAATTTCGAATCGATAGGACATAATGAAGGTAGTCAAATCCCCTCATCAACTATTAAAAAGCTGATGATCTTCAAACGGCTGAACAGATTTTCATGAAACATGGCTAAGAACACTCGGGAGAAAATTATCTATGACAAAAAAAAACTAAACGAAAATCGGTATATCCGTTTGGGAGCTACGATACCACAGATAGATACACATACAGACACGTTAAACTTATAACACCCCTCTCATTTTGAGTGGGGGGTTAAAAAATCAGTTTAGGCAGTGTTGTGCAAGTCGGCCTGAGGATTTTAAATATTATCTGTACCTGTATTATCTCTACATTAAAGTAGATAAATCAAGTTCAGTTTTAAAAATAAACAGTGAATTTTACTTTTAAATACGTTGGTTATCCATTACTGTTGAAATAGCGCCAATTATATCGGCGCGTTGGATGTTGGCGGCCATGTTTTTTGTGGACGCTTAATTTTCACGACAGGGCTATTCGATGTCGATGTGTCAGCCCTGATGGAGCGGGACACGCGGCTATGCTCTTTGATGGTGCGACGCCCGTAACGAAGGGTGTTAGGTCAGATTGTGGAAAAAATTGATATAATGTGATATTTTGAATACAAAAATCTTATTTCTGTTAAATTTTAAATAATACAATGTATATTTTACACGTTTGTTTGAGTGATCGTGGTAACAATTTACTGTTTGAAATTTCAGCTATAAGTACAAGTCATGGCTGTGAAAATAAGCCAGCCTGACAGACAATACCTGGACTGCACAGATAAGGAAGGACAGAAACTGCAGATAAGGAGCCGCGTGATGCGAAGTTGTATACATTTTCCTGGTTTTACTACATAGTCCTCAAAAAAAAAAACTGATATTTTTACTTGTTCAATTTTGTTTCAAAGCGCACCAAGTATAGTCCCACAAACTTACGATCTGACTTGACGACAGCGTCGCTAGTACAGATTAAAAAAAATAAAAACAAAAATGAACAGGCATAAAAATTGACAAAATTACCAAATAAATTGGTGGGAGTATATTTCACGTTTCAACCGTAAAATAGTTTTTATCCAACGTGCATAAAGCTGAAGGACATACCAAAGTTGACGTGTTACTCCGTGCACCGGCATTAGCAGCTCGCTAATAAGGAATTCGCTTTCGGAAAACGGGCCCCACCTGCCTTCGCGCACGATGCTTAATGAAGGGAAAAACTGCATATTGTGTTTAATTGGAGGAAAAAGTTACTAAAATATTGCTTAATGATAGGTTATTCCACCAATTGGCATCCAGGAGCACAATTTGGAAAAGTTACCCACATTACACACAGTGTTGACGTACATGGTTTGAGGCCAGGGGTAGGCAAATAGGCATTTATTAGATGGATTACAAATCCATAGGTCTATCATAATATAATCAATCAAAAGTAAACATAAAGCTATATTAAACCAGATAATATAAAAATGACCCGCAAACTTAGCTGACCCGGTGGCCAAATTTGAAACTAATTTTTATGACTGTTTAGTTTTTATTTTAGATTATTTATATATATAGTCCGCGCGCGAGCTCCGAGGATTCCTATGGAATGTTAAAGTAATGATCTAGACTTATTTAAAGTACAAAACAATACTGCTATCGCAAAATGACACGCGTCAAGCTAGAAAGTAGTGCTGGGAACGAGCTGGATATGGAGCGACGATCGGGGGTGGCGTACAGCCGTCGCTTCTTCAGACCCCGATTCCTCGGAGCTCGTGCGAGGACTGTACTAGCGTCGCTGTCACCGGAAATTATTTAGAGAAATTCTAATTTATTTAAAGAGCCCAAGTTCCTATTACACTGGTAAACTTGAAATATGACGCACTTTAATACAAAATTTCTTCCTCTCAACTCTAATATCATCTCTACATATTTAGATCAGTAATTTATTATAACAGGACAAACAAAACAATCTTCTAGCGTTGTGATATCATGGTTTATTTTTGGTTTAAATCTTTTGCTTGTATAGATGGAATGTCTGAACAAGAAACATTTCAATATTAGACAGCAAAGGGTCTCTATTTCTAGGTTAAGCCGTTTGCGTAACATATAGGTAGAATTATCAGAATTATAATACCCAAACCGTCGATAGGAGCAGTACATAAACTCTTAGTACGCCACAAACGGGTCAATGGTGCCCTTTGATCCAAGCCCTCACCTGTATTCGTCGAGAGCTCTCGTTCACGGACTAGACACTTAGCCGGCACTCAACTCGACCTTTAGATGTTTACTTTTGAGAGTGACTTGATGTACAGCCAATAAGCTTTGACAGCGAAATTTGAAACTTGGTACACTTAATATGAGTTATGACGTTTTTCCTGAGGCAAAGGTTACTTGTAAGAGGGTTTGATTCCTGATCGGGTCAAGGGCGTTCTGAAGTCCGAATAAATGGTTTGATCTTCAATGCGTTGTTCTCTTTGCGTCCTCTCTATTGGCACATCCTAACATTTAAATTGTAGCAGTAGCGAGGAAAATATATTGCTATAGTTACGGTCGCCGTTACCGCTATTGCGCCCGTACTTATATTAGTAAATTGAGATTATGTGAAAAGACTTGGACTTGAAAAGAGAAGGAGTTCCATATCACAAGAAAACCCCTACCGATAGCAGTCATAGTCTTCAAATAGTTGATGAATATAACGCTGAAAGAGAAAGATAAGTATACATTTTGTTAAGCCGATCGCATGTCAATTATAGCTGATTCCTATGAGGTCTATAACGTTTTCAGGAGTCCAGCCGCCCTTGCCAAGTTACATACATTTCGTATCTTTTCTCTTTCTATATAATCGTTAATCAATGCTTTAGCGAACACAAAAAAATAGTAAATATTATAGTCTATGGTTACGTTATTTGTCGCTTTCGCTAAAGCGGCGATTATAGAAAGGGATTACACAAAACGTATGTAAGGCCAGGGTAATATTTGACACATGCCCCATACTCTGCACATGATTTTTAGCTTTAGAAAATGCGTTCGTGCGCGTCTACTGGTCTTCTCTTGTAAAATGTATTTTGTTAAGCGGACCACCTTAAAAAATGGTGGTGACAAAAGAGATTTTATAGAACCCGATCTATTTTTATGGCTTTTTAATTTGACATCATCCGATCATAAACCAAAAATTTGTCTCACCCTTACCTTCTGAAGCCTTCCGAGATGTAAATCCACTCAAGCTTTACAGCTCAAGAATGCTGTTAATCTTATTAAATAAAGAATTAATGAAGGTCGTTAGAATTTATATATCAAAAGTGGTGGTCTCGAACGTGCCTGCACATAGCGTCCAGTGTATTAAACAGGAGAAATATACATTTTTGTTCTTAAAAATGTTATAGGACATGTTTTTGTAAAAATATTTCGTGAATCTTTTGAATGAGCGCTGATAAAAAGGGTGTTTGTATTTTGTGGGTCCGGTCCCGATTTGAATCATAATAGTGTTTGAAATTTATTTGGTCGTAAAACGAGAGAGTGTTACCGGGTTGGCTTATATGACAAAGGTTTTTTATCGTGGCCGGTGAACGGTCGTAAATTGTACTTCGCTTGTCAAAGCAGAGTGGTGGTGCTGGCCAATCTGTTTATTTTCATAACACACTATGTTGTGAACGGCTGGATGAATGGCGTTAGGTTCTTAACGATGTCTGTGTTATGTTAATTGTGCTATTAATAATATTAACCAGTATAAATAGTGCGGTAGCTTTGGCCGCGAAAGGTGCGAAATTAGGTAGAAATGCTTTCGTATGCATAGGTATACATAGGTACTCTGTTGTTTGAGTACACTTTCCCGTCTCCAGAATCTCTTTGTCAAGCTTTGTGAAGTTTGATTTAGTAACTAGCAAATTAATTTCAGATTAATAAAAACAATAAATAAAAAATCTAGTATGCTAGGTAGGTCAGAGACGTATCATGGATATAACGTTATTTTAAAACTAGAATTTACACAAAATGAAAACAATTGGTTTAATATTGCAGCTATCATTATAATTTTAAATGTCTCATAGTGAGTTAGAATTTTATTGAGTCAGGGTGATCAATTTTTGGGAACATGTTTGAATTGAATAACTCTTAGATATGTTAATTAAACAGTAGTTATCATACTCTATCTCTTTAGCATATTATCATCAATAGGCTTATTTAATTGGTATAGGGTGTTCAAAATAAAGATCAATTTAACTTCCAAGTTATTGTCTCGATTTAAACACCCCGTTGAGCCATAGAAATTTTATCGCCAATTTTTGCAAATGCGGGAATTTACTGCCAATTTAAAACGCGTAAAATTTTATCACTGATATTTGTTGCTGACGATCGTTTTGACAAATCAATGATATTTTTATGTCGTTTTTCCCCGGTGAATATAGCCAGCTGGGCATTTGACCTCATTAGAATGATGCGTGGGTAGTTGACAAACGATGGACTTTTAGGCGAGTCACCTCAGCTCAGCGGTGAAAACTGGTTTGCTAGATCAAATTTTTTCGGTATTTACTATTAAATAAGGGTCTTACAAAAAATATCCGATACACTTAAAGATATTGTCTAAAGAATGTGCTAATTTGTTACACGATAGGATGTACTTTACTCGACCAAAAAAAATCTTGAAAAAGGCTAAACTAAAAGTTCAAAACGAATTTTTTATTAATAAAATGTTCGACTTTGCTCATAATTTTTATATGGATAAATTTCTCTTGAAGTATTAATGAGAACCTGCTAAACTTTGTTTCAAACTGAAGTCCTATATTTATTTAATTCAAATTAATCCCAGAACTTGAACGTTGCCAAGCGGTTTCAGAACATACCGCGCTGCCCGCTTCCCCGCCAGTCTCTACGAGAAACGTACCGCGAGCCGCGCGGGCGGTACCCCACACCTCACCTCCTAAAATCTTGGAGGTGACTCGCCTTAAGTCAGCCGTACTGCGTCACAGACCTAACTGTTTACATGTCGTTTTGAATTTTTATTCTGTTTGCTCAGAACGAAGAAGCAACTCTGTGATACACAACGCTCATATTATACGTTAATGCAGTAGTTTTCCGAGGATACCCGATCTAATTTGTTTTATTTGCGGCCA
This sequence comes from Erebia aethiops, assembly GCA_923060345.2. Taxonomy (NCBI): domain Eukaryota; kingdom Metazoa; phylum Arthropoda; class Insecta; order Lepidoptera; family Nymphalidae; genus Erebia; species Erebia aethiops. Next base: position 17,168,932 of record OV281087.1, read on the forward strand.
TTTTGCACTTTCACCTTATCAGTAATCAGTAGACGACCTCCCTGGACCAGTGATGGGCACTGTGGTTTTATAAGTGAAAGGTGCCGAGTTCGATTCCCTGCAGCAGGGTCAATTTTTAATTTCAGATTTTTGTACTGGTCTGGTCTGGTGTGAGGCTTCGGCCGCTTTCCACCAGATCAGACAGAAACAATTTAGAATTTATTTAAATTAAATTACCCCCGCTGTTGATCGAATTGAAACCACTGAATCTGCCACTTAAATGACCACAAAGAAAAGATTACCTGCGCCAGGGATATCGTCAAAAAAATTAAACAAATGAAGTTATTTCTTTAGCAATATAAAATAAAATTCGCATTAACTACAAAAACGGATTGTAACCAAATTAAGGTTACGAGAAGATCTTGTGGTTAAGAGCAGAATAAAATTAAGGTTGGTCGTGATTTGAATTTATTATCCACTGTTATATATTTCGGCGGGATCTGGGGTAACGCTGCCATATTGTTCAGACAATGTTACGGATAATTTTACTAAAATTATCCCGCCTGTGGATGGGACCCGCTTGTATCAGCTGTCTTATTGATTTGTCATGACACAAATTTTAATGTATGGATTGTCATGCAATCGCTTACTGATGCTACTGTTACAGTATCTACTGTTTTGCATCCTGTATGGCTAGCATGCGCGCTACGAGTAAAATTATGTCTACCCGTTATCTCTCTCTGTCTACCAAAGCAAACATGGTTACTTGTCTCGTTACGTCATAAGTAGAGATAAAAGAAATATTTCTTATCTGTGGTATTTATCTCTACAAACCTTTAGATGTCGGCTATTTTTTTTCTTGTAATATACGACATTGTGTGCATGGGTAAATGAAAAATTTGCTGACAACGACAAAATTCTCTCTCTCTCTCGTCGCGAGATAGTCTCGTTGTGCGCATGCTAAGCACAACTGGATTCCGATTTCCGACCTACAGTGGTGTGTTTTATAGAGAAGCAGTGTCATCATTCATCTCGGTCTGCACTCTACATTAAAAGCTACGAAATGGTTCTATTTTTTTTCATAATAGTTTAATTTATAATATTTTTATTTGCAACCTCAATCATTATTGGTATACCTAAGTATTTACATCGCGTCCGCTTACTTCGTCCGCGTGTATTAAGGACTTTTGATTCCTGCGGAAACTTTGCGGGATAAAAATATGTAGCCTATGTGTTAGTTCAGGGTATAAGCTATCTGCATTCCTAGTTTCAGCCAAATTGGTTCAGTCAGTGTACAATATTACAAACATCCAAACTTTCAAATTTATAGTAAGATATATTTATGTCTCAGTGGTCTAGTTATTAACATTTCCCATTGCAAATCATGAAATTTTAGCTTTGTGCACATTTTTTATCCATTATAAGTTAGTAGGTACTTACTCCTTACAATCACGTTGTCTAAGTCATCGGCCGTATTACATTCGCGTCCCATCGGACTATGGGAGTATCAGAATCAGAATCAGAATCAGAATCAGAATCAGTTTATTTGTTGAAATAGGTATACATAAAGTTGGTACATTAAAAAAATTTAGTAACACTATTTCATGCCGCTAGGGGCGTACAAATATCGGTCTTAAACCTAAAATTATACATTTAAATTTATTATCCCAGTATAATAATATATTGCTGCTTAGAAATTAATAGTAAATTATATCTAATAAGTAACAAAACGTACCTACATAATCTTAATTTAAATTTAATGACTAATTTGAAATAGTTATTTAACAAGTTTAAAATTTTTATCATTTGTATATTCTTTGACACAGTAATAATTTTTTTGTTTGAGTATCTTTAAAATTATTTGTTTAAATTTGGTGTAATTTAACATTCTTATATTTTCCGGAAGCTTATTATACATATAAGTAGCCATATAACATATATTATTTTTATATAATGCGCATTTTGGGGCAGGGAGGGTTAATTTATATTGTATGTTTCGGAGATTTTTTGTGACAGGATGTTTATTAAATATATATTCATGTTTTTTGATAAAAGTTACACATTCTAATATATAAACACAAGGCAATGGTAATATACCTAGAAGTTTAAAAAATGGTTTGCAACTTTCCCAAGGTTTAAGCCCTATTAAAGCTCTTATGCATCTTTTCTGCATTTTGAACACATTGTCCGAATTTGTCGAATTTCCCCAGAATATAATCGCATATTTTATTGTAGAGTATACATATCCGTAGTAGGCAGTAATAGCTGCTTCTCTACTTGTATTTTTAGATAGTTTTCTGAGTGGGTAAATAAAAGTATTTATTTTAGAACATATTTCCGATATATACAGTTTCCAATTGCAGTTACTGTCTTATTTTATTCCCAAAAATTTTGCATCGTTTACAATATCAATTTTTTCACTGTCCATTTTTATAACTAATCTTGGGGGTTTTGATTGGGGTTGATGGAATAACATAATCTTTGTTTTTGATACGTTTAGATTTAAATTATTGTTAAGTAACCATTTCCTGATGTCTAACAATGTATTATTCAAATTTGATTGGAAGTTAATATTATTATTTTCATTACATTTTACTATTATTGTACAGTCATCTGCAAAAAGAATGGATGGGTGTGAGGTTTGTTTCGGCAAGTCATTTATGTAGACCAGAAACAACAGTGGACCAAGTATGCTTCCTTGAGGTATTCCAAGCTTTATTTGACTATTCGAGGATCTGTAGATTTCTTCCGTTTTAGTTTTTGCACAATATCTATTTATTTCGCAAAGCTGAGATCTATTATTTAGGTAAGATTTTATCAAAGAATATGCGGTTCCACGGATTCCATAATTTTGAAGTTTTGAAAGGAGATAATGATGGTCTACATGATCGAACGCTTTGGTCATATCCATAAATACTGCAGCCACGTGCTGTTTCTTATTTATAGGTACACTCCAGCAAATGTTGCAGAAGTTTAAAAGTAGCTAATTGAGTCGATTTATTCTGTCTAAAACCATGTTGTTCTGGCGTTAATATATTATATTTTTCCAGAAAATCATATAATCTGATATATATAACACGCTCTAAAATTTTTGAAAAGACAGATAAAATTGCTATGGGTCTATAATTGCTTAGTTCAGTTTTATTACCTTTTTTGAATAGTGGTTTTACAACGGCGATTTTTAGTTTGTCCGGAAAACTTCCCTTTTCTAACATTAGATTAACTATGTGAGTTAATGGATAAACTAGTGCGGGGAGGCAGGCTTTAATAATTTTTGTATTAATAGAATCATAACCAACAGCATTTGTGTTCTTTAAATTTTCCATTATTTTTACTATTTCATAAAAATTCGTGGGATATAAAAAAATCGAATGAGGATTGGACGCAATGCTTAAAGGCTGCCATTTTCCATCGTTTATGTTTTTTATTTCGTCAATAAAGTAATTATTAAAAGTAGTAGCTATTGCTTTTGGGTTTTTTATAGTTACGTGTTTATGCTTAATTTCTTGTATTTCGTTTTTCATTTTACATTTATCATTTTTTATAACTCTCCAGATAGCTTTAGATTTGTTATGTGATGTTTTAATGTAGTGTGTATTTTGCACTTTTTTTGTTTGAGTAATAATTTTATGAAGCCTCTTTGCAATATCAACATAAGTGGTTTTATTTAATAACGTTGGTTTAGCTCTATACTTCCATAATAATTGTCTTTTCCTTCTTGAACATATTTTAATTCCCTTTGTTAACCATAAAGGTCTACCACGTCTAGTTATTTTATATTTCTTTACAGGAAAACAAAGATCGTAAAATAATTTTATTAATTGTATAAAACTATTATATGCATCATTAACATTATCAGTATTTAATACTTCATTGAAACTAAGATTACTTAACGCTTCGTAAAATTTCCTAATATTATCTTCTGAATAATCGCGCTTCCTAATAAACCAATATTTAAGGTAAGATTTTTTAAGTGTGTTTGTGGGGATTGTGAGTAAGATCCCTTTATGGTCAGACAAAGCTAAATCTATTGTTTTTGCTGTGCAATTTTTTATATTGGTGGCAAAGTTATCAATACACGTGCTAATGTTTGATGATATTCTTGTTGGTTCGTTAAGTGAAAGTTTTAAGTTATAGGCTTTCATAATCTCTGCAAATTCTGTGCTTGTTTTATTTTTTAATAATATATTAATGTTAAAATCACCGCAAACGACTGTCTTTTTATTGAGATTTCTTAGGTGAAAAAGCAAATTCTCTAAATGTTTAAAAAAATCATTAAAATTATTACTAGGAATACGATAAATACATATAACTATAATGTTCAAGCTTATTATTTCAATTGCACAACACTCTAATATATAGTTTGTTGCTAGTTTTTCAATTAAATCTACATTTTTAAAATCCATGTTCTCTTTAACTAATATGCATGAGCCACCCCTGTTGTCTTTCCTTTTGTTTTCTTTTTTCCTGTAGAATCCTGAAGCTAATATAAAGCCAGGTAGTATAAGATTGCTTCTCTCTTCATATCTCATAAAATGTTCTGTGAAACATATAATGTCAATATCTATATTTAAATCTTCCATTTCGTTTAAGGAAATTAATATTTTATCATTTTTGTTTAAACATCCCGCTATGTTTTGATGAAAGATGGTAATATTTTGGGAGTTATTCTCGAAAAAACTGCTTTTCATTAAATATTTTTGTTTGATCATCCTGAAGTTTAGGGTCATTAACTGTTTCCTTTTGAATTGGGAGGTTAGATCTCGTTTCTTTAGTCTTCGGTACTATTGGGAAGTAATAGAGTATAGTGTTTTTGCAAAATTTATTTTTAAGTGCGTTGATATTTTTCTGTGATTCTTTCTTCTTTGTTATTTCTTCAAACATAAAAGGAATAGTACCTTTTTTATAGAGTGATTTTGGAGCTTCTTTGGTGCTAAGTTTTCCGATTTTGTTGTCTTTACATTTAGTAAAGTTGAGAAATTTGTTTTCATAATCTATTATATTAATTTCATGATTGATTATTTTGCACAAACTTTTCTTGAATCGATACACATTTGAACCATATGCACGTATATGGACGTATTTACTTCGTGGTACATTTTTTGTTAGCAGATGTAAGTAGTTTCCTAATTTTTCTGCATTTATATGTGGGTGTTGTAAAGTATCCACTACCAGAGTATAAGGTACTTTTAAAGATTTGAGGGCTGCAGTGAACTCTGTTTGTATTTTTATTGGGTTAGTATCATTTCTTCCAGCCATTATAATAACTTTATCTTCCTGCGTAAGTTCTTTATTTAGATCATAACATTTTTCAAGTACATGTTCACATGTTGCATTTGACAAGACTATTGAGGATATCATGTATTCATTTATGTTGTTATCCCACATGGATGTCAACATAGATCCAACATCAGTTGCTAAAACATCATCACTCAATATTACAATTTTACTTTTCTTTTTACCGTTATTTATAGCAGGATTTTTGTCGGTTGAGGTTTTTTGTTCCTTTTCATTCATGGGAGTGATACTTGTTTTACATTTCTTCGGATTATTAATATTATTAATACACTGTGTTGTATCGATCGATTTATTTATACTTGCATCGATTTGATGGGTGACAGGTAAAGTTTCTTTCAAATTACTAGGTGTATTTTTTCTAATTATTGTGCCTGGAGTAGAGTGACTATTTTTTTTATTCTTTTTAGAGTTTGTAGGAGTTATGGCCACTGTAATGGAGTCATTTCCGTTAAGTAAGTTTTTGTAATGTTTATTGTCGTCTTTAGATTTCTGTAACTCCATTTTCAGTTTTGAGTTTTCACACAGTAGTCTTGCTATTTCTGAGTCTGTGTTGTTTATACGGAGATGTAATTTTTCAATTTCCTGCTTTAATTGTTCAATCTCGTAGTTATTTATTTGAGAGTCAAAATTCGGTAAGCTTTGTACGCTCAAGTTAAACGCTGTTGAAGCTGAAATTTCCGAGTCTTCCGAGTCGCTTCTTAAGGTATCATTCGGTGATTTCATGTTATATTTATTTCTGCCAGCTCTGTTTTTGCGAAAAGTAACGTTATTCTCTTCCATTATTATTAAAAAAAAAAAAAAAAAATTAAAATAATTAATTGGTAAATTTTTTTTTTTTTACCAATAGTTACTCTATCAACCCAGGATTTTGAACTCGAGTGTCGCCGGACGTTAAACCGACTGTTGAACCGCACGACCACGGTAGCTTCGGGTATCCTGACGAATACTTGCTGGGTTTTCAAAGTATCTCAATGAATTATGAAAAATAAGTCATGAACAAAAGATGGCGTTAATTCACTATAACATTAGTCACTTAAAATCCCAATGTAAAATGGTGTTGTTTCGATGACAAGTTTATTGGTAATCACTTATTTTTTCTATGTTGGTAATGTAGTCTATTCATGGAACTGTAGATGGCGCTGAATTATAATAAAATCAGTCACTCAGTTGAAAGTCAAAACAAAAACAAACGGTCACTGAATTTTCGTTTTAACAAAATAACTTTTCTTTTGCTTAATTATGCACTTATAAATGGTTAATATAATTCACTTACATTTATTATAATAATATGTAATTATTATCTAATGTTTGTTTTCTTTTTTTTTTAAAACAGTCACTCGGCTTGAATTTGAATAATCCAAACAAAAACAAAAAGCAAACGGTCATTGAATTTGCATTTTTAGTAAACTAACTAGTTATTATTACTTATAAGCACTTTTATTTGTATGTTTATTTACTAAATTGTTCTGTATTGTTCTTATATTGTTGTTTATTTGTTAAATTTTTATTTTTTAATGTTAAAATTGACTTGTATAGGACAATATTAAAAACGCGGTTTTTACTATAATTGCTTCACAGTATTTATTGCAAACATTTCTACGTACGATTTGCACGGTTATTTATCATAAAGACACTCATTTACACTAAATATTCAATAGTTTATATTTTTAAATCTAAATTAATTATAGAGCCCGTGTGTACTTTGCGATACTAGCGCCAGTAAGTGAATAAAGAATGAAACTGTGTTTGTACACACATGCGTGTACTATACTAATTTCATATTGCTAATATCTGATAAGATTGGCTTTTGTGGCACAACTTCGGTCGGGACGACATTCTAACATACATTAGAAAAATTTCTTTCCAAAAAACCGACTTCCAACGCCACTGTAAAGTTAAAGATAATTTTTATTTCTACCCACTATGTTGAAGTCGGGCGAGCCTGATGCGTCAATTTTGCTTAACCTTGTTATACCCGCCCGACTTCAACATAGTGGGTAGAAATAAAAAATATTTTTATCTTTACAGTGGCGTTGGAAGAAGGTTTTTTGGAAATAATTTTTATTTTTAAATTTTTAGTGTCAGGGTTGAGGATTTGGAGTCAGAATTTTTTATGGGACCACCTCGAGAGCTTCCTCTAACATTTTTCAAATCGGCTTAGAAACCACGGAGATATGTGGTAACATACATTTCAAAAAAAAGAAATACGCGCCGAATTGAGAACTTCCTCCTTTTTTGGAAGTCGGTTAAAAACTACCTTCGCATACAATAAAACGTTATACATTGTTGTAGATTCAAACGAAACAAAGCGTATCATTCCAACTGTACATATAGAATTTACATCTGCAGGTAATGCGGGCCCTTAATAATAAAAAAGCGAGGAAGGGAAAACTCGGCTGAAAACGGGCACAGTTTATCGGGAAACAAAGCAAGTGAGGTATGCAATATGCATAATGATTGTACTAAATTAGGACTACAACAGCCTCTTTATGCTGACTCAAATTGCTTATTGTAAGCCGTTTTGAACTCGTTATATTAAAGGGAAAAGTATTATTGCAGTTCGGTTTGGCCGACGATAAAAGTGTCTAATTCTGTTCCGGAACAACTTTTTTTATAGGTGCTTATGTTATTTCTTTTTGCCATCCCTATTTTTTTGTACTAGTTTTTAGCAGTAACTCGTAGCTTTGGATTACGTGAGCTTTAAGTTATACTATTACATTAAAACTTTAGTGTGGGCACTCTACCTACCAATGTATTTAGTTTTTACCCGTACCATTTCTTTTATCTAATACTTTTAATAGTTAATATTAGACTTCGAACTCACCTGCAGAAGTTAAGTGATGGTACAGTTTAAGTTGAGAGTGGGCCAATCTGTTAGGGGCAGCTACATTACACCCACCCCTTAATCAGTTTCTATACAGGGCATGGTATCGGAATGCTAAATCGCTTGGCACGTCTTCCGGTAAGGTCCGAAACCTGCTAACATCTTTTACTTCAGGTTCTCATACCATCAGGTGAGATAGCAGCCGAGCTTAGGTACTCAGCGACGGTTCATGATAAAGAGATATTAAGGTTAAAGACCATTTAACACAGAAATATACGTAAGTTTAGATGCACTTAAATTCTTCGTAAATAAACATTAAATATGTTACTTTTCAGCTACCCAAAGGCACTTTAGAGATTTCACGTAGCATTCCAAGTGTACGTGTATCATCAACTAATGTCCACCTTGTGGGAAATTAAGAACTTTGAAGTACATCCCTGAGAAATAGTTACATAAGATTAAAGTTTACCTTAAGGCTAAAGATGAGCGCACATTTTGTAATTATCGTACAGGCATTGATGTAGAATTTTTTTAGTAATGCGTACAGGCCTAAAAAAATCTAGGTCGACCCAGAGCAAGATTGATCAGAGTATGTGAAAAGGCTGGCCGCAACAGGCTGGCTACATCACAGTGCAAAATATTTACAGCCTGTTTCCAATAGGGATGATCTAATTTTTCAACTTCTTTAACGTCTGATCATGCAATCTCATTTGCCATTCCACCAATAATGATAGAAATATCCACAAACTTGTCGTCTCTTAATACTCACATAGTTAAACCACTGCAGTTAAGGTTCATTTTACTTTGACATTCGCTTACACTTGGCGTGGTGAGCTCTCACGTCGATCAATCGTATTTGCAATGTAAAAACTCAGAGTAAGCGTACAGCTATAACTAGCTCACTACAAGAATTTTCAAACACCGTCATTCCACTAGCACGTTGTTAGGCACGCCTTGCTAGTTTGATTGCACGCTAACCGTCCTCAATCGGGCCCATAACATTAGTTCAGGCATCGATCACGTTACTAACTAAGCGGAGCACACCCACGCATTAGGTCGAGCGCAGACGACAGATTTCTATCCATGACCGATTTTTATCTAACGTTGGCCGATTTCAAGCGGATGAAGAGCTGTGTTCGAACGCACACAGTTCACGAATGTGCTGAGGACAAACGCATGTCACACGCAGTGTCAGATTTAGCGCATGTTCAATGGTATTATGTGTTTCAAATAATAAGACCATTCGCATGGTGCACAACTAAGTAAGTATGTCATTTAAAAAAAATATCCCTATACTAATGTACCCTTAATTGCTAAAGGTATTATTCAATCGGGATCGGCTCAGACTGCCACTAGGTGGACCAATGATATCAAGAGTGTCGCAGAAAGCGGCCGTCTGAAAGTCCCTATAACAGGAGACCAATGTGGGAGCCAATCGGTTTACGACGAGAATTAGTTGTAAAAAAGTTTTTTTTTTTACAAAAGAAATATTTTTTTATTCAACTATTATATATTATATTATTATTATACGAGTAAACTTTAACTAACTACTACTACTAACTCTCCGTCAAAAATCGAATTTAATCTACGAGAGTAGGCCATGCTTACTTCGATTTAAGTAGGACCGATTTTTGTCCGACGTTTGCAATGGGCTGTTAGTAGTGTTATGCCAACCATTCAAAATTACATTAGAACAGTTTGGCACATTTCACCGCAAAAAAAATCGCATCCGATATCAAAAGGGGCGGCCTAGCGTATGACTGCTAGACACCTAATGTGGCTTATTTCGCTGTAGACAACTCGAACCAAAGAAATCTATACTAATATTTTAAACGCGAAAGTAAGTCTGTCTGTCTGTGTGTTACGCAATCACGCCGACACAACTGAACCGATTTAAATGAAATTTGGTACAGAGATAGTCTAAAGCCTGAGAATAGACATAGACTACATAGACTTTTTAATGCGACAAAAGAGCTGTAAGGGATTGTAATAGGGGATGAAAGTTTGTATGGAAATTACGTCATTTGTAAAGCTAGAAGCTTATTTTTTAAGGCTTTGGATTAGATATAAATAAATACGACATTCAAGTTTGTAAAAATTTTACCATAGAGGGTGTAAAAATAGGGGATGAAAGAGGACGTCATAATTTGTGTGATGACGTTGGCAAAAAAGCTTACGGCCCAGAAAAAAAAGTCGTGTATAAAAATGTACTTAAATAAGCTATTTGCAGTAAAATACTGTATGTATGTGTATGTATGTGTTTCATTTGCAAAATAATTAGCCTAAAAAATTAAAAACGCTGCCGAAAGTCACTATTCCACGCGGACGAAGTCGCGGGCACAGCTAGTACTCAAATAAAAAGACCGTATTAGAAACGTGTCTGCACACAAGTCTATAACAGATACACTTCAAACATTTTGCTTTGTCATGTAGGATATGTAACGCAGTCGCGATTTTACAGTCATAAAAAATACAGAGATTGTGAAAAGTTTTGTTTTCACGCTATCATCAAGGACTGGTCAACCACATAGCCCACATGAAAATAATATATGGGCGCCGCCCGAGAGATGCATCATTTTTAGAGCGTGAAACTTCCTGCTTTGGTGAATTGGCGTTTTTGACCCCGCTACAAAACAGATCTTAAAACAGTGACTTTAAAAGCTCTTCATATCTTTAACAATTTTGAAGTATTTAAAAAGTAAAAAAACTAATTAAACTTAAAAGGCTCTGACCAATAGATGGAAAGATGGATAGACGGACGGATTCATTTAACTAGATTAGGAGATCACGCTGCGGTCGATCAATAAGACGCAGCTTTCAAGAGTGGAGGGGATAGATGTCTAAAATGTTTTCATTAGAAGATTCATTACGGTTTTGTGTTCACACAAATACGTGGATCACTACTTCAATGGCATTTTTCTATCAGGAGATCCTCTGTAGCCTGGGATTGGGAAGTTAGCGGTATTACATCTCCCTACCTCGGTTAGCGTTAAAGTCAGGTGGGCTATAAAGCTGCCATGGCCATAATCGATCATGAGAAAATTTCTTATTACCAAAATGTTACATGCGTCTCTCTTGGTGCTTAAAGTTAAAGATTGCTCCTCTAGTAGTTTGATTCTCTAGGCATTGCTATACATTCCGACGTTATCTCACAATCATGCCGGTGACATCCGACGACGTCTGAATACACGGATGTTACACGTTCAACAGCCGTTTGCATATAAATCAATGGCCGAGCGAGAAATATCTCTGTATTGAGTGCGATTGAGTTTGTTGGCTGTGAATCGCGACGTTGAAAGATTTAGTGTATATCAACGTGTTTTCTGTTTATTTAAATCTCACTGTTAAAGCTTGTTTTAAGGCTTACCTACGTCAATCAATAATTACTCAGACAGGCGAAATTGACGACCTCCTTGGCGCAGTGGAGAATGCTGCGGTCTTAAGAGCTTGAAGTTACTGATTCGATTCCTGCAGAGACAAATTATAATTTCTGGATTGTCACTGGTCTGGCTTTGGCTGGCTTGGTTCTGGGCTGAGGTGAAAAAAGTGACAAAATAAAGAGTAGGTACGACTAGCAACTTTACACTTTTTACCTCTTTCATTGTATACAACAGCAAAAAGCGTTACCAGCCTTATGTGGCTGATACCCAATCTAGTCGCACGAAACGTTTTTGCTCAACGTTTCTAATACAAACCGCTAAAGTGTTGAACGCCCTTTCGGCACCGTTTATGACGCTTATAAGGCAGGCGTGAATATGCATCTTCTAGAGTCCAAACAAGCGCATTTCAAACTAAACTCTATCATTGCTTTCCGTATTGCTGCGGAAAAGTCATAAATAAGAAGAATACCTATTGTACGTACCTAGGTATCTCACTTGACACGAATATTCTACTTACTTTTAACAAGTATAGGTATATATTTAGAGTTACTTACAGCCAATACAGATGCGATCATATTTAAAAAAACTATTAAGTACTTGTTTGGCCATAGTCCACGAAGTGCGGATTGGCAGATTTCACACACCTTTGAGAACATTATGAAGAACTCTCAGCCATGCAGGATTGTTCACGATGTTTTCCTTCAGCAAGTAATATTAAATTTCTAACGCACATATTAACTCCGAGTTAGTTATTAGTTAGAGGCTCGTGCCCGGGGTCGAACCTTCGACCACCCAAATAGGAGGCCGGGCGTCAAAACACCTAAAGTCTATCACAGCTTTTCAAAAAAATATTATGAGTACGATTATAGCGTACCTAGAGTCTTGTGATGACTTCCCTAGTGCAGTAGTAAGCGCTGTACTCTTATAGTGGGAGGGCTCAGGTTCGATTCCCGGTACGGTCAATTTGGGAATTCAAAATTTTGGGGAGGCTTCGGCCGTGGCCACGCGATTTAGCGTTCCGGTATGATGCCTGTTTAAACCTATAAGGGTTTATATAACTGCCGTACCCCTAACAGGTTTGCCCGCTGCCATCTTAGATTGCGTCATCACTCACCCACCTCACCACTACTCTGCGATGTCACCTCATCAGGTGCTTACTTATAGTGGAATAAAAAAGTATATTTGTAGATGTTAACTATAATGTATACAAAACGGTTTTACGAGTACATTCGCATACAGACTGAACTTTGACTTAAATATGGAATCGGTCCTGCCTTTTTCGTGTCGCGATCAATTCGCAGTAACATGATTGTTCCATAAATTGTGTCGATATTTTATTGTGGGTTGAATGATTTTATTTCGAATGGTACTTGACTTTAAAAGACGCGTTTTATAAATTGAAATGCCACCTATATCTATAGGTACATTGATCTATGAGGGAAATTATGCCATCCATAGACCTAATAAAATAATTACAAGTAATGCGAACGATGTTTTGACAGTTATTTGACATTAATGTCACTATCACTTATTGACAACACAATAGGAATCGGATAAGACCGGATCTGTCTTGTCGCGCTAGCTAGTACGAATCCATAAAACGATTAACCTATCCACATATGAGCACGAGTATCCATATTGTAAAGAGTAACGTGGACATTTTTGCCAGTTTTTAGTCCCTAAAATTCTTTTACTGACTCAATCGATAGACATCCATAGATGGGCGAAGGTTTCCTGCATGGATCTCCAAGATGAGACACCTGCCTCTTGGAGGGCAATCCAACACTGCATTGACCATTCAAGCACCGACCTCAACGATTCTAGGTTCTTCGAACTATGTGCCCCGCTTATTGCCATGAAGCTTAGTGACTTTTTGAGCTATATCGGTTACTCTAATCCTCTCCACACTTTGATGATTGCTGGATAGCTGCACTTATCGCAGTGCATTTGTAACAAATATTTTGAAACGTTTTTACTCGACGTTTCTGATACGAACTGCTAAGGTGTTGAATAGCCTCCCAGCGCAAGTGTTTCCTTAAGGCAAGCGCGTTCCAACCTAGACCTCAACATTGCTTTGCACTAAGCATGATTGTCGTCAAGCGCAAGCCTACCTATATAAAAAACTGGTGCTGTGCTTTTATGAAATCTTTTCTACCTTTGGCTTTTTAAATTGTTGTTTAAGGACTTCCTAGAAATAATATGACTTGCTTATTTCATCAGGGTTGGGCAGTTGCCCGATTTTAGTGAATATATTAATTCATTTATTCGGCCATCCATTTCAAGACGATTTGTAATGTAATTCGATACAGAAACGGCCCAGCCCGATCGATGTTAGTGCGATCGGGTTACAACAAGGTGACTAGAACATGTACGAGGTTTTTACATACAATGCTAGTGGGTGTTACTTGACTCGGACTGGACGTGACTGGAGTTGACTAGGTTTGGATGGTTTTTTTCTTGTACCGTAGACATGTTTTTTTTCTTGATGGGGCAGTGTGCTAATTTATAAGAGGTAGGTTTTCTAATTGTTTTTTTTATTTTTATTTCACAAATAAAATGTACAATGGTTTCTTCGTGCTCGTAAACGTATGACGGCTTGTCTGAGCATTGCACATTCCTCCATGCTTATTATCTATATATGTAGGTGCAAAGGGGTAGTAAATATATAATCTAATCTACGGTGCTAAGTATAATTTAAAAAGATAAAATCTACAAAAGGTTCTTTTTTATTAATTTTTTACTTAAAATATTCAAGGTTTCGTTGATACTAGGTACTAATTGAACCAATAGCTAAATTAATTGTGATACAGGTAAAATAAACCAGCAAAACAAACCAAAATAAAACTCCTATGAGGCTTGACTCAATTTAGAAACAAGTATTTTCGTTTCGTTTTAAGAATTTTCTATATATTATATCGAACTCGATCGAGCAATTTAGCGTTCCGGTACGATGCCGTGTAGAAACCGAAGAGGTGTGGGTTTAATATAACTGCCATGCCCCTAACAGGTTAGCCCGCTACCATCATAGACTGCATCATCACTTACCATCATGTGAGATCGCAGTCAAGGGCTAGCTTGTAGTGGATAAAAAAAAAAGAACTGAAAGGCTTTCGAAATACGGACATCGTATTTGCAATGCAAGGACTGTGACACAGATTACTGTCACTGATTCTCATTCTTTGAACGGGTTCAGATTTGAAACTGATGTGATATTTATAAGCCAAGTTGAGAAGCTTGTGAAGTTCTCTCGGAATAAAAGACGAATTTGGCAGTCGTGCGTGGAATAAGATAACTTTTCATTTATTTCCCACGACGAAAAATAGTACTTCGTAGCTTTCCACGAAACGTGAATAGATTTCTTTTGAGAATACAAATTATGTTCTTTGAGAAGTAATAAAACTTGCCCATGATATTTGCCATTTTCCAGGACATCTTTGAGATAATCAAACTCCATACGCTCACCGTCTGAAAAAAATAATACTTAGGATAGTATTGCTAAAAGGCCAAGACTCTGCAAGTGTGATCTATAGATTATATTTGACAGCCTCCTTGGCGGGACACTTCGGCCATGGCTAGTTACCATCCAACCGGCAAAGACGTGCTGCCAAAACGACATAAGGGATGAGGTTTCATTTTACGAGTAACTGCCAAATTCCAATCAAGTAAGCCCGCTACTTCTTCTTCTTCTTCGTCTTGGTGATGCGGCTTTGCAGGGCTCTGTAAAGAGACCCAGTATCACTTTGACCGTTGCCGATCTATTGTCATCGCCACTATCAAGCCCGCCACTAACTTAGACTGCATTAACACTAACTTCCACCAGGTGAGATCGCAATAACGGCTAACTTGTAGTAGTTGGAGTTGTGTAGTGTAAGAAATTAAAATAAATATTAAAATTAAATTAATATAAATGAAAATATAAACAAGTTAGGTAAATTAATATATGTAATAGGTACAGTTGCGAAAGCCTTTTCATGTTGAAACCCTGGGGTCGTGGGGCGAAGAAGCTGCATCTTTTTTTAAGGATCTATCATCTCGTCTCACAGAGTCCACAGGTGACCGGAAGGCTGGCTGTTACCTCCGCCAACATAATATAAGTTTGGCTATTCAGCGGGGTAACGCAGCCAGCGTTCTGGGCACATTGCCTCATTGCAATGGCTTAGATTACATTTTTAATTTTTAGTTTTTAATTTAGATTTTAATGTATTTCATAGTTTTAATTTGAATAAAGATGATAAAACAAAAGAAATTGATAATTTTCTTGCGTCTATTGCTTTAGTTAGATTATCATTGCTTTTCCACTGCTCCATACCATGCTTGAATAATATACTTACATAATTAATATAGCAAACTCTTCATAAAATAAATATTATATGTCACTTACATTTCCAGTAGTATTTGTATGCAACGTTAATTCGTATTGTAATTCGAATAACATTAATAAAATGCAAATTTCTCAATCCACGCGTAGTCTCCGGGGTAAATTCAAATTGTGTGTAAACACAGCAGCTGCATGTACTTCTGTTTTAATTTTATCAATAAAAGTACTCCGCTGAATAAATTCAATTAAATGAAGCCTTGTTTTATTTAATTACCAATTTATTTCATGTTCTGCTTCTATTTATTAATACTAATATTATAAAAAGCGAAAGTTTGGATGGATGGATGTTTGTTATATTCAATCGCGTCAGAACGGCTGAACGGATCTGGATGAAATTTGGCACAAACATAGATTATAGTCTGGAATAACACACGGGTTACTTTTTATCCCGGAAAAGTAATAATTTCCCGCGGGAACCAAAAAACCTTAATCCACGCGGACGAAGTCAGCTAGTTTAATAAATATACAGACAAACGTGATGTAGTTTCCATACTGGTTGCATCTGTTTATGTGTATCCTAAACCTACCTAGTACCTACTCTTCTATGAACATTCTTCTTCTGATGGACTGAAACTGGAAATTCGAAATTAATTCTCACCCAAATTATTGTATTAAAACGTTTCAAAAAGTTTGAAACCCAACCGTGATTTCAGCCCAACCGTGCTGATATCGGATATTCCTACCGAAAATTGAAAACTTGTCATATCTTCGTCGCTTTATGCGATGGACGTTCACTTTAGATTCACTTGACGATTCAAAAGTACTTGTAAAAGTTTATTTGAATAAAAAACATTTGATTTGATTTGATTTGATTTAAGGTTCATGGTGCTTGGGGTCGCTACAGGATGCGGTCTTGAATCAGTTTTTTTTATCCACTTCAAGTTAACCCTTGACTGCGATCTTACCTGATGGTAAGTGATGATGCAATCTTAGATGGTAGAGGGCTAACATGTTGGGGGCATGGCAGCTATATTAAACCCCCTTCGGTTTGTACACGGCATCGTACTGGAACGCTAAATCGCTTGGCGGCACGTCTTTGCCGGTAGGGTGGTAACTAGCCACGGCCAAAGCCTCCCACCAGGCTAGACCAGGGAAAATTCTGAAATTATAAATTCCCAAATTGACCCTGACGGGGAACTAACCCGGGACCTCCGCACGTTAAGACAACAGCGCTCAACACTGCGCTTTACCTATGCAAAAAATCACGTCAGTCTATTGCTCTGTTGCGGCGTGATTGAAGGACAAACCAATAAACTAACGTTTTCGCATTCTTAATATTAAAGTATTCTTAATATTAAAGATGACTGATGATCAGTTTACACATTGAAACAAGATGTTCTTGTATCATAATGGTGTCCTAAATGATGATAGTAACCCTCCTGAATCATACTGATTCTAAACAGGTTAGCCCACTACCATCTTAGACTGCATCATCACTTACCATCAGCTGTGATCGCAGTCAAGGGCTAGCTTGTAGCGGTTTTTCATCATGACGTCATCGAGAAACATCAGCGTCGATAGCAACGATGTTTTATCAACGTAGTAGACATTCTGGTGCCTATTGTTGGAAAAGTACAGTAGTCACTACCTTATTTAGTATAGGTTCCTATTGCTGGTTAGAATTAAAATAAATCTTTAATAAATCTTTCACTTTAATCACCAGAGCACAATAGACGAAGCCGCTTGAGATACAAATTCAATATTCTACAGAAGGATATACAAGGCGTCGTATTGCGCATCGAATATGTATGCAATGTGATTTATCTCGTGATTATTTCGCCCCTGAATGCGACGGCGACAATGCCGCTATCAGTATCAGGTGACAATGAATGAGTACATTCACATACGTAATTAGTGCGGTGTTGTTAATATTTACGATGTTTTATTTATAACAGGGATTATTTATTGTTATTTGGTGGCAACATGCAAAGTGGCGCCTATAGCAAGAACGCTACGTTACTAAAATCAAGACTACTGGGCCAAAAAATATCTACTAATATTTCTGAAATTTTCTAAACGTTCTGAGTTATACTTACCCCGTTTATATGCTTTGCATTATTATTTATTACTTATTCTCATAAGAGCTAACTTGTCATCGAAAAAATAATTTCCCTTCGTAAAAAATACATATTATGAACTTTTTGTATCGCATGAGAGTACTGGTACTACGCCCTTTTTTGTATACGTGTCTGTGCTAGGACTTGTATCACGATCAAGTTTAAATTTAATAAAACTTGAAAAAAATTCAAACATCAAAGTTGGTCGTGTTTTCAGAAGACTCTATTCTAGTATCGAAGAGATAGTCGACATAGTCACTCACAGTCTTTAGATAAATCGTTGCTTAGGTATATAGGTACCTACTTACTTGCTGTTGTAATATGTCGTAGTACGCGGATAGAAAATCCCCCAAAATATACCATTTAACGTCGCCTTGCCGTGTATTCATTGTCAATTGGTAAATGTTTCTTTCTAGAAAATGTATGCGTAGCTAAAACGACAAAAAGTTTTATGCGAATTCAAGATTTTATTTTATTTTTACTCCGACTGTACATGTAGCGACTTGTTAACATTATTTGTTGGGTTGTAAAGTGAAAGAACTAAATCCAGCCGTTTATGGCAAAGGATTAAGGTTTATTGGGTACAACCAAGTGCTACAATAATATTATCTTCTCTCTAAACGATGATGGTATTGTATATTAATTGCTCATTGAAAACATTCTAAATGTTTGCTATGCATGGGCTGGATTAGGCCTTGTTAATATTTTCTAAAAGTGTACAATGTAATTTTAGATTTATTTTACTTTGCATTCATAAGATGCTTTTAGGGATTCGGACAGACTGTGGAGTCCTTCCTCAGTATTGTGCAGAATCTTAGGTTCAGTCGAAATAAGATAACATTTAAGTTTTATCATTATATAGTTATGTAGTTACAAGCTGATACTCGCGACTTCGTCCGCGTGGTTTAAGTTTTTCTACCGGACTAAAAATACCCTTTGACCTTCCCCGGGACACAACTTAGTTTGTACTTACAGCAAAATTGGTTGAGGTTGAGGCGGTGAAAGAAAAACTCTCATTCATATTTATAATATTAGTTAGGATATTATAAAATTAATTGATTGACGTACTGTATGTGGCAATCTCACATTAAAACTCGCGTGCTTCAA
Organism: Erebia aethiops; assembly: GCA_923060345.2. Classification (NCBI taxonomy): domain Eukaryota; kingdom Metazoa; phylum Arthropoda; class Insecta; order Lepidoptera; family Nymphalidae; genus Erebia; species Erebia aethiops. The sequence goes on from OV281087.1 coordinate 17,187,955, forward strand.
CTATTCGTCTTGTATACAATCTGCTTTAGCGATACTAAAATCGAAAGTCACAAAAATAGCACAATTCAAATCGTTTATAGGTGTTTAAATTAGTTATGTAAATTGTCCAATAAAACTCGGATGCTGTTAGATAGAAAATTAACGATGTAAATAAAATTCGAATTTATTTGCTCCACGTAGGTACACGGAATTACCGGTAAAGACGTCCATTTAAATGTCTAACAATCAACAGCTCAAGCGTAATCGATACGACAGCGCTTTCGAGCAGCTTTCTGGTAGCTATCTCATTGACAAAGAATTGAAAAAGCCGCGACAGAGATGTATCGCACTGATTGTGCTCGGGCTGCAGTAGTCACTTAAATTCTCATAAAATATCCTACAAATATTCCGTAGGCGTATTTTCTCTGGATATAAAAAGTGGATTAGCGTCTTTATAAGACGTAATCCGAGTGCATAAGAAAGATTTGCGGTATCTTACTGTCGGTGGAAGGAGTATTAACGTTATTTTATCCGTTTTTGAATAACGTTATCCCGAAAATACCCATAACGTAAACGGTTGGGTTGGTTTTAAATGTTTACGACTTAATTTTCCAATGGATGTTTTGAGGGATCGATTAGGGATATTCTTATAGCTGATCGGTTTATTATAACTACTGATAGCAACTGTCATTTTTTTATGGAATATTTATGCTGCTTGCTCACCTAATGTAAATAAGAAGTACAATTACCTACAAGCCCCCTTTTTTCATTCTCACGTATAGCAATTGTCATTATTTTCCCAAGGTCATAGAATAAATAATGGAACAGACGAGGTCTAAGTCTACGCCTTAAAACTGACCCAAATCTGTGCCAGTAAAATGGATATGGCAATATTAGTAGTAGCAAAATGGAAATTAACATATCCAATGTTTCGTCTTAGGCTGGTTTCCATTTTTAAATTTCCTATTAGTGTTTACAAAGGCTATGTCAATACCATACGATGCGGTGGCAGGAATTTTTAATATCACTCCATTCCACTCTGTTATAATAATCAACCTAATTGATGTCGGACATAGAGTTGAAATTCGTCAATTTCTGTTAAATTGTGAAACATAAATCCACTTGTCTATTGTTGGAATTTGTTTACAAATTGTTGGACTTATTGACTTTGCCGTGAGAATTGGTTTCTAACGTCCGTAGCTCAGGAGGTCTGATTGATCAAATAGATGAATAACTACTGTTAATATTCATCTGTATGTGCTCATGTTAACAAGGTTTTACAGTAGCACATCCTTATTTACTGGTCTGTAACAGTAACCGACGAATTAAGGCCCGCTTGCAGTGACGCCAGTTTGAATTTAACCCAGAAATAAATTTGAAATTTTGACAGAAGTTTAGTAAGAATTCTAAAGACGAAGTCGCGGGCATCAGCTAGTACCTACCTATGTTATAAATTCGAAAGTTTGGATAGATGGATGGATGTTGGTTACTCAATCACGCCAGAACGGCTGAATGGATCTGGACAAAATTTGGTACAGTTATGGATTATAGTCTGGAATAACACATAGGCTACTTTTTATCCTTGTGGGAACCAAAAACCTCAATCCACGCGAACGAAGTCACGGGCATCAGCTATAGTTACATTAAACTTTAAAGTTCTAATGAGCCTATTAAGTGGTTTCTTATCGGAACGGAAGTAAAGTTAATAGGCACGTCATGGTGCTTTAATTAGTTCCAAACTGGGGATGATTATGTTAAGTAACTATCGATTACTCTACGAGCTCCCTGAATTTAAAGTTCACGTCATGTTGAGTTTACTGAACTAAAGTCGTGTTTTGCTAAGCTTTATTATTCGAAAACATTATTAAAGTTATACTAAACACTATCAGCAACCCTAGAACAATGTTATGTAATCCCCCTTCATTCAGCTTCACCTACTCGACCTTCGGAGGTCGAGTATGACTGCCTTCTATTGAACACGCAAACGGAAAAACGCGCCCCGACCCCTAAGTGTGTACGAGACAAACTAATCTGTTCTGCTATTTTATGTTAATATTATTATTATTCGTTTATATAAGTGAAAGAACTCATTTAATCACAAAAGAAGTAAATCTAAAATCTTAATATTATACAAACTATACAATAAATTTAAATCAAATCCTTATATACCTACTAACAAAAAATAAAAATAAAACCCTAATCAAAAAGACCACCCCTGGTTGCCCCTGGGCCAAAGGTACCCATCAAACTTGCAGCACTTGTGCATTCTTTTATATTATTTTTAAATTAAATTAAATTTTATGACATTGTATATCATTTCAATGTCATGTAAATGTAAACATATTCATTGTATACTGAATTTAATGCTTCAAAAATTGTACAATTTGATACTCGTACTTTTAATAAAATATTTGATTTTGATACAATTTTCTCGCGGTTATTTCTATCCTTTACAAAAGCATGTCAACTGCCAATGTCGTGTGCCTGGAGACCGATTAGAGGTATGGGTTTAATATAAAAGCTGCCATATTCCTAACTGCAGGTTAGCCTGCTACTATCATCTAGAGTGCATCACCACTTACCACCTGGTGAGATCGCTGTCAAAGGGTAACTAATAAACGAGTAAAAATATGTGTTTTACAGCTACTTATCTGTAATTGTACTTATATTATAGTTTTACTGCAATCAGTAAAAAGTGAAAGTGTTAAACTTTATTGGATTTTTTTAAAATATTTTATTACATAAACTTGGATATTAATGTTTGTTTAACCCATTTACTATTTTCAGAAAAAGTATTCCATTTGAGAATTTTACAAAAAAACCTTCAACGTGAAAACAAATTCGTATTTGCTAATCTCTGCGGCTCTGAAAATTCTATTTATAAAGCTCTTTATCTCTTTTCTACTAACGCTATTAAAATGCTGTTTGTAGATAAATAATTTGAAATTTTACAGAGGAGAAAATATTATTTTAATGCTTAAAAATTTTAATTTGAAAACAAATGAAATCTCGATTTGATTATGTGTTTAGATTATACAGAATATTATTATATTCAGTATTATCTAAGCACATAGACATAACGCAGTCATTTTTTTAAATTGCATAATTGGCTTTAGATTTTCCTTATGCACATACCTATATAAGATTTTTTTTTAAATATTATGTATTTAACTTCATTTAAAAATCGTATAAGAGAACAAGTAACTTTTGTAGTATTCGTGTAATGTTGTAGATTCGGATATCTATTACATATCGTTTTGTACGTTGTTTTAAAATGCGCGCCACTATGGTGCGAGCGCGGTCTTGTCTGACTTAACACCATTAACTTGGATAACAAAAAGCTTGCCAGGGAATTAAAAAACGTTGATAAAATTGTGCTGTATTACAAAAGGAAATTATCAGTATATAATTTTACAGATTTTGATTTCTTAAAACATATTTTTTAAATTCTATTTTAGACATAGTTTCATGCGTAAATATAAAGGTATCATAGACATGTCTGACATGCTTTCATTTTAATATCAGCGTATAAACAGTCATCTATCAGTTTTTCTAAGAAAATGAAAAAAAAAAATGTATGAATACCATTTTATAGTTCCTAAAGCTAATAAAACATTATAGAAAAAAAATATTTATATTTGTACATATAATTATTTCTAGGGCAGTTTGAACATAAATTACGCTCTCCTGTAAACCTCGGTTTTTGACATGTCTCTATGTACGTAGGGACCGTCGAAATTTTATGTCTATTACTTGGCTGTTGGTATAATAAACGGTAGGCATGGGAATCCAAAGTTGCTGGAATAGCGAGCCCGCAGATGAACAGGCAGATTCTCAATGGGTGGACGGAGAGTACGTTGGTAGATTAGCTGGGAGCCGCTGGATCCAGGGAGTGCAAGACAGCGGCATCTGAAAGTGAGACGTCCCGAAGTGGTCTATTGGTTGGCGGCGGTTTCCCGATATGTTACCTACCTTTACATCAAATTTCATCAAAATCAGTTGACAACTTGGGCTGTTTAAGTGTAGCAAACAGACAGACAGAAATTTCGCATTTATAATATTAGTATGGAGTATGGCTACATACATTGCCATCATCAGTCGGACAGTATGCTATGACAGCAAGTTTCCTAAATAAGTAGTCGATAGACTGCCAAACATGATATACTCGTAGTTAACCTTCTAGTAGTGGAATAAAAAGCAAGACACTAAAATTGGTTACCTTTCTACAAAAATAAATTGAAACTCCAATTTGTTAGTCGTCTGAAAACACTATTTAGATAGCATTCCGCCATTAACACCTGGAAAACGGTTGTTCAAACACGAGTCAAACATCAATGCCGCCGGCGAACTTCCGACTGCAGTCGAATAACTCAAACTCAGGTGCAACTTTTCAATACGCTTCGTGACCGTGACGTTTAGGTACGAATGGAAAATGTTCTGCAATAGTGATTAAGTAATGTACATTTAAAAAAAATTGTCTTACTTTTCAGGCTCTGTTGTGCAGGTTACAGCCGCAGAATTGAGATTCCGATTGAATAAAAAGAATATTGCAATGGTTTCAAATCATAACACGCGCTAGGGAACCCTAAATGCTAAAAGATCTTAGTAACTACTCGTAGTTTGGTTTATGGCGAGCATGTTTGCTGGTCAATACTTTAATCACGCCTCAACAGAGTCACAGATCGACGTGATATTTTATGTGCAGTATAGGTAAGGATTCATATCCTCTCAAGAGTGTGAAATTTTATGCTAGGTACCCGGAAAATCAAAAGTATATTCAATTATTTTTATTGTGTTCATCTAGAGAATAATATTATGTTCATCGCGAGCCGGCCATCATTTTTTAGACTAGTCTATTGCATGGCTGACTAGTTGCCACACTAACGACCAAGCCGTGTCGCTAAGAGATTTAGCACGATACCGCACAAGAAAACCCCATCCAAAGGTAACTTACAGAAGTTTCCTTTAAATAGGTGGCTCTTATGCTTTGAACTTTTGACCGCTTAGTGTAGTACTGCATCATCCACCAAATGAGATGTCAGTCAATGGCTCGATTGCGTATGAATAAAAATATCACGTTGTCGCATGAAACTCTCCAATAAGCTCAAATCAAAGCTTCTGTGATACGAGACACGTAGATCAATTCGTTCCAAACTTGCGCCTTCTATGGTGGCACACAAAAAGTTTCCGTGTTCCAATTAGTGATACGGACGGATCGCGGCAGATTGTGTTTAACACAACAAAAAGCCCTTCTCAGTTCGGGGGACGTCGCAATAAAGTGGCACCGTGCTGCTTAGCTGGTAAACGTCCCTTTACGAAACTTGTTAAACCGGGAAGATTAATGAGACTTGTTTTATGAAGTAAACACAACTTAAGTTTGTTACTTACTGAAGTTGGTTGCATACAATTTAGTCTATAATAGCAAAATTAAATGTGGTTCTATTCAGCTGATGTATTCTTGTAATCACTGAATGTAAAATGGATAGTTAAATTATGGAAATATTTGTTTACTCAAACTTGTACTTGTTTTACTGTAGATGCAGCTAAAAATTATAATAAAACTATTGTTTGTTGAAATAATTACATATAAAAAAAATTGGGATTAAAAATTCCAAATAGATTTCACATATTTAGATAGAATTTCAGTAGGTACCTATAAAGTAGTCAATATTTTATACGGGATTTTAGATTCGTTTGAACTTGGTAACCTTAAAACTAAGTAACAATTGGGAATAAATAAAAAATTATCGTTTCTTATTATGACTTTATTGAAAATTATACAAAATACTTGATGAGTAATGCGTTTTTCAAATCATCTTATTTAAATGATAATGTGAAATGTGGAAATAACTTTTTATTTAGGTATTAACGTTAATACATTCATAGCCCCGACATTATTTACAAGATGTACAATATAAACACGACAGTGTACAGACGGACAAACTTTATGATATCGAGTCAGTAATTTTACAATTATAAAAGGATAGTTTTTTTTCATTGAATTACAAATTATTCATGAACGCCTATTTTAATACTATAATTTATTATACCATCTATAAAATGTGGACGATTTTTTATATAATATGAGTAACTTCGACGTTAATGAGCGTTTGTCGTGTTTTATTAGTTTAGAAACTTTATGAGAATATGAATAATATTAGAAGTGGGATCTTATTGCCCCCTTTACATTCACACGCAGAGATCACGATAAAAAGTGCATTTGTATCATTCTCAGGGTGAATGTAGAGGGGTATGAGGAATTAATTTGTCAATAAACAGAGCTACACAAGGATACGAAAATAATTTAAATTACTTACATTTTTAAATTACAAAACTATATCAAGCACTTTATATATTATACTAGCTGATTCCCGCGACTTCGTCCGCGTGGAATGAGCTTTCCGTAAGAAACGTTTTCGTTCGACCGTTTTTTCTCCGTCTTACATTGCAAATCCGACTTAAAATAATATTGCGGCTATAAATTAAGATGTAAGCTATCCTATCTTTCAAGTTGGATCAAACTGCACACGGTGTGCAAATTTAATTTAAAATCGGTTAAGTAGTTTAGGAGTCCATCGCGGACAAACAGCGTGACACGTGATTTATATATATTTATTAGATTATTTATAAATTTGGGTCACTCAATATATTCACTCATATTTCAATTATCAAGAGAGTTCAACGTGTATGAAATGGAACACTTGTCACTAACGACTGCTGGATGTTATAAAAGCATCCAGTTAGTGCTTTTATCTGTATTTACCAATAGCAATCCTTATTCAAAAGGTATTGACGAATCCCTTATTATAAAACCTAGTGTTAGACTTAGAGCCTCATTTTCGAATGGTCCGGGATTCGGATCCCAAACACGTGCCTACTTATTTACACTAACTACTGGCTAACTACTCGAGCAGTCCGTGTATGGCCAGCCTAAGGGTAAAACAACATCACGAGGAAACTGACGTACCAGAGAGTTCTCCATAATGTTTTCAAAGGTGAATGAAGTCTACCAATCAACAATTAAACTTTAAATCTTCCTAATTCTGAGAAAAGTTAAATGTTCAGTAGGGGTCCAGCGATGTGTGGAAACTTGATGATGATAATAACGAAGAAGCATAACATTTCATACTAAAATAAACTCTGCCACCAATGACACGATATCTTTAAAAGCTTTTTAAATATTAATTAAGAATATTTACATAATATTTTGATATTCGAATTTTGTACAATTATACGCTATTAGGGATCGTGTGTCTTGAAACCTGAGTACTACATTAAAAAAATTACATATTTATAATATTACACTTGTCATAACTTATGTTTATGAGAGAAATTCCAAGAATTACGATACAAGAATTAGACTTCCTTTCCTGTACAGATGAGTGAGGATGAGTAGCCAGAGATATGTGTGTTAGACATCATTTATTGGCATTTAAAGAATAGAACCCCTTATATCGCTTTTCATATTGTCTTAACTTTGGTGGAAGAAGATTCAATACAGTAATGACTCAATGAATCAAACTACGAATACTTAATTAAAGTTAAGACAATATGAAAATTATCCAATCCTTTAGGTAGCTAGGTATTTCACATATTCACTCGCTTATGCGCATCCTCACCTCCTTTTTGGAAAGACAGACATAATAATATGCTGATATTAAACTAAAAATCACAGCAAATTTTATCAATCTAACTATACATTAAATAAGACAATAACATTCAATAAGACAGAAAGGTTTGTTTCTTATATATAATAATATATTATTATTAGTATTAACAAATTTGTGTGGTGCTTTCTTAAATGATTTTAAAATGTTAATAGGTACACATATGTATTTTTATTCTTCCCGCTCTCCTATGAGAGTGGAGGCCTGTGCCCAGCAGTGGGAGGTTAATGGGCTGTAGTAGTAGTATTATTATTATTATTATTAAATCTTTATTGCACACAAAATTACGAAAAAATAGTAGTAGTAGTAGTAGGTATATGTATTTAGGAGCCAAAGCAAAAACTTCAATTGCTGTTTATACTGATTTCCTTTGGAGTTTTGAGTTTAAAAGTTTTAACTTGCTTTGGCTTATATAACTATTTATATATAACAACTTTGAGAAAAAATCTTATTTGACAGATTTAGACTTACAAAGGTAATATTGGAACCTAGTACAAAGTGTATAATAAATAATTTTAAGTATACAGGGAATATACTACGGGTTATAAATAATTATATGTAAAATAGGTACCTACTAAGAATTATACATACCGTCAAAAGTAGAAACAAAATGAACAAATTTATGATTTTTTAAGAATTATATTATTCTTGAGAATACACCATCCAAAAACATTCTAAATTTGTCTATAAATGGCGTTACTCGTTGTTCGTCATAAATATTCATTTTCGGTAACCAAGAAGAAGTTTTACGCCTCGCCCCGGCGAAGTAAATGCGGGAATATTAGTGAATTTATGGGAAAAGATGTTCTGAAGATTCCAACACCGACAAGATGAATTTGGTACTTATATTTTTGGATTTACTGGGATCGTGTTATACAAAAGTTTTCGAACTGCATAATTAAGAATGCTGTCTCAAAACCAAAATGCTTAGTCTTTGAAACCCATATTATAACTTCTTGAAAGCCCGTGCTTCACCCTCGCCAATTCCGTGCCAATTATGGCCGTGAATTTGTCAGCTACGAATTCTAGGTTCAGAGGTACTTTTTATGCCGACCGTCGCGGCACGAGTGACTGAAGAGCAAGCTTACTATACTTAGATACTTAATAAATACAATAATGTAGTTAGTGGGAAGAAAAAGAAGCAGGACAAAATAAGCATTAAGTTGGATACACACTCCTAATAACGCGACGTTATCATTCCGCATCGCATCGTCTCTGGCGAACAAAATACTACTAGTTAATTTGTCCCACATTTAATGTGGCTTCTAATAGGAATAAGTTTGTTTCCGGCTTTAACCGTATTTTTATAGATAAACTTAATTTTAAGTTACAAGTGGGCAATACCTATTACAAACTACTGACATTTTATATTCTACTGATTCCAGCGTATTGAGCACCTGCTTACTATGTTTTTGGAAAAGTACATCGTAAAACCTACAACTATAAAGTTTCAGGATTTGGGATTCATAACAAGTATTTAATAAGAGTAGTTTTTAACACTTCTTTAAATATATAAGATAGTACGAAATACGTTAAGCTATGTACAAGTAGCCAATAAACGTGAAATATCGATGTTCGAGTTGCACTCACAATAATTTTTAACTGTTTTTTTCGGCTCTGGGTTCTAGCCTGCTCTCACAAAATCACTAAGTGTCCAATGATCATAGTAATGCTTCTTCGAGTTGGTCGAAGCCGGCGCACCATCAGTCACTCTCGTAGACAGTAGAATTGGAACTGTTGCGGCGGCTGTAGGGCGAGCTGAACTCGATCCTGGTATCTGGCAGCCAGGTGTACGCAGTGCGCTCGGACGATGCACTGGAAAGAGAAAAATATATTGGTGAGCATTTTTTTTTTCTTATTTACTCTACTATTATTTAGTCCTTGACTGCGGTCTCATCTGGATAATAATTGATAAGGGATGATGCAATCGAAGATGATAGCGAGCTAGCTAGGTTAACAGGGGTATTACAGTTATAATAACCCATACCCCTTAATCGACTACTATACCGTGTACCTATCATATCGGAATTCTAAATTGAATGGTGGTACGTCTTCGCCGGGAGAGTTAAATAATCTTCCACCCATGTAGAACTTGACCATGCAATCTGACTTGAGTGATAATTAAAAAGGGATGATTCAGTTTAAGATGATATTAGGCTAACCTGATAGGGCTATGGCAGTTATATTAAGCCCATATCCCTAATCGCTTTCTACGCGGTATTGCATCGAAATGCTTAATCGCTTAGCGCAACATCTTTGCCGGTAGGGCGGTAACTAGCTCATTAGACCAGACCAGGGCCAGTTTATTGGTAATTATAAAATCGCAAGTTGACCCTACGCGGGATCAAACCCTGGACCTTCGACCTGGTCGTCAAACAGAGACGGGTTCATAGGAAGCTGTGTGAAGAGACTGTGTTAAAAGGTTTATAAAAAAATAAAGGATAAAATAGCCATTCTGAGTACAGACCTAGAGCAGTACCCGATCGCCATGTCTGAGGTAAAAAGGAAGGAACATTTATAAAAAAAGTGTTTAAAGATTGACGTAACCGGTAAATCACTATCACCTATCCTATCGCACCAGTGATGTTAATTATAATATGTTAGTATTGTTAAGGCGATACTTCATGAACCTATAAAACCCGGGGTAAAACGGCATGCCTATAGTTGGTATCCTTATCTATGATAAGGTATTTGAATTAGCATATCTGCATTGTTATTGCGTCTCAATAAGAACTAAAGATTTATGTTCCTAGGCGGCTACCAGCGTAATAATACATCATTGTTTCGCATCCAATTAAAGTTCAGCATACCATAATATTCTCTATTCAAATATTAACTAAGCTTTTATATTATTGTCTCTCTTAGCATGACTATACATGCCCCGATCTGTAAGGAAATTGTAATTGTCTGTCAAACGAATGATTCGACCTGTCTATGGAGTTCATAAATGCCTGCACGTAAAAAACATGTTCGAAATCTTTAAATAGTTCGATTAATACGTTACAAGCTGTTAAATGATTACGATGGGCTTAGACAAATGGGCCTTTGGTCTTCATCGTGAATTTTGAGATATAGCGACGCAAAATTTATTGAAAATAGAATGCTTGTTGTTCGGTATTTTTAGGGCCATGGTAATCTTTAAATCTGTCATTTACTATAGTAAGTTAAACATGTTCAAATAAAGGCAGATTTTCATTATCTTCAAGATATTACTCAAAAAGTTATACAAAAGTTTTATTGATTTAGTATACCATTACGATAAAATGAGTAGACAGGATACTGCTTCCTGTATACAAGTATAACTTATAAGTCTGGTCATAATTTATGCGTCCTAACTGACCACACTTTGTCAACCGATAGCTCCAAACCGGACCGATGCGTATAAAGCGCGCTTAACTGAGCTTTGGTAACATCGCTTTTAATGGTAATCAGGCACATTTACATCGAGACGGTTACAATTGGAACATGTTTTGTGGACAAAACAAAGGCGTTTCTCGGCAGTGACACTGTAATGTATTAAAGTTACCACAAACTTGTAACTGCTATAGTTTGTTACTGTTTGACTTGTTGTTTAACAAGTCACTCGAAGGTATACCTACCTGAAACTTTGATACGTTGCTTTGTAGGGCTTATTACCTTTTTCTATTAAGTAGATACAAGTATGTTTTAAGCATCAAACCATCGACGGCACATTGCTGATCACAAGCTTCCTTTCGGATTGAAAAGGGTTTCGACCACAGTCCACCACGTTGGCCAAGAGCAGATTGGGATAGTTCACACACACTTTTGAGATCATTATGGTAATTTCATCGCCAGGCCACATGGAAAACTCCTCATCATATTATTTTCCTTCACTCTTAAAGCCATTTTATAACCGACTTCCAAAAAAGGAGGAGGTTCTCAATTCGGCGCGTATTTTTATTTTATATTTAATGTATATTACCGCATATCTCCGTGTTTTCTAAACCGTTTTGAAAAATGTTTCTTTCAGTCGTTAGAGGAAGCTCTCGAGGTGGTCCCATAAAAAATTCTGACTCCAAATCCTCAACCCTGACGCTAAAAAGTTAAAAATAAAAATTCTTTCCAAAAACCGACCTCCAACGCCACTGTAAAGTAAAAAATAACAGGTATAGGCAAAGTTGACGCATCAGGATCGCCCGACTTCAACATAGTGGGTAGAAATCAAAAAAATCAAATCAAACCATGGTGTCTTAGTGCCAAAAAAATTTTACGAGATATTTCACCGCGGTTAATTGCCTCATCTGGTGACAGAAGGGCTGGCTCATTTTTTGCGCAAAGGATCAGCCTGGCTGTCCAGTGCTGAAATGCAGCCAGCATTCTTGCCACCATTCCACGCGGGCATGATTTATAAATCATGCCCGCGTGGAATGGTGGCATATGGTTACTATATATAGTAATTAGGTTAGGCTAGCTAGCTTTAAGTTCTCTTGTATTATTTTCAATAAAGGTAGAAATCAAAATTATTTTTTACTTTACAGTGGCGTTGGAAGTCGGTTTTTTGGAAATAATTTATTGTGACTTAAATTTCATAGTATATACAGATAGCAGTACTTATCTATATATATAAAAATGAAACCCGTTTTCCTTGGTCACGGCATCACGCGTGAATGGCTGGACCGATTTCACTCATTCTTTTTTTGTTGTATTTGTTATTATTAGGAGAAGGTTCTTACGGAAAAAATATTAAGAAAATCTCTCAGAAATATTGAAAAATATACATTTAATTTTGCATACTAAGGCGGTACGAAGTTCGCCGGGTCAGCTAGTGTTATCATAGAAATATGGAAATTAATATCGCCAGTTCAAAAAAAAAGTTAGGATAAGATCTCAGCAAAAATAGCGGAAATTTCATTTAAGTAACTACTATACTAACAATAATCTTTCCTGTTTCTATTTAATAATACTTAGAGTGGCAACATGCATGAAAGTAAAAAAAGAAAAAGTAAGCAGTGCATTGTGCTTCTTAATGCCACCTACGTGCATTTGTGTAAACATAGGATATTTAACTTTGCTACGAGTTGTAATAGAAGGAGCTCCTATACAATGGGGGTCAACAATATTGACATAGTTAAGAGTTAGTCGGAGTGGATGGAAAATGTAGTTAGTAGAAATTGAAAACAACTTATAGATAGTTTTAAAGGGTATCGGTAACTATTTTGTTGTTGAAACTACTATAATTTGTAGTCCCTACTCGTAGATCAAGATTCGTAGAAGCTCTTTCTACTTAGAAAAATTCTACGTTTCTAGTTACCAGGAAATTACCAGGTATTAGTGAAAATGAATAAGGTTAGACAAGACAGTTAGGTAGGTAATTCTTCTTAAATTCAGGGTCAAAAGATAATAATTATGTAGTTGATTTTTAAAGCGATTACATGGTAATATTCAGACATCTTGTCAGGGGCCACATTGTTTTGAGGAACGGAACGCTTTGCTACTCTACTCTGGTTGTTACTTGTAGAACTCAAACAAAAATTGCACAGTATTGGATAAGGTTTTTTGTAAACCTCAAAACTGCATTTTAATCCTTCTATGAAAGTTTCTTTTACTAAGTAGGGATACAGTTTATGTTTCTACTGGTAATACTTTAACTAAAGACGGGGGACCTAAAACATTTTCAAATGTTTTACTGTGAGGTGCAAGTGAGGTAAAGGAACAATGAATCATCGATGGCAGACAAATAAAGAGCATAAGTCGAACAATAGTAATAGGAAATAAGTAACTCGGCAGTCAGCAACCAAGTCGCGACTCGAGTCGAAATCCAATTTGAAATAAGTGCCTTCTGAATTAATCCAGCCACTTTGGACCGACCGGATGAAATTTCTGGTATTTTTCACGTCTAGCAATAAAAACGACTCGGAGAAAAAGATGAGTAATAGCTCGCCCTGAGCTCGCAAGGACCGTGGAGAATAATAATAATATATGCTCATACGATGGAAACCTTTTTAATCCAGACCAGTGGTGTATTCAAAGTTGGGAACGTGTTGAGGTATTTTCTTGAGCGTGAAGAAGGATTTCTTGCGCAAAATTATTCCTTTTGCTCTTTTTTTCTTCGCGATTAACTGTCTGTATATTTTCAGCCTTTGTGTCTGTCTATTTATTGATCTGTTTATCTCTCTGTCGATTTGTCTATTTGTCTTTTTCAGTCTATCTGCTTTGCATTAACGCTCTGTTTATATTGAAATTGTATATGGGTTGCTTTGCCAAAAACCTCAATCCACGCGGACGAAATCGCAGCCATCACCTAGTAAGAAAGAAATAAGAATAAAGTTTAGAGAGGAGCATTAATTTCTCACCAAAAATTTTGATAATTATAAATTTATCTTAATACGGGTACAAAAGATGTCTGATACCTGTTCTACTAGGTACATTTCAAACTTTCAAGCGTTCATTATAATTACCTGTTCAGCAAAACGGAGAAGCCTTGTAAATTTGTAATACACGTCTCATACCTACATTTCAGCGCGGAAAGTTATCGAAAGCAATTAAATGTTAATGTCTATGCAGTGCCCTGTAATTTAAGGATTAAGTAATTCAGCTTCCAAAAGTTGTGTAATTAACATTCAGTTGAAAATTGTTGCCAAGTTGTCTGGCTATTAATTGAATAACTTCACTGTAACTGTCTTTAATACTTTGGACGGGTGATCGAATATGGCGAACCGGATTAGGAGCTTACGGATGGGTTCCAAATATTATCTTCCAAGGAGTTTTCAAGCTTAAGCTGGCTTTCGATTACCATAAGCTCATAGTAAGTGACTTATTGAAAGCAAAATTGTGATCCCGCCAATATTCCTACCAATTCAGACCATTTCCTACTAATATTATACATGCGTAAGAATGTTTGTTCGTTGGTTTATCATTCAATTATGCTGCAAGGACGGAGCAATTGATTGACGTGAGTTTTTGCATGCATATAATAATTTAAGACCCGCTAATCAACGTAAGCTTTTTTTATGCGCTGTATAATGTGAAGTAGGTGATTATTAATTAGTTAGTCGCCATTCCGATGAATTCGGTTATATGAAAACGATATTATGATATTTATTATAATTTTAATTTATTATAGATTAATTTCAACGGAGCACAATAAACTATTTCAAACAGTGAATAATAATGCGTAAACTATATGAACGTTACATACGTTATATGAATCTGAAATCCATAGTAAAGCATATAAATGCAAAAGTGTGTCTGTCTGTCTATTTGTCTGCTACGCTTTCACGGCCCATCTCTTGAACTGATTTTGATGAAATTTGGCACAGGTAGTTTGAATCCCGAAAAATTAAGGGTTTTTCCGTGGGAATCAAAAAACTTAATCGACGCGGACGAAGTTGGGGGCATCATCTAGTAAGCAAATAAATAATTTATCTTTGATGCGAAACAAGAAAACCAATATTGTATAAAGTACTTTCTTGATATTGAGACGTTACCATTATTTACAAAACAACTTCTCCGTAACTAGTTCACAATAACTAATTGGCAATTTGAACTAGAAGTTAAGTGTAACAGACAAACAGCTGTATTGGTTATGCCAACAAGTTTCTTGTGCCTGCCAGAGAGGTAACTTGTACTAGAGGCGATGATGTCTCGCAAATCGACCTCCCCTCAAGTAGGGAAAAAAAAACAAATCTAGTTGTAAATTTTAACTGCTTAGATTCTAGGGCACTTGTACGGGAATTGTGATTGCCACATTGAGACAACAAGAATTGATATAATTGGCTAAATTTATTCATTCCTGTTGCATCAGTGCTATATGGCCGGTAGCGAGAGGGTTTGATTGCAATCATGACATTTTTGTACTCAATTTCGTCAAAATCACTCAAGTCGATGCAGGGCCGTGAAAAGATAACAAACACAGACAGGCAAACAAATTTCGTATTGGTATGGTATTACAATATCGGTATGAAAGAATAGATGGGCAGCGCTAATATTTTAGTAGGACTAAAACAGGGTTAGATTAAATCTTTGTATAACTTAGTTTATCTCTATATAACCTGATGTATGAAATCTGTAACTCTATGGTTTTCAACTCAATAATACCTGCCATACTTGAACTTCAAACTGGATCAGTTAGCGCCATCTTAACGCCCCTCTGAACATTCATAGGTAGGGATTATTGAGTTATATTCCCTTTGAAGATGAAAGGATCATGTCATATTATACATTGATGAATGGAATGTGTATTAGTAATATTATCTGTTATAGATTTTATGGATAACTAGCTGTGTTTTGTGTCTTTGTTTATAATAATTATGGTAAGGAATATTTTTTTACTTTTCCTTTTCCTAACTAACTAAACAAACAAATCGCAGAAAACTCGAAAGAAGCAGAGATTAGTAACAGCTAGAATATTCCCTCAAAATTCAAAATCATAAACTATGACTTCACGGTGTGCAGGGCCAGCGCCAACGGAGTCCTAATAATTAACTACGATAAAAGCGCCGATAACTGCTGTTATGTGAGTACACTATGGTTTACGGGTTTACATTTATTGACCGAGCGAAACGAAGGTCTCTGAGTCTACTTGGGTGAATTGGCACTTGTCCGTCCGTCCGTCCGTCCGTCCGTCCGTCCGTCCGTCCGTCCGTCTGTCCGTCCGTCCGTCCGTCCGTCCGTCTGTCAGAGCATTATAACTTCTGAATTACTGAACGCAATTACTTCAGCTTTAAAAATAATATGTAAACCAATGGCCTCCCGCCGAATATGGCTTAAAAAATAATAAAAATCTTTATTTCAGGGGGGCTCTCATAGAAGCGAATGCGAAGTAAAATATTTTTTATAAAGTTACATAGGGTTGCGGTATATCATTTTAAAGATAATTAGGAATAGAGTCCAAAAATATTTTTTTTTTATTTTTTCCCCCAAAATTGACGAAATGGGGGGCTTTCAAAGTGGTGATTTTCTAACGTCCAAAGATGACCTCAGAACTCTAAATTTTCTGAAAGGATGAGCCTGAAACTTGATCAATTATTTCAATTATATCCTGTACTTGAACAACAAATACTAAAATTAGATAAATATTGTAAGGAAACGGAATTATTTAATTTAATTAGTTTACTTCCATCATTCAGTACTAATATTACATTTTTTAAATTAGTACTAATAATTATCATTCAGTACTAATTTAATATTTTTAGTACTAATAATTTTAATATTGTCCGCAGAAACCCTGACAAACTGGAGAAACTGCTTCTAACGGTTAAAGTGGAAGGAAAGAGACCAAGAGGACGTAGCCTTATGCATTGGGCCGACCAAATTAGTAGGTACAGACAGATCAAGATGGTGTAACATCGTGAAAGAGAAGATACTCCGTGGTAAAGATCACGACCCTCAGCAGTGAGGTTGACGATGCATGGAAGAGGACTAATATTTTAAACATAAAAGTGATCTGTCTGTATATTTGTATGTATATCTGCCGCTCTGTCTGTTTTAAATGTTTTCACGTTCCATCCGTTTGACCGAATCAATTTGGTACAGATAAGTTGCACTCTTTTGAACCTAGTGAATACCAACACGCAGTTCAGATGGTAAATGAAGACCTTCAGCGAATAGCGGACTGGTCGGAGAGTAACTCGTTGGTTCTCAATCCCTGTAAATCTAAGCATATATTTTTTGGAACTAGAGCACAAATTAATAAAATTAATTTTAACTCGGCCAGCGTTTGTTTAATGGGTAATGCGTTGGAGCGTGTGTTTGAAGCCCGTAACTTAGGTTTGCTTATGGACTCGGACTTAAGGTTCGAAAAACATGTAGCCACGGTAGTGCGAAACTGCTTCTTTCGGTTAAAAATTTTATACAAGATCCGTAAATATATTAGCCAGGATGTGCGGATTCGGCTGGTGGAAGCTTTAATTTTATCTAAGCTTAACTATGCTGATGTGGTCTATGGTCCTCGTTTGCTGATCAGAACGAGCAAGCTGGTTCAGCGAGTTCAGAACGCGTGTGCACGATTCTGTTTCGGCATCCCTCCTAGAACTCATGTTACACCTTATTTAAATAAACATAAGCTTCTAAAAATGAGATCTCGGAGGAAGTTACACCTTGCGAGCTTACTTTTCGGAGTTTTTAGAAGTGGTAGACCATCCTACATTTATGATAAGCTGGGAAGAATGTACGAGGGCCGAGATCATTTCAGAGGTGCACGTAAGCCTTTAAGTGTTCCGCAACATTGCTCAGCTGCGTTTAGGGGCAGTTTTAAATATGCGGCGACCCGATGTTGGAACAATATCCCTCCACCCATTCGGGAATGCCGCAGTAAGTATACTTTTAGGCGTAAATTAAAACAGTATATTTTGATAAAACAAATGGATCATGAAAATGTCGCTGTTGATATATCAATTATATAGTTAGGTATTTAATAAATATTTTGAAAGTAGATATATTTAATTTGTAGCACATACGGCGTATAATTGATTTAATTTATTTGCATGTTATCTTCTATTGTATAATATATTATTTATAATTATATATTTAAGATCGTTTTAATATTTGTATAATATATTTATTTAATATTTACTTACATAATATTATGTTGTTTGTTGATTATCTTGCTTTGGCCTTTAATATGAATAACCCTTATGTATATGCTTTGACTTAGGTTTGTAGTGAATTAAGTATGTGTTAATTGTTTGTATAGTTTATAGAGGTATCCGTTGGCTGTGACGTCACCCGGGTCACAGCTGAAAATCAGCGTCCAGCTTCATGCATGCATTTATATGTATGATGCTGGGCATACGGCTGAGCTGTACACCCATTCCGGGTGGTGTCACAGACAAACATAATTTTGTGTGTACAGCTATGTATGACAGATGTTTGTCTGTAACACCATTTGTGAATAAATGTGTTTTCTTTCTTTCTTTCTTTCTTTCTTTCTTTGTTCTGAAAAATCAAAGAGATCCCACGGAATTTTCGAAAAATCCTAAATCCACGCGGATGAAGTCGCTGTCATCATATTATGTGTTTTATGCTTGAAATAAAGTTGTATTTATACATTTTCCATTTCTACATAGTCTAGTTTTAAAAACACTTAATCAATAGGTGCTGTGAGAAAACACATTCAAAAACTGATGCATTCAAGTGTATTCTTAGCATAAAGTGCAACCTACGCTCAATCCATATTTACCCACCAATCGATTGTCAGTAATAACTTGAACGATGTGCTTAGACATGGATAGATACAGCAACGATACGATTATAATCACACTGGGGACTTTTTGTTTTACAACTTTTTGTCGTGACCCTATGATTAACCTGAGCATACACGACACAAATAAGACACGACACAACTTACAGGACTGTTGTCAATCATCGAACTCTTTCTAATGACTCTCATTTTGACTCAATCAATCTCAAATTGATTTGCCTATAGTCCGACATAGGTACTAAAATTCTACATCAATGAGTCCGACAAACTTACCTTGACCCGGTTACAGCGTCGCTAGTAATATTTATGCAAAATAAAATAAAAACAAATACCAAACAGGCATAAAAATTAGTTACAATTTTGGTCACCGGTTCAGATAAGTTTGTGGAACTATAATTAAAAAAAATAATGCTATCACTTTTTGGCAACCCTAATATTCTTTTGCCAAAAAGCATTACAAAATTAAGCAGTTTAAATGTTCTTGTGCAAGCGGCCATAAGTTTATGATTTGAGTTGAGTTATTAGTTTATGAACATCTAAATTAAATCCTAAAACTACATATTTAGTGGCAGTTTATTTTTCTTCAGTTTTTTCGTGATTTGCCGGTAATTAGGTCGCTAGTGTCATCATAGGCTTAGACTACCAAGCGGCCATAAAACGTAAAAAGTAAGCATGCCTACTGCGGTGGCATTACCCGGCGTAGCGAGAATTGTCTGTGCAAACAACACAGCGGTCAAAATGGAAGCCCTATTGTGTTAGAATGTATTCATTTGTATGGAAAACCTAATATTGACTGTACAGAACCTGTTTCTTCCGTAAACATTGAGTGCAGGGATGGAGTCATCCCATGATTGTGACTCATGGTAGGCATATTAAGGAACTTTATAATAGTCTCTTTTCTCTAATATATTATCGCTTTCAAGACCGCTGTTAGAATGAATGCACTGGTCAAAGGCCACTTATTTTAGCCACATTTTCAGCCAGAGCAGAGGCTTCGAAAAGCTTTATTTATAACGATTTAGAAATGAAGACGAATTTAGAAGGAAATTATTATCATTTAATTAGCTTTTATTTGACGTGGATTTTTAATCAAATTGACCTCAATATTACGTAATTTGAGGTTAACCTTGATAAAATAATTGTGAATTTTTACTTAAATCAAATCACTTGTCAAGAAGTAATTTACTCATGAAATAAGGAAAATAAATAATTTGAACAAAACAGACCTTTCCATAAAATTTTCTGTTTTGGAATATTCGCCAAAAATTTCATGGTTATCGCAAATTATATATGCTTAGTTATTAGTAATTAAGCGCCAAAGCTCGTCAAATTCGACTTAAGATTTTATTATAAAAAATCTAAATTATAATAACTGTATCGATATATTCTCATTTTCTCAGCTGTTTCGTATCAAATTTAAAGTATATTGTTGAGTTATGTAATACTTATAATGACTTCTGAGAAGAAATAGAGCTCTTTTCGTAAAATGTTTCTATAAAGAAAATATAGGTACCGTGTGAACTCGTGTGTGTATCTGTCAGTATATTAACAATTATTACCCAAAAGGTCGAACTCGTCAGGAACTCAAATATATCTTCTGTAATTAACTAGAACTCGAATTAAAATTAAAAACCAACTAATTAAATGAAAGACCGATGCATGTAGAATATCGAAGGCAATATAGATAAGCGCCGACATCGTAAATTTTATAGACACTTAATGGGTTTATTTATGTACCTTCACCATCTTACATCGAAATCCTACACTCTTTGTAGGTAATTATCATTTTGTCATGCACGTCCAATTAAATCTTTTACAAAATAATTCGTCTGGTATAATAAAATATTTATTATCACTAACATGACTAAGAAATTATGGAGTTTATTATTTGATAGTTACATCAACTATATAATTGTATTTCTTTGAGGTAATGATAACGAAAGTATGGCTATAATACCCAGTTCATTCAAAACATAAATGATAAATGATTTATGTAGGACAACTTGTGACACTTATGATACGTCAAGACTCCACCACCGGTTCGGAAATTAATTCTACTGACACGAGCTGGCAAGAAACTCAGCAGTTGCTCTTTCCTTAAAAAAGAAAAAGGTTACAATAAGTAACAATACAACACATACATTACGTTACGACGATATTATACGATATAATTCGTTTTAAAATTATTGTTTGCTACATTTGCAATATTTCTAGTTTTGCTGTTCGCAATCTCTAAAGTAAACAGATTAAGTACATGATATTCTGTTGTAAAATGTAGCACTTATTTTAGAACATCAATTTACTACTTTTTTATTTATTAGTAACAATATGAAAAAATATCTGGCAGTTTGTTACCTTTTTACTACCAAACCACATATTAATAAATTACTATGTGACTAATTTTGACAAAGTTTGGTACCTAGATATGAAAATAGACACGGGTCACTTTTTATCTCAGAAAATTATTATTAATTAATTATTATTAAATTATTAATTATTATTTTTTGTTATTAGTTCCTTTCCTGGTTGCCTGGAAGAGATCGCTTCTCAGCGATAAGGCCGCCTCTTGTACAGTTTTCCATAATTTCTTGTATTCTAAATGTGTTTTATGTATGGTGTACAATAAAGTATATTTTCATTTCATTTCATTATGAGATTTCCGAGCGATTACTACACTAAACTATTGACATACTCCATGCGGACGATGTTATGCAATCATTTAGTATTATGTCAAAACGATTAAAATACCAGCCGCCTTGCCTATATTAAAGTGTACCATGATTTTTCAAATACAACATGTTGTAAACACAAATAAAACTTTTATAATCGTCGTAGCCATCCTACGCATTACATAGTTTATAAATTAATTTGTCTTACGACTCCGGATTTCCGTTGTTTGACACGTTTTTGCTAATAAAGGCTTTGTAACAAAACGAAAACTACTTAGGTGGTCTCTAATTATCATTCAACGTACATGTATCATGTGAAAGGCATGGCTATAAAACTGGTCCCGGCTTCTTTTATGGGTTAAAAAGTTTTATCTGCACTTTTAGTTTTATCATTAAGGACATTAATTTTTAAGTCCATGTTTTGTGACTCTGCAAATTAATTTGATAAGATTCCTTTTTTTTTGAATATAAATCTCCAAAATTATAAAAAAATGTGATGAGCGTGATGTCTCTATATACATATCAATACCTACTTGGATATCTTTATGTACGAGAATAAGCCTCGTATTAACTAGGGGACAAATGTCACGCGACACATGTCGCTAGAGAAGTCACGTCACATGTCAGCGACGTAGCTCAACTTCGCCTGAATCGAACGACAAGGCAACAGGCAACTATTGTTGCCAATGGTTGCGAAACAAGATGTCGGGCGACGTAACTCGACATCGCCCAATGTCGCCCGACATCTCTAGCGACCTCTTTTTGATCGTAGCGCTTTGTAGGCGAAAGTGCTTGCATGCAGTTTTCATCTACAATTTAAACGGAATCCTTACGGAGCCCCGTTTAAGAGTTAAAATATTCGTAGGCGCTTACTTGTAGTATTATCTACACACATTAATGCGTGTTCATAATACTAGGTAACGTGTAAAACAAATATCAAATAGATCACGCAATTACAGATGGCTCGGAAGTATTCCCTCGAATAATGATAGTCTGGGAACAAAACTTTAAACAATTCCCGAAAAGTTACAACCAATTTGGACGATAAACGCATTGTAAAATCCACGTTGCCGGCCAATCAACCCTCGCGTATTACGGGAGAATGGGCGCAGACTGATACAGGGCTGATAATATCATTGTTTGGGCGTAACTGATCTCTATGGTTACTGTTTAATGTGCGAGTACGGATGGCAAGCAAACTTAATGTAATTTATAGTTTTAATAGTCCAATGCCGTGTACTAACGTCCTCTTGTTTTGTTTAAGAGCTAAGACTAGAGCATGACTAATAACACGCCTTATAATGCAGTTATGTGAAAAAGATTGAAACATGACTGTTTTATCACAAGTCACATAATATTATACTTAATAGTATTTTTACCAAACACAGCTGAACCAGTAACTAGGTGTATAATTTAATAATATGTTGCATAAATGTTGAGTGATCGAATTTATGTTTCTCATAGTTTTGCAATATGTAGAGGGCGAACTAACCATACGATAAGAAAAATTTCAAGTAACTTTTTCAAGTAAGCTTATTTTTAGACAATAATGATCCAATTTGAGTTTAAACCACATTCAAATTAAGTTCCCACTAAGTAAAGACATCCACTATGGTAACAACTTAATAGTAGGTAAGTTGTTTGAAACCACAAACAAAATTACTTACTTTAATTTCAACTGAATTACCATAAACTATTTACTAAGTTAACTAGTTGAGTTAAAATCAGGTTTAAATATATGTCTACTTATGTTTACTTACGTGCCAGATTGTATTAGGGTTAGAGTAATGATGTGCAGCCGTAGGTATTTATTTTTATTTTATCGTACCTATTTCTAAATTAAAAGAAACAGATTGTTATCGTTTCAAACCTTACTTCGTTTATGTTACTTCTAACTAAACTTTTAACTAATTTTTTTAAGCGACATAATGTACTATCTACAGTGTCGAGAAAAAAAATAGCAATAAAATCGCGAATCATTTGTTAATGCTACACATAGAGAAATCTAGTTTACTTGTGAATTAGTTATCATCGTACTGCATAAATAACAGTATCCAGAATAAATCAAACAAGTACAATGAAAATGCTTATTAAATTATTACTACTATTAGGTACTTGTACCTACCAGTTCTGTGTAAATAATATTTAAAAACAATATAGGTAATGCATTAATTGATAAAAACTATAATTTTAATAAATCATCCTAAATGAAAGTGATGTGCCTACTCCGTCAATCCATTTACTTACACGTAATCGACGTTTAATTTCCATCAAAGCTAGATTTATTACTGGGAACGAGTTATTTCGTCGGTAAACAAATGTTTTTAAGCCGATAATATTACCATTCTGTGGATTTGATTGAATCCGCAAATAGCTTCCCATGGATACAAAACAGAGATGTGTTATGTTCAGATGAAATATCGATGTTGTACAAATTAGTAGTTGTTTTTTTATCAGGCGGAGTTTTTTGGATAATGAACTTTCAAAAAGCCTTCATTAGGATGGTACTCGCTGTAATAATTAAGGAACTTAAGTACAAAATTGCATACCTCGGTTTCGGTGCGTTCTCATCAGTCACTCAGTATTCGAGTTTTATTAAATACATAGAAATTTAATAGATAAATGTAGATTGAAAATTGGAGAAGAATAATTATAATAATATTGCAATATCTTTATAACTTCGTTTAATTAACTGAAAACTTAATTAAAGATTTAATTAATTATTTGAAAAAAGCAAAATAAAATAATAATAATCCTAAAACTTTATAACTGTAAACCATTAATAAAAACCAATTTTTTTTCCAGCATCGATATTCTTATTGTTCAAGAACATCACTACGGAGGAAATGACATAGTGCGTGATATGCGGAAATGTATTTAATGAAACGCGAGGGAGAGCGGGCGTTTGCGTGGGCCCTTACTAGCACTCACACATACAAATCACCCCACCATAAAGGAACTAGCTTTTTTTGAGGCTTTTTTCCGTGACTTCGCTTGCTTTGAAGTAGATTTTTCAAGATCTTTTTGGTTTTTTTAAAATGAAACTTTGTCCCATTTTTTTTTTGCAACTGATTGGATAGTTCATGTAACAACTTAATTAAGTATCTACATAGTTTGGTATTAATAAACTACTACCTGTTGCCTGCGGTATCAACTACTTGGCAAATGTCGCAAATTAGAATCCTATACTTACTTCATTTTTTTTTGTAATATTATGTCCTTCAGAATACAATAGTAAAGTTACGGAAGATGCGAAGAAAATAAGCCATGATAATTAATGTAGTGAGACATCCAAACGGGAATAAACTCAACCTCGCTCACTCATATGCTGATATGCAACTGCAACTGCAGTCATAACTGCCCAGTCAATGAAATACGCTTTAGGTAGGTATCCGTTGTCCTCGCTATTACTTTTTGTGAGTTAGATTTGTTACTTAGTTCAATTTAACAAATATAAATACTACAGACAGACTAGATATTTGATTTTATTAGCATGGATGTATTTTAAACACTTGTGTGCGTATCTGTACACAATTAATGTAGCTGTGTGCAGCTGTACGTCTGCGAATGTGTGAATGTGGTGAAACGATACGAAGCGATTAATAAAGATAAAGCACGTTAATTTTACAGTTAATGTTTTTTGATTTAAACATTTTATTTGCCGAAACTTTTGTCGGTGTATAATATAAATTAATTTTCATGTTGAGTGTTACTAAATTATGGTTTCCTATTTTCGCTCTTCGTGTGAATGGAAATGTTTTTCATAATGGAAATGGCGTGTTTGAATTAAGTACGATTGCATGTTGCCTATATTTTCAAAATCACTAAACTTGAAACATTAATCAATAGACGGAATTTGGGCCGCAGCAATTTCCACAAAAAGAGCATTAAAATTGAGACAGTAAAATATAGCGGTATTAGCTATTACCTATTCTGTGGTATTAGTCTCGGGACTGCGTTGGCCTATTGCAAATTATAAGAAAATTTCTTGTGTCTTGTAAGAAATGTATTATAAGACATTCAGTCACAATGGTTGTTGTATGAGAGACCATACATATTACAAGATATTTTTTCTTGTGTCGGATCAGACACGCGGATACAAATATAAGACATTACTCATAAGACACAAGACATATTATATAATGCGCAATAGGCCTTAGCTATTCAGGCGGAGGTTCGATCCTCGATTACTTCTAAAGGTTCGGGGTTATTTGTTTGTTTATGCAATCAACTAATAACATTTTGAGGATTACTTGCCCAAAAAATTTTAAGAATGACAATCAATGGTGTGTATTGTGCTAATCCACGCGATGGACTGAAATCCTGATATTATTTGAGGTATAACTAAATTAAAAACTAAACATTAAAAAAATCATTCAAAAGGCTGCAATGGGGCAATGTGCCCAGAATACTGGCTCCGTTACCCATCTGAATAGCCAAACTTATAAATACTATATATAATTATATACTTTGAGGTATTACATATTTTTTCTAAAGTTTCCAATTAATTTTGCTGCTAGCTAATATTGTTATAAATAAAACACAGTTTAGCAACCGTGCAATTACCTTAACAGTAAATTGCCAGCGGGCGTACGAGTATAACCACGCGGTACAATAAAAATGTCAAACCATAGTCACCATGCTTACCATATGGCGAAAATGTTTTCATGAGTATAATTATTGTATTGGACAAAGGTTAACGGAGCTTATTAATAAGGAACATAGTTACATTTTGCGAGATCGCCCCGAGCCAAACCGATAATTTGGGGCTAACCCCGGGAGACGAACAATCTCCATCGATTTCCATGCTGTGATTTACACTTGAATTGTATTAGACTTATAATTCGCCTGCCAATTATGTATTTTATGGGGCAGCTGGGATCGAAACTGGGATGAAATTATTGTTAGGAAATGTGATTAACAATCGTTTGGGAATGATTTCACTTGCGTGCAGTGGATATTATATTTGGCTGTATATATTTGTTTATGTCGGTATTATTTCAAAGATTTAAAAGATTATTATACAACTCATAAAAATAAAATATATGTACTAAATATGACTACGATATACCACCACGGTTGAGCTTTTAATAAAATTATTATAAGCGTAAAAGTGACTGCAAAATATAAAATACCAACTCCACCATAAAAGCAAGGCCGTGAGAAACATAAACAAATGTAATGAATTCCAACCCCCATGAATACGATATAATGATGCGTTTTGGCCGTTAATAAAATATAATTCGTAAAAAGCTCGCAATA
Source organism: Erebia aethiops (assembly GCA_923060345.2). Classification (NCBI taxonomy): domain Eukaryota; kingdom Metazoa; phylum Arthropoda; class Insecta; order Lepidoptera; family Nymphalidae; genus Erebia; species Erebia aethiops. The sequence continues at coordinate 17,214,693 of OV281087.1, forward strand.
AACCGGCGGCCCGCTACAAAATATTATACTGCAATAAATAATGGTACACCCCGAATTTGGCGATCGGTGCACGCTCAACTAAATATGTGCACAACCCTACATTTAAATTTGATTCAATTCATTGTAGGACATAAAATGTTCAGCGCGGACTTATTATTTATTATGACCCCGCATGTGTCTCCCAAAAAACACAAAGAGACATTCGAGATTATTACATCTTGCCACGTTTAATTGTACACAATGGGTAAACAACAAAAGCTGAATTTTACATTCGTAACAGTTGCTAGCAATTCATAAATGCGATGGGTAGACTCGATAAAAGAGAGCTTTCGTTGCGGCCTTGGTTTTGTATCAAATTTGAATGATAAAGCCCGATAAGTTCGGCCCGTTCACAGCACGTGAGTACATGAAGATATATTAATCTAGTTGGGGTTAAATTGTTATTAAAACTATGATTAATGATGCCCGTTAATGGCCCCTAGATTAAGGAGCGGGCTACACGCAACGTTTAAAATCTACGTAGTAGACGTTGAGGATGAATTTATCTTCATCATCAGAGCGTTAGCTTCGATTATAAGACTATAACTGGGTAGGACGTGGTCCTTGATTCGGTGTGGTAAATTGAGGAATTCCGGCCCTACAAAAATGTAATTGACCGCTGCGTCATTCGTTAAAGAGACGTTCAGTAGACGTACCTTTTATTCGTACGTAAATCAACAAACACAGTGAAAAGAAGGTTTAATATGATACTTGTAGGTAGTATTGTAAGGTACATTGATATCGTTAGTAATTATAAATTTTGACTTTCTTATGTAACTCGAGAATTTAATGTTAAAGTACATTTAAAATTTTATAAATTACATGAGGTTGTGATTAAATGTACCTATACTTTTCGTCGTCGATGAGTGAATGGATGAAAGAATGCTTTATTTTTACACCAAAGATCAAAATAATTATGCTTATAATTGCATTTAAGTGCTCAGTGGCACTAAATGGTGGTGACCTTGGATTAGCGAAGATAGCATTGGTAGAAATTATGATTTTTCATATTATGAAGTTGTATTAGAAAGAAGATAAAGATACTGGTTAATGCCGAGGTTTTTTTTTTATCCACTACAAGCTAGCCCTTGACTACGATCTCACCTGATGGTAAGTCATGATGCAGTCTAAGATGGTAGCGGGCTAACCTGTTAGGGGCATGGCAGTTATATTAAACCCATACCCCTTCGGTTTCTACACGGCATCGTACCGGAACGCTAAATCGCTTGGCGGCACGTCTTTGCCGGTAGGGTGGTAACTAGCCACGGCCGAAGCCTCCCACCAGGCCAGACCAGGGAAAATTCAGAAATTATAAATTCCCAAATTGACCCTGCCGGGGATAGAACCCAGGACCTCCGCACGTTAAGGCAACAGCACTACACACTGCGCCATGGAGGTCGTCAAAACTTACATACCATAACATAACAGGTTCATAACTTACAAACCAATTTTGATATAAACGGTTATTAACTCATAATGAGCAAAGAAAATTTCACATCACGTCAAAGTTTAACCGCTGGGCGGTTTATAAACAGAATTATCCTGTATGGCCCGGGGAGTCTGCTCCCTACGATTCCATATGATAAACACGCTGATACTCCAAGAGTCCACGTGCTCACTAAATTGAAGAACTTTGACTTCAGCACTCCCTACCCTAGTTGATGGGACTGCTGAGGTATGTGCGGTATGCCTTCCAATATCTATAGAGATACTTTTCTTGAAATCCGACTTGTTTTAAAGCCTCGTATCCAGTTGTTAAAATTATGTTACAGTCACTGTTAAATATTGACCGCCAATAAATTCAAAACGGGTTGTTGAATTCGAAGTATAATTTTGGACCAAAAGTTTACCTGAATCATGGAGGTGTGAAATAAGATTTGTGCAACCCACTTAGCTTTTTATTGGTGTTCAAAATTCACTTTTACTGTCTGTCGTGCAACTTGTCGTAAGTGTATGAATGAAATAATATTTTTAATAACACTTCGGATGGGTGACCTACCTGAAACTGCACGGGTTTGTATATTACAAGAACTTACTGTTGTCTTTTTAAAGGGTTGTTGTATCTAATCTGATATACCTACTCACTTTGGATACAGTAAGCTCTTCGACTATTTTATCGGCTTAAGGTAAACACGGTCGTAAATTTTACTACGGTAGGTATGAATCGTTCAGGAAACTCAGCATCAAATCTAAATTTCGCTACTTTCTCTGTTGTTTTGTGTCAGAATCGATGTTTTACTTTCAATACTCTGTACACCGTACATTTAATAATTTTTATAAAAACAATATTACTGAAATAAACTATATTTTTTCAGGTAAGATTTTTACAATTGGCCAAACAGCCTTAGCTTAGGATTTGGAATTTGAACATTGAAATGTGATCACTGAGCCTTGCTTTTACTATATTTATCTTTATCCATTTCATTTTTAAGTCCCGTGTCCGCGTAGATTTAGGATTTCTAAGATCTATAAATAAAATAAATATATAAGCCTTTATGAACTGAAAATTGTTTACTAATATTTCTTCCAAGATCTATAGTATATAGGAAATGTAAATCCATAATTTAAAATTTTTATGCAGCACTAGCTAATGCCCGCGACTTCGTCCGCGTGGAATTTCCTCGAGTACTCCTTAATTTTCCGGAATCAAAATAATATTGTAGCCTATAGTCAAAATAATATTGTAGGTCCTCAACTATACCCATTTAAAATCACGTCAATCCGTCGCTTTGTTGCGGAGTGGTTGAAGGACAAGCCAACCAACTAACAAACAAACACACCTTCTCATTTATAATATTAGTATGACTAGGCATACCTATCCTGAAATGGGTTGCTGAACCTTTTAAATTGAACCGAAATCCAGCGATCTGAGCTTTGCTATAAAGTTTTTAGTATCTTGCCTTTGAGCCTTCGAGCATTTAAATATGGCATCCAGAAAATTTTGTCTTTTTTTGCTACGTCATATACCTACATGGAAATTATTATTGCAGTGTTCACACACGAATGATAACCATGTCGTTGTTTTATGTTATAGAGTTGTAAAAACATTTATGGCATTTGTATGGTACAAAATGCGCTTCTCCACATGACTCTACAGCACCAACATGGTCGTTAAATCAAGACCACGTCACGGTGACATTGTTATGTGCAACCGATCCCACAACAAACGACCCGGACGAAATCAATCGAACGGGGTTTTATTGGCGTACAGTATGTTAATATTACATGCCGCTATTACAGCCGCTACCGTTGATATGGATAAAAAATACCTACCAAATAAATACAGTTCAGTAGAAAAAACCTCATTTCAGTGTCAATTGCTTATTTATTAATAGACGATGCCCGCGACTTCGTTCTCGTGGATTAAGTTTTTTAATCCCGTGGAATATGATTGATTTTTCGGAATAATGTTCTTCAGTAGGATGGAAGGTATTTATACCAAATTATAAAATAGTTAAATTTTGCTTTCTATACTAATGCTAATATTATAAATGCGAAAGTTTGGATGGATGGATGTATGGATGGATGTTTGTAACACAATCACGCCAAAACGGTTGAACGGATCTGGATGAAATTTGGTACAGAGATAGATTATATTCTGGAATAACACATAGGCTACTTTTTATCCCGAAAAATTAAAGAGTTCGTCGGGAACCAAAAAACCTCAAACCACGCGAACGAAGTCGCGGGCATAGCGACTGCATCTCTGTTAAGTATTGAAAATTATGTTGTTTTTTTAATATTTATGGGAAAGATAAAAAAAATATCTGGAAATCTTGAGTGCATCGTGGGTATTTCTTTATGTCAATGTGCTACAAAAAAAGATTTCCACGTGCACCATAGCGAATGAAAATTCGATACTAAAATTTGCATAATCAATACCAAAGTCATTGATGTTGATGCACCCCGCGGCCTGTAATAGTGTATTATAGTTTATTGGCAAACTTCCACCAGCTTACACACGTACTTTATGCGCACGGAATTGAAATTAAAGCATTATTTCATGCAAACGACCGCCTATAACGACATTATTTTGATATAATCTATGTAAACGTTAGCTAGTTTTAGACTCGATTATTGATATAAGCTCGTTTGTTTGCGTGTAAACAAGGTGGGTAATTGGTTTGCTTTTTTTAAATGGTTTTAACGAATACCATAAAATGTTATATGAAATTGTTGAAACGAACGAAAAATGTTATATGAAATGTAAATGTTTGGAACAGCCTTTATCGATTTATCTTCGACTTTTCATGTACCTACTTTAACTAGGGTCTGCGTATTGTTATAGACCCATGTATGGTATAAAGCGATTCCCATCTGACCTCTAGGACCAGCTAGCGTAAGCTCAGGTTTAGAATAAATAATTTATATTCTTACATTAGGTAAATAATAGGTTAAAAACTATCACTAGATGTTAGTGATAACAACTTGGAATAAGGACCGTTTTCATTTAAGCTTTAATCCTCCAATTCGCAGACAAACAGACAGACACACTTTTGAATTTCTAATATTAGTATGGAATTTGAGTAATTAAAGTGTCAAAATATTTTGCAAAATCATGCAATTCATTTAACCTTGAGATAAGTTTATTACAAATGTCCAGATCTCAAAGATATTGCAAGTCATTTCTTTAACCTAGAGAGGGATAAACGTTTTTTTGTCCACTCCAGTCAATCATCATATCTTTAAAATTTCACTTGTCATGATTTACATTATCATACAACGTTAATATTTAATTCTTGATTGTCATACATTATTGATTAATGTCATTCAATTAATTTGACATTTGCTAATTACGTAGTCAATTATTAATTACCTACCTACTTAGGGCCGGGCGCATTTTACTATCGATATTATGGTTATAATGTAAGTTAATTTGGTCGGGCAAGCCCATTTTCATCTGCACTAGTAACTTGCACAGTAGGTAGCTAACGTCATATTGTGGCGTGTTAAGGAATATTTCTTTTAACTTGTATAAATAAATCCATACCTACAGATAATTCATACAAAGTTACGCGTTAAAACAGCAAATATACTCAACAAAGTATTACATAACTTGCAAGAAACTCCGCGTCGAAACAACATTCATAATAATTTGTTCGAGCCAGTCCATTCTCATCTGCACTACAAACTTAGACAATTACGTCATAGTGCACGTAATACCACAAATTCAAGTTTACTGACCTAATAAATTTATTGTGCCATAACTAGCTCTATTGGTGAGTTATGCTTCGCTTCAACTCACTGTTTCCATTTGCTCGGAACTTTATGAACGGGTTTGATGATAAACGAGTAATTGGGCTATAGTTTTCGCCAGAAATTTTCGTTATTACAGAGAATTTTACTGAAGTTCATTATAAGTTTTTTTTTTCTTCTTAGCGGAATTTTTCTTTATTTCCTATCAAATCGACAAGCTGCTAAATTCTTTCCGAAATTGGGAAAGGGAAACTAAATTGCTTTTAGAAGGAGAACATCAAGGAACAACAACAAGAAGGAACGTCAGGACATTAATATCAGTGTAGTGGATATCCTCCTTTTTGGCCGAAATAACAGAAACGGGGTTAGATTAAAAAGTTATGGAATTTCTATAAGTGTAGATTTATGCTTTTTAAAGGTTATCTTCTCGCTTACTTTGTATAAATACCGATTATAATTAAAGGAGTATTGCAATACAAAATATCCCACTATATTATACTTCAGAAGCGGTTAATGAGACATTTTACCGTACTTTCTACCTCCTTAAATGGTACGACTTTTATACATTTGAGCTACTGGTGTTGGTAGAGCAACCTCATAAATAAAATAATACAAGAGAATTCGTCCTATTCGTCTAAATAGGACAATTATGTTACCTATATTTTTTCTTGTCTTTATATACATGTATTAATATGAAAACCCTGAATCTTGTATCAAGATAATATTATGTAACGTCTGGTGTATTACCACAATAGAAAACTTACTTTAACGACCAACCCTATATATTATATGATAAGCCTCTGTTAATAAAACTTTCGTCTAGTAAACAATAATAAAGAACTTCGTAACAATAAGTTATCAAGCTGTCACATAGCAAATACCGAAAAATAGTGAAGATTCAAGGCCCTTCCACACGAAAAAATACCTAACATCACCTTATTTTTCCACTACAAGTTAGCCCTTGACTACGATTTCCTGGTAGTAGACTATAATATAGGTAGGATCGGTTAGGGATATGACACCCTTTCTCATATTATGTCGTCTGATTACTCACAAAATCTACAATTATAGTCTATGTATAAATTTACACACTGCTAATACATACATTCTCAGTGTACACATTCGATGAAAACCCCAAGCTTGTGGGAAAAACTTAAAGGAGACTCGCAAGAATGAATGGTGAAAATACTTGACCTAGATAAGCGAAAGGACATAATATGAATGAATACATGGGTTGGAGAGAGACTTTGTATTTTTCCACTATCATTAAAATCTATAAAACAAACAAAGATGTTGTTTGGAAACATTAAAAGATGGGATTTCTAACAAATCAAAACAACGATATAAAATTTTCGCTTTACATCTTCATGTAGTTATTTATATTATAGCAGTCTTCACAGTCACAAAGAGACGTCAGTGGGGTTAAATTTCTCAGGACATATTATTATGTCTAGCTTGTATGTTCTCCATTATAAATACCTAAAAAAACATTCCCCATCTCACAGATAAGTCAGGCCCACACGCTCAATATTTATCTCGCGATACTTGCACCTAGTTACGGAGATGAGTATCATGATCCATCAATAATATCTCTGCGTTTTCTACCATCATTGGTGAGGGTTGTAACCTCTTTTAATTAGAAAGGTTTTCTTTTTATTATATTTATTTTTATTTTATATAATAATTAACTAGCTGATGCCCGCGACTTTGTCCGCGTGGTTTTAGTTTTTTTGATTCCCGCGGGAACTCCTTAACTTTCTGGGATAAAAAGTATAGCCTATTTCACTCTCCAGGTTCTCAACTATACCCATGCCAAAAATCACGTCGATCCGTTGCTCCGTTGCGGCGTGATTGAGGGACAAACCAATAAACAAACACACTTTCGCATTTGTAATATTAGTATGATTCCAGATCCATTCGAACTAGAGGGTGATTAGATATATTTTTTTTTACTGTGAGTAGAGAAAATAAGATCTAATTTCAGATGTTAGTTATAAGTTAATAACCATCTTTTAAGACCAGGGGGTCTGTGAAACCCCCGTTGCTTTAGTCGTACGTTTACGTAAAATTATCAATATGCCACCTACCTCACCTATCAAAATTTTAAAACTTGTACTTTGACACAATATTTAAGTATAAATTATTTGACGTAATTAGAAAAACTAGGGCCGGGCCGGTGGCTGAAGAAGCTGTCTGAGATACGGGGGAAACCGATTCATCTATGTGTTGTGATTAATAGTCAGAAATATAGTGATAAATATTGATCGTGCAGCATGGCCCTTAACGTAGCACTTTTGGAAGAATTCTTTTTGATGTGCAAAAGGTATTTAAGAGATACATGCTAAATCACAAATAAAGTATTATTCAAAACATGGCCGCACTCCGTATACTTTCTATTTCCGTAAAATAAATTGTAACGGTCTTCTCACTAACTTCGCAGTGTAAAGTTCCTGAAACCTGTTGACAGCGACAGTTATTTTCGGCGACCAAACTAACTAGCTGAAAGAATAACATTTCTGTCCATCAAAAACTAATTTTGTAAAAGTAATTCCAAGTTGAGTTTTCAGTTTGAAATGTGAGCTTCGTTAGGATAAACTAATTTGGAGACTTTATTTTAATTGAGGTTTGTTTTGATTGTTAGTTTTAATTACATACTTGCACGCTTCTTTGTTGCGACAAATTAGTTTGACTCATTCTTTTTTATTTATTTTTTACATTAATTTACAATCTAGAGTCGGAATCTTTGTGTCTAGCTACAATGTGATCTTATCAAACCAAATATCTAATATTAGGTACACTATTTCGCTCTCAGGGGTTGAAACTTGGATTTGATGGCAAATTTAGTTAAAATGTATTAAATTTGTGCTTCAGACTATATTTCGCTCTCTTCCTCCTCGTGGTATATACCTACAAGGTCAAGAGGAGGGCACAATCAATCCATCGTGGCCTTCCGTTCCTTTGTCTCTCTCTGTATGTTCATGTGATGCAGTCTACAACAGAAGTTTGGAGATCGCAAGCTGGTCGAGAGCTGCCGTAGAAGACAATTTATAACCATGGTCACTCTAACGTCATTGAAAAAATGGATAGAGAGAGATATTTCGTTTTTTGAGTGATGCCTATACAATTGACTATTACAATTTAACAGAAATGAAGAAGAGTAAAAAAAATATTATCAATGTTACTCTTGAGGGATTGAAGTTACTCGCGTCCGTAGGATGTACCATGTCAGGTTATAACCCTCTTTACCCTACACGTGATCCCCGGGTGGTGCCAAACGAGTAACATAGGTGGTAGGCTTCGGCCGTGGCTAGTGTAACCACCCATCGAGCAAAGCCGCGCCGCCAAGCGACTCATCTCGTGACATGATTTGTCGTGCCATGGGGCGCGTCGTGTTCCGGCGCGATGCTCGTATTAGCCAGATCAAGGGGAATGGGTATGTACCACAGCTGCGTTGTGTTTGGTGACAGGTTCCGATTTGCGGAGCGGCTGCGCCGGACGACTCGACCTGGAGGTTAGCGGGATCCGAAGCACGGTTTACCGCTGGCCGACCGCAGGCAGTAGGGGGCCCAATTGTAGGAAAGCCAACTATGAAAGGCTGCCCCGCCACCTCGCGAAAAATCCTGGGATGGCTTCCATCGTGCCGGTTGGTGACCGGAGAGAGGACCCGATGGCGATTCCCAGGGGGGTTCGGGCGTCCCCGCAGTCTCCAGTCGAGCCTTCCAAACGTGCAGTCCCTTCGTAAATTGCGAGGTCTAAGAACACAGCGCCTCGTACAACTGCCATTCCCTTTCCTATTCACTCCCACAAAAAACCCATGAAAAGGAAAAAGAATAAAAAGAAGATTAAACGGCGGCTGCACATCCTCTCCCTCAAAGTGCACCTCTCGAACATACGAGGATTGCACTCTAATCTCTCAGCAGTCCACCATCATCTAGAGACTGAGAGGCCGCATTTACTTTTTCTTACGGAGACGCAAATCAGAAAACCATCAGATATAGCGTATCTACAGTACCCGGGGTATTCGCTGGAGCATAACTTTAAAGCTCGCGCGGGGGTCTGTATGTTCGCTCGCAGTGATATCTGCTGCCGGCGTCTCCGTAATCTGGAGGTACCCACTTTTTCCACCATGTGGTGTTTATTGGATACGGGTGTGGAGCAGACTGTGTATGCCTGTGTCTATCGGTCGCACAGTGGTGACCAGGAGACAACTCGATTGTTTCAGTACCTCAGCGAGACGGCAGACACCGTTCAACGTCGATACCCAACTGCTCAAATGGTATTTCTGGGGGACTTTAACGCTCACCATCAGGATTGGTTGTTCCCATACCAGAGTACCGACCACGCTGGGAGAGAGGCGCTTAAATTTGCTCTATCGCTAGATCTCTCACAGCTGGTCCAAGGAGCAACGCGAGTTCCTGACGTTGACGGTCACACACCTAATTGTTTGGACCTTCTGCTGACTACCGACCCAGACCGGTTCTCAGTGTCAGTTGCGGCCCCCCTGGGCACTTCTGATCACTGTGTGGTAAAAGCGGTGTCGAGCTATCGCCCTTTCGACTCGGGTCCTTCCGGAACCAGGCGGCTGTGGCGATATAAGTCGGCAGACTGGGACGAGATGCGACACTTCTTCGCATCTTACCCTTGGCGGCAGATTTGCTTCTCTTCGAGTGATCCGTCGAGCTGCGAACAAGCCATATCCGGGGTGATACGTCAAGCTATGGAGTACTTCATACCATACGCTGACGTATCACTGGACGGCAAAGTTCCACGGTGGTACAACGCTAAATGTGCCGAAGCAGCGGCCCACAAAGACTCAGCGTATGCAGCATGGGCAGAAGCCCGCACCGTTAAGGCTCCGGACGTCAACGCAAAGAAGAGAGCGTTCAACCTTGCCGCCAAGTCCTACAAGAAGGTTCTTAAAGAGGCTTGTTTCAACCGTACTAACCGTATTGGGGCCAAACTAGCATCCTATCCACGTGGTAGTAAGGCTTTTTGGTCTCTCTCGAAGTCGGTTGAATCAAATTTTTGTCGTCCTTCGCTGCCTCCTCTACTCAAACCAGATGGATCGCTGGCTTTTACTGCGACAGATAAAGCAAATCTTTTGGCGACTCTGTTCGCGGAAAATTCACATCTAGATCCAGGATGTGCTATACCACCTTGTTTACCATCTTACGGCTCTGCCATGTCAGAGATACACGTTCGCCAGAATGAGGTGCTAAAAGTGCTCCGCAACCTGGATGTGAATAAGGCAAGTGGTCCAGATGGAATACCAGCAATGGTTTTGAAGACCTGTGCTCCCGAATTGTCTCCAGTTCTGACACGCTTGTTTCGCCTCTCCCTTAAGTCTGCTCAGGTCCCTAGGGCTTGGAGGATTGCGAATGTACAGCCGGTCCCAAAAAAGGGCAGCCGTGCTGACCCGGCCAACTACAGGCCTATTGCAATCACCTCCATGCTTTGCAAAAGTTTGGAGCGTGTGCTGAACAACAGGCTACTGGCATACCTCGAAGAAAATGACCTCCTGTCGGACCAACAGTACGGATTTCGACGTAATCGATCCACAGGGGATCTTTTAGTGTATGCCACGCACATCTGGGGTGAGGCCATCGAGAGGTATGGTGAAGCACTTGCTGTTTCACTAGACGTCTCGAAGGCTTTCGACCGGGTCTGGCATGAGAGCCTTTTGAGCAAGCTTCCAGCCTATGGGATACCCGCTGGCTTCTGCGACTGGATATCAGACTTCCTGAGTGGACGATCATTTCGAGTAGTCGTTGATGGCTCCTTATCTGATCTCATGGCGATCAATGCCGGTGTCCCTCAGGGATCAGTTCTCTCTGCAACGCTTTTTTTGCTGCACATCAACGACATGCTAAAACCCGGTATCTTTGGGTATGCAGATGACAGCACCGTTACAGAGAGATACATGTCCGGTCCCCGAGCTAGTGGAGCTAAGATTCTTAAGCACAGAGAGGCTTTGGTAGAACGAATCAACTTGACCTTGAAGGAGGTGTCCGACTGGGGTGACGCCAATCTCGTCAAGTTTAACGCTACCAAAACGCAAGCGTGTCTTTTCACCGCGAAACGGAGTTCATTCCCACTTACTCCGACTTTCCGAAATATATCCGTTCCAATTACCGACAGTGTCGAGCTCCTTGGTATCAACATATCGTCCAACCTCAACTTTGGACAATGCATCGAATCTAAGGCAAAAACAGCTGGTAAGAAACTTGGCATCCTCGACAAAGTCAAGCGGTACTTCACGCCGGAACAGCTTCTTATCCTGTACCAAGCACAAGTTCGATCGTGCATGGAGTACTGCAGCCATTTATGGGACGGCTCTGCCAAGTACCAGCTTGACGCATTGGATTCGGTGGATCGTCGCGCCAGGAGACTAATTGGCAACAAAGCGCTGGTCAGTTCGAAGCTGCAAAGCTTGGAACATCGGCGCAAAGTTGCCTGTCTGTCGGTATTCTACAGGATATATTTCGGAGAGTGTGCTCAAGAACTATTCGATCTGGTTCCTCCGTCGCCTTTTTATTATCGAACCGCAAGGCATCGACAAGGTCTGCACCCTTACGCAGTCGAAATTCCGCGGGCTCGTACGAAGCGTTTTGCTTCTTCGTTTCTAATTCGAACCGCTAGGATATGGAATGCCCTTCCGGCTTCCGTTTTCCCATCCTCTTTTAATATAGGTACCTTCAAATCAAGAGTGAATAGGCATCTTCTAGGCAAGCGCGCTCCACCTTAGGCTGCATCACCTCTTGCATGCAAGTCTGATTGCAGCCAAGCGCTAGCCTATATATTAAAAAAAAAAAAAAAAAAAAAACTCTAAATCAAGTCGCAAAAACCAGCTACTCAAATCACAAACAACTAACAATGTCAATGTGGTAATAGAACGGGGGTGAGTTTGATTCGGAACCAAAACAACCCCAATCATTAAATAGTGCCAGCATTAATAAATAAATGCACACAGGAAAAATAAATAGTTAGGGGTGTTTTTATCATCGTCATGGTTGACACGGGATAGTTCCCGTTTTGCTGGAAGAGCAAATTTTAGTTATAGGAAGTTCAATATTATTTTGATCTTTTAGGTTGTTCACAATATTATTTATTAAACCCCCGTGCCATGAAGTCGTCGGAAAGCACGTAGAGTTGTCGGTCCTGCGCTTGTTCTCTCTCTGGTCGTGTCGAATTTTCTGTCCCATCGGGTAATGAGAGTGAGGGAATAAAGTTTTAGTCCCACAATCACTATAGAGCCGCGGCGCGGCGTGTAGCGGCAAGCATTATTTGTACAATTATGTCACAGCTCTATAAAAACTCATATAAAGAATAATTGTCACTACGTGCCACCCCACACCGTGGGTCTGTAGTGGGGCTAGACCTTTATAGACAGAGCAGTGTGTTTGCGCACACGCTTTTGCATTACAATATGGCGCAGATAGGCCGCCGTGGCCGAAATTCGGTTGAGTGAACATTATTATTATTATTATGCAGGAAAATCTAAGTGTTCACCGAAATTTTCCCATATTAATTTAAATCAATAACCACCTTTTTATATATTGTTAAATATTTCGAAATTTATTTTAACTTAATTTTCGTTTCATAGTCACGTAAAACACTTGATGCCTCCATAAATTGCGATCCATAAAGCGGCGTGACCACATGGCGTATCGTTAAAATTAAATCTTTAATGTCACAATGAATTACCCGCAGTTATGAAGCGTTATGACCGCTAAGGAAAATATACTAACGTTACGTCCCCGTAATGGGAGTTATTACTGCTTCTTTATTTATTAACTTTCATACGGACCATTAAAGTATCATCATGTTATCATTTGAGACCCTAAAAAGCATTAGAGAGTTTAGTAACTAAATATCTCAAGTGGGTACTAATATGAATTATGGGCTTTAATTATGTTTAATACCTTTTTGTTCACTTTTAACTCTACTAACGAAATTAGACTTTTACTCAGTGATGCTCGCGACTTCATTCGCGAGGATTTAGATATTTTGAAAACGCCGAGGGAACTCTTTGTTACTTATATTTTTAATTAATTTCATTTATACCAAAAATTTGTTTATAATTTTAAACTTATATCATAAACTAGCTTGATACCCGCGACTTTGTCCGCGTGGATTGTGGTTTTATGGTTCCCGCGAAACCTCCTTAATTTTCCGGGATAAAAAGTAACCTATTTGCTAATCCAGACTATTATTTATCTCTGTGCCAAATTTCATGCAAATCCGTTCAGCCGTTCTGGCGTGATTGACTAATCTCAGAAAAATAAACAGTTCCCGCGGGAACCAAAAACCCTCAATCCACGCGGACTTAGTCTCGGGGGTAATAATAGGTAATTATGGATAATCCATACTTTCCGATACTAAACTTATTAATTAGATGACTTTTGTACGGGACAATTTTTAAAACAGTGAGACGTTCATCCTAATAGATACATAATCCAAGATAAATAAAATATAAAGATTTTTAAGTAGTCATTGCAGAAAACTTGTGCTTTTTTAAGTGCATAACCAAATTTAAATGAGATTTTGGTACAAACACGATATAACAAGGATTTGCGTTATTAAAAAATCATTTTGCAGCCGTAGTTACCCAGTGAAGTCGCGAGCCTGTTGCTAGTGGATCTATTTGTACGGAATGTTGATATAGCGAGCGGGGTTGCAAAGTTTTGATCCCCTGACATAAATCTCCATCAGAAAATAGGGTGGGACGTAACCGGCTTAAGCTTAGCTGTTACTAGCGCCGTACCTTGCTTTAAATGTGCCGCTAGGTGATACACTCGACTTTGTTTATCTCAAACAGTTTGCTTAACTGAACTTGAGTTCTATCTCATTCTCTCGCAGCCTAAATCCTATATATAATGTTAGTCTCTTTTGTGGTGTTGCTGTTTCGTTTCGTTGAATTTTCAAATCACAACGATTCTAACGAAGTTTCACTTCAAAAACAAATTTGCAAATTTTGTGAAAAGGATTCGAATCTGCGACATCTTGGTTACGAAGTGGCTCTTTTACGGTTGAGCTACTGATAGATTCCTAGTACCTAGTGTTCAAAATATTCAACAGTGACGACTATAAAAGTAAAGTCAATTTTTGCTAAATAACCTCTGCTATTGGTATTATCGGATAAAAGTGTTGAATACACTTTTATGATTATTGATGTTTTCAGAGTTCGAAAATGTTTTGCCAAAATCAAAATAATGTGTTGGTAGGTAAAGGAATACGTTATCTACCTATAATAAATAGTTTACTAACAAGTGTTTCTACACAATTTTTCTTTAACTAATAACATTTTTTGAAAACAATACAATAGGCTGCTAGCTAGCCTGAAAAAAGTTTTTAACTACATAATAATATGAGTGTCATTTTAAGCTGGATTCACGCTACAACCTACACGTTGCGCCAAACGTTCAATAAATTGTTTCCAATAATTTACTATCTGTGTACATAACTATGCATTAGAACAGTATAAGGTAGTCGTCACTCGGTCGGGTATAGCATGAATAAATGTATAGAAAACTAAAAGCAGATGCTCGCGTATGACCGGTCCAGCCTAGCGTATGGTCCGACCCAGGCAAGGTGTAGCATGATACCTCCTCCTTTTACACTGAATTAGCGGATTATTCCAGTTTCAAACAAGATTCACTTTTATAAGCTGCATAAAAGTAGGATTATAATAAATTGAACTCTAATTTCGACCCCTATTTATTCACCAGTACAAGGGTTTCGCAATAATAGTGGAACCGGCTATTTATTTTCGAAATGTAGACGCAAATATTGTTTCATATTTCGTCCCCTGTATCGGGTAAACATATTTGTATCGCTAGTAATCTTTTTCCTTTAGTCAGCTAATCTGTGCTGAGTATTTTGTATTGTATTTACTGTGGGAGTAATAACAACAGATTTACCTAATAAAAATATTTTTTACCGAAGGAATTTTCCTCTCTCTGGAAAAGCTTCTTCAATATTTCAAATTTTAAATTTATTATTTTAACAAAGCCCTGAGCGATTAGCCTTTCTTAACCTTTTTAAAAAAGGTGCTTGTTGTTTTGAGCATCCTCCGTGAATACCAATTGAGTATCCTGTATACCAATTTTAATCGTATCTCAGCTTAAATTATTATCAAAAATCGACTCTACTCTTTCTGTATGCGCTTGCCCTAAACCGCCCTTCTACATACGTACTTGTTTCTTAGTTTTAATAAATGCCTAAGCTCTTAAAAATCAGAAGCTTAGCTAATGAAAGAAAGAAAATAATATTTTTAGTTGATCAGATATTTAACTGAATCCTAATTCTATAGTGTTTTTTAAAATATATTAAGTTTTCGTCCCATTGATCTAAATAATGTAATTATTCTTTGTACAGAACAGCAAACTGCACAATAAAATATATAAAAAAATCTTGCGAAATCTATTTATTCCACAGGGGTGGATACCACAAATAACCGAAATGTAATAAACAAAATTAAGATTTATTATAATGTCTCAATAAAGGCAGGTCCGTGTACGCATATTTTCAATATCGTCCATAACCAACAATTTTGCGTTAATCATGTCATGTTAACGCTTTTATTTTATGTCTCTACCAAATGTTTTTGTAATGCGTTTCCGTGATTTTTTGTTAGATTATTGGGGACCTTACTGTTTGTTGGCAACGAGGGACACTACCAAAATAGTAACAAAAATACTGTTTCATTTAGCTTTTTTTAGTATTATACCAATAGTATTTTTATGCTATGAAAATAGAATCATGTTGTGCAGTATGTTGATTCGCAGTCGTACTGCGTTTTATTTACATAAAATGTATTCGATTTTTTAAGGACTTTCCTGGCACAATGCTAGGCTTTATGGTCTTACTAGCTAATGCCCGCGACTTCGTACGCGTGGATCGAGGTTTTGTGGTTTCCGCGGGAAATCTTTAATTTTCCGGGATAAAAAGTAGCCTATGTGTTATTCCAGACTATAATCTATCTCTGTGCCAAATTTCATCCAGATCTGTTCAGCCGTTGGGACGTGATTGAGTAACAAACATTCATCCATACATCCATACATCCATACATCCAAACTTTCACATTTATAATATTAAGTAAGAATAGTAAGACTAGATTTCGCCCGCAACTTTGTCCACGTGGATTAAGTTTTTTCAATTCCCGCGGGAACTCCATAGTTTTCCGGGATAAAGTACCCTATGTCCTTCCCCGGGATACAACCTATCCCTGTACCAAAATTCATCTTTTCTTCACACTTTCGCATTTATAATGTTAGTATGGAAGTATGGATAGAAGGTATCGAATTGCAGAGAGAAAGTAACCAGTTACTAGCAGATAACGTATTCTAGGACTGATTATTCGAAGAATGAATATAGTAGGTAAGTAAGAACTTTTTACTATAATAATTTTACTCGACCTGGACAAAAACCTCTTTTACTGAAAGGGGTAATAATAAATGAAAATAAAGTTTTCTTATTACTAATTCAAATCCATACAAATCTTTCGTTCCCTATGGTAGCTCCTAGCGGCATAATATTGGTTAATGGTATCATTTGCCATACTTTGATTCTCAATGGGTTTGCGGGTTCCCTATGTTATGTTTTTATTAAGGTTCTCTAGACCAAAATGTGAACCCATCATTGGTTATGGAAAGGTAGTATTCTATAGATATACTATCTGTACTAATATTATAAATGTATTGATGGATGGATGTTTGTTAGTCAATCACGCCAGAATTGAATCTCGATAAAATATGGCA
Organism: Erebia aethiops; assembly: GCA_923060345.2. Taxonomy (NCBI): domain Eukaryota; kingdom Metazoa; phylum Arthropoda; class Insecta; order Lepidoptera; family Nymphalidae; genus Erebia; species Erebia aethiops. The sequence goes on from OV281087.1 coordinate 17,231,687, forward strand.
CAGAGATAGATTATAGTCTGGAATAACACATAGGCTGCTTTTTATCTCGGAAAATTAAAGAAATCCCGCGGGAACTAAAAAATCTTAATCAACGCGGACGAAGTCGCGGGCATCGGCTAGTTAGAAATATATTATATTATATAATACTTTTAGTGAATAATTTAATCTTATCATCTTATGTGAGATGGTTCACCCAAGATTGTTGTACAAAATGATGTTAAAAATTACTAAGTTCGTACGAAATAAACACAATCAGTGTAAAATATCTTAGCTAATACAAATATCAAAAGATTTGGATGAAATACGAGTATATATTATGATAATATTCTAATTAATCTTTTGTACGGAACCCTCAACTCTAGAGCAGCAATCGCAATGATCATTCTTTTTATTTCCTTTGACGTTTATACATGCGACCCAAATGTCGGAGACCAATACGACAGGTCGGGTAGGAGCAACATAAAACGGTTTCGATGTTACACTGGAGTGGGGTGATTTTTTTCTCTCTTTGGCCACAATGCATTAGTAATCGACATACACCGTACATGAAGTGAACTAGATTCCTGAAATACCGCAAAGGTATTATAATATACGGTAGTTTAAGTATGCTTGCTATTTCCTTAGAAAAATGCCATGGGAACTCTGTATTTTCTATTCTATTTATATCTTAAGATGACGAGACAGACAGACACTTCCTCTTGTAGGCTCACAGTAAATTGTCAAAGTGATTATTATTTTACAATAGGAATAGCGGTCCCAAGTGATATTTATTTGCTTATATAAACGCGCGTAACTCTGAACTTCTGAGCTTCTAAATAGTTACTGATTTATTATAAACTAGCTGATGCCCGCGACTTCGTCCATGTGGGTGTGTTTTTTTAATTCCCGGGGACCTCTTTTATTTTCCGGGATAGGCTAAGTTACTCTCCAGTATTTCAACAATATCCATGCAACAAAATCGCTTCGATCCATTGATCTGTTGATGATTGACAAACCAAAAAATCAATAAATCAACAAACACATGACTTTAGTATGAAGTATGAAGTATATATTATATTATATATACTAAGAATATAAATGAGTATAATATCAGTATGATTTTTAGTCTGCTGCGAATTTTACACTTAAAATAATAATACAATTTTAATCCGTCTATCAAGAACGCATTGAAAGTTCAGAATAAACGCAAATAAGGGTCGATTTCAACGATAGATTGTATTTTACACATGTCAACCTCTGGCATATAAATAAGGGGTTGTCAGACTGTAATTATACCCACAACAAAAGAGACACCGGACCGCATGATTCTACAGTCACACTGAATACGTGAGCACTGAACATAATGTCATAGAATCCATACATAATATAGTATAATAAATGCGAAAGTTTGGATGGATGGAAGACGTATGGATGGATGGGTGGATGTTTGTAATCATGCCAGAACGGCTGAACGGATCTGGATGAAATTTGGCACAGAGACAGATTATAGTCTGTAATAACACAAAGGCTACTTTTTATCCTGGAAAATTAAAGAGCTCTCGCGGGAACCATAAAACCTCAATCCACACGGACAAAGTCGCGGGTATTAGCTAGTAAAATATAAATTAAGATTTAAAAGGAAATTAGTTTTCTAAAGTTGTAAAGTTAAATTAACTAAGTTTTAAAATAATGCACTTCATACCCCGCCCCGTGAGATCTCCGTGGTCTTAAATTTTCCATGTGGCCTATGTGGCCTCCAGATCTTTCTCGTTACTAAATTTGTTTATTTCATGTAAGACATACAGGTTTTTCTTATAATACGTCTTGATTTGACTCCACCATCTTCAACTATATTCGTGCAAAATGATCCGACCATCATAAAACAAACACACTTTTGCATTCTTGTTATGGATAGTGATTTTACCTTATTATCTACTGCTGAGTCTACTACTCTCTTATAATTTTGGATTACGAGTTTTATTATTATAAGCTATGGCATTCTATCTAGAAAGTGTGACTAATGGCATGTCTACATAAATAAACTACTCTTTGATAACTATTACACCCAAATGTGGTTTATGGCATACGGGCGAAAATTTAATAATGGCCACAAAGCGATTGCATATTTCAATGGTTTCATTAAAATTTTATTACACCCTACAATTACTGTTGTCGAAGTGTTTAAACATGTGGGTCCTTTAATGTAAGCACTTCCAAAATAACCCAGACCACAAATGTTAGTGAAGTATTTAGGTACATATTTAACGGTTAATTGTTTCAGCCGCAAACTAGACAAAGTACCTACTCGTACGTATGAAACGATTTTAGAATATGAAACTGCTTGAGTTAGTGTGTTAAAAGAGGTATAACAGGTTTTTAGTTAGTTTTGTTGTTAGACGTAAATGCTATAAAACATAAGAGCAGGCTTCAAGGTCATATGAATAGTCTGGCATTGTCACTTACCTCATATAGCAGAGTGAAAAGGCTCAAACGATCCACAGTGGAAGAACTGTGTTGTGAACAATAAAGCCACTGAAAATATAAGAAGAGAATCTCGATGGAGTGACCTTCTCCCAATAATTGACGCATTCAAAAAATCTGCTTATAGTCCAAAATCAATTATGACTGATTGCAGACAGCATAAAAATAACAAAAAAAAGTCGTAGATAGAGTAAACGGTTCTGCGTTGGATTCAAGACCTGTAAGCATCTAAAAGTTTGTATCTCTTCTTTGCCAAAGCATTAACCCAGACGGAAAATGATTTTATTATTTTTTAATTTTTGATTCCACTACATATAAGCCCTTGATTGCGATCTCACCTGATGATAAGTGACGATGCAGTCTAAGATGGCAGCGGGCTAGCATGTTAGGGGTACGGCAGTTATATTAAACCCATACCCCTAGTCGATTTCTACACGGCATCGTACCGGAACGCTTTATCGCTTGGCGGTACGTCTTTTGCCGGTAGGGTGGTAAATAGCCACGGCCGAAAATTATATAATTCATATGGGTAATTTAAACCACTTTGAGAGCTGTATGCAAATCAACTGCAATCCGAGCTTCGCAATTGGTTAAAGATTAAAAAAAGATCAGTTTCAGATCTATTTCGGGTTCTCAATTTGGTCACGTCTAGTAAGTTAAGTCAACGTGCAATCGATATCTCAATACAAACAATTTTCAACAGTTTATTTACGAAAATTGTTAAGTAAAGGTAGGTACGCACTTCTACGTAATGATTACTTTGTTGATTCGCAAGTTTCCCGAAAGCTTTATGTTACAACAAAAGCTTATTTGGAAAACGTCGGGGGCTTAGCAGGAACAAAATGTAGGAAATCCAAAGTGGCATTCGCTCAAACCTGCTCAGAATCCCTTTTGCTCAAACAACTCGCCATTCAAGATATCGGTGAAGGGGTACAAATTCACGTTTACACAAGAACTAGATGGGGTGAGTTGAAATCGCATTTAAATTTTCCGATCCGAGATAAGCAAAATCATGAGTTAGGCCGGGGTTCGGAAGGGGTAAATAAAACCGCGTGCCACAGCATAATTCCGTTTACCACGTCTGCGTTTATATAGAGATTCACGTTAACAGGTAGAGCGGCTGTCAGAAGCATAATATTTATGTACGTTCATTTGAGAGTGACATGTTATACTTATTTTTGTGTAGAGTGGATACCACTGTCTAGGTGCAGAGAAAATTCTGGCGAGATTTTTGACAACATTAAAATACCTCTTTCAGTCACATACTATTGAGAGCAAGTTCATTTTATCATGCAATCATCTCATGAATTTATTAGTAATTAGTAAAAATTTAAATAAAACTTTCCTATATAGTCCTATAATTATAAATGCGAAAGTTTGGATTGATAGATGTATGGATGGATGGATGTTTGTTACTAAATCACGCCGGAACGGCTGAACAGATTCGAATTAAATTTGGCACAGGGATAGATTATAATCTGGAATAACACATAGGTTACCTTTAATCCCGGCAAATTAAGGCGTCAGCTAGTATAATATAATGTTATATATTATGGAATGAAATTATTAAGACTTTTATATCCCTTAGGATATTATTATCAGTTAGTTACTTTATCGTCTGTGTAAGTAATATAATTTTGAAATATCATTGGTTTATACTAAAACATATTGGCTTACTTCGAATCTTCGCATGCAAATATGTTTAAATTCTCTGAGATTATGGAACATGCGAACCGCTTTGTGTTCACGTAGGTGAACTACTTTACTATTTCCTTTAGTAAGTGGTTATTGGGGAAATATCTACTCTTACTGATAAGGAGGATTAAAAATGGTTTTTAAAAAGAATCATAAATTTCTCTAATCGAATCAGAGACTTTTTGTTAACTCAGTTATAATTATTATAATAATTCTAAGTAGGATTTAATAATTATAATTTTATTTATTATAATAATTATTATTATTAAATCCAACTTCGAATATACATTACCATTAGACGTTAGTCACCCAAGTGCATATATGGCGACACCGTATCGGAAAGCATGGATAATGACAGCTTCTACCCATTTTGGTAGATCGTGAATTAAATGGATAGACGATAGGGTAATACTCAATTTCTGAATTTCGTATATAACATACAAATGTCTCGGTATTATAATGTCTTGTTTTGATTCGGTTCGGAAAGCAGTTGTACTGATAAAAACCGGCAAAATACTCAGAAGTTATTCTTTTCTCTGTTCAAATTAAAAAAAAAATATTTAAATAAACTTTTACACGTGCTTTTGAACCGTAGAGTGAATCTACTGGTTCGGAATGCCATTCCTACGGAAAAGAACCAGCAAGAAATCTGGTGGTTGCTCTTTTGAAAAAAAAATTACAATTTTATTAATGTGTAGTTACTTAAGTTACCGCTGTCCTTAGCATTACTGGAGCGAGTCAAATCCATGCTCTTTTATCATTTACGTATCTTTATCAATATATAGCATCATTGCTTGGAATACAAGTACTTACGTTACGGTTTGTACGCGAAAACACGGTATCATACCGGTAGGGCCACATAATTTAATTATGCAAACATTCTGTTCTAACGTGTCACATTTTATTTTACAAACCCGTTTTTACCCGAGGTTTTGCCATAATTTAGGCACCCTAATCCCCACTTCGGAAAGGGTGAAAGAGGGAAAAAAGGGTGATTAAAGATAAACAACGGTCCAATGCTGAATCCTGGATAATTTGCAATTGTATCATTATATCTGCAGCGGTAAATTAAGCTTGACTTTTATGTCTTTCGAAGGCGGTCAGTAAGATTTATTGGACGGATTAGCAAACAGCTAAGAGTTATTTGGTGACTTCTGAACTGTTGATTGTCAGAGTCAACTGGAGCTGTATTTTTATACTTTTTACTATGTGTTACAAAATTCATACTAAGTAATTAAATAAATGAAAAAGTTTTTTTTATGTAACCTTTTCACTGTCCATTTGCCTAATAAATATTAGCAAAATTTGAAAACATAGAGCTGAAAGCTCTATGTTTTCAAATTTTACGGACATTAGTTACATTTTATTCTTAACCTACCTAGGTAAAAAGGATTTTAATTCGGTGCGTATTTTTTTTTTAATTAAGGAGTTCCCAGGGTTTTTTAAAAATCTGTATTCATGTATCGATGCATGCAGTCACGGACATCATCGAGAGGACATCACGAAGGATCATTAACATTTTTTAACCTAATTATTTAGAGCTTTAAATTTTTATTGGGAAGGGAATCCTTAATAAGCTTGATTTTGAATTAAAAATAATAATTTTACAGCTTTTTTACTACTTGCTTGCTTGTAAAATCATAATAATATGATGTTCTATATTAAAAAACTACATTAGAGTTGTTAAGTTCTTAAATTTTGATAACGTTATGATTTTAATATTCAAGGATTAGTTAAAGCCAAAAATATTGCTCATCTAATATGACGAAAGCGATATTTCCTGCTATTTTTGAAACACACGTGTCAAGGAATCTTCTTTAATAGTTTGTTTGAGAGGAATAAACAGCTGATGGTATTAGCTTATTAATTTATGGCAGTCATTTGTTAAGAAAAGCGCAAGTGTTCGCCCCCCGACAGATACTAACGTTGCACGTTCGAACCGTTAGCTTATAGAAGAGTAATTGCTTTGAGAGTCTTCAGGAATGATAATCCAGAGTGTTCTCTTTGCAGGCTTTACGTACATTTTATTCTACTTTGGCATAGCCAAACCAACGTTGAGTTTACACTTTTCATGCTTGTTTTCACCAATTTTAGCGAACACTTAAGACCAATAGGTGACGTAATAACTGTCACCTTGGGGTTAATTATGTGATCCCTTAAAAATGGTATTTTTGGTGAAAATGGGCATTACACACTTCTCCCTATCATATTATGTATTACGCTGATCTTTTTTTATTCTTCAACGAATTAGCCCATGACTGTGTGACATCTTGTCTGTTGGTAAGTATTGATGCAGTTTAAGATAGTAGAGAGCTAACTTGTTAGGGGTATGTATATCTAACACATAACATTACTCTAATCGGTTACCTACACTTTCTAACACGGAATCGTACCGGAACACTAAAATGTTTGGCGGCTCGTCTTTTCCGGTAGGGTGCTAATTAGCCACGACTGAGGCCTAAGACCAGACCAGACCAGAGAAAATTATAAATAAGGTAACCCACATTAACCCACTTACCTACTAAGGTATGTGTGTTTTTCTAAAGAGATATTTTTTCATTGATTAAAAAAATCAGAACATAAATAAACGTAGCAACATCTCTATATAATTACATTCTCTTGCGAGCACAACAGAGGGTTCAATCAAAAAATCATTTTTAACAATATAAGGTTGTCGGACACGCCAGTTGGCTACACACAAATGACTTATAAAGATAACTTGATAACTATGATCATAAAATAATAGATTACCGGTTTGTTTTGATGAGAAAACTTGAAGAGAAAGTAACCGAAAAGGAATAGGACGTAGATTTTTTACTCAATTTAGCAGCATGGTACCTATTACAAAGTTCGAATATCCAACCAACTACAGATTGCAAAAATAGCAGTAGATAGTGTAGGTGACCTTTACTAAGCTACTCCGATGTGAAAGTAATGTCACGTGAAAAACAAAATAGATTATTTTGAGAACACACATGGAACCTCTTTTTTATTCTACAACTCTTCCCTCCTTGACTCCGATCTCCCCACTTGGTAAAAGGCTATTATACTATACGTATATAACGGCTGTTTAATTAAACCCACACCTACCTCTAAACAGTTTCTATGTGGCATCGTACCGGTACGTGTATTCGCTTGGCAACATGGCTTTGCCGGTAGGGTGGTAACAAGGATAAAGCCAGACTAGATCAGAGACAATTTAGAAAATAAAAAATCATCAAACCACAGCGCATACTCTTTTTTTACTAAAATTCAACTATTGATACAATTTATCGACATATTTTTAAATTGTATGCCAACCATAGTGCAGTGGGGCCAGGGATAAATAAGAATACCCCCTTGCCCCACTGGTGCAGGACAAGCCGGTGAGTCGAGCGTTCGCGACCCATATTTTCATGCATCTAACGTGTTTATTCCGTCGTGCGTAAAAGTTTTCTGCAACTTTTCATATAAAAATGAAAATTATTATTTCAAACTTACCTATTTGAAGTAAAATATAATGAACAACGGACACATAAATGAGAGATAAAAGGAAAAAATCTTTACGACTTCGCACGGCGCAAAATTCGTATAACAAGTAAAAATATTCATAGAGTTTATTCTCTGGAGGACCTGCCGTAACGTGATGAAATGTATGTACTTTTATTTAGAGAAAAAATGAAAATGAAAATGATTTATTACCATATACAATATTAACAAGTTATTGTGGCTGAGGCCTTCTGTTAAGCATAAGAATACCTGTGTCAGAAGGCCTAGCTCTTCCAATTTTAACAATAATTAAATATTGGTACAATTTTGATACAGGTTATAATCATGCAGGCATGCAAGTGAGTGTGTGTGTGTGTGTGTGTGTGTGTGTGTGTGTGTATGTGTGTGTGTGTGAGAGAGAGAGTATATGAGTGTATTGTATGAGTGTGCGTATCCATGTATTCCAGTTAAAGCCACAGTTACACCTACCGAACAATCTGCAGAAGAGCCTCCGTTTCATCAAAAGATAGTGTTTTTAGCCAGTCTTTAAGTGTTCTTTTACAGTCATGAATTTTCTTTGGGTAAATGTTCAGGATTTTGTTAACTTTATTATATAAGTAAGTAGATTTATGTCGGTATTGATACCCAGCAAAGGCAGATCTTGCATGGACTAGTTCCACAACAGTATTATTTGTTCTTTTCTTTAAAATACTTGGGTCAAAATATAGAGTTTTGTGTAACTTAAGGATAGCGAAAAGGACATATAATTGCCTTACTGTGAGTACATTACTTATTGAATACAACATATCAGTATGGTATCGATAAGGCTTAAAATGCATTACCTTCAGTAAAAAGCGCTGAGCTCTTTCTGCTTCAATGAATCTAGTCTTTGCAGCACCTCCCCAAACTGGTATACAGTATGTAATAATTGATTGGGCAAGAGCTACGTAAATTTTATGTAGTAAGTCAGTTGGGGCGATGTGTCTCAATTTCTTGAAAATCCAGGTTAGTTTCCTTACCCTACTTGCCACAAGTTCTATTTGAGGATACCAGGACAATCTTTGATCCAGGATAACACCCAGATATTTAGTAGAAGTTACTTTATTTATAGGTGGACAAGAGCAAATTTGACTATAGGTGTCTCCACAATTATGTATCTTAACAGTTAAATCATTATTTGGTTGCATATTATTTTTAATGTTTGTTACGTTTATTTTACTTTAGTTTTATAACTTATTAGGTATACTTTTGAAATAAAATTATTTTATACTTTTAACTTTAAAATAATAGGTATTACTTTATAATATATCTTTCCTGTGCTGAATTTTGGCAATATGGGTGAAGCGATCATTGCTCGTATCACACAGATAGACTCCATGATAATATGTACCGAAGATGACAAAATCTATACCTATACTAATATTATAAATGCGAAAGTTTGGATAGATGTTTGTTAATCAATCACGGCGCAAGACCGAGGCGTGTGGAAATCCTTGCAAGAGGCCTATGTGCAGCAGTGGACGACTATCGATTGAGAATGATGAATCAATCACGCCAGAACGGCAGAACTGATCTGGATGAAATTTGGCACAGTGATAGATTATCGTCTGGAATAACACTAACATAAAATTAAAGAATACATTGGCCTGGTGGGAGGCTTCGGCCGTGGCTAGTTACCACCCTACCGGCAAAGACGTGCCGCCAAGCGATTTAGCGTTCCGGTACGATGCCGTGTAGAAACCGAAGGGGTGTGGGTTTAATACAACTGCCATGCCCCTAACAGATTAGCCCGCTACCATCTTAGACTGCATCATCACTTACCATCAGGTGTGATCGCAGTCAAGGGCTAGCTTGTAGTGGATAAAAAATAAAAAAAAGAGTTCCCGCGGGAACCGAATACCGCAAACGAAGTCGCGGGCATCAGCCAGTTGCTAATAATTTTCTTTTCTAACTCATACCTATCAGATAATGTCTGCGACTTCGAAAGTGTGGATTTGGTCTTTTAAAAATGCCTTGGGATCTCTATAATTTTACGAGCTATCCAGGTAATTTTTAATAAGGAAAACATATTTAAAAAAATGTTTCGAAAGCTATTGTCATATAATCCGTACCTAGTTCGTAATATATCCAGGTATATTATTATGGAAATAAAATGTATTATAACGTCGGTACGGAGTAGTCTAGTTATTCGTTGAGCCATATTTGCTTCATTCTATATGACTGAGTATGTAGGTCAAAATGTAGGTTTATCTGCATTATGAAAATTATTTAAACGGATTTATTCGTATACATATTTAACACTACTATTATAATTTCATGTTATTGGGTCATAGTTAGGAATGTTTATTATGTTATCGTTGAGAATAAATTACTATTTAGCCTCAATATACAACCGTTCATTTAAAGAGCAGAATGAAATCTGAGAAGACTTAGACTCTAACCTCATCCATTGAACTATTGTCGTATTTACTCTTAGCAAACGATTTATACGTTAAAAGTTCAGTAGCTGATAGGTTAAAAAAATTATGAATGTATATAACATAGCTAATACGGTTTTAATTTAAAAAACTAGTCAGCGTCACGGAACCATGGACCTTAGTATTTGATATTAATTTCAACTTGATATTTCCACGCGTTCCTGATAAAAAAGGAGTTGACAGACAAAAAACAGATAAACAGACAGACGGAAGAAGTGATCCTATAAGGGTTCTTTTTTCCTTTTGAGGTACGGAACCCTAAAAATTAAAAATAATGTTAAAATTAAGGCAGTGATTGTGATAGCTTTGTGGGCTAAGACTTTCTCCTATTCAGTGTAATGTATATATTAAGCAATTAATTAAATTCATCTTTATAACAGTATATTGCGAAAAACATCATAAGTTCTCCATGATGTTCTCTATGGTGTATGAAATCAACCAATCCCCCACTTGGCTAGCGTGGTGGACTATGGCAGCAACCTTTCTCATTTTGAGAGAAGACCGCTGCTCAGTATTAGATTGATGATGAGTGATCATGGACAGCTTCAGGTTTTACAAAGTATTGTAACATCATTATTTCTTAATTTTTTTTTATTTTTATGGATTATATAAGTTATTAAGTGAATATAATATTATTATTCAACAACAGAACTTAATGCTAGCTAGCCTAACCTAATTACTATATAAATCATGCCCGCGTGGAATGGTGGCAAGAATGCATGGCTGCATTTCCGCGCTGGACAGCCAGGCTGATCCTTTGCGCAAAAAATTAGCTAGCCCTTCTGTCACCAGAAGAGGCAATTAACCGCGGTGAAATATGTCGTAAAAATTTTTTGGCACTAAGACTTTATGGCCCCAGGGTCTCCACGGCAAACGGAACAATAAAATTAAAATTATTTTTTTTATTAATTAATTATTTCTTGAAATAATAATTATGTAATTAGCAGTTCTAGTATTTTTAAAACTCACGCTCCAAGGATTTCGTGGAGGCCGTAATAACATTTTACTGGGATTTTGCTCGGAACAAAAAGGGTAATTTTAGAATGTAAAAACAGGCGTACCTCGTACTACTGTAAGCTGCTCGTACCTCATAAGAGTGGATTCTCGGTCAAAAGACTCGATGTTTCTGATATTGGAAAAGAAAATATGCAAAATTTACGCGGTGCACGCCAATGAATATTGAAGGCTTCGTTTATTTTGCCCAGCCTTTTCAGAATCTCAGGTGAATAAAAATCCTCATTGTTATTAGAGTAGGTGTATATAATATATTTAGGGATATTTGGGGGCTATCTTGACTTTTAGGATTTCAAAACAATGTGGTAATTTTTAAATTTTTAACATTTATTTTATTGAATGCTGGAGCCGATTGCTAGATTGGAGACTGCGTATTATCACAGAAATTAATAAATTACTGGTAGTATTATTAAGCATAGCGTGGGGCGCTCTCAGGCACGATGGACTAACGGGTGGCAGGAAGTAGGTGAATGAGAAAAGCTGAGGACCAAAACGCAGGGGATGGTGGCAATCCCTAGTACTTGGCCTATGTTCAGTAGGCGTCCACAGGCTGGTCAAATGGGAATAATACTCGTATATATGGGAATAATAAAGATGATGATGATTAAAATACAAAAATGATGTTCAATATAACACACAGATCGACTAGGTAGGCTGAACTGCCTTTTATGGTACCTACTACATATTACCGTAAACAGTCTAAGTAGTGGCACAATATTAGAGGTTAAGAATATTAATTACTGTTTTTCATCAGGCTCAGCCTTTAATTTTGCTCCTAAAAGGATTAAAAAAGGGTAAAGTACGACGGAAACTCGCACACTGCCTCGTTTGCTCAAGTCTAAATAAATACCGATTTATCCGAGCAAACCCTGATTTTTAATAAAACACAGTAAGATCAGAAATGAGAAATCTCTCACAAAAGAGATTTCTTTCATTATCCGATGCAATATTATCGATATTGCGTCTGTGTTGGGTAGAGATAATCAACGGGAAGGCATTTGTAGAAAACTAATAGCAGCTGTTTATTTAGATCCCTAAATATATATTATTTTCTTACTCTATTCGTTTTCAAACTGGGAAAGTTCGAGTGCAAAGTTGGAGCTCCTTAACTTGAAGCTAATGAACGATCAATGATAAGATACTAGTCTTAAGAAAAGAAGGTATATGATATAAACCTCGTTAAAATTATTCGATTTTCCAGGATAAAAAGCCGACATTCCCGGGATGTTTAGTCCCTATTTTATCTTCTTTTTCAAGAAAAGGTAACATAGACAAGCTTATAATATTCCATATTAATACTTATTGTAAAGACTTTACAATAAGTGTTTACAATAAGTATTAATATGGAATATGTGGGTAAGTATTTTATAAGGCCAGTTCAGACGAGAGAACTGTGTTGTAATAATATTATGAAAAATCTTCCCCTATCTATTCTGCCTAGTTGGTTCTTCATTCACGATTCTAACATAGCGTGGTTCTAACATAACTAAAAACGGTAAGCACGTTCCAACCTAAACATCTTTGTTACTTAGAAAGATAAATGCAAGCCTAGCATTAAAAAAAATAGCCATATTAGCTGATGCCCGCGACTTCGTCTGCGTGGTTTAAGTTTTTTTTGATTCCAGGATAAAAAATAGCCTATGTCACTCTCCAGTTCCTAAACTATACCCATGGCAAAAATCACGTCGATCCGTTGCTACGTGATTGAAAGACAAACCGATAAACCAACAAACTACAAAACACACTTTCGCATTTATAATATTAGTATGAAGAATGATATGATGGCAGCCAAAATTATCTCGCGTACGAATGAGAAAATTCTTTAGTCAAAACAAGATACAATGTGCGAAAGCAGTGTGTTGAAAGGCAAACGTGTAAATTATTGGCTAAAATTGGAGAAGCGTGACTGTACACACCTTGTTACCTCCGAGGCTAAAACAAAAAGACGCGTTGAAATTAGTAGAAGATACTTCCCATCGGCAATTGACCTGCAGAATTATAGGCACTTATTTCACACGTGTGATTACAAACATCACAACAAAATAATATCGCTTAATTGTGATCGTGCCAAAAGAACAGTACCTAATGTTCAATCAGCAAAGTCGCATATAATTGAAATTATCAAGTTTTAATAATGCTTTGTCCCAAAAAACACTTTATGGTACGAATTGAGTGAATGATTTGCCTAATGGCGTCACAAAATTGCTTAGGAAACAATGTTCTAATAAGTTTGCTTTTGGACACGTCGTGGTAGGATTTGGCGAAACAATATCAAAATAATAGTGCTTAAAGCAGTGACAGAAACCCCCCAGAAGTAGAAAGTTAGGAATAAGGCCGTTCAAAATCTAAAACGCATTTTAACTTGGTCAATAACCATTCTACCTCCATCAAAATAGAAGCTAATCTATACTTCTATCCATAAATTATATATGCGAAAGTTTGGATTGGTGGATGGATGGATGTTTGTTACTCCATCACGCCAGAACGGCTGAACGGATCTGGATGAAAGGCCCTGAGATAGATTATAGTCTGGAATAACACATAGGCTCCTTTTAATAACGGAAATTTACAGATCTTAAAACCTCAATCATCTTAAAACCTCAATCCACGCGAACGACGTCGCGGGAATCAGCCAGTGATAACTAATTTATGAAGAAAAATGGTTACCTTATTGACAAGGATGCCCTTTCTTACTTATTGCAGCAAGATAAAAGTGCAAAACAAAAAGTGGAAATAGTCCTTATGTTTTACTTGTAGATAATGCCCGCTACTTTGTCCGCGTGGATAACGGTTTTCTGATTCCCGCGGGAACTCTCGAATTTTCCGGAATAAAAAGTAGCCGTCCTTCCCCGGGATACAAACTATCTCCGTACCAAATTTCATCAAAATCGGTTGAACAGATGGGCCGTGAAAGCGTAGCAGACAGACAGACGGACAGACAGACAGACAGACGGAGAGACAGACAGACGATATTAATAGAAATTTTAGAGACTTCATAACGACATAGGAAGTGAATTCACAACGACGACATATGGCCCAAGACGGTTTTTGTTCAAAACGTATGGAAGTAACGACGCAAAATTGCCACCAAAACAAGGGCACAAATTATCATCCAATAGACGAGGGTGGACGTGATAAAAACATATCTCCTAACACGTAATTACATAATTGCGCGCCCTCGACGCCGCGCCTCGGGTAACGATGCTTCACGAATATGGGTTAGCAGATACTAAAAAATAAAATTGTTGTTGTTAGCAGTGTGGACATGGTCAATTTGATTGTTTTTAAAAGTATGAAGTAGGTTTATGAAGTGCAAACTACACTGTGAGATAAGCTAATTAACATGGTTTAGATTAATTCTCGTTTCTAGGGCAGGTTGAAAATCGCACGATTATTTTGATCAAGAACTTTGCAATTTTCAACAAATTTTGCAATAATTTATTTACAATTTAATTTAAAAAAATGAGATGTTTACAATTTACAATTATTTACAATTTTTGTTAGAAAAATTGAATTGTAAAACATGTGCATTACCACTACATCTATATCTATATCTATAGTTAGTTTTCAGTTTTCCTGAAGATATTTTAGCTCATGTGATTCGTTGCACATTGAATTACCTCGTGGTAAGTACGTCTTGTGCTTTAAAGCAGGCCTGCTCATTATCATTCAGTTTCCTTTCGCACTTGGAACATATTATTTGAATCTTTATTTCAGGGGGGCTCTCATAAGGGAAGCGAATGCGAAGTAAAATATTTTTTATAAAGTTACATAGGGTTGCGGTATATCATTTTAAAGATAATTAGGAATAGAGTCCAAAAATATTTTTTTTTTAATTTTTCCCCCAAAATTGACGAAATCGGGGGCTTTCAAAGTGGTGATTTTCTAACGTCCAAAAATGACCTCAGAACTCTAAATTTTCTGAAAGGATGAGCCTGAAACTTGATCAATTATTTCAATTATATCCTGTACTTGAACAAAAAATACTAAAATTAGATAAATATTGTAAGAAAACGGAATTATTAAATTTTTAATGAGCTTCAGTATTTTTAACAGAACTTCACATTTATGTCAATAGATGGCGCCGCGAGGTCTTAGTTCGGGGCGAACCACTAGTAATATTTTACCTGGTAAAAGTTCGCATTATCGGAGATACAAAACAATATTATTCGAAATAAAAAAAGTCACAACAAAGTTCTAACTCAAACATAAATTCTTATCCACATTATTACCACAGCGATGCGTACCTAAAGATAGAACAGAAAGGCCGAAACAAGTTTTAATAAGAAGGTGGAAGTAAAATATTTTCTGTACCGGAATTGTTAATAACTGTTCGTTGCGGTCGGACGGCTAGCTGGGCGCCGATTCCCTTTTAATTTAAAGCCTGAGCAGGAAAGAGAATGTTAACAAGACACCTAATAACAGCTTCGACGAAGAACAAATAAGATTGAAGGCAATTTCGGTTTGTTATGACGCCATATGGCTTGCGTTCCTGATTTTGCATCGAAGGATTATAAGTTATAACCTTGTTTAGAGCAAAACACACACTATAATTTTAGCATAGGCCATTAACAATTTTGCGACGGCTAAATGGTGCTCTGGAGAAGAATTTCTGCGCTCGCTCACGGTATCATTGCTTTAGAGTTTAGAGCGTTATCACACTAACTAGGGAGGGACAGGACAGGCAAAACGTCCTATGTGAAACGTGGGGAACAACGTTTTGTCCTGTCATGTAGTGTGCAACAAAAATTCTGCATCATTCACTTTGTCTATGCTAATCTGTTAATTATTATACATGCGAAATTTTAGATGGATGTATGTATGTTACTCGTTGTGTTGTCGTTACACGTTGTGATGAACGGATCTGCATTAAATTTGGCACAGAGATAGATTATAGTCTGGAATAGCACATAGGCTACTTTTTATTCCGGAAAATTAAGGAATTCCCGCGGGAACCAAAAAGACTCGATCCACGCGGACGAAGTCGCGGGCATCAACTAGTATGGAATTAAGAACGAATTTTCGTCCTGTCGCCTCGTGCGCGTGCTTCATATAAAAGTGCATGGACCTTTTTTGCCAGACTAATACTTAGTGTAAGACCGAAAGTCTCAGCATTAGGTGCAGCATCGCATTTTATGTATGTACGCGTATGTACGCGTTCTGCGCCACCTTGAAGGACTATGGTCAAACTCTTCTCATAGGCTTAAATTACGAGATATATATATTTTTTTATCCACTACAAGCTAGCCCTTGACTGCGATCACACCTGATGGTAAGAGATGATGCAGTCTAAGATGGTAGCGGGCTAACCTGTTAGGGGCATGGCAGTTATATTAAACCCACACCCCTTCGGTTTCTACACTCTATATTACGAGGTGCTCAGTAGTTGGTCGGCGATACTTTGATGATGGTGATGAATTCATGCAAACGCTAATGACAAAATAGCTTCCGATACTGAAGTAAGATTTTAACCGCAACTTTAAGCTTCCAAAATGCAATCAAAATATTGCCAATCGTCTAGTGTGTGTGGTAGCTCTAGAATACGGATTGCGTTCGCAAGATTTGTGCGCGCAGATAATAGTAATTTGTTCGCTTTTCGGTGTTTATTTCACGGCGTCAATTTGGATCGTCCAGAGCCAGTTTTAGCACGTTCTGTGTTATTTTGTATAGGATTGGATAAAAAATCTCCATATACTTTTTGTGTTTATGAACTCAAAATTAGGCACATATTATCAGATGTATAACATGTAGACGGATTGAATAAAATATATCGATGGTGTGTTGGTGTGTTTATGTACTGAAATTATGTACATATTATTTTTTTAGTGTCAATATGAGCTCTTAATATTATCAAACTAATATTATAAATGCGAAATTGTGTTTGTTTGTCCTTCAATCACTCCGCAAGAGCATCGGATCGACGTGATGTTTGCATGGATATATTTGAAGACATGAACAGTGACATAAGCTACTTTTTTGGTCTGAAAAATTGAGGAGTTCCCGTGGGAATGATAAAAAACTAATTCCGGAATGAAAAACAAAGTCGCGGGCATCGGCTAGTTTAGTTTGTATGTTTTAGTTCCATTACGTAACCTTTCCGCTATAAGGTTCACGTGTTTTGACTTTAAAGCCAACGCAAACGTGTCTCTGAACGTCTACGAACTCCATTTAAAAGTAGATCGCTTGAACTGCTATTAATAATAAAATTATACTAATACTAGCTAATGCCCGCGACATCGTACGCGTGGATCGAGGTTTTGTGGTTCCCGCGGGAACTCTTTAATTTTCCGGGATAAAAAGTAGCCTATGTGCTATTCCAGACTATAATCTATCTCTGTGCCAAATTTCATCCAGATCTGTTCAGCCGTTGGGGCGTGATTGACTAACAAACATCCATCCATACATCCATACCGACATCCATACATCCAAACTTTCACATTTATAATATTAGTAAGATAAGTATTTTTATGTAAATAAATAATAATATAATAAAAAATAAAAGTTAGGTTAGTTTTTTGCATAATATTATAAACATTCACAGGCAGCAAACTTTTAGTCACAAGTTTTATTGCTAGCAGACAATATTTTATATTTCATTTTAAATTGACATTAATTAATAATATTTAAACGCATGTCGTTCATTATAACACTTATTTCAAATGGATTATCGGCAAATATCTTGTTATAATATTTTCTAACCGCTATAAGATAGTGTTTGAGTTCATTAAAGAAACATTATTCGCAAACAACATTAACGCACATTTTAAATACCGTATAAATTACCACGTAATATTCCGATATTCCGTATTCCGATCCTAAGATTTTAAATTAGTTCCGAAGTTTGTCTAAAATTACCCACCTCCGATACCGAACAACCATTCTAGCGTTATGCATGTTAATGAACTGGCATGTTATTAGTAGGTTGTATATGATCCACTGAATATGCCTTTTACAGTGATCCTTGGTCTACTGAGCCTGCATGATAAGTTATTAGTCGATAAATATTCATGTAGACAGCGATCCGGGATCCAAGTTGTTATAGGTAATTTATCGAATAAAATTCCCGCTTAGTATGAGTTATGAAACACTTTGACGGACTCATTTTAAAGACATACGAGTACGTTGTTATTTTCCAATAACTGCTTTATAATGTTAAACTTAAACTATATTTCATTTCTTATTTTTATATTACAAAATAATGTAACGTTACGTTCATCGGTCTGTATTTTTTTTAAGTTTCTCCTTTTTCTTGAAGTAGCTTTAATGTTTTCCCGGTTTTTTATTACCATATTAATTCAATTAACGTTTTACGATTTATCAACTGCTCAACACTCAGCCAATGTGTATATACTCGTAGATATAAAAAATAATTAACAAGCAATAAATTCTTTTGTAGCTTTATTGCTCATAGATAGGATCACATTATCTAGTGGATCGGTATTAAAAGTCCCACATGGACCTGTGATTCCACGAAATAAATAACAATTATAATAATTATCACGCCATCACCAGTTTAATCTCCAGAACAGCTATAACAATAATTAAGACTGTGATGTGTTATCGGCACGAAACTAGTAAGGTTCAAACAAAAACACTGTCACCGTCAACTTCTTGATTTCGATTAACGACATTCAACGGAAGTTTTTTATGTATTTTTAAGTGTACATAGATCCATGTAAAATAGCCTATACAGTCTTTGAAATAGAATTCAAAATTGTACGTGTAGCGCAAGGATCAACGGCAACATTACGTTAGCCAGAAAAGCTTGAATTAAAAGAGATAAAGTATCAAGTTCTCACAGGCCCCATTAAAGTATCAAAACGTAGATCCAAAAATAAGTAAGTAAAGTAAGGCGTGCTTCTTTCCAAAATTTAAATGAATTATAATTATAAACAATTACGAGCTGATTTAATGAATAAAGGTAAATGGTAGACGGTATGAGAGAGACAGATTGCGCGCCATACAGTACAGAGTGAAAAGGAAGTGTTATAGAGAACGCCTACGAGGTATCATCGGATATATGATTCGGCGGGCGATAAAAATCGCCGGTCTTATTCGTCAGTCTTTTTTTAATTAGTGAGGGTCTGTCATGTGAACCGAGGTGGCAGCAGCCATTGTATAGAAATAAATACGACATTTATAAATGATCAAGCTTCCGACATAGACATTGAGAAGGACGTAAGATAAAACAAGATTCGGAAGGGCCGGGCTTTATTCTATTCAAATGAGCATACGAAATTTGTAGGTCCATTTCTCAAATCGTCGCTCCTCGATTTGGGTCCTGTATTTTGCGTTCTTTGCCCATATTAGATTCCTTATTTGGAAAAAAATATAAATCAACCTATTAAAAGTGTAAACATGATTAAGCTTACAAAACTTTTTTATTATTATTAATGTATCAGCTTTTGTGATAATACATAGAATTTAAAACTGCTGAATGCTGTGACCCCTTTTCAGTAATTTTATAAGATTTTCTACGGGTAAGTAATAAGTAAATACTGTGGGTACCTGAAGCTACCAGTAGGTATACTTTTATAATTAATTCTTTCGTTTATGACTCCAATCTGAGAGTTTTACTGAATTAGATTATTATCTGACTATAGATGATGCCCACGACTTCGTCCGCGCGATTGGTTTTTATTCCTGCCGGAACTCTTACATTTTCCGGGATAAAAAGTCTATAGGGACGTTTCTCGATGCACAAAACCGGTTTGACGTTATCTATAGTCACGGTGCGATGTTACTTGAATGTTTTGTCCATTGTTAATTGTAATACGCTAATATCTTTCCACTTATTTTACGGATTATAGTTAAGTTTTGAGTATTAGGTATGATAGTGTGTTGTTTTAAGGTTATTGAGTTGTATAAGTAATTTTTATATAATTGTTTATGAGGAATGTGCAATGTCCAGATAAACTCACGAGAGTTTCAGGACATGAAGGTGTAATTTGTAATAACCTATTATTGTTCAATAAAGAATAAATAAAGAATAAATAAAGAATAAAGAATAGCGTTCCCCGGGACGTAACCTGTCTCTGTACCAAATTTAATCAAAATCGATTGAGTAGTTGGGCCGTGAAAGCGTAGCAGACAGACCGACACACTTTCGCATTGATAACATTAGTATGGATAATGACCGCGACTTCGTTCACGTAGATTAAGTTCCCGCGGGATCTCGTCAATTTTCCGGGATAAAAAGTAGCCTATGTCCTTCCCAGGGATGTAACCCTCTGTACCAAATTTCATCAAAATCGGTTGAACAGATGGGCCGTGAAAGCGTAGCAGACAGACAGACAGACTTACTTTTTTATATCCCAAAAAATTGAAGAGTTCCCGCGGGAATCAAAAAACATCAATCCACGCAGACGAAGTCGCGGGAATCATCTAGTAATCAAATAAATATTAAAAATGCGAAAGTTTGGGTGGATGTATGGATTTATGCATGGATGTTTGTAACTCAATCACGCCCGAACGGCTGAAGGGATCTGGATGAAATTTGGCACGGAGGTAGATTATAGTCAGGAATAACACATAGGCTACTTTTTATCCCGGAAAACTAAGGAGTTCCCGCGGGAACCAAAAAAAACTCAATCCACGCGGACGAAGTCGCGGGCGTTAGCTAGTAAATTAAATAGCAAGTGAAAGAACCCTAGAGGGCTTTATAATTAAAGCAGGATTAGCATATCTAATGGTTTGGTATATGACTGAACATCAGACGGATGAATGATACGTTACCTAAACTAATTTATGTAGATTAGACCGCGAAATTATATCTTTGTAGTCCCGCTATATGAAGTGGGTATAAGTATAGGGTTATAGGAATTCATCAGTAGGTATTCGAATTTCAGCAAGGGTTTATTAAGTTGTGTAGATGCTCGATATAGTCTTTCAAGGCAATCCCTTAGCTAGGACATAATATTAGCACCATCATCTAGATTCTAGAGGCTCAATTTTCAAAGCAAATTGTAATCATTTGACAGCTTAAAACGTATTACTCGAACTGTTTATCGAGTTCAAACATTTTTTTTATCCACTACAAGCTAGCCCTTGATTGCGATCTCATCTGATGGTAAGTGATGATGCAGTCTAAAATAGTAGCGGGCTAACCTGTTAGGGGCATGGTACTCGTAGTTATATTAAACCCATACGCCTTCAGTTTCTAGTTTCTACACGGCATCCTACCGGAACGCTAAATCGCTTGGCGGCACGACTTTGCCGTAGTAACTAGCCACGGCCGAAGCCTCCCACCAGACCAGACCAGGGAAAATTCAGAAATTATAAATTCCCAAATTGACCCTGCCGGGGATCGAACCCGGGACCGCCGAAACTTAAGGCAACAGCGCTACACACTGCGCCACGGAGGTCGTCAAAAACTACTTAAACAGTTCGAATTATCCGTTTGACAAACCATTACGATTAGAGATTCCTTACACAATCAAGGGGCAAATCAGTAAAGGAAATAATTAGCAACACGTTTATGGCACCTGTACGCCGGTGTCAACAAGAACAGTACAAAAATTCAACTCTTTCAGATGAATTATGCGGGAACCCATATTTAAGTAATAAATGAACACTAAAGTTTCGAAAATACTGAAAGTTTTTATGGAAATCCGGTGTATTTTAGGGTTCCATAGTCAACAAAGAACCCTTATAGTTTCGCCATACCTATCCGTCCGTTTATCTTTCTGGCCACGGCTTAGCTTCATAGACTCTTAATACTAGAAAGCTGTACCAAAACTACACTCTTAGTACTAGAAAGATGTTTTTTTGTCGTCTATTCCTTGGTGTGCGGTATCGTTATATATTTGATAGAGTCACTTGTGGTCATTGTCGTCGTCCCCTGCCTGCTAAGCGGCTATTTTTGGAATAGGTACGTGAAAAAAACATGGCAGTAGTAGCATAGTACATAACGAAATTAAAAGGAAAACCATCACAGCTAAGTAGGATTTACAAGTTAACGAGATACTCGTACAGTGGAACATTTACGTATAAAATACTACGGAACCCTACACTGCGCGTGACACGACACGCTCTTGTCTGGTTGTTTCTTGAATAAACCAGGACATGTAGAGCCACAGATTAAAATATAATAGTTACATAAACCTTTAAGTACGTCGTCAAATTTGATAAAATTAATGAATAAAGTTACATAATTATTATAATATTTCATGTCTATACCTAGTCGAGGCTTAAATTTTGAAAACGTTTGTGCAAACAGACTGCAAAATTAGCTTTGGAGTTATACCATTTGGGAGTTGAAGCTTGTCGGCTGAGGGCTTTGATCTAAACTAGATTTGCTATATTTACACTTCGTATTCCCAGACGTACATAGTTTAAAGTTGTATTTAATTTAGAATATGAGGAAATAGGTTGGATTAAATTCGGAATTGTGGATGACTGTCCACAAAATTAGTTTTGTAAATAGAACTACGAGTACTTACTAATTTCGGTGCTAAATTCCTTTATGAATAAACGTTTTTTTATTTATAATCTTATTGGACAACCTTTTACATGGGGTTTTAAGATCACTCGAAAATCTTTGGTCTCGAATCTCGATAAACAGGGTTCGTATTTGGTAGTGCCAAAGAGGTAAACGATATAGTATTCTATTCTAATATTGATAAAAACTGAAGATTTTGATAAAAACCAAAAGAAAATTTAATTTAAAAATGGTATTTCATTTGGTTGAAATAGAACATAAAAATTTACGTTCATAACCCAAATGAATATACGGAATCAGGGCAGGTGTATAGAAACTAAAAAATGAACTAAAAACCAATAGAGGCATTGAAGTTAAAATCACAATGGAGACGACATATGACAATCTAAAGGACCAGCACAATGGTTTTCGGGCATCACAATGACATTTATTTTTCTCTAACCAAACGAAATAAGGTTCAAAACTGTGTAGCAGGAAATCGGTACTTTGAGTGACATGTTCAAAATGTCTCTGGTTTTTTTGGACAATACCCGGTAATTGGTGGGTTGGGTACCTGGATATGGTTTTGTAGTTGACAATAGTGTTGGTTTAATCACAAAGGATCGCACGGTACTGGAGTAATTCGCTCAATGAAATAATGTGGATTTGGAATGATCAAAGGCTTTGATTGATCATATTGTAATTATATAATGTACGGTAGCATTACGGTCATATAAAATTAAGCTAACTGCATAATTAGTTGAATAATGGTTTTATTTACATTACAGCTGATCCCAATAACTTATTAATATTGACTTGACTCAAATAGATATTATGACAAAGTTGTATGGAAGCAGCCGCCCTCCCATCCAGTGACCCACAAGTCAGTGTAATACTGGTAATACTTGTAACATAACGTACTCGTATGTGTTGTATTGTTTACTTATTGTAACATTTTTCTTTTTTAAGAAAAGAGCAACTGCTGAGTTTCTTGCCGGCTCTTCTCAGTAGAATCACTTTCCGAACCGGTGGTAGAGTCTTAACATATCATAAGTGACTCAAGTTGTTGTACATACCGTGAAATAAATAAATCATTTATCATTGTTTTGGTGATAAAATGAAATGTTTAAGAGAAATCGGTTGATACTGTAATGATGATGATGGATGAGATGGACGTTTCATTTATGATATTGTTTTTTTTCCCATTCTTGAGTACCAGCGAGGTACTTATTTAACTACGATCTAGCCTAACTAATTGGCTAATGAGCAGTTTTGCTTTAACCTAAACTTATAATTTATCTTATGTATACTAAGAAGTTTTCCATTGACGCATCTTAGTCTTTCTTGATAATCTTAGACAGTCTTTGTTCATGTGTTCTACTAGCACTACACTTTACACTGTCACTTATCACTATACACTAACTCAAAAGGCTTAGTCCTTTTTAGTCTTCTCACTAGTTTCGTTACATCGAGCACCTAGATTGCCTCAACGTTAACGTGGTGATGAAGCCGATGGTCGTGGTCTTTGGCAAATTTGGTTAAAATTTGTTCGACGTATTCAATATTGAGGTCCCGATGAATATCGTCATGATATTGATGACGTTACAATAAGTAAATATAAAGTAAAATATTTTCTATCCAAAGCATCGAAATGAAGACGGTATAAATTGCGTTTGAGGTAACAGAGAAGAGGAGGAGGCTAGGGGGAACATGTTTGAGTGTATCATTTTTGCTTAGAAACTTTTGTTAGCAAGTTTCGCATACGTTTTACAGTTATTGAGGGTATATTTACAGCATACATGTACAGCATATTTTGAGGGTTACTTTAATATTGCTGAGTTATTACTATTTAAGAATGCACAAAGAACCAGTTATTCAAAGATGCTATAACAAGTTTCTTATTTCCGTGATAAAAAGATATACAGAGCTAACTTTTCATGAAAACGCCCGACTTGAAAAAAACGGAAGTAAAAGTGACGTGCTTTGTGAAAAGAAAAATATTTCCACTCAAAAGAAACTTGGAATGGGAGGAGAGATATTTTTTTAACCTGATGTTACCCATATTGCGCATCCGGGAAAGACGTGAAAGAAATACATAGACTTAATTAAGCTAAATGAGGGTAAAATGAATAGGAGCAAAGTAGCGGTCTCGGTTATGTATGGAGATTTTCTAAAGAGGCACTTTCCCCTTGGCGTTTTTATGAGAGTTTTGTTTAGATTTCTGTTTGTATGCTTTTACTTTGCTGATCATGAGGCTTTTTTATGTTTGAACTAGCTGATGCCCGCGACTTCGTCCGCGTGGATTGAGGTTATTTGGTTCCCGTGAGAACTCTTCAATTTTTCGGGATAAAAAGTAGCCTAGGTATATTATGTTATTCCAGACTATAATCTGTGCCAAATTTCATGCAGATCTGTTCAGCAGTTCGTGCGTGATTGAGTAACAAACATCCATCCATCCAAACTTTCGCATTTATAATATTATAGTATAGATTTATAACCAGTTTTTTCATACCAATTTCCACACTACAGTTAGAGCCAGTAAATAAAAGTATGTGCCTACGTCGAAATCTTAAACATAATTTTATGAACGATTTAGTTAGTAGATAACCAAACAACCCTTAACTCCAAGCAAAGCTTTTAGTTACGCCGAAATTCGTAAACCGCAACAGCTGGTACACCTACTATCATTGTAGCTACAATCATACAGATAGGATTTTATAATAAGCTTCAAACTAATTCAAATAAAATTGAACTCTATTCAACTTGTCGAAAAGGTTTAATTTTATTTGTCATTAAATATAGTACTTGTATGGCGCTTAGGATATTTCTGTAGGAAAGTCTGCAGCTTCAATCTGTTGTCTCGACTGTCGGTACTATCGAGCCATTCCACACAGATGCGAATTGCGAGATGAAAAGACAAAACTCGATTTAACCGCAAGCGAAAACAAAAACCACGTAACTTTATACGTACTACGTAGGTAATAGAAATACTTTTGAATTTACATTAGCTTCCCGTAAGAGCTAAAACACACTACGGATAAAAAAATTGCCTGGTTTACAAAAAATCAGCGCACATACTTTTATATGCAAGCTGCACAGTCAACCATGACAAGACAAAACGCGTTTTCTCCTAGGCAGTACATGTTTTGAACTGTTTTTTTCCTTTGTATGTTTATGCTCTAAAACTCTCAACCAGGGTTGAATCGCTTTTGTAGTAAAATCTGCATTTGTGTAAAGTAGCGACAAATAATACGGATAGCAATTTTAAAGTAAGTTCTAGACTTTTTAGGGTGACTTTTTTTGCCCAGGATAAAAAGAAGTCTATGTCCTTCCCCGAAATATCTTTATCTCTTTACCTTTCATCAAAATCGGTTGAAAAAATGGGCCATTAGCCGAGGATTTTGCCGTGATGCATAGCAGACAGCCAGAGACATTTTCGCATTTATTATATAATATTACAAACACTAATATTACTGGAGACGGACCGATGTCGGTATGCAAGCCAAATTTCGGGTCTGCATCTTTCAAAATTGGTGACACGGATGTATTCTGTATTTATATATCTGTGGTATGTATGCACCGTGAAACATTTACAGACGGACTGTCAAATAGACAGATAAACAACTTTGTACAACCTTTTGGTAAGGACAAAAACACACTACGGACCGGGAACGCGCTGACAGTTTGCCCTGTCCGGTCCCTAGTATTTTTTCCGCCCTAAATGTATAAGATACCTAAATAATGTTTTTATTTCGGGATTGCAAATCGAAAATAGGGAAGAGGCCTTTTTAACCTTTATTAGATACACTTTGTGTTAAATACGAACAGGTATTCCATGTATTTTCTTGTTCCTCAGAAAGTAAGTTTCTGGAAAATGGTAATATGAAAGAAAGTTAGCAGTGGGATTGCGCAGAGAGATCAAATAACCAAGTTTTAATATTTCCCCTCGTTGATGTATTTCGCTTCTCATTTGCAGCGACTCGTGTTATGTATAAAGTTGTTCACATATTGCCGCGCAAGACGAAAGAAACGCAATAGCCGCACGCAACATAACTTTTCAGAAAGTAGGTGTTTGCTGATAGGTATTTATTTATAGGTTTTGAGTAACGTGGCCGTTAACATATTATCAAGGCAGTAACTAGATGGATGACCGAATTGGAGAGTTGAGGGGACTTCTCCAGTAGTCCGGGATGAGCCCTATCACACGGGGCACCGATGCATTGTTTAGAGATCTCGGAGCCTCCCAACATGCGCTGAGGTCGGCTACCGAGGGGGTACTATGTAGAAATTCTACAAATTTTTTTAAATTCATTTCACAATTTTAGTACAGCAAATGCGTTATTGTGGCTCTTTCTACTGTTTTTTTCAGCGCTTGCGGTAGTGCGTTATCAGCTTCGTGAAGTATGTGGAATGTTCTCGACGAAACAGTTTATTGTATATCCTGCGCTTTTAAAAATATTTTATTGAAATTTTTCTACAAAAATATTCTCAGTTATTCTTTGAATTTATTATTTTGTTTTATGCTTATGATTTTTACTGGATTAAGCTCTCGCATAAGCAAATTAATAATTAATTGATAGAGCTTAGCCGCATTATTTATTATGTTGCAGTAGTTATTTGTTTGTCTATAATTATCCAAACTATTCATTAAAATTGACAGATTTTTCACGTGATTTATGGACATAAAAATCGCAAAATACTATGCACAACGCAAATTCTTTACTTTTTTTCAGGTTTGCACCATAAACCTTTACTTAGTAATGATTAAACTAATGACACCTATTTGTAATTAACATTAAAAGCAACATATTTAGATGTGAGTACTCTTAATACGATTCTAAATCATCACGATGCATTAAGTTGACGTGTAGTATTTGAGACGATGCGATGATTCACAGAGCATTAATTTCATGTTTATTTAGTCACTTAATGTCGAGTTGTGTGATGAGTGACCATTCTTTAACTAATGTCGTCCATGTGATATTAGTTGTTTTATAGAGCACAAATAAACAATACTATTATTATAAATATGTATTAAGTATAATTTGGTGAACAAGTTTTTTTTTGGCAACCTCTATCAAAAAAAACAGGGGGTTATGGAAAAACGGAAGTCTTGGCTACGAAACATGAGCTAATCGACTGAGATAAGAAAATACAAGGGAATATTCTGCCTAACCATGACGATCTCCTTGGCGCAGTATTGAGCGCTATTGTTTTAACGTGTGGTCGTTCCGGGTTCGATCCCCGGCAGGGTCAATTTGGGAATTTAAAATTTTTCCTGGTTTGGCCTGGTGGGAGGCTTCAGCCGTAGCTTGTTATCGCCCTATCGGCAAAGACGTGCCGAAAAGCGATTTAGTGGTCCGGTACGATGCCGTGTAGAATAGGAGTATATGGGTTTAATATAACTCCCATACCCTTAAGACTAACATGTTAGCCAGCTACCATCTTAAACTGCATCATCACTTACCATCATGTGAGATCGCAGTCAAGGGCTAACTTGTACTGGAAAAAAAACCATGGACAAGGAGACACCTTCTCAAGAGCTATAAAAAATATATAATCAATAGCCGATTTTTATCATTTTAATTTGTGAACCATTGCTGGAACCCGCCTATACTGGTAGAGATAATACAGAACAATAGAGAAATAGAAAGGCCAACAGCTTACATTTCCAGATGCGTACTCAGATCAGTGACATAATATCTAGTTACCGACTGCTCGTTATCCGTTTCATTGACCAAATGACATTTGATAATTTTTCATTAACGAATCAATACACCCTATATCAAAAACAATACATCACACACCAATTTCGAACCGGTTATCAGATAATATCTCGAACTTCCGAGCATCGTTTAATAAATCAAACACATTATACCTACCAAAGGATTGTTCGATTCATTATTGTCTCTACCAGTAGATATTATTTACACAATCGAATGCTGAGCTTACGGGCCCCGCACTTACTCGTATGGAGTGCAAATAACCATTTTGTTATAAACGTGCTTAACCTATACTGGACCATATTAAAATATAATACGGCCGCTTTTTGTTTGCTTTTCGAGATGACGTCTTATAACGTCATGGAGACCTGTATACGGGAGCCGAAGAAATACCAAGAACGAAATGTCTTGGCACGCTTGAAAACACTTCAATTTCTCAGTCCTAAACAAATATGTTACCGGTGTAGTAATTGCTGTCTGTATTTACAGTCTTTTATTGTATATTGCAAAGCAAATATTGGTTTTGGATGCATCAGTTGTCTTACCTACAGCTGCATTGCGTTGCCCGGGTTTTCGGTAGTTAACGAAACTTAATTTGGCGTTCATTTGATTCCGATTGTATTTGCACTGTCAAAAATTCAATAGGAACACAACAGGGTAAAATTTTACTATGAAACATTTTTGAAAATTGATACACCGCTGTGTTCGACGTCGGACGAAATATTATTTGACGTTGAAAGTGTTGGAAAAGCAAATATAAAAGTTAGTCTGCTTATTTTTCCTATCAAATAATGCAGTTGACACCAAATAAATGTAAAATTAAATTCAAAATAAGCAGTTTACTTTTATAGATTCAACGTGCACCAAGAACTTGAATTTATCCGCCCATGGTACAACCTACTGATTGTAAACTCAAGTATTACCTATTGTAAATAAAACTGCATTGAGCGAGCCGATTTGTAAGGACCTGCAAAGATACTAGCAAGAAGATGCTACTGTGTAATTCGAGAAAGGTGAACCGAACCTCAGGCGACAGTCTGGGACATTAAAAGAAAAAATCAAATCGAGTGAAAAGAAATTCAATATGGTTTTGCAACGAGGATTAAAAATTGTGCAATCTAGAGGCAAAATCGGCAGCTGTTACCAAAATTTAGCCACCGATGCGATGATATTCGAGGAATGGTTTTGGATAAACTTTAACGCCCAGGTTGTTAAATTGGCGGGGTGCTTGATTAAGGCGAGCGGGGTTTTTGTAATTCATCCTTTGGGACGAATTGAATGATCACGAAACATCTATCTTTAGATTTAGTAAGAAATCTAAAGGTAGTTGCTTGTTAGTTCTAGCTTGGTTTTATTAATTTCCAGATAAAAACTATATAGAAATAAATGAATTTGAAGATGCCTATTTACTCTGATAGGTTTCATGTTATACGTAGGTATGCGTGATTTGTATATTTTATACAAGGGGAAGCCAAAGTGGGATTATGTCTGCCAGTAAATAAAAAACTACGACCAGAAAATCGGCCCTATAATTCATGATAGAATATTTTTCTATTAGGATATATGTAGTGATATAGCATTTGTGGACATATAAATTTTATTATAGCTATAACATTGGATTTACAATAAAATCTTGGTGTGATATTGGTATCGGAAAAAAACAAAACAGGAGTTGAATGTTATGACATGACCATAATAAATATAAAACCAATTTATCGTGGAGTAAAATTGAAATACCGCGTTTTACGACGTAGACCTACTAAATAAATCTTAATGGACCAAATGTACATAAAATTGTTGATATACACTTTAGACATAAAATATCTATAGTATTTATATTAATGAGCTTCATACGGGATGGAGCCGTATCTACCTGGTAATAATAAAAATAAATGGCTTAAAATCATTTATTACCCAAAGCAAAAATATTACGTCGTCGTCGTCGTCTCAACTTGTAAATGTCCACTGCTGGACAAAGGGCTCCTGCATGGATCGCCAGTCGCCACAGAGCACGGTCTTGTGCCGCTGGTTTCCAGCGGCTCCCAGCTGCACACTTGAGTTCGTCTCTCCACCTAGCGGGGGCGTCATGCAAGCAGTCTAGTCCTGGGATCGCCAACCCGCATGTCCAGCGAGGCGATTATTGGGCATAACCCTAAATGGATAGGTCACGAAAATGTACGTAGTGTTCAGATAATTCAAGTCGTTTATTGCGTCAATTTTATTGCACGCAACGGTCAAGAAAAAATATTCTCGTGATGATAGCCAGCAGGCTTGACTGTTAGTGAACCGTTGCTGTAAGATTTCAGCTGGTCTAGATACGATGTAGCAACCGTTTATTTAGTAAGTTTAGTTTATTTTAGAATCTATTTTAGTATAATCTGGTTAAATTAGCTAAAATGAGTCTTTGTTACTTTAAATAAATTTCTATTTATGTATTTGGTCTTTTTCTTAGCCCATGTGTGGCACTTTCCTTTCAGAGCAAGATAATATAAACTAGTTATATTTTCAAAAACACACACCGTGCGAATGATGGTTAATGGGCATGCAACTTAACTAAACTTAATTAAACGTAACTTAAACAGTGCACAAATGAAAACAAAGTCAAAAAAACGTCTCCGACCACCACATCGGAGGAAGCTGCCTCTTGTCAGACATGACAAGAATTAAAAAAAAAAAAAAAAAAAAAAAAAAATGGGCATGCCCAAAACACTGGCGCTATTACCTCGTTGAATAGCAAGGAGCCGTTGGGTTAAATAAGCGCCTCTTTGGTCACCAGAGGCGTGGAAAATAAATACTGATATTAGTACCTACAACAAAATTTGATTCTCGGATGAATATAATTTAAGAAAATGAATAATAAATACTGATATTAGTACCTACAACACAATTTGATTCTCGGATGAATATAATTTAAGAAAAGGAAAATAAGCCGTTCTCAATTGGCTTAGGTGTGATTCTGATGGGATATAGATCCACCCTACCTACCCGAAAAGCCGTCTTGCCAAATATAATTATCATTTTGGTACCATATCGCGCAGAATGAGAAATCTATAGCAGAATGGTATAAAATGTTCGTGCTTAGTTCCGGAGTAACGTCTTTAGAACAATAAGACGAATGGATTGTATCGAAACTTGAGTGCAAGTTCAACAAAATGGATTGATTGCCGAGTTTGCTAATGCTCAACATTCGAAAGATATATTTCTTTGCGAAGATGTCGCTACCAGTAACTCGAGATTCCTCTCAAACCACTAAAGGGGAAAACATTAGTCCGAGTGTGTAAACAAGTAGAGAGGCGGTACGACAAACAATCAAAGACTATCTACCATCTTCGGACGTGTAATCGGATCCAAATTGTCTGGACGCTTCTTGAGTTGCCTGAACCAACAATGTGCCCCTTCAGGGAAAATTACGTATTTATAGCTTCCTATTTTCCTTATTTATCGTTGTGTTAAGAAGATAATTAAACTTTTGTATGTTTATTTAGTGAATTATGAATAATGTACAGTTCTAACTGCGAACTATGACAAAGTATCTACATACAGAGACATTTAGGCTTTTTATCCCGGAAAATTAAGGAGTTCGCGCTGGAATTGACAATACTTATTCCACGTGGACGAAGACGCAGGCATCAGCTAGTTTACTCATAAAATTGTAATCGTGAGAGATTTTTAATTTTGATATGTACTTTTGAAATCCGACAAACTTTTGAGCTATACTCCTGTAACGTGCTTTGTTCAACATCAAAAAGCTTACTCCTTTTGATAAAGAATAAAAAAAGCCAGTAGAGACCTTGGTGACATATCGAAGATCTTATCCGAGCTAAAGCTTTGCACAATACCTCGTAATAATGGCCTCACAAAAAGTGATCCGTATCAAAAAAATACCAGCAAGGGGACAAAATGGTATCCAGAAAATATGTACACGCTCGGCGGGTGACAAAAAACCATTGTGTTTTCTTGTGTGCGTGTTGTGAACCAAAGGGTTTCGAGTCAGTCCATAGATCTTTATTGACTGAATCAAACCCGTAAAAAACGGACTATTTATTTATAATGTTTAATAACAGAGCGGCTCGTAAAACTAGCAGTGTTGTACGGCAGCTATTTTTCTTTACTTTTTGTCAATCCGATCTTTCGATTTGATATCGCCCTTGGCTGTCGGGTACTCTCGTTAATGGGGTACCTATGAGGCGAGCCCGCATTTGATGTGTGCTCAGTATACGCTTTTACGGGCGACCCTACGTGACAAAACTTTGTCCCTCCCTACATTCAAATTTCTGAAGGAGCAATTGAAATCGGAGATCGTAAAGAGAATTAGAGCAGGGTCTTTTTCGAGCGCCCGTTTTGTTTTGTGCGTACTCAAAGGGGCTTCTTTAGAATCTCGTACATGCATCGGAGTGGAAGTGGGGGGAGCGTTTATTGGGATTCCCTATGGCCTACCAATCGGTCCTGTCGACATTGCGTAATCTAATAGCTTATTAATGAGGGGAAGCCTTCAATCGGCCCCTATTTTTCTATCCTAGCGCACTTGAAAATTGTAGACTCCATCTCGCTCATTAATTTTTTTTTGTTTGGCGGTTCAATGCGCGTATTGCCGTCTTGTTCCTGCGAACGTTTACGCAACTCGTTGTGGGAAGGTCTGTGGCGCGAACGATAGCCCCTCCCACTAAATTTATTATACGATAAATGAGTCAAGTCGCGGGTCGATCACGGAACCGGCTGCGAAGATACTGTGTTATGCGAGCTTATTGCGTAAAAACAAACGGCAAAAACTGGTACCTTGTAGAAGAGATACAATATACTGTTTCACACCGCGAACCTAACGATTCGATCCAGCTAATACGCTGCCTAGAGAATAGAGATCCTCCACGGTTTATGAAGGCAATAAAGGGTATAATTCAAAATTACATCAACGCAATGTTGTTGCATTGTTAGTACCTAATTGGCTGGGCGTCAGGATACGTCTGCTTCGCACTATGACTGATGATAAGATCGTTAGCCTTTAACCGTTCCTTTAAAGCCTTATAAACCTTATAAAACTAAAAAAACTTAAGGCTCCTTAAGTTTTTCTTTAGTTTTACTAATTTAAAGTTTAATCTAATGATGTACACAGTCTCTAGTAGCATTCAAAAAACCACGGAATGCCACAATGATAATTAACGGTACAATACGTAAAAACATTTTAGGTGTTCCTTCAAAACTCAAAGCTAGGTTACTGATCCCTGTATCGACAGAAGCTAACATAAGTTAACTTAATCGTTTGATACAAATTCTTAGATCTTAGCCGCACCTCAAAGGGCACCATTCAACCTGATACTATGCTCATTAAAAAACACTTTAAGGGTATCGATAAGGTAGGTAAAGGATGTAAAAAAAAAGAAAACCACAAAGAGCGGCTCTTTAATCGGATTAAATTAATATCACAAAGATAAGTAAAAGAAGTTCAGATTTTTATAATTCACAAATTAGTAATGGTTTCAAATATCTTGAAAGGAGGAAATGACTATGTTGTATCGATAAAGCGTGAACAGTAGCCGAGGCGTGTAATTGTGAGCAAATCCCGCGTTGTTTTGAGCTTAGAAAAACTATACCCTAATTCAGCATTTAATTGGTAAGACCACCCTTTTGAAAAGGAATTTCTTTGGAGCAAAAAGTAGAGAAATTCAATTACTAACTTTTATATTAAATATCTACCTAACAACATTAATACCAGTAATGATGTTGGGTATCTGTTGGGATATCTTGTATGTGATTGAAAAAAAAACGATGAAGGCCAATACGTGATTAACACTTGGGCCTAATTTGGATGTTTTCGGGCTTGAAATCCATGCATCTCTAATTTTTTGAGGCTATGTGAATTTTAAGCAATTATGTGAAAAGTGACCACGTGCTTTAACGGTGAAGGAAATTAATTCTGTGAGGATATCTGCATGCCTGTATAATGTTCTCAAAGGTGTGTAAATTCTGTCAAATATCTGATCTTGCATTGTGGTAGATTATGGTGAATGCGATGCGATGGAATTGAGACGATGATGCCCTAACCTGGCTCAAGCAATAGGTACGTTGTATTATACCTATCAAACTGGAAACGAAGATTTACACTTATATTCCCATAATACCTGCAATCAACATCATAAATAACGATACATAGCTGTGCCCTACGCCCTACATGTGTCGACCAGTTAATGGAGTTGTCATGTATATGGTAATATGTAACTACTAGTTACGTCATATATCACTTTTGGACACGATTATAGGCAAAGTGCTTGTGAACGGAAGATACATAGCACCAGTACAATATGTTTTTGTGTTTTATTAGAATAAAAATAAAATTATATGCAATAAAGATAGCTGCAGAGAAAAATAAACAAAGAAAGAAGCATGACTAAAATAGTCTTATTGCTACAAGCTTAAATCTCTTATACCACTTTTTAAAGCGGGTAATGGTTATTGTTAAAGGGTGAAGAAATATTTAGAACTGAAACCACCGTAATTTGCAAAAACCATCTGTAAAGAGATCTCTTTTTATCCAGGATATCTAGGATCTAACCATGCATCGCATCGGGAGGCTACTGCCTACAAGTAAATGGATTTGATGTTATCAACTATTTCGAATTATAGACATTCTTTAGGCCAATACTCGAAGTATTTTGAAATGTGCTAAAGGTTCTCCATGTTCTTAACGTGTATATTACTTATGTTTATTACTATACAATTATTTTTATGATGTAGATTGTAAACTGTACCTATTAATTTCTGTTTCTTTAATACCTTCCTGATTTGGATTTTTAAAATAAAAATCTCTCTTGTAATATGATAATATTATGAAAGAAAGTGCAAACTGCAATGGAATTAAATAGGAAGTTTTGAAGTTAAAAAGAGTGCATTCCTAGACAAATCCAACTCGTGACTATTAAAATTATGTCTGTATGTATTATGTATGTATTATTTATGTCTGCGTTCCGATAACTAGCTCTTTTCCTATAAATTATGTTGTATCAGAACCGCCAAGAATGCTTAATTCCAGTAACTTCTTATCTTCAAGCCGAATTTTTTGATTAATGTCCGACCCCATACATACTAGGGTAAGAGATACGGGCGTCCGATCCGAGTTAAGATTATAGAGAAAAATAACATACTTAGCCTCATACGTGATATATTTTATCAAAGAATAACAAACACCACTATAAAATATATATATAACGGAATAAATATACGTTATCCACACATCAACAATGGTGTTAATGACCTGAAATTTGAGCTTATCAGATCAGTTTTCTCAATAAATAGGTCACTTTTATTGTTTCGACGACAGAAATACGGTGTTTTAGTGTGATTTCTGGCACAACGAACTTGTCACAGAGTGATAAACTATACCACGGAGTCTGGTAATGATATCGAAACACTTAGATAGATACTTTATAAGGTTAAAGGCTGTTTGACGCCACAGTACCAACATGGGGCATGCTACTAATAGAAACATTAATTGTCCACCTTAGGCGGCATGCGGTTGCTCTTTATAATACAACTTCGTTCTTTACAACAATACGACAGTCGATTCTCTGCAGCATTTGGTATCTTAATGTCGCAATTAGATGCTCTGGTGTAAAACGGCCTCTACATATAAGTTAATATCTAAACTTATACTTTAATATTATAACTGTGAAAGTTTGGATGGATGGATGAATGGATGTTTGTTACTCAATCTATGGCTATGGCTATGGCTAAACGGATCTGGATGAAATTTGGAACAGGGATAGATTATAGTCTGGAATAACACATAGGCTACTTTTTATCCCGGAAAATCTAAGATTTACCGCGGGAACAACAAAACCTCAATCCACGCGAACGAAGTCGCGGGCATCAGCTAATTTTGTTCAGAGACAGTGCTAAACTCAAATCCTTCAAATATTAGGCAAAATGTCTGCCAGGTTATCATTGCTTAAGGAGTAATAAATTTAAAGGAGCATAGGTACGCTACAGCCGTAGTCCATTACAGGTCACACTGTGACGGGCATCACATACATATTCTGTTATGCTGTTTTCGTCGCGTATCGGTCCAGCCGTTGCGCTTTGTATTTGTCCAGACAATGTTTAAATACTTCCTAAATAATCTTACTAATATTATAAATGCGAAAGTTTGGATGTATGGATGTCGGTATGGATGTATGGATGGATGTTTGTTACTCAATCACGCCCCAACAGCTGAACGGATCTGGATGAAATTTGGCACGGAGATAGATTATAGTCTGGAATAACACATAGGCAACTTTTTATCCCGGAAAATTAAAGAGTTCCCGCGGGAACCACAAAACCTCGATCCACGCGTACAAAGTCGCGGGCATCAGCTAGTAAAGACATAAATTGTTTCATTAACATAATGCAATGTGTCCGTACCCTTCAAACCATTGTACACAGTCGTTTTCAAATGTGAGCGCATAGCTTTTGAATATGAATGAAAATTGGATAAACAAAGCCATTGCAGTACCTACCTACTTTAGTCAGTGCCCAAGTCGTGTCGAACAAAAATGTTTTGTTCTTATCACAATGCCTCTGAGTAAGGCCTAGTTTTAAAAATATTCACGTGCCTACTTATGTATGTCATTGTAAACATACAATGCATCCACAATAATTATGTCTATTTGTAATATTTTAAGCTTAAAAGTCGTCATTGGCACGATTTGTAAAATAAGTGAGTACGCTATCAATGTTAATTTATTGATTGACTAGCTATTGCAGTGTGACTTCGTTCGCATGGATTCCGTAATATGAATTAACGAGTAAATGGATTCAGGATTGTTAATATATATCCGTAGGAACTTTTTTTCAAAATTTTTCAGGAAATGTGACGTATTTTACAGCTCTCCCGATCTGTAACTATACATATGCATACGATCACGTCGATTCGTTGATCCGTTAGGGCATAGTTACGTTCAAAGAGAGATTTATTTACAATAATCTATGGTTAAATATCAATGCTTATACCTGAAGGAAAAAACAAAAAAAAAAAACACATTTTGTAATTATAATATAATAGCAAAAAGGTTAGTCGACATCACAGGAGACCGAAGAGCTGGCAGCTACCTCGGACAAAGAATAAGTCTAGCTATTCAAAGGGGGAACGCTGCCAGTATCTTTGGAACCTTGCCTAAAGGGACTCCTTTTAATAATATATTTTAGTCATTATATTATTATTTATTTATTTTTAAGATTTTTAGATGTATTGTGATTATTTATTGAATAAAAAAGAGATATGTTTTTTTTTTGCCGAAATAAAAAAATAAAAATATGGATAGATAATATACGATTTGATTTCATCTGAAGTTCAATGGATTTTTTGCAATACCAATAATTATTCAAAGGACCTTTGTAAATATCTACAAAATTTTAGGCTTAGCTTCAAACTTTCCAATTCGGTAGAGAGTAATCTGAAGTAAAGCAATCAAAACGGAGATTTTCAAAGACGCGATGAAAAGATTACAGACTTTAGAGGCATTCAATGATTAGACTTTAATGTCTAGCTTTTAGGCTGATAGAGTTTCTATTGTATTACCTTCTTTTATAGTTCATCCATATTTATTTTTCAATCAAGCTTTTGTGAAGCTTACGGGTCAAGAAACGAAGTGAACAGCGCTTTAGGTTGTGTTACAATTTTATTGCCCTTTTTCTAACAGTGGGTAGACCTAGAATATAACCTACCTAAAAATATTGCGTTACAAAGAATATTTGTACAATAGTAACAGAGTTCTTTGATGTAGAGTGTAGACGAAAGTAAAATAGTTTCGTTAAAAAATAAACTTGATAAAAGAAAGCTCAGAATCACTCATAATTACTAGAACTATGCTAAAAGTTAATCATTAGAAAGGAGGAAATCATAATATGAAAGAAGCACAGCTTAAGGATTTGATAATTGTGAGCTTGACTCATAGAAAGCGCAGGGTCGACCTCATAAGATTAGGATCCGGGGTAGGCATTACGTAAGCAGTACTTTGATGCCGCACTAGTTCACCCTTAATAGGTACCACAAATAAGCAGAGTCCTTAGTCTGTGATAGGTACTAACAGATGACATCTAACCATTCACGACGAACAGATGGAGCCAGGAAAATTAGGGAGTTCCCGCGGGAATCATCTAGTAATATACTCGTATATAAAATCTAATATAGTTCATCGATTTTCAGGTGAACTTTCATCATTTAATATTATGTTCCGAAAATCATAAAATATTCCTATCCCTAAAGTAATCGAGATTTCCATGACTAGGTGAAAGAAATAATATATGGCATATAATAGACAATTGACGAGGGTACTCAAAGAAACTTTGATGTGTTCCATTGAAGTAGATGAAATTTGCGAATCGTGAGATGAATTCTACTAAGTTTGATCCGTGATAGATATCGCCTCGAAGGCACTTTCGGGTAATATTATTCCGTAGCTATATACCATCTGTCAATAATCGTTTGGAATGAATATTTCAGGTTTACTTTGTAAGACTCCTTTGAAGAAACTTTGTGTGGAACCTATCGCTGATTGATATGCGAATTTACTTTTTCTGTAGACCTTTTCTGAAACTTTGTCTTAATAATATTATTATAATATTCAAATAAAAGTAATAAATGATCAATTGATCACTGATTCTATGACTAAAATAAAGTTTTTATATTTCTTATATTAAAATAGAATTATTTATTTAATACTTTGGATACAGCTACATATTTACAGATATGTCATAGCAGCCATGGCAACAGTGTATTCAGCAGTGGTATTCAGGCAGTAAGCTTATTTATTCATAGTACGCTGGTATCGTAAGATAAATTGTCCCAGTACACCAATAAACGCGGTCGAGAGAGAAGAAAAGGGAACAAAACCTCACGTATACAAGTACCTACGTATCTTAAAAGATAGGCATAGTAATTTATTATATTCCGTTCGCTCCGATCCATTGACTTTTGTGGTCGTTCGAGAAGCATCTTTTGTCATTGCGTCAAGAGGCCTAGGCGGCCGTGTAATATGAATTAATAAGCACAAAGAACGATTATAATGCGTTTATTTGTCGCAGGAATTCTTCGGGTTTTTCAATTTTTATTGTAAGATATACCGGTATTGTAGAGGTCCGGAACAAATTCACGTGGATCGCGTGCGCGTGCTTTGTTATCAAAGAGTACAAAAATATTATAATGATCTTCCATTTTTCAAAAAAAATATTTTGCACAAAAATATTATTCAACCCATTAGCCCGAGGCCGTTAATTATGTTTAAGTAAAATTTTCCGTAGTAAATTGCAACATTTGTTTATTTTGCAGACCCAACTACATTTGTACTGTCAATGATGTATATATTCAAAATTTGGACGTATCCAAAATTGCCACCAAATTCCAGTAGTACGAAAACATTGTACTTATTTTATGCAACCTACTCGTATGTACTTAGTAAGGAACCTTTTTATTCAGCTTTAGTGTAGAGTCTAGTGAACTCGTTCCTTGACTCCCAGAGGACAGTATTTTACAAAATACGAGTGTAAGACGTACCGTGTCTGCGGTTTTATGCTGAGGTAATCTAATGACTCCCTGGTTAAAGATGAAAGGGTCGCCGATGACTCGCCCGTACTCGTAGTTGTGTCGGATGAAGTAGAGGTTATCGAACTAACTTCGAGATTTATCGACATTGTAGCTAATTTGTGCAGTTCCAAGAGTAATTTGTAACGGTTCTTATTTAGTTCGTTATTTCAAATAATATTCAATAACAATATTTATTATAATATTATTGTTGCTATACAGCTCATCAATTTGACGACCTCCCAGGCGCAGTGTTGAGCGCTGTAGTCTTAACGTGGAAGGTCCCGGGTTCGAGACTCGGCAGGGTCAATTTGGGAATTTATAATTTCTGAATTTTCTATGGTCTGGTCTGGTGGGAGGCTTCAGCCGTGGCTAATTTCCACCCTACCGGCAAAGACGTACCGCCAAGCGATTAAGCGTTCCGGTACGATGCCATGTAGAAACCGACTAGGGGTATGGGTTTAATATAACTGCTATACTGCTAACTTGTAATGTAATAAAAATAGAAAATAAAATAATTCGGGACTAAGATTTCGTCAGTCTTAAGAAGGAGCCACTATAGATCTCAGATACAAATGAAATAATTACTATTTTACCAAGCAGTAATTTATTATTAGTGTTTAACTTCTTTCCAGACCCAGCGTATAATCAGACGTATTAAATAAGGATAATTTATTACCTACATCACGCGAGTGTGTAACTTCTAATATAATATTAATTACTACTAGTTCTTCCACCAAGAACTTGCCATTTGACCTCCACAACTGGTGGGCTAACGTGTAGTCTCCAGTAAGTAGTTGTAAGTTGGTACAGAAAGTGTTATCTGGAGTCAACCCAGTAGGCATAAAGACGAAGTATACCTCGATTTCGGTCAAGTATGACCTAACTTATGTTTTATTATCCAAACGAATGGCCAAATAGGTACTCATCTTACTGTTACTGTACTGAAATAGCTCAGTGTTACAAGCACTACAAAAACGTGCTAAGATATAAAATAGTGCGGTAAATGATTTTCTTTATTTTTTCTGTAACAGACGAAAAAAAGATTTCGAAAACTTCCAACGTTATGCTTAGAAGCTCGTAATCAACATGTACAAAGCTGCAGGTATCATTTAGTTTAATAAAACTTTAAAAAAATTATCATATCATACTAATATGTATGATAAATGCGAAAGTCAGTTTGTTTGTTGGTTTATTGGTTTGTTGGTTTGTCCTTCAATCACGCTGCAACGGAGCAACGGATTGACGTGATTTTTGGCATGGATATAGTTGAGGACCTCTACTTTTCATCCCGGAAAATAGAAGAGTTCCCGCGGGAATCCAAAAAAACTTATTCTAACTGGGACGCGACGCGCTGTGTTGTGTCAGTATTAGACCCTAAGTAAAATTCAAGACGTTAAGTTACTTAGTATTTATTAGACGCTTTGTAGGACAGAGGTTAAAGTACTTAACTCCACATGTGTTGATAAGTAAAAAAGGAAGTCATTATTA
The DNA here is from genome assembly GCA_923060345.2 of Erebia aethiops. Taxonomy (NCBI): domain Eukaryota; kingdom Metazoa; phylum Arthropoda; class Insecta; order Lepidoptera; family Nymphalidae; genus Erebia; species Erebia aethiops. Next base: position 17,272,985 of record OV281087.1, read on the forward strand.
GTAACAGATTAGTATCCTGTCAGCTGTTTTTTGTGTCCCTTTTATGGAAAGGCACGTATAAGAGTAGGGGCATAGCTTTTTGTAACAAAGTTTCCAGATCACTGTCGTTAAGCTTATTTTAAAAATAATAATCAGGGGTGCCAGATACTTCCTTATTTATTTTATCTATTACTAGCTGTCGCCCGCGACTACGTCTGCGATGGTTTGTTTTTTTTTCATTCCTTGTTCATTTCATTTCATTCGTTGGGGTGTGATTAAGTAACAAACATCCATCTATACATCCATATATCCTAAGTTTCGCATTTATAATATTAGTATAGACTAGCTGATGCCCGCGACTACGTCTGCGTGGTTTAAGTTTTTTTTCATTCCCGCAGGAACGCCTTAATTTTCCGGGATAAAAAGTAACCTATGTCACTCTCCAGGTCCTCAACTATACCCATGCCAAAAATCACGTCGATCCGTTGCTCCATTGCGGCGTGATGATGATTGATTGAAGGACAAACCAACAAACAAACACACTTTCGCATTTATAATATTAATATGAAGGATGATGGTACCTACTCGAATAAAAAGAAATAATTCTTATTGAATTATGTAAAGCTTTAGTTTTTTTTTTAGTATAGTTAGAGAATCATCATCATCATCCTCAACCGATAGACGTCCACTGCTGGACATAGGCCTCTTGCAAGGATTTCCACACGCCTCGGTCTTGCGTCGCCTGGATCCAGCGGATCAGTTATAAAATAGTAAAACCAAAATTTTTATCCTAGAATGTTGTAAACCTATATTTTACTTGTCAGAGAATTAAGAGAAACAAAATATTGTGTGACCTTATAGCAGTTTTTTTTTATTTTTGGTGCAAAGTCGTTAAACCAGCCAACAAGCTGCATCTTGGCAGGCTCACACAATAAATATCCAAGAACACGTCATAACGAATAAGCAAACAAACAAAATAGTTATCCTTGGCTTTCACAATGTTTTGATTACGTGAACAACACCATCGCTTATGTGTGTAGATTTATGTAGGCACTAAAATTGTGCTATACCTATGAGACCTACCTAGTACAAAATAATTCACTACATTATGTGTATAATATCATTAATAATATTATAGCTGGTCTGTCTTCAGATATTTCGTGAATTAATGTGCTATTAATAATTATTAATATACTGGGACGAATTAAATCTTTATGTTTTTCTATCCTCATCATTAGTGTGAGTTTTTCAAATAATTGGAGACTACCAAGCGGCAATTATTTCCTGTTAACCTATCATGTCTAATCTATACTAATATTATAAATGCGAAAGTTTGGATGTATGGATGTATGGATGGATGTATGTATGGATGGATGTATGTTTGTTACTCAATCAAGCCCCAACGGCTGAACGGATCTGGATGAAATTTGGCACAGAGATAGATTATAGTCTGGAATAGCACATAGGCTACTTTTTATCCAGGAAAATTAAGGAGTTCCCGCGGGAACCAAAAAACCTTAATCCACGCGGACGGAGTCGCGGGCATCAGCTAGTATGTAATTGGTACCTACGATACAGGACTACCTAGTGTGGGTACCATTAGTCATAAAAAATTTACAAGTTCATTTATGATAATAAACATTTTTTCATTTTCATTTTCATTTTTGGTTTCAATTATAGGTATAACGTGATTAAGTCAAAAAATAGCGCATTTAATTTAAGGAAAGTACACTCTTATCCTCTTTTATATGATCCTCTACGCTTATAAATCCAATAATGTAGAAACACTTTAAGGCTATTTACAAACAAAATCACAACCCACATAAAAAAGGGTTTTCGGTAAACGAAACCGCTATCGCAATATTACAGACGGATCCCATAATATAAAAACACTACTAGACTCCGAAAATAATATCTACGGAAACCGGTAAACTGGGGGAAGCTATAAATATTACCGGATTTTACGTCCGTTTATCCTTAACAATGGCCAAAATTGAGTGTATCCTATCTCATTACAGTAGAGCGCACTTCATAAAATGTTTCCCATATTTTGTGGTAAATTTCGATACGAACCTCCCTTATCGGCGAGAGAAGTGGGTAGGCTTTACGCAACTCTGCTATAAATGTGGGAAGGCCGATGTTTGCCCAAGGATAATATTATATTTGCTCGTATACTGCGTTGAGACGAATTTTCAGCATACTCAGCACCATAATCATCAGCCATTGGAACAACACGTTGTGTATGACTTAAATTTGAACACGCCAGCCACATTGAACCTTCTTTTTTTAATACAAAAAAAATAATCGGAAAATCGTTGATCTACATAGCATAATATTATTCGTTCTCTTCACAGGAAGTTCCATCTGATCCACCTTTACCTAAGGTAATGTAAAAAAGCTGAGATACCTCATCAAAACTTACTACGGGATCAAAGGGTGTAATGGTATTCATAAACTTGTAGTAATATTATTATACAAATTGTTAGAGAACTAAGTAACATCATATTAGTACTGTACCAAGTTAACTAATCAAAGTATTGTTCGGGATAGATTGCTAATATTACATAATTATAGGTAATTAAATATTAGGTATTTAATACCTACTAATATTATAAATGCGAAAGTTTTGATGGATGGATGGATGTTTGTTACTCAATCATGTCAGAACGGCTAAACGAATCTGGATGAAATTTGGCAAAGATATAGATTATAGTCTGGAATGACGCATAGGCTATTTTTATCCCGGAAAATTAAAAAGTTCCCGCGGGAACTAAAAAACCTTAATCCACGCGGACGAAATTGCGAGCATCAGGTTACCATTAAAGTTACCCGTGACATTTTGTATGTTACTACCAATTCTGTTAAACGCCTCTTAGAAAATGTGGTGTCGTCAGTTAGGACAGGTGCACAATCTAATTGATCTACATCCAATAATGTTAACTTGGATCCGTCTTCTAAGTAACAGTCATTTGACACTTGAAATAGGTACCTACTAATTGAGCAGATGCTCAATTTAAGAGCGCTTACCTGAATTATGGTTGTTTCTGATTTATCATGCGTATCTTCAATCTTATATCAAAATTGGTTCACAATTCAAACTAGCAGCTTTGAACGGTTTCGGTTGGTTTACTTGCGACTTCACGTGATTTTTTAAAGGTTACACTGAAATTTTCAGTAAAACTTTCATTAATTTAATAGAGAACTTGTTATTTTCATAATTTTGTCAACCGTTTTTTTAACTAAATGATGCATAATGAAGTTTTTTCGATTCCCGCGGAAACTCCTTAGTTTTTCAGGATAAAAAGTAGCCTATGTCTATCCCGGGGGATACGATCTATCCCTGTAACAAATTTGATCAAAATCGGTTTTACAGGTGGACCATGAAAGCGTAGCAGACAGACAGATAGCCACATAACAATTATATAGTTAAATATCTTTATACAGGTGGAAATATTACTATTAAAATAATTAAACTTGCCACTAACTATGAAATTGAATAGGTATGGAAAATCTATATTAAAATTGTATCTACAGTTATTTTCTTAAAGCACACAGTAGTAAAGCAGGTAGTTAGCTTTTTATGAAGCAATCACCAAAAAGAAATTTATTGACATCAAAGACTCTAACGAACCAAGAATTAATTAAAAACATATTATCCGATACTAACCGAACATAACAAGAATATTTACGACGCCGCTTAAACAGAGCCCAATAATTTAACTCATGTCTAATAACAAAATTATGTAAAACAGTCCTATTATAATTAATAATTCAGGTCAAAACGAGGTACGGTGCATCTAAGACAGAAATGTAGATTTTGTTTCATAATAATAAACCCTATTGCACTTTTCTTTAAGATCGATTTTTTTAAATGATTCGTACGATTTGATGTAAGAGCAAGGGAATACAAAAGATACGTCATTGAAACATTTATGTTTTGCTGTTAAATCCTATATTTTAAACGAGCATTATCCCTATACCTATACTTTAAATGTGTTTAAAGTTACCCGGATATAATAGGTACCCCAGAAAGGTAATTAGTGTGGCATAGCGCCATCATAGATGAATTACCGCGGTAACTCAGGGATACTCTCTCTCTCTTTGCGTCATATTCCTCATTGCTGAGAGTCGTGCCCCCTTTCCATTAATCACATAATGGCAGGGGTTTTCTTGGGATAATAATGCGGTGGGTTACCAGGTCCTTCCGCATACCGCAACTCAGAGATACTGGCAGAGCTATCAAATGGAAAGACGCAGAGCGAAGCTTAGACGTGCCCAGATACTGCGAATTGAAGCACCAGTCGATGTCATCAAGTAAAAATTGCAGTGCGCTCTGATAATTATCTTAAAAACTTTCTTATGACTTTGGAATAACGACTGACTCAATTTATATTTCGTGCCCGTATAACACAGAAATTACAGCCCCAATATATTATTACGTGCTTTATCTTAACAACTCATACAGCGAGACTGTTATAATTTAATAAATGGCCACCGTTAAAAAATACGCGTCTAATACGTTTAAAATTACTCCTTGCCCTTTCTTGAAGCATTGTATGATTAAACTTTATTACTACATTGCATTGGCCATTAAATAAATCGCTACGCATAAGTTCCTTAAGTAATATTTACACGTAAAATAATTGGATTTTACTACTTCATACACATAATTATTTGATTAAAGTTTTGTAGGAACTGGCTCTCTATCTACTTATATTAATTTCAGTTGTCTATCGAATGATTATGCGGTATTTTAAAAGAAACGTTAAATCCACGACGTACCTAATACAATAAAGATTGGGAATTAATTTATGGTTTATTTTAGTGTTCCATTACCGGAAGAATACGATTACGAACATAAAATTATAATGAAAAACTTATTTAACATTAAATTATATTCAACAATCTATACTAATATTATAAATGCGAAAGTTTAGATGGATGGATGGATGTTTGTTACTCAATCATGACTGAACGGATCTAGATGAAATTTGGCACAGAGATAGATTATAGTCTAACACATAGGCTACTTTTATCCCGGAAAATTAGAGAATTCCCACGGGAACCGCACAACCTCAATCCACGCGGACGAAGTCGCGGGCATCAGCTAGTATATTATAATATATTATGAACAATGTATGATAATATTTTATTATGTTTTAAATGCATATTCTTTAATGCCTTTATATGAAAAAGTAACATGAAAGTATAGCCAAGTATGTAACAAATATTTCAGTTTAAATCGAGTTTAAATTCAATTTATTTAATATAATACAAAGCGATTTCCCCCTATGAATAGAAATAGCAGAGTAGGATTCATTAGTGCTCTCAATAATTACTCGTACACTACAACAATGCATTACACAAAGTCGCCATCTTGGATTGGCAACCGTTACGCGCTTGTTTGCGTCCAGGTGTTGTGCTGACAAAACAATCGACTCTCGAGTGAGAAGGGGCGGAGAGGCCATTCATAAAAATTTATAAAATTCCACCAAAAAGTAAAACTCACAAAAAATATGAAAACGCTGATCGACGGCGATCCGATAGTCGGCTAATATTTCATCATATAACTACTTAGGGCTGTGAAGAATGGGTGTGTTATAAAAATTTGTAATTGATTACATTCGATTCTTTTCTTTGTTGGTAATTCGGACAACCTTCTTTATTTTGGTGATCAATTTTCTCATATTTCTTTTGTTTACTAAAGTATCAAACTGTTAATAAAATATTAAACATGGTGATTAAAAAGAAATTGCCTTATTACCAATAGCCACTGATACAAATATAGCTAGGCATGTATTGATTCAAAACATTTCACATTGATCGGAATCCGTTCACTAACCTGCATTCACGCTAGCCCACTACCTCTATAACTACTGATCACGGGCTTCCTCTCAAAATGGGTACATAACTCCGAAAAGTTAGAGGTGCGTGCACAAAATAGGAGGCTGAAATCTGTTGAAGTCTTTCTTACCACTAACAATGAATATCTATGCTATCAATAATTTAACCTGCCGTAGCCCGTAACTATAAAAATTAAAAAAAAATACAAAATTTCTTACCAAGTACAAAGCGAAGGCGAAGCGTGCTAAAATTATAGACACCTATCACAATATCAAGAACGCCACTGGGTATTGCATTGAAACATGTTTTCATAAGCCTCAAGTACCGCCTTCTATACCCTCGGGATCAAAAACCTTAACGCTTCGCCTCACATGAATGAAATAATTAGGTGTATATTTTACAATTTGCCAAAGATCTCCATTGTATTCTTTATACTGTAAGTGGATTTCGCTTTCCACAAAAGGCCTTTGCCACGCACCGCTACCATCGAATCTCGCAACGTGTATACCTAATGTTATTATTCAGGTCCGCATCTGTCAAAAGCCGCTGCGTCAGTAATTTTACAGTTTAATCAGCGTTAAATACACGCAGAGTTACCGCGAGGCACAAAAAATTTTAAGGGTCCCCCAAAGACATTTGTCTCTGGAATCTCAGGCCATAAATCATTGAATTCTCGATGACATCTGCAATAAAATAAAGGGAGTACCTTCAAAAGAAAGTCTCAGTCCTATAAAGTTGCCGGTCGGAATATTGAATGAATTTCGCTCGGGGCAACGTTTTGATACTGTTAGGAACGTTTTGCGTGAATCTAAATAAAGTTCAAGGTTGATACCTAAAGAAAAGGGCTCAATTTATCTTCGACGTTTGTGAAAAGTATCTCCATAAAGGTTTTTATTTGTGGTAGCTTAGGTCGTCAGAAAAAGATCAAAAGCCTTTGCACTTTTTGTAGTATTGTAATTTCAATTCTTTACACATTGAGATAGATAATATTATTTTATATTCAGTTTAATGATTTCTAGATAAAAATGATATTTTTATTGTCGCTACTTAATACTTCAAAATATTACATATAAAATAACTATATTTTTCTTGCCAAACTTGAGATACACTTTGATCTTATAATTGCTTTCTTGAGTGTATCTAAGGCCATATTAATTTACCAATTTACTTGTTATCTGTGTTTAAACTAGAAACTTGGTAAGTATAGTATTTATCTTTTGGTAAAATTAAATAATTACATACGTACATTATTACAAAATATAATTTGTGTTTACTAAGTTAAAATAATGTAGTGCTTTATTTATTTTATTGACAGGACATACCTAAGAAGAGTTTCTCAATTCATTTCCTCAGGCTGCAATATTAAATACTAGATGATTCCCGCGACTTCGTCCGCGTGGGTTAAGATTTTTTTGATTCCCGCGGGAACTGTTTAACTTTCCGGGATAAAAAGTAGCCTATATCCTTCCCCGGGATACATTAATCTACTCCTGTACCAAATTGTATCAAAATAGGTTGAGCAGATGGGCCGTGAAAGCGTAGCAAACAGACAGACAGACACACTTTCGCATTTATAATATTATATTAGTATGGAAATATGGATGTGAATATCGATGTTATAATTACACATAAAACACTAATAAACTTCTCTTTATCAAATTGATAATCCAAAGAGAAAAAAAGTAACGTATAAGGAATAATGGATGGCTTGGGTAATATCAAAGAAATTTTGTTTAGACATTATAGAGTTCAGTGCGATTATTATGATGAAGATACTTTGAAGTTCAAAGCAACGGAGACAGGTCTGGATAAAGATTTAGTATAGATTATTTTCTACTTTATTTCATTGTATTAAGAGCGTGTTTGTGTCACAAAAGTATGCGAGTGTGGGTTTAGTGAAATATATTATTAGACAGAGCAGTAGAGCTTCATTCATCTCAACACAAAGACATATGTCATCTATTATGTCTCATTGTGCACTGACCACTTAGTATGAGAGGAAATAATTTATTCAAAGCGCACTACGGTCTATGTTCGGTTCATTGCACCACTTAGGGACGAAACAACCATTAGAGCATTTTGAATATTCAAAGTCGCATATTTACACGTTTACTCAGTAATTTCAGACTTTCTTTACTTGACCACAATAAACACAGGGTCTGAGTATTGACTGTTGTACCTTATTGACATAAATAGCTGATGCCGGCAACTTAGTCGCGAGGATTGAGATATTTTAAGTTTAGGTTCCCGCGGGATCTGATTGTTCGGAGCCGTTCGCAGCCCAGCATAGTTAGATTCGGCGGTTGACTTCCTTCTCGAAATTGGACCTACCCAGCTGCACTGTGTCCCAGGTATACGTACTCGTCTACAATCTCGAGTGCAGAGCTGTCAACTTCTCTACCTCTCCCAAGATCTCAGGTTTCGAAGAAATGAGACTAAAATCATCAGTTTTAAGACGCGTCAGCTGGCGCTGTCCGATAGCCATATAGATCTCTTGCGAACACTTTGGACCCCTTATTTCTCTCGATAGTATCTTTAATATACTGTGTATTCGCATTTCGCAAGTCGCGCGTTCGCGCTTTAGAGACCTGTTTATTAAGGCGCTGTGAGTTCACGGCTCAAAATCATAGGCGCATATCGAGCAAGCGCATGTCGCCAAAAATGCAAGAAATCGTTTGTAAAAAAATAAATATTTACTGTTCAACACCAATTAATCCAAAAATGTGTTTGAATTATAGAAATGTAAATTTTATCTTATATTTCTAGAGAAAATTATTAGTTTGAATAAGGAGAAAAATTGCTTTAAAAGGTAAATTAAGAGGTATGTTTAAAATAAAATTGTGTTTTGAGATGCGTCAATGGCTGCTTAAAGGTCTTTATTATTTTTACAAGCATACATTATGTCACCGTTTAATGGATACACTGCTTTGAAAAACCACCCTTTACGCTACACAGTGGAAAAAAATTGCAGCATTAAAAACCTTATCTACCAACTAATTTTATGCCGGGATACTATTTTTATATTTATAAAGGACAAAGAGGTGTTTTTACCCCAGAAAAGTCTAAAACAAAAAGCTTGACAAACGCATAACACATGTTAAGTTCACATAAAACGGTTATACGTGTGACGAATCCTCGTCCCGGTGGCAAAGATTTCTCATAAAGTCATAAGTTTCACAAATTACTATAGAGCATCGATTAACGGCACATTGTGTGGTAGCTAAAGTTAATTAGTCTCTGGACTGGTTCACAAAAACTACAGATGCGAGGTCGAGTCGGCACTTGGTACCCATACGAGCTGCGTTATTAGTAGCTCAGTAATGTTTTTGTTCTTTCTCTCTTTTGTTAACGGGCCGTACTGGAGCACCATCTGCGTTCGGATACGGTCCGATGTCTGATACATACAGACGGTTTGTGTGACGAAAATAATTATTATCGAATTTCGGAGCGGCTGAACAAAATAAATTTATTTTTTCAATTAAAATGGTCATTGAATTCTGTGTCACACAATATCTAAACTAAACTAAAATGACAGCTTTAAATTTTAATGCTGTCATTTTATTTAAGTTTAGAGATTGTGTACAACAGAATTAGCCTCAATAATAAGAGTTATCCTAGTTTAAAAAAAACTTTAATCAACAAGACAAGCTGATTTTTTTTCAATGTACAAATTTATATATTAAAAGTACTTTAGTAGGATCCATTATATTACCAATAATAATTAAAATATTTACATACTAGTTATTAACCAACTACTAAAAATCTTTAACATAGATATCTAAAAATCGCACTTTACGATTATTAAAAACTAGCTGATGCCCGCGACTTCGTCCGCGTGGTTTTTTATATGGGAAAATAAAGGGAAAATGTTTTTTATTTGATTTTTTCGTCAATTTTCCAATATTTTTTAGTTATTAGTTTTAGTTATTCTGCTATTCAGGACGGAGACAAAGACAAAAAACCATGAAAATCGGTCCAGCCGTTCTAGAGTTATAAGTGTTCGAACAAACCCGACTTTATTTATTATATTAAGATTTGAATAATAATTTATAAGTCATATTTGTCATGCATGCGCGTCATTTTTTTGGTCATTGTGTATATTATGTCAGAATTTAACTTAATTATAACACTTGTCTATAGGGACTGTACGTGATTGTATGACGGGTAGGGGAAGATTTATTGCAATCTTGCCGTGTCGGTTGGTAAGTGTTGATGACTTTTTGTTACTGTTGTGCTTAATCACTGAAAGATATGGAACCAATTCATTATCAGTTCGGAGTTACTTGAAGTAATTGTGTGGGTCTTTATTAGTTGTTTTTTGTAAAGATAACTAGATGATGCCCGCGACTTCATCCGCGTGGATTAAGATTTTTGAAGTGAAAACTTCTTTAGCCGCGTTTAGCACTTTTTGGTAGGGGGTAAATTCGCGTCACCGACACGCTCCACGCCGACATGCTCACGTTGTTACGAAGACAAAAGGTCTTACATATAAATAAACTACGTTCGTAATTAAACTTTAATGGTTTAATTTTTATTATTAAAAAATATATTTAAAACAATATAAAAAAAATATTTAATATTCGTTTTCACTTCTAACGGCAGTCCCTATGACTGCCAGTTTTTTTATTCACGCGGGAACTCTTACATTTTCCGGCATAAATACCAAATTTCATCAAAATCAGTTGAGCAGATGGGCCGTGTAAGCGTAGCAGACAGACAGACACACTTTCGCATTCATAATATTATTTTATAATTCTTATCAAACTTGCAATGCAAGTGTGTCAATCAATAACCATGATCTTTATAGTATGCATGGTCGATGTTATTAATATTATATTTCAGATAAAATTCATATTTGAAGCAAATTTGAATGTGTTAGCAAGTTAGCAAGTCGTTACGACAAATATTGCTAAATGCTATTGAGAATGAACCTTTTTCTTCTTGGAACTAACTAAACTTGGAACCCTACTTTCCGACGAACTAACTAAACCATGAGGTATATTATGCTACTCATCAACGCCCAGCCTAAACCCTTGGACCAAGAAAGCTCAAATTTAATCAGGAGTATCTATTACCTCGTATCTAACCTTTTAATGTAGACAAGGACTAAGGTTGAGTTTTTAGAAATTCCAACGCGTGTGAAGTCAACGGCGTATGCTAGTGAAAGATATCTATAATTTCACTTGTACGAGTACGTTAAGATTATCAGTAAGAGCAATAATACTATTATACCACTCTTAGACTTTAAACAGGTATGTTCTTCTAATAGTATCCAACATTAAAGGTAACACTTACATTGATTTCTGCAATTATCACTGATGACTTGTGTTAAACATTTGAAAGTCTTGATAAATGGTATACGAAAGTTAAGTCTTAATTAGGTATAGTCAAATCAAATAGGTACGAATAACAATAATAATTATATTGTAATGGTATTTATTGTTCTAATTTAATAATTTATTGAAATAAACGAATTTATTTATTAAGTCTTAATTCAATAAGCTTCTCAGCTTATTAGTAAATATGGTGTATCACTGTCTCGTGTGAGCTCATACAATATTGATCATATATATTTATTTAGCGGAAACATAAACAACATCACGCATAATCTGACGCGTCATAAAAATCTCTAAATAACCGCCATATTTCATCTCTTAAGACGAGTTCATAAATTATTGAAGTTGACAAACTGATTTTTAATGTTCCTTCATTCTTTTACGCTTAATGGTTGCGTTGTTTTCCTTAACTCATTTGGAGCCAAATGGTCGCGGGAATCATCCTTAATTTTAGGGACAGCTTTTTTCGTCACACGTCTATCATCAATCTGTTCATCGTGGCCACGACTTGTTTCCTTATTATATCTTTCGTTCTACCCTTAAAGGTGTACAGAACAAGTTACAAATAAAGAATGTATTTATTATCTATTTAGTCCTTACCATGACAATAATTAATGACTGGATTTAAACGCTTCCTCACGCCCGTGACATTAACATAAATAGAATGATCTTCGTTCCAGCCCCTTTGATTCTGGTATTTTTAGCTTAGTGGGCTTTACTTTTGTATTATAATTTGTTGGCCGTACATGTTCCGTAGTATCCATGACTTTGATGTTTTGTGTTAAGAGGTGTCTGGTGATTTTCAACTTAGCAGATGCTCTGCATGCTGCTGGACAGTGAAATGAGACAAGTTTAATTTGAAAAGAATGAGAATTTCAAGACCACCAAGATTCACTAGTGTGAACAGATATTAACCCTTTAAGAACAGTTTTCCTACACAAATCATGTATCGAATTTTCAACAAAATTATGCACCAACTTCCAATGATCAATTAAATTCCAGAATAATTTCTTGGCATATAAAACAATGATGAATATAATTGACAGAAACGCCCGCTACAGCCACAAGAACAAAGGCTAAGTCGAGACAAATTCATTGGTGTCAACGACGATCATAAAGCAGGCGATTAATGCAAATAGCTCCCGACAGTCGCGTAACAAAGAAACAATAGCGTTCTGGAGTTATGAACTAGACACGTGCTAACATTGAACATAAAATACTGCTGATGTCAGACATAACACCGACAGTTTGCTTAATGTGCCAATGGGGCTGATTCTGTATAACACAGTCTCTAAACTAAACTAAAATGGCAGCTTTAAATCTAGTTCTGTCCCTTTCCGTAGGAAGTATTATGAAAGGGTTAGCAATATTTGTAATGCACTAATTTTAGTTTAGAGATTGTGCACTACAGAATCAGCCCCATTGTGTTCTCTGTTTATTAAGGACTTCGCTCTTGATTATTTCAATGCTCGAAGGCATAACTTTCTTTTTAACATTGCACTTAGGAATTACTTCTTCGGGAACCGAATATGCATTTTTATCTTAGAACAGTGTGTTTCAATATTTGTATTTACTACATATTATTTACTACGTTAAGAAGTGGAACTTGATAGTGATACTTCTTTATTTTAAAAACGCTTTTATTATATTGTAACCTTTCATCGTAATTTTACTTTTAGCAGTTCATGTAACGTAAACTACAAATTGGCTACCGACAAAATAGACAATCACTTGACAATCAAATAGACTCTCGCTTGTCATCTTTTACATTGATCACTTGATCAATCTAAAAGATGACAAACGCGAGTTAACTTAGCATATAATAATACCGCTGTACGATCAATCTGATAAATCGAGAGTCCCGTAATAATCATTTACTGCTTTCTAGGTAACCATCCACGTACGAGAGAGTTGCAAAAGTTGGCCCGGCGTGCAATAATGTTTATTTCTTTACAAAACACGGCTTGGTAATTGGGGATAAGTCTAGGCACTCCGTGATTGCTAAGACGTGCAAGTATGGAGTGACGTATGCTGCAAGATAATTTGTTTGAGAGTTGAGACTTGGTAACTTTGAAGTGTTAATATTTCTACATTATATTGAAATTGTCTCTGGTGAAGCGGTAAAATTACTGTTGATAAAAAATTTTGTAAGATAGATTTGGTAAAGTATAAATATTACGAAATAGAAAATATAATATTATCTAACGGGTCTTTTGTAAATTATGACTTACGCTGAATACAATGGAAATATTATCACAATAATTAAGTTTGAAGAAAATAGAGTTAATTTGTACATATATATATAATTAGGCTATATAATTAATTTATAGGCTTATACTTATCGTTAATAATTAGCTTGCAACGTTATAAAAAAATACAAAAAAAAAATTTGAGCAGGAGACAAATAACTTTAATAATAATAAAAAGTAAGTAAACCGACATTGTAAATGGTGAAAAGTATGCGTATTATCATAAATGTGCCATTTATTACTTTTCACTGTACTAGCCTCTAAAGTTAGTCCTTAAAAGAAAAACCTTACATTTTTGGTAGAAATTCGTTGTGAGATTTGAAGATCTTGTTAGTTGTTGTTTAAGTTGCTGATATAAATCTCAATTGTTATACGTGCAGACTGCACTCAGGTTTTGCTAATTAACGTTTACTCAGGGATTTTTCTTTATCTTCACGACTCGTTTGTTTATCTCTGCATGCTATCTCCCAAAATTAATGTGTTAACTAGTACATATTAATGTAATCACTAATGAAATATATCTGTTTTACAGATTCTACGTCAACGTGTCATCATCCTTCAATGCGTAGACTGTCTGGACTCACTCTGGAGGAACCGAAAACACAATTTAAAAATGCGATAGGTAGAAATATCGTCTACCTTTTCAACAGTATGTGCTCACCATTTTGTGTACAGCGAAAGCACATGACCAAGTAAAGCTTATTTTTATTTTATTATCCACTACAAGCTAGCCCTTGACTGCGATCTCACCTGATGGTAAGTGATGATACAGTCTAAGATGGTAGCGGGCTAACCTGTTAGGGGCATGGCAGTTATATTAAACCCATACCCCTTCGGTTTCTACACGGCATCGTACCGGAACGCTAAATCGCTTGGCGGCACGTCTTTGCCGGTAGGGTGGTAACTAGCCACGGCCGAAGCCTCCCACCAGACCAGACCAGTGGCAATTCAGAAATTATAAATTCCCAAATTGACCCTGCCGGGGATCGAACCCGGAACCTCCGCACGTTAAGGCAACAGCGCTACACACTGCGCCACGGAGGTCGTCAAAAAAAGCTCAGGTTAAATTCAGGCTGCAGGTGGTGTTGGTGAGTGTAGAGACTGTACTGAAAAGTTTATCTCTTTTCACAGAATTCTTTATAAGTGATAATAAAAACAATTTTGTGCTTCTACTTACCATAGGCCACGATGATGCTAGAATACTACAAACGGTTTTCTCGGTATTTCTGTTATGCGCTATTGATGCAGAATGCCAAGGGACACTAGGGATACTAGGGAGATTAGGGAGAGATGTGTCGCACTGACAGTGCCTGGGCTGGATAATTCAGAACAATTAGTGTGAATATTTTATCAAAAACCACGCGTTATTAGCTATTTATTTGACTTTAAAAACTACTTGAACACATTATTGAAAAGGTTAATCAAGTAACTTCCACAAACTTGGTATAGAGTTATAAATTAATAATTCAACAATACCTTTTCTAACGAAAAGGTTTTATAACGTCAAAAAGGATGCAGCAGTTTAATCCGCATTAGTCACTTTATTATCTTACTTGCCCCGGGGGAGGCAATCTCAAATCAATTTTGTTTTTATTTGCCTCCGGGCATATTCTCCGTTATCGAATTCTTTACACGCAATTTTATAAAAGTATGCAGTCTTCCGAGACTTACGCAAAAAGTATAATTTGTATGGGGGTTTTGTTTTAGGTTTATGTATTATGATTTTTTTGGTTGTAAGCATAATAACAGGTATTATTGTAAAAAACTTCAAAACTTGCGTAATAATTTTTTTAATAATATTTAATAAAGTATTAGGCACTGAGACTCATTTGCCTATGCACATAGATGGTTTAAATAAATAAAAATATTATAAATAAAAAAAACATGAGAAAACTTTCGTTTCGATACGTCTAAACAAGAATTAAGTCGTAATATAAGGTTAAAACAAAAAAATACACGTTTGAAACTTCAAGTTCTCAAACTTTTTATTAAGTTGTTGAAACGTATCAGGGATAGGGTCATAATAAATGCACGTTCCCTCAATATTAAAGCATGTAAATTACAAATAATGGCATGACAGCCAAATTTGATTCAGCCATGAATAAAATTGGCCCAATCGTGGAAACATTTGATTGAATTTGCATAATACGGTCCAAAATATTCCAATTATTTGAATAACTTCGTGTTTCGATCAGTTTCATCGGTATTGTTTTCGCTGCTATGTATATTATTTTCTATTGATACAAAAATGCTATTTCATTTGGTCGCTGGAGGTGATAAATTATGGATATTACCTACTAGTGAAAGAAAAATGGAAAGGAAATATAAAATTGACTCGTTCATCGCTTTTTTATCGTACGAGTAGAATAAAATCGCACGTCCATAATGTGGAGAGAAAGACAGCTTCTTTTTCACACATACAGAGAAGCCTGACTAATCTTTATTCCCAAAAAGGAAGGGAGGATGGTAGGAAGAGCAAATGCTCAAGACCCATCACGCAAGCAGTTGGATAGGACAGTTTCCCGAAATAAAAAGAAAACGGCTTCAGATAAAGGAGCCTTTTGCGTAACGACCGCCGAGTTAGTTTCACTTGGAAAAGGGTATTTGAAGATGATCGTATGTCGTAATCTCACTTATATTTAAAAGCGTAATAAATTATATGTTTATTAGGTCCAAGCTAACGTCTTTGTAATTAAAAGAGTAATAAAAAGTGGAGGCATATTTTCTGCACTTTTATTTTTACGCCACTACAAGTAAGCCCTTGACTGCAATCTCACCTGGGGGCTTACTACCGTCGCTAAAAGCAGTATTATTTTAATATTGCAGTTTTAAATGACGTACCTTAAAGTCCTTAAAATTAGGAATATATTTCTGAATCAAGAGTACCAACAATATTAAAATAATACTGCTTTTAAGCGATGGTAGTAAGCCCTCTGATGGTAAATGATGATGCAGTCTAACATGGTAGCGGGCTAACCTTTTAGGGGTATGGCAGTTATATTTAATCTATACCCCTAGTTGGTTTCTTACACATCATCGTACCAGAACGCTAAATCGCTTGGCAGTACGTCTTTTGCCGGTAGGGTGGTAGCTAGCCACGGCTAAAGCCTCCCACCAGACCAGTCCAGAGAAAATTCAGAAATTATAAATTCCCAAATGGACCCTGCCGGGAACCAAACCCGTGGGAGGTCGTATGCAGTGCTGAATCTGTGCTACAAAGTCTTTTCGCGGTTTTTCATTTTGGCAAGTTGTTGCGAAATTTGTCGGTGAATGAGATTGCACTGTTTATGGATCTGCTCTGCTGTAACAAAATGATTCCATGTTAATAAAAAAAATATGGAATATACCTGGATTTGTATTGACAAAATTCCCAACACACTCGATGATACTCCAACATTACTGACACAGCAAACTTTTCTTAAGGGCATTCAATTCCATGATATATTACCCAAAAAAATACTATAATCGTCCCTGACCGGAACTGCAAAAACCATCAACACAATGCTAACCACACAATACAAGCCACTTCAACAATTCAGATAGTAAAAATTTTCTGTTATACCCTCGAATCGTAAAAATGTCAAAGGACAATAAGAGATCAATCACCCTCGAGAACTAGTAGTGGTGTGACGTGAAAAATAATATCAGAAGAGCTGACCCGATTCTCAAGATTTGCATTCAGGCGGGTAATAACGTAATTTATCATACTTCCCGTTTGAGGAAAAATACGTGTACGCTTGTGGAAGGGTAGTGGTAGGAAGTATGTTGTGACCTTATTGTAACCACATGTAAAATGTAACAGCCTAGTTCAAACTTATTATTTAATTGTGGTAACATGGGAAATATTACTAGACAAGCTAATGCCCGTGACTTCATCCGCGTGGATTGAGGTTTTTCTGCTCCCTGTTTGTTGGTTACAGTAGTTTTTCGGTTCCACACTATAATCGATCTCTGTGCCAAATATCATCCAGATCCGTTCTGTCGTTGGGGCGTGATTGAGTAACAAACATCCATCCATACATCCATACATTCATCCATCCAAACTTTCGCATTTATAATATTTATTTGATTAGAGAAAGTTAGAGGGAGCCTATAGAACCGCCAAATAGGAGGCCAAAGACCACATTTCAATCTTTTTATTAATTTACGGGAGACAGCTACCATCGCTTAAAGCAGAATTATTTTAAAAAATGACAGCATTCCGTCACGTGCCTTGACGCTCCTAAAATAAGGATTATAAAACATAAACGCCAACAATATTAAAATAATACGGCTTTATTATAATCGATGGTTGTATGACCTCAGTTTGGTGCTAGGGATGGTGACATTAGGGTGAGAATGTCGCTTCTTTTTAAAGTAGTAATGAATAATTACTTAGTATTCTGTGCTATCAGCATCATCAGCAACAAAATTTTCTCATTAAACAAAAATACCCCGTTATAATATTTATTGTCTTCATAAATTATGCTTTTTAGCAACAAATAAGCCTCCTTATAAGATCCTCTTAAAGTTAGGTGGGTATCTAATACAAACTCGATTGTACTCGATGTAAGAGGGCCTAAGAAAGACCGCTACTATGCTTTAAAAATAAACAACCTCTGATAAACACGGGTCATTCATCTTTTATTTTTCGCGTTCCGGGTAGCTTGCAAGGGACGGCCCTTTATATTACCCTGTTAACACTGCCGCCTTTATATGCAATCCGAATCCATACTAATATTATAAATGCAAAAGTGTGTCTGTCTGCCTGCTATGCTTTCACGGCCCATCTTTTCAACGACAAAGTCGCGGGCATCATCTAGTACTGTTATAATTATATACGTTGTAATTTCGAATTAGTGGATCAATTATTGTTATCAAATCGTTGTCTTATAGACGTCCACCTCTGGACATAGGCAGGATCGGTACAGAAAACGATCTTGTCACGCTGGTGTGGTTGAAATTACCCCCACAACTACTATAATAAGTATAAGATGTCCAATGATGCGCTTACTAGGTATGCGAAGTTTCCATTCAAGCACCTTCGATCCAAATTAAGGTCAAGCTTAAAGTAAAGCTTTTCGAAATAGGATCCCAGCCTATCGCCATTTCAGCTTAGCTATTCTGAGCTTTGTCCATTGCTCCGGGTAGGCATAGCTCAACTCTCTTCCACGTCCGCTAAGCGACTATGAGCTTTCTTAAGAGGTACATGAGTCATGACTAACGACCATGTTCCAAGAAATAATTTGAAATATAATTGTTTATATGTCTTAATTAACTGAATCATCACAAAAATTGAAGAAAATATTACATAGCAAAAAAAGCAACCTCATCGTTTTTTTCACGCAGTGTTTTACACTTTGCGAAAAAGCATGATGTCCAAGCCATCAGATCAAAGGTGTCTCAAAAAATTCTCCAATCGGGCCAACGCGTCGACGCGAGCAATCAATCATGGCTCAGTTTAAAGGAACACTAAACAAGTCAAAATATTTTTTAAAGCAATGGGTTCCGTAAATTTCTGAAAAATATAAAAGTTAAGTTCTGTCTATAACTTAAAAGTTAAGCATAATTAATAAAATGTACCTAGTTTCTAGTCTTATTCATTCAGGTTTCGTTCCCTTTCGTTTCGTCTAGAAGAGAAATTAATTAAATCTTTATATAAGTTGAAATACCGAATAATGACATCATTTCTGCCTAAAAACATCATAATTATTACTATAAATCGCGATCTACTTACGATTAAATCAACATTTAAAAAAACGAATATACAGAATGAGAAAACGATATAATAATATTGAATTGTTAGACAAACTGGCATTTGTCTTGCCTAGTTGTCTATTTTCTTCCCATTTCTCTAAAAATAAGTACGTAAATTATAAAGTTTCCTCTCCCGATAATCTAATAGAAAGACTCTGACACTGCGTTGTTTTTTTTAATTTCCTGCTTCTGTTTATGCTGTGGTTCTAAGTTATTTAGCATAATTAAAAAATTCCTATTGCATTCATAAAATAGCGGATACATCATCCGCATGGATGCCCAAAATCACGTCGGAGCTTTTTGTTTTTCGGGATAGTAATATTATTATGTTGACCAATTTTTTTAACACATTACTAGCGACCCGCCCCGGCTTCGCAATATACTACAGAATGTCTTTATATACAACGTTCACAGCTTTTTTGTCATTAGACAATAGTTACAAATATGTTTTCTTTACAGGTTAAAAATGGTTAGGTATAGTGCGTTATCCCTAAGACATAGACATATTATACTATCGGGGACTTTTTTGTAGACCTTTTGGTGTACAATACTGTAGTACATTATTTGAAAATGAAATGAAATGAAAATGAAATTTATTGATAAAAATATTATATTTTGATCTATCTCGTAGGGTTCAGCCAGCGTTTGCAATGTAAGCGCAAAAAAATGTGTTTATTTACGGCATCACATTAGAAACCTCTAAAATTATCAGTGTTTCTCTACTATATTATTATGCATGTATTACACACATAAACCTTCCCCTTGAATCACTCTATAAATTAAAAAAACCGTATCAAAATCCGTTGCGTAGTTTTAAAGATCTAAGCCTACATATAGGGACAGACAGACGGGAAGCGACTTTGTTTTGTACTATTCAGTGATTATGACAGTAAAAACATACTTTTAAATAAAATTTTAGTAAACATAGACTGGATGGAGATGGATGCGTTTTTGTCATTCCGAATCATGAGGATTGAGGTAGGTATAATTATTACGTATTTTGATTTTAAAATAATTTCCTGTCAAGTATACTGAACCCAAATTTGAAGCTCATCCAATAAGAACTTGAAAGGTTTTTTAACCTGATAATGTTCCTTTACCAATCTTTTAATTTGATGTTGTTGAAGTTATTATTAAAATATTTTTTTTAAAAGATTTTTTTGAAGGATGAAATGAAAATGAAAATATACTTTATTGTACACCATACACAATAACCAACCACGTGAATTAAGAGAAACTGTACAATAGGCGGCCTTATTGCTATGAAGCACCACCAACCAAGCTCTACCAGACAACCTAGAATAGGAAATAATAACAGAAAATTTGAAAGAGAGTGCACACAAAGTAGTTTTTTTTTAAATATATAGGCTAGTGCTTGGCTGCAATCAGAATTGCTTGCAAGTGGTGATGCAGCCTAAGGTGGAGCGCGCTTGCCTAGAAGATGCCTATTCACTCTTGATTTGAAGGTACCTATATTAAAAGAGGAGGGGAAAACGGAAGCCGGAAGGGCATTCCATATCCTAGCGGTTCGAATCAGAAACGAGGAAGCAAATCGCTTCGTACGAGACTTTTAGAGGTCATAGAAATTCGAACAAAGGTTTGATTTAAGGATGCATTCCCATAGGCTCATAGTAGTTTAACCAAATTACAGTTGTGCCTGACCAGAAGCGCTCGGATCAACAAACCGTAAGCAATAATAATCATTACTCCCATCCCATCAACCTTCAAGATGCTTTATTGTCTCGATTCGGCTCGTTGTCGACTTGTTATGAGTGTTACTACGGTATAAAAGTAAAAAGACGTCATCAAACTCGTATTATAAAGCCTCACGCGATCGTTTGGTCACGGTTTCGCAATCATTCAGTTCAGTAATCGTCACAGTCGCGGTCGTCCGTGAGCGAAGGGCTCACAGGCAAGCGTGGTTTCCAGCCTTTCGTGCCAGTCTCGTATAGACTATTAAAAATAGTATATCCTGCGAATTTGATTAGAGCATCACTAATGGCTTGTAGGTACCACGTATATTAAAAAAATATCTATACTAATATAATAAATGCGAAAGTTTGGATGTATGGATGGATGTTTGTTACTCAATCACGCCCCAACGGTTGAACGGATTTGAACGGTTACTGAATTTCGTACTGAAGATTTGAAAATTTCTGACAGCATGGTACGTTTTCTCTCGCAATGCCTACGCTCTAGTGATAGTACGAGTATATTATTTATATTGGTCAACTGTAAAGTTACTAAACTGTGATTCGGTGAATAAAAAAGTTTTGATAATTTCTCCGAGCGACTCGAATGGGACTCGTTGATGTGCGTCTTGTTTATATGATTTAGATGGATATGCTCATTTCTGGATGAAACAAGAATTTGGATAATCACATTTTGTCTTCTTTAATGATTGAAGATGTATTATTTAATGAGATTTTATGAATATTACAAGATACCTAATTGATTTTTATATTTATGTAGTCATGTTTTAGAATCTATTATCAATGCTTGGAAATAGTAAAAAACAGTGGCAGAAAAGCGGTAAAATGTGAATTCTTCATAGATAATTACCTCAAAATAATTATTTAAAAAAATGTGTGTGTCAGCTCCGACGCACGACTGGAGTTTACTCTTTACGAACGATTATGAAATATATAGATTAGAAAATGAGGGTAAATGAACGCATTTTTTAGTAATGAAAGCATGCTTGATACATTTATTTATATATTTTATAATATTATATTCATCAAATAACATTACATAGTCATAGAAACATAAACAAGTGTAATCATGGAAACAAGACGTGTTACCATGGAAACAAAGTCAATAACGTAACGGAAAGATTTTGATTTTACTCCCCATAAATTTTCATACCCCGGGCTTATATTATACTAGCTGATGCCCGCGACTTCGTCCGCGTGGTTTAAGTTTTTGTTATTCCCGCGGGAACTCCTTAATTTTCCGGAATCAAATGTAGCCTATGTCACTCTCCACGTCCTCAACTATACCCATGCCAAAAATCACGTCTATCCGTTGCTCCTTTGCGGCGTGATTGAAGGACAAACCAACAAACCAACAAACAAATACACTTTCACATATTTTATAATATTAGTATGATTCCATAAACATCTCTTGTACGTTTTTGATATTATTATCACCATCACAAGTAATATTTTTAAAACAGAATTGAAAAAATACTTTCGCTTCTTTATTGTTCGACTACCTCCTTGGCGCAGTGTGTAACGCTGTTGTCTTAACGTGCGGAGGTCCCGGGTTCCATTCCCGTTTGAAAGGTTCAATTTGGGAATTTATAATTTCTGAATTTTCCCTGGTCTGGCTTGGTGGGAGGCTTTGGCCGTGGCTAGTTACCACCCTACCGGCAAAGACGTGCCGCCAAGCGATTTAGCGTTCCGGTACGATGCCGTGTAGAAACCGAATAGGGGTATGGGTTTAATATAATTGCCATGCCCCTAACAGGTTAGTCCGCTACCATCTTAGACTGCATCATTACTTACCATCAGGTGAGATCGCAGTCAAGGGCTAACTTGTAGTGGACAAAAAAAATATTAAAAAAAAAATTGTAATGACAACCCAAGTCTCCTTGGACAAAGCGGGTGCCAGATAAAGAAAACTGAGAGTATATTTTCCCTTGAAACAGACCGTAACTTTTTAGGGTACCGTGAAAATAAGTTTTACGATTGTTACGAATTAATATCTGAAAAACGGGTTCGGACCCTCGTATTTTAACGATAAGCGCTTTCGAATTGGGTTTCCTTAATAATTTTCCATTCCCTATAAAACTTAAGCATTTCCAAGAATAATAATATTTTACAAACTTTGGGTAATATCTTCAGTTATTTATAAGCCTTCATAGCTCAAAGTTTAACAATAGCGGAACTTATCTAGCCTCATCTATGAGGGGAAAAACACACGATGGACGCACTCGTAACAAAACAAAACATGTAAAAGGTTTATATTATTATGACGAAAGTGAAACATGTTTTGTCCTGTCGCGGTAGTCTGCGCAGCTCTATGTATAGGTATAAGTGGACGCGCGGGCTTTTTATCCGCCAGCCAAAAATTTTTAGAGTTTACCTCCTTTTGAATCCATTATGAAAACCGATTCCAGAGGAGGTAAACTCCAAAAATTATATAAGCCCGGGGTATGAAAATTTATGGGGAGTAAAATCAAACTTCCTCCGTTACGTTATTGACTTTATGTTTCCATGGTATCACTTGTTTATGTTTCCATGACTATGTATTTTGATGAATATAAATTATATAATTAATATAAATAAATGTATTAAGCATGCTTTCAGTAATATAAAAAATGCTTTCATTTACCCTCATTTACTAATCTATAATATACTTTATCTACTCCAGCATCTAAAAGTTCCAATTTCGAATTTGACAACTATATCGAATTGAACCCTCTTTCGTGTTTGCTTCTCATAACGATACAGTTCGTTGACTTTTTTATTAATTTACAAAGTAAAAAATTATAAAGACGTCCTTGTCGTAGATAAAATCTTGTATGCAACTGTACGTAATTAGTCATTTTGATTCTCGTACTATCCTATTTTGATACTCGGCAAGCCTCGTATCAAAAAACAGCACTCGAATTAAAATGACCCTCATTACGATACAGTTGCATAAATAGCTATTATCTACTCCAGCATCGAAAAGTTCCAATTTCGAATTTGACAACTATATCGAATTGAACCCTCTTTCGTGTTTGCTTCTCATAACGATACAGTTCGTTGTATGGGAGCTGTATCGTTAGGAGTCGTAGCTGTATCGATATGGTTATCTTCATAAATAGGATACCTATAGCTTAGCGGCTCTGGGTTCTGGCACTTTCCCAACCAGTCAATTGATTTGACTTTTTTATTAATTTACAAAGTAAAAAATTATAAAGACGTCCTTGTCGTAGATAAAATCTTGTATGCAACTGTACGTAATTAGTCATTTTAATTCTCGTACTATCCTATTTTGATACTCGGCAAGCCTCGTATCAAAAAACAGCACTCGAATTAAAATGACCCTCATTACGATACAGTTGCATAAATAGCTATTATAATCGTTCGTAAAGAGTAAACTCCAGACGTGCGTCGGAGCTTACACATACAATTTTTTTTTACCATAATTAGTATGTTACGCTCTAAAGACTCATCCGTTAAATTGTAGGTGTACACTATTTTATCTTTTATTTATTTTTATTTTTAGTACATGAAATTAATATTGCATATTGCAAGGCTTCTCGGAAACCCACGTATTTCCATTTTGTGTATTGGTAGGTACTCGTGCAAAAGCAATTCATATATAGGTACATAGGAACGAAGTAATTATTTCCATATTCCAATTATGTTAAAAGGTTTCGATCTATATTCTAGAAATATCTACCTACTTACCACGCAATTTCAGACTTGCTTAAGCTCTTTTAAAAATTCTGCAAAGTAATTAGGATATTTTTATTGTTATTATTTATTTTTTATCCACTACAAGTTAGCCCTTGACTGCGATCTCACGTGATGGTAAGTGATGATGCAGACTAAGAAGGTAGCGGGCTAACCTGTTAGGGGCATGGCAGTTATATTAAACCCATACCCCTTTTCGGTTTCTACACGGCATCGTACCGAAACGCTTGGCGGCACGTCTTTGCCGGTAGGGTGGTAACTAGCCACGGCCGAAGCCTCCCACCAGGCAAAATAGACAAATTATAAAGTAATGTAACGTTATACCACTATTACCTATTCTGTGGTTATACTTATCTACTTAATATTAAAAGCTTTTTTTGTACTGTTATTTCGTAAGGTTTTAACTATTATTTAGCAATTGTTTGCAAATGATATTTTTTTAAAGCTATGTACCTATATAAAATATTATGTACATAAATGGCAGTAAATTCATCAGACAGCTATTGTGATTGATCGATTTGTGGAAGCTTTTTATGCCCACACCCAAATATTCTTAAAAAATATGTCATTAGAAGGCATCCGATGAAATAAAGTGCGTAAACAGACAAAAACGTGAAACGTTAAATTAAAAAGTTTATTTTAATCATTGTTGCCCATAAATAACTCCCCTAAATAAACCGCTTAAGCGACGCGGAAAAGCCACGAAAAACATTTTGTTTTTAAATACTCGCCTGGAAAAGGTCTTGTAATTTGTCGACCCGAATTTGACATCATTTCGTTCCACCATTGTTTGTGCTGCGATTACCGCCCTAAATAGCGTTTATATTCGACTTTTTCTTTCTTATTCGACTTCTCTTTAAGTGAATGAACTTAAAGGGGTTAAATCCACAAACCTTAACTGAAATACCTTTTAAGAAAATAGAGAGCGGGGCCGAAAAATCGTACGATAAAGATCTTATAAAAACAACTGGGAAACAATTTATTTTTACCGGCACTCAGTCGATTTCTTTTGAAGACCGATTTTTGTTTATATTTCGTACCTTTTGTTTCTTAGCCAAAAATGTGATGATCTAGAATCTAGATACTTTGGAAAGCCATTATCTCTATCTATCACTCATTGATAAGGTACAAGTCCTCAGTGGGTAACTTATTTTTATGTTTAACTTAACGACCATCGACCACCTTAAAGCTCAATCATGAATTAACAACCTAAATGGAGTTGGATAGATGAAGTCGCCCATCCAGCAAGGTGAAGTTTTAATAAGTCTAAGACGAAGGGCAATGGTACAGACTACAGAGCAAAGGGCGAAAGACAGTGAAAAGTCCTCGAGTGGTGACCGTGTATTAGTAGTTACCTAAGTTATGTAGCGGGAGCTTCCTTCGACCTGTCCCT
Organism: Erebia aethiops; assembly: GCA_923060345.2. Classification (NCBI taxonomy): domain Eukaryota; kingdom Metazoa; phylum Arthropoda; class Insecta; order Lepidoptera; family Nymphalidae; genus Erebia; species Erebia aethiops. Next base: position 17,298,930 of record OV281087.1, read on the forward strand.
TTTTGGCAACTACAATATTATGCATTAGCCAAAAAGGGACAGCATTACAAAATTTAAGTAAAGCAGTTTAAATGCCCTTGTGCAAGCGGCCCTTAGAGTATCACGCGTTAAATAAAAATATTAATTATTTAATTATATCATACTAATATTGTAAATGCGAAAGTGTGTTTGTTTGTTGGTTTGTCCTTCAATCACGCCACAACGGAGCAACGGATAGACGTGATTTTTGGCATGGGTATAGTTGAGGACCTGGAGAGTGACATTGGCTACTTTTAATCCCGGAAAATGAGACAGTTCCCGCGGGAATCAAAAAAGACTTAAATCACGCGGACGAAGTCGCGGGCATCAGCTAGTTAAAAATAATATATGAATGAAAGTCTTTGACGGTAAAAATTTCAATGTTTTTATCACCTTTTTATCCAGGCAGCATGAGGAAATTCTAATGCACTTCCGTAATCCGTTTTAGTATGCACTGAAAGTGCTTCGTAGACGTACACCTATATACGTTGACGTCACTATTACCTAGCCTATCTCTGCTAGGATGTAAATTAAGTGAACAACCGTGGGTATGAATTGAGGACACGGTTTGTATTGCATCCATCTTTCAATACAAAATACACGACTTACTAATATTATAAATGCGAAAGTTTGGATCGATGTATGGATGTTTGTTACTCAATCAAGCCGATACGATGCCGAAACGGTACGATGCCGTGTAGAAACCGAAGGCGTATGGGTTTAATATAACTGCCATGCCCCTAACAGGTTAGCTCGCTACCATCTTAGACTGCATCAACACTTACCATCAGGTGAGATCGCAGTCAAGGGCTAGTTTGTAGTGGATTAAAAAAAAAAAAACCGAACGGATCTGGCTGAAATTTGGCACAGAGATAGATTATAGTCTGGAATAGCATCACATAGGCTTTTTATCCCGTAAAATTAATGAGTTCAAAAAACCTCAAACCACGCAGACGAAGTCGCGGGCATTCGCTTGTACACAATAAATATAACTAATTCTTCTTCTTCTTATAACGCTGCAAGTATAATAAATGCGAAAAATGTTAACGTCTTTAGAGGATGTAAACGTAGGCATCTCTTACTATGTATAAGTAATGTATAAAAGACTAGTTTTTGTCGGTGGCTTCGCTCACGTTGATATAGATTTTAACAGCAAATTTAAACCCCTATTCTACTCCCTTAGGGATTGAATTTTGAAAAATCCTTTCTTAGCGGATGCTTACGTCATAATAGCTACCTGTACACCAAATTTCAGTCCGATCCATCCAGTTATGTGAGCTGTGCGTTGATAGATCAGTCAGTCAGATACCACAGTAAACAGATACAACCAGTATGGAAACTACCTAGAAACGTTCGAAACAGCTCACTCACACAAACGTGCGCATCGAACATGCGATGTCGCGGCACTCACTACTGATGGCACTGCGACGAACGCTTGGGGTCTCGTCGATGCGCACGTTTGTTTGAGTGAGCGTGTTTCGAACGTTTCTAGGTAGTTTCCATACTGGTTGCATCTGTTTACTGTGCAGATACCTTTTCCTTTTATAAATTAAATTTTAAAAAAGAAATCCATTAAATCAAGCTAGATAATTTTTGGATTTAAGTGCAATATAATAACTTAACTTGTGCGCTGTCTCTTATACCTAAGTTGATGGTAGTTGGTACTATAAGTATGTCAAAGTTTTCGAGCAAGATTCGATTTTCGCCTGGTGGGAGGCTTCGGCCGTGGCTAGTTACCACCCTACCGGCAATAACGTGCCGCCAAGCAATTAAGCGTTCCGGTACGATGCCGTGTGGAAACCGAATAGGGGTATGAGTTTAATATAACTGCCATGCCCCTAACAGGTTAGCCCGGTGAGACGAAAAATAAAAAAAAAGTGCGAATTGCATAGAAATATTAAAAGCCATAGATAGCCTTTGTCATTCTGAGCGGAGAATTTTACTGTGCTCTGTAGTGAGCCGGTGATGGTTTAAAATGATGACGAATGAATAAAAAATCAGTGTCCTTAGACTCCATAGAGTTTAGTAGAGGTTCGAAGTTCTCGCAGGCAGACCAGTTTGCGGTACATCAGCGGAGCCGCTTAGAGAGAGCGCTTATTATTACCCGCTCTACGATTTAATTGAGTGCCTCGTTCGTGTTTGTGCGATGTAATGAATGAGATTTTCTTGTATAAATGTACAACTTGGCTTGGTATATCTGTGTTGTGCTAGTCCTAAGATTAGTTAGGAGAGCTTTGAGAAATACCTACTTTAAGAAAAAGCCCTACCGGCAAAGACGTGCCAAGCGATTTAGCGTTCCGTTACGATGCCGTGTAGATACCGATTAGGGGTATGTGTTTAATATAACTCCCATGCCCGTCCCATCCAAGTTGGCCCGCTACCATCTAAGACTGCATCATCACTTACCATTAGGTGAGATCGCAGTCAAGGGCTTGAAGTAGATTTAAAAAAAAAACAAGCTGACTTTATTGAACACTTTCAGTAATAAAAGTTTCATAAATATTATGTTCATTCTTATCTAAATTACTAGTTATCTATTCTATTCTAAATATTATATAAAAATATGTTTATGTTATTTATTTTACAGAACTAAGCTCAGAGCCAAGCTTACGTGGGGACATATTAGGTCCAACCACGCAATAGATAAAGGGAGATTTATTTTTTCTATGGGTCCAACGATCTTATCAAAGTACGTCAATAAGTTGCACTGAACAATAATCTCTAATGGATGCAGAATTATTGCTAAAACTTGATACTAGTCTGAATCTGCACTAGTAATGGGGGATTTAATAGATGTCAAGCGTATAGTATATAGTTCCGTATATAATCTTAGTATATAGTATCCGTTGTCTCAGTCGGCCTATGCCTAACCCATCTGGGTTAAGTAGCTGAGACAACTATATTATGAGACACTTATATTTACTACATAGACAACTATATTAGAGCTTAACGCTAGGTTAAAACACCTGTGCAGACGCAGTAATTACCTTCAAATCAAGAGTGAATAAGCATCATATTTAAAAAAAAAGCGTGATTCCGCCGGCTGTAATGAATAATGCCTAATTATTATCAGTCTCCATTTCACTATTACGGTAAATTAAGAAATAAAATAGGTAGTATAAAGTCTTAAATGATTGATCTAACATCCATCTCTCTGCCTATCACTATGTACCAACCAAGGAAATATGGAAATTTGAATACATAATACTTCCATCAGGCGCATCTCACAAATGCTAATCCATTAGGCAGGGCTGAGAGGCTGGTATTAAGAATTACGCTCGATTGGTAGCACTTTATGAAGTAGGTATCCATTTGTAAGCATACCTATTTACTAAATATTCGGCTCTTTTTAGTATCCAATGCTTAATTCTATAACTGGAAAAATCTTGGCATGGTTAAGCATGATAAAATATAATCCCTGCTTTAAATCTAGTTCCTACGAAATATTAAAAATGTGAAAGTGTGTTTATTTGTTGGTCTGTCCTTCAATCACGCCATTGGGGAGTAACGGATTGACGTAGTTTTTGGCATGGATAGCATTATAGGATAGAGTAGCATAGGTTTCTTTTTATCCCGTAAAATAAATTAATTCCCACAGGATTAAAAAAACTAAATCCACTTGTATTGGATAGAAGCCGGCGTTACTTTCCGGAAGTCCATGACAATGAAGAAACTAGATGTTTTATTCGCTATAATCCGCCACAGAAGGCAAATCTATGTGGTTACAGTACGTATCTTGAACTTGATACCCGCGATATTCACCACACCACATAAATCCTCGAAAATACCCTTAACGTACGTTTCACTCTGATACCGGAGCATCTTCAGGAGATGTTGACTCTACAATGCACGATTGTCTTAACTCAATGCATGTCATACAATCATCATCTCCTCCTCTCCTCTCCTCCTCCTCCTGAACATCTGCTACAAGTATGCTACACTACAATCCACAACAAACCGTCTACAAAACTTCGAAAATATGGCCACCACATTAATCTTTGAACGTCAAAGCGATTAGAATCCAGGGTATTTCTTAGGACTAAAGTCTAAAGCAAAGCATAATACATAGAACACAATTTTCATTTATCAATCAGCAAGCCAATTAAGTATTGTAATCAAATGTTAACTAGCGTACCTACCTTCTCAGATTATTGACACAAAATAACACGCACCTATAAATCCGAACACTAGCACCCAGTCAGATGTTAGCTAAGGATTAGGATATATGGCACATAATTTTCCAATTGATCAAAATTGGTTTGACATTGGCTGCAGCGTAGCTTACAATAGTTGTTCCATCTCTCTTGCACTTTGTCTAATACCATATTATTGCAGCATGCCATCTTTATCGCACCTTAGATATTCAGTGTTTCACTCCATTTATCTAGGTTAACATTGTAGCATGAGAGTAGATGGAAATTGAAAACGATGTTCCTTTGAAGCACCTTCTAAGTTTGCATTATCTATCGATTCTGCACTTTCGTTCAACTTTAAACCACTATGAATTCTAACATAAGAGAAACGTTTTGTACAGTTGGGATCAGATGTGTAGTAGTTCAGTAACTTTTCACGTTACAGTATCGAAATATTGGCTTGAATTTTTAAGCCACTTCTTATAATTTCAATAATTGCAAAATTAGCCAATGATCGCTCAGTTTTTTTTTACTTGCTCAATAACGGTGAAGTTAACTAACCTTTGTATGAAATTGATTGAGCGCCAGTTGTCATATTCTGTCATCAAGCGTTTGTCAATTCCATACAAATCTTAGTTAACATTGACGCGATCTAATGGGAAGAAAATCTCCCATTAAGCACTTTGAGCATGAGAGTCTCTGCTAAGAAAGAGAAGGGTTTGGCCATAGTCTACCACGCTGGTTAAGTGCAATTTGTCAGATGTCAGAACTCTCGGCAATTGCAGTTTTCCTTCACTAGGATAGCTTTTATGAAATTGATCACATTCATACTTATATAATAAATGCGAAAGTGTGTCTGTCTGTCTGTTTATCTGCTACGATTTCACGTCATCTATTTAACTTATTTTGATGAAATTTTGTAAAAGGATTGGTCGTATCCCGGGGAAGGACAAGACTACTTTTTATCCCGAAAAATCAAAGAGTTCCCGCAGAAATGAGATAAACCTAATTCACGCGGATGAAGTCGTGGACATCATCTAGTAATAATATAATATGTTTCAGGTAGGTTGCATTTTGACAGTAGCAAAGACAAATGAAGTTGTGTAAACATACAAAGGAAAGAAATACCTACTAATATTATTAATGCGAAAATGTATCTGTATCCCTATCTTCTCTGATTCTTCATCTGGAAGATCAAACAGTTGTCGAGATATTTAAAAAACAGTATTTTAATATGAATTTATTCGGCGACTGTACTTGATTAAAATACTTAACGAGTTTTGCGAACAAGTATTTTCGCATACGCTGTGATAGCGTAAGTTAGCCTTAATAAGGTGTGAAGTAAACTCTGTCTTAACTCGGTTGCATCTCGACTGAAGGGTTGATAGCTATGCGGTTATCAACAATCGCTCCTCTTAATTGTTGCCTGGTGCATGTCCAGGCTTAATTAGTGAAAATGGCCGCCTTCTATCTTCAGCCATCTTTGATTTCAATGCAATTACCGTTCTTTTGATAAAATGAATGCATTCGAGACAACAAGGGTGCAAAGTTATTGGTCTGTGGATATAATTGGCTGATTTTCTGAGGAATTGCGAAGTCTCCTTTTTGTTTATTTTAGCCTCATTAAGATAGCGTTTTAATGAAACTAGCGACTCTCTTTGAATTCTATGAGGCGGCATTGTAGTTGAATTTCAGCACTACATAATTATTAAAAACTAAATTTACGCCTTATTACTACAAATTAATCATTGCTCTATTTCAAATGATTTATTTGAGCTAGTCTCAGTAAAGTTAAAAATCCTATTCCTACCTAGTTAGGTATATTAAGTGAATATTAACCGTGAAATATGTATTTACAATGTGCTTATATTTTTTTAATTAACTAGTAGGTAGGTACCTAACACAGATTCAAAATGATTTTAACATATTATAAAAAAATACAAAAGCTCTAATTTAATAATATTATTTCAAATAAATAATTCGAACTTATTTAACCAAGTATACAAAATATTAAATTAAGTAGGTACCTACCTATGTGCTATTTAAAACGCCGAATCACGAATTTAATCTTATGTTCACTGAATTGCCTTTTTACTCTGTGATTAAAGTCGACTTGTAAAAGCTTGAATTTTAATTAATTTTTCACTCCACAGATCCCATGTATATTGCCAAAGGGAACATTAATTCGCAAATCAGGATAGGACTAACAGCTTTTAATTATCAATTAAGAGATTTCAATTTTAAACAACTCTGATGAGGTGTAATGTGTTTTATATTCTTTTTTAATATTTATCATTAATATAATATCATATTTTAAATTTTTAATTACATATATCTATGCCAAAAAATATGTGAAATTTTTTATCGGTTAAGTTCAACCAAAATAATATTCTTTTCGGAATTATTGCATTGATACATAATAGTCACGTCTCAGTTTATTACAAGTTTTGGAGTAAAATATAATTATTATTATAAAATATATTTTTTCATGGGAATGATAGATTCCAAAGAAATGACACAAAATACCGATAAACAGAAAAAACAATCCCAGTGATTCACAATTCCGAGTTGGATAGCTAAAATTATGTTTTACAATCTCATAACGATCGCAACTATGAGACTGGATTAATTAACATGTTGATCCATTTTAATTATGTTGCTTGTAGACACTCGTAATTGGATGACGTGTGTTTGTTGACATTGTTTACCTTTGCTTAGTAATTCCTTTGTCGCGTTTCCGGGACGTTAACAACTGGGGTCCCGAATCTGCCCACCAAGCGCGGATCGTACGGAGGGTCGTTCATAAATTATGTCTATGGCAGCTTTTCATAGCACAAAATCTCTCGTATGCATCGTTTTTGGTGCGTACGTTCTTATAGGAGTTAAAAAGGAGATAAGAGTTTTCTCATAAATTCTGCGTATTTCCCCATTACAGCCCATTAACATCCCACTGCTGGGCACATGCCTCCACTCTCATAGGAGAGAGGGAATTAGAGCTTAGACCCACCACGCTGCTCTAATGCGAGTTGGCGGGCTTTAACGACTATTATCAAATATCATGTTAGTGATAATAACCGGGGCCGACGGCTTAACTTGCTCTCCGAGGCACGGGGGTGAAACTCCGCCAACTTCCTAACTCCGGGCTTGAAATTTTCTAGTCAGACAAACCCAATACTCAATTATGGCCCGACCCAGGACTCGAACCCGGGACCTCGTCAGCCGCAGTCGAACATGCCAACCACTTGACCAACGAGGCAGTCTGCGTATTTAACGCTAAGTAAATACAAATAAAAACTATCCTATAAATAAAAATGTCCTACCTATGAGATAACGTGACGAAATACGAATCACGATGTTTTCAAACGTGTGCGGTCTGCCAATACGCATTTGGCCAGTGTGGTGGACCCTTCACATTATGAGTGGGCTAGCGATGTGTTGAGTTTATGTACTCTTTCACTAACCCATTGTCCCAGATGATACCTTTCATCTTAAGTCAAAATTTTATATGCTAAATTATCATTATTACTTTTCATACTAATATTATAAATGCGAAAGTGTGTTTGTTTGTTGGTTTGTCCTTCAATCACGCCGCAACAAAGCAACAGATCAACCTGATTTTTTGCATGGGTATATTGTTGAGAACCTGGAGAGTTAAGGATTTCCCGTAGAAAATTAAAATAACTTATTCCACGCGTACGAAGTCGCGGGATTCAGCTAGTAAGTAATATATACCATTTATAACCTACGATTATTAAGTAACATTATGCGTAGGTAACGTTAAAGTTAGGATGATAAATTCACGGAATGGTATTGAGTGGAGGATTTCAAAGGCAAAGTGTTCAAGGCTAGTATAGGGCATACGGCAATATCAATATTTTTCTCGATTTTCGACTGTATTTAATACGGTGTATATTTTTTCATATTCGGAGCCTATAATCCTACCGAACATTATCCCTTCAGTACAACACTCTATTCAAGGGCGTGGATCGCTAAGGCCTTCCAATTCATTTGCTTATCTATTTAAAAAGAGCAGGTTGTATGGAGCATTGAAAGCCAATGGAGCTTAATGTCACAAAATGTCGGTGTAGGCTCATTCATCTACAGTACATGTCAGCATCGATGTATTGGGAAAAATTTAAATATGCCCTATCATGCGTATTTTGGGTATTATGGGATATAAAGGTACACCAGTTGTGTCGTTACCCCTGGTATTTATTAACATTTTTCGGTGCTTTCAGGGATGCCTCTGGCGCAATGGTTTTTAAACCTCTACCCTGCATCATTTAGCAGCGAGATCACACACCGTTCAATATGCATATACTTTCCTAAAGGAAAAACACCATGAAATATAAGTAGGTACTTCCCTACTTTTTTAGATTTTTTAGGTTCAAAGATTTTTAGTCAATATAACTCTTAAGAAAAGTTCAACATTTTTCATCACTGCTCAGAGAAAAAGGTCAACCACGTTTGAAGTTATTTACAACTGTGAACCGAACGGATAAAAAAAACATACGCGTTCACTATTAAAAAGTTATAAGCTGAAACTCCACAAAATCCATGCATTATAAAGTTAAAGGAAAAAAGAACAAGGGGATTCCGAAAATTCTAACAACTCTCAAAATAGCTTAAGCCGTTTCAATTCAATTCGAAGTTCAGACCACCCTTTTGCCATCTATATTTAGATTCATATCTATAAAATTTTATTTTCATTCCCAGTTTGGTTCTGAATCATACTGTATTTGGATGAAAAAAAAACAAAAGATTCAATATTTAGTTGCGCGTCGGTGAGCGCCTGCTATTCTTGCCAAATGGCGTGCTTAATATTGGCATTGAACCATTGGCAACGTTAATATCAAAAGCCTTTATACGTATAAATGAGGTACTTCTGCATATACTTGAGACTCGAAGATCTCTCGAGTGAAAATCGAAGGTGTGAAAATTACACCTATATTCTATTCGGGAGCCGTATCGGCACGGCGCGGCGTGAAGTGTCTTTCTTACTATCTAAACTACGTATTTAGAGAAGACTATTTTCGAATAGGCAGGTAGTTATTTAAAAATTTAGATCCTTACACGAAGAGTGTATCTTAAAATAGTCGCATCAATTTAAATGCGATCTTATCTTCAAGAAAATATATTATCATTTATAATGATAATGATCTTTTCGCCAGTTCTGGAAATAAGGAATTTCATAATGATAATATTTTGTGCTAATATTTTCTAAATGGCTGTTTATAAAATGTTTTATTTATACTCTTTTAAAAAGTTATTAGGTTTAAAAAATGAAGTTTGTCGAAATAACTGTATTTTGGTCGGGGTGACTCATATTGTGCCGCAGAATTCCGTAAACAAATGTTACCTACCTATTTAGAAATAACAACCATCGAAATTGGATTATCTATTATAAAAGACTAACAAAGCTTAGAATTTTTGCCATCTTTTCTCACTCACCTAGTCCTAATTCGTTAAAAATGCAAATAATCACGATTATTCTTTTATTTTTAATTTTTATTCAAAATTAATAGTTATGCATAATGAGCGTGGGTAATATAACAGAACTTATGATTGCTTTTCAGGTCATATTTTGCATGATTGATTTATAAACTACCTCATTAACATAGAATGCGTGCCTATCTGTTTATCACATTGCAATTATCATATTCAAATAGAGTAACCGCAAAGGTGTGCGAGGTGTGAACTAATAAAGTAGTAGGTAGAAGATACGATAACCAGTAGCTATTCAAAGTGTGAAATGACGGCCTATCGGTACCGACAGGCGAGATATGAACCGCCTGGTAGCGCAAGTACTATCAGCGCCTTAACGATTTTGTAATGACGTAATGCTTTCTCGATGCTAAAGCCGTGAGAAAGAGTCATCGTACTTACTGTGCTTGTGCTGCTGTAGTATGAGCTTGAATCTTGGACGAATAATTAACTACAGGACGCGTGATATCGGCCATATTGGCCTTACTCGCCTCTCTAGCTGGGAACGCACTTATACCTACGTGTGATCGATTTATTTTAATTTTTACATCACTGGAAGGCTGCAGATTCCTCACGATATCTACAGTTAAACATTAAAAAGTATCGTTGCGCTATGCCGATGTATATATTTGAGGCTTAAACTTAGCACAATAAAAAAAAACAATTGTTCTTTGGTATGTACTAGATACAAGCTATATAGTCATAGTAGTGTAGAACAGAACCCATTTACCGTAGTTCCTCTTGACAATCGAAAACTTTAGCATTGGTTGCCCGCAACTTGGAAACTTTACGATGAAAACGCGAACCTTGGAGTAAATTTGAGCGTATGTATGTAATCTAGTTGTTTATGTAGCTCATGTCGATATTAACCTTTAAAACTATTAAGATGTTTTGATATTTTATCCATAATATGTCGTAGACGTTCTATCTACTCGCACAAATCGCATTTGTATCCCGGCTCTTTTTTATTCCGGATAATTAAGCAGTGCCCGGGGGAATTTAAAAACTTATGCCACGCGAACGAAGTTGCGAGCATCAGCTAGTTCCTAGTCTAGTCTAGTCCTATACAAATGGCTAGGCTTTGGAATGCTCTTCTCAGATCTGTGTTTTTTAACAATAATGTAATCCGGGTATTTTTTAAACAAGAGTAAATTATCATCTTCTAGAGTCTAGACAATGGCCTAGCATATGTTTTCCTAGGCCATGTTAGCCCACGCAACATCACTTCCCATCAGGTATAATAATTGTGATCAAGTATGAGCTATATACCTATAGCTAGAGTGACTTAAAACTTATTATTTTATGCTTAAATATAAGATGCCCCAGATCTATCTTTATTAAATTTTAAGTGATTTGCAACAAAAGTACCCGCTAACATTCAAAATGGGTTGAACACATGGACCGTGCAAACAGAAAGACGCATTTTCGCATTTATTATATTAGAATGGATACAAAACAAAGAAAAACAATACCTATTTTTGGACAATGTAACCAATAAAACAACCATAAATAAACATTGTGCCGGTGGAGGCGCGTAGAGACGCATGACTCACGTGGGAGGTAAGGTACATTGGGAAAGAAATCAAGATCGTTGTTGTAACGGAAGCCGGGTGATCCATTGGCCCCATACGAGCTCAATCGTACGCCGAGATTATATCGGGCTAGCTTTCTACGCAAACCATTTTAGCGTATGGATTCTCAGGGCTGTTGTATAGCAAATGAAATTCGCAGATATTTTTGACCGAGCGAAGTGAAAGAGTCTACTTGAGTGAATTTGCACTGGTCCGTCCGTCCGTCCGTCCGTCTGTCAGAGCCTTATAACTTCTAAATTACTAAACGTAATTACTTCGGCTTTAAATGACTGAGGAATAGAGTCCAAAAATATATTTTTTTTTTAATTTTTCCCCTTAAATTGACGAAATGGGGGGCTTTCAAAGTAGAGATTTTCTAACGTCCAAAGTTGACCTCAAAACTCTAAATTTTCTGAAAGGCTGAGCCTGAAACTTGATCAATTATTTGAATTATATCCTGTACTTGAACAACAAATACTAAAATTAGATAAATATTATAAGGAAACGAAATTATTTAATTTTTAATGAGCTTCAGTATTTATAACAGAACTTCACAATGATATCTAGAATAGATGAATAGATGGCACCGCGAGGTCTCAGTTCGGGGCGAACCACTAGTTATTTATAGTACGCAACATATTCTACTTGTTTTCTATTAATTCATTTATAATTATGACAACCTCCCTGGCACAGTTGCGAGTATTGTGTTCTTATAAGTGTGAGGTCCCGGGCTCGATTCCTGTCAGAGTTTTGTTTTAGTCTGGTCTGTTACAAGGCTTCGGCTGGGGCTAGTTACCAACCTGCCTACAATTACGTGCCGCCGTTTAGCATCCCGGTACGAAGCCGTGTAGACACCGATTCAGGGTATGGGTTTAATATAACTGCCAATTTTCATACCCCTAACAGATTAGCTCGTTACAATCTTGAACGCATTATCAGATGAGACACATTGCCAGGGTCAAGGTATATAAAATAAGACAGAGAAATATTTTTGAATACATTTAAAATCTCACTAAGCCTAAACCTACAAATTAAAGGAGACAAAATAAAAAACTCTATTTCAATTACATATTTTTAAATGTACATTGTGTAGAGTAAAATAAAATAAGACCGGTTTATTTTGTGATTTCATTTAAAATCTCATTAAGCCTAAAACTACAAAGTAAAGGAGACAAAACAAACAAAACTATTTCAATTATTTTTAATGTACACTGTGTAGAGTAAGCTCTACATTCGCAAGCTTTAAATCTTGTCTGGTAGCCGTATTTCAAAGCTAATAGAAGAAATTAAGTTTAGTTACGAACTGTCCGATTCGTTTAACTTTTACTCGTAGCAGTTTATTATCGCAATGTACCGTGCAATTCAGTTGCTGCCAACAATTAAACTGCAAGCTAAATAATTCAGTGCCTTAATGAAAACGTAGTGTGTATTTATAGAAAGGTTTAAGTTTTTTTTTAAGTTCTTTAACGATGTAGTCTTAACAGTTCTGTACAAATGGAAATACATCTGTAGTAAGGTGTAGTAACCTGCATTTATCCCAAAGTAGATGACTTCATCAGTAAGCTGGTTTTTGAAGTTCCCGTGGTAATCCTATAATTTTCCTGGATCTCTATATGCAAAAATTTCGCTAATTGGCCGTGAACAGACAGCCAAACGGACTGACAGAATCGTATTATTTTTAATTAGTAGGTAAGTATGGATTCTTTACGTACTAATAATATTAAAATAATATAAAAATTGTATTATGTTAAAATGTTTCATACTCCATCTAGAATTCATGAAAAATATGAAAGTATGTAAAAGCGAAAATTTTCCATTTCTATTTTCGTCTAACCAATTTAATCAATATGGCATAGATTCACAAACAATATTGAAATACAGAGTGTATCGAAATAGAATAATGTTTTGAAAAGTTTGGTTAAAAGTGAAACTAATTTCCAACGATTTCATAGCATGCCACGTGAGATGGTTCGAAAATAGTGTTGTGTGTAAATATTTAAAAAATACTTTTAAAATACTAATTTATTAATATTACACGAACAGATCAGAGACGTGTAGTTTTTGATACCAAAGATGGAGAAGATTTACCTGATACCCATAGAAAATGTTTTTCTGTTTTAATTTTAGGCATAAGATATTGTGTGTTCTTGTTTGTATTGGAGAGCTTGTGAATTGTGTTATGTTTTTTTAAATCCTCTTAAAGGCGTGGCGCCAAAAGGTAAGTTACAATATTATTAAAGTAGAAAATCATTCCAAACTTCTGTGCGTAGCATTCTGCGGGTAGCTTCTCTTAATTTTATAATACTTTCACTTTAAAAATTGGGCGAATTTGGTACTCACGTAGTTTTTATTTGAATCACTATCAAATCTTCACTAGTTTTTAATTTATTTCAAGAATGACTATTTACATTCAAAAACTTAAATATTATTGGCAATGGAATATTATTGTCATTCAATAAGCTGTACACTTTTTCTGTAAGAAAATTACATTCAAAATATCCATTCTAATGACTTTATTAGAATGGATATTTTGAATGTAATAAAAAATTAACCTAGTCAGATATTCATTAGTAAATATAAATAATTTACGAGTTTTAAACATGATACTTAAAACATATCCAATCGGTTAGCATTATCGTTAGAAGTACCTACCTCCCACCTGTATTGCTAGTAGCCATTTCCAGCCAACGTTCGGTAGCTTGTAGATACAATCGCGATATGACCCATTGTGTTAACGACGGATCCATGGTGGACGCAAAGTGGCAACTGGAATTCTGGCTTTGGACTCCAATCAACGATAATTAGTGTCTATAGTCCTGCTAATTGTTACCACACAAATTGCAATGGGTTTAGTTGATAAAATTTAAATATTACTAGCTGATGCCCGCGACTACGTCCGCGTGGATAGCCTATGTGCTATTCCTGACTATAGTCTATCCCTGTGCAAAATTTCAGCCGTTGGCGCGTGAGTAACAAACATCCATCCATACATCCATCCATCCAAACTTTCGCATTTATAATATTAGAAAGTATTAGTATAGGTCTGCCTCAAAAATTATCACTTCGGTTAACGGTTGTTTAGACACACGATGTCTTCTTCTTACGAATGACATAATTACCTATCCACCCGCTAGCTAAGATTCTTTAAGATTTCAAGGAAGTGGAAGGAATACGTCATATTCTAACAGTAGCAGAAATTGGTATTCTAACGTAGCCTCGCAATATATTTACAGTAATATAATTTTCGTAAAACAGCACATCCATAATTATAAAATAAAATGCGATCTGCACGATAGGCCAACTAGAGGCCGTAATAAGCTTGTGACTCCATCGCTCCGCCTCAAAAAAGTCAGAAGGTCATTCGTGGGAATGGGCATTATTTTCTATAACAAAGTCCCACAACCTATTTTGGACTTGCCTATAAACAAATTTAAGAAATCCATTAAAAGTATGCTTCTGAAAAAAGCTTATTATACTGTTGAAGATTATGTAATTGATAGAGGAGCATGGATTTGATCGCTCCAGCAATGCTGGGGACAGCGGTTACTTATGTACCCATTGATAATATAGTAATTGTAAATGAATTATTTAAAAAGAGCAACCACCGAGTTTCTTGTTGGTTCTTCTCGGTAGGAATGGCATTCCGAACCAGTGGTAGATTCACTTGACGATTCAAAAGTACTTGTAAAAGTTTCTTTGAATAAAAAACATTTGATTTGATTTGATTCCTAAGTTAGGGACTTAGGGAAATTCAAAAAAGTATTCAACTCCTTACGCTCTCTGACTAAGTTGTTTGCCTCTGATAATAGTGGCCTATATTTTTCAGACAGTGCGTTTGTCACGTATGCCAAACGTGTTTTAGGTAGGCCAAAAATGCACTGATAAATAAGTATCAGACAAACAAAAATTTGCATCTACATACTTCTTCCTTCCCAGCGTAATGCATCGTTAGATAAGTACTATCTTACTAATATTATAAATGCGAAAGTTTGGATGTATGGATGTCGGTATGGATGTATGGATGTATGGATGGATGTTTGTTACTCAATCACGCCCCAACGGCTGAACGGATCTAGATGAAATTTGGCACAGACATAGATTATAGTCTGGAATAACACATAGGCTACTTTTTATCCCAGAAAATTAAAGAGTTCCCGCGGGAACCACAAAACCTCGATCCACGCGTACGAAGTCGCGGGCGTCAGCTAGTGAGATTATAAGACGCAATCTAAGTATCGAATAAAAACATAGTAAGTGGTTATTCGATTCTCATCGACAGTGGGATATCGATATGATCTCTTTATTACATCACTAGCGGTATATACGCATTCTTTCATTATAGAAAACAAGACGGTTCATCACGATCGAAGGCACAAGCACATTTTGTTTGTAATTGAAAACGTTTCATGACGCATCTGGGACTTTGATGGATTGTTTTAAAAAAGCGCTTCTTCTCTACCACATTGTGAATGATTTGGAACTATCTATCGCTTCGCTAAACGTTTCTGCTATACTTTTCTGATTCGAACCGCCAGGATGTGGACTGCCCTTCCAGCGCATGTATTTCCTGCCACGTATAACTTGAGTACCTTGAAGGCAAGAGTGAATAGGCATCTTCTAGGCGGGCGCGCGCCAACCAAGACCTCATAACTGCTTTGCACCATGTATTATCTTGCAACAAAAAATAAAAAAAACTATGACCAGTAAGCTGATTGGCGATAGACGGCGCTGTGGTGAGTGATGTCAAAGAAGTTTCTAGGTTCTACTCTCAGCAGCATAATTTTGGCGTTCATAAAAATTTAAATCCATACTTAATAAAGTACTTACTTTCGAAAGTGTTGAAGGCGCGTGAGAGGAAACAAGAAGTCGCAGTACTTTTTTGCGATCTTTCTAAAGCGTTTGATGTAGCAGATCATAACATCTTAAAAATGAAGTTTGCACACTACGGAATAGATGGTCCTGCCTTAGACTTACTAGTAGACTTTATGAAGGATAGAAAACAGACTGTTGTAGGCAAGGCCGGATCCTTAAAGTCGGACAGCCTAACTTCCTACAGTGGCGTTCCGCAAGGATCGTCTCTATCGAACCTTGCCTTCACACTCTTACTAAACGATCTCTCTCTTGGTATAGAAAACGTTAATATATTTATGTATGCTGATGACGTAGCTATTGTAATCACGGCGCTAACGTTGGATCATCTAGAAAATGAGCTAAATAGAACGGCTGAACATATATTCGAGTGGTTCCATACAAATGGTCTCGCTCTTAACATCTCAAAGACCCAATTTATGCAGTTTAACTTAACTTGGTAGAAAACGTCGACCTTTGTCTGTGACCATTCAGAGCCAAAAAATACAACAGGTCGAAATAGCAAGCTTTCTAGGCTTTCAGGTTGATGACGGTCTAAGATGGGACGCACATATCGATAAACTATGTGGCAAAATGTCTACGGCATGTTTCGCTCTGAAGCGTGTGGTATCAACCTTATCAAGAGAAGCAACCCGCGCGTGCTACTTTGCTTCCATTCAAAGTCTGTTGCAGTATGGAGTTGAAATATGGGGACGTGGCGCAGACTGGGAGCGAGCCTTTAGACTACAAAAGCGAGCAGTCCGAATATTAGCCCACGTACCGCAAGATACCCCAGCTCGGCAATATTTTAGGAAATTAGGCATATTAACCCTACCCAGTTTACTCATTTTGAATGTGGCTATTTATGTGGCGGAACATAAAAATGAGTTTGCGAATAGGGGAAGTAAACAGCTTTTTAACCTACGGCATCCTAATCGCCTAGTGGCAGAATACCACAGGCTTGAGAAAACCTCGCGGACAGTGGTTGGAATGGGTCCCGAGGTTTATAATCGGATCCCCCACAACATAAAAAATGTGCAAAACATTAATATTTTTAAAAGGAAAATGAAAAGCTGGCTTGTCAAGGAGTCTTTCTATAGTTATAAGGAATTTCTACTTGGGAAGATCCAAGACTAAATTGAGCACATATGATTTATTTAATTTAATCTTATAATTTTAAGAAAATTATTATTGTTACATTAAGTTATTAAGAAAGTAAATTTTAGTTATTGTAATTGACGTATAATGTGTATTTATGAATAAATGACTATGACTATGACTATGACTATGACTATTATAAATGCAAAAATGTGTCTGACTGTCAGTCTGATACGCTTTCACGGCCCAGCTCTTAACCAATTTTGATGAAATTCGGTACAGGGATAGGTTGTATCCCAAGGAAGGACACAGGCTACTTTTTGTAAGTATAAATCTTCCCGCGGGAATCTAAAAAAGTTAATCCGCACGCACAAAGTCGCGGGCATCATCCAGTTATTGATAAAGTAAGTACTTCTACACGATTCTATTTATGTCTACATTTTTACCTCAGCTGTACTGTAAGACACAATAGAGGTAAAAAGCTTCCCACAGTAATTGACTAATGAAAGTATTACTCTCCTTTATATAGGCATTTCAAGGGCTTCAAAGGCTACATAAAAGAGAAAAATCAATTTCTGTTTCGAGGCTAACGATCAGAACTCAATCAAAAAGTACTTTATAATCGACTAAATTCCGTTTGACCTGTAACTTAGCTCCGGTATCTTTTGTAGCAAGTGTCTACTAAGATGGACCACAGACCATAGCGGTAATGTTACCAGATGATTGGTCTTACTACAGTCTCCTGCGTGATAGCAGTCATGATAGCAGGCATATTACTATGAAGATGCTCCTAAAATATAGCTGATTCCAGCGACTTCGTCTGCACGGAAAAGTTTTTTTAATTCCCACGAGGACTCCTCAATTTTCCGGGATAAAAGTAGCCTGTCACTCTCAACTATACCCATGCAAAAAATCACGTTTATTCGTTGTTCAGTTGCGGCGTGATTGAAGGACCAACCAATAAACCAACAAACAAACACACTTTCGCATTTCTAATATTAGTATGATTGGCTCTCTTGCTGCAGCTTCTGGAGTGATTCTTGAGTTTTGACTTAAAAGTCAAAAATTAACAACAATTGTTTGAAGTCTTGCGTGTTACGTGTTAGTGTTGCAAGTGTTTAAGTGATTGTAATATCGTCAGTAGTGACCACATGGTCCCTACAGCCATAATAATCTATGTCTACGATGACTACGAGGACAATTTTTTTATCCACTACAAGCTAGCCCTTGACTGCGATCTCACCCGATTGTAAGTGATGATGCAGTCTAAGATGGTAGCGGGCTAACCTGCTAGGAGCATGGCAGTTATATTAAACCCATACCCCTTCGGCTTCTACACGGCATCGTACCGGAACGCTAAATCGCTTGGCGGCACGTCTTTGCCGGTAGAGTGGTAACTAGCCATGGCCGAAGCCTCCCACCAGGCCAGACCTGGGAAAATTCAGAAATTATAAATTCTAAAATTGACCCTGCCGGGGATCGAACCCGGGACCTCCGCACGTTAAGGCAACAGCGCTACACACTGCGCCACGGAGGTCGTCAAAACATATTATGTATCTCACAGACTACGATATCGGGCAGCTTGCGTCTAGTAACTTCCAGCCACTCGCTTGAAATTTTATGTCTAACTAGTGGGTGTCTCAACATTTTTAACCGACTTCCAAAAAAGGAGGAGGTTCTCAATTCAGCGCGTATGTTTTTTTTAAAATGTATGTCGGTGCATATCTCCGTGGTTTCTGAACCGATATGAATTTTTAATCTATCAGTCTTTAGAGGAAGCTCTCGAGGTGGTCCCATAAAAAATTCCGACTCGAAATCCTCAACCCTGACACTAAAAAGGTAAAAATAAAAATTCTTTCCAAAAAACCGACTTCCAAAGCCACTGTAAAGTACCTAATAAATAATTTTTATTTCTACCCACTATGTTGAAGTCGGGCGGGTATAACAAGGATAAGCAAAGTTGACGCATCAGGCAGTGGGAAGAAATAAAAAAAACCGGGCAAGTGCGAGTCGGACTCGCGCACGAAGGGTTCCGTACCATTATTAATAAATAATTACCTTTGTTAATGAACCGCAAGACTAACTTTGTTTGTAGATGTTTATTGTTAATATCAAAAAAACTATGCTAGTTAGAGCATTGGCTATAGTTTTCCTGTAAAATATACGTAAATTCCTATTGACCATAATTATTTAAAATTTTTCGATTGTTAAACTCCGGAGATAAGGGGGGGGGGAACGGTATTTTTTTAGACATTTTCCCCGATAAATCAAAAACTATCATAATTAAAAATAATAAAAAATCTGTTTTAGAATGTACAAAGTAAACCCTTTCATATGATACCCCACACAGTACAGTTATCTCACTTTGAAATTTCAACCCTCCGATTTTCCCCCCTTTTTAAATAAGAACAAAAATAATTTCCAATTTTTTTTAATTCCAGTGTCTTTGGGCTACTAATATACACAATTATTCCAAATTTCATGTCGATAGCTTCGGTAGTTACTGAAATAATCGAGTGTGACGGACGGACAGACAGACGGAGAAAGTCGCACCATAAGGGTTCCATTTTACCATTTTGGTACGGAACCCTAATTATTTATTACTTTACAGTGGCGTGGGAAGTCGGTTTTTTGGAAATCATTTTTTTTGGAGCAAGGTCCCGTATCAGTTCTTAGCTGAGAGCTGTGTACGTACATTTTCATGTATACCTTTTTGACTCTTAGAACTATATTGGTCACACTTCTACGGACCCCTCGTTACTTTGTGGCACGTCTGAAAGGAACCTTGGCTCCGGTATCTTTCACAGTAACCGGAGATAAATCTTCGGTTTAAGCTTCGTCCCTCGCGTACATAAATTGCGAATTCTAAAACGTTATTCCTATGTGCGTTAACATTCCTGTTTTAACTCCATACGGGCATGTCGCGATAACAAAATAATGTTCCCATACACAGAATGTGCGCAGACTTTTTGGATGTGCGGCGTACAAAATAGAAAAGTGCTGTGAGATTCAATTTTCTAAAACATTTTGGTCCTTCTTTCGGAAAATACGTTTCGCTTCCGGTTATTTTTTGTAAAAAATTTGTTTATTTTTTAATTTAAAAATTTTACACTGCAGTAATGGCAGTATCTACTAGTAGTACTTGGTTGTGTATGAAAGGAGCTTTTCAATATAAGTAAATAATAATTAATGGAAGAATTTAAGTTAAAATTTTGATATTGACCGATCGAATCTTACTGATTTACTCCGAAAATATGTCAGAAATCAACAAAATTATTTCTGTAAAACTATCTTCTTAAAGCTTACTTATAGACCAAACAAATGTTCGATACTGTTTTTCACTATAAGTAAGTACTTATCTGCTTGGTAAGTATTTAAAATTAGCGTGAGATGAGTAAAAACCGGGCGAAGGTACTTACGCATAATATTCATAATACGTGTTTTATACTTTCCTGCTTCTATGCAATTTTATCCTACCATAATTCACAGCTTCACCTTTTTGCTCACCTAAGGCCGCACGCAGGCCAATAGATAAAATAAAACCACGTAAGCGCAAAATGCAAAATAATATAGCTAAACGAGGCAGTTATTAATGTTCTCGACGCAAGCTCATCCATACTCATTATCTTTTAACGCAAAACGCAGCTCCTCCTACGGTGCACCCTATCTGCGCTTAAACTGCGCTTTCCCGACTTGCGTCCAGTCAGATCAGATAGTATGCCGCACGAACACCACACATTTATTTATTTACCATGCTGAGGCGATTATTTACGACGCATACTGTTTATAGATCTACCTACGACTATTTCGCTATACGCAGCAGGTAAACGCGACGCAGCGAGCCGAAAAACTAAAGTGGGTAAGTATATGAAGGACGCAGCATTTAGAAATGTAACCCCAAAATAGTGTTAGAATGAAAACTTCTACGACATTATATTTTGTTTCATTAACAAGTCCCTAAACCTTTATCACGTAGGTACTTTATCAAATCAATAAAGACATCCGATATAGCTGAAGTGGCAATGGGCACGTAGTTTGGAGAAACGATGGACGTTGGGGTCCTAAAGTGCGGGAATGGTGACCACGATGGAAAGCGTACCGTTGACAGACCCCCCACTAGATGGACGGACGACATCAAGCAACTCGCAGGGAGCTGCTGGATCAAAGCGCCGTAAGACCGTGACTTGTGGAAAGCCCCACAAGAGAACTATGTCCAGCTGTGGACGTTGACGACGACGAAACGTTCATATTTACACTCACATTTTTTCACATGTGTTTCACATCATATAAAAATTAATAACTCGAATTTGTATGTACCTAATACCTACCTAACATGCTATTCTCCTTAAATGCAACTTAGTAGTAAGTATGTTTATTGTTTATGTTCCATACATCATTTTCAACGATCCACGATCTCGAAATACCAACATTTCTTCGTTTTTTCGTAGGGAATGTATTCGCAACACGGCCCGGATTAGCATAAGAAAGTAATTTAAACAAATTGTCTAAACGATTTTTGTGAGGAACGCAACGTAATTTATTTGATCGAGTGTGCAGATACCCGCGTGTGGTGGCATTATAAATAACTAGATGATGCTCTGCGACTTTGTTCACGGTGATATTCTTTGTTTTTCCAGGGCAAAAAAAGGACAAAATCCCATGTCCGCCTACAGGATGTAAACAACGACTTCATTTTACATAGACGGGCCCTGTCAAACAAAGAATGTGGACCTATTTTACTAACGCCATCTAGCCTGGACAGCGGGACAGCGCTAAGACGGGGACAAGGACCGGCTTATACAGGTATGGAGTGCGCTCTAAAGTCGGACGCCCAACTTTTTTCTATGCAAGGACCCTTCTAGTACCTACATACATGTCGATGGATATAAATGATGATGCTATCTAGATATATCTAGATTTAAAATAATTATGGGAGCTATTTCATTTTCCGTAACAAAGGTAGCCTTGTACCTATCATGACGTTAGACCAAAAAATGGAGGATGTCTTTAAGTAACAGCTGGTCAATATTTTGGTTTTAATTTATTTCTTCTTTATTCAGATATAGTAACGATACCAGATATTTAGCTACGTAATAGTTAATATTCTGTGCAGCTACCGACACCATTGTGCAAACCAAATAACAAGAGGCTTTATCAAAAGCTCATAGAAAGCAATGAAATTTTCACATTATAAAAGTTTTTATTGTTTTATATTTCTTTTATATGGGTGACCGCATTAATAATTCAAACTAAATTACTTTATACACTTCGGGGTGATAAAGAAGGACATTAAAGGCCGTTTTGGTACTAACTGATAACGTTTAACAGCAAAACACGTAAAACTTTACCTAAAGATAAGTCATTTTAAGAGAAAATTTACTCAGTAACTTTTCTTTAATGCGAGTACGATTTTCTGATAATACCTGTTATTAGTCGAGGTGATCCTTTCGCCTTTAAGTAATAGCTGGGTATACTTTATTCCGAATTAGCACTGTAAACTAACTGGAATAATGTGAACAGTGTTTTGAATCTTGTCAAATTTAGTAAATTTAATGAGCTTTTTATGCCAGTAACGACATAATATTATTAATATGTAGTATTGGGATAATTTGGAACGGGCATAACAATCGAATTGTCAAAAAATGTTACCTTTCTGTGTATCGCTTTATACACAAAATAATTTTATTTAAGGCATAAAATATAAATCTTGGTAAGTGCTCTTTAATAATTAAGGAGATGCTAATTGGTTTAATGATTTTAAAGGTAATGTTTTTTATTTATGTTTCAAACTGAAATTTTCAGTAGCTAAATTAAATAATAGATAATATTATGATATTTTATGACCTAACATATTTAGTATGACAGTATGTAATATGGTTATGTCGTATCACTACACAGCTGAATTTAATGATGCTTATACACGGCATTTTTATAAATTTTATAAGTATGAAAAAACGTCGTAAGAATGTACCCATCACCTGAAATAATTAAATCCAAAAATACTTACATATTAAAATAATTTTATGACGCTAGATCACTAATTACAGATTCTTCAAACGGCTGTACATGGAAGCTTTGTATCAACTAATAATAAAGCGTAAAATCGGCGCCTAGCACGACCCAAACGTTGCTCATAAATCCCTCGTTTTTAGGGTTGACTCTCGCCCTGTTTTATTAAATTTATTCAGGGTGCCAATCAACAATCAATTATTCTTATAATTCTAGATAAAACATCTCCTTTAACACAAAATATTATAAATATTGAATAGAAGCAGGCGTTACTTTGCGGAAGTCCATGACAATGAAGAAACTAGAAGTTTTATTCGCTATTATCCATCACAGAAGGCAATTAATCTATGTGGTACAGTGCGTATCTCGAACCTGATGCCCGCCACATTCACCACACCACATAAACCCTCAAGTAAGCAGTGTAAAACATCACCTGAATGCCTTTACAATCATGCATTGTAAAGGCAACATCTCCTGAAGATGCTCCGGTATCGGAGTGAAACGTACGTTGAGGGTATTTTTGAGGGTTTATGTGGTGTGGTGAATATCGCGGGCAGCATGTTCAAGATACGCACTGTACCACATAGATTTGCCTTCTGTGGCCGATTATAGCGAATTAAACTTCTAGGTTTTTTATTACAAAATATAAAAATACTCGTAAATATTGCTATATCCAGATGCTATTAAGATTATAAAAATATGTTAATCTTTTTTCCTCTTATAGACACTAGAGAGAAAAGAATAGAAGGCTTACTAGCTGATGGATAAAGGTTTTTTGGTTCCCGCGAGAACTCTTTAACTGTCCGGGATAAAAAGTAGCCTATGTATTATTTCAGATTGTACGTAATCTATCTCTGTGCCAAATTTCATCCAGATCCGTTTGGCCGTTCTGGCGTGATTGAGTAACAAACATCCATCCATACAAACTTTCGCATATATCATATTAGTATAATGTATATACTATAAATATAGGTGCCATCGTTAATTTTACACCATCGATTGTATAACTAATCGTGACAACCCTATAAAAATATTATGGTATTTAACGGGTGGCCAACATAAAACTATTTATAACATAGAAAGTGTTTCGTTTGTATACATAGAAAGCAATAAATATTAATATTAGCTGAAACTTTCGTTTATGATTAGAAACCTTTGTGTCGGTAAAAGCGAACGACAATGGGCATCAGTTGCCTCGAAAGCTAATAATAATATTTCCTTCGAGACTAAAACCGAAAGGGTACTCGAGTTGATCCTTTTAGATACTTTGAAAATTGAGGTCAATGGAAAATTACCTATATTGTTATTTTTTTCGGGGTCCGTAATCAACAAGTAACCCTTATAGTTTTGCTGTTCGTCCATATTCCGTCCGTTGGTGTCCATCCACGGCTGCGATCCATCTGCGGCTTAGCTAAGAGCCTCTTAGTACTAGAAAGCTGTAATTTAGCATGGGTATAATTATGTATTAATCATGCAGATAAAGTGGTTAATTAAAATTTGGAATTTAAAGAATTTTTACTTTACCTCCTCCTCCCCTACACGTAAAGTGGGGATGATTTTTACTCGTCTATCCATAGTTTTTGTATCGTTGGATAGGTCGTTTAAAAATATTGGATATGTGAAAACCATTATTCGATTTAGGGATCTGTCTGAGAAATATTTCGCTTTAAAATGCAAATTTTTGTTATGAGTCAAGTGTATAGGATAAGATCATGGAATTTATAGATACTTACTACGTAGGTATAACTTGACAGTACTTACTAAATAAGCCTATTTTAAATATAATATCAATGTTTCATGAGTCATCGGACCAAATCTTAGCTGGAATAAATAAGTAACTTATTTCACGAAGTTGAAAACGAAATCGACTCTCATAAATCTAAACAATGACTGCTCGGCATTTTCGGTTTCTGTTGTTTCCATCCCTATGCAAATCGGTCCAATCTCGCCATTCACTTACTGTCAAAAACGTCATAAATAACTGGGAAAAATTGTTCGCAGACCTTCTCAGAAGCCAACACAATATCCTGTTCGAGAACGAAAGAGTGAAAGTTTCTTTTGTTCTTTTTGTAATTGTTCAATATTAGGTGCGAACAAATTACGAACCCCATATGGAATATCGCTTGATTTCATAGAAGTCATAGGATTTTGATTAAACCGTAATTTGATAATTAGTTTTTTTTTAATCTCGGAACGATAAACCTCCTTTCTAGGAATATTAAATACTAGAGGATGCCCGCGACTTCGTCCGCGTGGATTAAGTTTTTTTTATTAGGAACTATTTAATTTTCCGGGATAAAAAGTAGCCTATGTCCTTCCCCGGGATACAAAATGTCCCTATACCAAATTTCATCAAAATCGGTTGAATAGATGAGGCAATCTTCTTATACGGCAATTCTTTCTTGACTAGATTAGTAGATACCTTCCTATTTTAAGTTAAACCGCGAGCTGTAGATAAAACAAAGACAAACGCTTCGCAACTTCCCGTTACAAAAATATTTTTCTTTGATGTTATCTCAATCAGATACTTTTAATTCTCAGGTATTTTTAAAGTTAGCATTTAAATTAAATAATAAAAGTGGGAACAAAGTTAACAGCGCATTGAAGACGAGTCACAAAGAATACCGACATAAAAATGTTGCACTCGAGAAATTGTGGGAACTCTTTCAAATCGCGATTTATAAATAGTTTTACAAAGTATTCAGAGTTAAGACACATCCATAATCACGATAACCATTAGCCGTGAAACTCTCCAAGTAATAAAATTACCTAAGTATATTCCGCAAAAGCTACGTTTACATTACGACCTAATTTGACAACTCCGTGACAAGTTTAATTTATTTGCGTACGTATCTATTAAGACATAGGCCATAAACGGACAGCATGATTTTGGCACGACTGGCAAGAAGTCGACCACGTCACTCACTTCTATATAAGCGCACTTTAGCCCGACAAGACAAAACATTATCCTCTTTGGACGCGGGACATTCGAGCCGATGTTTTGTCCAGTTCGGTTCCCAGTTTTAATCCTCTAGTCTTCTAAAAGCCGTAAATTGCGCAAGCAACGATGACCTCCGTGGCGCAGTGTGTAGCGCTGTTGCCTTAACGTGCGGAGGTTCCAGGTTCGAGCCCCGGCAGGGTCAATTTGGGAATTTATAATTTCTGAATTGCCCCTGGTCTGGTCTGGTGGGAGGCTTCGGTCGTGGCTAGTTACCAGCCTACCGGCAAAGACGTGCCGCCAAGCGACTTAGCGTTCCGGTAGGATGCCGTGTAGAAACCGAAGGGGTATGGGTTTAATATAACTGCCATGCTCCTGACAGGTTAGCCCGCTACCATCTTAGACTGTATCATCACTTACCTTCAGGTGAGATCGCAGTCAAGGGCTAGCTTGTAGTGGATAAAAAAAACATTAACTTCGTACATACATTTCCGCAATGACAATAAACATTAGTTGAGAACTCTCCGTATATTAAATTACCTATATGAGATCAATTTGAGCTACGTTAACATTACTTTGATAACTTCGTGAGTAAATTAGCTTATTTACTGCGTGCTATAATTTTAAACCTAGACGAGCTGACAAGGTTGCAACAGCCGTAGAAGTAAGCACAACTGCGGCATATGCAGAAAATGCAGCATAAAATAAGGCAGTTAAGGTCTTTTTACTTTGACGATAAGTTGTTCGACGCTCACCATTATTTTTGACTATAATGTTGTTAAGTTGGCTAGAAACAAATGTAGCAATGTTTATGTAAATTAATAACGCCTAAAACACAAATCTTGCTTGGAAACATAATACAACTTCCCACGAACCAACGCTCGACATTTGTGTCTTATGTAAACCTAGTGTAAAGAATGTGGCCAACGAATAAATGCCATTAGCCCAACTAATGGCTGATCTTCCTAGCAAGATACAATAAAACAAAGTTGATTAGAAGCAGTGTGTTTCGGTTGTAACCTGACATTTGGGTTATAGCCACAGAATTTGGAACAAGCACAGAAATGGTAAAGAGAAATTAGCGTACTCACCATACAAATGTGTAGTGCTAACGTGCGCCACTTTAAAACAAACGTATCCATTTCATATGCGAAGATCATGAGCAAAGTACTCATAACTGTTGTAGGGAGCAAACTTTTACCACGTTAAACAAGTAAATGTTAGTTTGTATTTTGCTATATTTTAAAGTAATTATGTACTTAAAAAAAAGAAGACCAATAACGAAACCTCAATTATTTTACGTGTGAAACTAACTACGCACTTGGAACAACTAACTACGCGTTAGTAATAATTGCAGTTTACTAATTCATACGTTGCTTTGGATACTTGAGATTATATTATAATTAATGATGTACCTAAGTTCAATTAAATTGATATTTTTGTTTATTTGAATTGCTCAAAAACAGCGGTATTAAACCAACAATAAAGACAGCAGATAGGTCCTATTCTATTACCTTTTCTAGAATTCCGTGATTTTAGTATAGAGATACATCTCGGTATGTGTCCCAATAAAAGTTTTATGTTGCTCCCTGTTGTCTATAGAATGTAATCTGATTTTCACCACGATGGCGTAAATAAACGCGTGATTTTGGGTCGAGAAAAATATTTACAACGGGAAAATGATATCTGAACATCTGATCATATTATTGTGGTTAGATATGCCCAGTGTTTGGTAGTAGTAGTAGTAGTAGTAGTAGTAGTATTAGTAGTAGTAGAAGAAGAAGTAGTAGATAGTATATCTACAATCTAATTATAATAGGGATACGCATTCGTGTAGCGGGTGATTGCTAACAACCATAATATGCCATATAGCCCGCATAAGGGAGCCTTGCTATTGCCGTAGAACGGAACGGTGTTTGACACCCTTTCGGTACGGAGTCCTAAGACTAACAACGTATAACAGAAAGAAAACAACTGAATATATTCAGCAAACAATATAGAATTATTAAAACACGTTAAAATCTTACCCCTGTTTTAATTTAGCACAAAAGTATAAGAGAGGGTTATACAAACGAAATTTCATTAAGAGTTTCGAGTGCAAACATTTCGTTTCATATGCGAGGGCTTTACACAGTGTGTGATAGAGGAAACAATTCCGATTTCCCCCATCTTCCCCTTTAAGCAAATCCGAGCAAATTCCTAATCCTTATACTCTGGAAGTCCCAAAGGATCAAAGTGGCGATATAAAATAACTAGATGCTGCTGCTATGGCTTACGAAGTTTCTTGTTAGTGAAATATTTGGATGTTTAGTTTCCCTCGGATCATGTATCTACTTGTATATCGTACGAGTAGGTTTGTAGTACCTTAATAAATTAAAGAATTTTATACCCTTATAGTACAAATTTTCTCGACAATATTCAAAGATTTTGGACATTGAAACACGGTCACGCGTTGGATAAAAGTTTTTTTTTCAGTACCGCCCTTTTTATGTTAGGTATATTTTAACCGACTTCCAAACAAAGAGGAGATTCTCAATTCGGCGCGTATGTTTTTTTTAGATAATACTTAATGTAAACAATGCCATTCCAAGAGATCAAGCTCTTGACAGTTATGATTCAAGTCACTTTCTCAATTTCTACTTCAAATCAGCCATAACATTGGATCATTAATTATTAAAGTACAATAGACGCACTAAAACTAAAGCCCTATTAATTCGAAGATGATTGTATAATAAAAGCCCCAATGGTAACGAGGTCTCGGCCATCATTTTTTAGGCTTGGAGTATACCAATGATATTGACTATGATTAACAAGATACACACAATGTTGTGCCGAAAAATCTTTGGCTGACAAAATATGACAATCTGTACTATTATAAATACTGTTATAAATGCGATTGTTGTTACTCAATCACGCCTGAATGGGTGAACGGATCTGGATGAAATTTGGCACAGAGATAGATTACGGTCAGGAATAACACATATTATAATGTAAAACACATATAACACGTCTAATGGAATAACACATTTGTAATATTAGTATAGAATATATAGTATTAGATATACCTACAACCTACTTTCACATTCAATGTTTCGTTTCATTTTTATGGTATCCAGGGTTAAAGTCAAACATGAAGACAGTATGATTTGATTTGATATAATATTGATACCAGTCTAGTATTGAGACTATCAGTGGTAGCGATCACAGTCGTGACGAATACGCGCGGGTCTTGAAAATTTTATGCCCCACAGAGTCCATTGACCTCAAACAATTTTGGCAAAAATTCTAGCCATTCCTATTAGAATTCGTTTTCTTGGAACTAAGCTTTTAAGGTTTTATATTGAAGAATGATTTAGGTATAGAACGCACTAATATTCTTTTCACTCGCAAGTTATAGCGACTGAATCTTTTGTTAATTTTTAAAGCCATTGTTAAAATCGTACGCATCTTTACTCTTTGATGAATCTTTAGGTATAGGTAGGTATTTAGAAAAAAAAAACATAATACATAATATAGACGAACTAAAGAGAGTCGCAGAGAGTCGCTGGATCCAGGCGGCGTAAGACCGTGGCTTGTGGAGAACCCTACAAGAGCCCTATGTCCAGCAGTGGACGTCCATCGGTTGACGACGACGACATAATATAATATGTACATAATGACTATACATTTACATGCATAAATCACAGAATAGGTAATAGTATATTTTAGAATTTTGTGAAACTTAGCACTCTACTATGGGTAAAAAAAATTATAGTAAAGAAGTTTTAAGCAAAATTTTCGGGTGTAATTAGCACAATCGTGATTTTAGAGAATCTTATTAAATTTTTGAGATGTTAATTAAAGCGTTACTAGTCGGAGTGCGTGCTAAGGCCTTAGGGGTCACTTTGTTGATGGCACTAATAGCATCTCCTCTTAATTACCATAGCGCGGTTAAATAAAAAAAAATAAAGTGGAATAGTTTCTTTCTTTTGTGGGCCTTCGAAACAAAGTAACGAAGTCAGATCCTTTTTTATATATTTTATTGTGCGCTCGAAACTCGATGAATTAAATGGGAACTTAGTTCCCCCTTTTGAGCTCCTTCATTATGCTAGCAGTTTATAAAATAACTTATTTGATCTATAAACACTAGAACTTGCTTATTATTACTATCTACTTTCTAGATTTCTTGTAGTATTCTAATGGTATTAAATCCATAATTATTATTTTTACTTCATTAATTTTGAAAGCGTTGGTATTTTCGATACATAAACGTTAAACTAATCATGCAAATGACTACAATTGAATATCTTGCTTGGACTGAACGGATCGCACTTAGTTAAATGCTCGAAACACTATCACTATCACACAGCATATGCCTAAAAGAGAAAGGCTAGAGAAAATAGTTTATCTCTATCGGTAATGTGTTGAACGATCGCGTAAGTAATCTCACATCAAAGTTCAAAGTGAGGCTTTCGTCGCCGGTACAACAGCAATCGGCACCCGAGTGAAAATGGGATAAAAGCAAAAGTGACTCTTCTAGACTAGCGTGTTCTGAGATTTTCACTTTAATCAATTATAAATGCCAACGAATAAAAATGGTTTTTTTCCAGCAATTTCCTTACTAACAGTAGTTATATAAATCCATAAAAAAACAACAAAATGAAACCTAACTGTATTTAGATTAGATTATTATTTACTTACTAACTGACGCCCGCGTGGATTGAGGTTAAGGTTAATACTCGTAAAATAACCCATCTATTCATCAATCCAAACTTTCGCATTTATAATAATATTAGTATAGACTATAGATGTTAACTGAATTGAATTTGGCATTTGCCAATGCCAATGCCAATGCTAATTATTCTAATAAAAACTATATATTTTTATTAACATATTTTGTTGAAAAAAAAAATCCAATAAAGTTTTATCTTGAAACCAAAAACCATTCAATAAAAACACATTTCATATTCAAACCAATTTTAGTTCTTATTTGTCTGTAACAAACGGGCCGTCATCTAAATCACTCGTAATGGTGGAGTCAAATTTTGTGCAATGATTTATTTGAAACGATTTCAAATAATTATTTTTGAGCATCGACACTATTATAACTATTGTTTAAGCTGCCTAAAATATGAGCTGACTGGGCCGAATAGATCACTGATTTATATGTAACTGTAGGCGTTTTGGATAGTGATTCCATAAATTTTGGTGAATTTGGATAAGACCGTTTAGTAAGTGGAAGAAAATAATAGAAGATAGTATATATAAGAACAACTCTGCATACTGTAAAAAATATTCTTGAATGAAAAAGAAATGCTGTGGTCAAAACTTGGTTCTTTGAAAATATTAAAAAAATTAAGAAACATTTAAAATGCTCCCTAAACGACAAATGAAAGACAAGACGTATCTTCAAGGCAATGAGTGAATAAACCTCATCATTGCTTTCAAAGACACAACTATTGTGACCAAACTGCTACATGTGTGTACCTAAAGTTTTACAACTAGAAATGAATAGAATTATAAGTTCGTCTTCGTCAGCTGAAAGACGTCCCCTGCTTGAGATAGGTTTCTTGTAGGGACTTCCATACGCCACGATCTTGTACCAGCAGAAAAAAGTAGCTGCCTGCAACTTAGCTGATGCTATCCATCTATCTTGTTTGGGAGGAACGTCAATCCAGGGCTAACGTAATAGCGTTTGTTAATCTCTTCGATTTCTGATGCAAGGTCGCCATTTCAAATTTAAGCATCGATGTTGTTAGGACTGTGGGTACTGTCCATTGCTTCATCAGTAAAATATGAAAGGCTCTGTTAAAAAATTATAACATTGTACATCCGTAACTACTATTACAACTCACAAAGCTCTCACGTAATACATTTTGATCGAAAAAATATTAATAAATATCGACTGTAGGTTAAGATCGCAGTAACCACAAACTTGTCATCTATTGAAATCAATCGAACTTGACATTATTATTGAAATAAAATGTGATATCATCTGTTTCTTTTCCACGGGTTAGAATTACTGCGTAAGCCGCTTATTTAGTTTGCGGTAGGTATACGAAAATAGAGGAAAAGGAATGTTATCCTTACTTCAACCCTTTTATATCTTGTATTAAATAAACTATGAAGGGCTTAGTATTCGGAGGCCTTCTCACTAGGGATCAGAGTAACTGCTTGGTAAGGATTATTTTGTACAATCCTCCAAAATAATTTTCATACTGCTCAGTCAGTGTCCTATGACACGTTATCACTATCAGGGATTAATGAAAACAACGAACCTTATTACCAGATTTTACATAATATAACTTGATATGAAATTTTCATAGCATATTACAACATTACAGGTGACTTTCGTTGGGAGGTAAGCTTTCGTGAATTTACGTCGAGTATTGAGCGTTTAGTGGCACCACGTATACCTAGAGCTGGTTCAGGTGAAGGAAGGAGAAAAAAATTCTAGCCATATATAATACAGTGCAGTTCGTGTTATCAAGTGCCTGAGAAGTTACCGTTAGAAAATACCCGAAACTACTTAGAAAATGCCCTGCTTTCAAAAATGTATAAATGGTCACCACGTCTTGGAAACAGTACACGCTCTTCGTCTACATGATAATTAAATTTGACCCCAGGCGTAAGAGGAAACGCTCTAGGTATTTATTATCACGCCGAAATATACTTGACACATTAAAATACCAGATGTTCCACATTGATATACCTATTCTTAGCATAAATCCATGCTAAACTAAATATAATACAATACTTATAATATATTTATTATAGTTTATAAGTATAGTAATTGAAACTTAGCACTTACATATTGTAAGTTATCGCGAAGTACAAAAAAAAACAATCAAACAATTTAAAAAAAAATAGTTTTTCATTATTATTTTTTGTATCATGATTTTTAAGTCCAAAATAACAAAATATAGTGCAATGTGACTAATTATGTTGCACACAATTCACAAACAAAGCTAAATTTAAGTTCGGTACTAAATATATAAATTGATAGGTCCTATACCCTCGTATAGCTTTAGTTTTAAGATACCGTAACCGATTTTATCACAATCATATTTCATGTTTTACAAGTAAGTAATTTTTAACGTCAATAAGTGTACCTACAGTGTACCTATATTGAAATGATATTGAATTGAATTGAATTGATCTGAATCTATTACTATCCTTTTCGGCGGGGAGCATTGAGCAGTATAATAAATATAATACTTATGTCACGCCATACTAGTTTAGTGATGGAGTGGTGTCTATTGCTGCAAATTCAGTCGTATACAATTATTGACAGGTAAAAAATTTGTGCTGTAATTTTGCCAATGTTTGCTACTATATTTTACACGATAGAATTACCTTCAAATCTGACAAATAAGTCTACACTTTAGCACTATATTATTAAAATTACTTTAAAGTAAGTGTGAGTCTTTGGTTTTATGTATCAGTGGTGTTAAATAACATTTATAACTAAGTTGTAAATATAGTTAACGCTGCATAAAAATAGTGGACGAAAAAGGGATTATTCAATTATTAACACAGTGTTATCTAAGAGTTTAAGATTTAGGCTTAGAATATGAACGACAGCGTTAGCACCACCTTGCCAACAACGGGATTTATACGAAATTGAATCCTATTCTTTTCGACTCAAATAGTATTATTGTTTGGCAGTGTTTATATTATGGCACTCACGTAATATGAACTTCGAGGCATTGATCGTATAAGAGAATGTTAGGGTTTTTCGCATGAAATACGTTCTGTTGTCCCCATAGGCATTACCTTTATGAGGGAGCGAAAATTTGATTAGGTAACCATTTTACGCCTTTATGCGGCTCAAGGGTAGATTTTGTGAATTATAAATATGTTTAACTAGCTGATGCCCGCGATTTCGTCCGCGTGGATTGAGGTTTTTTGGTTTCCGCGGGACATCTTTAATTTTCAGAGATAAAAAGTAGCCTATATTTTATTCCAGGCTATAATCTATCTCTGTACCAAATCTTATCCAGATCTGTTCAGCCGTGATTAGCAAACATCCATCCATCCATCCATAAAACTCTTTTAAGAGACGTTCCTTCGCGGTCAATGCCCTCATTCTGATACCAGAGAGGTAGCTCATTTTTTGTGCAAAGGATGAGCTCTAGTACAATGAAGAAATGCAGCCAGAATTCTTGCCACTATACCAATCGGGCAACTCGAGATTTACGTTTAATTGTAACATTTTTACTAAGAAAATAAAATGAGATATTATTTTCTCAGTTTTGTGGTAATCCTCACTTTCTATTTCCCATGACACTAATGCAATTGTCTTTTTTCGAAAGTAAGCTAATTATCAGAGAAAGTGTCATGCAGAAACGGAAATGGTACTTTTTTGTCTGTATACCGGGAAATAAAGTAAAACTGTAAAAAAAGTTCAATCAGGTGACTAGATGGCTAGGGACACATTTACTGGCCATGCCCAGGCCATGCATACTCCAGGCAGGTATTTTTGGACGTTTTAAGATAAGTATAAGACACACTGACAGAGCCGAGCCACTCTCAATTTCTCTTACTTGGCATTATGTGGAAAGAGGCTTTCAAAATAAAATATGATAGCGATTTGGGAGAAAATGGGCAGTAAAATATAGCCGATCTCATTAACTCTACTATAAATAAGTAAATTTAATTAATTATCGCTTTGAAAATAAATGAAACTCATAAAAATACAAGCGACCACACGGGCGTCGTCTTATAAATAAAAAATAAACGATATAACGCCGTTTTGATGAGTGCCCTCAACGATTATTGCTTTTAACTGACATAAATACGTTCGCGGGAGAGTCGTATACTACTAAGGGCTACTACACACTCTTAAAGCTTTACTTTAACTTAGCCGACAACTTGAAGCTGCGAGCCTGCGATTAAATGCTACAGATGTCATCCGTTTTTCTAGCGCTTGTCTCACTTAAGCCACTAAAACATATGAATTGTTACTATGTAAACAAGCGACATAATTCACCCCCGCCTGCCAAAATACTATGTCCCCCGTAACAGACTGGCACGAATTTTTTAAATATGCTAAAGCAACCAGTGGCGTGCACAGGGCTTGAAGCCTGGGTAGGCATTTGTTACGTAGGCACCAGATTACTGGCAAGTCATACAGAAAAATATGTATTGAGCTGCTCCAACTAGGGTAAGCAGCGCTTTGCTGCCTCTACAACATGCACGCCACTGAAAGCAACCAATTTAAAATCATCATCAGAATGTTGCGTCTTACCACAATAATATTCCAATTCCACAGCATCTTGTCTCCGCATAAAATAGACCCTTGATATGCTTGAATTTGTAGCATGCCGTACCTACTGTCGCAAGGTGTGTTGCGCTTGTGTGAAACAACCTTTACAGATGTAGTGAAAAAAAAAGTCAAAAGGATTTAATATTTTTATGATACATTGCCGGAAGCCGTGTCATTAGTGAGTTGGTGTAAATTTTACAAATTAGTGGTGTTTGACAAACCAAGATCAATTAACTTTTGTAGGTTGGATGTATCTTTTCTGATAAACATGACTCCACAACACTTCAAGCAGTGTTGCTGCATATGCACGCAGTAGCAGATTGTACGCTTCACAATTTATGCGGGTGCACAATAATCAGAACACTGGTTCACTTCCATAGATTTCTCTACTTATCGTCACAGACCAATTGCTATTACAATATTAGCTATTCTGTGCTATTACTAAGTCAAAAAAATGTCGCCAGCGCGATTCAGATTCGTACAGCGCCATCTAGTGGCAGGCCTTAACACAGATAACTTAGATTGTTAAGGATATAACCATTTTAGGGTTTTATACTTTTATACAAGAAACCCTTACTGAGTATAATCTAAGCTGTTTGTCTACTCATGTCTAAGTTGGTCCAAAAACTACATATTACTTACGTTCTGATACTCAAATAAGTAAAAAAGCTTTAGTGTTTCTGTTATCCTTAAAAAATATGAATTAAAGCTTTGTTCAGGTTACTCTTGTTTTTGATTCCCTCACAATTCACGAAGGGGTAGGGATTTTTGATTAAATTTTCATAACCCCACGCTTAAGCGGGGCAAGTCATTGTAAATTATGGCCGTATCCTTAATACTTAATGAGCGTTGCCTTTGTTAAACAAGTGTAAAAAGGCTCCTCTTGTTGTTTTTGTTGATATATTATCCAATAATGGCGCAAAGTCTAATGCGATGTTATTAATATTAGCACAAGGAGGCAAAGGCATTAAGTAGAATTTTATATACGACTTGCTTTAAATTGGTGTGCAAATAGACGCTATAAATTCTTATTACTACCCTTATTATAACCGAGTTTCAAGGTGGTTCTTCTCGGTACGAACGTCATTCCGAACCAGTCGTAGATTCATTTGAATATTCAAAAGCACTTGTAAAAAGTCTACTTGAATAAAAAATATTAGATTTTCATTATACTGTACAGACACATCACAGAAAAATAAATCACTTTTAAATATATTGAATACGTCGAACAAATTATTACCAAATTTGCCAAAGCCCACGACCATCGGCTTCATCACCACGTTAACGTTGAGGCAATCCAGCTGCTCGACGTAACGAAACTAGTGAGAAGACTAAAAAGGACTAAGCCTTTTGAGTTAGTGTATAGTGATAACTGATAAGTGACAGTGTAAAGTGTAGTGCTAATAGAACACATGAACAAAGTGTCTAAGATTATCAAGAAAGACTAAGATGCGTCAATGGACAACTTCTTAGTACATATGATAAATTATAAGTTTAGGTTAAAGCAAAACTGCTCATTAGCCAATTAGTTAGGCTAGATCGTAGTTAAATGAGTACCTCGCTGGTTCTCAATAATAGGAAAAAAAAAAAAACTTTTAAATAGAGCCTCCGATGCGGAAGTTTTGCACAAATGTTTTGTCCTGTCAGGTACTAGTCTGTGTTAACGCCTGAAGTCCAGTTTAAACAATATCCAAGAGTTATAATATTATGATAGGCTATAATATAGTGGTACCCTTTGGAAGATTGGCGATATTAATTTGTGTATTTAAATTGGAATGGTCAGTAAAATTAACACAGGCCTTAAGGACTATAATATATTAAATTTTAGTCCAAGCATGGTAGAACCATAATACTCTTTTTCATAAAGTAATATTAATTTTGTTGTGATGTTACTAGTTAGTTGTGATCGATCAATTAATAAGCACACATTTGGTAGATACCCAACATGATCGACTTATCGTACTTAGAACCAATAGGTACCTATATCAAAAACCGTTTTTAAAATCGTACTTAGAATCAAGAACCGTTTTACGCCTAACAAAACCGATTTGATGTCACACAAGGAGACCTCGTCTATAATTCAAACAACTATCTCCGTGAAGCCTTCTAGAAAGCCATATAATACAAAGATTTAAATCGTTTAATTTAACGATTTAAATCTTTGATATAATATATCAAATTTGATAGTCAATTATTGGCACTCGATCTTGGAAACTGCTGTCTTTGGTTTATCCAAGCCATATAACCATAATATTACCTACGGGATACGCTCGTTCTAATTCGCTATTCATGAGACAGGCCCGAGCTTGAAGGTCGTTGAAATTTACATTATGCTTACGTTACATGAGTTATTTTGTTTTCTTGTGTTGTTTGTGTCCCAGAAAAAAACATATAATGTGAAATTATATGACCAACTTCATAACAAAAATAGTTTACAAGTAAAGTGCTGACTGAGGTCAGAATTATAACCAAGTTGTTTGCTAGGCTTTTGTTGGCTACGCGACCCCTTATAGGAATCTTACTAATATTATAAATGCGAAAGTTTGGATGTATGGATGTATGGATGTATGGATGGATGTTTGTTACTCAATCACGCCCCAACAGCTGAACGGGTCTGGATGAAATTTGGCCAAGAGATAGATTATAGTCTGGAATAACACATATGCTACTTTTTATCCCGGAAAATTAAAGTTCCCGCGGGAACCACAAAACCTCGATCCACGCGTACGAAGTCGCGGGCATCAGCTAGTATTTTATAGGTCCGTATAAAATGTAGGTAACTCACTTTGTATAGAACAAAGTTACATACTGTTCCGAGTTTTTAATAGCCCCTTGATAAAGTAATTACTTTTGTTCAGTTTTACGATACAATGTTATGAACATTTTTTAATTTATTGGCGGTTGCATATACCGTAGAAAAGTTGGGAGATTTATTATTGGAAGGATACTATAACGATACCACAGTACCAAACTAAATATGAACTCGCCGTTACGAACTTCCGGCGTCGATGCCAAAGACAACGATCTAAAATCTTTCGCGTAGATCGTTAGTTCTGAGTTCTACCATAGATCAAATAATAGTTTGTTTCTACGTCCCGCGTTCAGTACCTTAATTTGAAGGCAAAATTAACTAGGCATTATTTTTTCTGAATGTGTGGAAGCTATAAGGTATCACAACTTAAACTTTATCATTTGGGACCAAAAAGGGACAACATTACAAAATTTAACCAAATCAGTTTAAATGTCCTTGTGCAAGGGGTCCTAAGTCTACCATAATGATAATTATTAAAATAATATCCATCCACTATGTAATGTGTAAAATTACTTTTATTTTACTACCTAGTACCAACTACGCTCAATATCCAATGCTCGTGTCTCTCTCTGGTCTTGCAGGATGTGCATGTGTCGATCGCTTACTGACCGCTCCAATAGTGGGTAGGCACACAAATTATTTTATATTCGTTTTCATTGGAGTTTTTATGCGTTATTGAAATGAAAGGAATAACTTTTTAGCAAAATTTTCTTAATTGTGTTATTTGTGAACAAAACAGGTTGAACTTCATAAGCCTAGCTCCGCGGGAATTGGAAATGATATCCTAATTAAAGGAAACTAGTTAGGAGTCAGACCTTCCACCCACGCAAATGGCCAAATTAGGACGTAAGTTCTAGTTTTATGTTTATTTTATGTTCATATTTCTTGTTTTTTTTGTTATTTATATTATAAATTAATTAATTAATTGAAATTCAAATGGTATTGGGACAGAAAGTGGTGTTAGCCAAAAAGTGGAATTAGCCTCTTAGGTAAATTTCTGCTTCCTGTTTGAAGCGCAAGCACCCAAGACACCATCAGATTTCATTGAATGTCTGAAAAAATGCTCAAGCATCTAGACCGCTGTGGAATCTACGTCGATACGACCTGTACCAACGTATCTGTCTTACATTCGACATTGTTAGAATATCTTACGGTTTAAAATTGAACTGAGTGTACTAAAAACTTAAGGATAGTATCAATGTTAAGACTCTAATCCTGAATTACTACCGGGCCCGTCTTGATACATTTTGTTCAAATTTAGATCACAACATTGGCCGCTTGAAACGCACACCATCATTTGTCGGGAGAGTCCCAAAAAAGATTTGTCTGTCAAGCCATTCCCATCAAATAGGCGCGTAGAAATGGCCACAATTTATACCTGCTTATAATATTTTGTTATGTGGCGCGGAGGTGCATTTTTTTTTACGCCTCTACAAGTTAGCCCTTGAGTGCAATCTCAACTGATGGTAAGTGATGATGCAGTCTAAGATGGTAGCGGGCTAACCTGTTGGGGAAATGGCAGTTATACTAAACCCATACCCCCATCGGTTTCTACACGGCGTCATAAGTACCTACCGGAACGCTAAATCTTTGACAGTACGTCTTTGCCGGTTGGGTAGTAACTAGCCACGGCCAAAGTCAGGCCAGACCACAGAAAATTCTGAATTCCCGAATCGACCCTGCCAGGGCTCGAACCCTTTTTTTTTTTTTTTTTTTTTTTTTTTTTTTTTTTTTTTTTTTTTTTTTTTTTTAACGAGGGGGAAATCTTCTGAAGATACCCGATCTCCTGGGGGAGAGTGCAGGTGATGTGGGATTTTTACCCACTAAAACCCCCTCGGTGGCCATCCTCTGAGCATATTGGGAATCTCCGGGAACTCTCAAAGAACATACGCCGGAGACTCCCTTGCGCGATGCCCATTGGGCTCGTCCTGGGTGATGTAATCCCCGATGTCATTTATCAATCATGACAATGACAAATATGAGTCGCATGGACAATAAGCGGCCAAAGCCCCACTTTCAGCCACTCGCGACTTCGAGGTCCCTTTGTAGATTTTGATCAGGGCGTCGGTCGGTGTCGCCCTGCTGCCTCCGTCTCCGAGTGGGATTGGAACGTTCTCGTTCCCGCTCAGCATTCTCCTTTTTGAGCATGACAGCGTCACAAAAAGAGACCACGGCCCTCCATGCTTCATTCGCCGCCAGCATTGCCGATATGACAGCAGGCGGCGAAAGATCACTCCCTACGTAGCCGACCAAAACTCGACGCTCGGGTTCCCAGGCGGGACACTCTTCAAGCGTGTGCTGTGCGGAGTCAAGGTCGTTCTCACAATGGTGGCACTGTGGTGTTGCTTCGCGACCGATCCGGCACAGGTACTCACCGAA
Organism: Erebia aethiops; assembly: GCA_923060345.2. Taxonomy (NCBI): domain Eukaryota; kingdom Metazoa; phylum Arthropoda; class Insecta; order Lepidoptera; family Nymphalidae; genus Erebia; species Erebia aethiops. The sequence continues at coordinate 17,339,467 of OV281087.1, forward strand.
GCAACCATGCCCGGTAAGTACCTGTGTCAATCTGAAGGTAACGCTGCCATGCTTTCTCCCCAGCCAGGCTTCAAAGTTTGGCAGGATAGCACCAACAGTGCGTTGGCGTGCGTTTCTTTCCCCTTCCAAACGCATACGCCAATTAAGTGTACGCCAATTAGGGCTCGAACCCAGGACCTTCCACTTATAAGACTACAGCGTTCACCACTGTTCCAGGAAGTTCGTCAAAAAAACGCATATTCATCGATTGTGCTGGTTCTTTGACCCAAGTCGGTAATTAATTAATTATTTATTGTGACCGACTTTGAAAGCCCAAAATCTTTACTTTTTCCAACAGCCACAGCCTGACAATCCATTAGACCAAAGTGGAAACTCGTTTTTCTTTTTAGTCAAATTGTATACGGAAGGATGTGGGAGCCAACCGCATTACTATCCCAAGAATATCTCTAGCTTAGTCTTTTTGGAAGAAAAGGAAGGGGTCACGACCCCCAGCAAGGAAAAGCACGACGCTGAGAAAGGTATTTGCGCTCCTAATTTCTTTTCCTTCCCAAGAAGGTTCCCCATATAAAGGAACGCACCTTCACATATTTAAAGCAGAGTTCGCATCAATAAAATTGTTTTATTCCAAACTCAGCATTCCGTTCAAACGTTCACACATTTTTGTGCTATGCTGTCTGTTGTCAAGTGAATCTAGAATTTCTTAATGGTTTGTGGAACGTTATATTGGTTTTCTTCCGACTAAAGTTATAATTCAATCCTTATTAACATTTTATGCACCTAATGTATGAATGTGAATGTGTCTGTCTTTACTGTTACCTTCACACGGCTCTTGTGCTAACTGATTTTAACGAAATTTGGTACAGACTTGTAGGACTACTAGAGAACCTGCAGAGATGGACGTGGTTTATTCATTTTCCACAAGATTTTTATAAAATCTAAATGCACTCGGATGGAGTCGCGGCATGAATCGCAAATCCTATATTCCAGGATGCAAGTTATCTCATTCGTTGTTTCATTCGTTTAGCTGTGAAGAGACACAGACGACACACTTTCGATTTTTTAGTACTATCATGGATTTTATGGTGCATATTGTAACTTAAACGTTTGTTTACGAAAAAAATTAAAATATAATAGAATAATGCATCATGTGAACCTAGCTTTACTGTTTTAATTTTGGGTCTTTCCGTTACGCGGCTCACGGTTCATCCCTGATCGAAGTTTTAACATATTAACATCAAATTCGGAATGCTGTTCAGTTCTATCAGTAGTGCTAGTTTATGTACTTAATGTAAATAAACGATGCCTCGAATAGATTTGTGTACAAAATAGACTCGTATCAATGATTCTCTATTACGACTAAATATTTTTCGAGAGCAACGGTGCATGTGATTAAGGGATGGGACATTATCTGAGTCGCTTTTGTCCCCAATTGTCCTTGTTATGCGGTCTGTGGTCGGAATTCCTGCGCAAAGAATAATAATTTAGTTCTTATTAGTTTGCCCATAAGGTGTTCTTTTGTGTGGTGTTTAATATAACGTTGTATTGAATTACGCAAACCCAATACCGTTGCCTAGGCGAAAGCTGATCTCTTTCGGTGACATCTACGCGTACACGAGTAAGGAACGTAAAGGATTATCGAATGACAATGTGCATTTTTTCATATTATGTGTGTATTCATTTTGATCCGAGGCTTTGAGAATAGGATGCTATTAAATTGCGCATGGGTCCTTTGTCGTGCCATATGGCATTTTCCAGCAGATGGCTCTTTTGTGAGGACACCCGACTTAAGTAAGTAAACTAATAAACTAGTATTTACTTAAGTTAAGGAGATATCAATAGCCCATCGCCACTCTTGCGCATATTTTTTTAGAATGTCACAGAGGCGCACTGCGATTAAAATTCGTACTTACTATACTTTTACACAAAGTAAGTTGGATGTCGTCCTTTAAAGATCGAAAGATCTTTTGAATTATTGAGTAGGTATAATACTTATACACAGGTTCTTCTTAATAGGTTTTTGTTCGTCTTCTGACACCCTCCTGGTCCTATTTCTAAATTTACAATAAAAATATTTAATTATAGGTAAGATACCTAAATGTGGCTTTGTTTTTATGCGAAGTGTGTAAGAGTACTTTGAAATGTAGTAATGAAATTTCTTTATCCTAATCCAGTTGGTTACGATTAGCCATTTAGCTGTGAATGTCAGCGGTAACAATCTCTAAGGTATGTGAAATCTGCCAACACGCACTTGGCCAGCGCGTGGTGGACTACGACCTAAGTCCTTGTAATTTGTGAAGTTAGTATTAAAACGGCGATGGATTGTTGTCGTTGCAGTTGAGACTGATAACGAATAATGAGGACTAACAGTAAGTAGTTGCTAAAGTATTTCCTAAATGAGAAAAAACCCCAACTATACCTACGTGCAAGTTTGTAGTAGGTTCCACTTAATAATGCTCCATCCAGCAAACATTTTTATATTGTTTGATATTCCTATCTTGGAAAATAATATGAAGCTTACCTAGTTTTTCAAGAAAATATCAGCACTTCTTTTCTTTATTTCATCTTAAAACGCACAACATAAATAAAAGTTTGTAGATATAAAAGGAAAATCTATTTTAATTAATTTAAAAGAAGTCTAGATATTATTTTCTTATGATAATTTAATTAATCGTATTTTTTGCTTTACTATAAAATAATATAGACTGATATTGAAATAAATTGCCCAGTTAGGCATGTACGCAATAATATAATAATTTGTATTAAGATAATTTTCTTCCACCCACAATATCTCGCGATCTTGGTAAATTTTATGTGTTATATCTGTCACCGTAAGATTGTAAAAACCGTTAGATTATAATATAACGTTTTTTATCTCGATAGATTATAAACAGTCGACAGATTGTGAACCGTAACATACTGCTTACAATTTAACGCGTTATTTTTCGGTAAATTGTAATATATTAGGTATATTAACCCGATAGAACCTAAGTGGCACTACCTGAATACTCATGTCAAACCCTAACCTAACCTATAGTTCGCGCGCGAGTTGAATGCAGAGTAAATGTAAGTGTCACCATACATTTACTCTGCATTCAACTCGCGCGCGAACTGTACAAGAAAGAGACAAGAAAACGTAAAAACAAAAATATTTCATAAATTAATACTCAGAACATTGAACGGTTCACAATCTTTCGACAGTTTATAATCTCGCGGGATAGAAACCGTTAGATTATAATCTAACGGATTTTCAAATCTTACGGTGACATATCTATCTATACTAATAATATAATCAATGCGAAATATGAATGTGTGTCTGTCCGCTACGCTTTTATAGTGCCTCTGTTTGGTCAAACAGAGGACTACTTTTTGAAAAATAAAAGAGTTTCCACTTTAATTATTTATTTATTTATATTTAAGTCAACTTTTCTGCAGTAAGAAAAGGAAAGGCGTATTTTATTTTGATGTTACACGTTACAAAATAAGTTACACAATAATAATAATACGTTACAGTACGTAATCGTCTGAACTGTCTTTGATATTACAACTGCTTCATCCGACCTTTTTGGTTACAAATTTCAAAACTTTGTGGTAGGTACTTTTGCGGTTTAGGAAATTCAACGCAAACATACGAAAGTTTAACTAAATTTTATCCCCGATACTATCTGGGTTATCCCTTTCAAACAACTAACTTAATTATAAAATGCTCTTATCCCTTTGCGTGTGTAATTTTACACGCAATATTATTTTATTAGCTAAGTAGGTACTTTGGTTCGTGAAAATTTAGAAATAAATTGAATATTTTATAACCGATCTACAAAAATTGTTGTACGTACGAGTAAGTACCTATTGAATTTCTTGTATATGTCACCGTAGAATTTTAAAAACCGTTAGATTGGAATCTAACGCTTTTTATCTCGATAGATTGTAAACTGTCGAAAGATTGTGAACCGGTAAAGTTTCTGAGTGTCAATTTTTCAAATATTCATTGTATTTACATTCTCTTGTCTCTTTCTTGTAGGTTAGATAGATTAGGGTTCGACATAAATAATCACTTAAATTGTAATCTTTCGACAGTTTACAATCTCGCTAGTCAGATTATAATCTAACGGTTTTTACAATTTTACGGTGACATAATATATATAAAATAAAAGCCGAGTTAAGATCCTTTTTGGAAGTTGGTTGGTAACATGTTAATTGCAAGTACTTGTATTGCTTGTATTTTAAAATTTATAATTTACTGTTTTCGTGTAACAAAGTTTAACTACTGAGTTTTCGTCTCAATAGAATCTGCTTTCCGAAACGGCAGTGGTAGGTAAAATCATGAAAAAGCATAGTGGCACAAAAGTCCTATAAAGTACATATTATATACTTACGGTAATAATAAGTTTATTGAGTTCGAGTTCGAACAGTCTAAAATAGCTGTCAAAGTCCGTAAAACTTTTAGAAAGTTATAAGTTTTAAACGATAATATGTATTTTGCAATTATAAAAAATGTTTTGTAGTATTGGGGCTTCTCTGTTTTATTCGTATTTCGAATTTGCAATGCAACTTAGTAAGCACTAACATGGTGTAAAACGTGGCCTTACCTTATCCCTAAAGGTTGCCGGGGGTCAAAATGTACCGTACTGTCTGAAAATATATGTTAGAATAATAAGTAGGTAAACCCTTGATAAATACTTATTGGGTTTTGGGAACATAATATTATTTGAACAGAGAACTAAATTAGGTCAAATTTTTAATAGCTGGGTCCACTAAGTGCGGCAGCAGCGTGGACCTGGCTGTTTGGACGACGGACGGCACTCGCCCAAGGGATGCGTGCTTCCCTCTTCGGCTGGCCGCAACCCCGTTTGCGCTTGACTGTACCACATAGAGCTGATTGGGCAGACGTGCTCTGGAGTGCCGGGAATCGGTAAGCGCAGTATAGGATGACTTGAAACCCGCTGGGCCGATGTCTTAAAAAAGGTGGTGGGAAGAAAGTGGATGTGAAAAGCGGATGACCGTATTTTATGGCTAAATCTTAAAATAACTTATGTTCAGCTGTTGACGTAAACAGGCCCAGGATTGGGCTTCTGTAAAGTGTAAGCTTACTTTGGCCTTGATAGCGATTAGGTGCCACTGATTCGGCCTCATATAAATAGGTGGGTAGTTTTTTGCATGGATCTAAAGGAATTTACGACTAACAAGCAGACTTACTAATTATGAAATACGTTAGTTCAGGTGATGTACACATACTTAAAATAGAGAACGTTTTGAATATAACATTAGGTACCTACCTACTAGGACGAGTAACGACATCTCTAAACAATTTTAATCGACCGCGAGCTGTGTCTAATCTCCACCGTATATCTAGCTTTATTCATGCGAGAGGCATAAATACATAGCTATCAGATAAAATCACGTGACACATCGTCCCTTACTCGCTCTGGGCTCGTAAAAACAAGTTTTCCCATTATTTCTATGCTGACCCGTCGGCTGTCGTTGTGATAAGGGTGACGTAAGGAATAACCGATGTTCATTTCGTTTTGATTTGTTCACACTGAGATAATAGCAGATTCATTGCCTTAAAAACAGGTTTCTACCTTTCAAGTTGTAGTTATTGAGATGACTTGTGTGAAGCTTCCATGCCTCTTTTAGGTTATGGTAATTCCATTGTTATGTTGGACTTTTTCCCTCTTCAGCAGATAAAATATATTATTTTTCTATAGATTTTAAATCATATACACCTAAACCATTGGTTTTCAAACATTCGTCACGTACTACACCTGCAAAACTCTCGTTAAAATCAGTTTTGACGATCAACTCCGATAAACAGACTAACCGACCGATCGATATAGATAAACGGACATGAAGACTTTTTTTTAAAATATGGGTTAAGATTACGTGGAAATTAAAAAAAATAATCAATAACATTTAATTTATTTATTTTTATAAGTAAGTAAAGGCAGTTAAATCAAACTAACTAATTCGTCCGCGTGGTTTAATTTTTTTTTAATCCCGCGTGAACTCCTTAATTTTCGGGAATAAAAAGTAGCCTATGTGTTATTCCAGACTATAATCTATCTTTGTGCCAAATTTAATGCAGATCCGTTAAGCCATTCTGGCATGATTAAGTGCCAAATTTTTTTAAATTGCGTGATAGGCTTACGCTTGACGACAATCATGACGACATCCAACCATCCATCCATCCATCCATCCAAACTTTCGCATTTATAATATTAGTATACAGATTCTCACTAAATTTCACGATGAGCTAAAATCATTCAAAGAGGTGCAATCGATGCTTTAGTGGGACAGCGCCTAGCGGTCGGTTGGAAACCTGTCGTTGATAAAAACAGAGTGTTGTGAATCAAGTTAGTTCCATGCTAGTCTCTAGGAAGATTCGCTACGGTGCAATGCAAAATACGTGTAATTCAACAAAGGAACGATGTTATGCAGTTCTTGTGCTAACGGTATTTGACTAATGCTATAAATTGGGAATCCTCTTTTAAATGATAGATACGTTTTTGAATTACTTATAGTTAGGTTATCTTACTTTAATATTATAAACTAGCTGATAGCTCTTCTACGAGAGAGGAGGCCTGTGCCCAGCCGTGGGACGTTAATGGGCTGTAGTGGATTGATAAGTAAATAATTAATATATAATTATATTATGCTAGCTAACCAAGTAAATATTCAGCTACTTCAAACCCATATAATTGTTACTCCGATAAAAAATAGACAAATGTAATTTATTTCATTATCTCTAAAAAGATCGTACAAGTCCCTCTAAAGTATCTCTAAAGTAGCTACATTTGTCACCATAATGACCACTTTGCTATATCGAGTAAACTTTCTTACGCAGTCTTTAGTTTGCACAAAGTTGGGAAGTTCTAAACTGAGCATTAGATATATACTTACAACTTACAATGAGAAATTCGAGATGTACTAATTCTTAAATCATTAAAACCATTTTTAAAAACAAGCTTTAATCACCCGCCATGTTCAATTTAATGTGACGTCATTATTTTTCGTATTCTCAGCAAACCGTTTTAATTGATACCCATATCATTTTAGCTATTTATAAAATTGGCAGCCATAGGGACTGCCGATAGAAGTGAAAACGAATAATTAAAATAATTTAAAATAACAACACAGCACTTTTAAAATAATTAAAATATAAACCTTAAAACAAAGGCTTTAAGGCAAGTTTAATTACGAATGTACTTTATTATTTATACTTAAAACATTGTGTCTTAAGAAGAATGGTGTCGCGTGACCGACACCGTTCCACATTTTTACCCCTTACCAAAAAGTGTTCAACGCGCATAAAGAAGTTTTCACTTCAAAAGTAACTATAGCCCGCCATCTTCACGAGTCCGCCATATTGAATTTAAAATGACGTCACTTAGCTAACTATGCATTGTCGTCCAAACTAAACGTGTATGCAAAATTAAAATTCAATCAGTTGGAGATGACTTTTAAAATTAATTTGCCACATTTTACATAAATAAGCCCACAAACATTACAAGTTTAACAAAATATCTCTATGTTGGTACTGATACCCTAGCGATAGCCTAGGAATGAGCAAAGTCAAATTCAGCATTAGATTTCGATTATTGAGCTTCGGGGGCTTAGTTTGTACTCAACTAAGCTTCGAGACTTTGAACTAATCGAGTAGAGTAGTCGGGTAATCGAGTTTATTTAACAAGTTTGATATTTTACTAGAGGATGCTTTGAACACTATTCGTAGATCGAACAATTCGACGCAGTTTCGATTGCCTGGAATTGTTTCAAAGTCCTTTGACATGAAAACTGTTTCGTTTTCGAGTCAAAGGACATGGAATAATTAAGTTTATACTTCATAGAGCAGCATAGAATGCATAGAATGAATTATGAATATCCATACTGGATGAATGATTTACCTATATCCTTTCTAGTTGAAGAGTAAAACAGCCTTTGTATAACACTAACGGGCCCGGCTGACATTGTCCAGCCCTGAACCTAGAACCTGATTACAGCGCCACCTTCCGAGTTCAATTTTGAATCTAAACTTCAAAGCCATTTTTGAGTTTTTGCGAGACTAGCGCATGGGAATTGAGTTTTATTTATATAGATTTATACCACCTCAATACCTACCATGATTTGAGAGTTATGCACAGTAAGTGATTTTATTATATGGAAATCAAATAAATATTATAAATGCAAAAGTTTGGATGAATGGATGTGTGAATGGATATTTGTTACTCAATCACGCCCCAACGGCTGAACGGATCTAGATGAAATTTAGCACAGAGATAGATTATAGTCTGGAATCACACATAGGCTACTTTTTATCCCGGAAAATCAAAGAGTTCCCGCGGAAACCGAAAAACCTCAATCCACGCGGACGAAGTCGCAGTAGCTATAGTTTGTAATTAAAAAAAAGAGCAACTGTTTGCTGAGTTTCTTGCCGGTTCCTCTTTCTGAATAGAATCTGCTTTGCGAACAGGTGGAGGTAGAGTCATGAAATTTTATAAGTGGCACAAGTTGGCCTGAGTGAAATAAATAAATCAGTTCATTTCATAATAATATGTAGGTACTTACTTAGGGCCGCGCCGCGCCACACCGGTTACATATTGCAGTTACTATGGTCAACTTTGATTACCAATAAAAATCAGACTGGGTTGCACAAGTTAGTATTTCGTTCTAGTGCAATATCTCGACTAGCTGATGCCCGCGACTCCGTCCGCGTGAAATAGGTTTTTTAATTCCAGCGGGAACTCCTTAATTTTCCGAGATAAAATGTAGCTTATTTTGTTCTACAGGGCCTTAACTATACCCGCGTGGGTATAGTTCCCGGGGTAGGTTCAAAAATCCACGAACAAAAAACACACTTTCGTATTTATAACATTAGTATGATGATTAAGGTTAGACATAATTTTGGTGAAAATTTAACCCACTCAGCTTGGTCTAATTAATCTTATAATGATTGTTTAATTATCAATTCTATATCCTCTTACCTATATGTGCATTTTGTAAGAGACGTTTCTAATATTATAGATGATTTCCTTTTCTTTTTTCCATGTTTGCTATTTAGAAAATTCTAGATCAACGAGTGACCGTGAAATTTTATTATTTTACTTATATTATATAAGATAATATGATCTTTAGTGTCTAATAACTTACTTTAAACAAAGAATGTATGATTTCTTTTCTTACTCAGTTTTGAAGTCGAGGTATATTCAAGATAGTAAGAAAGCGAATATTATGCAATGATAAAGTTTAATTTATATATTTTCTGAATTATGTTTTAAGAAGCATACCCATCTAGTAAAATTAAAATAAATGACTAAAAATAAAACAAAAACAAATAAAAATTCGAATTTTTTGTATTTCAGTTTTCTTTTGATAGAATATTCTCTTGCAATATTTACAATTATATACAAAAACAAATTAAATTATATACAGTCTCTTATTAAAGTATATCATGTAACAGATTTATTAAATGCATTAAAATTTGTACACGTTTATAAGTTTATAACTTTGGCATTATAATAATTTAAGATCAATAATTAATATACTTAATATTTCATGATTAATTAATAATGTAGTATTTGAATAGTTTACAACAACCTATCAAGATCCCTATCTATTTATAAATTACTATCGCAGAAATTAGGAATTGCATCCATAAATTAATTATGATTTAAATTATAGCTAAGGTCCTAATGTACATATAAGTAAATGCAAGTTTATGGCGTTCTATATTACAAAATAAATACAATTGTGGAACAACTTAACATAATTATCACTGTGTTTGGACTAATACGCTTAAGCGTCGCAGATTGGGAATTACCTGCGTTGAAGCATACGCTACGCCCAAAGCTGCGCGTGCGGCGGCATTCGGTGTGGGTGTTGGTCGCGCATGTGGATGCCGGCAGGCACGGCCAGCCTGTCGGCCAACCCGTCGGCCAGCAAGGGCGGCAGTTTGCCGGGCGGGGGCGGTGGGGGCGGCGCCGGCGCCCGCCCTGCACCCACCGGCGACACTGACGCGTAAATATTCACTGTCGAACGGTGATATTGACACTTCCGCAAGTCCGGCATCGCGAACCTCAGTTTCTGCCAAAACTGCCTATCACCCCACTCGATACACGTATTCGCTTTCAAACACAACCTTAACTCCGGATCGATGTCCCTATTCGGCAAGTCGCCTAACAATATTATTATCAGTCTTCTTCGTCTCTCTTTTAATACTTCGTGGAGTGCCGTCTTGAATTCGAATCGGCACCATTCGTTGTTGATAAAGTTCTTAGATAGGACTATTATGGTTCTCTTAGAAGATTCTACGGCCTCTATAATCGTGTCCGCGACGTAGGCTGAGGCGTTAAAATCTCGGTAATGGAGGCAGAGCCGGAAACTCGGGTCCGTTGATTCTAGGCCGGGTGCTAACATCTGAGCGACGAACGCCTCGTCTTTTACGCTGTAACTGATGTAGGCGTCGAATAGCCTATCTTTGTCGGCTTCGTCGTCAAACGCGGTGCTTTTATAGCACATTCTGAATCCGCAATGATAGTAAATCCAAACTCGTAGCTCTCGTCTCCAGTAAAATATGCCACAAATAAGTACTGAGCTTACAACGAATATAAAAAGTGATATTAGGAGTAATGGAAGATAATCATTGATAACTTGATTCTCTATTATTGAGGAACTTCCACCCACGTGACTTGTGCATATAGTTGAGTTAAAATCGGCCATTAAAGGTCCCACTGCATTTGTTACGTTATCGAATATACAAGTGATTTTATCAGAGTCCTCCACCTTGCCAAGATTATTCCTAAACCAATTTCGGAATTTGTGCATGTATTGACAATCGCAAGACCACGAATTGCGAGAGAGACTTATCTCTACCAAATATGGATTCATCGTGAATTGCCACACTGCAAAACTGTAAATGTTATTGCCTTCTAAGCGTAGTACTTCTAAATGCCGCAACTCCATGAACGTTCGATTGTCGATATAATGTATTTTATTGTCTTGCAGATGTAACTCGCGTAAATTTTCTAAAGGGGATAATTCGAAGCCTAACAACTCTTTAATATTGTTCTTTTCTAAGTGCAACACAGTTAAGCGTTTTAGTCCACTAAACGTATTATTATACAAAGCATCGATATTTGAGTTGTTCGCGTACAATATTTTTAAATTTTTACGTCCAATAAAAGCATGACTCGTTAAACCACCAAAATTGTTACCGTCTAAATATAGTTCAGTAGCGTCCATAGGGATAGTGTTTGGTATTTCGGAATAACCAGCAGCGGAACAGTCCACAATATTCGCCGACCACGGTTGGTCGTGATAGCACGTACAGTTCGATGGGCACGTCATTTCACAATCACAAGCGTCAAAATCACAACAATGGCACAACGTAAAACAGTGCGTTTTATATGTACACAAAAACTGGGATGATTCCGCTTCAATGAGCGGAATATAAGTCCTTTCACGATTGTAGAGTAACTTGCAATAAATGCTTTCCAAGTCCATTACTCTAGGGTGTTGTCTGAGATGATCGAGTTTATTTATTCGCTGTAACCACTCCATTGTACAGTCACATTGAAAAGGATTTCCACCAATATAAAATTCGGGTAACGGCCGGCCTGGATCCACGGGAGTCAACCGAAGCGCATTGAGATCCATGCTAGTTATCTGATTTGCATACAAATCGACTCTCGTTAAATTAGTTTTTCCAACAAAAGTTTGAGCTTCAACTTGTGTAATTTGATTATCATTCAGAAACAGAAGCTCGATACTGCTGGGGATAGAGAAAGTGGTTATTTTTGTCATTTTGTTGAAACTCGCGTCTAATGTCTGTAGGCGAAGTTCTTTATCCAAACGATAGTTGTTGCTCAATTCTTTGATGTTGTTGCCGTGCACATCTAGCCATTGAAGTCCCGTGGGGATCACAGCGTAATCAAACCATGCTATTTGGTTATCTGATACGTTCAACCACAACAGAGATGGTATATTTACAAAGAGGCCCTGAATATCAGTAAGCTGGTTTGCATCTAATCTTACAGCTTGTAAATTTGATAATGATTCCAAAGCGTTCATGTCTATGTGTCTTAATTTATTTCGGGCTAAGTTTAAAATTTGCAATGATGGCAGGTCGGAAAATACATCTTTACTTATGTTTTCAATTTTATTGCCAATAAGTCGTAATCCGTATACATTATGAAGCCCAACAAAGCCGGGTTCTTCTAAAGAAGTAATCTGATTTTCGCCAAGATCAAGTGTTCTTAGTAAGCGCATATTTCGTAGCGCAATGGGCACTTTCTTTAAACGATTTCCATTCAAATTCAAATCTTGCAAAGAGGAAGTATTCCGAAATGCTTCGGGATGAAGTTCTTCAAGGTGGTTGTTATCTACAGATAGTAGAGAGAGCACATATAAACCATTTAAAGCGTATGCATCAATGTGTGATATTTTATTATACGACAAAATTAGCGTATGCAAATTGTTCATTGGTGCAAATGTGTCAGCTGCAATGGACTCCAACTGATTATGCTGCACATTTAATATTTGAAGAGTATAAAGGTCTTTAAATATTCTGGGGTCAAGTTTTGTCAAACGGTTATTGGACAAATTAAGAAGCACCATTCTTATAAGACCAGTGAATGTATTCTCATTAATCCATGTACTCGTCAAATGGTTATTAGATAAATCCAAAGCTAATAGTTGGTCTAAATTTGCAAAAAGACTCGGTGAAAGCACGCTTATCGAATTATTTTGTAAGTATATTTCTTTGATAACTGGTCGGCTGTCTCTAAATAGGTCTTGCGGAAGTGCCACAATTTTATTATTGGAGAGGTCAATAATTTGTAATTGTTTCAATCCGGATAGTGCTTTATCAGCCACCATGGATATTTCATTATCATGGATATGTAGCTCTTTAAGTCTTCGGAGAGCCATAAAACCATTTTCTGGCATCAGTACAAAATGGTTACTGGAAGCATCTAAAACTTCGATATCCAGGGAGCATGAAGTGTGTGGCAAAGATGACGCTGATGGAGATGGGCCCTCGTGTTCACTGATAAGAGCTTGATGCATAGCTCTTTCTCTAAATCCAAGGTCACTAACATCTTGAAGTCTATTCGATGACACATTTAAATACACTAAATTAGTTAGAGGGCAAAACAAGTTTTCAGGGAAGGACCAGATATTATTAAAACTCAAGTCTAACTTTTCCAATTGTCGAACATCCGTGAAGCTTTCCGATGCTATCTCTAAACTCATAGCGGCCCACTCGGTGTTTTTCGTTCTGATCGTTAAATTTCGGAGGTCTCTCAATCCGGACAGAACTCCAGGCGGCCATCTTCCAATTTTACAGTTATCCAAAACAAGTTCACGTAGTTTGACCAAATGGGCGAAACTGCGGTCATCTAATGAACTTTTATACATCATTTCTTCATTGCACTCTATTCGCAACGAAGTTGTGTGTTCTGATGGAATGACACTAAAATTTGTAGTATCAAATTCACTGTTAATGGTGCGAAGTTTACACGTGAGGGAAACCTCGTGAGCATCATTTGGTCCTCTTAGCCACCACTGACAGTCATCGGGAGCTTCGTATTTCAATGGTAACGAGCTCTGATCGGCAACATTAAGTCCGATGATAAACCAAAATAGAATCTGGTTGAAGATTGTGTTTCTTGTAGTGTTATGCTGCTGAGCCATGTTTAACAAAATTATATATCAAGGAAGAAGAAAAACAAGGCACGGAAAGCTCAGTGTCATGTTTTTTCCGTCGGCATTCGTATGTAGCGGCCCCTTGCCGGATGTAAAGAATCCATCAATTTATTAACCAATTTCGGTATTAGCTCAACAAATAGTCCTATTTATCACGACACACATGTTGAAGAGTATTTTTATTCACAATCGCATTCATGTCCTTAAGTAATTATGTAAACAAAAATTTGTCACAACTGTGCACACTTTCTTTAAATGTCCAGAAAAACTTTTTAGTGCTAGTTAGCACTTGACTATGACTTTATTCATAAATTTATTTCACAGTCTTCTCGTTTAAAATCGGGTGTATTATTTTCAAAACGCGTATTGGTAATCGTATTTACTGTAACGTACGTCCGAGCAAAGCGTCGAGTGGCGCGACCGTGCCTCGACGCTGCGTAGAGTCAACTAAATGTGAGCAGAGGCATTGCAGTCGCGTAGAATATACGCTCAGCGGGAGGGGGTGTAGTGCGGGCCTGCGGGGTGAGATGAGACGAGTGGTGGCGAATGTTCACGACGACTTATTACAATAAATTATTTTTTACGGAGCTTTAGGAGATCGGTTGCGCGTATCTCGACCACGGAGTTTGAATGAACGTATCAGCTGCTTAGGGAACTTTGCTGAAAGTCTTTTCAAATTTTACCCAAAATTATAATACAATCTTTGGACATATTATTTTACTACAATAACATAATTGTTTTAAAATAATAACTTACTAATATGAAGGCTTTATATGTAAACAAACATCACTTATAATGTCGACTCGACACGACATGAAAAAGCACACTTTCTAAAAGTAAATTCGTCATAATATTAGCACATAATATTATTTAAAAAGGAGGATAAAGGCTTTAGGATAAAACAATGATTTATTTAACAACTAAACTTTTTAAAATAAAAGATGTTGACGTTATTTCGGCATCTAAGCTAAGACGATGCTCAACTAAAGTCAAAATTCGCAAATTAAATACTGAAACCACACAGTTCGTTGGATATTAAGTTATGACTAGTTAAAGTTAAGGTTAGTAAAATTAATAATATTTTCTAAGGCAGTGAAATCTATTAAGGAACTTTTTTCTGCCCTTTTCGGCTCACATGATGCTTGCCGTACAAAAGCTTTGTTATTTGAAACCTAATAACATATGAATTATCAACAGAACTTTATCTTTTTTTACTTTTAAAACGAGTAAGATTATGAGTTTCTCTACCTGTACATTAAAACTCTAAATTAGTAAGGTATCTGAGATATTTGATTTGATACAGTTTCTATTTATGGCCCTATGTAATAACTAGATGATGCCTGCGACTTCGTCCGCGAGGATTGATGTTTTTTGATTCCCGCGGGAACTCTACTATTTTCCGGGATAAAAACTTACCCGGGACCTATCTCTGTACCAAAATCGGTTGAGTAGTTGAGCCGTAAAAGCGTAGATAGACAGACAGACAGATAGACAGACAGCCACACTTTCGCATTTATAATATTAAGTATGGTTGGATCTATGAATATTGATTTAAGGTATGACAGTCAGTTTCAAGTTTTAGTGGTAAATAACATGACCAGTAACTGCCCCCCGATTCACGACAATGTGCAGGATTTCCGTTATTACAGTAAGGTTTAAAAATAAAAACCGAAATTACTATGGATTTATTATTTCGATGGTCAAGGTTAAAATTTCTAAAAAAAAACAATAAGTTTATTGTTTAAATCTTGAGCGCCCGTTTCCTCTTTAAACATTTTGACGTTCCGTTTTATCAATGCCTAATAATAATCTTGTAATCCTACATGATTACCATCTAAGTACCTTAGACACTATATTATTATGAGTGATTTATTTTTGATCAATAGTAAAGAAAAGTAAATGTATGTTTTGTTTATAATTATTGTTGTTAGTTAATAAGCCTCAATGAAACGTGTAATTGATCAAATAAAGCATTTTTAAATAACTACTGTGTTTAAAGGAACATGACACCCTCGGGCATTGTATCTGTCTGCCATCTGTGGTCGAATAGTTGAAAAAACTCGCTAACCAAAACGTTTAGTGCCATCTAGTGTGGCAGCAGTACAAATAATGCAAAGCTTAACCCTATAAAGATAACCTACGTCGAATCGACATAATCGATTCTGAAAAATCGATGTAACTCGTTACTATTTCATGTAACGCCACTGGCTCTTCCCGCCAACTCAGTTGACCCACGACGCTCGCAGAAGACACCCGTGGCTCTCACGTACGTGCAACAGTTTCGTCAATATTTACCTACCGTACGTCGAAGTGACGCATGGTTATCTTTACTGTGAGTTTTTTTTTAACATTTGTGAAAATTATTTTGCTGTTTATGGCGATATTTCATGCATATTTTTTATCCGTTACTTTTCTTTTGTTTAGCCAATAAGAAAACAACATAATGGCGTCACGCACGCAACTAGATGATGAAAAAATCTATAGATTATTACTACAAGAACTAAGTGATGAAGAGCTTCAGGGGTCCGATAGCGAATCTGAAGATAATCTTTTGGAAGATGAAGTTCAAAGTGATTTCGAGGACGGCGAAGTGAGTGCACCACCGCCAGAAAACCCCATGGATAGTGAAAACATACCTGAAACCTATTTGTGAAAAAAATTAATTATTTATTATTTTATAAATCCTATTTGTGGGGAGCACAAGTCAAGCGCTTGCCCTAAGTGCCTTTGAGGCTAAAATTAAAATAAATATATATGAGATAAGTTAAATTATTTTATCAAAAGTAAAAAAAAGTTGATTATCAGAAGTTTAATACATATATTATAAGACTGATGAAGAGACTCCATCATGTTTAAGTTTTTAGGTTTAGAAAAGACATGTTTTGTTATTCAAGATTTTGCTAATAAAAGTAAAAGAAAACAAATTTGTTTTTTATTTATTTTAAAGATAATAGAATATATTAAAGCTACAAACACAATAATATACATATTATAATATATATATAAGTATTATGCGCACCCAAATATATGCATCGAAACGACGTATGGTTATCTTTAGTGTATGCTCAAATATGGTTATCTTTCTAGGGTTAATTATTTTCCTGAGAAACGTGGTTAGCAATACTTGAAAATATTTTTTAGACTCGCTTCCCACAACAACTAGCGCCATCTAGTCTGGGAAAGCAGTTATTTGGTGCAACATTTTTTATTTATTTTTTCAGTTTTCAGGGCCTTCAGAGTCTTGAAACATTTTATCTGAAAACTATAAAATATAAAAATTACAATTATAAAGAAATCATTGCTGCACATTGATTTTTGATCTCTAGGCAAGCTCCCATAGTTCCACTGGTCATTTCCTTTCGTGAGTCATGAGACCCTATGCATTGATATTTTCAAATAAGTGAACTGATTAACTGCGGAATTGAAAGTAAAGCTTGAGCTTTGAGGAACCGAAATAAAAAATAAAACGGCTTATTAGACGGCGATGTAAAGTCTTACATAACAAAGAAAAATATTAAATCACTTATTTCAGAGTTCATACTTTAAGCGAAGTAAAAAATTTAGCTTACAAATCCTTTCACTTACTTTTATGCGTAGAAATAGAAATTTTATACCAGGTGAGTAAATCTGGGGAAGCAACAAAGGAAGCTCCTTTGACGAAGAATGAGATTAAAAATCAACCCTTTTATAATTCGAATGGCAAAATTAAAAAGCAACTATAGTATAAAAGTATTAAGAGCTTAAGGTAACAAAAGAGTTCTGTTCACGCTTCGTAGACCACACTGGTTGTTAGACGACGGAAGATATCATTTTAATCCTTTTAGTTAAGTTGACTATGAAAAGATAGACGTCTTTGCGGCATCGGTGTTTTTCTTTTACCCCGGCTGACGGTTACTCTTGATGGAAAAGAATTAATTTTAAAGTTAAATAGGATGATTAATGAGACACTTTGTTGCTGTTTTTTTGTAGCTGTAATAGCGTAAGCAGTGTCATAACTACCGACTAGCTTCAAAGATATAAAAATTCTAAAGCTCAAACTTATGCTTTGTACTTGAGATTTTTTATCAGTTTGTGTATAATGGTATTTTCCATGATTTTAGTAACCATTTCTCTGAATGATAGATATTTAGGTGTGAAATTATGCGTTGGAATAAATATTGCATAATAGGGAGGCTTAATGTGACACATTTCGAATTATTACTATTGATTAATCTATACTAATACTTATACTTACTTACTATATACTATAATATTATAAATGCTAAAGTTTGGATGTATGGATGGATGTTTCTTACTCATTCACGCCCGAACGGCTGAACGGATCTGGATGAAATTTGGCACAGAGATAGATTATAGTCTGGAATAGCACATAGGCTACTTTTTATCCCGGAAAATTAAGGAGCTCCCGCGGGAACCAATAAACCTTAATCCACGCGGACGGAGTCGCGGGCATCAGCTAGTGTACCTACTAATAAAATTAGCTAAATATTGCTTTGAAAGATTGTTTCTGTTATTGGTAGGTATGTAAAATTAATAAAAAAATCTGGAATTGTAACCAAACTGCAACATGGTAACTAACTATAACAACCATTAAGTAATAAAAGACGGAAAATACTCTGTCTCTCTCTCTGAAGAACTCAAATAATAACTCAATTATTATCTCATTAATTCAGCAGTAAATTAGAGAAAATATTTGTTCGTATCATACAAGTCCGTTCAGTAAATAAAATAAAATAATAAATAGTGATATCTCCAATACGATACAAGAAAAATGAATTTGAAAAGCGTTAAATGTATAATACTCGTATAAATTACTGCCTAATTGCTATTCTTTAAGAGCTTTAATTTATTATACCCACGTTAAAGTTAGTTATATATTATTTTAATATTAAAATTAGATAGCATATAATCACATTTAATATATTATTATGGTATGGTGCTTGATTACCATAACACATGTTAATGTCTTAGGAAAGACATCATTCATTTTAATGAAACACACAAAAACTGCGATGACGTAATAACGTCTCAAATTTATCTTTCCAGAACACGTGTTACACTTTGTTGTTTCACAAAACACAAATTTGACTATCAGCCAGCTAAACAGCTCTTTAAAAATTATGTGATGACTGATGAGTAAAGCATAGCGCACGAAAAATTATAAATTATAATATAATTTTTTTCGAATCTTTCTGCGTCGTATTCCTCATTACTGAGGGCCGTGACCCCTATCTATTAATCTAAGTAGGAGTTTTCTTGGGATAATAATACGATGGGTTCCCACGTCTCGACTAAGAGTATTTAAACTCTTAGGTTTTTGTAACGATTATTATCAGATGTTAGTGATAATAACCGGGACCGACGGCTTAACATGGTCTCTAAGGCACAGAGGAAACGAAAATACCAAAGAACCTCCAAATTCGGTCACCCATCCACTTCACTCTCTCACTAGGTGGTAAAGTCTGAACGTATCTTATGTGTCACAAGTTGTCCTATGTGAAATAAATAAATCATTTATCATTTGGGTCAAGGTTGCTTAACCTTCGCAATCGACTGATATGCGTTGTCACAACTAGGTCACTCGTCCCACATGTTGGTACGAATATTGATAATGAAAACGATAAAAACATTGGACAAAATAAAAACATTGCCTACATCAAAAATAAATTATTTGTTACTGTTTATTAAATAGAGGGTCTTCCAAAAGATCTAAAATTCACATCTCCTGTTAGTTTGAAGTTTGTTTTTTTTTAATATAGATTAAAGAAAAAAAGATACAACTTCCTCATTAGCAGTGCGTTTTTAAATTTGATAAAGAGTTGCTAATTTGATTGAGTTGTCATCATAGAGATGATGACAACTCAATCAAATTAGCAATATATCAAATTGCTGTTGTTAATGTAGGTAACTACTTTTATTTTACTTTTATTCTTCCTTTTAAGCTGTTAGCGTGTGTAATTATTTTAGAATGCTTATAAATTCACACTAATATTATAAACTAGATGATGCCTGTAGCTTGGTCCGCATGGATTAAGGTTTTTGGTTCCCGCAGGAACTCTTGAATTTTCCGGGATAAAAAGTAGCCTATGTCAGAAAGACACACTTTCGCATTAATAATATTAGTATGGATGCGAAGTCTGTCTGTCCGGCCCATCTTTTCAACTAATTTTGATGAAATTTGGTAAAGAGGTAGGTAGTATTCCGGGAAAGGACATAGGGTTCTTCTCTTTATCTCGGAAAGAAATGAAGGAGTTTCCGCGGGAATAAAAAACTTAATCGACGTGGACGAAGTCGCGGGCATCATATCATCGACCCGTAGTTAAAAATATATGTATCTATCTAATGGCGATTGCGTAGGATGAAACAAATTATAGACCAATTTTAATTTGTGACTGATTTTTGATGAACCGAAACAATCGATCAATCGACCTGTATAACAATAGGATGTTGATTACGATTCTGGAATTTGGTAGGCAATTTTATTAATAACTAGATGATGCCCGCGACTTCGTCCGCGTGGATTAAGGTATTTTCAATTCCCGCGAGAAGAGAACTCCTTAATTTTTTGGGATAAAAAGTAGCCTTGCCCGGGATACAACCTATCCCTGTACTAAATTTCATCGAAATAGGTTGAACGGATGGGCCGTGAAAGCGAAGCAGACAGACACAGTTTCGCATTTATAATATTAGATGCTTTAGCTCATAGAAGTATATTGGCAATTTTTTTTTGGTAAGGTAATAATCTTCGTTATGAAAAATGATCTTTTTTTTGTTTAATTTATTAAATGAAAAAAGTATAATTAGAATTTACAATATTATGATTTTATGCTTATGATTATTATTGATTCTCGACAATTTTGAAAAATCTAGTTTAATTTTATAAATTCGGCTTCGCGAATAGGTAAGTAAACTCGCTTTTATCTAGCGAAGTAAGTTAAGTAAGAACTAAGTTTTCCCTTTTCGAATATAAAAGTGGCTTGAAGACCTACAGATACATAATTCGTACAGTATTAAAACATTTTTGTCCGCTCCGCAGGCGAGCGGTTATAAGGGTTATTGTAATATATATATTACATATATATATTACAATAACCCTTATAAACAAATATATATAGAAATGTTACGAATTTGCGGAGAATAAATTCGTTAAGGTGATGAACGAGGCAGATGATTTGTATTGTACCTATTTGTATGATTTTCTCATTGTTTCATTTAGAGCTGCCAAAACGTTGTTAATGTTAGTTTCAGTCACTATAAGTTTGACTTCAATTATTATTATACTATATATAGCTCGATTACCACTCACTGATTCACTGACTCACTGACTCATTGACATAATTGTTCTCCTAGAAAGAGACAGAAAACGATACAATGATGTACGGGAGATGTGTTCGGGTGCGGGAGTCGAGTAAGGAAAAATTATGACATTTCGGAAAAACAAGATGGCGGCCGACGTGATTCTTGCAACTCTTTTGTTTTCCAACCGATTTTGTTTAAACTCGCAATTATTCAAGAAATTAGAAAACGGTCAATAGAAAAAGTGGAAAAAATTGGAAAAACAAGATGGCGGCCGAGCTGTAGTGTTTTGAAATTTTTGATTTTTCGACCCCGAACCGCGGCGCCACAGATCCGAAACGGCGTGGTCGAGCGTAATATTTTTTTCTCTTTTCGCCTACAAATATCCTGTATTTTGACAGAAAGGGAGTGATTTTTAAAAATTCAAGATGGCGGCTGTCGCGGCGGCCGTTCGGTCTGAGGCACGAAAAAACGCAATTTTAAAATTCAATTTGGATTCAAAATGGATTGGGGAAAAAAAATTACCCCATTTCTAGGGAAATTTTCAAGATTTACCCCAAAAATTAAAAAATCGAAATACGTATTTTTGGCAAAGTTCGAGTACGAGCGACCACGTGTCCCACTTGTACGAATGATTTTTGGGTATTTCCGTCGCCGAGGTCTGGCAACACTGGAATTTATCAAAGTAAATGTGATTTTCGACATGGTCTCTTTTCAGGAGCTATCATTTCGGCTGGGTGCGAGCGAGATGAAAAATTGAAACGTCATCAGGAGCGGTATATCCTGTAGTTTATGGGAAAATTATGAAACTATGTCAAATGTTTCTGTGAAATGAGGTGGCGGCCATTTTGTATTATTTTTGTGTTTTTGAAAATTTCGATCATGATTTTGAGGCAGTTGGCAACATTTGGGAAAGTTGACATGTATGGATCGATTGTGTAGCTCGACGGGCAGTATCGAGATATCTAAACAGTGTTGCCACATTTGGGGTAGTTTTCGAGATTTTCCCCAAAAATGTCCTCCTGTAAAATTTTGTATGAAAATTTTTTTTTTCACTGATGGCTTCGTGCAGAAGTCAGGAAATATAACTTTAACAAAAATATGGAGACAGCTGATGATTGAGGATTTCGGAGACGGGTAAAGGGCACGGCCAAGGTATTGAAGATAGGTGGGAGGTCCTCGAACTAATGTCACTCGGAACCTCATCCAATTGGCGATGAGTTTAAAAAAAACTCGAAAATGGTGGATTCAAGATGGCCGCCATACAAAGTTCGTCAGTGTCTATCTCAGAGAATATAAGAGATGGAACTGTAGTTTCTTGGCAAGAGATGATCAGGACGAGGAGGTCTATTTAGCGAAATGAAAAAAAATTCAAGATGGCGGAATATTTTTTTTCATACCAAATTAAATGGCGATTAGGAACTTTATAAGGACTGGGTACTTCTAACGAATATTTGGGAGAAAAATGTGAAGCGAGTTGATGATTGAGGATATCGGAGACGGGTGAAGAGCACGGCCAGGATATTGTAGAAAGAGGGGGTGTGTTCGACCATATGCATGAAAAAAAACAAACATAAAACTACCAACATACCCGCATAATTGTTCTACTAAAAAAAGGCAGAAAACGATACAATGATGTATGGGAGATGTATTCGGGCGCGGGATGGGAGTAGGGAAAAATTATGACCTTTTGGAAAAACAAGATGGCGGCCGACGTGATTCTTGCAACTCTTTTGTTTTCCAACCGATTTCGTTACAACTCGTAATGATTAAAGGAATTAGTAAGCGAACAATACAAAATGTAGAAAAAATTGTAAAAACAAGATGGCGGCCGAGCTGTAGTATTTTCAAATTTTTGATTTTTCGACCCCGAACCGCAGCGCTACAGATCCGAAACGGGGTAGTTCATGTACTGGTAATACGTTCGGGTGCGGGATGGGATTAGGGAAAAATTATGACATTTCGGAAAAACAAGATGGCGGCTGACGTGCTTTTTGTAACTTTTTTATTTTCCAACCGATTTCGTTACAACTCGCAATGATTGAAGAAATTAGTAAACGATCACTACAAAAAAGTAGAAAAAATTGGAAAAACAAGATGGCGGCCGAGCTGTAGTGTTTTGAAATTTTTGATTTTTCGAGCGAGATGAAAAATTTAAACGTCATCAGGAGCGGTATATCCTGTAGTTCATGGGAAAATTATGAAACTGTGTGAAATGTTTCTGTGAAACGAGGTGGCGGCCATTTTGTATTCTTTTTGTGTTTTTGAACATTTCGATCACGATTTTGAGGCAGTTGGCAACATTTGGGAAAGTTGACATGTAGATATCGACTGTGTAACTCGACCGGCAGTATCGAGATATCTAAACAGTGTTGCCACATTATGGGTAGTTTTCGAGATTTTCCCCAAAAATGTCCTCCTGTAAAATTTTGTATGAATTTTTTTTTTTTCACTGATGGCTTCGTATAGAAGTCAGAAAATATAACTTGAAGAAAAATATGGAGACAGCTGATGATTGAGGATTTCGGAGACGGGTAAAGGGCACGGCCAAGGTATTGAAGATAGGTGGGGGGTCCTCGAACTAATGTCACTCGGAACCTCATCCAATAGAGAAAGAGCAAAAAAAAATTCAAAATGGCGGATTTAAGATGGCTGCCATACAAATTTATTTGGTGTCTATCTCAGAAAGTATAAAAGATGGAAGAGTGGTTTCTTGGCAAAAGAGAATCAGGACCTAAAGGTCTACTTGATGAACAGGATAAAAATTCAAGATGGCGGAATTTATTTTTCCATAGAAAATATATGGCCAATATTGAAGAATACTACAAGACTGTGTAAAACTATGCAAGATTTTGATACGGTTCCGTTTTACCCACGACGGGGCTCCCTGCGATTACAAAACAGGAAACTGGTACTAAATTTTTAAAAAATCAGCGCCATTTTGAATTCTTTGTTAATTGACCGATTTCGTTTAAAATCGATATTGAGGACTCCCTGGGGTTACAAAACAGGAAACTGAAACCAAAATTTTGAAAAATCAGTGCCATTTTGAAATTCTTTGTTAATGGACCGATTTCGTTCAAAATCGATATTTAGGGCTCCCTGGGATCACAAAACAGGAAACTGATGCCAAAGTTTAAAAAAATCAACGCCATTTTTAATAATTTTGCTATAACCATAATAAATGAATTCAGTTTAGTACAGTAAAGTCTGTACTACTTGTAAGTCAAACCACAACCCGTGAGCTGCTTTAGCAGCTCGCGCACAGGGCGAAACACTAGTTATACTATATATAGCTCAATTACCACTCACTCACTCACTCATTGACATAATTGTTCTCCTAGAAAGAGACAGAAAACGATACAATGATGTAAGGGAGATGTGTTCGGGTGCGGGATTCGAGTAGGGAAAAATTATGACATTTCGGAAAAATAAGATGGCGGCCGACGTGATTTTCGCAACTCTTTTGTTTTCTAACCGATTTTGTTTAAACTCGCAACGATTGAAGAAAATAGGAAACGATTGATAGAAAATGTGGAAAAAATTGGAAAAACAAGATGGCGGCCGAGGTGTAGTGTTTTGAAATTTTTGATTTTTCGACCCCTAACCGTGGCGCCACAGATCCGAAACGGCGTGGTCGAGCATAATATTTTTTTCTGTTTTCGCCTACAACTATCCTGTTTTTTGACAGAACGGGAGTGGTTTTTAAAAATTCAAGATGGCGGTTGTCGCGGCGGCCGTTTGGTCTGAGGTACGAAAAAACGCAATTTTAAAATTCAATTTTCTCACAGTTGGCAACGTCGGAGCGTTTCGACTTCTATGGGGCGATTGTGTGTACCGACTCGAAGAATGGATTGCGGAAAAAAAATTACCCCATTTCTAGGGAAATTTTCAAGATTTACCCCAAAAATAAAAAAATCGAAATACGTATTTTTTGCAAAGTTCGAGTATGAGCGACCATGTGTCCCACTTGTACGAATGACATTTGGGTATTTTCGTCGCCGAGGTCTGGCAACACTGGAATTTATCAAAGTAAAAGTGTTTTTCGACATGGTCTCTTTTCAGGAGCTATCATTTCGGCTGGGTGCGAGCGAGATGAAAAGTTGAAACGTCATCAGGTGCGGTATATTCTGTAGTTCACGGGAAAATTATGAAACTGTGTAAAATACTTCTGTGAAACGAGGTGGCGGCCATTTTGTATTCTTTTTGTGTTTTTGAAAATTTCGATCATGTTTTTGAGGCAGTTGGCAACATTTGGGAAAGTTGACATGTATGGATCGATTGTGTATCTCGACCGGCAGTATCGAGATATCTAAACAGTGTTGCCACATTTGGTGTAGTTTTCGAGATTTTCCCCAAAAATGTCCTCCTGTAAAATTTTGTATGAAAAATTTTTTTTTCACTGATAGCTTCGTTTAGAAGTCTGAAAATATAACTTGAAGGAAAAATGGAGACAGGTGATGATTGAGGATTTCGGAGACGGGTAAAGGGCACGGCCAAGGTATTGAAGATAGGTAGGGGGTCCTCGAACTAATGTCACTCGGAACCTCATCCAACAGACAAAGAGCAAAAGAAAAATTCAAAATGGCGGATTTAAGATGGCTGCCATACAAATTTGTTTGGTGCCTATCTCAGAAAGTATAAAAGATGGAAGAGTGGTTTCTTGGCAAACGATGATCAGGACGAGGAGGTGTACTTACCGAAATGAAAAAAAATTCAAGATGGCGGAATATATTTTCTCATACCAAATTATATGGCGATTAGGAACTTTATAAAGACTGGGTACTTCTAACGAATATTTGGGAGAAAAATGTGAAGCGAGTTGATGATTGAGGATTTCGGAGACGGGTGAAGACCGCGGCCAGGATGTTGTAGAAAGAGGGGGTGTGCTCGACCACATGCATGAAAAAAAAAACAAACATAAAACTTCCAACATACCCGCATAATTGTTCTGCTAAAAAGAGGCAGAAAACGATACAATGATGTATGGGAGATGTGTTCGGGTGCGGGATGGGAGTAAAGAAAAATTATGACATTTCAGAAAAACAAGATGGTGACCGACGTGCTTTTTGTAACTTTTTTGTTTTCTAACCGATTTCGTTACAACTCGCAATGATTGAAGAAATTAGTAAACGTTCAATACAAAAAGTAGAACAAATTAGAAAAACAACATGGCGGCTGAGCTGTAGTATTTTCAAATTCTTGATTTTTCGACCCCGAACCGTGGCGCTACAGATCCGAAACGGGGTAGTTCATGTACAGGTCATATGTTCGCGTGCGGGATGGGAGTAGGGAAAAATTATGAAATTTCGGAAAAACAAGATGGCGGCTGGCGTGCTTTTTGTAACTTTTTTGTTTTGCAACCGATTTCGTTACAACTCGCAATGGTTGAAGAAATTAGTAAACGAACAATAGAAAAAGTGGAAAAATTTGGAAATACAAGATGGCGGCTGAGCTGTAGTATTTTAAAATTTTTGATTTTTCGACCCCGAACCGCGGCGCCACAGATCCGAAACGGGTTAGATCATGTAAATGAGATATGTTCGGGTGCGGGATGGAAGTAGGGAAAAATTATGACATTTCGGAAAAGCAAGATGGCGGCCGACGTGATTCTTGCAACTCTTTTGTTTTCCAAGCGATTTTGTTACAACTCGCAATTATTGAAGAAATTAGTAAACGATCTATAGAAAAAGTAGAAACAATTGGAAAAACGAGATGGCGGCCGAGCTGTAGTATTTTCAAATTTTTGATTTTTCGACCCCGAACCGCAGCGCCACAGATCCGAAACGGGGTAGTTCATGTATAGGAGTTATGTTCGGGTGCGGGATGTTAGTAGGGAAAAATTATGACATTTCGGAAAAACAAGATGGCGGCCGATTTGCTTAAATGAACCGGCATTGCAGGTACTCAATAATATGTCATTCGAATTCATCTAATAGAAAATGAGCTGAAAAAAACTTCAAAATGGCAGATTTAAAATGGCTGCCATACAAATTTGTTTGGTGTCTATCTCTGAAAGTATAAAAGATTGAAGAGTGGTTTCTTGGAAAAAGATGATCAGGACCTGAATGTCTCCTTGATGAAAAGGAAAAAAATTCAAGATGGCGGAATTTATTTTTCCATAGAAAATATATGGCCAATATTGAAGAATACTACAAAACTGTGTAAAACTATGCAAGATTTTGATACGGTTCCATTTTACCCACGACGGGGCTCCCTGCGATTTCAAAACAAGAAACTGGTACCTACTAAAATTTTAAAAAATCGCAATTTTGAAATTCTTTGTTAATTGACCGATTTCGTTCAAAATCGATATTTAGGACTCCCTGGGGTTACAAAACAGGTAACTGAAACCAAAATTTTAAAAAATCAGCGCCATTTTGAAATTCTTTGTTAATGGACCGATTTCGTTCAAAATCGATATGTAGGGCTCCCTGGAATTTCAATACAGGAAACTGTTACCAAAGTTTTAAAAAATCAGCGCCATTTTGAAATTCTTTGATAATTGACCGTTTTCGTCCAAATTCGATATTTAGGACTCCCTGGGGTCACAAAACAGGAAACTGATACCAAAATTTTAAAAAGTCAGCGCCATTTTGAAATTCTTTGTTAATGGACCGATTTCGTTCAAAATCGATATTTAGGGCTCCCTGGGATTTCAATACAGGAAACTGTTACCAAAGTTTTAAAAAATCAGCGCCATTTTGAAATTCTATGTTAATTGACCGATTTCGTTCAAAATCGATATTTAGGACTCCCTGGGGTTACAAAACAGGAAACTGATACCAAAATTTTACAAAATCTATTTTAATACGTTACGTATAAATTTACTACGTTAATGGACCGAATTCGTTCAAAATCGTATAGTAAAGTCTGTACTACTTGTAAGTCAAACCACAACCCGTGAGCTGCTTTAGCAGCTCGCGCACAGGGCGAAACACTAGTTATTTATATAAAGATCTATATGCATGACTCAGATGCAAAAAAAAATTGTAGGGGACCTGCAAAGGTATTGATTTTTTTTATCTTAAGATGACTTAGACTTAGCTCAGTTTTTTAATGGAAATAAATACTTATGCTCTGAGTAAAAAAGATGGACTGACTGTACATACTAACATTTTACATATTTAAAGATAGGCATAAAACATAACGTGTAAAATATTCACCCCAAGTTTGTGTGTCCCCTATGGTTTTAAGGGGAGGATAAAAAACCTGAATTTTATCAAGGTAATGGAAAATTGAATATTCTACAGGATTAAGTATAACACACATACGAGTACGTACTATTACCCGCTTTCATGTATTTATTAGCAAAATAAGTACATGAAAGCGGGATACACAAAACTTTCCTTTGTAAATCCATTTAGTTTGTCTTATTTATAAACTCTTAAAAAAGTCCTAACTTCATATAACATTGTATCTAAATGCAACATGTCATATTTCACGGAATTAAATCAAACAATATATTGAATGGAGTTCATAAATCTAGCGTGAAAAATCAAAACTTCCTACAGATTAAGGAAATAGAAATACTTCCTTCTTACGTTTTTATGTAATGTGTGGACATTCACGGCTACTAATTCTTGCCATAACAATAACCAAACCCCCAGTTTGGTAAACATAGCCACCCAATTTCGAATTCCATATTTTTTAGATGACAGCGTATAAAATCAAAAAATATGAACCTTGAAAGATCGCGTGAACTAAATTAATATCCTTGAAATGCAATCAAAGCAATTAATGATTCTTTCTGAGCCTGCAGACATTGTGCATCTTGTTTACTCTATAGAACTAATGTTTGTCTATCTCGCTCTTAACATGGCCATGTGACAAGGGTTGGCTCGCAATATTTCACTGGCTGTGTTTGGAGGCACCCACGCTCAGGTAGCTAGGCATTATCACTATTGGCGTCGTTCATAATTTAAAAAAGGGTCTACTAAAAATCTTCAGAACAAAATAAGGAGTTGCCGTTCTACAAAACAATATTTTATTAAAGTACAGTTAAATCAAAAATGTATGTTAAAATGGGTATTTTAAATTATAATAACCACCACCACCACCACTACAGTCTATTAACGTCCCACTACTGGGCACAGGCCTCCACTCTCATAGGAGAGAGCGAATTAGAGCTTAGACGGTAGACCCACCACGCTGCTCCAATGCGGGTTGGCGAGTTTTAACGACTATTATCATGTTAGTCATAATAACCGGGACCGACGGCTTAACGTGCTCTCCGAGGCACGGGGATGAAACACCGCCAACTTCCAACTCCGGGCTGGCACTGAGAATTTCTGAATTGAAAAACCCAATACCTAACAATTTTTATGCCCGAGCGCAGTGGCGTGCAGTACATACATGTACAAACACACTGCTTACCCTAGCTCTAATACTTACTTTAAACTTTAAAGCTCATTTTGCATTATGATCGATCAGTAAAAAGGATTCTACGGAACTTATGCCTACCCTGGCTTCTAACCCTGACCACGCCGCTGCCCGAGCGGGAATCGAACCCAGGCCCTCGTGATCCGCAGTCGACTATGCTAACCACTAGACCAACGAGGCAGGCAACGAGCAACGACCACACAATACTTATCCTTTTGTTTTTTTTTAAATTGTAATGCTCTTGGCAGCACATTGCTATTTACCCCACAAACATCCACCACTATCCATTTCTAGCAGACAGCTACAAATAGTACATTCACCACCCACAGCACTTTTTAATTTGGACCGTCAATCGATTTGGCGGCTACAACTTTAAAAGTAGTCATTCTCAAACCTGACGCGCCCCAAGACCTTTTTATGCTTGGTTCTTGGAGCAAAGAAATGATAGGTCAAAAATTTAGTTCATGTTCTTCACTTAATTTATTTTCATCGATAAAACGTGGGTTACCTCGTAATAATTTATTTATTTTACATTTATTAGAATGTAACGTACAATAAAATCAAAATTCGTTGATTATATTGTTTACCTGACACAACATTAAAAATACATTATCTTTTTAAACCGCAACCGAAAATGATAGAAATCGCAACCGTTTCATAGCGGTTTACATTTTTATTGCTTAAAAGTAAAGAAACTTTATTTTTCATTACGAAGCGACTCCATGGTTCTTCGTTAAAATTTTCAAATGAAACTCCCTATGAAACAGATAAAAAAGCCGCTCACAGCAAAGATGCGAGACAAAATAAAAAAGTAGCAATCTCGAAAAAGATAAAGCTCTTCGATTTGAGCCCTTTTTGCGATATGCCATCTTTTGTGCCAATTATGAGGCTGTTTTTAGATTTTTTTAATCGCTTTGTGCTAGGTGGGAATTTATGATAGAGCCAGAAGACTACTATAATTTTGTTTTTATAGTAGGTATACTAGATGAGGCCTGCTACTTCGTCTGCGTGGACTAAGTTTTTTCAATTCCCGCGGTTTCTTTATTTTCCGGGTTAGAAAGTATATCCTTCACCGGGTTGCAACCTATCCCTCAACCAAATTTCATCAAAATCGCTGGAACAGGTGGGCCGTGAAAGAGGAACAAACAGACAGACAGACAGACCGACGGATAGTTAGACAGACACACTTTCGCATTTATAATAAGTATGGATAAATTTGTGGCTTTTGTAAGATATAATAGGGATCTTATGAAGAACGCGCAGAGTCAGATATTTATGACGGCTTTGAACTAAAACGCATGTTGGTATTTTCGATTATCTACATTTCAGTTGACCAAACTATTTGCTTTTATTGCATGTGGGTTGGGCATAATGCTTAAATAATGATTATAGTAGTCTGATACCTTGGGCCCCCCTCCCCACCATCTCGTTGTTCCTTAAAAAAGCTATCGAAGCTCGCTCCGAAAGCTTTATAGAAGACAGCCGGTGGTAGGCAATTTTATGCTTCCCGGAGCAAAGCTAGACGGAACCAAGGTGGCGTCCGCATTGTTCTGTGACGTCCGGTCACTTTAGCAGTGATCCCTTGTCATAAGTTGTCGTTTTGGGCAATTTAAACAAAATACATATCTACTGTTCCCGTATTAGCTATGGAAAAGTAAAGGCCTACAAAGTTTAAATTAGCATACAAAATCTGACGTTGTTTACCACTATTGAATCCCTAATTAGCATAAAATGTTTCCAGGGATTTGATTAAAAATAAACATATTATTGTATAACATAATTTACCTCAGCTTTAAAAGTTATTGATATTTATAAGTCTATGTAGTTATAAAATTAGGTTCATAAACTTAGTAGGACATTTAAATTTCTTCGTCGTTCTTCTCCTTCAAATTTGTTTTGATTTGACCTTTATTTATTCTATACGTATTTTATAATCTACCTTTTATTTATATTAAGTACCTATTGCCTGTTTCCAATGTTTCCAAAGTTTTACAATGACTGCTTTTCATTATTATTAATAATTTTTAAAGGTAAAAAATGTTTGATTCTACCAAATCAAAAATCTCTCAGGGTAAGCAGTATCTGACTGCCAGTATGGAGTCCGCGTCATGCATTACCACGACGTCTCTTAAAAGCATAAATTAAAACTCAATTTACATGTTTCGCAACATTTCAAGACGCTGACAAAAGAAACCATTATCACGTAAGACGCGAACAAAATACAGCAATATAACAGACATTTTAGCGTATAACTACTGAAATAAAGTATTTATAACCTTTTTGTACGTTTGATTACGTTGTAACATTGATGAAATGATAAACACTGTAACTAACAGTATAAACAACCTAGCAAAAGAATGAATATCATAAAAGAGATATTTGTTTGGTTTGAAGATTTGTGAAGAAGAAAATTTATAGAGAACTAGCTTTCACATACACATTTTACATGCTCTGTGGTCTATTTGTTACAATAATATTATTAATTAGTTTATAATAATATAGTTAACAAATTATTCATGCTATGCTAGTGAATTAGGGAAACCCCTGTAATGGTAGACGTAAGTTGAGAAGTAATAAATAAAATAAATAAAAAGAACGATACATTAAGTTAAGTGTTATTTTTAATTTGTATTAGAAAATAGTGCAGAGAATAAATGATTATGATGACTTTTAGAAGACCTAATCAACAGAGGCTGAAGAAATCCTCATGATAGGTACATGTATTAAATAAAGAAAAAAAAACAATTTTTACTAAGAACGTTCTGAAATGTAAGATCCATTTTCTTTGTCTTAAAAGTATGCGATTAAAAGTATCAAGCAGAGATCATAGGCATATAGATTACAATCATGTAATTTAGACTCCAACTTTGCCAATTTGCAGTGCTGGATAACATCGAATACCTCTTGTTATTGTCAAATAAATTTAACGGGTCTGTTACTCCTATTTTACAAGATATTAAACTTCACTACGTAGATAAAGTCGATAAAACGTGTTATATATATTTCTTGGAATCACCAACATGCGTAGGTATATTTTCTGTCGTTGATAAAATAAAAGAGCAATGAAATCCGTACTTACATACTTACCTACTTATTTTCACCTACTAAATTATGTACTAACTATTATAGCTTTAACAGTTATCAGCTCATCCTGATTATGATCAAATCATACTGAAGATGATAATTATTTATAGTTTATAAGTTAGTCTTTAAGTTTTTATTATATCTTGTAATTTTGTTTTAAATGAATAAATAAATAATTATTTATTATTTTATAAAATATGAATTCTATGTAGTTAAAACAGAGGTTCTCAGTGTGCTTACTCTAAGTTTTTGTTCGATTGATCGTATAAGCATTCGATCACATTGACGTCAAAGTAAAACGAACCTTAACAGCATTGAATTTAAGCCATAAACGTATTTGAACGCATAAACGAAATTGAGCTCTATCTCGATTATACTAAGGTTCATTTTACTTTGACGCTAATGTCATCTAATTCTTATACGATCAATCGAACAAAAACTTAGAGTAAGCACACAGATCTACTGACTAATAAGTAAATACTGTCGTATACGCACGCACTCGTAGCGTCGTGCTTGCCTCGTTGGTCTAGTGGTTAGCATGTTTCACTTACATGATAATAGTCGTTAAAGCCGCCAACCCGAATTGGAGCAGCATGGTGGGTCTAAGCTCTAATTCCCTCTCTCCTATGAGAGTGAAGCCCTGTGCCCAGCAGTGGGACGTTATTGGGCTGTAGTGGTGGTGGGATACGCACGCAATACTCATACAGTACTTACTTGCAATAGTACCAGTGTCCTGTATACCAGGCCTCCATGATTACGAAGATGCGTGTTAAAGTAAATATGCAAACTAATGTGTACAATGTATAGTGTACAGGAACGAACCAAGTAAAGGACGCACGTCTTAATTAACTCGGGACGGACAAGCTATCTCGCTACCGAGAGAAGGAAAACATTTCATCAATCATAGTTCGTTTGATTGATAACGTTAGGTGAATTACTGATAGATACCGCGGGAACGCTCATCTCAATTTATTTACATGTGTTTGTGCTACTTGTTGGATGTTGCCAACGGTACGCGATGACCATATTTGTGTGTATTTATAATGGTACAGAGAAGACACATATTAAAACTCTATTAACTTACGAACGCTATATCGTATCACATACACATCTCTATAATTCAGTGGTACAAAATAATAACACAATCACAACAAGTATTGGAAAAGATCTGTGTGTGAGTACCTACTGTCTTGTTTTAAAAGGAGACTTACCTATGCTTTGGATAATTATTTTATTATCTATATAGCTAGTTGGGATTTTTGTTTGTGGGAAAATGGTCAATTTTATCATCAATCAAAGCTATAAATATCGCAATTTTTTTAAATTAAGTATTATGACATAATAATAATAAAATATTATAGAGAAGCATATTAGGACTTTCATTAAAAGTATTAATAAATATATATAAGGTGCAGTATTTACCTGTCTAATCTGTTAATAGTTAATCGGTGCAGAATAATAATTATTAAAACGTTTGTTTAAAATCTTACGAAAATAAGCTGTAGGGAAATAAAAACATACCTTATTGATTTAAAGCTTAATGAAATGGCTCCGGACTCGTGTCTCCCCTAATTGTCCCCCTCGGGGAGAGATAAGGATTTTTCAGTCCTGGTGTCTCCTCTAGTCCGGGGAAGATAACGGAAGTTATATTAAAATAATATTTTAAGTAGCTCTAGCGTCTATTATTCATTAAATACACATAACATAAGCCTGCTCTATAACATTGTAAGTTTGTAACCACCGATCTCAGATACGCGCGCTAACGAACCGTCGCGTCGGATGTGATTGAAAATCATCGCAGAGGAATGATGTCCTAGACGGAAGCTATTATAAATCATGCCCAGACGGCAGACCATCAATAAGGGTGATTATATGATAACTCTGCGTAGGTAACGCAACGGGCCGCCCAAAATGTTTACCAATAGTGATGCAACTATACTAAATTCCAACGAACCGATACAGTTTAATTAAACAACCGAGCTTATTATAGTTCCAGACTATTGAGTATGCGTTAGGCTATGAATTACCTTTATACTACACCCGCTCGGAAAGAACCCTCATTCTTTTTTCAAAACGAGGTAGAATGTACGTCATTGCTACAAATACAAATAAATATGCGGGAGGGAAAAATGTAGCGCTGTTTTTTTTCTAACGTGCTAAGTGGGTAGAAAAAGTGTATGAAAATCCATTTCTAAAGCGCTGTTTTTTTTTAAATTTTAAGTAAATATGGTACATGGACGTTGAGAATTTGGATAGGTATGTCTTACCTTATGGATATATTATTAGACTCCCCTCGGACCAAAATATAAAGTATGTATATTATGAACTCTTTCTACATACGAAGGTTGAGCAATGACACTGTACCATTGAAATACTTTAAAAAATATTTTTTTTTTTTACTTTTACGATATGAACATGAAATTTTTAAAAGAAAACCAAATTTCTAATAGTAATGAATTTCTAAGTCGTTAATGAATCAAAGTAGTTTTGGGCATCAGTCACATCCCTATTCAGGTAGGTACAAGCCATGTGAGCGGTAATTAAAATAAAATTTCTATTAAACGTATCTATTAGTCGGATGTATCGTATAGTGAGAAATGAAAGTTGAAATATTTTGATCGGAGCTATGACCTTAGAACTCGATGTCAGTAGAACGATGCCGACCGTGTTTCGACAACCGCTAACAATGCTGTTTACAACAGCGAAGCACCTTTTGTTCTCAAATAGATATAAGCACTAAAGAGTGTAATAAAAAGTAACAATTACTTAATTAAAGATTCAGTTGATAAAGCAGGTGTAGCCACCACGGGCAGCCATAGGCCGGACATCGATTCGTTACCAATTTGACCATTTAGTTACACCTCGTTGAGTCAAGGACTCTCAAACTCATTCCATGCCACAATAAAGGGAAAAAATGAAACAAATTAACCGATTCAGCCTGTTTGGATGAGGCCATGCGATAGGGTTCCCACTTCTCCACAAGGGTTCTCTCTCATCCTATTACTAAGATAATTATAACGACCATAATACTACTGAAGATATCGTTGAATTCCAAGGAAGTTACTAAGAATTAGTATTGGGATAATTTCCAAGCCTCTTTAAAATCTTAGAAAAATATAATCATGCAGGAGACTGCCATGACATGCAAGAGTAATAATTTGTTGTTGTTTGAACGTTTTTAAACGAGCTTCATTACTTGACTTTTGCTAACCCTGGTACTGAGGACCCCTAAAGAGCGAGTATCTGTTAACTGAACTAATTTATGCCCACCTGTACCATAAACAATATAATGGTGCCGATACGAGATGTTATAGATGCCATTAAATATTTTTATTTGATAAGATACGGCAAAGGACGCTCTTTTAAAAGGTGTAAACCACAAGATCACACTACCGGCACATTGTGCGACCGACAAGTCGATCGACACAAAGTTGCTATGCGTATTTTTTTAAACATAAACTAATTCAGTAAATACTCGTATCAACATTAAAAAGTCCAGGAGCTCTATTATCGACTAAAATCATCTCTGAGTGGCTAAATTTGCATTGAACAGGTAAAGCAAATCACCAATGAATTATCTTGCGATTATGTAAGAATTATGTAAGAAAATAAACCATAACAGCATTAAATTAGAGTATCCATTCTTATACGTTTAGAGTATCATGTTTTTCGTCATCTACAGCTGTTTCAGTTTTTCTATTTTACGGCTACGGCAAAAGAACGACAAATAAAAAGTTCCCAAACAAAATGTCTCTTGTGTGACCTTATAAAATCGTAAAATTTCGTTCGCTGAGTGCAGAATCTTCAGTATCTTTAAACAAGTTGTAAGATTGTGATTACAAAAGAAGAACATTCATTTTATACTGAAGATAATTTTACACTGTTAATTGTGACCATAAAATTCGCTTTACAACGCCTTCTTTGTATTAAAAGCCGCCTCTTCTCACTTTATTGTTACTAAATAATAAAATGTCATCAGGTAGGTACTATATATATCATTATTTTAACTGTGAAAACATTATAATATCTTGGAAACATAATTATTTTTTTGCACACATTTTTTTTTAATCCACTACAAGCTAGCCCTTGACTGCAGTCTAAGATGCATTTAATAATATTATGTTAAAATGTAGATTATATATGTTATTAGACTGATTTTATCAAGCTATTCTGTATTTTCTGATGGTGTTTCTTGGTAAACATTGTTCGACCAGTCTTTCTGGATGGTTCATTTTCGTGATTTCTTGGAACAGCGATTATATCGATTCTATACTTCCTAAGATACAGATTAAGACACAGTAAAGTATAATAGGTAACTGATAATTTATGATTTAAAAACCCTTTGATAGTTGACCAATCTTTCTTGGTCACAAATCTATTTAACATTCATTGCAAATAGTTACCTCGAGAAATCACTGACATGAATTCTACACTAGATCGTGAAAAATATTTCAAATCAAACTAACTGTGAGTACATAAATTAGTAGCAATCGGCGTTCGACATTAAAAGGTCCTATTCGGTACGGTGGCTCACAATATCCCATTTCGTTTGCCAGTGGGGGTTCCGCCGTTTCAATCGCGGCAACTATTAATCACAGTACAGCAGTGTCATCCAGCAATGTCCGACAACCGACGAATTGTATCGACTTTTTTATATACGAATGTACTTTTAAGTTTGAATTGGGATAGTTTTTTGCATTCCACTCCATTAGTTTGAGGAGTTCTGATAGATTGGGCATCATTCTGTCTACGCTCGTAATTATTTCCGTAGGTGATAAAGCATTCCCGTACACTGACCTAAAATAATAACAAATAGGATGAGTAAATTGAACTGGGTAGGTTTCTGATGCTTGGATTTTTTAATGTGGAGTAGTTTAAAAACGCTTTTAAAACAATTGTATCATTTATTTTATTAAAATAAAAATTCTTTCTCCCAACGCCACTGTAAAGTAATAAATATTTTTTATTTCTACCCATTATGTTGAAGTCGGGCGGGTATAACAAGGATAAGAAAAGTTGACGCATCAGGCTCGCCCAACTTCAACATAGTGGGTAGAAATAAAAATTATTTACTTTACAGTGGCGTTGGAAGTCGGTTTTTTGGAAAAAAAAAATTTTTTAACTTTTAAGTGTCAGGGTTGAGGATTTGGAGTCAGAATTTTTTATGGGACCACCTCGAGAGCTTCCTCTAAAGACTGACAGAAAAAAAATTCAAATCGTTTCAGAAATCACGGAGATATGCACCAACTTACATTTTTAAAAAAATACGCGCCGAATTGAGAACCTCCTTTTTTGGAAGTCGGTTAAAAAAGGGTCAAAAATACTAACTATTGCGAGTGACCTATTATTGCTATACCTATGTGACAACACGGTCGTCTCTTTAGTTGAAGGAGATTCTATCTCCTTCAACTAATATAAAATATTATTAAATGACGCATTATTATGTTCAGTTGAAGTACATAATATACCTTAACTTAACTAACTAACTTAACTTCAACGCCCTTAAGCTTTAAAATCACAAATTGTTAAATATAAATTCCAAACTTAAAATATTCATTGAAACCTTCATAAAACTACTTCTCAGATAAAAAATACTCGTGTATTTTGTCATGCTAAGCACAAATATAGTTATGAAGAGAGAGTTTTTTACATAACTTATTCATCAAATCACAACCCTTGAGACAGGCACCGTGAATTTTTGATGTGACCTCGAATCCTTTC
This sequence comes from Erebia aethiops, assembly GCA_923060345.2. Classification (NCBI taxonomy): domain Eukaryota; kingdom Metazoa; phylum Arthropoda; class Insecta; order Lepidoptera; family Nymphalidae; genus Erebia; species Erebia aethiops. Next base: position 17,377,648 of record OV281087.1, read on the forward strand.
TAAGATGGTTGCTTTCATGTAATACATCACGATTTTATTGTCCAGTCACTCTCTCGCTCGATGTCATGAAAATATATTTATATGCTTTAAGTAAATTGAATAGCATTCTTAATAATATAGACTTAATATAATAATAGTGTTACGAATTATAATAAATTAAATATTGAACATTGAAAGGAAAAATCTATTGTGAATTTTTCACTTTACAAATGAATATCTACAGCCTACAGTCCACCTCTACACCATTCCATTCCCCACAAGGAATACCAAAGAAATAAAATTACTCTATTAAAATCCAAATTAACTTAATTACGGATGAGGTGAGAAAAATAGAAATTGTTATTCGAATAATAGCCGTACTGAAGCTTGCCAAATCGATAATAGTCTTATAATAAGAAATGTCCAAATTATCTTGGCATATTTTAGATCATTTATTATACGGGCGTCTCGCAGTGAAACGAATGTGGCATCGTTATTAAGGTTTTTCGTCAATCCATACCGAGAAAATAATTCAAAAGCCAAATTTAATTTTGACCACGATAAAGATGAGACGAAATTCCAGCTTTCAAGGCTGTCTCCAAATTAATCGATCACAAATTATTTCAAACTAGACGATGCCAGCGACTTCATCCGCGTGGATTGAGTTTTTTCAATTCCCGCGGGAACTCCTTAAATTTCCAGGATAAAAAGTAGCCTATGTGCTTCCCTGGGGTACATCCTATCCCTGTACCAAATTTCATTAAAATTGGTTGAACAGGTGGGCCGTGAAAGCGTAGCAGACAGACAGACACACTTTCGCATTTATAATATTAAGTATGGATATTGGATACTTACAGGTATTCAAGTATTAATAAAGGTCTTGTATGACTTGTCTTTATGACATAGATCTTTGTTATAAGCCAACTTTTTAATGAGGTACTTAATTACCTACTTAGTTATCGAAAATCTAACTTCCCTATCAATCCTCATTCTCACTAATTTACAGCGATTAAATAAAGGTAATAAAAACATGTTTTCTGCAAATAAAAACATTTTATTTTATTGCTACGAAAATTAACTAATGGCTAAAAGTTACGACTTACGACACTTTAAATGATTATAATAGTGGAAACGTTTAAACATGGATTCCTTATATTGTTCTCAAAATAATTTTAAGTGTGCCAATCTGTACTTAGCCAGCGTAGTGGACTTTGGCTGAAATCCTTGTCATTCTGAGAGGAAAGGTGCTTAGTAGTGGGCCGGCGATAGATTGAGATCTATCTCATTGTGTCTTGGCTCTTAGTTTGAACGTGGAGATAATTTTCTATAAATCCGGTAAAATATCCACCAAGCAACGATATCTACGTGTGCGTTGCACAATGTAGGCACAATTTCGAATCCAGCATGAACAATTTAATGTAAATTCAAAAGGAGTAAAGGGTAAGAGAGTTTATATGGGGGCTGAGTAATTGCTACCGTCATATGAGTGTACAATAAACTTGCAAGGAACAGTGCACACAATAAACTCCGCTTTGCGTCTTTGATTAGCCTCGGCTCAGGTTACACTACGAGTGTTCTTACGCGGTTTATGTAGGAGCTCGGGCGTTTTATGAAATGTTTGGACCACCCTTTTGCGAGTCTGTGTTAATCAACTTAGGTACCAAATTGTTTCATATTAGTAATTACACTAGCGCAAAACACAAGCACAAGTACACTTTAGTTGGGTTTAACAATAAATTTAGAAAAATGTACGTAAGCTGTCTAATGTTACTAAGGTCCAGTTACAGGTGCTTAAAATTACGTTACTGATAATATGCAATTGCAGGGGAGGAAATCTGAATTTAATTTTATATATCCATGGTCAAGAGTCAAGATCAATTTCGTTAACAAAAAGTGACTCATACAAACCATTTTTGCTTTAATTTCCCCTAAAAGCTAACTATGAATGTAACTTTAACCACCAGTTGTGCAACTGGTCATAAGCTCAAAGTGTCATACGCTGAGTTGTTCGAAACAAATAAAAAAATCAGAATCTTATTAATATTTAAAATCCTAATAATTTGTAATTAAAATAGTTTTTCAATGTTTTAAAACAGAAGTTATATTAAAATTAAACTTACTATGTCTAGTTTGAACTCATTTTGACAAACACTGACTTTTAAAAGGTTGAAGAGATAATTATAATATTAAAGTTTTTTTGTATACAACACCAAGTGGTTTAATATCCGGGATGAAATGATAAGTTAAAAACTAAACTGGATAGTTCAAAAAAACTCTTTGTTCCTGAAAACTCGCTCTTCTTAAATGAAGATTTTTTACAGAAACAGAATAAAAAAGGAAGAATTATCATAATTATTGAATATGAGTAATTATTTTTAATTTAATGAGACATAAAATAATATTTTTTTATAAAAAACCTGATTTTGAATAAAATTTTTGCTTTTAAAGATGAAAATGTTGATAGATTTTCCATTGAAAAGCTTTATGATAGTTATTAAGATATATTGGAATATTTTAGCATTAGGGAGACGTAATGATAGGATATATTTTGATACTATCGAACTAAATAATTATCTCAAGTTTAACAAAGAAATGCTGAACTTAAAATTATACTCAAATTGAACAAAAGAGCGAAAATGGTACCAAAATAAAAACAAACATATTAAAATGAACACAAATATACTTTAAGCATCTTGATAAAAGAACAGAACCACTTTTTTCACAATTCTTCCGGGCCAGTAATTACTTTATAACAACCACGTTACAAAATCAGAATCATCTAGTGATCATACCACACTCATGTGTTCCTAATTCTTTTGGTGTAATTACCACTGGTCCAGATTTGATAGTACCTATTATTTCCAAGCCGCAAGCCACGTCAGTTCTGTTGATCCCCTGTCATTCAATGCCTACTACATGTTTACTTTTAACTGTAATTAATGTGAACAATGATAATTCTAAACTCTTAGTAGTATATACATACGTACCCTACGGGCATCAATTTGTCTTCAGATTGGGTCTCAAGTTTACCTGCAGTAATAATTATAGTAAAGTACAACTCTGACAATAACTTTACTTTATGCAGGTAGTGTAGCTGTTCAATGCACATATCAGCGTTCAAGTATGTACTTAGAATATTATATTATTTATTAATATAAAACGAAATTACTTTATTTCATGCAGGACAACTTGTACAGAACAACAAAAATAGATCATAGTAACCTATTCGTATCAAAATGAATAATAGGTCTCTAGGAGAACATAATCCTAAATCTATGGTTATAACATTATCTATGTGCTCTGAATACATACATTTTTAGATTAATATGCCTTAGACTAGGTATAAAGTATAACGGTTTTAATTGTATTGCATATTTAATTAAATTTGTCTAGTGCAAACTGGGAATATTGTAAACGTATACAGTTGCGGTGTTTAAAAAGATTCGGCTCAGACAATTCATTTATCAGCAACGGCCATTTTGGGCAGTCTTGTTTGCAGATTGATTCATGCATAAAACATTCTTCATTACCAGGTTCCCGGGAAACAGGAGAAGTATATTATCTATTTGTGATAAATTTATAAACCTCATTATTATGTAGGTACTATTTAAACTAAATACAGACATTCTTTTCTTCTTCTTCTTCGTCGTTACACTCTAAATAATTAACTAAATACAGTCATTCTTTTTCTCTTCTTCTTCGTCGTTACACTCTTGACAGAGTGGTCGTGGTCATAACGAAGTGACGGCTATTGCGGCAGATGTAATGCGCCTCACGAGCATCCGCCACTTCTCCCTGCTGGCCGACAGCCTGGAACACTCTTGCAATAAACCGCCAGCGAGTCATTATCATTATATTAATTGTCCCAGAACATCAAAATTTAAACATAGGCCTTTCCTTCAGTACCATGACCATGTATAATCTCATCACGGTTCTAAGCCAATTAGCCATTATTTTAACCATTTCTCAGCCATCCTTTACCTGGCGCTTCCCACCACTCTATAACGTTAGTCCATCATCAGCATCACCCGCTCTACAATACACATCGCGTACTCAGAACTCAGTACTCACTATCGTAATAACATGATAATATGCAACACTAGGATTAATAACAACAATAATTAGGTAAGATTAATAATAACAATAATTAGGTACAACACGTAAAGGTACCTAATAATATTAGGTACAACACGTAAAGGTACCTAATAATATTAGGTACAACACCTAATGGTACCTAATAATTTTAGGTACCTTTACGTGTTGTACCTGTACTTTCTGAAAAATAAATTAGCCCATCCTACGCCATTACCAGCTAACTAAAGTTGCAACTTGCAATAGTAAGTTACGCTAACGCAGAACTGCTGGTCACTATCACTATCATGCTCTGAAGTGTGCGTATAGGTGAATGCAGCAGCTTGTAAAGACAAGCTGGACGGATGGAATAATGTTGCTAAAGAGGACGGAGTACCGCGAGTAGGGACGAGCTCTTAAAGAGGCCTTTTTCAGGACATAGGCTTGCTAGTTGATCGCTCTAGAATAATCTTTATATTATGAGCTAGTTAGATATTAAGACTGTATTTGAAATGTGCATATTAGACACCTACTCCTATTCGACATAATAACAAGGAATAGTAATTTTACTATTACTGAGTGCAGCGTGAAATCATAAAGTTCTCGTATCGAACAGCTAAGCGCAAGATATGGTACGTAAAGCGAAATGGATTCAAATAACCAATTTTCTCCCACTCGTGAGCGCTAACCGCGAGTGAATCCTAAAGTTAGCATGAGATCTATTCAGATTTGTGCTCGTGAGAAGAAAAAAGATCCAAAATTACCGTAGATATACGAAACACCAAGATATTCTAGTAGGTTGGTATTCTTTCTTCTTCTAATAAAGGAGAACTAAAATTAGAGGCGGACCCATAAGAGGAATTATTTATGCATTCCTAAAAGTTTAAAAAAGTGTAAGCAGCGTGTTTTCCGTGTTAATTTTAAAACAAAAAAACTAGATCACCATTCTTACAATCACGTTTAGTTACATTGGGATGCCTATTAGAATATGAATTTGGGCCAATAACTAATTAGTGTAAACGGACGATGTCGAGTACACCAATTTTAAGCCAATATTAATATTATGTTCTATAGTTTAAGATAAGAGGACTGGAATGACTGCCCGTTTAAAGAACGTGTCAGCTGCCCAATCCACGTAAAGTACCTAAATAAGGGCTTACGTCAGTGTAACGCGCCATTAGTCAGAGGTGCAATCATGTAAGGATCGCTGATCGATAGGGTATCGTACATACCTAAACGTATGAGAATGAATACACGAAATTGAGCTCTAATTCAATTCTGTTATGGTTTATTTTACTTTGAAGCCGAACTTAAACGATTTCATCGGCAATTCTTACATGATTGCACCTCTGAGTTGGATTTCGTAGGCACAGTGTATCTTTGGTTTTTGTAGCAATGAAAATTGCAGTCAATTTGTTGCGATATCCTTATGGAGAGGCAATCCTCTTACGTGTAGACTGTAGAGTTATGGTGAGATTGAAGGGCGGTTCGAACCAACGATCGCGTATTACGAGGGTACCTAATGACTATCCCGGAGAAGTTTTTCGCTTTACCCCGAGCAAGGAACGGGTTTTATCTCAATAAGGTGGTTATTACTGATCGTGTACAATGGCTGTTTATTTTGACGCTCATTGATTTTTCTCTACGGTTGCTTCGTATAATGCTATTACAAGCTTTTTAAAATCCATACTCCATACTAATATGATAAATGCGAAAGTGTGTCTGCCTGTCCGTCTGTCTGTCTGTCTGCTACGCTTTCACGGCCCACCTGTTCAATCGATGGTACAGCGATAGGTTGTATGCCGGGGGAAACATAGGCTACTTTTTATCCCGGAATATTAAAGAGTTCCCGCGGGAATCGAGAGTCCATACTATTGCACATGCATTTCTATTCCAAGTCTAAAAATAAACTGCACATTTTATTAACAAGGCGGGTCATGACGTCACATAATACATCACATGCTATGCTAGCAATGCCGATGTCGACATTCTTAATTGGAGCAGTCGTAGTTATATCCTTTATTGTCTTAATTAATTAATCGTTTAGCTCGATTGCCTGTAATTGCCCCGATTTCTCATAAAGAAGTATAAAGTGATCAACTGTGCGAATGGCAAAAAAGGACATTTTTTAAATCATAATATCAATCCACCGCCTACTGCGCACTAGCTTGGGTTTAGGACATAGTCCACCTTGCTGGCTAAATGCTGATTGACAGACTTCACGCCTTTGAAAAAGTTATGGAGAACTCTCAGACATGCAGGTTTTCTCATGAGTTTTCCTACAACTTTAGAGCAAGTGATGGGTATTGTTACTAAAACGCATAAAATTCCAAAAATATGCATGCGTGCATGTCCAGGATTGGAACTCCTGACCACACAAACAGGCTGGCTATTTATTTTCTCAAGATATATTTTCTTAACATCAAAGAAAATATTTTTCCACGTCGGCTTCTTCCAATCGAAATAAAAATTGGCTTGTCTATTAAATCTAGGTACATGATTTCATAAAATTGAAACCATAACTTTACGAATTGTCTAATCAATCCAAAGACGATCTCATCCAGATAAAGCTCGTATAAATCGTATCAAATACGATCATAATATGTTGCTAGACGAAATTCAGAATATATTTTAAATAAGGTAACTTTTTACTCCTTGAATTCTTCAACCCGTTGATTCTCCTTGAAGTTTTATGACTTTTTTACGGCGGCATCTCCACACGGTTCGCTTGGCTGTGCGATTTCATCAAACTCAGTGGTTCTTGAATAAAATTCTTTGAATGATTTAAAGCAAGTGTATTCGCGTAAAATATTACTATGAAATACAAAAAAATGTGATTGAATTACTTTTATTTTCACAGTTATTTAGTCATTTATCATTTTAAAAAGCTATTAATTGTGTTAATTTTGCTTAAATATTGGTAAATTTTAATAAATAGCTGATGCCCGCGACTTCATCCGCTTGGATTGAGGTTTATTTGTTCCTCTAGGAACTCTTCAATTTTCCGGGTTAAAAAGTAGCCCATGTGGTATTCCAAACTATAATCTAACTCTGTGCCATATTTCATCCAGTTTCGTTCAGCCGTTCCAAACTTTCGCATTTACAATATTGGTATTTAGATATTCTATTAAATAAAGCTTTTAATAACAGCTTGGCCAAGTATTATTACCTAGGTCTTTAATGACCAAGCGTTACTACTTAATAACTCAATTAGTTAGTCTTTTGTTGAATTTCAATTCCTAAAAAAAATATTGTAATATGGTGCCGCTTATTCGCGTGATTCAATCATAATTTCCGGAACCGTGGAAAAATGACAAGCCTGACACTAAACTGGCAGTAGTTCCGTGCTATATATAAATGAGCCTGTGTTTCGAACAATAAAACGCTCGTAAATAACATGAGCAAACAATAGTGTCGGCAACTTTTGTCTCTCAACGTCGACGAATAGTTTTTTTTATTGCTTCGAAAAATGAATTATCGTTTTAGTACAGGAAAATTTTCGACGTTTTTACATTGTGCGTTCGAATATCGGAACATAATAGTATAATTATTTTAGACTAGTCCTTGTCTAATCGGAGGAGCACCTAAGAACCTACCTAGTAAAAGAATCATCATCAGCTTCATTATGATCTTCATAAAGGAGAAGCCACGCATGTACTCAAAGTGTAGTCTGCACATTTTTAATACTTACTGCAGAAAATGAGAGGGAGGTCAGCAGAACAATTTCAATAAATATCAACACTAGAATTTGCGTCCAATATACCAGAAACTGAATCTTCTTGCTTTCGTCTTACGGGTCATCTATCAATGCGCCTTAGATATCGGATGACGTATCGAATTATGTAAATCTTACTTAGTCAAGGACGGCTAAAATGAACCTTCAGAGTCTCGTAAGTAAGTTTCTAGTTAATTGCAGCTAAGTTAATATAATACTGGTAAATAATTGTTAACTTGGTTTTGTATGGTCAGCCAAATGTTATGATCTGACAAATAGGAAAGAAGGAAATTTAACACAGTTCACGACTCCATATTCTTCAATATCGCGTTTTAATTTTAAATTTATTTTTATTTATTTCCAAAAAAATATGTACATACTCCTTAGAAAACTAAACAATCGTGATTCATCACACCGTGTGCAAATTAGTGCTTAGACACTCGTACTAAGCTAACTTGTGTTACGAGTGTCGTCACCTTCCTCCGAACCTTTTACAAACTTGAGAATCTATATTTTCTAGTCATAAGATTTCCCAAGAATATGTTTAATGTACCAACAGAAATAAATTACTAAATTTATAGGAATAAGGAATAGGGAGAAATAGGAATAAGTTTGTCGGTTAAACTTATTCCTATGACATCATCAAAAAATTAAAAAAAAGACTAAATCAGTTTTGGCAGTGTTCTGCAAGTAAGCCATATTCTCAAATAGATCTTTTATATCATTTTCTTTTCCATATTATTTAATAAATAGAGTGCCTATTTATTATTTAATAGATTTTCCGAGAATTCAGTACAGATCAAAACAGATTTTAGTCAAGGGGTCTTGAATTTGTAACACAAACCATCTAAATTTGAAATACGAAATTGAGATAAATCTTAAATTATGAGATCATTGAAATGCCTCAGTTTTAGATAACGCTGAAATTTGAAGACGGTATTATAATTTTTTATTTGGCTTATGTACTGTTATTTCTTATTTGGCGAAGAGTTTTTTATTTTTTATTTCAATGGTTGTCTGTGACCAAAATTGATACTTTGTATAGTCCGACAAACTTAATTGACCCGGTGACAGTGTCGCTAGTATTTAAGTAAGACAAAATAAAAACAAAAATAAACAGGGTTAAAAATTAGTTCCAATTTTGGCCACCGGGTCCGATAAGTTTGTTTAACTATAACATCTATTCTAAATTCCGTAATACAACAAATGAATAATTGAAGGAATCAAAGAGTTGGTATTCTTAAAATAATTGTATCGTCTGTCTTGTAGACTGTTGGGAGACTGGTGGAAGGCTTCGGCCATAACTGGTTACAGGCAAAAGCGTACATATTAACAGATTTAACATTTCGGTACGATACCGTGTAGAAACCTATTATAGGCGTATGGGTTTAACATATCTGCCATACGTACACGTAATATGCATAGGTTACATATACAGATCATGAGCTTTCGGGTTCTAATCTGGCTTGAGCGAAGAAAAACACGACTTGGTGATCTATAAAATATAACTATTATAAAATTTTCCTGCATAGTGAGCTAGCCTGCGTTGGAATTTGCTGCCGTGTCCCAAAAGTTTGTTAAGAGAATTTAAGTTCGGTGAGAGCTAATTTATTATGAACCAAAAACATGACGTCGCTAATTGTAAGCACAGCAAATGAAATTCCCTTTGTCTGTTTTCAGGTGACATCCACAAGCAGCACTTAAAAAGAACGCCAAGATATCAAACGCCGCATCTTTTCATAGCGTAACAGATACACATATTTTAAAGGCTTGGAACTAGATTAAGGCTTGCATAAACCGTGGTAGTAACACGAGACGCTGGCAGACAATGCTGGCTCCCTTATTGCATAGGTCTTAAATTGTAGCGCGGTTTCAATGCAAGTGCCAGTGACGTTAAATTATAGTCGCTATGGTAACACCGCCTATAGCGTGTACACGTGTGCAATAAGCTTTACGCCGGTTATCCAACCTAGGCCTATTAGTGTTATTTATTATGGAGCTATTGAGCGCTAAGCGGGGTTACACACACTTGTACTATACGTTCATTATATTAAAGATTAAATTATGCCCGTGGATTTAGGATTTTCTGAAAATTTCTATGGGAAATCTGTGAATTTTCGGAATACAAAATCCAAATAACCTATGCCGGGACGTATCCTATCTCAGTTCTTTTCGTCAAAATCAGTTGATCTGATAGGCCGTGAAATCGTAGCTGTTGGACGACAAACAGACAGAAAAAACAAATAGACTGATAGACAGACTGCCACAATTTCGTATTTATTGATTAATTTTTCTATGGATATGAATTTCAGCTTTTACCAAAGAAAGCTGTTGTTTTCTATAAAGATGAACACGCATCTGTTCAGCTGCGTAAAACTGCGTGTCTTATAGAAATAATATTTAAAAGTTGTAAGTTTGCGGGTTACCTCAGGACACTCACATAGGTTTCTACATAGAAAAATTCAATATTATAGCTCTTTTCTTTTAGTTTTCACTCAACAAAACAGCACCTCATTCCCATGGCCAAAGTCATCCGTATTATTTGATACACGACTCAGATGGTATTAAACACTTGCGGACGTGAAATTTCAACAATACAAGAGAGCAAAGGCCAGCACTATTATCGACAGGTTTGTACCAAATTCTTTATGTAGTTCAATAGTTATTACATCAATTAATTTTAAACTTTAACTTTAACGAACCAAGGGTTAATTTGCTCCAAATTTTTCTATAACCCAAAGAGCCGCATTGCCGCACATTCGGCATATTATGATTTGTGTTTATTATAGCAATCATTTCGACGCGAGAGCAAGTACCAACAGTTATTATTTTCTAACGACTTTAATCTCATTTTGAAACCGCCATTAAAGAAAACTTTATTAGTCATTAAGGTTTTCATTGTCAATAAGGTTTAATTCGCTGCAACAGCTTATGTGAGAGATATGTAGGGCTGCCTACGTTACAATCAATATTTCAAAACTGTGTTTTATTTTAGCTAAATATTTACAATAATAATAATTATTATATTATTTTATAGAATTTGAAAGAAGTAGGTACATATTTAAACCGAATAAATGACCGTAAATTGTTATTTCAATTCAGAACTTACTTTAAAATGAATAATATCTTCAACGTTGAACATAAAATGAATCAACGAGAGTACAATTATTAATACGCTGATTTTCCGATCGCCAAATAGTTTTATCGAAAAATTTTGGTATTTAAAAGATTTCCTGTCCAAGTTTTAAATTGATTATATCAATGAGTACCAATTATTAATATTTTTTTGCAGCGGTCGACACTCCAGTCTGCTGTGCCTTTCGCACGGCCTCCAATAGAGAGAGATGGCGCAACACCGTGAAGGTGGTAATATCTCAAGGGAGCCACGATCCTCATAGTTGAGGAAACGACGCGAGGAGAAGAGAGAATATTTTGCGATTGAAAATCGGTACTTTAAGTGCTAACCCTAGTGATAGAGTAAGTAAAATAAGGAAACTGATACGTGATGGGAAACGCAACATTTGCATGTTATTTTGAACTGTTATTATGAGCTATTGTATATCCGCTAATGGAGCCTTTCTATTCGTAAATTGTTAGCTTGATACACAAACTTACACATACATGGTAACCTAATTTTCGTGACCGAAATTTAGATAGATACCTGTTTGTACACCGTCACCGTTAAACCGATAGACGTCTACTGTAGGACATACTGACTGCCTCATTGGTCTAGTGGTTAGCATGTTCGACTGCGGCCGACGAGGCCCCGGGTTCGAGTTCGGGTGAAAAGACATATATTTATTATTAGGTTTTTTTGGGGGTGACCTTGGATAATAAGCTTCAGTGGGGCGCTCATATAGAGACACTAGCAGGGAAACTCAGCTCAGCGGCTTTTGCTATCAGGAAAATTAGACAGCTTACCGATATTGAGACGGCTAGGCTTGTCTATTTTGCCTATTTTCATAGTGTTATGTCGTATGGCATCTTATTGTGGGGCAGAGCTGCTGATATACAAACAATTTTTGTTTTGCAAAAGAGGGCGATTCGATCAATATATAAACTCAGATCACGCGAGTTCCTTCGTGAAAAATTTAAAGAAATTGGCATCCTTACGGTTGCATCGCAGTACATATACGATAATATAATGTTTGTGAAACAAAATATTCATCTCTATAGACAAAGAGGGGATACACAAAATCGACTTACTAGAAACCGGCATAAACTAGTAATGCCGCGATGTCGTCTACGCAAGGTGCAGAAATCCTTTGTGGGGTCGAGTATTACCTTTTATAATATGGTTCCAAAAGAACTGTTGGATTTGCCATTGCACAAATTCAAAAAAACCGTAAAAGAAAACTTGTTGAGTCGGGGCTATTATACAATTGACGAATTTCTTAATGACAAAGTTGTATGGAAGCAACCGACTTTGGGTCCTGCTCCCCACAGGATAGTATAATAACTTACACTATTGTATTTTATTTAACTTACATACTTATTTATGTATTTAATCGATTATTTTTAAAAAAAACAAAAAGAGCAACTGCTGAGTTTCTTGCCGGCTCTTCTTGGCAGAATCTGCTTTCCGAACCGGTGGTAGAGTCAAAACATGACGTAGCATAAGAGACACCTGTATGTCCTACATATTTGAAATAAATTGAATTGAATTGAATTGAATAGGGTTCCGTACCTCAAAAGGAAAAAACGGACCCACAAGATACAGCCGTTTATGCTGCAAATTTTCGACACTCGCAAGGGAATCAAAACCTACAGGGTACCTCCCGTGAACTCAGAACTCAGAATCTTGAAATTTGGTACGAAGAAACGTCTTATAGTGCAGATAAAGGAAAAATTGCGAAAAGCGTAAATTTTTAGTTACATCATATATACATATACTCTAAATATTTTTAATAATTTTAAACTTACTATTGTTATGGATTTCATTTAGCGCTAAAAATATCATAACTTTTACTTATATACCTACAGGTTTGTACGGAACCTTCGGTGCGCGAGTCCGGTTCGCACTTGGCCGGTTTTTTTTACTATAAGACTAATTTATTTTTTATTGTAAAATGTTCTACATTCCAAAGAAGCTAAATTAAACTAGATGTATTATTCGTTTGTCGTGCCCAATTTATTTCAGTAAGCTTTAAATGTCGGACACTGAAATGGGTTATTTTCCCTAGAGTTTGAACAAAATTGTAAATCACCGTTAGTAAAAATCTAAAAACAGTGCGCTTTACGATTTACCAATATACGGGATATTTGACCTGTTAGAAATTTTGGATTTTTGGGTACAGTTTAAAGTCTCTGTTCTCTAAATTGATGTATGATGCTGACAGGGCGGCTATGCACAATATCATTATACCTAGTTAGTAGGTACATACGCAATACGACACGACATACGCAATCGATATCAGCGTATAGGCTTTACATCCTCAGATAAATACTCCAAGTTCACGCGACTCTTTAAAAAAGTGTTTTTTCTATATTCTACTTGCTTGTAAATCATGTGTCGACGCATCTATTTTTACCATTTTATTTTTATTTTTTTATTATCAAAATAAAATCGATACAGCTTTGTTGGGTAGCACTGCGAAAAACCACAAAGGTTTAAATTGCGTGCTCTTCCGTCAACATATCAGAATTTTAACTATTTATAGCTAGCTAAATTACTAAAAATACATACCTACATGAAAAAAATACATGAAGAAAACTTAAAAGTAAACTACCTACAATTTACTTCAAAAATACGATTTTAACATATATTTTAAATTATTCTTAGTTAATTCCGTACATAATTAAAAACAATAATAGTGACACTTTAGCTTTACTTTCTCTCGAGTGACCGGAATTATAAGAGGAAAAGAGTAAACCTACTCTGAGGAAATAAGATTTGGGTCAGTTGGCAGATAAATCATTTGCGCATTTTAGAGACCCTATTATATCAGCTTTATTTATCCAAAACTAACGCAGAATAAAATTTAATTTTGTCTTTAGAGCAATGTTTGAGGAGAATAATCCATACTAATGAGAAAGTGTGTCTGCTACGCTTTCAGGGCCCATCCGTTCAACCGATTTTGATGAAATTTGGTCCTATGATAGATTGTATTCCGAGGAAGGACATAGGCTACTTTCTATTCCGAAAAATTAAGGAGTTCCCGCGGGTATTAAAAATCCACGCAGACGAAGTCGCGGGCATCATTTATAGTTATATGATAATGAAGTGTCCAATTTAAATTCGCAGTTTAATTCGTACAGAACATTCCTATTGGTATTTCATTTATTTCTGTTTCAAATAAATTGAATCCATTTATGCGGACGCAAGTGTGCGTGTCCATTTGATGTCCAGGCTATGCCCTCACAGTCACACAAACAAAAGTTTAATAAATTAATTTTAAATTTTTTTTTTAGATTTCGATTTGAAATAAATTGTAGTACAGGTTTTGCATGCGATTTCAATTTTACCTCTCTGAAAAGTACGAGATAATTTAGTCAAAATTTAGTATGTAGGTACAGAAATAATATAAGCACTTTTAAAAAAATCTTGGTGAGTACCTACTTAATTGTAAAAATTTGCTCATAATTTTTTTAGTCAATTATTATCAAGCATCTATGTAGAAATTAGTTTCATATAATATGTATGTGATTAGAAATATCCAAACATAATGTAGTACTTTAAAAAATCGACTGTTACTAAAAATTAAAATAATAACACTAATATTTTAAATCAATTAACTTCGCAGTTTATGTACCGTGCAATTACTTCGTCCATAATTAAAGTACATTAAACTTAATTTATTACTAGGCGTCCGAAAGGTGTAAATAGAATCTGCAACAAATTACAGCCCGCGAAATAATTTAAATTAATGAAAGCGCATTCTTACTAACGCTCGGCTTAAGGCGCTGTCTTAAGCAAAGTTACAAATTAATGCTGACATTTCAATTACATTCTTGTGCAACTACAGTTTGCGGAACGTGGCTCTGGCTCTCGTAAACGGTGCCTTTTCGGCAAATCAACGACATCTAATGTCTCCTTTGCTAACATTTTATGTAACTCGCAATGCGAATCTTGACATTGAATTGTTGACCCAAGTGTTGAAATTTTATAATTGTACCTAGTTGAGTCGGCTTTAGAAAATATTTCACTCATCGTCATTTTATCTAAAAAACGATCGAGCATTTAAAGAAATTCGGTGCAAGGTGCTGTGTCATCGTCGACTCAACCGATGGACGTCTGCTGAAGAAAAAGTTTTTCCGAAAATCGGATGCGGATTACATTGTTATTACAGTTATTACTCTAAGCAGCACAAGGATAATCAGTGCGACACATGTATCTTGCAACTATTGCGATGCTTCAATGAAAAATCTCGAGATACCGTTGTCACGCTGATTTTGCTTGGGTAAAAAACAGGCTTAAGCACTTCTGTTTTAGACTACAATCAGTCACAAAAAAATCCACAGCTCTACAACACTTCGATTTTTATAAAAAACATAATATTGTGCTCATCAAAATATCCGCTCATTACATTTGAACTTTGAAGTGCCTTAATTTCTCAGACTGTTGTTATTAACTCGATTAAAAAGGCCGAAAGGAGTGCTGTTGATTAAGCGCCATCTAGTGGCAACCCCATCAATAACAACAGTTTAATTAAACACTTTTATACCCGCTTGAATGGCCGGGACGTCTGCCTTGCCTTTAATTTGCTTTTTTATTCCCGTTTTATATTCCTTAATTTTTTTGCTCATTGAAGTAGATGCAGCAGCGTTAGGGTTAAAACAAAGAAGTATTTCACAGCCCGCCGGGTTGAAGTACAAAGAATTTGGCCTTTTTGAAAAATTACACAGTTTATGTGCGCACTCGTATACCTATATCAACTATTACCTATTCTGTGCCTATCTGCCCTTTGGCTCGGAATATAATCATAATATTAAGATGTACATCTTAATATTATGATTAGGTTACCCTTGTGATATTGTTATAATTTTAAGTGAGGCTAGATTGGGCTAGAATCATAATATGTATTGGCGTTTGCATAATTATGTTAGTACCGTATAGTAGTGAAGTATCTTTAGGTAGTACTAGATGATGCACGCGACTTTGTCCACGTGGATTAAGATTTTTTTGATTCCCGCGGGAACTCCTTCATTTTCCGGGATATAAACTACCTCTATAACAAATTTCAGCGAAATCGGTTGAAAAGATGGGCCGGGAAAGCGTAGCAGACAGACAGACAGATAGACAGACACACTTTCGCATTTATAATATTAGTATGGATTGTTAAAAGTAGAGTATGTTTTAAAAATTCAAGGCCAGAATATATTTATTTACTTAGAATCAACGATTAAAAAATATTATTATTATTAATTATGTCGTTCACTGTTTAGAATCTATAGTCTTCTTATTATCCTAGGTATGATAGCTGAAGGTATATTATCGTAGCTCTAAATAATATGCCTAAAACCATCATCATACTTCATACTATCTTATCATATCATTTTCATAATAATATTATAAATGCAAAAGTGTGTTTGTTCGTTGGTTTATCCTTCATTCACGCCGCAATTGAACTATGGATCGACTTGGTTTTTTTCATGGGTATAGTTGAGGACCTGGAGAGTGACAATGGCTTTTTATACCAGAAAATTAAAGCGTTCCCCGGGATTTTTAAACCTAAATCTACGCAGGCGAAGTCGCGGGCATCATCTATACTTAGCTGTTAATAAACATGTAGTTATAAAACCACCAGAAAACGTGTGAAATGAATAATCAAACCATAACAGGCATTTGCTTTTTATGACAACTATAATTTCTTAATCCGCATTCTGGTTATGTTCAAATAACAATTAATCCATTATTAACTTTACCAGCCAGTGACTCACCTCCAATTCGGAAAATTAGCGTTCCCTATTATATTATTATCAAACAAGACCATTTTATTACGTTATTATCATAAAATGAACATTACCACATCATAACAGCAAAATTTCATTTGATAAAAATATAGTAGTGCAGCTTAAGGCGCATTGTTTGCGTGCTCTGCGTGATAATAATTTTGAATAAATAAATTATTGATTGGACATGCATTTTTGCATGCATTTGCAGGCTTAATTTACTTTTAGAATTATTAAGGAGCATTGTCACCTTAAATTAATATTGAATATTTTTTTATGATACAATTACTGCGTCAGGAAGGGTAGGTAGGCAGGTATCATAATATAGCGCCAAAAGTTTAACTTCTTCTATACGGTTTTTTTTTTCAGTTATTCCGTTAAAAATATAATAAAAATAAAGGAACAGAATGGGTAGACGGTTGTCATGATAAGCGACACCTTAACCGTTAATGGTTAGTTATTATATTATAGTTATTATATTAGCTATTACACTATTGATTTGCATTTAACTGTTGTTATTCATTCTGATAAATGCTAGTGATCATTCACCTTAATTAACATTAAGGTAATTCACAATAGTTTTTTTTACCATAAAACGGCGGTCGGAAAAGATAAAATGGAAGTCAAAAATAAATTGCCGCTTAATGAATGGAATTTGTATGTATTTACATATCAAACGGAAACAAAGGAACGACATAACTCTTTTGTAATTACCCTTTGCTTATCGCGGATAGGTGCCATTATCAGTTACGGTTCCGTTCGGATACATTTTTAATTTAATTACTTTGTGGCCACTGTGACAACCTTTCTGACGTAACGGTCAATAATTGATTACTTGCACTTGCATTGTCGTGGTCTGAACCGATATAATAATATTTACTGCTAGACGAAGCTCTTCTGCAATTAGATTTCCATAGAATACTTGATCTTATGCCGCTTGCTTCCAACAGCTCCCGCAAGTAGGTATAGTCACACAAACATAATATCTGACCCGGTGACAGTGTCGCTGTTATCACATTAACTTAAATTTTGCAATGCTGTCCCTTTTTGGCAAATGCATATTGTAGTTGTCAAAAAAGGACAGCATTAATATTTAAATAAATCAATTTAAGAGTCCTTGTGCAAGTGAGACTTAAAGTTGCTAATAAATATTAAAATATAATAAGAACAAAAACTAAACAGTCATAAAAAAATGTTCCAATTTTGGCCACCGGTTAGATAATTTTGTGGGACTGTACTAGCTTTAGATCGACCGTTCAAGGAGTCTTCAGACGCTAAACTACCTACTGTTGCGACGCGGGACGCCGCAATTCAAGCACCTTAGATAGAATTTCGAACTCAGCTTTATTACTCGTCGAGCTACATAAGAAGTTCAAAAATCATTTCCTCCTAATTTCTGAGTTGATCGACTCTTGGTTTAAAAAAATGTAATTTTCGGCAATGCAATATATTAATAGAAAATACGTAAGTTCCGAACTTAGTATTAATTTTATATTGGCAACATTTTTCAAAACAGACATTACAATAACGTCTTCGTAAGTCTATGGCGAGTGGCGACAGCCATCTTTTACACTACATTTATAAAACGTCCTCTATGTTTAAAAAAGTTTATAATAATTAACGCACCCAGGAATCGAACGTGAGAAAGTTTCCGATGTTTAGCCATGTGAATTTATATTGTTTGTAGCGATTAGGTTTATTTACAATAGGAAAACGAGGTTGAAATAAATTAATTACGCGCAAATTGACTTAATTAAAATGCCAATAAATTTTGGTTAGTACCTTTGAATGTTATTTATTTGGGGGATAACAGAGAGAATATAATGACGCCCATATTTTCCATCACATCGCTGTTATTTTAACGTTCCTACGTTAAAAACACCTTTTTAATTGATTTTACATTTCGTCATTGATTTTGATTAGTTATGAAAGGAATTTTATGAAAGTTTGCATCATGTATACCGAAAAGGATATATACTTGGTTAGGTGTGTAGAATAAGCAGACTAAAAAATAATTAATAATGCAATGTCTCCAAATGAAAAGATTGTGTACCTACAGAGGTATTTAAACGAACACAAAAAAGTAATTTAACAAATCTTTAAAGCCCAAACTCACACAATCCATGATACCAGCAATGCGACTTCATTTGTGTGTATTAGTGTATGGGCCCCATAATAATAATGTCCTCCCGACAGAATTTCGGCCACGGCGGCCAATCTCCAGAGATATTAGCCATCTGCGCGGAAATTGTGCATAACGGTGTGCGCAAACACAGGTGCACTCTCTGCGATCATCCTATACTCTCATATCCCGATGGGACGGAAAATCAGACACGACCGAAGAGAGATCAGGAGCAGGACCGACGCGACGGCTTAACGTGCTCCCGAGGCACGGGGGTGAAACACCGCCAACTTTCCTATCTCCGGGCTAGTACTGAGAATTTCTTGTCAGAAAAACCCAATACTTGCTATGGCCCAACCCGGGACCTCGTCGACCGCAGTCGAACATGCTAACCACTAGACATGGGCCCCATAAACACATACGCGCGCATACAAATGAGGTGTAAGTATTAAGTAACTGTATGACGACGGTGTGAATCTTCATCCCGTAACTCAACTTCGATAACAATCCACCTTATTATAAGCATGTATCCTGAAGAGGCAAATTAAGGCCCAGCGTCGCTAGTTGCAAAACCGCAAGTGTAGCCAACTAAGATCTTGCACCGGCTCTTCTCACGTAATCATTTCATGAATGTTATGAGTTTCACGTGCACGAGATGCGACGTGCAACGACCGACGTGTTATTTATGCGTCTAGTGCTGTACGATGGAAATGTATGGATCCATACTAATATTTCTCTCTCTTTGCGTCGTATGCCTCGTTACTGTGGGTCGTGACCCCTTTCGATTAATCACATAAACATGTAGCTTTCCTGACCACAATTTTTCTTGTTTTCTACTTTTTTTTAATAATACTAGCTGATGCCCGAGACTTCGCCCGCGTGGATATGAGGTTTTTAGCTCCCGCGGGAACTCTAATTTTCGGGATAAAAAGTAGCCTATGTTTTATTCCAGACTATAATCTATCTCTGTGCCTTTCATCTAGATCCGTTCAGTTATTGGTATAGATATAGATATTTTTGGCACAAATAGTAGATAAATAAAAATATACCAATTAGCAAGACCACCATGCAGCACAGAAGATTTAGTATGCCATGCACTGGCATGAGGATCGCGTGGTGCACGCATGCACATGTGTTGGTCAGTGGATGGATAATTATCCATTACATTATAATGTATAATAATAGATGTTGCATCGCAGTAAGCATCTCCGTAGCATATTGGTTTGCAATGCCAATGTATCTTTAATAGCCTAGATGTAAGTAAGGTCCACCCTTTTCTCTCTCATGCAGTAACGTGCTAGCAAAAGTAAAGGAACTGCATTTTATCGTACTTTTTTAAAAGTGGCTCTCTCAGTCGCAAACATTTACGCTGAAAGACATTTCAACGCTTTCTGCAATTGAAATAATACGACGCTGAAATGTTAATGTAATTTTTATTACAGTATCACCTGATAATAATATTATTCACTAGATGCCCACGACTTCGTCCGCGTTGTTTAAGTTTTTATTATTTCCGCGGGAACTCTGTAATTTTCCGGAATAAAAAGTAACCTATGTCCTTCCCCGGGATACAACATAAATCTATACCTAATTTCATCAAAATCTGTAGAAAATATTATGAGCCGTTAAAGCGGAGGAGACAGGGAGACACACTTTCAATTCACTTTAGAATTTATCAGTATGGATTTTATTTAAATACAAAAATATTATAAACCAGTTTTTTCTGAAAAAAAAAAACAGGTTTCTTTTGTAGATACTTCTTTTGGTTCTGAAATCTACTACTTTAGTTCCTTTTACGTGCCGCAAAGTCTTCGGTTTGATGTGATTATGACTTTCAAAACTGATAATGATTGTAAGATTTGCACATATACAGTCAAGAGCTTTTTTTTACGCCATTACAAGTTGGCCCTTGACTGCAATATCACCTGATGGTAAGTGATGATACAGTCTAAGATGGTAGACGGCTAACCTGTTACCTGTAACCTGCCACGGCCGAAGCCTCCCACCAGGACAGACCAGGGAAAATTCGGAAATTATAAACTCCAAAATTGACCCTGCTCCACACAGAAGCTGGTGGGTTGTTGGCAGGTTGATGGGTACAGTGGCGCAGCGCCTTTTGGGATAAAAGCTCAAAATAAGTGAACATAGTTAATTATTTAAATAAAAACGACTGCCCTGCCACATTGAATTTTTTTTGATGTGCCTATGTCACCCGGAATAAGCTAGGGATTCTAACGATAGGTCATATTTGAAAAAAAGTAAAGCTTAAAATTTAAATTATTATAAAACTCGCTTCCACTCATCTCCGAATAATGAGTCAGACCTTACAGTAACAAAATAGAGACACCGAATCAATTCATTTTAGTCGTCGTTTCAATTAGTCGTTAATCATTCAGTTTATTACATCATTAAAGCAAGCTATAGATTTCTTTAATTAATTTGAATACGTTTATTCTAATATAATTAGTTTGCGCGGTATTGAAGCTTATTTATTGCCTCAGCTCAGCTATATAAAATTTCTTGTCAATCGAGAAATTTGAATTCGCATTATTCAAATCGATTTCGCTATAATTAAGCAAGAATTTATTGAAATTTTCGTGGTAGGTAGGGAATAGGGAGATAAATATGAACGTGTATTTTTTGTTTGGACATATTTTTCAAACTGAATCTTTTATACTTGCTGAATTAACATAATATGCTAATTCTAATTTTAATATTATTATAATCGGTATATCCCGTGAAAAGTTATCAGCTTGCCTAGACAAATCAATTATTTTAAATGCTGGTTGCTTTACATTGAACAAGTCAAAGAGAGTAGAAGCTGGATCCAAATGACGACTATTAAGTCTTTTATTTATATACTAGCGAATGCCCGCGACTTCGTACGCGTGGATCGAGGTTTTTTGGTTCCCGCGGGAACTCTTTAATTTTCCGGGATAAAAAGTAGCCTATGTGCTATTCCAGACTATAATCTATCTCTGTACCAAATTTCATCCAGATCCGTTCAGCTGTTGGGGCGTGATTGAGTAACAAACATCCATCCATACATCCAGACATCCATACATCCAAACTTTCGCATTTATAATATTAGTAAGAAGTAAGAAGTAAGAAGTAAGATAACGAACAAACGGCGAGTCAGAGCCCGATGGTAAGTGATTACCGCCGCCCATGAGCAGTTTGCAGCACCAGATCAACGACCAATGCGTTGCTGGCTTTTGAGATATTTGTTTGTCCGACCTTTGAAGAGCCCCATACAATCATGAGAGTATGACGACTACTAAGTATACCTAATAGTCATAATAGTCTTAGTCCCTTGTCCAATCATCGTTGTATCGAAAGGGTTGCTTTAGTTTAAATTCACCGAGGTCCTAGGGCATGGTTTAACTTTCTGGTCCGCTTGCAGAGACGCCGGGTTACGTTTAACCCAGGAATAAAGTAATGTTGACAGAAGTTTTATACGAATTCTGTCAAAGTAGCAGCTAAATCAGCAGGGCGACCGCGTATCTTTTGCATCAATCATTGATACATCGCAATCACCTCTGATTGACTGAATTTATGGTACTCTTGCTGCGTCAGTGGATTTCGTCCAATAGTGGAAGAGTGTTAACCAATCAGAGGTGATTGCGATGTATCAATGATTGATGCAAAAGATACGCAGTCGCCCTGCTGGGTTAAAACGATAACCCGGTGTTTTATGATAGAAATGACAGATAGGAAGAGTAACTATACTATCAAATAAAAGGCTGAGTCAAGTATAAAACCTTAATACTAACAATAAAATTATTATATTCCTCAGAGCGATATAACGAGTAGCTACGTACCATAATAATTCTAACCAGCCACGGTGCCTCCTTAATTGCACTTTCACATACACCTATGCTAATGGAAGTGTACTGCACGATTTAAATTAAGTTATTAAGATACAAATACAAAGATTAGGTTGAGTCTGAGTTAGTACTGGATTGGTGTTAATTTAACCACGATTAATTCAGAAGTTCAATTCACTTGAGTGCTTCTCCAGAATAAATTCATGTACTTACTGAAAAATTAAACTGTATGTTACAGGGGGCTCGTACTTAGGTTAACAATAAATTCTACTTATATAGTAGGTACTTAGACTTATTGTAACGATGCACTTTAAAGGGTCTCCGCGAATAGTCAGCTGATTAACGTCCATATACCTACTCGTAAGTGTGCATTTTTTTTATTCCACTACAAGTTAGCCCTTGACTGCAATCTCGCCTGATGGTAAGTGATGATGCAATCTAAGATGGTAGCGGGTTAACCTGTTAGGGGTACGGCAGCTATATTTAGCCCTTCGGTATTATACCGGAATACTAAATCTTATGTCTTTGCCGGTAACTAGCTACGGCCGAAATCTACCACCAGACTAGACCAGAGAAAATTCGGAAATTATAAATTCCTAAATTGACCCTGCCGGAAATCGAACCTGGCTCCTCGCACTATAAGACCACAGTGCTCAACACTGTGCTAGGGAGGTTGTCTAAATTTTCCGCCACTTGATGCGCCAAGTCCTCTCGTCGCCATTTGCCAAGCCTAGACGTCCACTTCCCACGCTTAGTCTGCGCTGGGCATTATAGTTAGACCGTATATTAAATGTATGCCATGTAGATGAAAACTCTTTGATTCAAATAAATTAATACATTATTTTCAATCATTTTCCGGTAAAAGGAGTAGCCTAAGTTCGTCTCCGGGATGCAAGCAACATAGTATTTAATTTCATCGAAATCAGTTGAACGGATAAAAAGATACACTTTCGCATTTAGTGAGTGTGAGATAGTAAAAAAAACTTTATTAATTGAGTTTCATAATGAAACATGTAAGCCACTGTCAAATAAAAATGATTTCTGGGCAGTACAGTCCACTTCGAAGAAATCCTTGGGAGTAATAAAAGACAAATTTGGCATACCGATTGGCTGGCTTGCTGGCCGGTCTTGGCCATATGCCAAGATTTGCTTAGTCAGGTACAGTAGAAATTTTGAATCCCACTTTTTAAAATTAATCCTTGTGTGATATTGCCAACAGCTTTGCCAGACTTATAAAATCTATCATATTTATGAGTCTATTTTATATCCAAACATAATTATAAGATATAAATTATGTAGGTTTTTACACATGCAGTAGAAAATCCTTGATTTTACAAGCTAAGCCAGGCTGCATCCTCAAAATCCTCAAAATCTTTGTATAAAATTTCATCAAAACTGGTTGAACAGCTGGGATGAAAACGCAGGAAGCAAATGAACTGACAGATAGACAAATGAACAGACTATTAGTACTAGAGTAATAATATTATAAATAATTTCGCATTTATAATATTAATATGGATTTCGAGAGAGTATCTGTATCTTTGTTTCCTATAAGCATTAACTTCTTAACTGATTCCAACTAACTTGACGATGGCAGGCCAGGGCAGGTAGGTACACAATATAAAACCGGAGAAAACAAAGGTTTCCAAACGAGCAAAAATCCACATGATTGATGTCAAGAGCTTACTTACGTTAGTTTGTATGAAAAATTGTATGATATGTTTTTAATTTTTCATTCATAATTATTATTATATTATTTTGTCAAAATAAATCTATATTGTAGCAATTTATAACTTCAGTCAGTATATTAAAATAATATATCGAATGAATGAATTTATTTGACATTAGCATAGAACATAATAATATAATTTACGTATATTTCAGAAGACCGCGTTCCCTAGCTCGATTTTCTTTTTAAATCTTCCCTCATTTATCAAAGCTGTAACAATTTTATTCATACGCCGTTAAACAACTTCGTTCAAACGCCCAGAGTATGCTGTACAAATGAACTGCTATAAAAGAAATCTCACGAACATCGGATAAAATATCTCTCAAATTAACAGTTCACGACCATTGGTATAAATTTAGAAACCAAAGACACGCAAGTGCCTTTGATAGTTGACTCCTGTTTAGTCAAGTTATTTTTGTGCAAAAATAAGAGACACAGTTCTTTAAAATTAAATATTATGCAACCATCTGTGATGTGAAATCGAATGAAAAAAGAAATTTAATTGAATTTACTTGGGTTATCCATGCGTCCGTGCATAATTTTTGAAATTCTTTAAGACCAGATTACAGACTAAAATTTAGTTAAATTTAGTTAATGATGAATACGAGTACGCCCAAGACCGGGGCAAGTAATTATCAACTAATGTTGTTAGCGTCTAAAGTTCTTTTGATGAGTTCATCGGATTGGAGGAATCCTCCAGGTCATTAATTAGACTTTTTTGTTACAAGTCTTAACGTACAATGTAATTGGGATCAATTAGCAGTAATTGCTATGGGTTCACGGTCGTTTCTGTACATGTAGCAACAAACTGGCAATCTCACATTGTTAGGAAATAGCCTCTACTTTCATTGGAGACCTTCTAAGCAAAAGAAGAAATTATGATAAAATTTTACAAGACAAGAAGGAATTATTTGTTTTCTGAAGCATTTATTATGATTTATTTAAGCAGGCCTGACTTTAAAACTTAAAACAAAGTTAAGCTGATGCGACAATACTTAAGCAAATTTAGACCAAATTATTGTTAGTGCTCCATACATTAGAGCTAGATCATAGTAGTATCTATGAACTATACTTATGTAAATTAAAGTCCCACAAGGTTTGTAGAAACTTTCGTCGCCATCAAACCTCTACCGGCAAAGACGTGCCACGTGACGATGCCGTGTAGACACCGAAGGGGTATGTGTTTAATATAACTGCCATGCCCCTAACAGGTTAGCCCGCTACCATCTTAGACAGCGATCTCACCTGATGGTAAGTGATGATGCAGTCTAAGATGGTAGCGGGCTAACCTGTTAGGGGCATAGCAGTTATATTTAACCCATACCCCTTCGGTTTCTACACGGCATCGTACCGGAACGCTAAATCGCTTGGCGGCACGTCTTTGCCGGTACGATCGGGGGGCAGTCTGCAAGACAAAGAACAATTATTCTGGGTATTGCAGGTTTCCTGATGATGTTTTCCTTTACCTTTAGAGTACGTTATATTTAATCACTACAAACCCACCTAGCTCCACAACCACCAAGCATTTTTTCCTTGATATCTGTAAACTAGCGAATGCCCGCGACTTCGTCTGCGTGGTTTGAGGTTTTTCGGCTCCCGCGGAAACTCTTTAATTTTCCGGGATAAAAAGCCTATGTGCTATTCCAGACTATAATCTATCTCTGTGCCAAATTTCAGCCAGATCCGTTCAGCCGTTGGACTTTCATATTTATAATATTAGTAAGATAAGAAGTAAGATATGTGAAGTTATCCTAGAAGATGAATTAACTTCGTATCAGAGTAAGGAATACCTTAAAATTATTAGTGATGGGAACCTGCAAGGTAAGCCGTATTAGTATTCAAAGTAATTACGCTTTGAATTATCGCGCTTCGGCCGATGCGCGAGTGGTAACAAGACAACATAATGATACCGCCTTTGTCCGTTTCGCCACCTGCCCAAACACCATAGTGATGTGAGTTTATCGATAGTATGCTTTGAAATAAGTTAGTTTTTTTTCAACGGCAAGTAGGTAAGCCCAATAACTGCGATCTCGATAAATGGCAGTGTTCAATGAGAATGCTATCTAAGAGGTCACCCGAGTATTTAGTTTTATAAAGACCATAAACCTAGACAGTTTCTACTCGGCATGCCGGAATGCTAAATCACATGGTGATGCATCTTTACCATCAGGGTGGTTCCTAGCTACAGTATTTTCCCATCATAGCAGACTTGAGTGGAATTTTTGCAATCCCAAAATGCCAGGAATCAACCCCGAGACCTCCTATTCAGAAATAAATAATGGGGGCTTTATTTTTTTGCATTTGAAATAGGACAAGTTAACTGAGTTGTAAAAATCGGTTGTCATTACAGAGACCTCAAGGATAGATTTATTGACTTTACAAGGTAAATAAATCAGTTATTTAATTGGTAGTAATTTATTCCAGCCTTTAATTTGTCGAATGAATTGGCAAATTGGAATATTCTGTGCTATAATTGAATACCAATTATTGATAGCATAAAAATTATTCTGGTTTTCGATATGAGCTTCGATTATAAATATTGTTAAACCAAATGACGCATCGATATAAAACTATCGATAACTCGCAGAGGAATTCAACATCCTTATAATGATGTCTTGTTGGCGGCTGTTAGTCACTCAACGGAGCCACACGGAGAAACGAGACTTTTAATTCGAGCCTTAAAGGTGTGATTTCCACCGTCAGGAAGTGTTAAGTAATTATTGAAATCGGTCCGCTCTCTTACCGATAAAATTCCCGATAATTTGGTTTCAAACGACTTGTCGCCGTCCAATTTCATTGGTATTGTAATTGCATGCATGTACTTACACAAATTATTTTTGGGTGCTCCCTTTAG
This sequence comes from Erebia aethiops, assembly GCA_923060345.2. Classification (NCBI taxonomy): domain Eukaryota; kingdom Metazoa; phylum Arthropoda; class Insecta; order Lepidoptera; family Nymphalidae; genus Erebia; species Erebia aethiops. The sequence continues at coordinate 17,404,837 of OV281087.1, forward strand.
TAATTTTAAATTTTCGAGAAAAGTTTTCAGTTGTCCAATTATTAAGCTTTAAAATAATACCGAATTGAGTATGATTATTAAGCCATGTTTTTTTATTGCTAAATAAATAATTGACCGAGCGAAGCGAAGGTCTCTGAGTCTACTTGGGTGAATTGGCACTTGTCCGTCCGTCCGTCCGTCCGTCTGTCAGAGCATTATAACTTCTGAATTACTGAACGCAATTACTTCAGCTTTAAATATAAAATGTAAACCAATGGCCTCCCGCCGAATATGGCTTAAAAAATAATAAAAATCTTTATTTCAGGGGGGCTCTCATAGAAGCGAATGCGAAGTAAAATATTTTTTATAAAGTTACATAAGGTTGCGGTATATCATTTTAAAGATAATTAGGAATAGAGTCCAAAAATATTTTTTTTTTAATCTTTCCCCTAAAATTGACGAAATGGGGGGCTTTCAAAGTGGAGATTTTCTAACGTCCAAAGATGACCTCAGAACTCTAAATTTTCTGAAAGGATGAGCCTGAAACTTGATCAATTATTTCAATTATATCCTGTACTTGAACAACAAATACTAAAATTAGATAAATATTGTAAGGAAACGGAATTATTTAATTTTTAATGAGCTTCAGTATTTTTAACAGAACTTCACATTTATGTCAATAGATGGCGCCGCGAGGTCTCAGTTCGGGGCGAACCACTAGTTAATTGATTTATCACTATGACTGCCATCCTTCTTGGTAATAGCTATTTTATTTATTATCACACTAGCTGACGCCCGCGACTTCGTCCGCGTGAATTGTGGTTTTTGGTTATCGTGGGAACTCCTTAATTTTCCAAGATAAAAATCTAGCTCTGAGTCAAATTTCATGCAGATCCGTTCGCGGTTCTGACTTAATTGAGTAACAAACATCCATCCATACATCCAAACCTTCGCATTTATAATATTAAGTATAGATAGACAAATAACACATAAATATTGCAATAATGCACTTTGGAATGCTTTTTTCGCGGTTGCATTCCTAAATTCAAAGTTTGAACTGCATCTTGCCTTAAATGACGCTGTGACCGAATCCAGCTACTGAAGGAACAAGAAAAGGTACAAGATTTAAGCCAATTTAAAAAGGGATGGTTTCCTAAAGAACTTTCTTATAACTTACTGTTGCCACAAATCACTTAGGGCGCTTATGAGAAAAGATTTAGCGCGATCGTTCCATATAGTACACGTAATAAACGTTTAAATACAGCCATACTTCACCCAAATAACGCCTTTCCTTACACTGTATCGCCTTTCACTGTTCCGGATTTATAGTTATTTCATGAGTTTTATTTACTTTTATAGTGGTTTGGACCAAGGTTTGACGCTGTAGAAGTCTAAGCTATAAATAATGTCGCAAGCCGAATGGACACCACCTTATAGTGATTTGAATACATTTTCCTCTTATTATGCTTTTAGATATAAATTAGAGAGATTTATGCGGACCCCTATAGTTATGTTTGTCTATCGTGAAATATGTGGTAACGGTATTATTAGGGCAGTAGATGACATCATAAAATGAAACCTAACTTATGGTTATCATTGTGACAAGTCAAAGTGAATTATTTTGTTGATGAAGATTTGTTTTTGTGCTAATGTATCAGATAAAAAAAGCAAGCAAAATCTTGTGTACCGTTTCAAAGTTTATAAACGTCGAATTAATAAAAATCATCTGGAAAGAGATGATAACGAAGCGATGAACGCCCACTAACTTTATTGTCTTCAAGTATTAAAGCAAAATTTTCCATACAATCATAAACAACAAATAAAATAATACCATACTACTCGTACTAAATATTTAATCGATTTTCTCCGACCAATAAAGGTTCGTGATTGCGTCGGCCATGATTATTTCTAAAACAGGTAATTAATAGGGCATGCTGCGGAAAGGTATTGTAGGATTTATTATTTTATAACGTATCCTGACTATAAAATCCTTAATTGGCCCCCACTTTACGCTCAACGGCCCCTAATTTACAAGGGCAGTCACGGACTGTATCAAGCCAAGTATCAAGGTTTTTTATAGTCTCGCTTATTAGGGCTGCTATCGTTAGGATATTTACATTATTCGTATTTTTTTTTAATACACCAGACCCTATGCTAGATCGATAGATTTTAGAAATATATTTAACAATCTATAATTAACGTAATCAACCTTAAAACTACGCCTGTGACATTATTTTTACCAAGCAGAACCTGAAACTGGTACAGGTGAAACTACTACACTTTTCCTTTTCCTTCACTTTTCCTTTCTCCTTCCCTTAAACATCAGGGCATCTCCTGAAATACGGGTCCAATTTCAATGAACAAGTTTACAGAATAGCCTTTAAAATGATACCATTTTTATTCATCTTCATTAGTCATTTAGTTTTTAAAATCGATCGTAGCAAATTTTAAGTAGGTGATTCCATAGTTTTGCTCGCAAGTGTAGTTCTAGAGTTTTGAGAATTCTAGAATCTTGAAAATTTGTTTAGTAATCATATTAGGCTCGGCGAGTCAGCTTGTTTTTTCTAAAAAAAATAGATAGTGTAAGTAAACAAAGGCATACTCCGTAAAATAAGTATTCAGTACAAATACCGGCTTCATAATATTACGCCCGTAAAAATAAACTCAAAGGCCTCTTTAAATTTAAAATTTTCGGGCCTTCCTCGTACAAGAAGCTTTCCGGCCGACGCCGTCTAAAGTTAACAAGGCTGGATCATATAATTTGGGAACACGAAATACCTCCACTTTGCTAGAGCAGCTGTTCCGCGAACGTTTGAAAATAACAATTTTCACATTTAATAATAACAGTTAATAGGCTATAGAAGGTCGCGTTTATAATTTATTGGGCGGATTTATTGTACTAACAAGGTTCTTAGATGGGCTCAACGTCAGAAATAACAGTAATTTGAAAATTGAGAAGGGCCAGCTAAGTAAAATGTTTGGAATTGATCCTCAATTAGTTTCTAATTAAGCAGTCCAATTTTTTTCATGAGAGTTTATTAAAATAACATTTTCATAATATTATGGTGAACGATTAAAATATAGATTTAAATAAAATCAAGAGTTTATAACAATGAGTACGTAAATGTAGCTATACTTTAATAATGAAACAAAAACAATGACATTAACATCATATCTTCATCATAAAGCGATATAAGCTTTTTAGAATTCTGATAATCCATTCAAAATAAACTCGGTTATTCGAAGAGCAATCAAAGTATAGGTATTACAAGAATGTAGTTTTAAATCTCAATAATAAAATAAATATAAAGAAATATGTCTAATAATTCAAAAGGTTTCCATACATATGGAACTATCATGTTAAGCCTCTTAGTAATACATGCATGAGTTAATATAAGATTTCGACTAGAGAATTCTCGACGCTTCCTTTAATACTAAGTCCAAGCGAGTGAACTGTGATGCCTTAGTAATTCGTGATACAAATTCGGTACGGTATGCACTTACCAGTGGAAAATAACAAGTGCTAGTCAAAGTCGTCGCAATGTATGCGATTTTAGACATGGGCATAGTATGCGATGGCGCCTGCGGGAACACCAGGCAAGTTATTCAGGCCAAAAGTCAGTCACGAAGCGCTCTTCCGACTTCTGCTCTCCTGGTATTACCGTTTATTACTTTTTAATGGTATTTTGAAATCTTCATGTAAGTATTTTGTTTTGTTTCATTTCATTTTGTTTTCAACTTATCACCATATAGGTACTTACTCTATGTTATCACCCATTAGTACAGGTACTTTTTATAAGTGAAGTCCTAGATTTCGTTTCAGTTTATAATATAGAGCAGAAATATGATTACAATATAATTCTACAATACTTACGAATAATAGAAGTAGGGCAGTACATTTTTTGCAACTTCATTCAAAGACTTACTATTATAAAAAATACCTTATAGTTTTGATGTTAACATCAAAGAACAATGACAGACATCTTTTATTCACAAAGGACGCTTTGAGTCATAGCCAAGTTTCACTTTTAAATATTACATTCAGATGTCATAAAGCATTTTGTTAAAAAAATATGTTGGTTCAGAGAAAAGTAGGGCAAAATGTAGTAAACGAGAGCAAAAGTATTCATATACAATTTACGCGAAGGACAACTCCTTTGTGAACAAAAGCGAAATCTTTGTTCATTATCATAAATTTTATAGCACAAATTGTTCAAACGAAACGGCAATAGTGTCGCATTGTGGAGTCAAGATAAAACAAGTGGACCATAAAGTTCCTGTTGTAAACATTGTTTATAAAACAATCCTAAAGGCGGAAACGGGAACGAAACTTTTGCTCGAAATTCGGCACCAGCCTTTCGGCTTCCTTAAATTGTTATGGCGGTAATAAGCTGGGGGTATGTGACTTTTATTGCTAGCTCGTTCTCTTGAGTTTTTGGGTACACCATTTTGTCACCGACACAATTACCGGGTGCCGTGTACACTCTGCTACAGATATTGATACATTAATCATGATATTAATACAAAAGGGCGGAGTCTGAAAATTATTAAAACGAATATAAATATTTACACAAGTTAGACATAAAAACGTAACAAGGTCATTTGGTTTAAATATCATACAAATGCATAATAATTGCTTTCATGTTGGTCTAGTCACTAGTGGTTAACATGTACGACTGAGGCCGACGAGGTCCTGGGTTCGAGTCCTGAGACGAGCCTTAATTAGGTATTGGGTTTTTCTGAACTAGCCCGGAACTAGGAAGTAGGCGGTGTTTTAACCCCGTGCCTCGGAGAGTACGTTAAGCCGTCGGTTCCTCTCTCTCCTATGAGAGTGGAGGCCGATGCCCAGCAGTTGGACGTTAATGGGCTGTAGTGGTGGTGGTGGTGGCATAATAATTAATTATTTTTAATGTATGTGTACTTTAGTAATTATCAGCAAACTGTGTAACCTTTGCATTATTAGAAATTGATTACGTACTGTACGTACTGTACGAGTACATCAATTGCGAAATTGGTAGGTAATATAAGGAGGTATTTTCTCAGGCAAATCTTTAATCACAGATTTTTTTAAGCGACCCGGTATCCCCTGCAGTGCCTACAGCGCCGGACAAAATACGGAGCTTAGGCGTTTCTCCGAGAAGATCTAAAATTTGTTTGCCTTTTAGTCAGCCATCGTAAAATCCATACTTATAATATTATAAATGCGAAAGTATGTATGTCTGTCTGCTACGCTTTCATCCACGCGGTCACCAAAAAATCTTAATCCACGCGGATGATGTCGCGGACATCATGTAGTAGTTTATAAATTGTAATTGATGCTGTCTGTACAATTATTATTATGACATAAATTATTGTTAGAACCCATTTGTAATACCTACCTTAAATAAAGTCTTTTTCTTTTTTTAACCACTACAAGTTAGCCCTTGACTGTGATCAATTTATGAATCAAAAGTCCATATTTGCCTAGTGCAATAAACCCACTAAAAGTAAAATACTTTAAAGAAAATGATGATACTTCTAAAGTTTTAACAAAAAGTATAGACATAGCTTGCTTCCTACAGACAAACAAATATATTATTTTCATCCCGGAAAATCAAAGATTTCCTTCGGACTCTTAAAAATATTCAATCCATGCAAATGAATTCACGACCATCATCTAGTGAAATAATAAATAAACAAAATAATTAACAGAACATTAAATCGCTAATTTTCATCTTAATCAACTTTCGCACGAATACGCTTCTCATAATTGAAGGAATCCACTGCTCGCCGAGTTTCGTTTTAAGAACTCCTCCTTTAGACAGGCAAATACAAAAGTAAAATGGAAATCAATTAGTTAGTTAATTCTCCTCTTTATTACAAGGCGCTCAGAAGGCTCTACAAAATTGTCGTTAAACCGTGTTACGTGTAATTAATTACCTCCATCTAATACTTCTATTTCAGCCATCGATATACAATATAATCATAGAAATAAATATTGCTACGTAGTAATTAGTTTCGAAAATAACAAAAAAAAAATCTCAATGTATTTTATTTATGCTTTTAGAACATTGTGTTGAAGCGCTGACCGTTGCGATTTTAGGACTTTACTACAAATAAGTTATTTAATATTGATCGATATACTTATCTAATAACTGAAGCAGTAATAACAGCTGTTTCTTATAGTTTTATGTATGCCCGCGACTATTCGTCCACGTTAATTGAGATTTTTGGGTTCCCGCGGAACTCTTTAATTTTCCGGAATAAAAAGTAGCCTTTGTGTTATTCCAGACTATAATCTATCTCTGTGCCAAATTTCATCCAGATCCGTTCAGCCGTTGGGGCTGAACGGATATATACCTATGTAAGATTGTAATCTAACTAGCGATTTTGTAAACTGTCGACAAATTACAATTTAACACATTACTTTTCGGTAGATTGTAATCTGTTAGGTATATTAATCTGATAAAACCTAATTATTTATGTAGAACCCTAACCTAACCTACAAGAAAGAAACAAGAACACGTAAATACAATGAATATTAAATTTAAAAAAATTACACTCGGAACATTGAATGGTTCACAATCTGTCGACAGTTTACAATATCGCTAGTTAGATTACAATCTTACATAATATATATTTGATATATTTGATGATATTCAGTATTCAATAACACCTAACTACAATATATACCCTGCTATATTTTGAGTGGGCTTCCGGCCGTGGCTAGTATGGGTTTAATACTACCACACCGCTTACAGATTAGCCCGCAACCATCTTAGACTGCATCACTTATCACCACGTGAGATTGTTAAGTTAAGGGCTAATTTGTAGTGTAATCAATAAATAGTAAGATCTACTGATAGTATGGGAGCAATTTACCTAGTTCTAGCCATGTGCATTCTTTGGTTTTCTATATCAACATTCCCAGGACAATAAAACGCTTTCAGATTATGATATGAAACGTTGAAAGCTAATTTCTCTCGTAATAAATCTGAGACTTGTTAATTACCAGCCGCCTTTGAAAGCAGTCGTAAAAGACTTTCTATTGTTTTAGGCGCCTAGCTACTACAAAAGATATCCGCAGATATTGAGTAAGTCTTGAAATTCAGAGAGATATCTTTACTAGAGGAGTAAACCTCATACATCAGACGACTTAACGGGTAAGGCATTTTTAAGCCATATCCAGTACCACCACCAACACCACTACAGCCCATTAACTTCCCTCTGCTGGGCACAGGCCTCCACTCTCATAGGCGAGAGGGAATTAGAGCTTAGACCCGCTACGCTGCTCCAATGCGGGTTGGCGGGCTTTATCGACTATTATCATGTTAGTGATAATAACCGGGACCGACGGCTGAACGTGCTCTCCGAGGCACGGGGGTGAAATACCGCCAAGTTCCAAACTCCGGGCTAGTACTGAGAATTTCTAATCAGAAAAACTCAACACTTAATTATGGCCTGACCCGGGACTCGAACCCGGGACCTCATCAGCCGCAGTCGAACATGATAACCACTAGACCAACGAGGCAGTCCTCGTCCAATACTCAGTTCTAATGAGGTTATTATCTACTACTATCTAAATACTATACCTAGCGCTATTTTTGACAGATAAAAAGCAGTACCTTATTCAGAAAAATCATGGCTTCTATTGTCTATCATCTTGAAGCCATTTTGATGTCCATATCAACCTCTAGTAATCATCATACGCATGACATCTCTGTGCTAATAATGAGATGTCTCCAAAGGCGTGCGCGTCGTCGTATTGTAAACAAATTTCACTAGAAAATTGCTTAAGTAGCTTCACTGAATGTAAAATGCTTATAAAAATTCCGGCGTCGTCCGCGGCGCTCGTCTTACGCTTATTTCATTAGGCGTGCTCAAAGGAAAATATGACAATTTCGTTAGGGGAATTAAAAGTTACCTGCTTTTAGATGAACGGCTTTAGATTCGAACAAACAGACCGCGTGGCGTAAGCGCGTCGCGATGAGAACGTGAAACCCGACTCTTTAGGTTTAAAGCAAGTGGTATCTATTCTAGTATTATTGTTTTGCATGATCGATTATGTATGCTGAGTGTGGGCACAGTATTGGTATCTAGTGGGTAAATGATAATGACAGTGTGTAATGACACAATGAGTTAGGTATTCGATCCCGCGCGGTTGGCTAAGCTCTGTGAAGAATAGCCGCTGTTGTTGAATCCGGTGTCATTTCGTATACTTATTATGCTCGCGTTGAGTTTGACGCCATGCTGTTTGAGCCACGAATGCATCCCGCTTCCATCGCGCGTTTTTTGTGTTTCAGGCTTTAGATGAACGGCTTAACTAGAGTAATTTTCTCTATCTCGAGTCCAGGACTCATCATTAGGCAGGCCGCAGAGCAAAACTTTGAAAATAACATTGAAGTTCTTAAGTCGTGACTATTCCTTTATTCTCAGCTTTACTTAAAATAACTTTAGATTGCGGATTCATTTCGGTTTCCTTAGGGCGATAAAAACTAATTGGTTAGTTTTGAAGTGACTCAGTCATAATTCATAAGTTATTACAAGTGCTATAATTTGGGTATGTTTGAATAGCGAGAATCTTGTATTCTTTTTAACCGACTTCAAAAAAAGGAGGAGGTTCTCAATTCGACTGTATGTTTTCTTTTGTATGTTTGTTACGCGATTTCTCCGCCAATTATGAACCGATTTTGATAATTCTTTTTTTGTTTTTAGGTTGGTACTCCAAAAAATGTTATTATAGAACTACATTAACTCTTGTATACATAATAAATTAAATTATTTTTTACTTTTTAGTGTTTGTGGTTTTTGAAGTCGGTTTTTTTTTTTTTTGGATTTTTTTTTATTAGGGTTTCCCATCACCCTCTAGTTAATCCCTTACGGGGGACATTTTATCTCCTACCTACATTATGTAAGAAACTCCTGTACAAAATTTATTGGAAGCGACCTTGTCACATTCGCAACACTAAAGTTATTTATTGAAATGTAATTGTTATTTCATTGAGTTAATCTCACCTAAGCGTTCATCAGTCTATACCTATATGAGATAATATACTTATGTATGGTAAAATAGGCGTTGCCTTGCGCTAGGGGCCGTCAACGAAGCATAACCTATGCCGTTTTTGTACGATAACGAGCTCTCAAACTACATATTATTATGGCGTCGCTATGTCAGGCCTACGTCAAGTAACATCCGCCCCACATTTCGACATTTCTTATTAATTATCTGCTATCAATTTAATTTAGATAAGGTTCTAATTTAGAGCGAATTAAATTCAGATAGAACCTTGTCTTGACGAGTAATAGGGGATAAGTAAACAGTAACAAATGATAACTAAATGTTTTCATGACAGTTTAATACCGATGTGGGTCAGTAGCTTGATTCGGTAATGATAATTACGGGGAATGTGAACGGGTAAAGAAAAGGAAAGCACCTGTTTGTAAAAAAATTAAGCTGATTGATGCAATAGAGTTCCGTATAATGCAGGTGACAGCTATAAAGATGCTAAATATAGCATATATATAACTAGTGGTTCGCCCCGAACTAAGACCTCGCGGCGCCATCTATTGACATAAATGTGAAGTTCTGTTAAAAATACTGAAGCTCATTAAAAATTAAATAATTCCGTTTCCTTACAATATTTATCTAATTTTAGTATTTGTTGTTCAAGTACAGGATATAATTGAAATAATTGATCAAGTTTCAGGCTCATTTTAGATTCTTTTTTTTTTTAATTTAGAGTTCTGAGGTCATCTTTGGACGTTAGAAAATCACCACTTTGAAAGCCCCCCATTTCGTCAATTTTGGGGGAAAAATAAAAAAAAAATATTTTTGGACTCTATTCCTAATTATCTTTAAAATGATATACCGCAACCCTATGTAACTTTATAAAAAATATTTTACTTCGCATTCGCTTCTATGAGAGCCCCCCTGAAATAAAGATTTTTATTATTTTTTAAGCCATATTCGGCGGGAGGCCATTGGTTTACATATTATATTTAAAGCTGAAGTAATTGCGTTCAGTAATTCAGAAGTTATAATGCTCTGACAGACGGACGGACGGACGGACGGACAAGTGCCAATTCACCCAAGTAGACTCAGAGACCTTCGCTTCGCTCGGTCAATAATGTATAATATTTTATTAAATTATTTTTTAGATCAATGGAAAGTAGAGATAAAAGAAGCTATCACAAAGCTGTATAAAAATAATATTACCCATGTAATCCATCTTACTAATATTATAAATTCGAAGGTGTGTCTGTCTTACCGTCTCTCTGTCTCTCTGTCTGTTACGCTTTCACGACTCATCTGTTAAACCGATTTTGATGAAATTTGGCACAGGGATAGGGTGTATCCCGGGGAAGTACATAGGCATATTTTATCCCGGAAAATTAAGGGGTTCCCCTTAAAAAAATTTAATTCACGCGGACGAAGTCGCGGGCATCATCTAGTTATTCATATAATAATTGTTTAATTTAGGTTTATCAGTAATCAAAGCAAACAATTTTTATTGGAATTATTTAATTCAGATTAGCGAACTTATGAATAAATGCATCTCTTCCTTTTGATGGTTTAATTTAAACGGAACTCTAAATGTTTCGTATATTTTAAGACAATCATTAATGTATTTTTAAGTAGTTATCCGCGCTTTGATTGATGGATTGTTTGTGTTATAATTTATTCCATTGATAGCAAGGATTTTAAAACACAAAACAGAGGGACTCGATTAATTCTAGATTCAGTTCATTTTGGATTCAATTTGTTTGATTGATGTGATGCAATGCTTACTAAATGAGTTTTTTTTTTCCACTACAAGTTAGCCCTTGACTGAAATCTCACCTGATGGTAAGTGACGATGCAGTCTTAGATTGAAGAAGGCTAACCCGTTATGGGTTTGGCAGTTAGGTATATTAAACCCATACCCCTAATCGGTTTCTACACGGCATCTTTGCCGTTAGGGTGTTAACGGCTGAAGCCTCCCACCAGTCCAGACCAGACCAGACCCTGTTGGGAATCGTATCTGGGACCTCCCACGTTAAGACAATAGCGCTCAACACTGCGCCAGGGAGGTCGTCAATGTATGAGAATGATATTTAAGTTTTTTTTTCTTATGTTGTCAGAATGCAACATTTGGTGGACATTGTTTATTGGGATATTTTTTTCAAGCAAGGGGAGAAACTCCAATAGATATTCTATTCAAACATGATACCAGTGACGTAAACTAAATCTATGCAAATAATAATATTATATACCTACCTACATCTATCCGTCCGTCTATCCATCTGTCCGTCTGTCTGTCTGTCGTTCCCTTTTCACGTCCTATCCTTTGATATAGTATAAAGGTGGCTAGCTTAACATTAATTAAATGAAAGTCTGTAAAATAAATGCTGGCAATTAGCGTATTCTAAAGTTACCCAATAATAAATTCCACAGGGAACAAAGCATAGAAAGCGATCGAAACTAATCTCTTTTGTTTAAATTTTGTGTACGAGCCAAATCTAAATAGAATCTGGAATCAAGCGAGAAATTAATATAGGCTTATTTGCTTCAAGCTAAGGCTAGTATTACATACGACTCATACATCGGTATTCGATATTCAAATTTTGATATGATGTTCGAAATGGAAATAAGCTAATGACTCGAAACATACCAATTACCATTGAAGGAATCTATAAGTACCTATATTCTACTTTATTTTTTTAACTCATATTTTCAGATTGAAACCATTACATCTTTAAGCGAAGCGATAATGATAAATGAACTCCTTAATTTTCCGAGATAAAAAGTAGTCTATATCCTTCCCCGGGATTAAAACTCTATACCAAATTTCATCATAATCAGTTCAAAAGATGGGCTGTTAAAGCGTAGCAGACAGACAAACACACTTTCGCATTTATAATATTGGTATGGATAGCATTGATATACTTGTAGTTTCCATCTTCTACATTTGCCGCCGTGATCCCGTATGAGATTTTTTTAAAAATAATATTATAATAAGTCGAAAAGTAGGTAATTTAATTTTGGTAGGCTAAAGTTTGTATCAGTTAAAATATACTTACATTGATAGAACTTAATACAAGGTCTACTCGTCTTCTGTTTAAAACAATCAGTAGAAATCAGTGTCAGTAGAAATCTGTATAGTATGTCAAAACACATTTAAATCTTCTTTGTTTGTTTTATTTTCTTTACAGCAAATAAACCGTATAAGTCCGACTATCCGTTTATTTTGCCTTCAAGCAATTAGTTTGTAGTTCTGGGATTAATTGCACCATAAAATACGCACTAAACGTAATTTGCATTCAAAAGGGCCATTAGGATGCGTCTACATGTCCTGGACAATGGGGGACTGCGCCTACGTAGAACCTGTACAAAAGATCCACCGGGTTTTAGTGTTGAGATTCGCTTTTTCCTTTGAAAAGACGAAAATTGATTGAATGACAAATTTGTACCTACTTCAATCAATTTCAATTAAAGTGCAGTTATAGTATACACCAGTATTTATTTTTACCGTTTGATGTTAGGTGTTTTTTCTCAGTAACAATTTCTATAAAGTTTACAATTTACATGACCAAATTATTCTCGTTTTGTTTAAGTAGCAACTAGCAAAGAAGTTTTTGTTTCGAATTTCCTCTTTGAACGGCTTAAGTTTACCACTGAGATTTACCACATACCACATATACACTGAGGTTTTACAAAAAATATGCCAATAACAGACATTATCAGCATTTAAATTAAATGTAAAATAATTTTGGGTGGGAAATAGGATCTCGGTGAAAATATTTATGAAACTTTCTTTAATATTTACTATGCATAAACAACGAATAAAAATTTAAGTGAAACAAACAATTAGTTACGTGCCAATGAGCGTGATTAAAATTTTATGCCACAATAATCACGAACTCATTTAAGCTATTTATTACAGTCGACAAAAGCCACTAAATATTTACTGTGTGGACGACCAAATACAAAATTTAATCCATAGAGAATTTTAGATACATCATACAACATGCCTATTCATTACTTATTTATTTTATTTTACACACCTTAAGACAAAGCATTTAAAATGAACAAAAAGATATAGGTAAGTAGATATATTAATTTATAGACTAACTAAATGATGCCCGCGACTTCGTCCGCGTGAATTAAGTTGTTTTCATTCCCGAGGGAACTCGGATAAAAAGTTGCATATGTCCTTCCCCGGGATACAACCTATGCATGTACCAAATTCCATCCAACACGGTTTAACAGGTGAGCAGTGAAAGCGCGGCATACAGACAGACACACTTTCGCATTTATAATATTAATATATGGATATAACTAAAGGTCCAGAGGATTTCAAAGATTATTCGTACGTAGCATAAATAAATTGTCAAAATATTTTGAGTATTTAAATTGTGATTGATTCATAGGATTAATTGAAATTTTTTAGGGGCCCCATGGAGTCCATGACAACTTATTTGTGGATAAATTAATAAGGGCAGGTTACTTATTACTATATGCAGCCTCACAAAATAAAATATCCATTCATGTAGTATATCCTTATCCTGTTGTTTATTGACTGACTTGATTATGTATCTATAGATTAAAGCAAATTAACTTCAAAATCTCACTGAAAAACCCTCTACAAATCTGTTCTTAACCATTTAAATGGGATACCTTTAAGTCAAGTAGCAAGAGGCATCCTTTCGCTAAATTGGACAGATACAGCTAAAGACTCGCAGGTAACCTGGGCTTTCTTCTATTCAATTGAAGCCAAGCGCCGTTTATTTTACTACAAATTGTCTCTATTTTATGTGCCTGTCTTAAATTCAAGTAAGGCTACTGCGAATAAATTCCGCCAGAACAAAATAGTTTTTCGTAGTTAGTAAATATTTTTGTCTTATATAGCACCGGATAATGGGAGGTCGAATGTTTTGTTAGAAGATAAGAATATTAGATAAATGTACTATCAAGATGATATCTAAGCAATATCCTTTTTGAGATATATTCGATAGTTCGTATCTTTGATTTTATTTTCTTTACTTATTTTTTTTATATCTTACTTCTTACTAATATTATAAATGCGAAAGTATGGATGGATGTATGGATTTTTGTTACTCAATCACGCCCCAACGGCTGAACGGATATGGCTGAAATGTGGCACAGAGATAGATTATAGTCTGGAATAGCACATAGGTTACTTTTTATCCCAAACAATTTGAGAGTTCCCGCGGGAACCATAAAACCTCAAACCACGCAGACGAAGTCGCGGGCATTCGCTAGTGAGTCAATATACGCAAATTATTTTTGGTGAACCAGAGCAAATATATTTCATTAAATTACCAATAAATCAAGTAGGTATTTCTATAATTTAAAATTAATGTATGCTGAAAGTTTACCGAAATCTTAATTAGTTTTGGGAAAATATAAATGGATTCGAGATAACGACATTTAATATGAGACTAAATAAATCAATGTTTACTTCACATCTTAAGCACGAAGATGGTATCGACATCTGAATCGATTTTTTATGCAAATCGGACATTCAGTGGCAAAAACCAACACTGAAGCGCGGTATTTAGTTAAAAGGTATCGATTTGCATAATCGACGTATCCACAGGTGCAAAGGCAAACGCAATTGATTTAAGTTCTTTCCCAAGTGACAAGGGGTCTTTAAGGCGTATAAGGTATTATGTGGCTATTTTTTATTTTTTGAATCCCTGAATTGGCAGGACACGAGATCTCACGATAGGCATTTGCTAAAAATCAGTTTAATACTTTATTTGCCTTTAGTACTTTTGAGGGATTGCTGAATGTACTGAATCCGTTTTATTTTTATTCTTCAATGGAATCACGTCTCTAGCTCTTGTCGTGCAGAGACTGTATGTGCATATCGCTTTTTTGAATGTTATACTTTTGCAAGTAGAATAGCTAATTAATTTCTCATTTAGTTTTACAGGTCATTTTACGACGCTATCGTTGGTACAACTGCTAAATGATCCAATGCCGAATGAAACTCTCCTGCAATCATACTAATATTATAAATGCGAAAGTCAGTTTGTTTGTTGGTTTATTGGTTTGTTCTTAAATCACGCCGCAACGGAGCAACGGATCAACGTGATTTTTGGCATGGGTATAGGTATAGTTGAGGACCTGGAGAGTGACATAGGCTACTTTTTATCCCGGAAAATTGAGGAGTTCCCGCAGGAATCCAAAAAAAAATATTCCACACGGACGAAGTCGCGGGCATCAGCTAGTACGTTATATCTGGGAAGTGGGAGCTGCTTGCGTCCAAACGTCCTCCGTTCGTCCACCTGATCCAATACTACGTTTTCTGGTGATATAAGGTATTATGAAAACACTAATGTTAAACGTAAATTATTTATATATAAATCATCAAAAAGAACTACCACATCTACACAAATATTTGAACACAAGTCCCATAAACAATATTCAATTGACAGATTCATGTTAACGATAACTATATTTGGTAACGTCGAAGATCTGCAAACTCATCTATTATACATAACGCCCTCAAATCCGTAAGGAATAGACGATATACGTAGCTCTAAAAGAATATGCAATCGGTACTGCTTAAGGCGAGTCTCCCACGTCGCGTGATCTTTGGCAGCGATGTAAAAAGTGCTTAGGTTTAAACCTAGATTTTGTTACTCTAGAATAGTTCTAGGCATAGCTATATATGATGTATTCAAGGTAAAAAACATATTAAGACAACATATTCTAGAAACGAAGATAGTTAAATTTTATAATTTTTTTTGGCCATGTTAAGAATAGGTTGGGATATATTGAATTGCTCAAAAATTATAAAATGACTTTGAATGTATGCTTAACCGCAGCATACGCAAAACCAAAACTTTTTGTAGTTACTTTATAGGCAACGGCATGTTTTATATGCAAAAAAATAATGCCGTGTGGACCCAGTCTTGGAACCATGCCCTCGATTGTCAATAAGCAAGATGCAATTCGTGGGTATAATTATGAAACCAGTTATCCAGATAGATAGGGTTATTTATTGCCCTGGAATTTGTTCTCCGTAAAAATGCCATCCACAGAGTTCACGCGATTTGGATACTAAAACCGACAAAATTAATTGGCACATTGATGTATAATTTTAGTAGGTACCTAAGGCACACCATAATTAAATTTGACTTAGAAGAATTGAAATTAAAATCATTGGCGTTCATGTAAAATATAATGTAGCTATCGTTTTTTTAATATTATGAACACAAATGATTAATAATTAAATTATGAGCTCTTGAAAAGGATTGTCAGAAAGATCCAACTTCGCTTTATATCCATACAATTTTACATGAATCACAAATAATCTATATTTCGTGCGGGACACCTGCAAGCACTATAGCTAAACCCAATTAAATACATCTTGATATTGCACCGACTGATCATTACGGACAGACAATAACTCGCTAATAGTAACATTGTCAAATTCAACTAAATCACCGTCGTTCTATTTTGATCCTTCTAGAATTGTAGTAAAGGCGTTTGTAGTATGTGTATATTAATGCTTTAGTCGTAAGATTTGCTTACTGTACTTGCTTGTTAGGAGACTCTATTTACGAAGCGAGGTGCTAACTCACTACGTGCAAGATTACTAGTGGCTTGCTCTTATTCAGGCGACAGATTACGTTTCTTAGAAACTGCCATTTTGCTCGTTATGAGTTGTAAGGTCGCAGCTAGTTTTATAAACGGATGTAAAATGCAGTTCAAAATGTTGAAGACAGGTGTATAACTATTAACTATCAATTCTATATATTGTAATTCTATTTATAAGCCATAATGAAACTGTAATGTGTCAGTTTGACTACATAGATGATGCCCGCGACTTCGTCCGCGTGGATAAAGTTTTTTCAATTCCCGCGGAAACTCGTTAATTTTCCGGGATAAAAATGTAGTCTCCGGGATACAACCTATCTCTGTACCAAATTTCATCAAAATCGGTTGAACAGGTGGGCCGTGGAAGCGTACCAGACAGACAGACATACACACTTTCGCATTTATAATATTAGTATGGATTATTTTATAGCGTTATTATCCATACTTCTATACTTATATTATAAATGCGAAAGTGTGTCTGTCTGTCTGCTACGCTTTCACGGCCCATCTGTTCAACCGATTTTGATGAAATTTGGTACAGTGGTAGATGGTATCCCGGGGAAGGACATAGGCTTTTTATCCCGGAACATTAAAGAGTTCCCGCGGGAATCAACAATCTTAATACACGCGGACGAAGTCGCGGGAATCATCTAGTTATAAATATAGATTATAATAGCTTTACCTACCTAAAATTATCATGAATTTTACTCTTGCACTTTGACGGTTCACATACAGGGCGCTCAATTTTCAACAAAATAATACAGTTTCAACAATATTTATATCTAGATGATACCTTGCGTGGTTTTATTTTTAAATCTCTTGATGATTTAAGGAACTTTTTGGTGTTCCGGGCAAAAAGTCTATTCTTCGTCCGTCTTCGGAATGCAACTTACCTCCTTACAAAATTTTGTCAAAATCGGTTCATCTAATGGGTCATGAAAAGGTAATACAAGGACAGACACAGCTATCCCAATGCATGTTAGAATGACCATCCGACATAATTTGCTTAATAAACGTAGACGAGTAGTGGTTATGTGCTTGACCCATAGATTTATTATTTTACGCGAAGCGCGCGAACCCAATACTAAATCTGTGGCTTGACCCAATAATTGTTGCTGGATAGCAAAGCACAATCATTGGTACAACGCTTTAACCCAATTTTTTCACGTGTAATGATTGTGCTGGACTTCAAATTGCATACCGGTAAGCACAGGCAACGTGATGATAGTCCGATCTTGGACAAATTAACCACGGGACGCGTGATATCGGCCATATTTGCCTTACCCCTCCAGCCGCGAACTCTGGCAGTTTTGACATAAATTATGATATTGTGTTGTCATAGTGTTTTTTGATGCACTATTGTAGTGTCAATAATTGGGCAGGAAAATGACAAGGCATTCTCCGCTCGCTCCGTAAAAGTTAGTCGAACGCTGTGGTCGAACGTGATTTCATACAAGTTTATTACGTTTCTTATTACGTGTTCATTGCATCCGATAGATGGGGGTTGACAAATAGTATAATATAAAGTAAGTACTTAAAATATAATATCTTTGGAGGTAGAGGATCGTGCGTGGTAGCACATTTTCGAAGAAACCAATCACCAGCAGTAACACACATACCCACCTGCTGTTAAAGAATGATGAAAATACAATAAATATCATTTTTTCGACAAGAAAAGTTCACGCTGTATACAGAACTATCGCAACATTTACGTATATGTATAAGAAACTAGTTCATTAATTAAACTCACCCCGTTGCCGTTATTATCAACACCTGTTCTTGAAAAGCGCTTAATAATGGCGTCAGGCGACAGCTTGGGGCGGTCGACGGAGCTTTGAAAGCCGGGAAATTAAAACCATACACTGAAAAGTACTAATGAAAAATATTTTACCCTCATTATAGTTACGGAACAGTCAGATTTGACGACATTGGTCATGTTTGCTGGCAACTGAAATGAACAAGATGACAACTCTATACTTTCTCACTGAATAAATATTTTAAAAGTCTGTCGACACCAATCCATATTAGGTCTAGCCGGAAAATTATATTTTCGTCATGGTAATTATCGCGAAGATCTGAATATTATTTCATAATAAGTAATATTTTTTTACATAATTGTAACAGATACTCGTATAATACATTTATTGACTCGAAGACAAAGTAAAGCTGGTAAGTCCTGCGCCTGATATCATTCGATAATAAATAAATACTAATTATGTATCTCTATCTAAGTTTTTTATTTATTTATCAACATAATCTAAAAAAAATATTTATTTTTATAAATTAAAATCTAAATTAAATCTAAATTAAAAAACTAAAAACTAAACATTAAAAATATCATCTATGCCTCTGCAATAAGGCAATGTGCCTAGAACGCTGGCTGCGTTACCTCGTTGAATAGCCAAACTTATATGTTGGCCGAGATAACTGCCAGCCCGCCGGTGACTTGCGGACTCCGTGAGACGAGAAGATAGATCCTTAAAAAAGGATCTAGCATCTTCGCCCCACGACCCCATGGTTTCAACACCAAAAGGCACAAAAATTAAATTATTTTCTATAATTTCATATTTGCGGTTCTTGGCTCTTTCTGCATTAGTGGCCGTAATGAGTAAGTTTATTATATTTATATTATATACAAATACAAATGGCGCCTTAAAATTTTCTATTATTAATGATAGCTTATATCGTAGAAAGCTACGGTAGCAATAAGCGGTAACCTAAGATAATTAAAAACCTGCGATAGTAAAAACTTTTATTTGTATAAGTAATATATAAATAAATAATTACTATCGCAGTAATTAGTAGGTATATATTAATTACTAACACAATATGTGTGTGGCCGAATAAAAATTTAAATTCCGACGAAAACGCATCCACTATTCTGAGCAAGCTAATTATAAGCAGGTAATCCGAATCGATTCAGTTAGGTGCTTACGCAATCGAGTTCTCGATTACAGTTCGACGTTGGTATCGCCTTCTCTGAATCGATGTTACTTCGAAAAGATCGACTGATTCCTTAATTAGTTGCTTATCAAGATCGACTTTTCGGGTCGGAGGACTCATTCGTATAATAAAACTAAATTTAAGAATATATTCAAAAATAAATCTTTGCAATCTCTCATCTTTATTTATTTCGATTTAATTTTGGAATTTACTAGATCACTATAATTTATTTGCTCAAGTTGGATGGCTATCCGTTTAAACTATGTTGTTGTCTGGGTTTCGATTTACTAGACATCATTCCACATAATATTATTATATTTTGCACAAGTAAGTATATTATGTGGAGACAAACTACAAAAATCATAGGTGCAAAATCGATGACGTAAAATAACCACGTTTATGAAAATAATTGAATAAATCAATTTTAAAAGAATTAATATAGATAGTTAATAATTATTAAATACTGTACAAAATAAGTGACATGATGAACACTGTCTTTTTAGTTACCAGTTGACGTCTTATGTTTCCAGCCGACTTACACTAAATTTTACCGGTGGTCGAGATACCATCTCAAAGCTTACAGTATTTGCTTCTGTGAGCAGTTGACAAAATGCCTACTGATTTATAGGGAAACACTACTCCATGCAATTACCAATCTAAAACACTCAGATCTAGAGTTTAAATTTGGATGAAAATATAGGTAAATTGAAAGTGGGTACCCATTTTAAAGCTGAACGAATGTCATGCGCAAGTATTGATGTGCATTTTATTAGAAAACCGAATCGTAATACGCATGAATGATTAGACGAGATGTGTATTAGCCGAGACGTATGAGTAATTTCCTTGGTTCATCGCTATGTATTAAAGTGTTTGATGTGACATTAGGAAATTATTTTTGACTGATCTTTGATTTTATGATTAATGTAATAAATAAAATTTAAAGTTAAGATGTGAACTACTAGGGACCAAAATTAAACGAGTGAAAATAGAGTGTAATTGCACAGACTCACATCAGGGCAAAACGTGTTTCGAAGATGTTTGCCGCACTGTCCTGTTTTGTCCTGTTCGGTTTGGGACCACCTCGAGAGCTTCCTCTAAAGACTGATAGAAAAAAAATCAAATCGGTTCAGAAACCACGGAGATATGCACCTACATACATTAAAAAAAAAATACGCGCCGAATTGAGAACCTCCTTTTTGGAAGTCGGTTAAAAAAATAAGAGACTTTGGTTCACCAATTTTGTTATGATTAGATGATCTTCGTGTTATTGTCAGGGTTGCCATCCAACTGGATGTACTGGATGAACTAAGTAGAGTTGCTTCGTTGACCCTAGTCAGTAAACTTACTGACTAGGGTCAACGAAGCAACTCTACTTAGTGAAATCGACTATAAATTATTGAGCTTTTTTGCAACAAGGCTATGCTATTACACAATCACATACATATTATCCAGTTAATTTTATGAAAATCGACTAAAAATTAACTTGACTGCTAAGATATATTCGTATTAAATTTAATATTTATCATTATATACAATATGTAACAAAAACCCTGTTGTTCCTTTTAGGTACGTATACATAATCATATAGGTGTACCAAAACTGAAAATCTTATTTAAAAAAAATCAAGTACTGGTCAGTTATTGTTCATAGTCAAGATAGCTTATAAAATAGACACATTAAAAAAATGTTTGTAACATCTGAGTCGGCTCGATCAAAAGCGAGCTCAAAGGATACGCCGCGCCGCCAACCTCTTTTACTAAGCCGCCGCGCCGCCCGCGGCTCGCTTCCTATCCTAGTTGTTAGTCGCTCGCGCAACCGAACGGACGTGCGCATTACGTTGCGAAATTCCGTGAAATGTCTTACAAGAATGAAGGATATTTTAAATGTTGATGTGTCTCTGGAGAAGTGACTGCAACTATGCAGAGGCGCGCAGACTTTAGCAGGAGCACTATGCTATTTCACGACGCTCAACATGTAACTACCACAGTGACAGTGCCCAACATCCGTTGGCGAAATAAAGTCCGATTCATCGGTACTATGGTACTACGACGCGTACGTGCAAATATCGCCAAACGGTGTGAGAAATGCATAGAGCTACAAGGCGGGCATATCGAGCAACATCTCCGTAATCGAAAATGTTGACATCATCATAAATTAGTGATACGATTAGATTACATAACTAAGTACTTAATACTTTTTCTAATAATTGAACGAATCACATTTTAAAAGTTGCAACTGTGTTAAACAAAAATGTTAACAAATTGGACGTTAAAAAGTTGTGTTCAGCACACAGCTGAGTGATCTTTGTGACTCGCGGGTGACACGTGACGAGTTCATGACCTCAGTACCCTCAGTACAGTGACCCTAGAGCGTGAACGGCTGCCGCCTGCCGACGGTCGGCACCTTTGATACGATTTGCTATCTCTCTCGCGCTCGCTCTGGCTCGCATCGCATAATATTGATTTAATATTTAATTTGAATATTTTAATTTAAGAGTTTTACCAAATAAGTTGATTTTTTATGTTTGAATATCGATACTGATAACGCAGCTCAAAGGGACAACAGGGTTTTTGTTACACAGTGTATATCATAATGTAATTTCCAGAAATCAAATTGTTTCTCTTGTTTAACAATCGCCTTGTTTTAAATATTCATACAACATGGGCTGAATAAAAAAAAACCCTAAAGAAAAGTAAATCACGCAGCCATTTTAAACAGTAGAGCTGGGGGCATAAAATAATACTACCAACTTGCAACATGAGCCTACTATGAAAATTTAATGGGCTATAGCCAGTAGTGACTGCAATAAAACAGGCACTGCCTTTAAACAATGTCAAAGTAAATCTATCGTAAAGTAGTAACAGCAGTTTAAGTAGCTCTGGATCGATGGGAATATTATTAAGGGTCGAGATTTCCGATTTCCCAACTCACTAAACTTGTCATATTTTTTTGAATGAATGCATTTTTTTAATTTTTTTTTTGACTACTAATAAAATTTTTTTTTGTGATTATTAAATTAGAGGATCTCCCAAAAGTCATACCCATGTCCCCTGATAGTTTTATGTTGAATAACCATAATAGAAAAATTTCACATTTCAGAATTTCATATAAATCCCATACTTGGACGCGTTTTGACGTTTGAAAAAAAGGTGCTGATTTGACTATTTGTCAAATACCCAATTAAAGCCGATAGCAAGTAATAGTTATAATTCTGTGACACTTCTTAGCTCTTTTAATTAAGCTTATTTTGAGTTGTTATCGTGAATGACGTTTGTGTAGAACGGAAAACATCTTGTAATTCACACTAAATATCGATATAGATAACCCCTCGCAGAACTGCAGCTCTGCACTTGACTTCTAATCACAGGAATGTACTAATTAATCCACGTAGATCGATAATTCAAAGGAAGCTATTAGTTTATCATTGTCCAATTATAGCAGGAACCACTTGAATACGCAATTAACTTGATCATTGATGAGGCTTGTATACACGGTTGAGTAGTTCGCATAATGTGTAAACTCACCTTAACTGTAGTAATTATCATATTAATTACAAAGTTATTATAGAGAGAATATGCCTGATTTATTGGTTGACATCGATCTCTACACGGCGTTACCTAGATCTGAAGTCATCTTTTTCTTAATCCAAAATAAATAAATCTCACCTGATCAGGTCTTTTGAGAGATGAGTAACAATATGCTTGTAACAACTCTATCTTTAATAAAGTCACCGTAAGATTGAAAAAACCTTTAGATTGTAATATAACTTGCGAAATTGTAATCTGTCGACAGATTACAATTTAACGTATTATTTTTCGGTAGATTGTAAACTGTTAGGTATATTAACCCGATATGACCTATACCTATAAGTGCCCGGTCTGCCCGGCCGCAGACCGGGCACTACCTAATTATTTATGTCGAATCCTAACTAACCTACAGAAAAGAGACAAGAAAACGTAAATACAATAAATATTTCAAAAATTGACACTCAGAACATTGAACGGTTCACAATCTATCGACAGTTTACAATTTCGCTAGTTAGATTACAATCTAACGGTTTTTGCAATATTACGGTGACATATATAAAAAAATGAACCCCTATTTCCCTCGGACACGTGTTTGTTTGGACCCCGGGATGGTTTATATTCACAATTGGACCCGGTAGGGGGCGCTGCAATCGGGTTAGAGGTTCAGGGCAGGACAAAGTCTGCTGGGCCCACTAGTCGTCTAATAAAATGTATACCAACGACAGATTACATTAATTATACTGTGCTGGATAGAAAGTGACTTAAACGTGTTTAGGTCTTTAAAAAAATGTATTCATTACTTGTGACTTCTGACTTGTTTGCAGAGTGGTGGCACCTAAAATATTGTTTTTACTTTCGCAGAGCTGTCCTCGCCATTTTTTTAAACAGTATAATTATTATTGCTGCTTACTAGATTTATCAATACTGGAATGAATCTAAATGGAAGCTATACTAATATTATAAATATGAAAGTTTGGTTGGATGTATGAATGAATCACGCCAGAACGGTTGAACGGATCTGGATGAAATTTTGCTCAGAGATAGATTATAGTCTGTAATTATACATAAGCTACTTTTTATCCCAGAAAATTAAATAGTTCCCACGGAAGCAGAAGTCGCGGGCATCAGATATAGTAGCTCTATAAATTAGATCAATTACCTGCTATAGATTAAAAATAATAGTTGCAAATACACTTGCTTACTTCTGAAAATGCATTCACAAAAATCACATAATTGCATTTGAGAGAATACATCCAACAAATTCCTTTGATTAATTATGAAACCAACAGTTATACCAAAGCCGCCGAACCATCTAAACAATATCCGAATGAGATTCCAAATGAAAACTGATTTCATTAATTACAAATATAGATTCAAATATAACTACCAGATACTTTATACTAGATCGTCGAATTCCAAAATTTTATGTGATGTTATGTTATTAAAGCTATTAAGGTTCGGTTCGGTATCATTATCTAAAATCATGCCACACATTAATTCTACTGTCATATGGGTCATTTTCGTCTGGTAGACGTTATAAAAATTGTCGGCTGTGCCCTTTAATACTTTCTATGTTTTTCATGTTGTTGTTTATTAGGGCTAGGAAATTGGTTTGAGACGTGTGTTAGTTAGTTGTTTCCAATATTGTTTAATGAGTTTCCTTTTTTAAGAAATAAAAAAAGCAAACTGACAATGGTTAAGTTTATTTTTATTTAGACATACGGGTAATTCACTATAATTTGATAATTTGTGTAACTCAATTTTTTTAAAATCTATGCAACAGCCAAGAAAAAGCGTTCTTTAAAGGTATATTAGTTGCGTTGAAGATGGATGCTGGAAAGGTATTCGGCTTTCGATCCCCGACAGGGTCAATTTGGGGATTTATCCCGGTCAGGTCTGGTGGGAGACTGCGGCGGAGGCTGGTTACTATTACCACCTTACCGGCCAAGACATGCTCCGCCAAGCGATGTCGTGTAGAAACCGATATGGCTTAAATAAAATATGGAATTTTCAACTCCGCATGCTAATCCAGAAATGGTTTGTGGGTAAGTTGAATAAGACAATTAAACCTAAATGAAAAAATCCTTGGTCCTAGGCCACACTATCCTGCACACGTCTTGAGGATTAATTATTAGCACATTAGTAGAAAATAGTAACAAAGCAATTATATTTAAAAAATTTAAATACATTTTATTTAATATAGCTCTTTCTAAGTATAAATTTCTCGTTAGCTAATATATAGGCGGTTGCTTTCTAGAATCTAGAATCATGTTACAAATTACAATTGATGCACTGGCGCAAAGTCTTCTCACAGCAGGTTGTGCGATATTTCAGACCTTACTGGCGCTTGCCCTTTGCCGTATCGTGTTCGTCGCATCAATACCGACATGCAATCATATTAGAATGGATATGACTTAAAATGCAAGAGCATAACATTATTGTTTCATCATACTATAGTATATGATTATAAATGCGATAGTGTGTTTGTTTGTTGGTTTATTGGTATGTTGGTTTGTCCTTCAATCACGCCGCAACGGAGCAACGGATCAACTTAATTGGCATGGGTATAGTTGAGGCTTGAGAGTGACATAGGCTACTTTTTATCTCGGAAAAATTAAGGAGTTCCCGCGGGAATCAAAAAAACTTAAACCACGCGGACGAAGTCGCGAGCATCAGCTAGTTATTTCATAAAGTTCTATATTTATTACGTAAGTAATTAGAATAGTAGCTTTTCTCTATTTTATTTGTGCTAGATTACCTATAATAAGCTACGATTTTATTATGATGCATATAATATTATGTACCTACCTTTTGTACCTATAATTCTTCTTTATTTTATTTCATGTCATATTTATTTTATTTTTATTGTGTGGTACAAATAAAGAGTTAAATAATAATAATAATATTATTGTATGTTAGTTGCAACATCGAATGAATAATGTCGATCGAAGTAGTGGCCTGATTTTTTAAACTTAAGCAGATTTTATATGAAACTAGCTTTTGCCCGCAGCTTCGCTCACGATATGTTCGATTTTCATACAAATTTCAAACTCTTATTTTGTCTTTAATCCTTTCTTACCGTATGCCTACGTCATAAAAGCTAGTTATGCCAGATATAAGTCCGATCCGTCCAGTGGTTTAAGCTGTGCGTTGATAGGTCAGTCAGTCAGTCACCTTTAGTTGCACTAGCTATATAAGCTGATCATCATATTTCAAACCTGTCCGACCCACTGCTGATCACGTGCTTACTCTCATAATGAGAACGTTTATAATCTAAAGGGAATATAATCTAATCCTAACCTTAAATAAATATATATTGTGTTTGACACGATAAATCTCATAAACCTAATACAAAATAATTAACAGACTAGCTACAAAAGTGTATCCATATTAAACATCACGGTACGCCGTACGATATAGGTACGGTTGTGTGATTATCAACTCGCCTCGCTTCAATCTAGCAAACTTCCTCCACGAACATATTAAGTGAAAGCTTCAAAACTTTGGACTTGGGTAGCTGATAATGTGTTTGCTGTGTACCTACGTGTATTATTTTGTTTTATACACGCTACGGATGGGGATTTAATATTATGGAGCTGCAACATTTTTTGCAAATTTCAAGTGGTATTCTTTTAGTTCTATACAACACCACTTACCATTACACATTACGTGACGTCCCAATTTAAGTTTTTTTTAACTTCAAATAATTTTTTTTAGTTTTTAGTTAACATTGCTCCTGATTCTTCAATCACCAAATAAACTCACAGATTTCAATTGACACTTCCAAACCTTACAAAAACTATGATAAAGTCACATCTATGTATAAACTTTATTTGACTTATGATTACATAAAAAAGCTCAACAGTGTAGCACTGTACAGCAACATCCTCTCGCGTGCCTCACAATTCTAATCTTATACGCGCAGACTATACACATCGTAAGCAAATTAAAATATAATGAAAATCAAAATATAGGCACACAATAAGTTCATGTTAATTCCCCCAAATTGGCAACTCGAGACCGAGGAAATAACGCTGCTTTGAAGTCCTCATTAAAAAGACAACCCACATAGGCCATTGGAGGTTGTTTATTATCTGTGTGTAATATTAGACGAAAATTGTAATGAAGGCCGAGGGACTCCCGCAAGACGATAGATAACAAGCTCCAGAGGCAAAATAGGTGTTGATTCCAAGTTATGGAATATAGCGGATGGACTACGAACATTTTTTGTATGATAGTTAAACATTATCTTAGAATAACTTTGAATTTTAAATAGGTAAGTAAAATATTATCTTTATTATAATAAAGGGATATTATATTTATTATTTATTATTATATAAGTGTTTTATTTTAAAATAAGAATATTGACATCGTGAAAAAACTGTTTTATCATGCAAGTACAAGTTAATCCTTGAATGTTATCTTGCATGTTGATACATGAGGATGCAGACCAGCTTAGCAGACAGAGTGAAGTGGAGTTAAAAATATTTTAGAGTTCCAAATCTCAGCTTTATTTAACTTTGACATACTGTTGAATATATGCTTAAACAAAACAGAAACACTCGCTTTGGTTTGCTAAGTGCCGCTACTGTGTTATAGGTGGTTAAAGTGAGTAAAAAGACCTGGCGCCTCGGCTCTGATGCAGTTATTTGTACCTTGGCCATTTACCATGTGATATCTACATCGGAACGCTTAATCGCTTGAAAACGCTAATAGTTCAAAGATGGTACCATTTCTTAAACCCGGTGCCGAGTTGATTTATGCAAACAGACATTTCATATGTTCCACGTACGCTTTATAACTGTTTCTGACCTCAACGTCTCATCAACGTACGTTAATCCCACGGGATTGTAACTTCTGTGTGTTCCATTATTTTTGATTATAAGTTAATTATGTAGTTGTTAGGCCAATAAATATTATTATGTTAATTTTTAGAAATTGAGGATTAATTAGTAGCTCTTCCTGTGTTATCTATGCAAAAAGTATATAAAGCTTTAAAAATAAAGTAACTATGTATAAAAAATTTAGCGCCAAACTGCTTAGGTATTGTTTTTCTAATAAAAAATATATACTACTTGTACTCACATCGATTTTTGACGTAAAATGTAAAGGCTGTATGTACGTATTTTATGTAACCCTTTATTATGCCAACTCAATATTAAATTAAGTTACCCAGGCTAACATTAAAGTTTAACGTAACAGTATTTAAAGTAAAGTGCCTTAAAATTCTGTGTATAAATTCTCACAACAGTGTTGCAATAACATTTTAAAAACGCTTAAAATATCATTAACATACAGTTGAATATCAGTACAGAGATTGGCGAATAAGATGCGTTCCTACATTCAAGGCGTAAGCTTACATTAGCGACTTGTCACATTATGTGTATTGTCGTGTGTATTTGGTTTGGTTTTTGTGTTGTGTGGTGGTGGTGTGGTTTATGACCTGCATAATTTTTGATGCTAGAAAAAGTCGTGGCAGTCGATGACTGACGAGACAAATTGTCTTATTTTAATTGTTTTATCTATAAGGTAACAAAATAATTACTATCATGATGGAGAAAATACGAATAGGGAATTTCCCTTAATTTTTCGATGACCTGATCAAAAGAAGTTGTAAAATATCAATAGATTGATGAATGAAATATAAGACTTACGGGTCCATTAAGTTCTGCATCACTCAATTTTTTTTTCTTAAGTGTTGAATGACCTTGTCCAAGTAAACGACTGATAGTCATGCAAACATCACGGTAGTAGTTCAGCAGTAACAAAACCAAGAATATTGTAATATAAAACCTACCAAAAACAGGCAGACTTAAGACTCTATCACTTATCTCAAATGAACCCATAAGGTAATAACCAGTTAAAAAGAAAAACATTTGAAACAGAAAGTCGTTAGTGTAAACTTTGCGTTAGTTGCAATGCGAAAAAAGGCATAAAAATAAGTGTCGGTACAGGCGTCGACGGGGTAAATTGTGTTCCAGGCTGCAATCTTATCTTCATTTATAGAACAGTAAAATTACCCGTCTCAGCGTAAAGGGCCGTTTATCATCCACTTCGTACGTAGTTAGGGTGTAATGTATTGAAGATTGATATCCTCTGAGCCTACATCGTTGCTTTTTATGAGATTTTTTTCATATAAAAACTTTCTATGCCAAGGAACGCTGTACAACATATCGATCTTTATTATTATGTTAACTTGGAATGATGCATGAAGGTTTGTGAGTAGTGGTAGTGAGTCGTCATTGGTGGGCCGTGGAACCTTCCTGTCTCGACTTAAACTTTTTTTTGCCACTACAACCTATTTGTATAATTTTTTTTATGAGGTTGGTACTGAAATCGGTGTTTTTTATTTAACTTACGTTCATTAAATATCACCTCATCTTGTATATCGTATCACAATACAATATATTAAAAAGAGAAGAGTCATTCTCTCACAACTGTTGCACAGAATTTTCCTTTATTAGGTAAACAAGAAATAAGGCCGGAGTGAAGCCGCGGGCGATTGCTAGTTAAACATACAATAACATAAACAAACTTCAACGTGTTTTGCTAAATATGCGTTATTTTTTTTAATATCAAAATGCCAAGCTCTTGAGATTATAACATAGTCATCATCATCATATCAGCTTTTTTTATTCCACTGCATTATCACTTACCATCAGGTGAGATCGCAGTCAAGGCCTAACTTGTAGTGTATAATAAAAAAACTACAAGTTAGCCCTTGACTGCGATCACCTCATCTGATGGTAAGTGATGATGCAGTCTAAGATGGGAATGGGCTAACCTTTTAGGTTTATGGCAATCATCTAAGCCAGCTTGTAAGAATTGTGGATCTGCCAGTTTGAAACTGATACTTACGTTAGGTATTTTGCCTTCCAACAACCAGATCTCCCTAACGATTCCCTTCTAACGTAAACAAGCTAGGTGTGTAAACGGTTGCTTTGTAGCAAACGGATTTAATACGAATATCCGCTACAATTCAATAACATCACATCAATGTCAACATTGCACAGTAACAACATCGCGAATGGCAAACAGATGTAAATGAGGTTAAAAGCTAGCGAGGAATGATGTTTTGTGAACACGCCGATCAAATGTCAATCTAATGACGCGAAATTCAAATTCATACAGTGTGGATACAATTACAAACTATCCTTGTTTATACCACGGAACAGGGAATCTGCTTATTACTTGTACAATAGCACAATCTCCTTAGAAATTAATATACGGAGATGGCCAGATGGGTATTACCTATAGTGAAGAAGGAGTGTGTGCGCTTACATAGGCGCAATCTTTATTCCATTACTCGCATAATCCGAGACGCAAAACCATAGAGCTACGAGTAGGATACTCTTACAGACGTCCGATGGCCTTACGTGCTTACCAAGGCACGGCGGTGAATAACCGCTGATTTCTTAACCCGGACTGGTATTTAGTTCCTACTGAAAATACCTTGACAGGAAAATCCTGTACTTAATTACAGTCCGATCCGGGAATCGAACCCAAGAGCTTGTAATACGTATTCGGATTTCAAACTTCCTGATCACTAGACCAATGATGCAATTTTTTACACACCTGACTCGCCTCCACTCCGTATGTTTGCCTCACCCTTTGTCTTTTTCATTAAGCTGCAAAAATACATGTGTGACCTTTATTATTTTGACCTTTAAATGAATACTTATTATTATTTTGTGATCTGCAACTAACGCGCGTTAAATTACATTAAAAAAAAACATAAATATAATTCAATCTTGATGCATTAGTGATTAGTTGATACATGAAGAGAGTTTCTCGAGTTTTAACATTTTATTTTAACTGCTCCATCTATAAACAACTAATAATGATGTCAAATGTGTCGCATAATGACCCTTCCGGTTATTAAACAGGCTACACATTATTTATGTAAAGTGTACCAATTAATCTTATTTCAGTAACAAATTCGAATTACAATATTATTAATCATTAATTAATTGGTTCCACATATACAGATTTATTATCTTTTATTACTCTGCATTTCAACGTTACGTCAGTCAGAAAGTTTAACGAGCGTATGTTTATAAAGTCTGTGAACTTAATAAATTTTCTACGACATCTATGACTTGATTCGACGGTAGCGTCAAATAACAAAATATCATCAAAGTAACCTACTTCGTAACGGGGTTATAGTACCAAGGCCGGAAATATATCACAAAGTTTACCTCATGATTTACAATCAGACGGAATTAGAACTCCTGGAAAGTTTTATTTTTACTTTTTCTCCCGAGTGTCAGATTCTGATTGCGACTTCCTTTGCGTGTAAAAAATATCTTCCCAGTGTTTTATCCAGCTTTTTAGTTGATCATTATTTTTTAAAAAAAAAAACACTATTTTCAGCAGTAGATATTTTAATACGATTTGGATGTTATTTTCAAAGAAATTCACTTAAAATTTATAAATTTAAATGGTCTACCAAAAATGTTTTTGATTTATATTCGAAGGCTAACTACCTAATTGACATTGCTTTTATGCTGTAACTTATGAGTTTGTATAAAAAGACAGTAAAGTCTCATAAATGCGTAGTGTATATTCTTTTGGGAAATTAAACCTAAATGTTTTAGTACTTACCACAAAAGTTTTGCTATAAACAATAATATGCTATACACAAAGCCTCTTAATTATCTTTCGTGTATCTTTTCAGCCTACATAGTACTTTGTATGTATACATGAATGTCCTTTATTATCACAGTCTAGGGAGATACGTTCTTTTATTCTTTGGAAAGTCTACTATACTAGCTGATCCCGCGACCTCATTCGTGTGGATTGGGATATTTTGGTTCCCGCGGGAACTTCATTTTTTGGGATTTAAAGTAGCCATGTGTTATTCCAGACTATAATCTATCTCTGTACCAAACTTCATCCAGATTCGTTCAGCCGTTCTGTCGTGATTGAGTGACATCCATCATCATCATTCATCCATCCAAACTTTCACATTAATAATGTTAGTATAGATACTACTTAACTTTTTATGTAGGTAAGATAGTCATGCATTCGGAAAAGCCGTTTGCCATTTCTACCACTATATACAGCTTGAAGCTTCCTAGGAATACTACACCAAAATCAATGGGTACCCTATCACGTAGGTCTCATTACACATTTCGACATACCTGGCTGGCGTTTTGAAATTTGCCGGATAAGCATCGCGTCGTGAGCGAATGTGGCTGTTAACACATAACGAGGTGTGGAACATAAGCCAACCAGTCATGATCATGTCTTACCAAGCTATTTTACGAACACTGACCTGCTCATCATTTAAAAACAGACACATCTCCATACTACCCCAATAAAGAATAAACTTTACATCACTTGTAATAACATCTATAATCAAGTAGAAACAAAATATTATGTATTTGAAAACAAAATATGTATTTGAAACATATAATTCAAAGAGGTTCAGAAGTAAGCACAAGCGATAATTTGTATGGTTTATTGTAGTATACGTGCAAGCAACGAGTGAAAGTCACTGTTGTATAAACTAAGAAATTAATGAAATGTTGCATTCTTGTTTTTGGACCAGGATTGTTGGTAATGACCATAAAAAGTTGAGTGTTAACAAAAGAATGATGATTGGAATATCCATGAATGCACGAGAACACTGGTTAACGATGCGTTTGTTAAATACCTAATTAATAAATTATTCAATAAAGCTATTAGAATCATGCGTATATCATACTAATATTATGATAAATTCGAAAGTGTGTTTGTTTGTGGGTTTGTTGGTTTGTCTTTTAATGATGCCGCAACAAAAGCAGCGGATCGACGTGATTTTTTGTAGGAGTATAGTTGAGGAGCTGGAGAGTGACAAAGGCTACTTTTATACCGGAAAATTAAGGAGTTACCATGGGAATCTAAAAAACCTGTTCAACGCGGACGAAGTCGCGTGCATAGGTTGTGCAATGTGCATGCACTATAAAGTGTACGGCTGAAAGTTTGAAAGCGAATCATTTGAATTGTTGACATGCTACATTTCAATTCCCTTAGAACCATTGAGCTATTGAGACTCCATTGAAAATAGGATGATTAAGTGATTAATATTGTTTTATTAGATTTTTTGTAAAAAAATAATACTGATAAACTAGGACCTATCAAATAAGTGGACAAGGATTTCTAGTGTTAAAATGCAAAGCACGACAAAAACCCGCCGCGCCTTGGGCATTAGACGCGGATACCTTTGATGGACAGGATAATCCGAAACCCATATTTACGGTCAATTTATAACCCACGGGTGACAGGATATCAGCCATAAATTCACGGGGTCTAACACTGTGATGGTGTAACTAATATGCAATTATATGCTTGCCATTAGAAGGCATGTCTTGTATTAAACTAATATAATTCACAATAGCTAGGTAGGTACATAAGAATTCCTTATAAAGGAATATAAGTATGTGGATTATTTTAAAATAATCCACATACTTATATTAATAAAGTGTGTGGGTCTGCCTGTGCTACTTTAACATCATCAGTCTACGCGGATGAATTAGCAGGCATCGAAGTTTCTTCTGAAACAAAGCCCTTTTACTCAAAATATAAATCACATAATATTATATCTCTCAATAACTTTGCTGTTAATAAAATACTATCCACCGTTAAAATTTCGTTGACTTATACTCTTAGATTTTCGCATAATCCCAAACCACATCGAGGATGGCACGTGATGATAACGATGCTTCAATCCGACTCATCGAAAGCGATCGATAAACTTCAATTCAATTCAATTTATTCAAAACATGTAGGACACACAGGTGTCTCTTATGCTACGTCATGTTTTGACTCTACCACCGGTTCGGAATGAAGATTCTGCCGAGAAGAGCCGGCAAGAAACTCAGCAGTTGCTCTTTTTTTTAAACAATATATTACAATACTTGGTTAGTAGTTATAATATAAATTAAATACAATAGTGTAAGTTATTATACTATCATGCGGGGAGCTGGACCCAGAGTCGGTTGCTCCCCTACAATTTTGTCATTAAAATTCGTCAATTATTGTATACATTCTAAAATTCTACATCAATGATTATTTAATAGCCCCGACTCAACGAGCGAGAATGGCAAATCCAAAAGTTCTTCAAGCAAATTACGTTGCTTATTTAATTGTACTGCAAATCAGTCACAGCCGTGCATCTGTTAATCACGATGCTTGCTCAAAGAACGTCAACAGCCAGCGCCACAAACGGGAAGTCTGCTAAGCGTGCTCTAACGTTTCTCGTATACTCGAACACAGTAGCACAGCCTGTGAATCCCTTCCCTCTATTGCCTCTGTTGCTATTGCAAACAAGTTAGTTATCATCAAGTTACAAGAGGGTAGCGGTTATCTTATTTCACAACATTAAGAAATAATACGCATACAATAATTATTATAGTGTTGGTAACTCTGAACTAATTGTATCTCATAGTACTCACTCAATTTCCTCCATATACAATTTACGTTCAAATAGAGTCATTGGCGGTAAGATGATGCAATTGTTTTCCATTTATCTTTGATATTTGAGATTTCTCTTTAAAAAAAATTTACGAGACCTCGACCTCGACCGCGACCTCGTACGCACGGATTGAGGACGACCGAAGGAATTCTTGGATGAAAAGTAGCATTTTTTGTCTTTAACTATATTCAAGCAAAAATCACGGCAGTCCGTTGCTCTGTTGCGGCGTGGTTGAAAGACCCACCACCAAACAAACACATTTTTCTATTTATAATATTGGGACGATTGTTTGGATTTTCTTGGCCTACTTATATGCTCTTGCTGGCATAGTTTAATAATTGTTCTCTTGTATTTTGAACAAAAAGCAGCCAGCATGCAGTACTGTCTAAATGCGTGCCGTCTGTTCTAATAACCTCGACTGCAAGTCGGTCGTGCATAGTGCTAATAACAGAAGTTACAAACAAACTGCAATTTACGTTGGAAATTTGAGACCAAATCAGCCAAGTTACAGCCAATATAACTAAGCAAGCATTGTGGATAAGGTCTCGCTGGAAGTAGCGTAAACTATCTCAAACCACGTCTCATTCGGGACATCATACATGGCTAACCCGTTAGGTACTCCAAGTTCCCTTAGGTTGGGTGTTCTGTCATAAGCACCCCAATGTGTTAGTAAAACATAGACTGCATTGTCTGTTTTACTCTATACACCAACAAAACAAAACTCTAACATTAAAATTAAAATACTTTCCCGAAATATACGACAAAGCAAATGAAGTTTCGTGTAACACTGCCGCTTAGTGCAACGGCAAGCGCATAATCTCTTGCATCTAAGTTAAGTCGTTACATGGAAAGGGGACACGCAGTGCGGAAGCGGAAGGGCGCAAAATGGTCTTATGTTTTACGTATCCTTTCACGGTGGACCAATTTATAAGCGTACAGCGATTTTGGGTTTAAAATAAATACTTTATGTGATTATTGCTTCTAAGCATTCGAAGACAGACAGACTTACCTTTGTTTTAGTTATGGCAGGTCGGTAGTTGAAAATTCAACACTTCTACTCAAGAGAGCTAAGTATTTTTAATCA
Organism: Erebia aethiops; assembly: GCA_923060345.2. Lineage (NCBI taxonomy): Eukaryota > Metazoa > Arthropoda > Insecta > Lepidoptera > Nymphalidae > Erebia > Erebia aethiops. The sequence continues at coordinate 17,440,419 of OV281087.1, forward strand.
CGGAAAATTCTTGTATAATTAATAAAAACGCCTCCAACCTTATAAGAAATTGGTTGAAATAAATTTTCTGGAGCTCGTTTTTTGTTCTACTCCCATAGGTATTTATTAAATTATAAAAGTAAAGACTTAAGGTGTAGTCCCACTACAGATGTACAAGGCGGCGCGGCACGTAGCGGCAAATATTCTTTGCATGAGTGTGTAATGTGTATGGAGCTGGGTCCATTTATGCGACGCGGCAACGAAATGCACTGCGACTTATTTGTACAAAGAATACGAGTACTTGACGTGCCGCGCTGCGCCGCGTCTGTCGATACACTTGAATATTTGTAGGATCTAGGTAAAATTATCATGTTCACACTTAAAGTAAAGTACGTAAGTAAGTTAAAGGCAACAGACTCTTATTTTACACGACGTTACTTCGCCGTTTTTGTCGTATATTTCATGCTAAGCCGCCTTTATAGGGTGTTATGCTCATTAAGCGCTGAAATCACCGTCTAGAAGTGCCTAGAACTCCCGCAGAACGCACCAGGTAGAACACTCAATTTTTACGATAATCGCGTCTGCATGCAGTAGGCGGAAACATTGTGAGGCAAACACACGGAATTATGCTCTATTAAGCCGACGATATTCAAGCTTGCATTTAATGAAAGTACCTACTGCTAGTATGCACACTTGACAAAAGAAGACTTTTCCAGATTGAAGGACAAACCAAACAAGAAAAACAAACACACTTTCACATTTATAATATAAAAAATATGATTTATGGTTTAACATTTACTTCTTTTTATGCCTGTTATATAATATTTATTCATTTGAACAAAATTACAAGATATATAATAAAAACTTATAGACTAAACGTTAATCTAAAATCCTTATATACCTACTAACAAAAATAAAAATAAAACCCTAATCAAAAAGACCACCCCTGGTTGCCTCTGGGCCAAAGGTACCCATCAAACTTGCAGCATTGCCGCGCTGAATGGCGATGGATAACCTTTGAACCAGGTAGGAACCAGAACGTGGGTCACGTTATGCCTGTTTAGTATTTGTTTTTATTACAAAAATCCATCCATACATCCATACATCCAAACTTTCGCATTTATAATAGTAGTATAGATAGACACTAGCGACACTGTCGCCGGGTCAGTTAAGTTTGTGGGACTATACATGATACAAGCCTGACAGTAATGTCTTTAAGTGAAAATAAGTTATTTCAACTCTTTATGCATTTCAGATGGAGCTTTAAAAAGAAAATCTTTGCATAATTATTGTGCGAGAATCTTCCAGTAAAAGTTTTATTATCACGATAGATGTAAATAAATGAGTATAGATTGAAGTCTCTAGTGTGCGTCTGGCACCATAACTGCATGCATACTGTAAGCGTGGGGCCAGTTGGGAATACAAAGAGGTGATAAGGTGTAGATGGCTTTCAGGTAATAGAAAAGGCGATGCTATTTCACATCTACCTTACACCTACAGTTTACACGATAAATTGAAAATATCCGTTTCTCATCATATAACTTGAATAGAACTTTGAATAGCGGTTTTAGAAATATACTTCAGTTTTTCTAAAAAGTTGTGGTTTCATGGATTTTCAAAACTAAAAAATCTTGATACAGACTTTCCTCTTCTATAGATAAAGCTCTCAAGCAATCAGTTTCAAAAACTTCAATGATACATCATTCAACTTATTTCATGGATTCATTTTTAGGGTTCCATACCCAAAGGGTAGTAACGGGCTCCGCTGTCTGTCTGTTCGTCCGTCCGTCTGTCTGTCAGCGGGCTGTATCTCATGAATAGTAGGTAGACAGTTGAAATTTTAACAGTGTGTCATTCTATTGCCGCTAAAAAAACAAAAGGGTAGGTACATACAAGAAACGTGATATTTGAGCGCCTCTCTTGTTTCATACGCAAAAGTGTTGTAAAATATTATACTCGTATATTATATGGTTAGTGTAAAATCTTGTACAATATTACGGAATCCTTCATGTGCGAGTTCGACTTGCACTTGGCCAGTTTTTTAAATAAAAAAACTGAGAAACCGATTTTAAAAGAACTTATACTCAACTAATTAAAAAGTAACAGCATCAAAAAATTTAACTTATTCACTTTAGTTTGTTAACCGGTTCTCAATTCAGCGCGTATCTTTTTTATTGGTTACTAGATGATTCCCACGACTTCGTCCGCGTGGACTAAGTTTTTTCGATTCCAGCGGGAACTCATTTTCCGGGATAAAAAGTGGCCTATGTCCTTCCCCGGGATATAACCTATCCCTGTACCAAATTTCATCAAAATCAGTTGAGTAGGTGGGCCATAAAAGCGTAGCATACAGACAGACAGACACACTTTCGCATTTATAATAATATTATAGTATATATATTATGAGAATATATAGTGTGGAAGTATGGATGGAGTCAGTATTTAATGAATTAAAGTGACTAAGTAGGTAATAATAATATGTTTTACCGCAATAAGACTCACTCCATAGGCGATTGATTACATAGAAATCCAATTTATATGAAATGAGTTACCACGCTGACCCTTTTCATTCATTAATTAATCCGAAATGCGTCGAACTCAAATAATAGTCTCTCAAACCGATTACTCGTGTGGAAGTGTCAATCGAACCGGTAACAGATGTCAATTTACCCTACTTTTTGTTTTATTTCCATTTAAAAGTGTTTGTATTTTTATCTACTCCAGCATCGAAAAGTTCCAATTTCGAATTTGACAACTATATCGAATTGAACCCTCTTTCGTGTTTGCTTCTCATAACGATACAGTTCGTTGTATGGGAGCTGTATCGTTATGAGTCGTAGCTGTATCGATATGGTTATCTTCATAAATAGGATACCTATAGCTTAGCGGCTCTGGGTTCTGGCACTTTCCCAACCAGTCAATTGATTTGACTTTTTTATTAATTTACAAAGTAAAAAATTATAAAGACGTCCTTGTCGTAGATAAGTATTTTTTCCGTATCTTAGTTTTAAGGTTTATATATTTTAAATTATTTTAAAAGTGCTATTTTGTTATTTTAAATTATTTTAAATATTCGTTTTCACTTCTATCGGCAGTCCCTATGACTGCCAATTTATTACACGCTTTTTATTAGCTTCAGACGTATGTAGGTATGTTAGTATGTAACGGAATCTTTGAACATGATTTTGACCCCCTTTAAAACGTCGGATTAACTCGAAATTTGGCATACTTATTAAGGACCGATGACAATTCAATATTTTAAACAGTTTGACCCGTTATCCTTACTAGGATAATCAGGATTAGCGATTTTTTGTTTTCCTGAGACCCGGAGTGTCTGCGTCAAAAGCGTGTTTTTTAGTTTTTTTTAAACTATTATTATTATTTGTTATAAATCGAAGAGGGTTGTTTTGTCTATCAGCTACGCCGCAGTGGAGAAACGTGTCTACACGATTTTTGCATCGGTATAGCTGGTGAGGACCTGGAATCTTTTTTATCCCGGAAAATCAAAGAGTATCCATCTTTTACCTTTTCATGGCTTTTACTCTAGCCTATTTTTAACGAATTTGGTACACAGATAGCATGAATTATGGAGATGTACATAAATGCCGGAAAAACGAAGAGTACCCACGGGATTTTTAGGAGACTAAAATCTACGAGATTTAGTGACGGGCATCATCTAATAGCACATAAAAAAGAAAAAAATGCATGATAATGCATTTTTTGGATATGCATTTTCTATTTTTAATCTTTATTCACTTTAGTTATCCTGTTTCAAAGACATGGCGGCCATAGATGCACTACCGACAAAGCTATATTATCGCTTTTGAACAGAGACGCTGTTATCGTATGCGATAACTCATAATATAATATTAGGTCCTCATGCACATACAACGATTAACTAATTGGCAATTATGAAAATCCTAAATGGCATCGATGCGGTTAATTGCAGATGCACACTCAGAAATACACAAGGCGCACTTGATTGCGTGAAATTGCCTCCTTTTAAACTGTGGGGAATTCTTCTCAGTAATACCATTAGACTTTCGCTGACCACGCGTCTGTCTGGAAAATTTGCCGCCTTGTAGCTTAATATTGGGAGAAAATCTTCTTAGGTCGTATGCTTGTACTCATTTAGGTACTGCAGTAACTAACGACTGAACTCTACAACTGTTTGAATTAGGTACTGATAAAATTTATGATCCATTTCATTTCATTTCATTATCCATATCCATACTAATATTATAAATGCGAAAGTGTGTCTGTCTGTCTGTCTGCTACGCTTTCACGGCCCAACTTTTCAACTGATTTTGATAAAATCACAGGGATAGGTTACATCCCAGGAAAGGACATAGGCTACTTTTTATCCCAGAAAATTGAAGAGTTCCCGCGGGAATCAAAACAAATTATCTGTTCAACCGATTTTGATGAAATTTGGTACGGGAATAGGTTGTATCCCGGGGAAGGACACATGCCTCTTTATATCCCGGAAAATTTAAGAGATCCCGCGGGAATCAAAAAACCTAAATTCACGCGGACGAAGTCGTGGGCATCGTTCTAGTGTTTTATAAAAATCTAACCGCTTTATGTGGCTTTAGTCCAATTTCTTTGATATCTATCAAACTTTGTATGATAGTATGCACATTTTAAGTAAAGAGTCGATGGGTAGGTATGCTCGAAGCATGGGAAGCAAGTAGAGCGGGTTAAGAAGCAATGGAGTGTAGAGGCTGACCATAGGCTATTGTGTTACACGGCGCGGTAAAAAATGTTACTATAGAGCTAGGAATATTCAGATAGAGTATAGAAATTGATAGGTAAATATTTTTATGTTAATTTGACATATTATAACGCGCAAAAGTACCTACTATCAAACATCACTCGGTGGTTAGTTTTCTTAGTTTGTATTTAAAATATATCACTCGGAAAGAACCTGAAGAAAATCCCACAGAATCACTATGAATACATTTTAAGATTGCCAAATAGGTTGTTTAGTATTGAAAAAATTACAAAATCCCACATGAACAACGTCGAAGAAATAAGCTTGTATACTATTTCCTTACTAATATCGTAAATGCAAAAGTGTCTGTCTGATTTTCACGGCGGATTTCGTCAACATCTGCTGACAACAATGTATCATCTCCAGGAAGGATACAGGCAATTATTTTTTTCTCTGAGAATTAAAGAGTTTCCGCGGGATTCAAAAAAAATAATGAACGCAGGTGAAGTCGCGAGCATCGTCTAGTACAGAATATATCGTTACTTATATGTATTGAGTATCAAAATATTGAAGTTCTGAATTAGTGCTGCAGCGAGTTTGTCCACTTGGCTTCCAATTTGATTATTACTGTGTCTGGAATAATTTAGGTGAATTGGTTTGGAAAATTGGACTGAGATTTCGCATTCGAAACTTCTTCGATATAATAATTGCTTGGTTCAGTATTTACGAAACTTTCAAGCTCCTACCATTCTGTGATAGGTTTAATTTTCTGTTCGTTGAACTTAATTTATTGGTTTCATTAATAACTTATTCATAGATATATGTATTATCTAATATTTAATATTTTATTGTACTGATAATATTTCCATGATATTAATATGATACTAATTTAAATAATTACAAGGAAAATAAAAGTAAAATATTAAAATAATATGATACCTAATACAAATTCTTGTAACATCCATTCTGTCTAATTAATAAACGCCTGCTCACTCATTTGTTGCAGTTTTGTTTACGGCACTCCCGATACCTACTTGCCTCCATACCAGCACTACGTGCATATCGGCATAGAAAATTGCGACTCTTGCTGACTTTGTGTTCTTTACGGTACTCGCAATTTTATATTCGTGTATGATTCCTCTAGAGTTCTAGAGAGAGAAAGTTCTGGAGTGGAGAACGCGTACAAGTAAGTAAGCGTAGTGCGGGGCGCTCTCCAGCACGTTGGATCAACGATATACAGAGGGAAGTGGCTGGTTGAGGAAAGCTGAAGACAGGATATGGTGGAGTTCTTAGGGAAAGACCTATGTTCAGCCGTGGACGTCCGCAGGCTAAGATTATGATGATGTTTGACGACCTCCCTGGCGCAGTGCTGAGCGCTGTTGTCTTAACTAGGAGGTCCTGTGTTCGATTCCCAGCAGGGTCTATTTGAGAATTTATAATTTCTGAATTTTCTCTGGTCTGGCCAAGCGATTTAGCGTTCCGGTACGATGCCGTGGAGAAACAGATTAGGGGTATGGGTTTATTAAAACTGCCATACCCCAAACAGGTGAGATCGCTGTCAAGGGCTAACTTGTAGTAAAATTTAAAAAAAAATGTAATCCTCCCTGAAAAAGAAAAATAATTTCATTTATCAAATTCATTTAGTAAAATCGCAAATCATTCCTAACTCTATGCGTCATTGCAGGGAATTCTTAAAGAGTAACCCTATCGGTGCTGCCCACAGTGGCTGTCTCCATTCGAACGGGATTCACTGATCACCGAATTGGAAACTTCCTGACATGACTCACACGACGACTTTTGTTCGGCCACAATAATATTTGGCCAATAATGCTCTAATGTGTGATGCATATCTAAAGCTTCTGCATGTTCAGTGAACTGTTAATTTATTTTTATTGCGTAGCTTTAGTAAAAACCTAAAGGGCTTCCATCCTTGAATGCATTCCTTTCCATTCTAAACAAAACCAAAAGTTTCTTTTGGTTTTGTTTTAATCTATCTATGGTTGTAACTAAAGTCGCATAGGAGCCTATGCACTTATTATGTCTGTGAGCCTATGTCACTCTCCAAGTTTTTTACTGTATCTATGAAAAAAAATTCGTTTATCCATCGCTCCGCTACGATATGACTGAAAAACATAGATTTAGGATTGGTCTCCACTGCGGTAGGAGCGCAGTGGAGACCAATCCTAAATCTATGCTGAAGGACAAACCAACAACCAATTAAACATCTATAGTCTTACTAATATTATAAATGCGAAAGTTCGGATGGATATATGGATGTATGGATGTTTGTTACCATGTCCGCCATATCTTTGTTACTCGACCACGCTAGACGGATAACGGATCTGGCTTAAATTTGGCACAAAGATAGTTTATAGTCTGGAATTACACATAGGCTTTTTATCCCGGAACATCAAAGAGTTCCCGCGGAAACCAAAAACCCCAATTCACGCAGACGAAGTCGCGGACTTCACCTAGTTAGTGATAAGCATGCATACTGGCATTCTTCTACAAATTGAAGTGTAGGACTGGTGTGGTAGAAGTATAACTACACAATTATAATTATTTATAGTCCACCTAATGTCGAGGGCTCGTTGGTGTACAGAAAAACTCAGTTGAGTTTATGCTACACCAAATAGACTAAGTTTGTAACTTTTTGTTTTATATGAATAAATAAATTTAAAAAAAAAACTCTATGAACGTTTTGCTAAAATAATAGTCTGTGTAATGTTTAATAAATTATGTCACTATAATCTTCTTTGTTAGAAATGAAGATCAACCAGACAAGCATATTACCTATTTATACATGATAATTACCATGGTAAAGCTGAATTTACACATGCGAACTATTGAAGCCTGTGTGAACATCAAATTAATTGCGTATTCATGTGGCTCCCGTTATAATTGGACAATGATAAACTAATAGCTTACTTGTGATTATCGATTTATGTGAATTAATTAATGCAATTAACTAACCTCACAATTTTATGTAAATAATATGTTAGTTTCTTACTCTTTTTTAAGGCAAAATCACACAACGCACCGGATAGAACAAAACATCCGTACGACGCGTCCGCAATCGAAAAGAAGATTTTTCTCAGTCGCCTTGTGTGTGTGCTCCATAAAGAAACAAAAATAATTCGGACGCGTCCTTAGGTTTATCTATTAATTTGTTTATATAGGTACCTTGCGGAAAATTAAGGCACAACACTCACTGGCAGAGAGTAGAGGCTCCATCATTCTCAACTCAGTTCAGCTACTCTACGTTAGTACTGAAACTTGTGGCCACTAAAAATTTCCAAATCGATCTCCATAACTCTTGTGGCAAGTAATAAAGCAAATTATTATTTACCTATAGTCAGACTTTTAAAATACTGCTGCGCTACTTTAATTAAAACTGTTTCCACGACCATTGATTCAGTTTGACTTGAACTTCAGCTAAGCTGAAGGCTAGTCTCTTTATAAAGCAAAAACAAATACGGTAGTAAGGAAAGTAAGTGGGCTCTTCATTACAAAAGGCTTAATACCAAAAACCTCGAGCGTAAAAGAGGATTTAAATTTTTTTCCCCACGAAAATGGAGACTGAAAAAAGCGGATTACCGCGAAAGACTTATTACTAAAAATTACATTTTTCTTAGAAATTTTACACTCAGACGGCATAATATAACCTTGCATATATTAAAATTTAGTGAATTATCTAAATTGTGACATTTTGGCAACACTTGTTTCTGTGAATACAAATGAAGCCATCTACTTTATCTGCTTAGTCTAGACGGGATTTTTCTTAACAAAATATCTACAGTGCATAAAGTTTCAGTGTAAACATCATACTTCTTTTACTTCATAGTTTTTTCCGATGGCTTTGTGCGTGCGTCTATTTAAGTTTATATTTAGACAGGAAAAAACTAATACATACTTTTTATAATACAAAATCAGGATTTAAAGCGAAAGTGTGTCTGTCTGTCTGTCTGCTACGGTTTCACGGCCTATCTGTTCAACTGATTTGGATGAAGTTCGGTATAGTGGTAGGGTATATCCCGGGGAAGGACATTACCGTTAAATTACTACTTTTATTTCCGTTAAATTAAAGAGTTCCCGCGGGAACTAAAAAACCTTAATCCATGCGGACGAAGTCGCGGGCATCATCAAGTTAATTATATCAGTTTGTTAATCCAATCCAGATTTTTCTAAAGGACTTTGATTTTGATCGCAGCACAGACCGCAGATAACGTATAAAATTGTGCGTGTGCTGGTCCCTTAATTTCTGACATAAGTATTTTTATGCTCTATGGATACAGTTGCCAAAATGTTGATAACATGAAAGCTATCATGAAACTTACACAATTATTATATTTTCCTAATATTTTTAATTTAATTTTATCATTCTTATTTTTCAGGAGCAATACAGCCCACTGTCAAGTCAAATCAGTTTATAAAGACAAACAAAGGCAAATTGCAATAAAATCCCAGTTCCAAAATAATTCTGTGGGACTTGGGGAGACTCCTGAGGCTGTAATGACTCGTACAACTGTGATTACAATGCCTGGTGAAAAAATTCTTTATAGTGAACTTGGAAATCTCAGTAATTTCACAAAGCTCAATTTTAAAACTCGAGAAAAATTAGATACTCATGTACCTGTAGAAATAAAGAGGCGAAATTTTTTTGAGAGGCAAATACGTAATACCGCAAATGGGACCTCAGAAATAGACGGCTTAGTATGTCTCCATTGTTTTGGTGATGGAATCAGTGTAAAAGATGCAGATTGCTACCGTGGAGTCTCGTGAGATAATCTTATTTAGCTGTATTTTTATTTGGAACACCTCTTTGGGTTTCATTTCCCGGGTTTGATTTGCAGCATGAGCGATTTGGAGTGATTTTTGGTACGTTATGATCTGATAGGGGGCTTTGGCAATGAACTAAAGAAGTGTTTCGTTAAGCTACAGCATAGTAACTAATCAGGGGTATGGGTTTTGTCTAGTTAGCCTTCTCTCATCTTCTGCATCATATATCGCTGAGTGAAATCGCGGTCAAGGAAGTAAGGCATCGAACAGATAATTTTTCTTATTTGTGTAAGGTTTCAATCCAAAAGGATTACTTAACTATTTTATTCAATCTTTTCTGTTCAAGGACTAACACAGAAAAATGTACGTATGGCCAAGAATGTTACGTTGAACTTCGTTTACAATTTATAAGACGTGGTTGTATGACGAAAAGCAGGCTAAACAGAACATTTGTATGCAAATGTCCACTGTGCAATGACAAATCTTCTGATGATCTTTTACATTATGAATATACAAGAGTAAGCGACTGGGAATTTGACAATCAACGTTTAAAAAAACCCCTAGAAGGAATAGATCTTCTTTGTAAAGTATGTGAGATAAGAGGAACTAATGTAGCTGCAGATAGATCTTGTAAAGCTGGTAAAAAGTTAGTATGACATTCATTGTTATATTATTTATTATTTACTATTAATTAACATTAACTTAATTTATTTTTGAAATCTTAAAAATACTTTTGCTATTTCTAGTGCTGACTATATGGTTTGTGGGCAAAACCAACTATGTTATGTAAATATTGACGATGATATATCTTTTGTATCAAGAGGATGCACAGATAGACCAGCGAACAACAGTTTTTATAAATTTTGCAACAGAACTTTGTGCAACTCTTATGCATTCGAAAATCCAAAGACTTCACGAATTGAACAATTAATCCTCAAACCTTTATCTCCAATTTTACGTTCCAATAGTTTTAATGAGACCAGGATTTCAACAATTCTCCTCTGTTTGCATATTATATTTATAAAGTTGCAAAGTATTATATTTAAGGACCTTCTTTAGAGAAAAGACATCTTTAAAAATCTTGGTTTGACTTGCGTTTGATTTACGTTCAATATTTTGTCAATGTCATAATTATTACATCAAAGACTACAATGTAGAGGAAAAGTGGTACATATATTATAAACAAACGTGTATTAAACACAGTTTATAATGATTAAAATAATTATATACTTAATTTTCATTCAAATTTTATGTACTTGTAATAAAGAAAATTCAATCGAAAGTACAATTTCTTTGCCAAGTTTTAGAAAACAAGTAGAAGAGGTATCAGCTGTTGAAAAACCATTGCTTACAAAATCTGACGATGAGACTAACAAGCTTGTTTCTTTTCTCGTAAAGAATGTTAGAGAAATATTTGGTGCAAGCGAAGAAACAACAGTGCATTTTGAAGCTACTGATCATAGTGACGAAACTACTTTAGCTCTTAAAAAAACAGTGGCTACTCATTTAGCTAATAAAGAAAAAGAAAAATTAAAAATAGAAATCGATGAAAAAGAGTTGAGTTTTGATACAGAAACCGATGAGAAAGATCTTAGTTTTGGTTTGGTAGTTAATGAAAAAACATTTAATAAAAATATTGTCAATTCAACTAAAATAATTAATAATCACTTAACTTTAACCACGAATTCTACCCTAAAACCTTCTCAAACGTTTAGAGCTGGAAATGCAGAAATGCTAACTTTATCGAAAGAATTACAGGCAGAACAAGTAGAGAAAAAAAATCAGGTTCTTGAATCAGTTGAACCTTTGATCCCTAATAGTTCAATGCTGGAAGGAGAACAGAGTTCATTAGGTCGATCTTGTATCTTCTGTAATAATGTTGCTCTTATGGAATGCTATGATCCAAAGAATAAATTGTAAGTGTAATAATTATAATGGCACTAAGTTTTTCCTGGGTTTAGTTTAATTTTAGGAATGAGAAACTTCCCCGGCTAGGCATGGGTTAAATCAATAATTATAAAAATTCTTATAATATAATCAGTTGAGCAACTTTTGAAATAGGTAAGCACTCTTGTAATGATTGAAGTGGAGTGCTTACTTTTCCCTCTTATAATTTTAAAAACTTATTATCTTCTAACTCCTTCTTCTGCTTCTGACAAAATAACCTTCGTTAGGTTTACCTGAAAAATGAGGAACCATTGAATGAACTATCCAAACCCCCGACTTAAACGCTCCATAAGTTTTATGTAAATAAAATATTTCAATTTACAGGATACCATCCAATTTGTGTGAACGTGAAGAAGATTTATGCTACTCCCAGCATACTCCGTTTGGTATAGTCGATCGTGGATGTTTCAATGTTAATCATAACTTATCAACATACGTGTGTTCCTGTAACCTTTGTAACTATATTTCAATTTCCGAAATGCCTTATATATTCTCTACAAAAAGAGACTGGGTTGAAAACGTCATGGAACTCTCTAGAACAAGACGACTCAGGCGATCAGTATTGAAAGAAATGTCTTGTTTAAGATGTAAAGTCAATACATTTATTAAAACCGGTGATATGCTTGATAATACTAATTGCTTAGAAGGTAATGTGTAAGTACTACTTTCTTTAGTTTGCTATTTCGACAAATAGGACGCAGGTTAGGAAGCTACCAGTTTGATTAGTTTTTTTTGAGGAAGGATCTATATCCCAGTTTTACTTTCTCAAAATAATACGTCAGGGTAATTTCTAATGGAAAGGGATTACGACTTTAGGCTATGACTCTTTGCTTTATGTCCAGCCCGACTTCATTTATTTTGAGTATATATTTTACGTAAAAAAATTACTTATACTTTTTAGTATTATTTGAAGTCGGTTTTTAAAAGGAACTTGCATGCTCTTTACTTATTACCTAACATATCTTCTATTTTAGTGGAGCGCTTTCCATTCAGGACTGTTCAGAAAATGAAATTTGTGGAGTAAAAGCTATCAGAAGCGAGGGCTACATTTGGCGTGGCTGTGTGACGAAACCTTTGTACAATTACTGGTGGACGCTCTGCGACAGCGACTTATGTAATTATGATAGCCTAGTCTCTATTTACGATGAACTTTAGATATTGTATTTTTCTATACATTTTATTTATAAATATTATTTAATTATTTACATTTCTCATATTATTTTTATTTTCCACAACAATTTATGCAAAAAAATACGATAACTGACAACCGGATAGACCTAACAGGAAGTCCACTAAGCCAAGACATATTGGCGCAAAGTCAGAGAGTTCGGAATTAACTAATAAAAATTTTAACTTGAAATTTGCACAAAAGCACAAGTCGTCGGTTCATGTAATGTAACGTATTACCTTAAGAATATATTTTTATCAGAATTCAGAATAATTTATCAATTTATATGTATCCTTAAGTGTCTGTTTAGGCATGGGGATTTTTCATGTAACAAATATTAATATATATATTATGTTTCTTAGATTTAAAATCTCAGAAACCTTTCTTTAAATGTAACGCTATCTAATAGAAACTCGGTATGAAAGCTCAAGTGGCAGCGTTCTCTTACACGCTATTCTTCCTAGATAAAGAATTTCCCGGATATTACAAGCTTGTCTAGACCAAGGAGAAAATGTTTTAGATATTTTACGAGAGAAGTATTACCGCAGCTGAACTCTTTTATATGCAAATAATATTATACCTTTAGTTTTTTTTATGCTTTTCTTTACGATGTTATGAATTTGAAAATTACAGTTACAAGCTTAAAATTTTGTGTCGTGAATTTTTAATTAAGTGTAGTAATACTTCATTTCTATGCACATTTTTTTTCACTGCTGCATATCCTAATATCCTTGTCTTGTAATCCGTACTAATATAATAAGTGCAAAAGTAACTTTGTTGATTTGTCTTTTACGCCGTTAGGGAGCAATAGATCGATGTTGGATCATTATATTAATATATGATGCCCGTGACTTTGTCCGCGTGAATTAAGTGTTTTTAATTCCCGCGGGAAATTCTTTATTTTCCGGGATAAAAAGAAGCCTATGTCCTTCCCCGAACCTATTCCTATACCAAATTAAACCAAAATCAGTTGAACTTATAGGCCTTGAAAGCGTAGTAGACAGACAGACACACTTTCGCATATAATATTAGTATGTATTATGAAATTTATACACTTGGAAAGAGGTATAAACTACTTTTTATTGAAAATTAATGAGTTCCGGGATTTAAAAAACCAAATCCACGCGGACGCAGTCGAGGGCATCATTCTAGTTTAATATAACAATTACAAACCTAATAACAATCAAACGCGTTGCTTGCTTTTCTGCAGTGTGATTCTGTAAGACACATTTAAGCATTGCTGGCATCGATGAAGTCTGCGATGTAACATCGAAGAGATCGACCTTGACTGCAACGGTTGTAAATTTTATTTTACCTTAGAGAATCACATAACTGAACTTCATACCACAGTTATGAGATAGTAAGAAGTTAAAAGATAATAAACTGCTTTCACCCAAAGCATAATCTTTCTAGAAGAAATAAATCTACTTACAATACCTACCTAGTTGGTAGGTACCTATCAAACATATTATAGGTAACATACCTTTAATATTTCTGCTATTTTCTTATTTAAATATAAATGCAAAAGTGAACAACTTACCAACAAAGCCGTGCCACCGAGCTAGGATTTTTACGAATAATGCTTACCTACATCAAAAGGTCTGCCTTACATTACCTGGCTGGATGCCCAAATCTCTTTGTAAATGGCGCTTTGCCAAGTAATGTTAAACATTTGACCTCTAAGTTCAAAGTTGTACAACTTATCGCTAGGTTTAATCAAAAAGATTTAGTTTATTGAAACTGTAATAGTTATAGATATTATAAAACTAGGTTTATTTCTCGTTTTCACTCAAATAACATCTTCACCTTCATGGTGTGAATAAATGTTTTTTTTAATACTACAACCGCTTAGAAAGTATTTTCTTCGTAGGTGTAGTATAAAGCACTATGTATCAATCGGGAGAAAATACGGTTCCTAACTCACGTGGTTGAGGCCCAATTCGCAACCGAAGGACCTCGAACTACTACCGCGACGGGCGCGGGTGAGGTGCGAACGAGGTGCAGGCGCGGCGTGGGTGCGCCGCCTGTTCTATCATATTTCATACAAAATGTATGCAAGTGACGGGCCGACCAGGTATACAAAGCGGCATCCAAGCGCCGAGGCGTGGACGCCGCTTGAACGCCGCTTTCATATTTCCAAGGCGTACACCACCGCCACACCTCCGCCACGCCGTCGCAGCGCTTCTCATACATAACCCGCGACTTAGTCACTTTCTTCCCTCAATAAAAAATGTACTATTATTTCTTTCACAAGGGCTATCTTCAGTGTTCTTCGTATCCTAAACGAACATTTACATTTTGTCTACAAGGGTTGACTTATAAAAGCTGGAAGGACCTTTTTAGCCCAGCATTACCCAAATTGTATTCAGTTAGGTATAGGGCCCACCCTAATTTCAGTCTCTAAATTATAAATTAGGCCCAAAAGACGTAGGAACGTGTCACATCTTTCGCGCGTCTGTTTGCTCATTAGCACTTCTCAGGACTCCGTATTTTCCGACGAGCTACATAACAAGTATACAATTGTCTAATGGAGATAAAGTGATATGCTCATAAACAACTTTAAATAATGACGCTTGATTTTAAAAGCTGATGATCAAGTTGATCGTTTTCTTTCAATCTACGGCAATGTACGTTGTGCCTCTGTCATCGCTTACTTTATCCGCGGACAGGAAAGTGCCAATTTTTATTACAATGGTTCATAAGGATACGACGGAGAAGGATATTACGGAGTACGTCTACAACAAAACGCAAGAACATATTAAACTCGAAAAGATTTCTTTCTTGAGAGAAAACAAGGATTACAACGCGTACAAATTTTTTGTATCAGAGCGGAAAATAACAATATTTTTAGATGAAACACTTTGGCCGCAGGGCGTGATATTTAGGCGTTTCGTCAATTTCAGGCGAAATTACAGCACTGACACGAACGGTGTAATGGTGAATACTGTGAACGGCCCTATCCCCACTGTCGATGGATAACAGTCTCCCATGTAATTTAGTCAGTTTCAACTGTAAAAGTATAAAACGTTCAATCGACAATGTAAGGCATTTGTGCCAGTCGGCGGACATAATTGCGCTACAGGAAACATGGTTATTCCCGCACGATATTCAGTTCCTTAGCGGGATTGACGAGCGTTTCGGCAGCACGGGCACCTCTGCAATGGATACGGCGGCGGGCATGGTGTGCGGCCGACCTTATGGAGGTGTGGCACTGCTGTGGAATAAAAGTGTTTTCCAAAATGTGTCGGTAGTGTGTTGTGATAATCCACGAATTTGTGCCATAAAAATAGTGCTGGGCGATAGGTCCATTTTAGTTTTCAGTGTGTATATGCCTACAGATAAAATGGTAAACCTTACGGATTTCACGGATTGCCTCAGTTTGGTGAGTGCTATTATTAACAATATGAATATAGAATGTGTTTATATCCTTGGCGACTTTAACGCACATCCAAACGAACGATTTTATGACGAATTGACGTGTTTTTGTGACGAACTGGAGTGGTCATGTGTGGATGTACAGCATTTAGGTGTAAGGTCGGGCACATACACTTTTGTTAGTGAAGCCCACGGGTCGAGAAGGTGGCTTGATCACTGTGTGACCACTAAATCGGCTGCTTCTTCTATTTTGAATGTTTATGTCAAATATGATGTGTTATGGTCTGATCATTACCCTTTAATAATTGAATGCAATTTGGATATTGTTAAACCGAAGTTTACGAGTGGGTTTAAAGTGGCTAACGAGATTCTTTGGGGAGATAGAAAGCCGGAGGAAGTAGAAATATTTACTAAGCTATGTCATGAGAAATTAAGAGCTATTGATTTTCCCGAAGAGTTTCGTTCGTGTAGTGATTATGTTTGCGAGTGTAGCGAGCACACATTGCTTATCGATAAATTATATGGTGAAATTATAGATATTTTATCTGTGGCCGCCACTGAATCCAACTCAGTAAGATCTCGCGTTGGGAAGCGTCCTGTGGTTGGGTGGAACAGGTATGTACGCGATGCTCACAGGGAGGCCAGGTCTAAGTTTTTGATGTGGGTTTGGTGGGGTAAACCAAAAAGTGGTAATGTTTACGATGACATGCAACGCAGCCGCAGTTTATTTAAATCGCGCTTACGGTGGTGTCAGAACCACAGTGAGCAAATAAAAATGGACATCTTGGCAGCACAGCATTCGAAAAATGATTTTCGAAATTTTTGGAAGTCCACTAGTAAATCAAATGGTAGACCTGGCCTACCAGTGAGTGTTGAAGGTATTAATGATCATGGTCTCATAGCAGACATGTTTAAGGACCATTTCACAGTGAAATCACCGTTGGGGCCATCACAGTCCGGAAGGGAAGAGTGTACGCGTGGTGAGGAGATTGAATTTCGATTTTCTGCAAAGGATGTTAATAATGCTATAATGTCCATGTCGCGTGGCAAGTCTCCTGGCCACGACGGGCTTAGTATTGAACATTTGAAGCATGCGGGTCCTCACTTACCCAGAGTACTTGCCATGTTCTATAACTTATGTATAGCGCATTCGTACTTGCCTGCAGCACTGATGAGGACTGTGGTGGTGCCAATTGTGAAGAACAAAACTGGGGACGTATCTGATAAATCCAACTACAGGCCCATCTCACTTGCCACGGTCGTTGCGAAAGTACTTGACAGTTTGCTTAACGTCCAGCTTGATAAACATATACACGTACACGACAATCAGTTTGGCTTCAGGCCAGGTTTGTCAACGGAGTCGGCCATATTATGTTTAAAGCAAACTGTGAAGTACTATTCGGTGAGACGAACACCTATTTATGCTTGTTTTCTGGACCTTAGCATGGCTTTTGACCTGGTAAGATACGATTTACTATGGCAGAAATTGAAAAATACTGGACTGCCCGAAGAAGTTACCAGGATCTTCAAATATTGGTATCGAAATCAGGTCAATGTCGTGCGATGGTCCGAAACGTATTCGCAGCCATATAGGTTGGAGTGCGGGGTTCGACAGGGGGGTTTAACTTCCCCTAAGCTCTTCAACCTTTATGTCAATGCGCTGTTAGAGGCACTCAGTACCACTCATGTCGGTTGTCATATTGATGGAGTATGTCTCAACAACATCAGTTACGCAGACGACATGGTATTGCTGAGTGCATCTGTTTGTGGCTTAACAAAACTGTTAGGCATATGTGAAAATTATGCTCTCAGACACGGCTTGACGTACAACGTCAAAAAAAGTGAATGCATGGTCTTTCAGGCCAAAGGAAAATCCTTGCCCGCAACTGTACCACCCATTAGGCTATACGGTACACCGTTAAAAAGGGTGTTTCAGTTTAAATATCTGGGTCATGTGGTATCCTTTGACCTGAAAGATGATGCTGATATAGAGAGAGAGCGCAGGGCATTGTCTGTCAGGGCGAACATGATTGCACGCAGGTTTGCTCGTTGTTCCGCCTCTGTTAAAGTAACGCTCTTCAGAGCTTACTGCACCTCTTTCTACACGAGCAGCCTGTGGATCGACTACACGCAAAAACAGTATAGTGCCCTGCGTGTACAGTATAATAATGCTTTCAGGATGCTAATGGGTCTGCCTAGATACTGCAGTGCGTCGGGGATGTTTGCCGATGCGCGTGTGGATTGTTTCTACACTACCATGCGCAAACGGTACACATCCTTGGTTCGCAGGGTTCGGGCTAGCTCCAATGGCATCCTGAGGGCATTTGCTGACAGGTTTGATTGTCAGTACCTGAACCATTGTCATATGGTTCACGTGCTGACAAATCAAGGCTGTCTTAGATAAGGTTTTAGGATTAGGTAGTTTTTAGATTTACTAACATTAGGTTATTGTGTGTGTTTCTTACTAACAAAATTTTATGATCTTTATTATGGTCGAATTAAATGATTTTTATTTATTTTATTTATTTTTATTATTTACTATTTTAATGAAGCAATAAAGGAAACACAACTCTAGCAGTTCCAGTGTTCGCCCAGTTCACCGTTCACTTGATAAACAAATTACTTCAATAAAATACAATAAAGGCGGTATTACCTTAATACTCCGAATGTCTTCGTAATGACCGTATATATCTTTTTAATGAACTAGTAGCCTGCGTTTGCTATGCGAAAACGGGCTTCCGTAGCAACTCTCTGATATATGGATCGTCTTATAAATACCGGGGTCTCTACTCTTTTAAAATATACGTAAAACGAAAGAATTCCGCCATTAAAATGAACAGTTTTATTATTTTGTGAAAATTCTAAAGTATATTGAGAAGTACCTACTTAGGTATTTTAAGTGAGAACTTTTAATTTAAGTATGACAAGAACATAACTTTCTTTCTTATCAGGCTTACGCTGATGCGTCAACTTTGCCGGCCCTTGTTATACCCGCCCGACTTCAACATACCTAGTGGATAGAAATAAAAAATATTTTTTACTTTACAGTGGCGTTGGAAGTCGGTTTTATGGAAAGAGTTTTTATTTTTAACTTTTTAGTGTCAGGGTTGAGGATTTGGAGTCAGAATTTTTTATGAGCTCGAGAGCTTTCTCTATCGACTGAAAAAATGTTCAGAAACCACGGAGATATGCACCGATATACATTTAAAAATAATACGCGCCGAATTGAGAACCTCCTCCTTTTTTCGGTTTAAAATATTATAGTGCGTGACCTACGTAGTAGCTTTGACATTCACATATTTTATGAAATACCATACGCATAACAACAATCTATACTAATATTATAAATGCGAAAGTGTGTCTGTCTGTCTGCTGCATCATTTCAATCGATATTGATGAAATTTGGTATAGAAGTAGCTTACATTCAGAGGAAGGCTAATTTTTAACCTGGAAAATTAAAGAGTTGAATTCCCCTTGGGAATCAAAAAAACTTCATCCACGAGTACGAAATCGCGGTTATCATCTAGTTTAAAATAAATAACATAGTAATAATGAAGGGGACGCGATCATTGTGCCTTTACCTGAATATAATAACAGTTGTCCAGCGCAGGTACCTACCACTATGGAGTAAAAGTTAAAACGATAATGAGTGGTGTAGCGAGCAGGCGCGCTAGTTTGAAATGCCTCGCGGCTCTCGGCGTTTCTTTCAACACGTAGCAAATTGTGTGTTTAATGCTTAACGCAAGCCATCAAAGCCTCCAGAGGTACCTTAGTGAGCCAGGAGGGATTTCAAATTCGCAATCGTGTTTCTTTGAGCCTGGTACTCATCATATGCGGGCGTTAAGGCCTTAGCTTTACACGACGCGTGATTATACGAATTTTTTCAAATCCTAATCATTTGACAGCTTAAAACGTATTACTCGAACTGTTTTAGGAGTTCATACATGTTTTTTGACGTGCATGCATCTATGAACTCCCTAAACAGGACGAATTATATACACAATCGGGGGACTGATTTTCGATAGTATGCACAGTGTAAAAGATTCTCAGGTAGGTTAGTATAATTTAATTTGCGAGAGTGCAAGATATACGCGCCTTGTAAAAAATAATATTCTACCACAATAACGGGATAATATAATTGAACTAAAAATGTGTGATTTTAAGTAAAAAATTCAGCATCACCGATTTTAATTGCTTCCTCTTGGAGCGCTCTAGGATGAAATTAAGCATTATAAAATGGCAGCTAAGTTCCGTTTTACAATAACGCTTCATATTAACGCTGTAAGCCCCGCTGCGCGTATCGCTCGACTAGGGCGGAAATTACAATTCGCATGTGAACACTAGGCTCTGAACGAGATACCATTTAGCCAAAGGCCAAACATGTTACTTGTTTTGACTGAGGCCATCTATAAAGCGTTGGTTGGAAGGAGAATATTACAAAGATAGGAGTAACGTCTCGTGGAGGCTTATCTTGAATTACTCCAACATTGTACGGTTCTTTGGAGAAAATTGGCTTCTTATAAACGTTAGGATATACAATTTATGGTTGGTTGCCTTGCGTTGCCTAGTATTATTTTGTTTTACCATAAATCGTCCACACTTATGCTAGAATAAAATATGTAGACAATCTTGTTATCTTTATCGGGTGACTGACTGACTTATAGAATCCATGTGAAATGGTGCTTGATGAAAAGCTGAGTTTCACTTGTCTGAAACTATGTTACAATTTGGTGGTATAGTAATAAAATAGTAATTTTGTATAGTAATAAGATGTGTAGTGTTGATAACATCATAATTAAGGTACGTACCTACTATACAACCTAGTGGAATCGTGGAAATTTTCTAAGACTGTATGGGGCTCGTATCATCATATCATACTAATATTATAAATGCGAAAGTGCGTTTGTTTGTTGGTTTATTGGTTTGTGGGTTTGTCCTTCAATCACGCCACAACGGAGCAACAGATTGACGTGATTTTTGACATTGTTATAGTTGAGGACCTGGACAGTGACAAAGGCTACTTTTTATCCCAGAAAATTAAGGAGTTCCGGCGGGAATAACAAAAAACTTAAACCACGCGACCAAGTCACGGGCATCAGCTAGTATCAAATAAAGCAAAATACTACAAGCATTTTTTAAACATGGGCTGACCTTAATGATTCCTTTACCACTAAATGATGCTAATAGTTTGAAGTTTTTGATACCAAAACTAAACCAAACTAAAACTTTGAAAACAACCTATTTCAGTATTGGCAAAAAGGTAAAAGATACAGCGTTCAATTTTTCACTACCGTAGTCGAATGGGCCAGTAAACGGTTATTTATCGCAAGGGTTACGCGCGCTCGTTAGTGCGATATTTTTTATTCCAATGCAGTTCAAAGCACGTGCCGCTGTGTCCTTTTGAAGAATTTACTATACAGCTTCGGTTATAGTATTCACAATACGATAACTTTTTTTATACTTATACATTTATAACTAGATGGTGACCGCGACTTCGTTCGCATGAACTAAGGTTCTATAAATTCACTCTTTTGCATGATGAAAAATAGCATCATCGTCCTTGGTATCCAAGCTTGGTATGCAACCTATATTATTTGGACCTTTCGTCAAAATCCTTTGAACAGATGGTCCACAAAAACATAGCAGATAGACAGACAGTCTGTGGGAAGCGGGTGGATGAGGAAGGCAGAGGACCGTGTTTGGTGACGCGCTCTCGAAAAGGCCTATGTCCAGCAGTGGATGCATACAGGCTGACGGATGGATGGATGGAGACAGACAGACATACTTTTGCATAATTATGGATTTCAGATACTCCGGCTTTGAAGACCGTCATCAATTCCAGTCCACACATTTTTACTAGTGCTAATAAAAATGTGTTTTCACAGCGCCAGCAGGTGGAAGCTAGAATATCAGTGCTAAGAATCTTGAGTTTTTTAATGATGACTAATTTTACTTTAGAAACTTATTCCCAATCCAAAAAACATACCGGTCATGATGAGAAATACCGATCGGTATCGCAAGTAATTAAAGCAATTCAGGAATTCTACCATAATGTTATAGCAGTTCCATCTGTCAGCGTCGTTTGTAATATATTACTGACGTGAAGTTCAGAGATTTGGTTGATATCATTTACGTCGAATTCTTGGTTTCCGCTCGAGTCCTCCTACCTTTGAGCTCAAAAAAAATGTGGAAAAATTACTGAGATAAGGCCGGAGCGAGATCGATCACAGCCAACTTCTATAACTTTGAATTTGAATTTATGTATGGTATGGTGCAAAGATAATAATCAAATAGTGGCTAGTCAACTGGTTTTATGAAATAAACTGCCTTGTCAGTCCAATGGCATGTTCGACTACAGATGTCCTGGATTCAATTCCAGAGTCGAGATGGTATTTGGTTTTGCTGTCAAGAAGTTCTCAGCACTAGCCTGGGGCTAGGTAGCTGGCGGGATTACCCTCATGTATTAAAGAGAAAATAAAGTCGTCGGTCCTGTGCTTGAGCGTTCTCTAGTCTCATGTTGTATTTCCGTCTAATCGGTCCATGAGAGAGAGTAATTTACCTATATTATTACATGCGCAGATTGCTAATATCTGTGGAAGGGTTTCGCTGGGATTAAACCCTGTCATTCTGGAGAAAAGCTTTGATAGAATATTTGTGTGAATTCTAAAAACTAGTAAATAGGATTGACTGACCCTACCTACCTTTAAATAAACCTACAACAAAGTAAAAACAGATCAAATGCCAAACAAAATCAAAAGATCTCATAAGTGATTAAAAGGGTTCTGATAAAATAGAAAAAGTAAAAAGGGCCCCAAGTTCAAACCATGCCCATAAGGACACTGTTGTATGAGATTTGCGCTTTGTTACCCAGAAAAGAGAGGGCTAAAACTTTTTTGTTGGAAATTGGATCGTAGCAAAACATTTTCAACAATTTCATTAAATCAAATACATTTTTTAAATATATTTAGCCAATGCCTAATAAGTTAATTTTGACTGGAACAGATCTTCCGTGAATCGCAAAAATTTTCTACACTGATTTCGGTTAAGTACCTACTTTCATAAATCAAAATCCAAAATAATACTCCAGGCGATTCCAAAAGATGCAAAATGATGCAGTGGTATTAGTACTTGAAAATCCTATTAGACCAAACCTACTGCCTTTCGTTTCTGACCAACTAAATTATCTGTGAATAATAAAATCTAATAATTTTTTATCGCAATATTGAGAACGTTTCCTTATGGTATTTATTTATTTACAACTAAACCCATATTTTGATTAAATTCTGAGAAAGATATTACTATAAGATTTACAAGATAGAAAGGGAAATTCGAAACGGTTTTGGATACTCCATTCACAGCATATTTTATTCAAAAGTCATTGAAAGAGATAAGATTGCCGGGTTTTATGAGAACGTCGAAGAAAATAACATGCGACTATGGAATTTTCTTGTTAGAACGTACTAGTATACTTTCCCATATATGCCGGAGAGATGCAACGTTACTAGAGCTGCTAAACGTTGCAACGATGCAACGTTACAATATCCTAGAAAATAACTAACACTTGATAGTAGATATATTACAAGACATCGGGTTTGTTTTGTCAATCCATAATTGATGCTGGACCTGTTTTTTTTCTCAAAATAATATTTTGCAGGAATGTAAAAATAATCTGTACATAAAACGAATACTGAATGACATAATATCAACAGATAGCTTAAACTTTTAGGGGGCTTTTATATCGCCTGATATTTTTGTTAGCTCTTGTAGTATGCCATCTCAGTGGTATATTCCGCCAACCATACTATTAAAATTTTATTAGAGACTGCGTCTCTGACATGCTTTCTGCTAGATAAAACACGAATCTCATTTGTGATTTATTTTCTTGCCCTCAATTTCCAGATTTTATATCAAAGGTAAACTGATTTAACATGAAACAGAGGATGTAATACAGCAAAATAGAAACATGATATTGTTATGTCTTCTCTTAATAGTTTAAAGCCACAGACTGATGTAATAATAAAGTCTGTGTGCAATTCTATGTCTCAATCTGTATTAGCTGGTGTATTGGCTTTTTTTTTATATTTCCAAATTTCAACTGTTTTTCACCATAACCTCGACTATTATAATATCAGCGTACAGCTGACAATGCTGCGTTTGGTAAATCGAGAATCTCACGTCTTAAGAGGTAGAGGTTTTCTAATTTTGTGATGTTCCATCGCAATCTTTGTAAACCGCGTTGATAACGCGGATGAAGTCACGGGAAAGAGTTAGCTTAGAAAATTTTCCATTTAAAATTTCACAGGACTTATAAGAAGCAAAAATTATAATGTGCTTATTATTTTGTACTGAAAAACCAGAGCTAATAAACTTTTTATCCAAAAAGTTGAGCGCCTTTTTTCACGACTACTTTACACTTCGGAACACATTAATTAACTTTTCTATGTAAGTATAGTACTCACTTGGGTGTTCCAGTTTCATTTTTTAATTACCCGCGTTCATTTTAAACTCCAATGCATTTTAATGTTTTATTACTTTGGATATTTTTTGCACTTTAATATTCACTTTTAAACCAGTGATCTACTTACTAACCAGTATGTAGTCTACAGACTCCTGGTTTTTTCAGAAAGATGCTTTGTTTTATTAGGAGAGGAAAAATTATGAATCAGGCTTTAAAAGCGCTCCAAAATTATTGTTACAAATAGGTACGTTTGCAACTGGGTGGGCTATGTCTGTAACATAACCGATGGCTGCTGGAATAGACGTGATCTAGATTTGAAAAATCGTATTGGCAACTGCTGCGTTTACCACAGATAAAAAGTAGCCTGTGTCCTTCCCCGGGGTGCAGCCTGACTGTGTATTGCTTTAATCCCGGAAAATTAAAGAGTTACCGCGGGAATCAAAAAACCTTAATCCACGCGAAGACGAAGTTGCGGGCATCATCTAGTTCTTACTAAGAAAGAACTAAGTAGGTACGTATCAGATTAACCATCATAGAATAAGCTGCTTAAATTTTGACAAGGTTAAATATTTAGGTATCATACCGTTAGATTTTGATATAGTTGCGCCACGTTTAGGCATAGGAAAAAAAAATAAGTACTTTGTATTTATTTCCAGTTGTACTATTTTACTTTACTTTAATTATGTACGCACACATTATAGGAAGAGTGGTCATTGTTTAAGGGACGATTGTCACCCTGTCGCTCTAACAATGAAATCGAAGTGTGATTGTTTCGATCCGCTTCGACGCATTTTATTGAAATTCATCTTATTTGTTGGAGACGTTTTTTCCTGCCGCTAACGACAGTCTCAGGCGCAAAAATTTCCAAGGGATTCCCGTAGGACGGTTTTATATATTTTATTTTGAACGACATTAAAAAAGATCGGTCCTTGTAAACTTGTGAAAACTCGACGCAACGTTTACGACACGATATCATTTTTAGTTATTTCCATTTGGAAACTTACTTTTGTATTCTAGTAGTTGCACTCACAAGTGCAAGGACGGGACGCACAATAACGCTGGGACTAGATAGTGACCTGTGGAAATCCAATTAGTGACCAATGTCCAGCAGAGGATTTCTATTCTATTCTATTCATGTGCTAACAAGAAACCTATGACGAATGTGTGGCCCTTTATAATGATTTGTATTTGTACTATCTAGCGTAAATAAAATAACTCAGCTAACTTATTCAAAGATATTATGAAACCCGTAGAGCAGTAAAAGCCTTCTAAGGAGAAGTTCTAACTCGAAAGAATATTTGTAGAGAACACAGTCTTTACATCAAAAATGGCCGACGGAATGGTGTTAAGCGCTTTTTGCTCGCATCAGTGACGATCCGAGTCAGTGTTAACAAATGCTTTTAGTAAATAGTTTGAATAAACATTCCTCGCTTGGTTACGCGCTAACTTTTTGCCGATAAAATCACATACAATAAAAGATTTCACAGGAATATCCCAGCTACAGAAGTCCGCCGATTTCGGAAATTCAATTATGGTCGAAACTTGTTCCTCTCTTGCGGGTGTTCTGATGTGCTGATTCCATAATGTCACTCATACATCGCAAGTTGCTAAACGTGTTACGGCATGAATAACTCAGTGAGAAAAAACATCGAATAAACTTAGTTGAGTTCCCAATTTATCGCCTTTAAAAACTTTGAAGGGGTGTTAACGAGGTGCGCACTCGAGTAACAAAAACAAAGAGCTTTTTCTGGGTCTGCTATATTAAATACTGATAAGCTAAGACTTGGTGACATAATTCTGAAATATGGATTTCGTAATCATTTCGCAACAACACATTTTATAGAGAACATCTGAGCGTCGAGTTTGTGTTTTAAGGATAGTTTACACCTATCGCTTTCCTATGTTTCAATACTTGCGTATTCGTTAAGGCAATGGATGTGATAATTGAATGACTGAATTTTTAACTAAAAATTCAGCCAGCTAGGAGATACCCTGTCTTGCCCCTGATACCCTTGTAATATTACCTATGTACTCAGTTCGAAGTTTGAACGTAATATTTTCAAAGATTTCTAAAGAAAGATTTTTAAAGATGCAACTCTTCAATAAATCTATGTAGTTTGGAAGAAAGGTGCATTGAAAATGTAAGTAGGTTAGATTAGGAAATAATAATATTATAACCATAGCAAGTAAGGTTTCGTTGTTTATTATGTTAGTAAGTAAACAGTACTGGTAGGAAAATCTCCTGAAGCTGTTGCTATACTTTTTAACCGACTTCAAAAAAAGGAGGAGGTTCTCAATTCGTCGGAATCTTTTTTTTTTTTATGTATGTTCCCCGATTACTCGAAGACGCCTGGACCGATTTTGAAAATTCTTTTTTTGTTCGAAAGGGTATACTTCCAAGGTGGTCCCATATAAATTTGGTGAAGATCTGATGAAGATCTTCGAAGACAGATGTTCCCCGATTACTCGAAGACGCCTGGACCGATTTGGAAAATTCTTTTTTTTTTGAAAGGGTATACTTTCCAGGTGGTCCCATGGTCATTAGGTCTGATGATGGAATCCTGGGGAAGGACACGAACCCAGATAGTTATTAGGTACAGGTCAGTCTACCTTTCGAGAACCTTTTTTTTTTTTTTTATATTTACAGCACTAAAAAGCAAACAATAAAATTATTTTTAAAGAAAAAAAAAAATGTAAATATATCCAATTATTTTTTGCTTTTTAGTTTGTGAAGGCGGTTTTTTTTTATTTAAAAATAATTGTGAACTAGGCTTTAGAATTTACAGCGCGCAACGCAAACTGTAGGGTGTCGGTACAATTACATTAAAGAAACAACGAATTGTTTTGATAACACAATGTTTGCTTTGCCACTCCTATTCACGTCTGTCTAAACGAGATTAATGGCGAATCTTCCCGCTGTAAATCTTGCGAGTGCTCGTTAAATACACCTGTCGCTGTCTCGGATTCCGAGTATCAAACTTTTAATGTACGGAATCTATAGCGCTCGTAGGTTTTATGATTTTCAAAGGGTCAATATGGGATCCGTGTGTTATAATACCTACTACCACATTAAACAGATGCAACCAGTATAGAAACTACCTAGAAACGTCAAAACAGCTCACTCACACAAACGTGCGCATCGAAAATGCGATGACGCGGCACTCACTACTGACGGCACTGCGACGAGCGCTTGGGGTCTCGTCGATGCGCACGTTTGTGTGAGTGAGTCTGTTTCGAACGTTTCTAGGTAGTTTCCATACTGGTTGCATCTGTTTACTGTGCTACTACTGTTATAACGCGAGCAATAATGCGTTAGCCGAGTGGTTAAGACCTTGGCCTGTCATTAGGATGTTTGGGGTTTCCAATACTTTAGGTACCTACGTATCTCTAACACCTATATCCCGTTGTCCTAGGTGAGCGACAAACGCGGTGACGAGACATTATCAAAGAGTAGCGCCCTTCACGTAGCCGCGTTGTCGCTTAGATACGTCTGTCATTTTCTTTGGCGTCGCATCGGGTCGCGTCGCTTCTGCGAGTCACCTAGGACAACAGGTGACATGGTTTCCTCGACTCCACTCAATCTCATTGAGAAGCTTTGATATTCTCAGTTGTTATATCTCGCTTTCACTCGAAGAGATTCCCAACTCGAGCTGAATATAAGTCCAGTAAAACGTAAGGTTGATCGCGAATCCCGATCTATCTCGAGAAAGATTATAATATGGGACTTTAAACCAAAACTTTAACCCAAGCCAGATGCGATTAGGACAATAAAAATAGGATTATCTCTTTTCTTCTTTTACTCAAGAGAAAAGGATGGAATGCTAACTGTCATCCTAATATCATCTTGTGTATTTACTTACTATACATAGGTAGTTACAGCTCGCGTGCGATTTGAATGCAGAGTAAATGTATGTGTCATTTACATAAATTTTTATACATTTACTCTGCATTTTGCTGCTGGATTGACGTGATTTTTGTGTGGGTATAAACTGGGCTAAGGAACTGGAATGTGTGTGTGACATATGATTTACTTTACTAATTACTTCTTATCCCAGAAAATCAAAGAGTTCCATAAAAAACTTATCCACACAGACTCGTTAATGTCTAACCTAACTAACCAGGAAAAGAACCCGGAACCCTATGAGATATGATTATTTGCAACTAATAGCGAAGAGACGTGAAGGTTTCATAGCTAAGGAAGCTGTTTGTTTATTGTTTACATCCACGCTCACGTGTAGATGGCTGCCAAAAGTCGTTAACACTATGCAGGCGCACTTTGTAAATACTGAAATGATTTCTGTATGTGATTTGATAATTATTATTTGTTAATACTTGTATGAAATGTATCTTATTATTAATAATTTCAAGGCCTATTTACCTAACAGTAGATTATTGTTTGTGCTGCAATTACGCTGTACATACTACATAGTATATACGTAGCCAGGCTATAGACTTACCTATCTAGATAATAATATGTTAAGGAAAGAAAGAAACTTCCTCTCCATTAAAAAAAACATTTTTATTTTTAATATATTTCTTTTTGATAAACAGAGATCCTTCTGTCTTTATATCTTACTAGATGATGTCCGCGACTTTGCCCACGTGGATTATGATGATTATTTGTTTTGTTTGTTTTGTTTTACACTTTATTTGTACACCACAACACAAAAAGGAAAAATAATAATTAAGGAACACAAATACACAGAAGGAAGTAGAATACAAAAAGGCTGCCTTATCGCTTAGCAGCGATCTCTGCCAGGCAACCTTAGGATTAGGAGAAGTTAAGGAGATTAAATTGCGGGTGGTGTATTCATATAAATAAACATACAAACAAATACCTACATACTATTACATAAACCATTTACACAAATAACATAATACTCATAATAAATAATATATTTATGATTATGATTATTGAACTCTTCAATTTTCCGGGATAAAAGTTAATTTAGTAATGCTATCTACGTTCCAAATTTCATCCAAATCGGTCCAGTGATTGCAGCGTGAAGGAGTAACAAACATTACAAATTTACAAACATCCAAACTTACACGTTTATAGGTATGTTAGGTTAGGTATTTTGATGAGACCTTGTTCGTAGTTTCCTACAAGAAACTTACATAGGCCTAGTATGAGCTGGAGTAGCAGAGTCTATTACATAATACACTCTGAGCAATTTAGCGCACGCGGTACGTCGGCCGCTATATCATTGCAACAATGTTACGAATTACGATGGATGATATAAATTAGGCCTGCGCTCCCGAATACAAGACGTTGGAAGCCAGCCCAAAGGCAGGCATGACCTTATTACTTATATGATCACACCAGACTTACTGTCGGTCGACAAAAAGTCGCTACATCTGCCTCATATTTTTTAACAACCTCCGTGGCGCAGTGTGTCGCGCTGTTGCCTTAACGTGCGGAGGTCCCGGGTTCAATCCCCGGCAGGGTCAATTTAGGATTTTGTAAGTTCTGAATTTTCCCTGGTCTGGCCTGGTGGGAGGCCGTGACTAGTTACCACCCTACCGGCAAAGACGTGCCGCCAAGCGATTTAGCGTTCCGGTACGATGCCGTGTAGAAACCGAAGGGGTGTGGGTTTAATATAACTGCCATGCCCCTAACAGGTTAGCCCGCTACCATCTTAGACTGCATCATCACTTACCATCAGGTGAGATCGCAGTCAAGGACTAGCTTGTAGTGGATAAAAAATAAAAAAAAACAATTGTTACGCACTGTTCCTACTCAATGCAGAGGTTGTTGCAATTAAAATATACGACAGGGCATTAGTATTATTACCTTCGTAGTAGGTCTCTATTATAGATACTTTACATCTATCTATACTCGACTGTAAAGCGACTCAAATTCACAATAATAACTATGAAATCACCCAGTGCATGCATGTTTGGATTCTATAAGAACTACTAAGTTTCATTTCACAGCGGTTGTACTTCTTACCTAAGAAAACAAAAAAAAAACACTTTAATAGGCGTTTTTTGACAATCTTTGCGGGGAATAGTAAACTCAAATAGTATAAGCAATTCGACCAAAAATTTACTGGCACTCTCTTCTATATTTTCCAATTTTAATGCTAAATAAAAATTACATTAGAAATTTAATAAATAGCTTGTGAAGCGCATTCCTGAAAAAACAAATAACACTTGTTAAAGGAATACGACTGAACAAATTGTTATAGAACGAAATGTCTCTGGTGTGATCGGATACTTATGTAAGCCGAAGTATGTCTTGTATCACTTGTGCCAACATTGGGTATATTATATGAACCAATGTAATGGCACCGAAAGTAAATTACTACAGGCGGAACTTTGTAGTGTATACTTTATGACATTGTATAAGCATATTTGCTCCGTCAACATTTTACTAAGAGACACTACGATACGTGCTATGGCATATTGCTATTTGCTATGGTAGTACTACCACCAACCACCATAGTAGTTAGCGCCTAAGCGGTGATAGCCCAGTGGTGGACCAGGAGGCCGAATGTCTTGGCCTCCTGTTCAGATAGATAGGGATTCGTACCTTACGCACGCACTTTTCTGAGTCTGACCCGTTGTCCGAAGCGACGCGACGCGTTACTACGCCATAGAAAATGAAAAACTGGTCTACGCGACAACGTAGGCCACGTGAAGGATCAGCTACTGTTTAATACTGTCGCGTCGCATCGTATCGAGTCGCGGTGTCGCGTTTGTCGCTCACGTAGTTAATTTTAAGCAATTAAATATCACTTGCTATAACGTTGAAAGAAAACATTGTGAGGAAACCTGCCTGTCTGCCTTACTCATAATAGTTGTTATCAAAGATGTTTCAAATCTGGCAATCCACACTTTACCAGCGTGTTGGATTATGGCCTAAACCTATCTCATTCTGTGAGGAGACCCGTGCTCAGTAGTTGGCTGGTTGCGTAGAGGACTCTGACTCTATAATAACCATGATTTGCGTTATTTATATACTAATAATAAATAATAATGTCCTACCGATCGAATTTCGGCCACGGCTGCCTATCTCCAGAGAGAATAACCACTCTCTGTTTCTTTTACTCTCATAGCCCGATGGGATGGAAAATCCGACACGACCGGAGAGAGATCATGCGCAGGACCGACAGCTTTACGTGCTCTCCGAGGCACGGGGGTGAAACACCGCCAACTTCCGTACTCCGGGCTAGCACTGAGAATTTCTTATTTATTTATACACTTTAAAGCCTACAACGCATAGCTAAAGTCTATAAATGCCGACTTTGCCACTTCAATATGAACCATGCCTTTTTATTATTTTACCTAATTATTTTAAGAAGCAGAGACTCAATAACAAAAACAAATTAAGACTCAAGATAGTGAAAATAACTTTTATTAGCACTACTTTTCAGTAATAAAGTTTTCTCAGATAACAAGTCTTCCTAAATACCTTTTCATAAAACCGAAGTTTTCGCACTAGAGCAGCTCCGTTATCAGGTAGGTACTCGACTTAAAAAGTATTTTCGAGATGAATCCAAGATAATGATAGTTGAGAGCGAAAACCTTAAACAACTTCTATAAAAGCTTCCCAACAAAATGAACTGTAATGACAACGAAAACCACTTCTTGGCTCTCTCCACCTTTTCTTTTAACTCAATACGTTTAAGAAAAACCTTTGAAGTTTCACTAAAAGGAAATCTCTAAGTAAGAGGTCTCTAGCTATATGAAGTGGTAAGTGAGCGTTAAAAGATTTAAATGCAGTGGAATATATAAGGTAGGATTTTTCAGAAATGAAAATTCCTCGAACACAAAGCTTTTATGTGCCTCTTGAGATTTCAATGAGGTCAAGCTTTTTTTATATAGGAAAAGATCTGTGATTGCAACTTCAGACTAGGTACATGCTTTTAAAGCTATGCGCACATCATAGCACAGGCTATGAGAAACGCATTTTGCTGCACTAGGTACATGAGCATTTTTCCAGCGAGTTTTGATAGGCACATGGCAGATACTGATCATTTAATAACCCCAAAGAACAAAGGAACAAACCCAAGGGAATACACCCCTTGGGTTTGTTCCATAATGTAAAAAATACCCTAATTTGTTCTTACATCTATTCTTTATTATTGCTACTGTATGCATTTTATTGTTATAAGCAATGAAGGCTGCAGCGACCAAAAAGCCCTCTCAATAGGGATGATGCCTATATTATCAAAAATAAATTATTTCTAACTGATTATTAAATAGAGAGTCTTCCAAAAGTCCTAAAATTCACATCCTCGGTCAGTTTTAAGTTTGATAACCATTTTAAAATATAGATTAAAGAAAAAAGTGCGTTGAAATTTGATGACGTCATTATTGTGAATTTCATACAACTTCCATACTAGAAGCGCGTTTTTAAGTTTGATAAAGAGTTGCTGATTTGTTGGGAGGTTCGTCTATGGCTAATTGGCACCCTACTGGTAAAGACGTTCCGTCAAACGATTTAGCGTTCCAGTGCACAAACCGATTGGGGAACGAAACCATACAGTTTTATTTTTAAAAAAATGTAAAATAGTCGGTTCTGCGCCTGATCTCTCTCCGGAGTCCAAACGGTTCGAGTTTTCCATCCCTTTGGACTATGAGAGTGTATGACTAATCTCTGTAGAGCTCTTAAATCCACCAAGATTCGATCGGGAGAACATATTTTAATACTGTGCGGTATGACCTGAAACAAAGAAGTCTCAAATAAACAAGTTAATCAAACGACATTTTTATTGCTATCTCAGCAATTATTTAACTGTAGTTGTAAATAGGAGTACTATCAACCAGACCACAAATTCGAAACTTTACCGCTTTAGCCGTTGAACAGAGAAACTTTAGTATCTGGTTTGTTTAAGAGAGCCAGTTTATGTCGGTTGACTTTGAAAAGTGCATATTTCTAGCTCTTCGCGCGAGGTAAACTATATTGAGAAGATAAATTTTCAGTTTATTTTCAGTTTAGTTGTCCAGGAAACAGTTGCATTCGCTACCAAGCGATGTTGTATATTGTTGTTAACATTGCAACGTGTCAGTTATGATAAAATATTAGACACTAACATTTTCAGTGTGCCGCCACTTGTGAAATATGATCATAAGCAGGAGTGTGTTATTAAATTATTGCTTATTCTATTTTTAGAAAGTATTAGTTTCTAGGACAATGAGATACCGAGTTGCCATCTCAAACTGCTTTATTATTTACCATCCAATTATAATTGCAGTCAAGGGCTAACTTGTATTTAAATTAAAAATCATAAATATGTTGAAATCTTTCTATTAGTATTCATAACATCGATACTGCATCATCATCACCGTTTGTTTCAGCTGAAAGACGTCCTCTACCAGGTTTCTTGCAAGGATCCGCACCTAGTGCTTCTAAAGAATTTTGTGTTACAACTACCAGTGCTTATAGATTAGACACACTATAATTTTTATCTCAAAAAACATTGTACTACGTGGTTAATAAACTACTAGAAGATTACTAACTGGAGACACTCACTGGAGCTACTTTACTTTTCTAATTGAGGAAATTTAATTGAAATTTAATATAATTAATTTTTCGGGATAAGAGTAGCCGATTTCTGAATGCGATTTTCTGGATGCAACCCGTCTCTGTATCTTTTCTCTGTAAAAATTCATGAAAATATAACAGACAGACAAATAAATTTCGCAATAATAAAAGTAAAAGTGTGGATGGATAAAAAAGCTAGTATAATCTAATTTTTATGTCACTTAGTTTTGTTTTTATTTTATTATTTAAATTTCATTAGCAACACAAATACTTGTGATAACAGCGACGCTGTCATCGTGTCAGATAAGTTTGTGGGACTTCAAATAATAAAAAGTTCAGGAAAATACGAGAATCTTGCAATAATATATTCTGAATAACCTTTGCAAAGGCATTCAAAATGCCAATATCCCATTATTCCACTATTACAGTAAAAGATTTGAACTGAAAGAAATTCCAGAAAAAGAATATTAAAATGGTAAGACACTAAAGGGACGTGAAACGTCGGAAGTGGGATTTTAAAAGATCTTTCCGGTGCTCATTACGCCACTAAGTCTTCGTGGGGTCATGAAGGCAATTACAGCGCGTTCCTTTTCTTTTAGCTTCGCCCTCGTTTAGACGTTTAGAGTATACATTTTCGGTTCGAAACTGTAAAATGAACATACCCAAGTACTTCATGAATGAAAATAATATATGAAACTGTATGCCCATGGCTGATAGAACGATTATAAATCAAAACTTAATAAAGTTATGAATGTTTATTTTATGACTTCAAATTCATGTAATTAAATGTGAATTTTTGTTATTATAATCACAACGAATCGTCACTTATTTTTAAGAAGCCTAAAGACTCTATTATAAAAAGATACAATTTGTCAGTCGAACATAAAATTTGCTATCAATTTTTGGGACTCATTCATTCAATGGGCAAGTATTTATCACATTGAAGGATTGACGGATATCTAACTACCTTATGTGATGAATTGCTGTCTGCATCGTTAACATCTGGATCTCTCTTTTCCATCAATCATTGCCTGGTGGGAGGCTTCGGCCGTGGCTAGTTACCGCCCTATTGGCAAAGACGTGCCGCTAAGCGATTAAGCATTCCGGTACGATGTAGAAACCGAAGGGGTATGGGTTTAATATAACTGCCATGCCCCGAACTGGTTAGCCCGCATCTTAGACTGCATCATCACTTACCATCAGGTGAGATCGCAGTCAAGGGCTAGCTTGTAGAGGATTTAAAAAGAAAAAAAACATTTAATTAATTACATGAGCTATAGTCATATTTTCCCGCTAAGGTTGCATTGAAGGTGTCTTTTGTTAACAAAAGTAGAGTTTTCTGGTCACCCAGCTGCTATCGCAACTTTTATAATGTAAGTTATTTTATATGGAAGTTATACCTACTTAGTACAACAACTAAAGTGTATTATGATGTGACCGTCTAAGGATCGACTATCCTGGTAAGTATCACCGTCAATACTCCTTAAGGTTTTTAGTAGGTACTCTTCGCCTTCAGACGAGGACCATGCCACAGAAATCAGTAAGTGTATAGAAGCATAATATTATTACTGCGCTATAATATGGGTTGAATCCCATCATTGCTTATTTTAGCCTTTATAAAGCGCATAGCATTAAAGTTGAATTTAGGTTGCTTAGGATATTTTATGGCTTTATGACTTTTTTATGAGCCTATTGTTTGAAATCGGCTGCACACATGATGTGGCCCACGTAGGGGAAAAATAGATTATATTTCTAAATATTATATTATATTTCTATTTCTTAACTTTTTGAGAATTCCGTGGGCCATGACCACTCTAGTAAACCGTTAAAGAGCGTATCTCACTAAGACCCCTTTACGTCGGCACAGCATTAAAAAGTTGTGTGAGAAAATATCCCAGAAAATGTGTTTTATCGCAGTTTGAAGTGGAGTTTCCTGGCATCGCCGTAAGCTTGTGGTCTGTGCTAATGATGTGAAAGACTGCAAAGCCGCCGGGTTCGTTCCACTTGCGAATATTTTAATATGCTTTTGGAGTTGTATTTCGTGACAAATTCGTGATAAGTTTCATTAGAATACCGGCTGACGTTCCGCGTTCTATGTAGATACGGGTATGTAAGCGATAACTTGAATAAATACACAAATGTTGCGTTGTAAAGTTGACTGCAATGGTAGTAGTAAATGCGGAAAAATACTCGTGGAATATCTGCGTAGACAGGTCACAGGACGCCGACCACACACCCTCCTCCGCGCATCACGACGCGGAATTTTGCAAGTATAATATTAAACATATTTCTTTACTTCTTTACTAGTGTCGCAGAATCAAAAGTGACGAACGAGTTGAAACTAATTCCGCACATAGAAAACTCTCGCTGAATTACGGCTAGCCTTATTTTTTTATAGCCTGAGAGTAAAAACACACTATGTAACTACTGAGATAGGTAAAAATTCTTCAAACGACTTTTAATATTTTTAAAAGTCGTTTGAAGAATTTTTACCTATCTCAGTAGTTACATAGTTAGTCATTTTATGTATATTGCTTAACATTTTATATTTATTTATATATATATATATATATATATATATATATTTGTATATGTTAGCTTATGTATGTTAATCTTATGTACGTATGTATATTTTGTATTGGGGTAGTATTGTATGTAGATGATATTTATAGTTTATTTTATTTGTAGTTTGCGCACCATCCCGATAGTATTCTCTTCTCCTTTCTCCAAAGGTTGTTTGGAAGAGATCGCCTTTGGCGATAAGACCGCCTTTGCATACTGTGCTGTCCTAGTTGTAATTTTATTGTCTTTTTCATGTCCTTTTACTTGTGTGCAATAAAGATTTAAATAAATAAATAAATAAACACACATCGGATAGGACAAAAATTACACGCACAACTTCCGCGTTACGATGCGCATGTCATGCGCGGTTTTTCTGATCATTCAAAATTAAATAAGTTAATGCCTTGTTTGGTCACTTTTGACCGTTCTAGACCTCAATTTATCTTCCTAAAAAACCTGTGAGTATTCTTTACACCAACGCACGTATAGCTCTATATGTATATACCTGCTTACGCAATTGTAACTAGCGTCGCGTCGTAAAAGAAATAACGAAAAAGACGTTAGCAAATAGAAAATATTATTAGGTACCTTAGGGGAAAACGTGCTCGGCAAAAACGAGCGGAAAAACATTCGCTGTTAATTAAAAAAGTCGGACGGACGGCTTTAGGTGGTATTATCTGACTTACCTACCTGATTACTGCACAGATCAAAAGAATCTAACTTGTAACAATGTCCTTGTTACATTTTTTATCCACTACAAGCTAGCACGTGACTGCGATCTCACCTGATGGTAAGTGATGATGCAGTCTAAGATGGTAGCGGGCTAGCCTGTTAGGGGCATGGCAGTTATAGTAAACCCTTCGGTTTCTACACGGCATCTTACCGGAACGCTAAATCGCTTGGCGGCACGTCTTTGCCGGTAGGGTGGTAACTAGCCACGGCCGAAGCCTCTCACCAGGCCAGACCAGGGAAAATTCAGAAATTATAAATTCCCAAGTTAACCCTGCCGGGGATCGAACCCAGGATCTCCGCACGTTAAGGCAACAGCGCTACACACTGCGCCACGGAGGTCGTCCAATTAACTTTATAATACTCTTCTATCTTTATATTATGAACTTTATGAACTTTGTGTAGGCAAACATTACAATATTATGTCGATATAATACTATTATGTCGAAAGAATTGAGGCAATGAACTGTGATCCACGCATCACTGCATATAAATCAAATATCTGTTACTTTTAGAAGCACAAAAGGTTAGTTAATATAAAAAAATAACAGTAGATATTAATATACGAACATAAAATATGGTCTAGTTATTCATGTAGTGTGTTTTAGTCCTAAAACTTCATTACAGCGAGCAAATACACGCACTCTCTCTGAACATATTAAAAAAACAAGGTTAATGAATTGTATGCAATTAGGTCAAAATATGACGTTTAATTAAAAACTTGCTGTTGCATACCTATGACTCTGTCTATAAATGTGTAAAACCCCTATTAATCGTCATCGTCTCAACCTTTAGACGTCCACTGCTGGACGAAGGTGTTATATCAACGATGGCGACGAATCTCCAGATATCCTGTTGAATTTTTCGGGATAAAAAATAGCCTTATGACATCAAAATCGGTTTAATAGATGGGCCGTGAAAGCGTAGCAGACAGACAGACATAACACTTTCGCATTTATTATACTAGACTAGATGATTAGAATGGATATGGATGAATAGTATGGAAGTATGGATTGACTGTGTTAAACAGCATTTGAAGTCGAGGCTATTACACTATCGATGATTTTCTGAATGACAAATGGGTATGCATGGAAGCAACCGGGCTCGCATCCAGTAACCCACAAGTCAGTGTGATACTTGTAACGTAATGTATGTGTTGTATTGTTACTTATTGTAAACTTTTTCTTTTTTGAGAAAAGAGCAACTGCTGAGTTTCTTGCCGGCTCTTCTCAGTAGAACACTTTTCCGAACCGGTGGTAGAGTATTGACGTATCATAAGTGTCACAAGTTGACCTACATGAAATAGAAAAATCATTTATCATTTATCATGATTGGAATTGACTGATGTGAAGCCGATCGTCTAATGGACGCCTAACAGAGCAGATCGTAGACAGAGTGACATGGAAATAAGTTTCCACGAGTTAAAGCCTCATGAATATTTATTTCAGTTCCTGCGGGATGTATAAACTTTCCGTTTCTTCCCACTTGATCAAACTTCTTTGTAAGGACAGCTAGGGGAGGCGCGATCCGGCCTTTTTATTGCCGAACTCTAGAATAAAAAAAGGTTTTTTTTAATTGACGTGAAGAGAACAGAACAATGGAGATGCTGACGTCATCACATCTATAAATACCTACAGTAATGCTTTGTATAAAGTATTTTGTAGATAAAATTGTAAGACGGGATTACCTACTTACTCTACGTTATGATTATAGTATTTCATAAGTTAATAATATTTTTCCCGTAATATCGTACTGGTTAAGACTTCAGCTAGGTATATTTGACGGGTCTGTAATTCAAGTTCTTCGGCTGACGAGGTCCGGGGTCCGAATCCGGGGTATTGGGTTTTTCTGACAAGAAATTCTCATTACTAGCCCGGAGTTAGGGAGGTGGCCCCATTTTGCGTCCCATCGGGCTATGAGAGTAAAGAAACAGAGAGTGCACCTGTCTTTGCGCACACGCTTGTGCACAACATAATATTCATATTCGTATATTCATATTGTGCATATTTCCTGCACAGATGGCTTATGTCCCTGAAGTTTGGCCGCCGTGGCCGAAATTAGGTCGGTAGGACATTTTTATTATTATTAGTTCGACAAAAAATTTTGAGAAATTAAATATCACTTACTTTAACTATGATGATGGCCGATGCTTATTGGTGATGTACGTATGATTTCGCATTTATTTGCTATTTTTTATTAGTAAGCCAGCAAACGCCATCGGGTTTGCCCCCGTTGGAATTTCTAAAAGTACCGCCTCATTGTCTCTTCATTATTAAGAAAACTTATGTATAATAATTTCAGTTAATTACGACCAAGGGTTCTCGGGCTGGGAGTCGATGAGTCAGTCAGTGAATGAATGAATGAAGATATATGCCTTAGTTTAATCAGCAATCAACAAAAGGGATGAACAAATTTACTTAGGTATAGCAAGGCTCCAAGTAACGTTACTTCCTTGTCCGTAACTGCTTTAAACAAATTTGTGTTACTAAATCCCGTCCTACTTTGACAGAGTTAAGCGTCAATATGTAAAATTTCAGAGCCCGGGATTTAGAAGATTCTAATGTACCTTAGCCCCGGCTCACATACAACTTGGCAGTAGGTATTATTTATTCCTACATACTGATACTAGTTTAATGTTCGCATTAATTACAATGATCCACAAAGTAAATAAACATTTATACCTACATAATATAATAGACAAGGTTGAAATACATTTTATTGAAGAATATATTTTTGCATGCAGTGTTTATTTTATTTCAATTTTAATCCTAGAAAAATAATAAAAAATAACATGACTGCTCCCTGCTATTGGACCTGGTTCCTTTAGTCCATTAAACGACAAAACCTTCAAATAAGTCCGACTGACCCATTTATTTAAAATGCGGAATTTTAGTACCTTTCTATTTCAATGGATTGACCTATAACTTTCAAATAGCTTACATTTTATCGTATTCAAATAAATTATTAAAGTTAGTTAGTTACTAAAGACTACGGGATATGCTATAAAATTTGGGGGCAAAAGGCTAGGTACTTAACATTAAATTTAAATCGAAATTTATTTATTTCTGAGAACATGGGATGACAGGATACTTAAAATTAGAACCGCATATTCAGTCAGCTATAAACCCTGACGCAAAAAGTTACAATAATTCTAATTACTTACTTACTATATTGCACAATCAAATCAATCTCGGTTTAAACATTTATCTATATTTTGTAACTATTTAAACTGCTTAGAACCATTTTATAGGTCATTGAAATAGAAGTATAGGAATTAAAATTCTACATCAATGCATTATAATAGGTATATGAAAATATTTTAAATGTCAAAATCAGTCAAAATATAAATACCATAAATGTCACAAATAAAAAAATTGAATACAATTTAAAAAGAAACGTAACTTTGCTACACCAGCGCCGCTGTGTCAGGTTTTTGAACTGTTATTTTCAGCAACCACTGGACACTTTTTCAACTTTTCTCCCATAAGAGATGTTACTCCTTCTACTCTACACTCCATAGTAAATATAATAAATCTATGGTAAACATGCGCACAAGTTAAACAAAATGTAATATGCTTAAATGGTCTGTGGTAGGTACCTACCTACCGTGTATTACATAATTACAATAATAACCTACCGTAATTTTTCGTCGTGGGTAAAAGAAGTGCAGTAATTTGTTCATATCTTTTGCCCTCAAATTCAAATAGTGCAGAATCGGTTTATCCGGTTTTCATTAATTCTTGAAAACTTTATGTGACCTCTATTAACATAACAAAATATTAAAGTAGATTAAACAGAAGCATTTTGTTTTATAGCCGCAGATAAGTGAGTTTCTTGGTATGCAAAACAACTAACAGATATACTGAGAAATTCCATCAATTTTGGTACAGTGGCGATAAAAATAATCTTTTCTTGATATTCAAATTAAACAAGATATACATCTCAATGATCCACAACTAACTAACGGTGGGTCTGTGAACACAATAAACTAATGTTAGACCGAGGGCATTACATAGTATACAATATCTGCATATAAGTTCAGGGTCACACTAGAGGCTTTTTATGTCAAGACATTTTGTCTTACCTATTTCTTTTAAACGATATAGTATGATATAGTGATACTGAGAATCGTTCATCGAAACTACCATTGTTATTTACCATAATGTTATTTATGGCACCTTTTTCGATGAGATGTTAGCTACTCACGGCCGAAGACTTCAGACGAGACATTCTTTGACTGGACTAAATTGGCTTATTTTAGTAACTTCACAAATTCTCAAAAACCGCCTGTGATAAGATAAAAGTTAGGCCCTGTTCCACTTCAGCGACAAACGTGACGAATCGAGTGCCTTTGTCGTTGATCGTTGTCCTAGTTGCACGACGAAAGCGACGCGACTCAAAAATACGACTTCATAGAAAATGAGAAACTTATAATATAAGCGACAGTATAGGCCACGTGAAGAGTCAGCTACTGTTTAACACTGTCGCGTCACGTCCTATCAAGTCGCGGTGTTGCGTTTGGTCATGGTCTAACGCGACTGTCATTCATACCACAATATTATCATTTTCATTTCAGGAATCATATCGCGTGACTCGTCGCTATGTGTCGCGATATGGTCTTGTTTAGTCGCTTGTGTGACCTTGCAAGTTACAAGACAGTAGATCAGCATATAACGGTTCTTGCAACTTTTGTTTGGATTCAGGGGTAAACACATTAGATAGCGTGTTTGTATAGGCGCCGCCTTTACTCGTGAACTTGTTTGATCTGAGACAAAACAAACGGGGACTAATCAGGACAACTTTGCCGATTCGGATTTTTAAACTCGTGTTTGTTGGACGGATGAAAACTTTTCTCTTGCGGTTTGTGGTTCGTTGTGTAAGAGATTAAGTGGGAGGATTAGGGACGTTAAATTAACTGATAATCTTAGGAAAGGGTTTTAGTAAGGAATTTTTGGTAGGTATTCCTATAACTGTAATGCCTTAGTGTTAGCTTAGGTACTTAAGCAAAATGTTTAGCACATTCATAAGTAAAGCCTTCTAGAATTTAGGGAAATTTTGTTATTGATTAATAAAATACGTTGAAAACATAGGTTTGACGAATGGTGAAACATGTTTACGACAAGTTTAGGAGCAAGCATAAGCTTATCATAATATGACTATCGTCATAAATTTCTACAGTAAAAAAGCGAGTTTTAATGTAACTGCCTTGCCCCAACAAATTTTGCTAACTTGCTGAAAACTAAAATTAAAAAAAAAACACAAGATGAGTAGGTATACTAATTAAAAATAGGTTTATATTAAAAGTACTTATTATCTGTAATAACACTATATCTAAGTAAATATTGTAGGCTTAAATTAACCAACATGCAAATTATCAAGCAAAAAGGTAGATATTACTTACCAATAAATGCATATCGCAAGCAAATCCAAAACGGTCCCCTGGACCAGTATCAGAATCGTAAATTATTTAACGCAAGCGCATGAATCTTTATCTCACGGTTCCCGGTCAAAGCTTG
Organism: Erebia aethiops; assembly: GCA_923060345.2. Taxonomy (NCBI): domain Eukaryota; kingdom Metazoa; phylum Arthropoda; class Insecta; order Lepidoptera; family Nymphalidae; genus Erebia; species Erebia aethiops. The sequence goes on from OV281087.1 coordinate 17,483,139, forward strand.
GTTTCAGTCTGAATGAAAAACGCAGCGTTAAAACGAAATGCACGACGGTTTCTCTGCATCGGTTTTCTCCGTGGATGATTGCAATAGAGAAAAAATTCTTGCACCCTAAAATCCATATGTAGCCGTGCCATGTCCCTATGTTTTCCATTTTTCGATAACTAAATCATTTTAAGAACATGAAACCTTCCAAAATTACAAAAATGGCCCAGTTTTCGAAAATTTGACGAATATAATCCAAAAATTAAAACATACCAACATAGACCGAGTCCTTCTTAAATTATTCTTGAAAAAAAAATCGGTTTTGGAGTCGAATTTCTGAGTGGTGAATATCGCAAGCTACTCGCTGTACCACATAGACTTGTCTTTGGCTGATTACCTATAGAAAATTAAACTTCAAGTTCTGTAGCTTTTTTAGCCGTTTTGTTCGGGTACAAGATAAGACGCCGCAGTTCCTTTCGCAGGTGTAAACTAAGCTTTACACTTCACCGCCCTGGCGTTATAAAGGGATTTAATTAGCGGTGGACTCGATAAATGTGTGGTCCAGGCCTGTTATCGTTTGACAAGAGCGGCATGTAATCTAAAACACATTTGTAATGTGCGGGATAAGAGCTGGCGCTATCGTCGGGGACAGTTTGAAGTCCCAAAAGATTAAATATTTTTAGCTTGTTGGATGGTTATTCCAATAAATTGTATTTGGTTATATTTATAAATTACAATGATGAATTGTTTATATGTAATTTTTTTTATATCTTATCAATATTTTAATACTAATATTATAAAATACCTATATATGCTTGTTATCGATAACCGATTTTGACCAAATTTTAAACAAAATACAGGTGTTTATAGTAGAAAATTTAAAGCAGTTTAATAATATAAATATCTAGCATCAATAGCAGCGCAAGAACCGGTCATTCTTTTAGCGTTATCGCTCGAGAGGAACGCAATTAAAATTCGCCACATCATCACCAATAAGTATCACCATCACCAAACAATATAAGCAACTGAGTGAATCCTGCGACTTTGTTCGCGTGAATTCGTGTTTTTTTTTAAACCTGTGGGAATTTTTTCGATTTTATGGGATAAAGAGTAGCCTAGGTTACTCTACAAATTTTTAATTATAATCTATGCAATAAAGCACCTCGGACAAAGGAAAACCAACAATAAAGACACTTTTGCATTTATGCTATTGGTAGAATCCTGGGAAGATGTTTCATCCAAGGTATGCCAAACAGCATTTCGATATGATTTGGGAATATACAGTTAAGATGGAAAAGAAAAGTTAACGATAATGAATGTCTAGAATTCTTTCGCCTCAGTTGTAAAAGCAAAACTTTTATACTGTTGTTTCGTAACTAATTTATTAAATTAATTTCCTGAAGAATTCGCTCGGAACTCGTTGAAAATTATACTTACTTGTTTCTCAAATAAGATCCACGTGAGGCAACAATACCTACTTGGTGGAATCGTCTTTATTTAACTTGTATTTAATATCAAAGACGTGTTTTGGGAGTTCCCACGTATCCCGCGGAGAAGTTGAATAAGTTTAGAATTCGGAATTACGTTTGTGTTTGAATTTAAATTTATTCTGGTGCGAGTTGTTGGAGCGAGTTCTGATAGTACTTATACGCGTTAATTGATACAGCGAAACTTGCGTGTTTACTTTTTAATTAGAAAAAAGGTTCCTATCATTTTTGTAGCTCTATACCTACTACTTTTTTTGGAAAGTACTACCCGACTACTTAGCGTAAAATGGTATATAATTTTTTACAAAAAAGCTGACTAACGATTTGGCAATAGGGATCGTTGCCACTTTTAAAATGTTTTTTTTTTATAGTAAATACCTAAATCGTGACGTAAGTCCGCACTTCCGTATCATTTACATAAGTAGTTCATTTTTCTCAGTTCAAAAATTTAGTATGTATTGCACGACTTTTGTGGACTACTAAATACAATGTACAAGTCTTACTGTACTGTAAGTACTGTAATGTTAATATCTCGTTTGTTTGAGTATACTTTTTAACATTAAGGTACTATATTCTAATAAACCCAAAATGGGTTTGTTAAGATGGAGTCTTGTTATTTTCATTTCAGTAAGGTGCCGAAGTGGTAAATAACCAATTGACGGACTTGACGTTAAGAAAATCAGTTAAAACACAACCTTAGCACCATTCTTCGTTTCGAATTTGAAAGTGCTTAACAACTTTCTTGGCATATAGGAGAATACAATTTGCCTCGTATGTACTTCCCAACCCCGTACCATATTCCGAGTAGGTACTACCAACTCCCTTACTAGTTACTAGTGACGTAACCGTAACATCCGCGGTTGCCTCAACACGACTTGCTTAATTATACGTACAACTGATTATCCAAGTTTGATCAACTTTCCACTATGTTTTCAACACAGAACTCAAAATATGTACAGAATGATATATCAGTGCGCGTTATTGTAAAATTGCATACGGCGACTTCAAGTGCAGTTGATGCGCGTGAGATGCAGTTGCAGTCTGTTTGACTTGCATGCATAGTTAAGCATGCCATTTGCAGCGCTGCGCAAATTGTCCATGAAAATTTTCTCATACGTAGCATTATTTGTATTTCAAATTTAGTGATGTTCCGGATATCCGTATCCGTATCCGCGGATCTTGACAACAAATATCTGTATTCGGATCCGTATCCGCGGATACACATTTTTAACGAATCGGCACATCACTAGTTTCAATCAGATAAGAGATTATTGTAGAGAATTTGTGACTGCAAGTTGTCCTGATATTAAAGATAGCATTTATGCCATTTCTATTACCTTATTTAGTGTTCTATGGGTTCCACTGAAACACGTAGCCGCAGCACCTCTGGGGTTTGTGGAACGCTATGGTCTTGGATCATTTCCTTCGGTATTACAGCGTAGTAGGCTAGAAATGAAGTGGTTTACCCCATTCTGTTGTTCATAATACGTGATCTAAGTTTACAGTGTTGGTAAAGTTAAGTAGAAGCTGTTTTTGAGAAGTGTATTGAATTTAAATACATACATGCAAACAAAAATACGACCTGCATTTCGAAATAGCAGATGCATGTAATGTCCATGTTAGGTTTTACTAAAATGGTCATAATCAACATTTTTATAATTCTGTGAGAACTTTATCACTTTGGTGGCTAAAAAACGTATGTGGCTATCTCATGTCCATATTCAGGACTTAAACTATTTTTTTGGGTCATTTTTATAAAATTGCCATTGTATGCTGAGCCCTCAAACGTAATATTCAAAGGTCTTTTCACTTCTGGAACAAAAAATTGTACTTATTTTAATTCAAGCAGATAACTCGAGGAAATCGATCATAATAAAAAGATGTTTCAGAATTGGTCTAAGATCTTTTTTTTTTAAATCCATTACAAGCTAGCCCTTGACTGCGATCTCACCTGATGGTAAGTGATAATGCATTCTAAGATGGTAGCGGGCTAACCTGTTAGGGGCATGGCAGTTATATTAAACCCGTGTCCCTTCGGTTTCTACACGGCATCGTACCGGAACGCTAAATCGCTTGGCGGCACGTCTACGTCACTAGCCACGGCCAAAGCCTCCCACCAGGCCAGACCAGGGAAAATTCAGGAATTATAAATTCCCAAATTGACCCTTCCGGGGATCGAACCCGGGACCTCCGCACGTTAAGGCAACAGCGCCACACACTGCGCCACGGAGGTCGTCATAGATCCAAATATACCTCGACCTTCACCCATCGGTTTACCAGATGAAACCTACTTTTTATTTTTATTTAATAATTAATTAATTAATTTTTTTATTATTATGTTATTGTAGCCAAAGCTATACCATCGCGTTTGTTTTAAAATTACCTATATTTTGATATATGACTCAAGCGGTTAACAGATCCGTGAAGTTAAACTTATCAAAAAAAATAAAAAAAAAATAATTTAAAAATAGCCTGACCGGATTTTGATCTAGGCAACCTATTTTAAGCGTATTTATCTATTATTAAATAAAAATAAAAAGTAGGTTTCATCTGGTAAACAGATGGGTGAATGTCGAGGTATATTAGGATCTCAGACAATATTTGTGTGTAACAGGAACGCAATTAAATATATTATCAACCCAGATGCAATTTTTATGTCAATAATCGTTGAATTACAAACACTGCCATGCCAAACCAAAGATACTGACGTCCAAGAAATCTACGGCTACAGAATTCAACAGAGAAATTAAACGTTTACGCAATCGTAAATTATTCTCAGAGTTTATCCCTAGTGAATATTTATTACAGACGTAATTAGGTTTGTGCTTTCAAGGTTTGCATAACGGCAGTAAAGAGATTTAACATTTCGTGTGCAAGATTTCGACTAATATTAGAATCCCGTATTATCCTATTTCATACCTATAATGTCACGTTTATAGGGCACATTCTAGGGAACAGGACAAATTATATAATTCTGTCCAACGCGGACGTTCGGGCGGACGTTTTGTCCATTCCGGTCCCTAGTGAGATTTAGTCCTTGGTTTGTACAAAAATACTTATTCGGTGTGGTAGGTACAAAGAGTTTTACTATGTATAAGTACCACCTACGCAAACCAAAATTAAGTTAATATACCGCCTACGACTCCACGTAACAACCGCATCGATAAAATTGTTATTTTATCGCCCACAGTGGGTACTCTGTTCTAAATAGGTAAGGTAAACAAAATATAGGCAGGTTTCAAATGAGGTTCTGAATTATTCAGAACTTACCCATATTAATTGTTGTTGTAGGCGGTAAGTGGGTGCAAAATAGTAACATTAGGGTACACCTATACAGACTCAGTACGTGTTAGTCCTAGCAATGATTCTAAATGCGTGGCCAAGTACCGCCCGCTATATTATGACGAATCAAAGCTAACGTAAAGTGATAATATAGCGATAGTGATGCTATGTTGAAATCGATTAAACTGTAGGTTATAAACAAACGATGATAGCCTGCTTTCATCTTAGACTTAGACCATGCACCAACACGTGTGCCAATACGTAAGGCGCGGTCTTGTAAATGGATTTAAAAAAAATAGGTGACTGGGAGAAAGTAAACTACCTCAATGAAAACTTTTCCTTTATTAAAAATGGATTACGTACCTATCTTATCACAATTATAAATTTTCCCTAAGTGAAAGGAAAACCTTGAATGTTGTGATTAGAATCTAAAAGTTCGAAGACAATATTCCGATTAGGGGTTCAGAGGCCGCCAATAAAATTGAAAAGATGAAACCGCTCAGGGCAAATAAGGTACTTTAACAACTCTTTGGATTTAAATTTTTAGACATTTCTCTCGATTTTCTCTTCTTTTTACTGTCACGATCCTTTTGAGATAAGGGTAAATATCTTTGAAAGTGTTCCACTTTAACCCGAGAATTATTTTGCTATCGTGATTTTTAATTTGCTGTGGAATTAGTTTCCATTTAAAATATTTACCGAAAGCGAAATCCCGGCCTGAAATGTTATGAATTTTTAACTCTTTAATGTTCATTCAAACTGGCCACATCAGAAATACACCTTATCGACAAAAATTACTCTAGGTGGTGCAGACTGTCTAAAGTTATAAAGTCACAGGCAAAAATTAAAAGCATTTAACTAGGTGGGAACCAACCACCAAGAATTTTAAAGTGGTCGCTATGTTGTCGGTGGCTTGCGTGTCAGTGATTGCATTTGTGGCTGCGATATCGTTGCAGGTTAGTATTGGTCACACATATTATGCCACAGGGAATTACCGCGTCCTCACAGAATTTTGTGGTCCGAGACAGTTTGGATTAAATGTGAGGTGCCTGAAAGGACATTAATTATAAATAGCTGAATTTCTTTGTAATCCAAATTGAGTAAAATTTAGAAAATGGCATTTCATTTTTATAAGAACCTATGAAGATATAAATTTCCATGATTAAGTAAGTAGATTTAAAATATGTATATAATTCGAGTATCATCTTAGACTGCATCATCACTTACTATCAGGTGAGATCGTAGTCAAGGGCTAGCTTGTAGTGGATACAAAAAAAAATATACTACATAGCTTTTGCGTGATTAAAATATCGTCCATAAAGAGTCGCAAGGCGCAACTTGTTAAAAATATTCTAAAGATAATATTTTTATAGGGAGAATTTATGTCGGAATCTAGGATCGGTCCCCAACTGTTGTTTTATGTTTTTCTCTGTACCGCGCCGGCCATATGGTGTCATGGTGACAAAAGGACTTTTAGTGTTTTTTTATGATGACATTGTAACATTGTGCCCCGGGCATTATTCCATGGATTCATGGTATTTATTTTAATAAAACACGTTTAAAATTAATTGCAGCACTTTACGGATAATATATTGTAGGTATACCTAAGAACAACAACTATTATTAATATGATTTTGTAGTAGGTACATATTTACATAATTAAGCCACCACGAAAGATTCCCAACATCCTAAGTTTATTGAAAAAAATACCTAGGTATAATCAACCAAAATTATACCTAACTAGCTTTTGCCCGCGACTTCGTCCACGTGGTTTAAGTATTTTTGATTCCCGCGGAAACTCCTTAATTTTCCGGGATAAAATGCATATGTCACTCTCCAGGTCCTCAACTACACCCATGGCAAAAATCACGTCGATCCGATGTTCCGTTACGGTGTGATTGAAGGACAAACCAACAAACCAATAAACCAACAAACAAACACACTTTCGCATTTATAATATTAAGTATTATTAGTATAATACCGGCAAAGACGTGCCGCCAAGCGATTTAGCGTTCCGGTACGATGCCGTGTAGAAACCGAAGGGGTATGGGTTTAATATAACTGCCATGCCCCTAACAGGTTAGCCCGCTACCATCTTAGACTGCATCATCACTTACCATCAGGTGAGATCGCAGTCAAGGGCTAGCTGGTAGTGGATTAAAAATAATAATAATAATAATTGAATTTTTATCAGAAATGAACCTTTTACCAGAAAGGCGATCTTTGTAGACAAAGAAGCTGAAAATACAGCTCAAGTGGCGAAACTACGTGATTTTTTAGTATTGCAAGACAAAGAGAGCTAGTGAAAGTAAGGCCTAGGTTGTAGCGTGCTTGCTTAGAAATTGCCAATTTACTGTTGCCTTTAAGGTACTAAAAATTTTTTGTGGCAGGAAACAGGATTTGCATCGAACCAACCGGGACAGTTAGCCCGGACACCCTATTCTTGAGAGGCTATTTGGTAGTATTCTATTATTATTAGGCTTAAAATGAAACTAGTGGTTCGCCCCGAACTAAGACCTCGCGGCGCCATCTATTGACATAAATGTGAAGTTCTGTTAAAAATACTGAAGCTCATTAAAAATTAAATAATTCCGTTTCCTTACAATATTTATCTAATTTTAGTATTTGTTGTTCAAGTACAGGATATAATTGAAATAATTGACCAAGTTTCAGGCTCATCCTTTCAGAAAATTTAGAGTTCTGAGGTCATCTTTGGACGTTAGAAAATCACCACTTTGAAAGCCCCCCATTTCGTCAATTTTGGGGGAAAAATTAAAAAAAAAATATTTTTGGACTCTATTCCTAATTATCTTTAAAATGATATACCGCAATCCTATGTAACTTTATAAAAAATATTTTACTTCGCATTCGCATCTATGAGAGCCCCCCTGAAATAAAGATTTTTATTATTTTTAAGCCATATTCGGCGGGAGGCCATTGGTTTACATATTATATTTAAAGCTGAAGTAATTGCGTTCAGTAATTCAGAAGTTATAATGCTCTGACAGACGGACGGACGGACGGACGGACGGACGGACGGACAAGTGCCAATTCACCCAAGTAGACTCAGAGACCTTCGCTTCGCTCGGTCAATAATGTCCTAAGATTTCTACGCAATCTTTGTGTAACAGAAAGTGATTAATACATCAAAGTCTCAGGACACAAAAGGGTTATGTAGCCAGTCACTAATCAGCCAATGAGTGTTTTGTTCACTCGTGTCACTGCCTTTTGTTCGCGTCAATCAGACCGTCGGTCGCCTTTCATAGTTTTTTCTGCAGATAAGCTCTGGGCTCAAGGCTGAAGGAATGTATTTTTGCGATCGCACGCAACCGTGTCACTCAAATGACTGATGCGCATGTGTCAGCTTCTTTTTGTTTGGCAAAGACTAAAATATGTACCTACTAGATGATACCCGTGACTTCATCTCTATACTTATTAAATTTCATCATAATCGGTTGAAAAGATGAGCCGTGAAAGCGTAGCAGACAGACAGACAGACACACGGTTTGCATTTAAATTATTGGTAGGGATATTATTTTGAGTGTCATTAGTGTTTTTTTTTTTTTTTTTACTTTCAGAGTTAATTTAAAGCTATTCCTATTTCATTACAGCTAGAATAAAACCACTTTGTAAACCCAAATTTGCAATAAAATCGATTCATTGATCGTTCTGTTTTCTGATAAATATGAATTAAAAGATTTGAGAATCATCACGAATGTTGCTTAGCGATATGCAATTAATTAAACAGTTTTCAAATCAATGCTTCCTGCTTTTGCTTGCTCCTGCTGATTTCCTGCTTTTTAAAGCAGGAAAAAGTATTGAAAAATTTTTCGTTTATTAAAATTAATGTTTATTTTATTCGTTACAATAAAATAAACATTAATACATCCTGAGTGTTACATCTGTATGATTTATTACATACAGTATTAATTTCATTATTTTTTTAATGCAGTGCAATACAACTAGGTGCGTATTAACACACATGCCTGAAAGAACCGTCTGCGTTGCATATTTTATTCTTTGTTGCCAAAATAAGCCGACAAAGGGAAGACTCTTTGGGGCGTGCAAAATGCTTAACACATTGCTACAAAGCTGCACATTTATGACAGCATAAAAACAAAGTCTTTAATTACAGCTAACTGCTACTAAATTTTGCTTCTAAATTGCTGCCGGCGATAATGGTTTGATTTTTGTCTTCCCTTCATTAAAATTGCGATTTGCCATGCTTTATATCACAAGCATTGGTAACGATTATAACATTTTCTTACACAGGCTTTCACTAACCAAATTATAAATGTGTAATTCTAATTATGATGGCGAGATATCTTCTCAAAGCGATGCGGACCGGACTGGATGAGACAAGCTAGGGATAGAAAGCTTTGGAAAGTTTTGGGGGAGGCCTACGCCGAAGAGGCAACTTTTACGTTATTATGACGAAAATTATTGTATAGAAATTTGACTCAATGTTTTACCTGTTGACAAGAATATAAATCATAATAATAAATAATAGTAACAATGTAATAATTGTAATGTTGTTGTAATTAATTAATAATAATGGATAATAATTAAATTTACTTCTAAATTGAATCGAATATAATATGAATATGACATGACTTTCGTTAAATGTAATAGGTACGGGAAATTAAATAATAAACCTAAATAACAGTAATTCATATTAATTGATTAATACTTAACCAAATTATTGTGTACTTATGACTAAGAAATTGTAACGTAATAGTAAATAAAGGCTCTTTATTCATTTAATATTTATTTATTTAATTCTAATTGGTCATACAATCGCAACCGAGCAACGAATCGACTTGATTATTTGCAGACTTACAAAGTGATATTAATTAGCCTATTTAATCCGGATAATCTAAAAGTTCACACAGGTTGGTTCAACATCCCTTAAAAATGTTTGCTCAAGAAATGAAATAAAAGTTGTTTGGCCATAGAAAGAAAGAAAAGAAATAGTAGATTATACACCAAGGGGATAAAGCATTGTTTTATGTCACGGGCGCTACATTGAATCCTGAACGTAACGAAGGACTCCAAATTTAACTCCCGAGCGCAGCGAGGGTGTTATAAGTTAATTCCCGACCAAAGGGAGGGAATTAAGATTGAGTCCTGAGTGCAGTGAGAGATTCAAGCGCCCAAGAAAACAACTGCTTTATCCCGGTGGTGTATACTCTACTTTATACTTCTACCATAACAGTAAAACAAACTGTAACGGTTAGATATTTATTGCAAATCATAGTAAGTAGGTTCACACTTTTTGCTTTTCATGCTGCCAGTGTTTATGCAGGTACACATACTCCTTGGTTTAAAAACTTTTATGTCAAATGGCACGATTGTTTGGTCGACCAGTCTGGAGCCTAGACTCTGTTGTGCATAGTATGGGGTTGGTCAACTAGTTGGGCGATCGATCGACTAGATTACGGCCCTAGGGCATGAAGACTGACTTTAGACCCGCAAAAGTATGATTAAAACAGTAGTAAAGGTATGGTAGAAGTATAAAATAGTTTATTCACCAGTGGTGTCACAGACAATACTAGATACAAATGTAACACTTTCATCTGTGACACCACCCAGAAAGGGGTGCAGCACTGGCTTCTTTCCTCATTGCCATTATTTTGTCTATATATCTACAAGTTGCCTAGTGCCTATCTCAATAAGTAGTAAGTTTTTATCAGTCTAAAGTGGTAGCAGGCTAAACTGGTAGGGATATATCGGTTTCTACACGGCTCACAGAATCGTAGCGGAACGCTAAATTGCTTAGCTGGAAATTTCTCAAAAACTCCCGCCGAGAAGTAAACCCTGGACATACCAAACATAAGCCCCGTTCCCGTTCTACCACAGAACAGCGAGAAACCGTCTGCGTTGGCATCCTTATGTGGTTGATGTCCAATCTGCCCGCACGAAACGTTTTTGCTCGACGTTTCGATCCGAACCGGTATTGTGTGGAACACCCTCCCATCGCACGTGTTTCCTGCCACGTATAACTTAGGTACCTTCAAGGCAAAAGTGAATAGGCATCTTCTAGGCAAGCGCGTTCCAACCTAGACATCATCATTGCTTTGCATTAAGCATGATTGTCGTCAAGCGCAAGCCTATCTCACAATTTAAAAAAAAAGTGCTCACTACTGCACCAGGGAGGTTTTCAGGAGAAGTCCTAATCCGAATTGCGTTAATTCTTGTTTACTAAGACTGCACGTGCTTCACCTTTTTTAACCTAGTTAAAAAGATTAAGGAAGTCTTCGTAAGTCGACAAACTTAAATATAGACGAAAACTCGGGTGTCCAGAACAATAAGCTTCTAAACTTGGTAGTGTTAGTAGGAAAGTATGTCGGAGTGTTTCCCCGAAGAACTAATTAATCCAATGAACAGCGTCTTCGCACTAACGATGTTCGTCGTTTGCACTCTTCCCTTACATCTCGATATTGAGAAATTTTGTTAAAGGGATGACTGGAAAGGAAAAGAAGCACCTAACACAGGTTCGGAAGGGCATTCGCAACCATTTGTAGATTCACTTGACGATTCAAAAGCTCTTTAAACGTCTATACATGATTTATGATAAATGAATTATTTATTTCATGTAGGACAACTTGTGACACTTATGATACGTTAAGACTCTACCACCGGCTCGGAAAGCTGTTTCTACTGAGAAGAGCCGGCGAGAAACTCAGCAGTTGCTCTTTTCTTAAAAAAGAAAAAGGTTACACTAAGGCTCGCTTGCAGAGACACCGGGTTACGTTTAACTCAGGAATAAATTTGAAATTTTGACAGAAATTTAATACAAATTCTGTCGTAGTTGCAGCTAACTCTGGGTTAAAAGGATAACCCGTACCTTCTGCAAGCGGGCCTAAGAAAACAATACAACACATTCATATAAAGGGTAGAGTAGAAGCAGTGTATCTCTTATAGAAAAGTTGAAAAAGTGGTTGCTATAAATAACAGTTCAAAAAATTCCCACGATGGCGCTGGTGTAGACAAAGGGTATGCTATGAATGTAGCAATTGTTGATGAAGTAAAGTATGCCGAGTTAAAAAAATCTATATATATAAAAATGAAACCCGTTTTCCTTGGTCACGGCATCACGCGTGAATGGCTGGACCGATTTCACTAATTCTTTTTTTGTTGTATTTGTTATTATTAGGAGAAGGTTCTTACGGAAAAAAATATTAAGAAAATCTCTCAGAAATATTGAAAAATATACATTTAATTTTGCATACTAAGGCGGTACGAAGTTCGCCGGGTCAGCTAGTTTAATATAATTTTATTTTAATTGTCAACTAAAGTAGTTATTCATTAAAAATTAAATAATGATGAATGTTTTCTTTCCTTGTTTATTTCTCAAACCTACTCTAATATTATATGGCGCTTCCTTTTAAATTTACCCTGATGATAGGTGGCGCCCCCAATTTAATGCATTTCGACGGACACTTTTTAAATACAGAGATAACACTCCTACTCTACCCTCCATACACATACATTATGTCACAAGTATTACACTGACTTGTGGGTCACTGGATGCGAGGCCGGTTGCTTCCATGCAACTTTGTCATTCAACCAATAAGACGAACCAATAACCAAGATAAAAACACACTTTTGCATTTACAATAGTATGATTTCCTCGCTAACATAAAGCTTTAACGAGGCTGTTCAAGTTTCGTAATTTTAATTAAGCAAATATACTCCTACCTACCTCATATTTATTGGCTCTTCGTGTTGAAATAATATTAATCAAATTATAACAAAGGCATTTCGCGAGCAAATAACATTCACGGGTAGTAAAGTGTAGGGATTATAAATCAATTGATAATTAATATTGTATCTAGCACCTTTCTAGGCGAAAAGTTCCAAGGTTGGAATGTAATGTCTTTTTTTAAATATTATTTTGCGAAATTCATCATATTATACATATTATAATATCATTGATGTAGAATTTTTTTAGTACCTATAATATAAAACAATAACCAAAATAACCACTCCATAATTTTTTGTTCTCATTTTCAAAGAGTGATTTCGGATGTCAGGCTCATTATGTCAATATAGTAAATTATAGGGGTTGTGGCATTCTATTAAATGTAGTGCGCAAATTGTCCGTGGCGCCTCACTCGCACTCTCGATCTGGCATCAGTGGCGAGCGGACGTTACCGTCAATTGTGTACCTACTTACTGATAAACAAGTGTTTTTATTTAAAACCTAAAGCTCAGATGCGTGGACATCACAGGGGTTATAAGTCAATTGAATTAATATTGTATCTAGCGCCTTTCTAGGCAAAAAGTTCAAAGGTCGGAATGTATGCCCGTTTTTAGCCGACCTCCAAAAAAGGAGGAGGTTCTCAATTCGGCGCGTTTTTTTTTTTTATAGTATGTCGTTGCATATCTCCGTGGTTTCTGAACCGATTTGAATTTATTTTTCTATCAGTCTTTAGAGGAAGCTCTCGAGGTGGTCCCATAAAAAATTCTGACTCCAAATCCTCAACACTGACACTAAAAAATTAAAAATAAAAATTCTTTCCAAAAAACCGACTTCCAACGCCACTGTAAAGTAATAAATATTTTTTATTTCTACCCACTATGTTGAAGTCGGGCGGGTATAACAAGCATAAGCAAAGTTGACGCATCAGGCTCGCCCGACTTCAACATAGTGGGTAGAAATAAAAATTATTTTTTACTCTACAGTGGCGTTTGAAGTCGGTTTTTTGGAAAGAAATTTTTTAGTATTATTTTGCGTAATTCATCATATTGATAACGATAGTTTCAAGCTAATTAATCAATAGAACGCAAAGGTCGGCGTTAAAGACTATAAATATCAATGAATTTTGATGAATGAACCTGTCTCTGTGATTTATTTCACGCCTCCGATACTCCTGATAGTGGATTGATTTAGATCGTGTCGCGACAGTCAGTAATTTGATAGATGTTCGTCCTGAAGCTGAAATAGCTAGTGCACACGAGCGCATCTAGGTTGATTGAGTCTTCGTTTTATACTCCAAAATAGGTACATATTATTATCTGTGTTTTTAACAACTCATACCGGGAATTATTAGCTAGTCCAAACAATAATATTCTAAACTAGCTGATGCCCGCGACTTAGTCCGCGTGGATTGAGGTTTATTGGTTCCCGCAGGAACTCAAATTTTTCGGGATGCAAAGTAGCCTTTTTGTTATTCCAGACCATAATCTATCTCTGTGCCAAATTTCATTTTAATCCGTTCAGCCGTTCTGGCGTGATTGAGTAACAATCATCCATCTATCCATGCATTCATACATCCAAACTTTCGCATTTATAATTTCAATTTCAAATAATTTATTTAAAACATGTAGGACATACAGGTGTCTCTTATGTCCTATTTTGACTCTACCACTGGTTCGAAAAGGAGTTATGCCGAGAAGAGCCGACAAGAAAGCAGTTTTTTTTTAAAACAAGATATTACAATACGTAGGTAAGTATATAAATAAAATATAACTGTGTAAGTTATTATACTATCCTGTGTGGAGCTGGACCCAAAGTAGGTTGCTTCCATACAACTTTGTCATTAAGAAATTCGTCAATTGTATAATGGCGTCGACTCAACAAGTACCTATTCTTTTACGGTTTTTTTAAATTTGTGTAATATTAGTATAGATGCGTAAGTGTATTTGTCTGTCAGCTTACATCAAGGAAATAGACTAAATTTTATACCGGAAAATCAAAGAGATTCCACGGGATTTTTGAAAAATTTCAATTGACGCGTACGAAGTCGTAGGCATTACAGAGTTAAAAAAGGAGAAACTGACTAACTGGCATATCGAAGTTCAGCTCGTACAAAACCAGGTCCAGAAGATTGCGATTATTTTTATTCAAGGTTTTTCGGCATCTCTGAATTCTAGCTAGCTGTTATAAATAAATTGTAATTAATAGATTTGCTCGTGACGTTTTAAACGATCCCGTTGGGCTTCCTGAAAATACTCTCAAATCAAAAATAACGAAAAGCTTTGCAAATAAAAAAAAAACAACACTTTATAACCAAAGCATCGTACAGCCATTGATGTTTCTTTCGTAGATAAAATACGCTATCGCAGTGGGATGCTCGTTTGGGGCGTAATTTTTTCAAGTCATCGGATCAATCGTTTATCAAACTGTTGTGTTAATTCTAACGACCCCTCTGGAGGAAAGGTATGGAGTCGATGAGTACTGTCGGGTATTTTATTTCAACTCTAGAGTTACGTTATCTAAAACTTACTTAAAGAAAACTGTTGCGTCACTGATTGGATGACGTAAGGGAGGAGATTTTTACGAAATAAAGAGCTTTAGACGACGCAAAGTAAAGGGCATATGCTTAGTTAAGGTGTAGAAGTGAAATGTAGGGCCATTATAATGTAGTCTAAGGCCCACTTGTGCATCACTATCTAAACTTATTTAATTAAATTTGTTGCTATGCTGTCGCGTTTTGAGTTTATTCCGGGGTTGACATTAAATATTCGGCGTGGACAGATATAGAAAATTATTCTTAAACACACTAAACGGCCTTTTGCAAGTGGACCTAAATACATAAAATAAAACAATTACCAAAATAACAACTCCATACATTTCTTGTTCTCATTTTCAAAGAGTGATTTCGGATGTCAGGCTCATTAGCTGTAGTACCTAAGCGATGCAAAATATTCCAGTCACTTCCCGAATTTTCATCATTCATTCATTTCATGGATTCTTAAATTCTTTTAGAGGAATTCATCTCAATCTGCTTTGATTTTCAAAAATGCTTGGTCACGTCAGCGCCATCCTCAGCTGACGTTTTCATCATTTCTTCGTTGCAGTCGTTGCGGGTGAATCCTGCTGCTGATATTATAATCATATCTTATACCTTCCTTTTAAAAAATGCCTTTTGTATGCTCACGTACTTGAGTTTATAAAACCTATACGTACTTATAACTTAAATGTTTTTGCTTGGTCAACTAGATTGAATTCCTTTGAATACTTTCGGTTGGAGTTAGGACTCCACCCGTAACACCAAAATGGCGAAGGTACACTTAGTATTATCCTTTTGCTTCTTTAGATTGTAAAAGAGACGATTAGACATGTTGTAAACCAACATACATACATACATACATACATACATACATACATACATACATACATACATACATACATACATACATACATACATACATACATACATATATACATACATACATGTTGTAATGTTTTACAACATGTTTAAATCATCTCTTTTACAATTACAATTACTTAGACTATTATAATTACAAAAAACTATTGCGAGGTTGGCAAATAAAATGGCGCGCCCAATAATAGCCTAGCGAACAAGATCGAAAGAATTTTCGCATTAATCACTAAATTAACTGTTCTCTCCGTTCAGTAACAAAAAAAGTCCCGTCAGCGCCTGCAAATCAATTATTTCCCCAATGCCAAGGGATAGACATCACGTGTAATTGACTTGTTCATCATTTTCCTTTACTCTCTTCATCTCTGCAACTTGTTTGTATTATATTAATGTTTTTTGTTGTTATTTATATTTGTACTTTTATCCAATATCTACTACCTACTTAGGTTTGTACTTTTGATATTATTATTATTCTATTTAATATATCTGTTGTTCGGATCATTATATCAGACTGTACATCATCTTTTGTTTGATAGAAACAAATTTTTATTTATACAAACAACCAAACAAAAAACTGATTAGTTACTAAACTCTCAGGTTCCATAAGATTTGAACATTTTAAAATTTCTTTTAAAATTTTAAATTCATATAAGATGTACATAACATAATATTATACTAACGTCGCAAAATATTCAAGCTGCTAATAATTTAGAGTTTAATAATATTTGGGATGTCGAAAATAAATTATTATTTAGTATTATATATTCCAGTAAAAGAAACACGTCTGACTCTTAGGCGTTTATTGTGAGAGAGAGGAAGATGACAGGACATTGACATTCAATAGAAAGATGACACAATATATTGGCCTACCCGCACTTACATTTATATTACCCTACATTACACCTCCACCCTTAATCTACCTTACTCCTATTAACCTTAATCCTAATCAAACTCGAAACCGAATCTTTGTACGGGTTTCCTCAAATGTCTAGGCCTAAGGGCCGCTCTAGGTGCATGTACTGGTGATTGTGGTGACTGTTCCACTTTTTGCTCAGAGCCTGACTGAGTTGACCCCGTCGATTCCCTAGAGGTACTGGGTTCACTTGAAACCTCGGGTTGCTCCGTACTGGTAAGAGATACATGATCACGGGTACTCGGACTTTCTACATTTGAGACATCCGGGTTATATGTGTTAATCCATCGATATTTAAGCTGGTCAACATGTCTCTTAATCGGTGAACCGTTTTCTCCTACCACGATATAATGACGCGATCCCATCTCTTTATCTACTCGCCCTTTTTCCCATTTCTTCCCACCAGTATAAGATCTAGCCCAGACGGTATCACCGACTTTGAAATTTCTTTGACTTCCCCCCGCGCTAACAATCTGCTTACTCTGCTTTTCCCGTACCCGATCTTCGATATGAGTATCTCCCCGTAAACAGTCTAACCGCGAACGTAAATTACGTTTTTGCAATAACATGGCCGGAGAAACCCCCGTGGTACTGTGCTCGACATTCCTATACGCTAGTAAATAAGATTGTAGGGCAGCGTCCACGTCGGAACCCTCGCGCATGGCCTTTCTTAACGCTCTTTTACACAGTTTAACTGCCCCTTCCGCTGCTCCGTTCGATGACGGGTGATATACCGCTGTAAATGTTACCTTAATACCGTTATTTCGCATAAAATTACCGTATTCTACGCTAGAAAAAGGCGGCCCATTGTCACTCACCACTTCCCGGGGTAGCCCAAAACGGGCAAATGTTTCCCGTAAAACCCTAATAACAGCTCCGGCTGTTGTTCTCTGCATTTGAAAAATCTCTAACCATTTAGACGTGGAATCTATCAAAACCAAAAAGGTTCTACCATGGAACGGACCTAAAAAGTCTACATGTAACCTAGTCCATGGTGTGGCTGTATAAGGCCAAGGTTGCGGCTTGACGCGGTCCGGTGCTGGGGCCACTTCGGCACACGTAGTGCAGGTACGAGCGATGTTTTCAATATCGGCGTCGATGCCCGGCCACCAAAAGTAACTTCTAGCTATAGATTTCATTTTTACAATACCCATGTGATTAGTATGTAATTCTTTTAATAACGGTTCTCGTAAGGCACTCGGTATAACTAACCTATATCCCCAAACTATGCAACCCATATCAATGTACAATTCATTTCTCCGCGTAAAATATGGATTTATTTGCTCTTCTTTACATTGATTAGGCCAGCCGCTCTGAACGTAGGTAAAAACTTTCCTGAGAACTTCATCCTTGCTAACGTGGTCATTAACTACTTCCCTAGTAATTGGAAGAAAGTCTTGAATAAAATTAATGTATGTGTTCTCCGCAGTTTCCGCCTTCTCTTTGCCTACTGGTAAACGTGATAACGCATCAGCCGCATTTTGTTCACTACGCACGTATTCAATACGGTAATCATAACCTGCGAGTAACACGGCCCACCGTTGCATCCTACTCGCAGCCATTACCGGTATGCCTGCCTTACTACCGAAAATAGTTACCAAGGGTTTATGATCGGTTCTTAAAACAAACTGTCGCCCATATAAATATTGATGGAATTTCTTAACTCCGTATATGATCGCTAGCGCTTCGCGTTCTATTTGCGAGTACGACTTCTCCGCTGCGTTGAGCACTCGCGACGCAAACGCGACCGGCCGCTCGCCGCCGTCCGGCATAATGTGTGATATCACGGCCCCAACGCCTACCGAACTGGCATCGGTTGTGAGCACTAAAGGTAAATTTAAGGAATAATGTGCTAATATTACCTTTGAAGTCAACATTTCCTTTACCTTGTTAAAACTAATGTCACACTCTTTGGACCAAACAAACGCGACATTTTTTTGAAGTAAATTATATAAAGGTGACAAAATGCTACTTATATTCGGCACAAATTTCGCGTAATACATCACCATTCCCAAAAATGAGCGCAACTCGGATACGTTTGTAGGCACCGGTACCTTTTTTATGGCTTTTACCTTATCTGGGCAAGTTTGTACACCATCCTTACTAATAATGAATCCTAAATAAGTGACAGAGTCCGCGAAGAAGGTACATTTATCTTTCTTAATTTTTAACCCCCATTTACGCAATCTGTCAAACACTTCATACAGGGTCTCGAGATGTGACTGATCATCGTCCCCTGTGATGATAAGATCATCAAGAAATACTCCTACCCTGGGCATATCCGCGAATAACTGTTCAAGCTTCCTCTGAAAAATGCCCGGGCTCGACGCTAATCCATAAATTAACCGATTGTACATAAACATACCTTTATGTGTGTTAATTACTGTATATTTTTTTGAATTATCATCTAATTCAAATTGCGCATACGCCTGTGACAAATCAATTTTTGAGAATTTCTCCCCGCCATATAACTTAGCTAATAAGTCTTCCGGCCGCGGTAACGGAAAACGATCCACCTCGAGACATTTATTTAAAGTTAATTTAAAATCGCCACATACCCGTATAGTTCCGTCTTTTTTCATGACCGGTACGATGGGCGTCGCCCAGTCCGAGCTGCTTACCGGAGTGATCACGCCATCCCTTACCAGCGCCTGCAGGGCCCGCTCAACCGGCTCGCGCAGCGCGTAGGCTAAAGGCCTCGCACGTAAATACACGGGCTTCGCTTCCGGCCGCAGCTGAAAGGACACCGGCCCACCAGTATATCTCCCTAGGCCATCCGAGAACACCTCACAATATCTGGAACTGAACGATTCGAGGTTAAAAACATTCCGAACATAGCTTATCTTATTACAGCTAGTAACCGGGTATGTAATACCTAATTCACTTATCCACTGTCTCCCTAACAGACTAGTTTTACCACTGTTTACTACGTACAAATCTAAACATTTACTGTTATGCTTATGTGTAACTAACACAGGTATTTTACCTACTGGTTTCACAATCTCGCCTGTATAATAACGTAATGTCAAATCACTGGGTTCTAGCTTTATATTTGTAAATAATTTCTTATAGCAGTCCATACTAATGCATGAAATAGCACAACCCGTGTCAATCTCCATCGATAACTGAATATTATTCACGTAAAGAACTATGACGTATGGTCCAAACTTTAACAACTGTCTCGACTCAATAGAAAAGTTATTTACCTCGTCACTAATATCGTCGCTGCTATCTGAGTGGACTACTTCCTCGTGATTTACCGCAGATTCTTGACGCAAACTCGGGCACATAATCCGTAAATGGCCTTGGCGAGTACATACCCTACACACGTACATCCTGTATTTACAGGAAGAGCCGGGATGATTTCCCCCACACACAGTACACTCCTCCTTCTTACTGCTCATATTCCGCTTAAACGCCGTGGCACCGCCACTCCGCATTTTTCCGCCCGCTCCGCTCATGCCACTTGGGCCACCGCCGTATGCGACATTTAAATGCGACCGGCCGCCTCGCTGGCTCCGTTTCTTGTTCCCGGCCGCTATTCTATGCAATTCTGTGCCCTAGCCCTCTCGACTCGCAGCGCCCGCCTGTCCGGAACTTGCAGATGAACCACCACTGCCCCCGGCACGCTCCTGTACCAGGGCCGCATCTGCTTCCGCCGCCTCCATGGCTACTGCTAATTTGAAAGCCTTATCGAACGTGATATCATCTTCTGTAAACAGCCTTTGCCTTATTAATTCACTCGATAAACCGCATACAAACTGGTCTCGTAAATTTTCTTTAATCAATTCCGGTGTAAACCGACAGTGCTTCGTTAACTTTTTCAATTCCGTCACGTAATCTGCTATGCTTTCATTCCGCTGTTGAATACGCCTCCGAAATTTGAAACGTTCTGCTAATAAGCTAGGTTTAGGTTGTAAGTGTTCCTTCATAAGGGTTACTAATTCTTCGAACGTTTTTTGCGACGGCTTGACGGGTGTACACAAGTTAACCATCAGTTCGTACGCGTCACCGCCTAGTACCGTTATTAGCGTAGCTACTTTAACTGCTGGCTTGACATCATTCGCTATGAAATATTGCTCCAGCCTATCCACGTATGAGTCCCAGTTGTCCTTGATCACATCGAAAGCTCCAATCTTCCCGACCGACATCGCGGTAATCGTAGGTTATTTTGCGACAAACGAATAAAATTAACTCGCGTATTCCACCAAACAATACACACGCGTTAATATTTTCACTGATTTACTCGTCGCCAGTTTATTATATATTCCAGTAAAAGAAACACGTCTGACTCTTAGGCGTTTATTGTGAGAGAGAGGAAGATGACAGGACATTGACATTCAATAGAAAGATGACACAATATATTGGCCTACCCGCACTTACATTTATATTACCCTACATTACATTTAGCGATTATTACATAACCTGTCAAAAGACGTAATATCTACGTTCCCTATTAATTTTATTTTCGATAACTATTTTAAACTATCGATTAAATTTTAAAAAAGTCCGTTGAAAGTGCGTTGGTGACGTCACATAAGTACCGAAGTATTTCATACAAAATAGTATACTAAACGCACGTTCTGACGTTTGAAAAAAAGTTGCTGTTTTGACTAGTTGGCAAATACCCAATTTTATTGCTTTTAGATATTTTATAGCAGTGAAATTACCAGACTTCAGGCGCTGTGAGCCCACGAGATGAAAAACACAAGCGCGCGAGGGTGAAATCGAGCAAGCGCATGTTGCAAAAAATGCATGAAATAATTTGTAAAAAAAAATAATATTTACTTTTCAATACAAATGAATACGACAATGTGTTTGACTTAGAAATATGAATTTTATCTTATTTTTCTAGAGCTAATTATTGGTTTCAATAAGGAGAAAAATTGCTTGAAAAGGTAAATTAAGAGGTATGTTTAAAATAAATTTCAATGCAGAGATTTTTTTAAATTGTGTTTTGAGATGCGTCAATGGCTGCTCAAAGGTTTTTAAAAGATACACGCCGAATTGAGAACCTCCTCCTTTTTTTGGAGTCGGTTAAAAACAGCACATTATTTTTACAAGGATACATTATGTCACCGTTTGATGGATACACTGCTTTTAAAAACCCCCTTTTAAGCTACACAGGGCCTTAAATTATTATTTAACTAATATTTATGTTATGATAAATGGCATCACTAAATAACATTTAAATTATTGCACGCTTTCGTGACTATCTTCAATCCGAAATTAATTTGTTCGTTCAGCTGTTTTAATATAATTTTGGAATTCGTAGATTTAACCTTTAACTTGGAGCTTTCGTTCAATGAACCCTTTTTATTTTACAACTAGATGAGGCCCGCGACTTCACCCGGTTTTATTAGTTTACCGCATTTCAATTCAATAATCATGTCCAGCGAGGACGTCATAATATTAAGTCTATGTTTTCTCACATTAGATAGTACCTAGGTATAATGTGTGAACGAGAACGTTTTGCGTTAAATATACGACGATTTTTCATTAAGTCTATAAATCAGTAATGGCAGGTAGATGTTATCAATTATGATTATTTTTAACTAGATGACGCCCGTGATTTCGTCCGCGTGGATTACGTTTTTTTGTTCCCGCGGGAACTCTTGCATTTTCCGGGATAAAAAGTAGCCTATGTCCTTCCCCGGGATACGAACTATCTCTGTACCAAATTTCATCAAAATCGATTGAACAGATGGGCCGTAAAAGCGTAGTAGACAGTCAGACAGATGGACAGACACACTTTCGCATTTATAATATTAGTATGGATATAGATTAAGAGTTCATTGAGGATATGTTAAATCCACGTCTTATACTAAATTACTGCTTTTACCCGACTACGTAAAAGCCAAATGGAAGGGGTTATGATTTTGGCAGTGTATGTATGTTTGTATTTGTGCCCCACTGTGGCGCTTTAACTACTTAGCCGATTTTGAAAACAGCCGAAAGAAGTGTAAATCGATTCATTATTATAGTCAGGGTGACATTAATGCTACATTTTACACGAACAAAATCAATATGACGGATATCCTAAAAAGTGGGGATCTCTGAAAAAAGTCGGGTCACAGTTGTTACGGTTGCGTACCTGAAAGGAAGGTTTGCAACCCTTATTTAATTAACACTTACTGCTTGTTATTTAAGTAATGTTAATGTTACTACAACATCAGCATCGTTACCTAAATAACTTAATTGACTAAAAATAAAATAGGTGCTTTTTAAAAACGTGTTAGCTCCGCCCCGTGCCAAAAAACATTAATAATAATGATCATAACAAGAAATTCTATACGAAGCTACTGTTTCCTAGGGACGCAGCATCCGGTTTATAATTATGTAAGTTTACCCGGTGTTTTAATAGGAAGCGCAAGGGTGTGGCATAACCTTAACCTCATAGTTCACCCTTCTTACGAATGTCCATGAAGATTATTATTAGTGATGGTATTGAACAACTTTATGGTATTTCGTTATCGGTTCTCATTTCAAAAATCTGATGATAATCGTTAAACATAAGCTTCGAGACCACGCATACCTTGCAGTGTAGTTATCGAAATACGAGCCTAAATTATAATGCAGCTAGAGGTGTCACGTAACAAAACTTGGCACAAAGAAAAAGATACGATGAAGAGAGAGAGATAGTTCTATGCATAGATTTATTATACATATATTTACTATAAGTGTGTGTCTCTAAATGACGCACGCGACTTCGTCTTCGTGGATTGTTTTTTGATTCCCGCGAGAACTCTTTAATTTTCCAATCCTTTGTCCTTCCTCGGGATACAACCTATAACTGTACCAAATTTCATCAAAATCGGTTGAACAGATGGGTAGTGAAAGCGTAGCAGACAGACACACTTTCGCATTTATAATATTAATATGGAAATATGGATTAATTATTGATCTAATGATCTTGATTCAACACCAAGAATCCGATCCAAGTTGACAAAGTATTGTCTACTTCTGTTACTTAGCGCACTTAAACAAACTGACGCTAAAAATCAACATTATTGCCGTGTAATAAAAAGTAACGTTATTTTTATTTAAAGCGGATTTTTCATAACGATAGAACTTATATAATCAAAGGACATTTCTTTAAAAGCAACTTCAGAAAGAATTTTCCGTTGGCGATTGCAGTATTCATTCGGAAAATATTGGTCATAGATTTTCTTTTCGAGTAGAATCGTTCGGATTATTTTGTAGATCAAACGGATGTCATGTTCCTTTGGTTGAGACTTTCATGTGTCAGCTTTGCTTTTAAATTAAAGTTGAATTTTTAGAAAATATAAAAGATTGTGTATTTGTTTATTGACGAAGGTTTAATTAAGTTGATATTTGACTCATTCGATGTAATTCACTCGGTCAGTTTGTTGGCGAGGATACGCCATATTGGATTAATTTGCATAAATACGAGTATTTTGACTTTGTTGAGTTAGTCTGTTGCCGACAGACTCAGCGATTATTGAATACCTTTGTGTTTAGATCGCAATTTGATTTAGAGCTTAGCAGTAGCAACTGCAGCCTGATCAAATGATTAATTTATTGTTGTTGTGATGCTTTGGCCAAGATTTTATAATTAACTGTTTACATTAAATCTCTCGTGAAACCGCTACACGTTTAACCATTTATTCGTGCACGTTTTAAAGAGAGTACAAACATATTTTAAAAGTAATTTTAATTATTCACCCACTTCTGGAATTATGCTTACACATGTAACCATCGAGGATCCCTAATTTGAGTCTAAATAATATTCAAACTTACATTATGCTTTAGACAGGTATGAGGCTTTAACTTGGGTGACTTGAATTGGTAACTCTAGTAGGTACGATCGACTTTTAAAAAAAACGATTTCAAAATAAAGCTTTAATAACGTAAACTCTGCCTTAATGTGACAACAATCAATAGAAATGAGAATTATAGGTAGGTACCTAGGGAGCCTATTTTAATGAAATGTTTTTTTGTTAAATGTTAAAACATCTATATTCTAAAGGAGACTGAGCAAAACTATATGGAGTTTGGGCTATTAACAAATATTTTTGTGTCTCGATAAAAGTTTGCTTAAAATAAAGTTTGATAACCCTACTTTCATAAACAAAAACAATTTTTAATTTATTCCTCCCAGTTTTTGAGAAAAACAATTTTATGTAAAAGGTTAGGTTAGGTATGGTAGTAGGTACCACACTTCACCAGGACGATTCTACTGCTGCCTATGGTAAAACCAGTAAATAGTTATTGCCAATGAATCAATATTTGAAGATATATAAGGTGCCATTGTATTTATATTTTTAAATAATGTCTTTAACAGTACCAGTGAGTATTACTTTGACCTTGCTAATAGACAACGCTTACCTATACCTACCAGAAGCCTACCAGCTATTCGAACTAGTGTACTAGGTCCCTAGCTCTGGAATATATGCTTCGTTAATAATTACTGAGACATTACTAGGTTGAGTAAGTAACTATTATTTAAACTGTAGTTGGGCTATTGATAGCAAGAACTGCAAAAATAAAATTAGTACAACGAAACTACCAAAACATTGCGTTTTTACAAAGAAAACATGCACACTGCACAGGTAGGTACTTACTTATATAAAAAGTAGGTCCTTTTTTAGGTAGGTATTAGAAAGATTATTACAATCTTGTACATTGCATTGTTTAAGGAAAAAGAAAACTATTGTTCAAACCAATATTGATTTTATTTCAGTTACAAATATTTCTACTTACAATATTTTTATTTTAAGGAAATGAGAAATAAATATCTAGCAAGATTAAAATAAAACCTAACGCCAACGGAGGAAATAATATACTTTATCTCAACTCGACGTACAAGACAACGGCATGGGAATAAAATATCTAAATTCGAATCACCTTTGCTGTCGAAAATAGCAAAAATGTCAGTAAGCAAAAACCACAGACAACTAACCTGCAAGTGTTTCAACTAGCACCGAGTTGAGTCGATTCTATCAAAATGGTTTGCAAATAAATATCGATATTTTTTTATAATACTATGAAAATGATAGTTTTTAATCGATTAAAAGTCGATTACCGCCCGTTTTTATTTCATCGATTTCAACAATAACATCACAAGGTATGTCTACGGATAAAAATGGAGTCTGGTTTTACAAATACAATTGGAGTACTTTTAAAATGATGAAAAAATCTCGGGATAGGCAGCACTTTGTTTTTTGTGCCAAACTGAATTAAAAAATTAAACTTAAATTATGAAAATAATTATCTTCTGACACAAGCATGGCCTGTGTTTGTTCAGTCTCCTTTACGAAAACCATCAAAGTTTCCCAGTCCTTACTGTAACTAGGTCACATCCACAATATGGAGATAAGAATACGTACCGAAAAAGGAAAGTCACTTCTGCCTGCCGCGTTACCTTTTACATTGAGCTGCAGAATCCTAGAGATGCTATTCTTATTCACTAGGTACAAGTTAGCCCTTGACTGCGATCTCACCTGATGGTAAGTGATGATGCAGTCTAAGATGGCGGGCTAACCTGTTAGGGGCATGGCAGTTATATTAAACCCATACCCCTATATTCGGTTTCTACACGGCATCGTACCGGAACGTTAAATCGCTTGGCGGCACGTCTTTGCCGGTAGGGTGGTAACTAGCCACGGCCAAAGCCTCCCACCAGGCATTATTTTTTCTTATTGTATATCAGGCGTTAAAAAAGGCATCACCTTAATGGCGAAAACATACAAGACCAAAAATTGTCAGAGAAAAGTCTGCGTAATTCTTTACTTTCATATTTATTTTTTACTTCATTTATATGCACAATTCACTGCCTGGGTTATATCCTGCAAAATTGGCAGTTGTGACCAAATCTAGTGACCACCCTAGGCGCTGCCTCAACTTGAAGCTACATTAGCTTAAAGTTGAGGCAGCGCCCTATGTATTCATCGAGGACGTGCTATAAGTATTTTAAGTGGGAGTCTGGTTTTAAAAGACCTGAGATTTTTTTAATCAGTTCTTTGAGTATCTTTTGGGTAATAGTTAGTTTATTTTTGATATCCTTAACTCTGGCTACATAATTTATTTAATAATATCCCCCTGACAACATTTCGGCCGTGAGGAGATAATATATTGTGCTCCAAACACAATTGCTCTTTATATTCCCTCTCTCTCATAGTCCAATGAGACAGCAATCCGACACGCTCGAGGACAGATCAAGCACAGTAGCGAGGTTTCTCTAGTATTAGTTACTTATATTATATGTTACCTCTCTGACCCTTTACATTGTAATTCCTTACGTTACTAATAGTATCCAGGGGCAGGGGCTGACAGGTTGACACGTCTGTCCCCATGATTAATGGCGCCCCAATCAGATGCACGTGACGTCACGGCGGCCGACACTTTGTAATTCAAAGGGTAAATTGCAAAATGAGATAATTGTTAACACTTTACAGTTACAATTATGTTTAACTATAAATTTTGGTCGTTGAACTTAAGAGGGATTTGGTAGGTGTTTTTTCCAATTCCTTTTTTAATTAAAAAAACCTAAGTTTATAAGTTACAGAGCAGGCTACATTCTAAATTAACTATACTCTTTTACTTGTTAAGAGAGCCGCATTAATTCTGTTGTAGAATATAGTTTGAATTATGGTTCAAAAAGACAAGCAAAACCAGTCGAAGCATTATAAGACCTCCTCGTAAATATGTTGGTCAGAAGAACATAGTCCGCACAATTAAAGTAGGTAGCTGTAGGTATAGGTAACCATGCCACATGCATCACTGATAAAGATGTTTGTCGACATGTTGCAGTGCTATGCAGTGATTATGCTTATTTGCTTATGTTTTTTTGTAAAAAAAATTGCATTATTATTAAAGTTTAAGCGCAATAATTGCTGCGTCGACAAAACTGGGGACTAATTTAACTTATGAAACCTAATTATTGCACTAAGTTTTTTGGAATTAAGTAGAAACTGAACTAGGTTAATTATAGGTAGTAGTCTAAGAAACAGTTGCATAGGGGTTATTAAAACTTTGCTCGGTTTTTAATAGTATCACACGAGTGTTTTAATACCTTCCTAGTTACTAATGTGGAGTTTAATATATTATGTTATCTAAACATATTTCTTTTAATATAATTCATAAAATGTTAGTAGCATGCCTATGTAATTTGTTCTAAACTTTTCTTGACGTAAAACGCTTCGCCGTATTAAGTTCACTAAAATTCACATTTTCCCCTTGAATATAACTTTTGACCAACAAAAACACTGTTCCTACAGTAAATAATAAGAGGTTTAATTAAGATTTGATCATAGACAAAAATATTAATATATTTTTATGCCAGAAAATCAAAGGTTCTTCTTCTTCTTCTTCGTGTCCTGGGATAATTTTCCGCACTTGGACGTAGGCATCCGCTGTGCGTGAAACCGCTGGTGCGACTCCCCTCTGGATCACTCCAGCCAGCCGAGCTCACTCCAGAATCCAAGCAGGCCACCCAGGTCGGCAAGGACTTCCGGTAGTGTTGCTGGGGAGCCAATGTAGGCTTCTCGTTGGGTAGAAACACCGCTGCACTCGAGCACAATCAAAGGTTTTCCCCGGGATTATTTGAAATCAAACCCACGTGGACGAAGTTGCCTTGTATCAAAACATATTATTGTGTAGCACCCGCATCGCTCGCAGTCAGACTGCGGCTGTTCAAAGTTGTTGGTTCAAAGCGACGAACGCAACATCCGTAACCGGCGACTGCACAGGATATTGCACAGTAAACTGCATCGTGTAACGGAATGTTTACCGGACCATATTGCCTGCTTTTGAAAAAGTATGTGGAAAATTACTGCCTCGTTGGTCTAGTGGTTGGCATGTTCAACTGCAGCTGACCAGGTCCCGGGTTCGAGTCCCGGGTCGGGCCATAATTGAGTATTGGGTTTTTCTGACTAGAAATTCTCAGTACTAGCCCGGAGTTAGAAAGTTGGCGGTGTTTCACCCCCATGCCTCGGAGGGCACGTTAAGCCGTCGGTCCTGCGCCTGACCTCTCTCCGGTCGTGTCGGATCTTCTGTCCCATCGGGCTATGAGAGTAAAGGAACAGAGAGTGCACCTGTGTATGCGCACACACTTGTGCACTATAATATCTCCCGCGCAGATGGCTAATCTGTGTGGAGATTGGCCGCCGTGGTCGAAATTCGATCGGGAGGGCATTATTATTAATAGTCGTTAAAGCCCGCCAACCCGCATTGGAGCAGCATGGAAGCTCTAATTCTAACAACTGCAAATGACAACGTTGCCATGACGTGTAGAGCATTTTAATTTTTTTTCTTCTATTAAAGGTTACTTCAAAATGATAGTCATGGATAGGCAGAAGTTAGCCCTTGACTGCGATCTCACGTGATGACCATCGTAAGTGATGATGCAGTCTAAGATGGTAGCAGGCTTATTTACCTGTTACGGGCATGGCAGTTACATTAAATCCGTACCCTAATCGGATGGCTCGGACGGCGACTTCAGGACGGCTGTAGGCATGATAACAGGACACTGTCCACTTAACAAACACCTATATGTTCTAGGTATAACCGACAGCCCAGAGCCTGCATGGAGAGCGAGGAGACACCAATACATGTACTACTTTGAGTGTAGTGCTGTATCCACTTAACGAGCCTACATTGGCTCCCCAGCAACACTCCCGGAAGTCCTCGCCGACCTGGGCGGCGTGCCCAGGCCGCCGTGAGCTCGGCTGGCTGTAATGATCCGGCGAGGAGTCACACGGACACACTTGCTTAAGTGCGGAAAAGCCCAGTGAGAGAGAAGAGAGAAGAAGACCCCTAATCGGTTTCTACACGGCATCGTACCGGAACGCTAAATCGCTTAGCGGCACGTCTTTGCCGGTAGGGTGGTAACTAGCCACGGCCTAAGCCTCCCACCAGATCAGACAAGGGAAAATTCAGAAATTATAAATTCCCAAATTGACCCTGCCCGTGATCGAACTCGGACCCTCCGCACGTTAAGGAAACAGTGCTCAACCCTGGGCCAGGGATTTCGGCTTTCCTACTATGCTTAGAGAATCAGGAGGTAAATTTCGATTAGCTCGTTTAAGCCAAATTAATTAGGATCATCCTAAAATATTTAGGATTATACATTAATTAAAATTACATGATCTATCGAATTAACTAGCGCTCGAATTTTAGGTAAGCGATATTAAGTATGAAGTCTCCTTTAGCGATTATGCCAATTACTATAAAAAGGTCGTTAATTAATTAGTAAATAATTATCTTGGACCAATTTCACTTAATTTAAATAAAATAGGCTTCTTTTTCGCGAAAATACGGAGCCCCGAAAATAAAAGTCAACAGCGTGAAATAATTTAAAGGCTCTTTCGGAAATAAACACGAAACCGCATCTATTCTCGTCCGCAACTGAAAACGTGGACACTGGCTGTCCACTATGTGACACCTCCGGGAACCGAAATACGGTGGTGCAGTTTGGTCACAGTATATTTGCTATTGCGAAATGATTGCCTGTTAATATTAAATTGATTCGTGATAATGTTATTTCAACTATTATAATATTATCTGCTTTCGGAACCGGTGGTAGAGTCAAAACATGACGTAACATAAGAGACACCTGTATGTCCTACTTGTTATAAATAAATTGAGTTTGAGTTTGAGTTTTCAGTTTATCATAGCGTAAGTAGTAACTTAATATTAACTAGCTGATGCCCGCGACTTCGTCCGCGTGCATTGAGGTTTTGTGGTTTTTAATTTTCCGGGATGATAAGCTGTAGCCTATTTGTTATTCCTGGCTGTAATCTATCTCTGTGTCAAATTTCATCCAAATCCGTTCAGCCTTCCTAACGTGATTGAGTTACAAACATCCATCCATCCATACATTCATCCATCCATCCAAACTTTCGCAGTTATAATATTAGTATAGATATAGATTATTATTTATTTATTTATTATGGTTACGGCTGTACCTAGATCGATACCTAGACAAATTGCAGACCATAGGCTCGCCTACTACAAGCTGCAACTATGCCTTTGTACCTATCCACGCCCAAGATACATACTAATTTTGTGCTAAACTGACTGAATGAAAGCAAATTATGCCACAATATTATCTTCCCCCTTCTTAACCCGTCACCCCGCAGCGTTGTTCTGTCTAGACGTCACCGGATGACTGATAGAAAAGAAACCAAGAAGAAGAAAAAGTAGGTATCTCCTTAGATTAGACAGTGATAATATTATTATGAAATCAAATAAATATTATTTTACCTTACAAAGATATTATAATAGCTGAGTTTGCACAATTACCTAATCATCAGCATCATCAATCGCCAGCCGACTACTGAGCACTGGTATTCTTTCAGAATGAGAAATTTTATGGCATAGCCCACCATGCTGTCCAAGTGCGGATTGGCAGACCCCTTCTCAGTCAGTAGCTAGCTGATCATTTAATGAGCCGGGCGACGATGGGTTGGCATGATTGAGGGCGAAAGTCGTAATCATCTGCAGTATATACTATGGAGTAACACAGACTACCGCGATATGACGAAGCGTGTTTCCCATGCGACGGGGGCACTTCACGTGAATGTTTTGTATTTTACCGTCCGTTTATTTTTCGCCCTTAAATACAGTTATGTCAAAAACAAACGACAATCACGACTGATGATTAATAAAACTAATTATTAGGATATTATTTCCCATTCTTAAGATATCACAGCAATCACCCTATACCTACACAAAATATGATTAAACTAAAATATGGAAACCTATAATACCAGATATCTGCAAGTCTGAGCTCAATATTCTGTTCTGGATTTATGCACTAATTTCACAGTTTAACTGCAAGCGGGACATGGTTTTGTCAGATAGTGCAGTATTGGACTCGGCGACAGATGTGCCAAATGTGGTTATTACGTACATAGCAGTAGGTATAGTTATAAAGCTCGGCGTACATTGACTACTAATCTCTGGGTTAATAGCGAAAACGTATTTCCTAAAACTGCATTATGGCATTTTAAACTCCAAAGGCAACAAATTGACTCCGGCAACTAAACTTTTCCGTTTGAATTATTTCAAGATGAAAATAGTTCAAATGGCAAATGGCGCTCCAACTTTTAATAAGCAGCTATGAGAATTCCACACAAGAAATAAAATTAGAATTCCAGAAAATTTAGTTTTCACGACTACGTAGCGTATAAATAAGTAAGTTTTATTTCTAGTTTAAGTAGGTACATGGCTAACACACATTTTAACAGAAGCTGTTAAAGTACGTATTAAGTGAAATGGAGATGACAAAGTACGATGTTAATTTTTTTACCGTACTTACAATACATAATGCATTAATTATGTTACATATATAGTCTAAGATCCGTATATAACCACGACCTTCACCGAGCTGTTTAATGGATGAAACCTACTTTTTATTTTTATTTAATAATAGAAAAATACACATAAAATAGGTTGCCTGTCAAAATCCGGTCCAGGCTATTTTTAAATAATTTTTTTTGTCAAGTTTATTGTAGCCAATATAAGTATGAAATGAGAATTGTCGTCAAATAATATATTTTTCATTTAATTAGTGAAGGCAAAGGTACATAAGAGAATATTATTGATACCACATGATTATTTGATACCATTTCGTACGAGAGTGTAAATTATATTAACTAAGAAAAATAAGCCGTAAAAGGTATATTCTAGTTCTATATAGGTATAGAAAAATCTATCCTAAAAGTTAAATTCTAAGAATCAAATGAATATTCAGAAGGTCTAAAAAGACCATACCGATGTTGCTCACGAACTTTGTCGCTTCACAAAATTTAATATGTCCCATAGCTGCAATAGGAATGTTTTTCTTTTGAACTGTACCCAAGGGCCGGCAGCGGCCATTAAAAGAAAAACATCGTCAAATAAATTTTCTTTTGAACAAAACTTTTCATTTGTATTGTATCAACAGTAATTATCATATTTTCAACCACTCGCCATCCCATAAGCACGAGTTTTCTCTCAGAATGAGATGAGGTTTGACCGTAGTCCACCAAGCTGGCCCCTTTTGAGAACATTGTGAAGGACTAAACACAATAAACAAAACGAAGCAGACAAGCCACACCTTCGCATTTATGAAATAAGTTTAGAAAGATTATGGATTTGTGATAAGGTTTCCACTATAGCCCAATACGTCCCACTGCTGGGCACAGACCTCCACTCTCATAGGAGAGAGGGAATTAGAGCTTAGACCCACCACTCTGCTCCAATGCGGGTTGGCGGGCTGTAACGACTATTATCACGTTAGTGATAATAACTGGGACCGACGGCTTAACGTGCTCTCCGAGGCACAGGGGTGAAACACCGCCAATTTCCTCACTCCGGGCTAGTACTGAGAATTTCTATTCAGAAAAACCCACTTAATTATGGCCTGACCCGGGACTCGAACCCGGGACCTCGTCGGGCGCAGTTGAACGTGCTAACCACTAGACCAACGAGGCAGTTGTTGATAAGGCTTCGCTTGTCTTTATTTAGAAATCGTATAATAATCCATTTCAGTACACAAAATGTATGAAAGCCCTCCAGACCGTTACGAGTATCATGGCCAAAAATTTAATATAAGCCGGTGGTATGTATTCTACCAAAAGTAAGTATTAGGTTGTTAGACTGATTTTAGATCCCTTAATAAAACGGCTTAGCTACGATTTTCCAATATCTCACATTCTTTAGATAGTATTATCATTGTTCGGGGAAGCAAATACATAGAAGATAAAGCTCATTTTTATGAAAAAATAAAATATTATTAAATATTATCTTTTCTTTTCTATTACAATCCGAGTACCTTTTGATCAAGAGCCCCTTATTTGGGGTAAATTACCTTATGCAAAAATAGGTGTGATTGTGATTAAGCGTGCCTATATTTAAACAAAAAGTACTAAAAAAACTACTAGGTTTTTTTTCTAACATTTTACTCCTCTGAGATAAAACAAACGATCGTTCACTCTGGTTATGCGTTTCAAAATAGGTATATATATATGTTTTATCTTCTACCGTACTTATTATAAGGTAGGTATGGAGAACCTCTGTATCTACACGCTACAGTGCCTCCCCCATGCCTTCATTAGGGCGCTGCTTGCCTGGTCTCGCCATGGCAAATCCAACATGGTTGATATTATGACAAACTTATTGCAAAGAAAAGAAATAGGTACATGGAAAAAATGGTAGGTATGTGAAAAAATTAACACTATAAAATCCGTTACTTTTATTATAATCACGCCAAAGTTTTTTGGGGTACGTAAGTGTAGGGAGGTTGCCACCTTATTATATTTTTAATCAACTTTCACCCATTTCTCGGGGAACATAAGACCTAAAGAGCAATTAAAAAGTTTACAGTTTCAATTAAGCCGCTTTTTTCGTTAGTCCGCGCGGGTTCTCCAAAGTTTCTGAGTTCAAAGTTTCCTCCCCTACTCATAGTTGCAACGGTTAAACAGGAACTAACTTTTAAAGCTTTGATGAATTCTCTGGAGGTTTTAATCTTTCTTTAATGGTTTGTTTCAGTTTCCATTTTTTGTTTAATTTAACTTTAAAATGTTATAATCAAAGAAGTTTATGCTTGCTTTTGAGCTCGCCTGACGAGACTAATAGCGTTAAAAAACTCATAAAAAATTAGTTTTCATCTCGAAAATTGTTGTGGACTGGGTAGTTTGGGAAATTATTTTGTAATATGTATATAAAATTCTTTGTAGGGGTTTTAAAAAGCCTTTGGCTTTTAAATAATCCAGCGTTTTGCGCAGTAAATTTTAATTAGAATATTTCGCTAATAAATTTTTAATCAAGGTAACCCTAGTTATCCCGGTTACTCGTAAGTATATTATATTATATAATAATATAATATATTATTACATCTTGTGCAAAGCCTAAAACTATATTAATATTGTGGCCAATTCTGTGTAAAATAATCCCTACGATTCGTGTTAACTCTGTTCTGTTATTTATTTGTGTGTAATAAAGTGCTCTTACTTACTTATTTACTTACTCTACTATACAAACAAAACTAAAATGACAGCTCTAAATCTAGTGCAGTCTCTTTTCGCAGCGTTCTCCTATATTTCCATAGAGCTTAATTTCTGTTGAAGCCTTAACAGTAACCTTGCACTAAGTTTGACTTCTATTAGGCAGTGCCTACCTAGAACATATTTATACTGCCATTCAATTATCTCAAACAGGCCAAGTTGACTAAGTTTTAATCCGCCGTTTCCCTCTCAGGTAAATTCGGTTATACGAACAAACACAATTATCTTGGAGCAAATGAAAGTGTACTGTCACTGGGATCTCGTTTAGTGTCTCTTCATTAGAAACGAGTATTTACTTACTTAAATTAAGATATCGGAGATAAGATCTTGCGCCTATCGCAGACAACCGAAATAGTAAATTGGGCGAAAGCGACAAATTGATAGAACAAGACATTAAATTTTCTTTGATACAGATGAACAATATTCGGAGTAGGTAAGTATGACCAAATCTCGTCCTGTCATTCAGTTCTTGAGAAAATTATTCGAATAAGTATTCTTGGTTATGTTTCTTACACATTATTTCGCGTACATTCAGTCGTATATTTTTATGCGAACACGTGCTTTGAGATATTGATATGATAATATGTTTAGAGGTAAATCGGACTCAAAGACAAAAATCAGTTGTCTGCGTTTTCTACCGATTATTTAGGTCAAGTCAGGTTTCATTATCAATTAAGCCGGTAGTCAAGTGTATTGATGCTCTGATATGAAGAAGTGATTTTGAAGATGTATTTAACTACCTTTCTATAATGATTAAAATGGTATTCAATAGGCTTAAACGGTGTATCAAATGACGGAGACAACTTTTAATCGATAAGGAAATTTTAATAGATTACAACAACATATTAACTTTCTCACATAATTATCTTACTTAATAATGTCTGATCAAAAATATATAGTAACCAGATTTCAATTTTTAAATACCCGTGAGATTTTTTTAAGTTTCCGAAATAAAAAACCTTAAGTAGATGTTGTCTGTCTCCGTCTCCAGGATTAAATACCAAATTTCCTCAAAAGCCGATTTTTTTCCTGAAAAATTTTGCCGAAACTTTTGATAGGTATAGGTAGATAGTAAAAACACTAATTTAACATAAGAATAAATGGTATCGAACGATCGTCTATCTCTATGATATTCAAGAAATCCTATTTGTTCCGCTTATTCCCAGTGGGGTATTATCACTTTCCATGAAATTATCATATCCAAATTATTAATAAGCTTTTTATTTATTATAGCTCAATATTAGGAGGACCATTATTTGGAAAACCTTAGGACTAGGTATTATTTTTATTCTTATTACAGAGTACCAATTCAGTAGGTAAATAGAGTAAGTATTTTAGCATTATTCGCCTAATTTATTCATGAGTAGGTAATTAAATTTAATATTTTAAATTATATTTTTTCAATTTTCAATTTAAATTTTACAGACAAAGAGATATTTTTACAGAAGAGTAGCTAATCCCAAGAGAAAGGAATTTATAATTGCTTATTTATAATTTATAAGTAACGTAAAACAATAAGAACTTCATGATATTTTTTAATCCAGACTATTTCTACCATTCAGAAACGAAAAGATGGTCACCATACAAATAGGACACCATGCACCTTTACTGTTTTAAGGATGCCGCTGAAGTGAAAAACTAAACCAAAAAGGACAGGTGCGAAATCCTTCCACAGCGGGGGTCCAAACCTGTCGAGTCAACCAATAACCTTAATTGATAGGAATCGTTAACCTTTAAATACTCTTCTACGTTTCCTTTAACATAAATACTCTGATACGAATCTCGTATTTTTTTCTCGGTTATTTTATACGTCGTCGATCTTTTTATTTTCGGGTGCCCTCAGCACGTTGTTCGTTATTTTGTAATAAACAGTCCATTCTTTGACATTTGATATTTTCGAGATCGGGAGATAGCTTGAATTTGGTTTGATCTGTCCCTTTTGGTTATGTTTAACGTCGAAATTTGTGGATCAATCTCAAACTCAAATATTTTTATTCAAATTTAAACTTTACATTTTACTAATCACTTTCTAGATTTCCTTTTAAAATATTAAACGTGTTTTCGTATTTTCAGGACAATCGAAAATCAGGTGAGAACCAGTGAACGACCAAGATCAGCGGTTAGCGTAGCTGAAGCAACTATATTATTATTTCGTCTGTGGCTGAAGTGGCAAGGAGCTTCAAAGGTGGAAGATTCAAAGGCATTGGAGCTAAGAGGCACAAGATTGTGGCGTGTGGCGCTATAAGAGACCCAATCCCAATAGGGGACGTTAATGCGTTGATAACGAGGACGATGCCTCTAGAATCCCTTAAATTATTTTAAGTTCAATTTAAACTACATAATATATAATAACTTTGCACATCATACTAATATTATAAAATGAGAAAGTGTGTTTGTTTGTTGGTTTGTCCTTCAATAACGCCGCAACGGAGCAACGGATTTGCGTGATTTTTAGCATGGGTATAGTTGAGGACCTGGAGAGTGACATAGGCTGCTTTTTATACCGAAAAATTAAGGAGTTCCCGCGGGAATCAAAAAAACTTAAACCACGCGGACGAAGTCGCGGGCATCAGCCAGTCTCAAATAAAAGTGTCTATAACCTTTTTCATAAAATGATTTTTTTCTAACTTTTCTCTATTTTAAAGCTAGCTCTACTATGACTAGACTATGTCGAATAATCAGCAGAAAAAAAACAGTAAAAACACTTTAATATCTACTTTAAGCCTTTTTTATTGTTCGCAATTTATTATCGCATAGTATGTCTGAAATAGACACTGTAGAAGCAATATCGAGAGTTTTTATGGATAAAGTATGGATTAATATCAGAAACTTTAGCCGCAGTACTACACGGGCTGAATGTATGAATTGGGAATTCTTTATTGCCATTCGGAAAGTATACGCTAAAAGTTTAAACGATGAGCGGAAAATAATGATACGGAGATATTTTTACTGCAATATGGCTGTAGGGGATCGTGATTTAATACTCAGCTTTTTCATATTACTACTTTTAGTTCTGAAGTCCTAGTGTAACGATTGAGTCGATATGTGGTACTTCTATATTTTTTACATTGCTGTATATTTCCTTTTAATTGTAACATTTTTCATATTATGGAAAAAAGCGGTTTACTTTTTATATTTTAGAAAATACGCTTAGTATCATTATCATTCCTCCGCAATGTTTTTAGAGCCTAAGTTATTATAGATGCACACATTATAATAATGATCAATTAATTATTCGTATATTTTACAAGTTTAATATTATTTTTACTTGTTGCCAGTACGCTTGAACAAAAACTCCTGACCTCGTTTTAGACTTTAATAGTATTATCTTCTAACCGTATGAAGTTTCGTACAAAATTCCACGTGCATTTCAATTCAGTGAAGAAACCTGTTATAAAATATTCAAGATGTTATATAAGGAGCACAGACTACAATGGGGCGATGCACACACGCTGTCGGTAGTCTTTAACATGTTGTAGATGTCTAGATAAAACTCAGGTGCTCTACTGAAACGAGGACATAGCCCGGTTTCATAGCCGACCCGACCCGACTACAGTAAAAATTTCGGAGGCCCCACTTTTTTAGATGTAACAAACATCGTATCGATTTTGTTCGTGTAAAGTGTAGCCTATATCACCCCGTACATAATAACAAATCGTTTGATGCCTCATTCAACAAAATCGTATCAGAAGTTCAGGCGCTACAGTGGAACATACCATACATACTTCCATTTGGTCATGAAGTAGTCGGGTAAAAATTATCCATCGATCCATTCATCAGCCTGCATTCGTCCACAGCTGGATAGGCCTTTTGGAGAGTGAGCCACCATACACGGTCCTCCGCCTTCCTCATCCACCCACTTACCGCTACCTTTTTAAGGTCGGTAAGTGGGTGGGTCGTCGGTCCAGCAGGCTGGAGGTCGTCCCACACTGCGTTTACCGGCTCGCGGTTTTCCTCTCCAGAACGCGTCTGCCCCAACGGTTGTCGGTTCTGCAACAGTCATGGCCTGCCCACTGCCACTTCAGCTTACTAATTCTCTGGGCTATGTCTGTTACCTTAGTTCTCCGGCGGATTTCCTCGTTACGGATTCTATCCCTCAGAGAAACACCATAGCCCGCTCCATAGCCTGCTGAGCGACTTTAAATTTGTAAAGAAAATACTCGTAGTACATTATACTATCTCCATACGTTGTCAAGTCGTTTAGTTAATCTATGAATGACGCAGCGAATGCACGAGGGTCCGTCCTTGTCCCTTTATCTGTGCTCACTTTGTATCAAAATCGATGAGGTGGCGCTGATAAGAATTTTGATCCATTTAGACTAAATGCATCCTTTGTCGTTAGCCTGGTTTGTCAGTTTTTTGTAGAGACCGTTTTTTTATCTTGGTGAACACTCGAGAGTGAATTTAAAAGTGCCTTTTGTGATGTATGAATTTTGGGTTGTGTTGTTTTTCTTCATTGATGGCGAAAAAAACATATTTTAAGAGGAGTATAAAAATATCTTCCTGATAATAATTGTATGAATAGAACATAGAAATACTAGAAGACTTTTTGGCGTGGATTTTGTTTTCGTGAAAATCTCGTGGTAACTTTTAGTTTTTTAAATTGCAATCGCTGGGATGCAAATTGCAACCTATCCCCGTGCCTTTAGTCAAGGAAATACGAGTAGATGGGCCGTGAAAGCGTAGCAGACAGACAGAAAGACACACTTTCGCATTTGTAATTTTAGTATGGATAATAATTGAGGTTGTTTCTCAGGTGGCGGTTGAGTCTAGACCAATAAGGATTAAGATAGAGGTACATCCATACATTTTAGAACAAAAATACATGTGAAAAACCTTATTAATTACAAGATGATTCCCGCGACTTCGTCCGCGTGGATTAATTTGATTCCCGCAGGAACTCTTTAATTTTCCGAGATAAAACGTAGCCTATGTCCTTTCCCTGGATAC
The DNA here is from genome assembly GCA_923060345.2 of Erebia aethiops. Classification (NCBI taxonomy): domain Eukaryota; kingdom Metazoa; phylum Arthropoda; class Insecta; order Lepidoptera; family Nymphalidae; genus Erebia; species Erebia aethiops. The sequence goes on from OV281087.1 coordinate 17,522,872, forward strand.
AAACTATCCCTATATCAAATTTCATCAAAATCGGTAGAAGAGACAGTTTTTTTTATTCCCGCGGGAACTCTTTAATTTTCCGGGATAAAAAGTAGCCTATGACCTTTACCTGGATACAAACTATCCCTATACCAAATTTCATCAAAATCGGTTGAACAGATTGGCCGTGAAAGTATAGCAGACAGACAGACACACTTTCGCATTTATAATATTATTAAGTACCTATGGATTAGTCTGACGCTCAGAGGCATAATATAGTAGGTTATTTCTCTGGGCTGACGCTAGAAAGCCTTTTGATATTAATAATACACCTTTTGCTAATCACGAAGATCAGTATTCAGTACCATGTATAGCCTTAATACATCTAACCGTATTTCTTTACAATACAAGTACGTATGTTTACTAATATAATTGCTGTAATAGATTTTAGACTGACATTGATGGGTAGATAAGATCGCCCGCCCGATTCATTAGCCGTAATGATATGGTTCGTTAATCTGGGACAATCGACGATTCTAGTTGTGAAACCCTGTTTGCTCCTAAATGGGTATTAACGGCAGTGGTGTCCGGTGGAATTGATAATCATACTTTAACAGGACTGAGTTATGACTTTGGTAACGAGAGGGTAGCTTATTAAGATTTGAAACCTATTATGGAAAGTGGTCTTCCTTTACCAAGAGAGTGGGCCTCGGATACGACGTGTTCGTATATTATAACTATGTAAGGTTAAGGTCTTCTTTGTTTCTTTCAACTATTTAGAGAATAGAACAGAAAGTTTTATTCAAATAATTTCATAATTGCTTGAGAATGAGAACTGGTTCAGAATGAGAAAAAATAACTTCGTACTGAGAAAAACTGAGAGTGGCTATTTTAAAATACCTAATCTCCTAGTTTATAAAATAAGTAAAACAGTTATGACATAGCCAGGTCCTCTCTTAGCTAATTAAAATATGACCTATAATTTAATTAGCTAAGAGAGGAAATCTTCTCTGTGTAACTTTGGTCTGAAAATCTGAGGTTAACTAAGCACCTTTTGGAACATGTTGAAAAGCTATCAGAGTTCCTAGTTCATTATGGAGATCTAATCATTTTAAAGTATCACAAAAAATATAAATCATCATACACAATTTGTCGAATAACAAACCGATTTAGTATAAAAAATTTATAGAGGGTTTAAATAAAGTTGCGGGCTGACACAAGCAAGCCTTCTTTGCTTAGTCATGCTCTAATAACCGACGTTTATGAGCCTTGTAGGCATTTGTATTGGAAATTTTATACGTAGACTTTAACAAAGCTTTATTATGCTCTGTTATTTTTATGTACGCTGTCATGTTCCTAAGCGAAAGTATGCGAAATACTTACACAAGTTGGTACATGGGCTACTTTCTCATCAAATGAGGGCGTTTCGAGGAATGATTTGAATATGACAGTTTAGTTTATATGTGGGTGTGTTTTAATGCTTCGAATTCCAAGTTCAAATAATTACAGTACTCTTGTTTTAATATTATACTACCTGCTTGCACCTTAGCATAGTCGACTTAGGACTGATAAAAATAAATATTTAGGGTAAGTTTCTTAATTTTAATTATATTATAACTAGGTATATTGATGTTAGGTATATGTTAATAATAAATGCACGGCATAATATAGGTTAGGCGCGAACTCGCCAACAAACTGCGTGTGGCGAAATACATAATATTTGTATTTGTTTGTTTTTTTTTTTTATCCACTACAAGCTAGCCCTTGACTACGATCTCACCTGATTGTAAGTGAGCTAACCTGTTAGGGGCATGGCAGTTATATTAAACCCATACCCCATAGGTTTCTACACGGCATCGTACCGCTAAATCGCTTGGCGGCACGTCTTTGCCGGTAGGGTGGTAACTAGACATCCTTTTTATTATTTTTTTCAAAATAATAAATATTAAATAATAATATTAATATAAATATTATACTAGTAGCAGTTTTAAATGTCTTGTCATGTATTAAATATTACATTTTAGTACCTAAAAGAGGGTTTAAATAAAGTTGCGGGCTGACACAAGCAAGCCTTCTTTGCTTAGTCATGCTCTAATAACCGACGTTTATGAGCCTTGTAGGCATTTGTATTGGAAATTTTATACGTAGACTTTAACAAAGCTTTATTATGCTCTGTTATTTTTATGTACGCTGTCATGTTCCTAAGCGAAAGTATGCGAAATACTTACACAAGTTGGTACATGGGCTACTTTCTCATCAAATGAGGGCGTTTCGAGGAATGATTTGAATATGACAGTTTAGTTTATATGTGGGTGTGTTTTAATGCTTCGAATTCCAAGTTCAAATAATTACAGTACTCTTGTTTTAATATTATACTACCTGCTTGCACCTTAGCATAGTCGACTTAGGACTGATAAAAATAAATATTTAGGGTAAGTTTCTTAATTTTAATTATATTATAACTAGGTATATTGATGTTAGGTATATGTTAATAATAAATGCACGGCATAATATAGGTTAGGCGCGAACTCGCCAACAAACTGCGTGTGGCGAAATACATAATATTTGTATTTGTTTGTTTTTTTTTTTTATCCACTACAAGCTAGCCCTTGACTACGATCTCACCTGATTGTAAGTGAGCTAACCTGTTAGGGGCATGGCAGTTATATTAAACCCATACCCCATAGGTTTCTACACGGCATCGTACCGCTAAATCGCTTGGCGGCACGTCTTTGCCGGTAGGGTGGTAACTAGCCACGGCCGAAGCCTCCCACCAGGCCAGACCAGGGAAAATTCAGAAATTATAAATTCCCAAATTGACCCTGCCGGGGATCGAACCCAGGACCTCAGCACGTTAAGGCAACAGCGCTACACACTGCGCCATGGAGGTCGTCGTTTGTGCAATATTAAATAAATTAATTAAAAAGAAAAAGTAGTTAAACCTTATTTAACATCGGTATCAAAGCCGACTAGCTTGTGTAAGGATGTGGAAGCACAGCGCCTTATTATTGTTAGAATACCCTTGCGAGAAAAAATAGGGTCACGACCTAGGCTTTAACAGTGAATAACAATTAATATACAGGATTTGACACATACTAGAAGGCCAAAGTCATTTAGTGATACGCTTTAGGTGATATTGTAGCCAAATCCTTAAAACAATATATCCCAGTAGACATAAACAATAGTATTCGATATTTTATTTGTGTGGAATAAAGTGTATTCTCGTTCGTCTTCTATTGTCAGATAAAGTATGAACTTTAACATTTTATAGGTACATCTAGTATGACGAATCATATTCTCTATGAAATAATCAATTAAAGAGAGGGGAATCTGGATTAGATATTATCTGACCCTGTCGGCACATGAGCTCAATCGTGAGGTCTATAACAAGACTATGGGTGGAAAAAACGTTCTTGGTACTTTTTGTATTACACTACAAGTTAACTCTTTACTGCGATCTCACCTGATGGTAAGTGATGATATAGTCTTAGATGGTAGCGGAATAACCTGTTAGGGGTACGGCAGTCATATTGAACCCATACCCCTAATCGGTTTCTACGCGGCATCGTCCTCCATCGTATTCCTCATTACTGAGGGTAGTGACACCTTTCTGTTAATCACATAATGGTAGAAGTTTTCTTGGGATAATAATACGGCGGGTTCCCACGTCCTTCCGCATTTCCTTCCAGAGCGCTAAAGCCTAACTGGCTTGGCGGTACGTCTTTGCAGGAAGGATGGTAACTAGTCAAGACCGAAGTCTCTGTAACCACTTTAAGACCACAGCATTCACCAATGGACCAGGGAGGTCGTTAAATTTTGTTCGGACAGTATTTTTATAAAAACAATTTTTGTAAAGGTTAGCAAACAGTTTCTACTGAGAAGAAGCTGGCAAGAAATTTGCTAGTAAATAATTTCATCCAATAACTTATTAATAGTAGGTACTTTATCTTGTAGGTAAGTTAACTTTAAACACACAATGTCTATTGTATGATAAAGTATCAAAACTATGCGGCCGTGTAATCATAACAGCAGAACTCGGCATGTTTTGGTACCATTTTGGTCAGGCATTTGAACTATTGTCAGTGATTTAATTGAAACAGCGGGAGTCAAACTGGACAGCCTCACGCCTAGCGAAGACACAGGAAACAATGTTTCGTATGAAAAGTTTTATTTAGCCCCTTAATTGCCTTCATATACTTTAATTAGAAACGGGCTGTGTTGGTCATGATTAATGTTGTACAATAAATAAGACATGCAGATGACTTGGGTATATCCCTTCGATATCTTTGAGATTACATCTACCGCTCCATGGTGTCCTAGTCCTTAGTTGTTCCCATCCTTTTTATTATTTTTTTCAAAATAATAAATATTAAATAATAATATTAATATAAATATTATACTAGTAGCAGTTTTAAATGTCTTGTCATGTATTAAATATTACATTTTAGTACTTAGACGTTGCTAAGAAATTATCCGCGCGAATTCATATTTAAAATTAACGTCCCGTTGGAACTTTTTTTCACGATACTCTCTACGAAATTTCATCAAAATCGGTTAAACGGATGGGCCCGTGAAAAGGTACACAACACAAACACAAACAAGTAGACACGCTTTCGCATTAATGTACCTATTGTTAGTATGCTTATTATAACTAGATATCACTCACAAGTCACAAGTAGTTATAGAGGTGAGTTGTGATTTGAATATTGATATCAATTCCTCTTATGAAAGAGCAAGTCATTATATGGCCGTGAAGTCGATCTAGCACAGAATACTTACTAGGTCTCACCCAAAGTCACGGGCCACAGCTATCACCCTATATAGGGTAGGTATACCTTATCTTTTATCCCAATCACCCTAAAGATGAAGAGTGACGGGAACTGCATTTTTTTTTAACTTAATGGTTTCTATTACTATCATACCGTGTACCTATGTGTAACATTAAATGAACTATAGAAAATTTTCATTTTTTATTTACTTTTCATATTGTGTTTAAATTATTGAGGTAAAAGAATCTCTTAGAACAAATTCCTAGTAGATTTCACTAACTTGGTAAAAGATTTACAGCAATCGAAATCTCATTAAGGATCAATGGCCGTCTCTCATTAGAAGTCCATAAATAAACTTTAATGGTAGGTACACTTTCATTTCGCAGTGAACCGATTAATAACCTAAATGAAATCAATTATTAATTGCAGGGAACCCTAATAAATGATACAAACAATCACCCTTTGATAAATGAGACTTGCAAACGAATCCAACAAGTTTGACAGGCGGAATTATTTTGTACAAGATACCTATACCTAAGTACTTAACATTTTTTTTTTAATTTGGGAAATAATGCCTAAGTATATTCACTTTTGAACTGCTTAATATTGTTGACGCTATTATCGCAGAATTCAACTAGATCCGATCAGTGGTTCTGGCGTGATTGAGTAACAAAAATCCATCCATCCATACATCCATCCATCCATCCATACATCCATCCATACATCCATCCATGCATCCATACTTTCGCATTTATAATATTATAGTATAGATTTTAGGGACGTCGAGGTACGTTATAATGAACTGCAATTTTAAAATGAGTAAGCCCACTGCTAAAGTTCTACCTTTAGCAGTGGACTTACTAGCTTAGTATTTTAGTACTAGCCTAGCTATTAGCCTAGTATTTTACCTTTTTTGTTTCAATTCTGGTATTTCAAAATCAGCTTTTTTATATTTGAATTACTTTACTATTTAACCAATTATTTATAGTTTCTTTTCGAGTTACATTAGCAAATGTCAATTGGACCTTAAATAGATACCAATTTAAATAATAATAATCTGCTCCAAATAAACTGTATAACAAAGGGTAACCTAAAATTATCTCGTTTTAAAAAGAACGATATAAATAAAAGCAATTAATTACAATGGAATGGCGCCCACGATCTCCCACCCGACCTGCTCTCATTCGAATAAATTCTAATTTTAACACCTGCTTGCCCACCAGAACCATTATGTTGCATTAATCGACAAAATATTTTTAGATACAATTATTGTTATATGTACCTGTTAGTCTTTTGTATTGTGCTTGACCACAATTAAAAAACAATTAATTAATTAATTAGTTTTATCAGGTACCAATAATTTTTGTGAAAAATGGTAACTTACTGAAAAATTTAAACCATAGACTACAGCTCAGCTCGGTTGTCTATGGACCTAAAATATATCTAAGAACCTTCTCACAAGCTATACACATCTAATGCAAAAAACCGCATCTGGGCAATCGGCCCACTACTTCTTGAGAAAAATGGTATCAAAAAAGTGCACAAACAAACACACAACCTCTTAGGTTAAACACATATACCGTCTCCGTTTCGTCAAGGGTAAAAATAATTCTTATTTTTTTGTTAAATGGCTTTTATTAGTGCCACACTAACACAAGGTAAAATAATACTCACCGAACATCAAGTTGACTGTTGTTGTGATCTAATCATGGTCTAATATTATAACTTATTTCTAGGTAGGTAGGTACTATTTTAGTAAAATAGTAATGATACTTAGTCCTTTACCTTTACTTTATCTGCATATATTTATTTGATTATTAGATGATACCCGAGACTTCGTCCGCGTGAATTATTTTTTTAATTCCCACGGAAAGTCCTTTACTTTTTTGGGATGTAAGGTAACTTATGTCCTTCCCCGGGATGTAACCTACTTCCATACCAAATTTCATCAAAATCGGTTGAACAGACGGTCTGTGAAAGCGTAGCAGATAGACACAGACACACTTTCGGATTTATAATAATATTAGTATGGACTAAATACTAGATGATGCGAACTTTAATGCAGTGTCACGAGTTTTCTTTTTCCTATGGAAAATTTTGCCCAAATAAATTGCTCCTGTTTTGGAAAGCCTTATCCATGATATTCCTAAAGAGGTTCCTGTAAATTCTACATATAAACAGTTAACTAGTTATGTAAATGACAAAAAAAGGATCCTTAAAGCAGCGCTTCGCAGTCTAGTGAATCTCCGTTATTACAGAAACATTCCAGTTGCATCAGTCTTTTGACCGAAGTCAATTAAAAAGACATAATCCGGGGCTTTTTAATAAAAAAAAGTGAAGCGAAAGGACATGCGACAATTTACATTTTCAAGTAGTTTTATATGTACTGGGCTATTAACTGCCTGATTTACTCATCCTCCCGGGGCGGTTAGAGTCTTTGTATCTTCATAAAACTGCCCAATTATTTCCATTTCGTACTTATCTCGCATCTAGTATCAATCTACTCGTATTACACAAAAATTTACGAGAATGAGGCTGCCTCGGCCAAGATGAATAATAAATTTCTTTTAACAGCCTCATGTCAGGCCTCAGTCCGATGTCCGTTTGTACAACTCCGCGGCATCTGATTTATAGCTCTCTTTGTTTCGTATTTGCGTCCTTTATTGTTTTATTGGTGGACAGCCTCTTTGTTTTTTTTTAGATCCGTCGTCAGGCTTTTGTGTGTTGCCAATAATACAGTGGATCGGCATGCTTTGCTAATCTTATATTTCTAATAATAAAATCAGATAATACACATTGCATTGATTTAGTATTTTTAAGCAGGTGGGTAGGTGATATTTTTTGCATCTGTTACCAAAATCTGTTTTCAATAAAACACTTTCTTGACCCTAAATTTAAGTATCAAAAAATATTTTTAGAACTTTTGATATGATTTTAAGTAGGTAAATTATTGATAAGTAAATGATTAACTTCATTATAGGCCATAAACCAAAACGTGATATTTTAAGACTACAGAGCATTTATGAAAAAAAATACTGTGCTACTCTAGTTTTTAAGGAGTGGTAACCTACGGCTGTACTTGTTTGTTGGAATTATAATTAATAATTAATTTAAATTTCAATATTTTAAGGATAAAAATATTATGTCAAAGCACAGTCTTTTTAAACTAAAGGTATAATCGTACCAGACACTTTGTCTTTTTGGCTGTTTGTCCTCTTAAAAAATGTTTCTAATTAAGTAGTCATAAAACATTATTAAAAAGAACAAGTGGTACCTACCTCAGTAAATAAAATTTCCAAGAACAGTGGAGTCATAAAGAGGCCCCAATATCTTTTATAAGAGAACAAGATCTCATTAAAATTTTATTCTCAATGACCGCAACGAGATAGGAGCACAATAAAATTGTCGGCCTCATGTGAACGCTATTCACTAAACTACTACCAATTCCCTTCCGAGATACTGTAACAAATAAATTATTACAGTTACTATAATTAACAAGTACCTTATTATACGACTGCCTGAAAAAAGGAGTATATTGTTTTCAGGGTTCATGTATGTACTCGTATGTATGTATGTATGTATGTATGTATGTATGTATGTATGTACGTATGTATGTATGTGAGTTTGTATATTCCACCATAACTTCTATACGGCTAAACCGATTTTGATAAATGAGGTATCGTTAGAATCCCTAGCTTATTCCGGGTGACATAGGCTCGTAAAATTAAAAAAAAATCATCATCTAGAAAATGATGAGTAGATTCCAAAAATATGTATATAGCACTATATATTCAATATCCAGTGATTCACAAAAAATATCATTTAATAAAAATGTGAATAGGATTCCAAAGGTAATTTAATACGGGCTACGGCAGAGCAGTCGTATTTTTTAATAATTTTAATTATATTCACTTGTTTTTCAATTGTATTACTTCAATTGGATCCTTTTATTATTGAACTTATTACTATAAAGAAGTGCACTGATTGGGTGAAAATAATACTCTTTTACGAACCGCAAATTAGAATCGTCCATTTTGTTCCCAAATAATATAATATTATCATTTGGTAGGTATTGGACCAAATTGGGTTAAATAAAGAACGTGACGTGTGACGGAAACTGGACGGCATGATATCGGACAGTTGTAATAGAATGCACTTTATTTTAGTATTATAACCACGCAAGGATGTTATATAAAATTGACGAACATTCTTGGAAGCACAACGAATGTCGAAGATATGGTGACGACTCGCGGCTGCAACAGCGCCACGCCAACGTGCGCTGCGCAATGCGCGCAGATAAGATGGCCAAAAGTGGGGCACTCTTTTGGCCACCTTATCTCATTTGCAAACGGAACAACAGTCAGCTGTCTGATCGTTAGACCAGCTCAGATGAAGAAAAATATTTTATCTATACAAATATTATCAAATCAAATCTTACTAACATTATAAATGTGAAAATTTGGATGGATGTAGGTATGGATGTTAGTAACTCAATCACGCCCTAATGGCTGAACAGATCTGGATGAAATTTGGCACAGAGATAGATTATAGTCTGGAATAACACATAGGCTACTTTTTATCCCGGAAAATTAAAGAGTTCCCGCGGGAACCAAAAAACCTCAATCCAAGTGTGAAGTCGCATTAGCTAGTTATAATTAAAATATTTAGCGATTTCAAAAGGTTTTAGTGACAAATAAACGACGACGAAATTGGTCTTTGATCCAGGTAGCGAATAAAATATGCACTAATGCGACTATGCCATGATAAAAATAAACCTCAGATTTCAGATTACACCTTAAAATTGGAACCTTGGGAAGGTAAATTAATGTTATGAGACCCATCAACATCATCAATCAAAGTATATAAGGAAAATCTTTTAACAGTAAAATTAACAGTAGTGCCGAATAATTTTAAAAATTAGTAAAAAAAACTGACGTCACATTTAACAAGAGATGCCATCATTTCGGGAATGTTTTTCGTAATAAAACGTTTTACAACTCCAATATGCCTCTCGTCAACGTCGTGTCGTTGTTTAAAAAGTGACTTGTTATTCGACGTCCGTTTAATTTATAGAGACGTTTATTGCTAAGGTTTAACGTTCACTAATTCGGTCTAAATATAACGGAAAAATCATTGAAGAAAATTGTATTGTTCAAGATTTTTTAACTTACTTCATAGTTCATAGCTTATCTTTATATTATATCATTTGGATTTTCATAACTCATCTGTAACCTCAATCATAATAAGTTTCTAATAGTCCATACTTAATTAAGTAAAATATGGAATAGTTAGTACATAATATTTTACTTTCTGAAAAGTAAACAAGTCTGTAACGTGAACGTTGCCTGTACTGTCAAAGTTAGGGCACTACCCCTAAAATATATTATTTCGCACCTTTTACTCTCATTCTAGCTTATATTACAAATTCAAACAGTCCAACCTAATATCTGGCATGTACTTGATTTAACTTTAGACTAAAATACAAGCAAGAATTTTCATTGTAGTGGTGCTAGAGACATCTTCAGCGTTCGTTCATTGCCAAATCAAGGGTTCTGAACCTGTCCCGTCCTGCAAAGAAAACAATTTTACATCAGGTAAATAATATTATTTTTATTAATAGGCCTCAATTTATTTATGATAGGGGTCACAACTTTCAGCAACGAAGAATGTGACATTAGGAAGCGATTACCAAAAATAATGGAAATCTCGTTTCATCAATATCATTATTTTTATTATAAAAAGTGAAATTGTGTCTGTGTTGTCTAAAGTCTGTGTAGAAAGAGAGAGAGTTTATATAAAATATCTCTATCTGTTACTTTTTAACTCAAGTCATATGCCTTATACTGTTGGACTGACTGACTGTTGAAACGGGCGTTTTAAGTACGTACGTAACTAAAATACCCAATAATAAAATGTTATGTGCACATGAGTCATGAGCATCGAAAGTAAGAAGGTAGTAAGTCGGTTTTCCAAACACAATCTTGTTTCCACTTTTTTGCCTTTTATTTGGCGCGCATTCCGAAAAAACAAATTCAACAATTTCGCGCCTTTATTGAGGCGTCTTTTGAACCGGTTCAATAATCGGTTGTAATATTTAAATCACCACCTGTTATGACACGTCGCTCTTCTTATTACACCACTTGAATAAAAAGAACATCACACCTCGTAAAGTTAAGGTCAGCGCACACTGAATGCGCAACGCGATGAGGATTATTGCTTTATGTTGTTTTCTGGACCATACCATGCCGTTTATGAGATTGAATAACAGTCCCTACCATATTTACACCTTTCTGTTGAATTGAAATCGTGATCCAAAACTCTTATATTCTTATCGTTTTTTTAAAAATATCGATATGGCGGCTCGATAGGACTTGATTTCGCAGTGATCTGTCAGTAGTTGGTTCTTTATGGTTGTAATATTCAGGCGGCTTAGGATTTTGTAAGCTATAGCAACCTCAAGGAGAAAGGTCTTCGTGACTGAGCCAAGGGGCCTCCAACTTATATTTGCTGCCAGGTTTTTATAGAATTATTCTAGGTTATAGGTTAGGTCTATTATAGGTTTTATAGGTGTTTAGCAAACGAACGAAACGTGTTTAGAATTTTTTTTTGAATATTGGAACCAATAAATACTTTAAATGTTATATAATATTACCTTTTAATCGCTAGTTTGCAGTAATGTGGTATTACCTTTTGTAGCATTTCCATCTAACCAGCTAACTGTGAAATATCATTCGCAAAGCGGTTGCAAAGAAGTATGCCTGTGATTATTCCACAGAGAAAATAGCTGAGGATTACTCACACTTATTTTCTCTATTGAAATTATTCTTAGGATCAAACGTATTATTTGAAATCAAACATTAAATATTGATGTGTAAAGTTTAAAATCCAATAGAGAGACCAGCACTAATGATAAAATGCATGAGAGAATGCATGGTACATTCATAAAAAGAAAAGGAAAGGTCTTTCGTTAGGAAGATGGGATATCGTTCCGTTTATAAATATTTATTGCCTAATTATCGAGGGTTAACACCTAAGAAATTTTTGGCCACAGGCGCCATAGAAATTGAACCATATTTCAATTTTGAAAAGGAATTTATATTATTACAACTAATAGAAAAAGTAATATTAAATATTTATTATTTTTAGCTTTTTATGGCGCATCCTTTTGCAGGTTAAGCCTACATTAGTCGCTGTGTTTTTGGAGGTCAGTGAAATACGTCTTTTGACTCCTAACAAACACATTTTAACCGGACAACAGCTAACTTACAAACAATTAATAACAGAACCGACTATTCCATCTTTTTGATATCCAATCCAAAATGTGATGTTTTAATAAAGTTTTCCACCTATAATTCCATCAGTAGTTATAGCAACTTCTACGTGTTGTTTGCAAAATATTATCTTGGCCTGTTAAATAATACGTTTAACACCGCTGTTAACATTATTGTGCTCTTTATAGGTATATTGAAATTAACTTTTGTTATCTTTAGACCTTGTTAGCGCGATAGACTTTTATTTAACCACCAATTAAGAATGGAGGATGAATGAAATATACTTTAACTTTAGAGCAACTGTACTACAAGGTAGGCAAGTATTTACTCACCTCACTCGCCTCAAAAACATAAAACCAGATAATTATATTTTAATAAGTTTTTTTTTTTAATCTACTACAAGCTAGCCCTTGACTGCGTTCTCACCTGATGGTAAGTGATGATGCAGTCTAAGATGGTAGCGGGCTATCCTGTTAGGGGCATGGCAGTTATATTAAACCCATACCCCTTCGGTTTCTACACGGCATCGTACCGGAACGCTAAATCGCTTGGCGGCACGTCTTTGCCGGTAGGGTGGTAACTAGCCACGGCTGAAGCCTCCCACCAGGCCAGACCAGGGAAAATTCAGAAATTATAAATTCCCAAATTGACCCTGCCGGGGATCGAACCCAGGACCTCCGCATGTTAAGGCAATAGCGCTACACACTGCGCCACGGAGGTCGTCAAAAGAAAAGAAAAGAAGCAACTGCTGAGTTTCTTTCCGGCTCTTCTCAGTAGAACAGTTTTCCGAACCGGTAGAAGAGTCTTAACGTTTTATAAGTGTCACAAGTTGTCCTACGTGAAATAAATAAATCATTTATCATTTAATATTTTAATCAGTAGGTATAGTAGGCGTACCGCTTTGGTTGGTATACTATACTTGAAATTGATCAGAACTAAGTCATATCCCTTCCTAGCTAGGAATATAATATCTTTCAACTTAGACTAGTCACCAAAGATTTCACCGGAAGGGCTAGAATTTAGAAATATGCAGTACAGAAAATTCTAAGATTCTGTTCTATTCCAAATAAAAATTTGATTTTCTATATAAAAATACTTAAATACGAGATTTAATTCTTGTCTCAAACAAATTGTGTACCTATTTATATGTACACTGTTACACATAATGTTACATAATACGTACCTATTAATAGGGGAGACTGCCCACATATAATATTTACACTGAATAATCCCACAAACTTTTCTGACCCGGTGACAGCGTCCCTAGTATTTAAAAAAATATAAAAAAAACTAAACAGACATACAAATTAGTTCGTTGTTCGTAAGTTTCTGGGGCTATACAGATCTATTAAAAACGTAGGTATTTGGCGGACGATCGTGCTACAATATGGAAATGTAACATTTTATCACAAAACAGCAGTTTACACTTAAACTAGTGTCCGAGACGTGGTCCAGTCGGACTAAATTCCGAATTACCTTATTAAATAAGGCCCTTATCAAATATAGTGTGATGTTATAATGTTGTATACCCGAAATCTTTGTATGGACAAGTCACGCAATATTAAATTGATTCATTTCGTAAAAGTAGTTAGATATAATATAGCCTATAAATATGACATTTCGTAGAGATGATTACACATTGATCTAAAAATACCGGCAAAGACGTACCGCCAAGCTCACCGTTCCGGTACGATGACGTATAGAAACTGATTAGGGTATAATATAACTGCCATATCCCTTAACAGGTAAATATCAGGTGAGATGTGAGATCGCAATTAAGCGTTTGCTTGCGGTGGAATAAAAAAAGCCTGTCGTGTACTTTACCTAAGGGTTAACTATTCGTTCGATAACTAGATCTACAGTGTAATTCTTCTTTTCATTAGTTTACTCATGGCTGATACCTCGGCTTCCGCTCTCCCTCCAGCGACTATTAACAGTGGCAAACAGGGGTCAGATGAAATTGTATTTTGTATTGCAAGTGACAAATACTAACAATATTTGTTTTAAACTGAAAATAAAGACGACCTACTTAAATTACCCCAGAAAACTACTTCCTTTTTTTTAAAGAAGTCAGTTTTCAGTTGGTTTTTCTTTTGTTTTGATTATGTTAAAATAGTTATTTAACTTATAATTGCCTAATTCTTGCTTTTGGTTTAAAAGTTTAAAAGGAATGTCCTCAATAGTCTTATATCTTTGAAAGATAAAAACACTTTATAGTCGGTAGATTATCCGTTATTTATTCGACTCGGTCTGGTTAGACTGTTTATAAATCCGTATTATAGTGTATTTAAATATATTCAATCTTATATTTCAATTAATAGCTAGTTAACCTGATCTAATTTGAAATAGTATAATTGGTGTAACACTTTCGATCGAGTTTTTAACTTTTATTTCGTTATGTTCCATCTTCAAAAGAGTTTTCATATGGAGACTACTGATTGTTATTGCATTAGGTAAAGGTAAATTTTATTATGTACAGCAATAGAATTACGTATTAGAAGATAATAATTAATTTTATATCTTTGGTAATACAACATAATGAGGATACCTAACATAAAACTCTATTTTATATTATCAAAAGCTAATTAAACTAAAGAGCTTTCTACATTATCCAGGCATCGTATAATGCTTTTAAATCGTCGATAAAAGTCATTACTCATATTTTTCCTATTACCATTACATGAGCGTTATAAAAATTAAAGCTATCATATTTAGTTTAATTACTTTAGTATTGTACGAATTAGAACTATTTCAAAATTATAGTGATATGTCCTCCGTATGCTACTTAGATATGTAGATTGTAGGTGCATAAATATTGTCTTTAAATTGTAATTTCCACGATCTAGGATGAAAATAGAGCGAAAAGTTTTACCAATTTTCACTTGTCTCCTATAATAGACTATAAGAGATAACGTCAAAACAAATAAGACAAAACGTCTTTGAGAGGTGATATCTAGTGAAAGGCGCGATGAATAGCATCAGTTCTGAAACTGTTTATATAGGTATTGCGCATAATTTAATACTGTACAAGAATCAGCCTTTCTAGTTATGGTTAATTTTTGGTAACGATAACACGTCTTTGAACGGCCATATCTAGTGAAAGGCCCGTCAGCATGCGGGAAGACTTTCACTACCATCATTAGTGGAGAGTGTAGCACCCACCTATTACTAAATCAACTTTTCTAGGGATAATTACCAAAAGTGCACCTATCTCTTATAATATAAACTATGCAAATCGAAGTAAATGATATTTACTCTCAGGTATCGTCGCGCTTCCCGTAAGTACAACAAGACTAAGTTGGATGGTAAGGTATTAATTTTAAACTATTAAGTTGAAACTGTCAAACTACTTATATACTCACTTAAAACTTACAAAGTTATTGGAACTCAAAGTTGTCAACAAAATATCATTAACTTCGTGTTCCGTTAAATAAACTCGTAAGTGATGTCAAATAACAAATGGCGTCCAATAAAAATTGACGCTAATACGATTGTTGAGTTATTTAAAATAATTTCCACTCTAGCAACACAATAGTGGTTTTACGAGCGCGCATCCACCTAACGATGCATAAAAATATTTCTCGTGTCCCCTTCATGCCCATCGATTAATCAGGACATATTTTTCTCACTTTTAGTTGAAGTTCCGTATCGTATCCGTTTTTATAATTTTCATCACATAACTCGTAAAATTATAAAACGGATATTAATCCTTAAAATATCCTTTATAAATTAAAGGATATTTTAAGGATTAATATCCGTTTTTACCTACCTACTAAAAATAAACTAAGTGGCAGTTGCATTAGGGACGGCCTAATTCCAAAATCTGTACCTAATATTGTATTGTTTCTAATAATTGTAACAAACGCACATTGCTTTAAATGCTTTCTTTATTTTATTTTGTTTTCACGTTAAGCTAAATAGTGTGTTGCTATAGTTAGATTACTGCCAGGGATCCTAAGGCAGATATTGAAGCAAACATTTATTGCAGAAAATTAAAGTAAGCTTCTTTCGGCAATTAAACATTATCATAGTTCATAGTTTAGCTTCAAAAGCCTTCAATTATCACTCTCGTAGACATTTTTCCTTTTAACTTATTCATTTTTTTTAAAGAATTTTGAACTGTTTGAAGATTCGAACGAAGCGTCTCAAAAACTAAGATTATTGTAATATCAATATAATATTTAAAAAATATAGTACGGAATCCTCGTGCTTATGTAACCTCTCGAAATTGGTGTATTTTTTACTTTTAAAAGCCTCGGTAAATGTGACCCCGTGTATGTGTACTGACCGTACCGTCCATTAGTGCTTATTAAGAGTTTAGTCAATATTGATGCAGGCCTGCACATAACATGACAATTAAATTTTGCCTCTACCTCTGTGATCGGGTCGATACTTTGCTTGTATTAAGCTGGCTCCTCACGTTCATACAATATGTTCGGCGAGCGACGTTTCACACGACGTTACGTCCACAAATTCGTATTTTCATTGTTTGTATGGTTAAAAAAATGTTTTTGCTTCCGCTGCCTAAGTGCGCGAACGGAATATGCGTGTGGATGTGAGTCAGAATATGTGTGTCGCAAATTATTTCATTTCATTTCACAGTGCACACACATTTTTTAAATAATATTTGCTTGTACGAGTCCACCAAGAGAAACCTTTTAAATGCCGCACACTGGTGGAATTGCGCCACATAACATGGCATAACAAGCAAATTGAACTATTATAATATTATACTTTATATGTCAACTATCTGATGCTCGCGACTTCCCGGAAAAACTCTTGGATTTTCCGGAATAAAAAGTAGCTAATATCACTCTCCAGGTCTTCAACTAATATGTTCACGCTAAATATCTCGTCGATCCATTGCTCTATGTTGCAGCGTGGACAAACCAACAAATAAAAACACTTTATATTATAAATAGTATGATTTAGTAGCTCCAAGTTTGAGCATTGCTTGCCATATTATACTCGTATCATCAGAATACATTACTCGTATGTATTTGAGCTATTTTGATGGGCAACGAACAAACTTCATTACAAAACAATCATCGAACTTTTAAAATTCAAGCATGTACACTAATAAAGACCTGGCTTAACAATAAATTTGTTAGTTAAATTAATTTGATTGAAAGCACTGTCAATATTAATAGACATTTTGAATTGGTATTGCAGAAATCAATTGATATTATACGTATAAGTGGTCTTTATAACACTTGGTAAAGACATGATTACCTGAATTTGATCCCCGGTTAGGTTAGTTTCATGTGTGCTTTTAGTCTTATGTCTTCGGGAAGGCTTCAAAAAAGAAAAAGACTACGATAAATGCGTTATTATAAGTACTTAACATTTTCTGTTATAAGTCTAAAATTATTCCCACTCTTCAAATAAAATAATATAATGAACTTTTTGAGTAGGTAAGTTCCAACAGAAATTCCAAGGAAAACTTAATTCTTCTCTTTTGTTTTTGTAAAATTATTCCCCTGGTAGCTATCCATGAAAATATTTTTAGCGTTACGATGTTTACATTTAAGATTCTCTTATTATTGTTCGTTTATTGAAGGAATTACCTAAGTTGGTACAATAGCTACCTAATAAAAGCATAATATAATTTTTACTCTCTTCGACTAAAAATATTGAGTTTTGTTTTGTACTGTTCAATATTTAAAAAAAACCTTCTCTTTCATATTGTTAAATATCATTGCTAAAAGTAAAGTTTAAAGTTTAAAAATTAGTCTTCGGAAAAATAAATTGAAAAGATTTTTATATAGAAAAAAATTTAACACTATCGATATTTGCTTGCATTCATTGTATTACCTAAACTTTGAACTTAAAATGGACCGACCATACCCACTCTGCTGTGATATCGATAGCCCAGCAAACTTCATTCTGCATGCACTTAGCTATATCCAAAACAAACCATATTGCAACTTTTTATACTAAGTATTGAATTTTTCTGACTACAAATTCTCAATACTAGCCCGAAGAAAGGAAGTAGACGGTCTTTCATCCCCGTGCCTCGGAGAGCACCTTAAGTTGTCGGTCCCGGTTATTATCACTAATATGACAATAGTCGTTAAACACCGCCAACCCGCATTGGAGCAGCGTGGGTGGGTCTAAGCTCTAATTCCCTCTCTCCTATGCGAGTGGAGGCCTGTGCCCAGCAGTGGAACGCTAATGGGCTGTAGTTATGGTGATGGGATACAGTCCTAATGAGTAGACACAATGATAATGACATATAATATAGTACATCAATAATTATTTTTCTGTATATTTTGCATATAATATCAATTTTATTTCTAGGAAGACAAGTTGACGTACTGCATCTGAACTCGGTCGTAGCACAATTTCGGGGCTGAAATGGTCAACAAGTTCAGACAACTCGTTCTTTGTGGCAGCTGAAAAATTTGCATTTTTATGAATATCCCGTATACCGCCGTAACCTAGTTTTAGCGTATAAAATGCTTTATTCAAAAAGTAAAGCAGTCTTAAAATAAAGCGTCTTTTATTTTTGTAGCGACATACGTTGAAGCTCATACGATCGCATTTCGCTGACCGCGAGAATGCATCGTATGACGCTAGTGGGGTTGCATCAGTCACCACCCGAGTGTCGCTCGAATTAGACCTTAATAAATCTCTTGACGTTTTACTGTGACCTGCGACTAGTGGTAACGCATAACCGGTACATACCTACTTATTCACCTGCAGTGGCGGTATTGGTAAACTTTTATTCTGTTACTAATAAATGATGCCCGCAAATTATTATTTTTACTAGCTAATGCCCGCGACTTCGTCCGCGTGGATTGAGGTTTTTCGGTTCCCGCGGGAACTCTTTAATTTTTCGGGATAAAAAGTAGCCTATGTGCTATTCCAGACTATAATCTATCTCTGTGCTAAATTCAGCCAGATCCGTTCAGCCGTTGGCGCGTGATTGAGTAACAAACATCCATACATCCATATTCAGGTGAAAATCAAATTATCGATTTAAAATTATTCCTCCTACATAGTAAGTACCTTAGTAGTTTTTTTTTCAATAACCCTATGACTGTGAGAAAGTATATCGACGAAACGTGTAGAATGTTTTTATCTTTATGTTTCATTTCAATCCATTACCAGCCCACTACGACTACCGGCACGAGTTTTCTGTCAGAATGACAAGGGTTTGGCCATGGTCCACCTCGCTAGGAAAGTACTATTTAGCAGACTTCACACTCCTTTGAGAACATTAGTAGGTATGTAGGTTTCCCCACGGTGCTATCTTTCACCGATAAAGCAAATAAATTTAATCACTTGCTTTAAGCGTACATAACTCAGAAATTTTAGAAGTACCCGAGGATCATACCCCATCCGAACAAGAGGCCAAACGTTTGGACTACATCCTAGGCTATCCACTGCTTGCCTATTAATGTTTAGAATTGTCCTAATTTTTCATTCCTAATATTCTTGTATAATTGAGAACCTAATTATACAGCCGTAATGGTGCCCTAAATAGTCGTCCGCCGGAATTCAGTCACACCACAATTTAGAATAGCAATTTAGTTGCGCTATATTTACGCCGCCCAGCGAACGCGACAAGTTGACAGGTCGCATCCGACCAAACTCGGCCATAGTCCAATTCTAGATACAGGAAGGACAAAAACTTTGAAATGGAATTCCAATTTGGAATTCCTATGGTCCTATAAGTTCATCCACTGCCCTAATTTTTGTGACCGATGAGGTTACTGTAACCTTTAATTCAATGTTATGCGACCTACAATACATGAAAGAGCATCAAGATTATTGTACTCCAATATAAATGTCAATTGCCATTCAATTTAAGATGATCTAGTCGACCAAGTATAACTTTTTATTACGTTGTAGGTACTAGGGAAGTTTTTTCTCGTTTATTGACTTTTCCCATATATTTTAATTAAAACTAAAAATAAATTAAAATCTAAATTAAAATATATATATATATATTTACAAAAAATACACGCCGTCCAAGTGATCGTTAATGGGCATGGTGCCCAAAACACTGGCGCTATTACCTCGTTGAATAGCAAGGCTAAGCCGTTGGGCAAAATAAGCGCCAGCTCTTTGATCACCAGAGGCGTGGATCAGTTTTTGGGACACGATATTTATAAAATTCTTCGTGTCCGATGACCATGGGCCCAGAGTCTCAAAAGCAAGCGCCGCAAAAACGTAGTCCTTAGTAATGACTGAGTATTTGCGACGCTTAAGCAACTGAGCAGATTCGGCAGCTGCGCCCGCCTTAAGGCGGTAGGTAGGTAGGTAGGTAGGTAGGTACTTGAAAAATATATTCACCGTTATCATTTTACGAAATACTTTTTTGTGGGCTATGTCTAAGCTGAAATGCCTTATTATTGACTGTTTGGCAAAATAATCTAACCTAGGTTGACGTCAATTGGTCATTATGTACAATGAACTGCCTGGCGCTGTTTTGATCGCCGCTGTATTAACGTACGGAAGTCCCGGGTTCGATCCCTGGCAGGGTCAATTTGGGTATTTATAATTCTGAATTTCACCTTGCCTGGCCTGGTGAGAGGCTTCGACCGTGGCTAGTTACTACTTATCACCCTACTGGCAAAGACGTGCCGCAAAGCGATTTGGCATTCCGGTACGATGCCGTGTTGAAACCGATTAGGGGTATGGGTTAAATAATATAACTGCCATGCCCCTATCAGGTTAGCCCGCTACCATCTTAGACCGCATCAGTTGAGATCGCAGTCAAGGGCTAGCTTGTGGTGGATAAAAAAACTGCAATATACAATGCCTTGGAATATTACCCTCTTTTGGATCTCTTACAGTCTTAACACCATTATGTATTCAAACTTTCTCTCAGTAGGTAGAAAGTTAAGAAACCCTAAACGTTTAACCATCTCCATGCCATCGTAGGCTAAAAATATCCTATACTCAATAAGTATCTATAATTAAATTTGTCCATACGACACAAGTTGATACGCCACATGCGACCAAACCCGGTCATAGTCCAATTTGGAGTGGACAAAAAGTTAGGAACCAGGTAAGTTCGTTGTGGTGCCTCAACAATTTGCATCGTAATGGATATCCGAGTTTGGCTACCGGTCTAGTTTACGTCATCCGCAAGGCTTATTTTGCATACAGGCCTCAAATTAAATAGAGCTTCATGTGATTTCAATTGCATCCCTTGTTATTCGTCTAAGGCTTTGCTTATTATCTAGATTTTATACCACATTTTAGTTGATTTTCAGTTTGTATTTGTCTTCGATTTGGCTTCAAAAATATCGTGGGAAACATATGCTGCACTGCTTTTTTTATTCTATTAAAAAATTAGCCCATGACTGGGATTTCATATGATGGTAAGTCACGATGCAGTCTAAGATGGTAGCGGGCTAACCTGTTAAGTAGTATGACAGTTATATTAAACCCATACCCCTAGTCGGTTTCTACACGGCATCGTACCGGAACGCTAAATCGCTTGGTGGTAGGGTGGTAACTAGCCACGGCCTAAGCCTCCCACCATACCAGACCAGAGGAAACTTCAGAAATTATAAATTGATACTGCCGGGAATCGAACCCGGGACCTCCCACGTTATGACAACAGCGCTTAACACTGCGCCTACCGACATCAAAATAAAAAAAACTTAGAATTTATTAAAATTAAAATGATATAAGAAAACCATTATTAAGGACAGTACACACGTCAACATAACTACCTTACCGTACGTTTACGGCAATAAAGTTATCAGACAATAGACGAATTCACATCGCATTCTATTATTTGCGGGTGGCCTGCAGCCCGGCTTTTGTACAACGCAAAATAGATTCGTCACCATTGTAGTAAGGCCTTAGGGGTTTTGGATAGAAGGACTGATTGCTAACCATAATGTCCCCATATTGACACATTGACCGCGTATTTAGGGCAGTATTGACAACCATGTATTCGAAATTGGGGCAGATTTACTGAACAATACAAGTCAGTCGTACCACACTGTAAAATAAATAGTAGGTCTAAAAGCTCAAAGGAATTAAAGCAAGCCGAAAGGTCTTCAACACTAGAACGCCTTGAAGCACAGATTTTCTAAAAGGCGAAATTTGAAAATCAATTCATAAATATTAGCATTTTAAAAATACCTATCCCATACCTCAAATACACTTCAATTGTTTGATAAAATCTCCTCTCCCCAAAGGTGGTCTGAACGAGATTGCTGTAGCAATAAGACCGACTTTGCACCCTTCTGCTTTATCATTTAACCTTTTTGTTTATTGTTTTGTTCTAAGTGTGTTCAATAAAGAGTTAATCTATAAATCTATCTATCTATCTACACTTTATACAAGACAGTATTCACCAATCAAAAATACCTTAACTTGAACGGAGGAATTGTAAAATTTGAAACAAAATAACTTTTTTCTGGATTAAAACTTTTGAAGACTTAATACACATTACGGAGAAATGACAATTAAATCAACAGCTTCTTTAGAAAATTAATATACTTACAAGTTTCAGGGTGGGATAACTTAATTAATACCTCCAAGAACTAGGTTACTGTAGATTAATAGTTCTATAATTGCTAACAGATCCAATAAGTTGGTAATTGGTATCATCAATTATGATTATAGTTTGCTATCTGACCCGTCCTGGTTTTGCTAGGGTGGAATTTCTTAAAATCCACTTTAGCCAGGAGTGGCCGGGGTATACATTAGAAAGATAGTAGATACATGCAAAAATCTAAGGTATCTAAGTTTGAGCAGCTATACATAGATGACAAATCGTTCGTAAGAATTAACAGCAGCAGTAATGTTTCATTAATGATTGGATCAGTCAGTTTCTCTATTTATATTGTCTGAAACCGAAAGTGTGTTTGATTAGTGTTTTGTCCTTCATGTCATGATTTTTTGCATGGAGTTGTAAATCTGAAAAGGAAAAAGTCTTTTTGAAGTGAAAATTTATTTAGGCGCGTTGAGCACTTTTTGGTAGGGGGTGAAAATGTGGAACGGTGTCGGTCATGCGACAATATTCTTCTCTAGAAAAAAGGTCATAAGTAGTACATTCGTAATTAAATTTTTAATGCCTTTGTTTTAAGGTTTATATTTAAAAGTGTAACCGTGACTGACACAGTCGCGACACCATTCTTCTTAAGACAAAAGGTCTTAAGGTCTTAATATAGTACATTCATAACCAACCTTAAATCCCTTTGTTTTAAGGTTTATATTTTAATTATTTTAAAAGTGCTGTGTTGTTATTTTAAATGACTTTAAATATTCTTTTTCACTTCTGTCGCCAGTCCCTATGATTGCCAATTTATTTCCGGTAAATTTTACAGTAATCTCAAAATATTATAAGATACGTTAATCCAAGCGGATGCAGTCGCGAAAGTGATCTAGCAAGTATCTAGATTCTAGATTAGGCAGTGACCTGAATGGACAAGTAGGTATAATTTTAAAAAATAATTTCGCTTATTTTCGTTTATAACCGTAAAATAATCATTTTCAAGACACTGCTTTGAGGTAATACTTGTGGCATATATCCATCCGAGGGCGGAAAATCCCTTTAAAAATGCGACAGTCTAAAATATAATATGCAACGAGCAATTAATTATTTGTTATAGATATATCGTGTTCTTTACGTTGGTATACTGAGTATTTAACGTAATCATTGCTTGTACACGACAAATTGAATCTATCCTGTCCAGCCTGTCTACAATCGATATGAAGCAAAGGCATCTTCCATACCGCATTGTTCCTTTGTTGGCCGTTCGTGGCCAGAACCTTTGTCCGAGAATTGTTTTATACAGAATGTAAGTCACGAATGCCATGTACTGTCTAACTGAATAAGGGCGACCATTCTGTACCGCTATACCGGCTACCCATATTGGTGCTATTGCCATTCTCACTTACAACTCTATTAGGAGCATTATTCGCTTGCTTTGTGTTATAGGCGACCACTTCATTATTGTTAGGAGAAATAGAGGTCATCATTGTTTAGCCTTGCCATGTGTCCATTGGCAAGTTTCCTTGTAGAATTTAGTTCTGGGTATTCAGTTGCACTGTATCCATACTAATCAATTTACTAATATTATAAATGCGAAAGTGTGTCTGTCTGTCAGTCTGTCTGTCTATCTGTCTGCTATGCTTTCACGGCCCACCTATTCAACCGATTTTGATAAAATTTGGTACAGGGATTAGATAGGTAATATCCCGGAGGCGGACGTAGACTACTTTTTATCTCGGAAAATTAAGGAGTTCCCGCGGGAATCGAAAAGACTTGGTCCACGCGGACGTAGTCACGGGAATCATTTAGTATTTAATATCTTCACAGGAAATTGTCGAAGCTAAATTCAAAGAAAAATTTACAGCTGCATTAAAACTTTTCAGAAGACACTAATTAACTTTAGCTTAGCCTTGAGCAAGTAGCTAAGCGTAGCAAACTGTCTAAGCTATCATCCTTAAGGTCATCTGCCTTCCTCAGATAGTCAATTTCCACCACCCACTATATATGGTTAGTCAATCTTACTGGAGGGCACCCCACCCCACCCCACCCAAGTAAGCATACTTGTATGTTCTATTTTATGCAATTTCTGAATATCATATCTCAATCGTTATTCTAAAGTAAATACTTCTTATAAATTTCTTCAGAACATTTTCATCTAAATTATGTCCCTATCTTTCTGGAGCACTAAACAATGGAGGAATGTCTTATCTATAACGTTCACGTCAGTTATAACTTGTACACTTCGCGTCGGCTTGTTTGTGGGTAAACGTTTGAAAATCAACTTTGGTTTGGGACGTCTATTTGTTGTGTTTACCCTGAAACACGGGCAGAATCAAAATCAATTGGTTCTTGCTGTCTTAGGATATCGGCCTTTTGTATTTTGTGGATTTTCACAAATTTTTTGCTTCACTGGATGTTTTCCTATTCACAATAACCTCACTGGCGTTATCTGGAGTCACTGGTGGCTGGAAGGTGGTGAGCGAAGTATCAGTGGGAGATCGTGGCTCTTAAAATTAGTGGAGAGAGCCTACGGCTAGTTTGATGACCTCTTTGGCGCAGTGTTGTGCGCTGTTGTTACGTGCGGAGGTCCCGAGTTCGATACTGAGTTATACTGAGTCCAACGTTACGATTTAATAAGTAAAACACAACTGACATTAAAAGATGTTTCACTTTCCAAACAAAGGTTGATGCAAATAGCCGTAGTAAGGCAACTTCTTTACCTGATGTAGGTATTCGCTCGCGTGCCAAACTTGACCTTCTAGCTCTTAATCTGATGTCGAGATAACCGCTTACTTCGATCCCAGCGGGACGCTGAGACCTTTACCCCATATTTTGGTGTCCTTTCATCACCTTTCTCTCTTTGAAAATAAGGATCATTTTCGTTCAACACGGCCATTTGGTCACGGAATAGACTCGTCATAAAAGGCTTCACGACTCCGGTAACACGTTGTGATCGTGATTCCGTATAAATACGAGTATGTGCAGGGTTAAATAGGCATGAGATTTTAAATAAGGTTGCGTTTTCGGTCGTGGATTCTTTAACGAAATGTTAAAGAATTTAAAAAGTAGATTATAATTTTTTATTGAGATAAGTTAGCGCTTGACGGCGATCTCACCTGATTGTAAGTGATATAATAGATGTAGTCTTATGAGTCTATAACCATTTGACACTTGGTAAAAGTTTCTACCCGTTATAGTACCGGAACACTAAAAAACTTACTGCACGACAATGCCTGTAGGGTAACTAGGACCAGACCAGTGTCCGATGACTGAAAAAAAAATTACCATGCTGAGGAACAATCCTATGACTTCCCACTTATATGCCCACTGCGCCAGGCGTGGCGCTAATATTGCTTTTCCTAAGCCATCTTAATAGTATAATATGGAAGAGCAACAGCATTTGAGAGCAAAGCCAAGAAGCGCAGCCCTGCAAGAACGGAAAAGCTCTAGTTTTGATAGCAATGTAGATAGTTCTTGAAAACCAGTCCTTAACCGCCTACATTTTCACGACGTGTAATATTATACCTTTAAAACCCTCTTACCACGTATATCGAAATTTTCTATACGGTAGGTAAATCACCGCCCCAGGACTGGCTCCAATAAAAGTTTTCAATGCGTCTTTTTAATAAAACTCCTGATCGCGGAAATTGCGTGGAAATAAATAGAAACGTTTGCTATGGAACTTTTAAATGCACTGCGGACTTGCCTTTGTTAATTTCGAAGCGAGCTGCATGCTATTCAACTGAAAATTGCACTTTTGAAAAATAAACTCGTCGAAGCGACAACGCGCACGAGTTTCATACTTTGTATACACTTTACGTAGGTACCTACTGCGTGAAATAAAATGGCTTTTAATATTAAATGTTTTAAATTGAAAACTGCGGTAACCGCACAGCTATACTTCATTGAGTTGTTTGACTATAGAGATATAAAAGGCAACAAAAAAACTCCCTCGATTAAAAATTAATATAATTTTCTTTAATTATTCAAATGCGATTTCATCATGTAGTCATCGAGAGCGATAACTCAATATGGGCAAAAAATAATTTATGTGGTGCAAAAAGAGTCCGGGTCGTTCACATTTGTATGAGGCGCACACGCTAAGCTACAGGGCAAAACGTCGTTCCCCACCATCGCGGATGTTTCGCGCGGACGTATTGTCCTTTCAGGTTTTTAGTACGTACCTACTAACCGATGTCCGCGACTTCTTCCACTTGGAATGAGATTTTCTTAATCCCATAGGAGGTTCTTAATTAACGTTTAAATCAATAGTATTGATTCGCTGTCAATTGACGCTGTCTTGATACAGAGGTGAACTAATTTAGAACATGTATAGGAGACGGTAGTTTATCTAAACTCATCGTCGTTTTGTTCAAGTATCAAGTAGGGCAAGGACACGTACAGGATTGCTAATTTCCGCATAGGATAGTCCCTAGCCACACCCGAAGCCTACCACCATCTCTTACCACCATCTTATCTTTTTTACTCTTACCCTACCCAGTGGCTAGCATAGTATTCGGAGCCCGGGTAGGCATTGGTTACGTAGATTTTAGACAGAGAATGATGAAAATTATGCATTGAGCTTTTTTGACTGGGGTAAGCAGAACCTTTATGCCTCTATGTCGTGCACGCCACTGACTGTACTATAGTAGCTGAAAACTGTATCATGATGATAAAGTTAACGATAATAATATTTTCAGTCTGTAAAAAAGCTATTAGTTTTCTGACTAATCAGTCACTGGTTTGTTGGATCTCACCACCGTTTTTCTGACAATTTCTTGTTTAGGTACCTTGAATTCCCTCACTGACCTCTAGAATATAGCAACTCTTTGACATACTGCATTAAACTTGCATATCAGTTAGCTTTTTATTCATTGACTGACCATCTGTTATTTATCTAGTCTTAAATATGGTTTAAATGTATGTACAACTATTGATTTCATGCTATGCTATAAGCCGCATAATGCTGTAATGTACATACATTAATCAAACACACACGGCCGATAACAGCTTTTTAATTTATTTACCAAAAAAGATACAACAATGTTGTACAAAAAAACCTTGCGAATCATCATTCCAAATTAACCGTGCCGGACCAATGAGATTAGTTATACAATTATTGCCATTTTGATCTCATTTATAATTATTTAGTCATAATAAAATAGCCTGCCAGCAGCACCCTTCTGGTATGAGCGAAAATATAAACTGAATGCTTTGCAAAACTTAATGCCTGTTCCTTATAGCGCTACATAGTATGATGATGCGGCTAATGAGGAAACTCTGACGTATCACAGACACACAGAGTAGATAGTAAACAGAGAGTACACGCTACTCTCTCGGCATACTTGCGGCCAAGAACTATAGCAATATTCTCAAAGTAACATGACAACTAGTCGACTCGAATACAGAGTAGTTTAATAGACAACGCTCCCTGTTACGTATTCGAAATGCCACGGGGAAATCCTGTTCTTATTAATAAAGCTGTTAGGTACAATACAAAGATTTCCAGAAGCAATTTTAACAGTGGTTTTTTTTTTGCTTGATGAATAAGTATGCTGAGAAAATCTTGTCTAAAGTCAGGAGTATCTGTCGCGCTCGCGTCATAGCTAGTAACAATTAATTCCTATTTTTACACGCTTTTTATTAGCTTCAGACGTATGTATGTTAGTATGTAACGGAATCTTTGAACTTGATTTTGACCCCCTTTAAAACGTCGGATTAACTCGAACTGGCATACTTATTAAGGACCGATGACAATTCAATATTTGAAACAGTTTGACCGGTTATCCTTACTAGGATAATCAGGATTAGCGATTTTTTGTTTTCCTGAGATTCGGAGAGTCTGCGTCAAAAGCGTGTTTTTTTAGGTTTTTTAAACTATTATTATCAACACTGACAGGCGACATCTTAAGTGTCTTTTAAGGGTGGTTTAGGTGTCTTGTGGCACTTGTGGGATACGATTCCTTTAGTGCGCCATGATTGTAACTGAAAGGTCATCGAAACAAAATAAAGCATTAATCAGGTGGTCTTTGATCTCTAAGTGCTTGAACGGCGGACTCGCAGCTAAAGAACGGGTCGGTGGAGAATTTCACATGAGTAGCTCCTGGAAGATGGAACTCCTGAATGCAAGCATCACAAGACCGAATTTTGTGGAGATCCTTGAAGACCTTCAATCGGATCTGATAAGTTCAAACTTCAAACCAATCTCCAAATAAGGTAATATAACTTTAGCGTTTTTTTTTCAAATTTTCGACATTCGGCAATGTAATATGTGCAGCAATAAGAAACTAAAAATCAAAAGAAGAGGAAATACCTACTCGTAAAATAAAATATTCTGGTCATCTTGATAACAACAAGTAACATTGCAATACGTAATAAGAGAAACGTCTGATATTATTTATGTCGGCTGTGTTGGCTTATGAATGCTAATTCGAGAGATATCTCTCATTTGGCGTCATCGCTCAGCTTCCGTCCACGAGGCGGCGAACTAATAAAGTTGTATGCTAATGCAGACACGGGTGAACTCGCCAGAGTGTATTAGTTTATTTGTCATACTAAATGCTGGTTATTTGCGCTTCTACTCTAAGGATTTACTAAAATGGATTTTAGCGACGCAACTAGATATATTTTACTACAGAACATGGCTTTTTTTGGCAAATAAAAAATTGATTTCGTTGCTCTATAATTGTATAACGAAAACTTTTTTTAGTATTTTAGCACATATGATAATAATATCCTAAAACCTTTTTGGAAATACTATTCAAGCAGCCTGCAAGTTGGTAATAAAATATATTAAAATAGGTACCTACTATAAAATTTAAAGATAGTAAATTTTTTTATCCACAAGTTAGCCCTTGACTGATAGAACGTGACGATGCAGTCTAAGATGGTAGCAGGCTAACCTGTTAGGGGCATGGCAATTATATTAAACCCAAAACCCCTATACAGTTTCTACACTCCCCTCCTCTTTTAATATAGGTACCTTCAAATCAAGAGTGAATAGGTATCTTCTAGGCAAGCGCGCTCCACCTTAGGCTGCATCACCTCTTGCATCCAAGTCTGATTGCAGCCAAGCGCTAGCCTATATATTTAAAAAAAAAAAGAAATACACGGCATCGTACCAGAACGCTAAATCGCTTGGCGGTACGTCTTTGCCGGTAGGGTGGTAACAGCCACGGCCGAAGCATCCCACCAGACCAGGGATAATTCAGAAATTATAAATTCCCAAATTGACCATGCCGGGTCTCGAACCCGGGACCTCCGCACGTTAAGACAACAGCGCTCAACCACAACACTGCGCCACGGAAGTCATCAAAATAAAAAAAAAATACGAAACTGATTTACTCTCTCAGAATTTCCATTATTTTTTAATAAGAAAATGTATATATAATTCTTGCATTAGGTATATAAAAATATTTCAATTATAATTTGAAGAATAATATTATGATATCAAAAAGAAACCTTTATCAACCACTCTGTATTTATAAATCCATATCACGTACCTTCAGCTAGGTACATTCAGATATTGAAAATGAATTAATACAATAAGTTTTTCTGAGTGCATTGAACTGAAAATTTAATCAAGTTGTTTTCTAATTCACTCTATTTTCTTTTTGATCAAAATTGCTTTGTTAAATGAAAATTTTAAAAAAGAATCAGCAAAACTTGAGTCACCTGTGATGCTATATATCATTGGGGTACGACTTCTATCCAGACCTAAACCAATTTAGAAAATGGCAAAACTGAGATTCGCACCATTTAACAAGAAAGGTCTTCGTCTGAAATCTGCAGTATCATGCAATCATAATCAAGTATATCGTAGAATCCCTTTCTCTCGGGGATGCTTTGTTGAGATGCGTTTCTTTCTAGGAATTTTAAGTA
Organism: Erebia aethiops; assembly: GCA_923060345.2. Lineage (NCBI taxonomy): Eukaryota > Metazoa > Arthropoda > Insecta > Lepidoptera > Nymphalidae > Erebia > Erebia aethiops. The sequence goes on from OV281087.1 coordinate 17,553,240, forward strand.
TTTTGCAGGTATTAAGAATTTTTGTATTATAAATAATTTAATATGAAATTATAGAAAATAATTTCATTTTTGTGCCTTTTGGTGTTGGTCGTGGGGCGAAGATGCTAGATCCTTTTTTAAGGATCTATCTTCTCGTCTCACAGAGTCCACAGGTGACCGGAAGGCTGGCAGTTACCTCAGCCAACATATAAGTTTGGCTATTCAGCGAGGTAACGCAGCCAGCGTTCTGGGCACATTGCCTTATTGCAGCGGCATAGATGATATTTTTAATTTTTAGTTTTTTAATTTAGATTTAATTAAGATTTTAATTTGAAAAATAAATTAGAAAAAAAATGTGAAGAATAAATTAATGAACTTAAACATAAATTTCATACAAGGTAGAATTCGTCTTAAACTGTAATAATAAATCTATGATCAAATTAACTTTGTTCACACGTCTCCAGAATTTCATAAAAATAAAACCAAACAAAAATCATAGGTCACTCATAAAGTCATAAATCATAGTGTTTGTTTTTGCTACGTCATGTTCTGTAATAATACCTATTAGCGCAGAATACTTCTATTATACTTCAGAATATTTATATGGACATGGAATAGAAATTCTCCTTATCATCATCATGAATAACAAGCAGTATGCATCCCCATAGGCCTCTTTCAGATTGCACCAACGCTGCCAATCTTTGGCTGATTTCTTCCTTGATTTCGCTACAGTAAACAGATGCAACCAGTATGGAAACTACCTAGAAACGTTCGAAACAGGTTCACTCACACAAACGTGCGCATCGACGAGACCCCAAGCGCTCGTCGCAGTGCCAGCAGTATAGTGAGTGCCGCGTCATCGCATGTTCGATGCGCACGTTTGTGTGAGTGAGTTGTTTCGAACGTTTCTAGGTAGTTTTCATACTGGTTGTATCTGTTTACTGTGATTTCGCCTTCCAGTCTACGGATGTCACCGCACCTAACCGAGCAAAGCCCCCATAGGTAGGTACTCCATTTGAAATGCACTTCTTATTTTATTTATTTTTTCCAAGAACTCACATAAAAGTAGCGTACATGCACATTCATGGGCCATATTCGCATCGTATATTTGTTTTATAAACACAACGGAGCTGAGATATTTTTATTAAATTCCTACGGAGGCCGTTTCGTCGCTGCCTCGCATGCAAATGGTCTGCACTCCGTACGAACGGACAGATATTGCAACGTCCCGTATTTATGGCTATTATGTTCCAGTTAAGGTTTATTTCATGTTATGGTTTGCGGTACAGACTAAGCGCAATTGCTCTTAATTGCTATTATGTAATTTAGTTCCAGACATTATGTAATTGAGATGGTGATAGTATTGTGGTTAGGACTTTAGCCGTCAACTCGACCGGGGTTCGATTCAAGGGCCTTTAGAGTTATTTACTTGTTTGTTGGTTTGTCCTTTCATCACGGCGCAACTGAGCAACGGATCGACGTGATTTTTAGCACGACTGCCCAAAAAGAGGAGTGTAATGTTTCCAGGGTTCATGTATTATGTATGTAACTGCCTCGTTAGTCTAGTGGTTAGCATGTTCGACTGCGGCCGACGAGGTCTCGGGTTCGAGTCCCGGGTCGGGTTATTGACAAGTGTTGGGTTTTTGCACCCCCGTGCCTCGGAGAGCACGTTAAGCCTTCGGTCCTGCGCCTGATCTCTCTCCGGTCGTGTCGGATCTTCCGTCCCATCGGGCTATGAGAGTAAAGGAACAGAGAGTGAACCTGTGTATGCGCGTATGTGTTTTTTACATGCATGTTCACAAGGCATGTTCACTTATTGCATGGGTACACATTATTATATGTATATTTTGCCTCATCGAACTTCCGTGGTGAAAGAAATGTTGAAATATTTCTCAACAACGAAAAACTAGATATAGTAGACGACGTTCTCTTCCTTGGTCTGACCATTGATTCTAGGTTACAATGGGGACCGCACATTAATAATCTGGCAAACAAACTAAGTTCAGCGGTATTTGCAATTCGTAAAATAAGGCAATTAACAGATGTGAAAACTGCTAAAATAGTATACTTTGCGTACTTCCATAGCTTGATGTCTTATGGAATTTTGTTGTGGGGCTCGGCTGCTGATTGGAAAACTATTTTTATACTCCAAAAAAGAGCTATTCGCGCGATTTATAAGATGAAGCCCAGAGATTCTCTCAGAAATATGTTTAAAGATACCGGCATTCTGACTATGCCTTCACTTTATATATTTGAGAATATTATGTACATTAGAAAACATCTAGCATCGTATAAGAAGAATTCTGACTCTCATCACTATAATACACGAAACAAACATAAGTTAACTGGGCAGGCATTCAGGTTGTCTAAAACAATTAAATCATTTATGGGCAGCTCTATACGCTTCTACAACAGAATTCCAAAAGACATGACCGATCTTTCTGATAGGCAGTTTAACACGTTAGCTGCGGCACCAATTTTTGCATACTTTCCGTTCCTGCGGCACGAGGTATAATCGGCCCGTACCGTGACCAGACGTTAGGGCGACACGCGGTCTATTAGACCCCACCTCCTTTTACAGACTAAAATCCATTTTCTGGCGCGAAATCAAAGATAAATGAGAATTTTGGTCCTTATTGATATAGACAGTGAATTGATGAACCCTAATCCACTGTCGCCCCGGGATCTGATGGCTAGTTTAGGAATTATTAGCAAAACAAAATATGGGATCTTATACACCTCGTAACGCACTGAAATAGGGCAAATTTTCGCTGCGATTAGTGATGGGAAAAATAATATCGACGTTTTTAAACTGTCTTAACTACGCAACGACTTGACCGATTTTAATCAATTATATCTCATTAGATCGTTTTAAGAGCAAAACCTGGCAAAACAACACAAAGCTATCAAAGGATACATTTTTTTTTAAATAATCTAAATTGTGCTTGAAGGCGCCATAAAGAAAAAAAAACCGGCCAAGTGCGAGTCGGACTTGCGCACGAAGCGTTCCATTCTATACCATTAAGAGGCACCTATTACAAACTTATTATTGGAAAATAATGGATTACGGTTTATGCATAAGGTTTATCTTTCTATTTGTATATGAAAATCTTAATGTGGTTCACAGAATAGAAAAAAAAGGCAACTAGAAGTAGAAAAGAAACTGTCCTATTTATTCTGCCTCGGGCTTTAAAAATACAATTATTAGAACTTGAATTAACATTAAAAAATCAGTATCAATATACTTTTTTTATAAAAATCTCAATATATATGTTGTACTTATTTATGAGTGTTTTTCATTGAAACAGGGTAGACAATAAGATTTTTTGCACTGAGTGCACTGAGTCAAAATCTTTTTGGATTTTTTATCAGCTTCACGAGATGGTAAAAATGTGCGTAGTTTTTGGTAACAACCAACACATCTCCTTTTTTCACCCTTTTCGAGGCAATGGCGTGCGCTTTCAGGTGCTGAAAAATAACAAAAATGTAAAGATAACGTAATAAAACTGACATTGTTACTTAGGTTAGATCGTAGATGAGAATAACAATGATAATGTAGGTACTAGTGGTTCGCCCCGAACTAAGACCTCGCGGCGCCATCTATTGACATAAATGTGAAGTTCTGTGAAAAATACTGAAGCTCATTAAAAATTAAATAATTCCGTTTCCTTACAATATTTATCTAATTTTAGTATTTGTTGTTCAAGTACAGGATATAATTGAAATAATTGATCAAGTTTCAGGCTCATCCTATCAGAAAATTTAGAGTTCTGAGGTCATCTTTGGACGTTAGAAAATCACCACTTTGAAAGCCCCCCATTTCGTCAATTTTGGGGGAAAAATTAAAAAAAAAAATATTTTTGGACTCTATTCCTAATTATCTTTAAAATGATATACCGCAACCCTATGTAACTTTATAAAAAATATTTTACTCCGCATTCGCTTCTATGAGAGCCCCCCTGAAATAAAGATTTTTATTATTTTTTAAGCCATATTCGGCGGGAGGCCATTGGTTTACATATTATATTTAAAGCTGAAGTAATTGCGTTCAGTAATTCAGAAGTTGTAATGCTCTGACAGACGGACGGACGGACGGACGGACGGACGGACGGACGGACGGACAAGTGCCAATTCACCCAAGTAGACTCAGAGACCTTCGCTTCGCTCGGTCAATAACTGCATCAAATGAATGTGTTTGTTTTATACTTAAAATGTTGAAAGAGTAGGTAGGTAAGGTAGCTTAAATTCAGAATAATTAAAAGGAAACAATAATAAATAACTTAATAATGACCAAATGTCAAGCTTAGTTTATGAAAGCTTCAACACGTTGACTGTCAAGAAATATATCTAAGCATTACATTACCTGGGGTCTCATCGATTTCCTTTTTTATTAAAGATTCTATAAGTTTCTCCACAAAGAGTCTTTTTGGTAACTTTTTTCCATCAGTTTGGATTGAATTAAATAGGTAGAATAATAGGTAATTCTAGATATGTTGCAAAGTATTAGGTACGTCAATAATCGTTATTACCAATAATATCTTTAGGTATAATATACTTAAGTAATAATATCTTACACTTACTTTAGGTACATAGCTACCAAGATAAGAAAAAACTAGGTACTTACTGAAGATTTTTTCATTAAAAACTTACCTGTTTTGGCTCTGTTTCTGGGTTTTTTAAAATTAACTTCTTCCGACATCGGTTAGACATGTTCGGCGCTGTAAAAGGACGTGCTCTCCAATCGACGTGATGCACAACACTGGTCGCGGGAAGCTCGCGTTGAGTGCGGTACGAGGTCAGGGGGGATATGGGACGTTTCAGCCTCGTTCCGCACTGCATTAAAATTATATTAATTCAGTGCGGCACGAGGCCTAAGACATCCGGTACCAAGGTAGGTACACCACCGAGTCCGGAACCATTAGTGATCTCAAATATATATTTATCTCTTTCCTACACTGGACCAAACCAAAGCTATGCCATTTGCACGACAGAGAAATTCACTTTTTTGCTTGCCGCACCACAGGGAAGTTGCATCAGGGGTGATTTAGGCCTCGCTTCGCACTTAACGTGTTAAAAGTAAAATAAAAGAAATTTTAATTAAAAAAAGTTATTACAACATAAATGAATACTTAGAAGATAAAAACGCATGGAAAATATAACACTGCACAAGCTATTCAATGACCAAGGATAAAAATTATGTACTTGTGTACTTATAATATTGTATTGTGATTACATATTTTATTTTATTTTATGACATGAAAATTATGTACTTGAGTACCTTTTTTTTTTTTTTTATTCCAATATTATGACATTTTTATGACATTTTATTATGAAATTATGACATTTTTGCTATGAAGATACGACACATATTTGTAAATCACATTATTTAAATTTTGTATGACTAGGTACTTAGGTAAATTATTAATTTTTATGACATAATGTTTTGTATTAATATTGTGTTGTACTATATCAATCTGACTTTCGTAAGCGCTTTTTATAAGTCTATGCGAAGAATAAAAATACAAATATACAAATTAAGCTACTTTTAACTCAGAAAAGCATAAAGTTGGCCCCGCGAGTTTTAAAACATAAATCCACGTGGCCGAAGTCGCGGGCATCGTCTCGTCTAAAAAACAGAAATATTATAACCACCAGCTGATACACGCGACTTCGTCCGCGTGGTTTAAGTTTTTTGTTATTCCCGCGGGAAGACCTTAATTCTCTGTGATAAAAGTAGCCTATGTCACTACTCACTCTGCACTCACCCATGCCAGAAAATCACGTCGATCCGTTGCTCCGTTGCGGCGTGATTAAAGGACAAACAAACATACTTTCGCATTTATAATATTAGTAGGTATGGTATAGTATGATTTAAGATGCAATAAAAATATAAAAGTCATATCCGGTGAATTCATTTTGAACATATTAATATTAGATTCAAATTCAGTCAACATTAATTATTAATGTAGCTTGCATTAAATGGCGTAAAATTTAATTTATTTATAAAACACTATAATTATTTTGTAATTCTACCAAATGAAATGCGGATTAACAAACCGCCCGATTAATATTATTCGTGCCTACATTATATTATTATTTAGTACCTAATTTCGTCTACCTGCAATGTTTCACTAAACTAACATACATTAATTACGTATCAATGAATATTAATCACTAAACCAAATCATTATAGTACCATAAGCTTTGAACAGATTCATCGGAAGTAGTACCTAATAAATTAAGTATAAACTTGTTAGACATGTTGTAGTATTCTTATTACTCTAACTAATCAATTAAAATTAATCAATTAATTAGAAGTTGACTTCAATCTCTTGTTCAGGATATTTTAAATTTTTGAAAGATCTGAAACATACCTAGCTATCTTCCTAAATAATAGTAGAAAAAGTAGAGTAAACTTCGGTTTGAGGACATGGATTCGCCCTCCTTTCGCAGGCGCCATATCCAGCTCATCCGGATGGGGAAATTAATTACGCATCGATAAATATTAATCCCTAAACCAAATCATTATAGTACCATAAGCTTTGAACAGATTAATCGGAAGTAGTACCTAATAAAGTGGGTATGACATGAGTTCTTTGACATGTAGCATTCTTAATACTGTAACAAATCAATTAATATTAATTAATTAATTAGAAGATCAACTGCAATAAATTAATTAATCAAATATTGAATGAATGAAAATGAATGAAATATTCTTTTCGTACCACTTGCTCAAAAAAGTGACATTCTATACCACAAAAAGCGAACATAACAATAGTCATTTTTAATCTGTTAAAAACAGGGAAAGAAAATTGTACTGAATTTCATTCATCCTCTAGGGGGAGAATGTGATTTAAATTTGGAATACTTACCGAAATTTATACTGAACTACATCTGTGTTTACACCATTGAGTTTGTATATAAAGCATTATACATCTTTTTGAAAAAGGAATACGCATTTATTATGCAGTTATGATTATTAAATAAAATTACGAAAACCGACGAGGCCGTATGAGCTTGATGCCTTTGCTTTTCCGACAGAAAAATATTAGTCAAGGAATTTGCCGCGTTTTTGTTTTCTTCAAATACATAAACGTTAAGTTTATTTTAATTTGTTTTTATAAATAAGTTAATGTTCTAAAAATCTTTTAATTGTCATTATTTTTAATAAATGCTTATCTCTATTATTATTGTGTTAATTTTTTCGCAAATGGTACGAAAAGTAGAGTATTTTCCTCGGTGATAAAGCTCTTAGTAGCTCTTAGCTAAAGTCTTAGTCTTGGGTGAACTTAAATCGTCACCCGCGACAGAAGACACTGCATTATGCCCTTGGTTAATAATCTACTATTATTGTACACCAAAACAAAACATAAATAATCAGAAATAAAGAAGAAGATATTAAATTTTTTCAAACTAGATGATGCCCATGACTTCGACCGCGTGGATTAAGTTTTGTAATTCCCGGGAAAACTCCTTTAAATATCCTTTCCCGAGAAGTAACCTACCTTTATACCAAATTTAATCAAAATCGATTGAAAAGATGGGCTGTTAAGACAGACAGAAACACAATCCTTTCGCAATAATAATATTAGTATGAAGAAAACTATTCAACCTACTGTGTATTCAAATCACACTAGGTACATATAGATTTAGACCAATCCTTTAGATATCTATGGGCTCAGGCATAAGTAGCTTATTCGAATAGCATTACCGTGAAGATGCTTAATCAAAATACGCAATGTGCACAATCCGACCGAACTGAATTGTATTCAAAACAAACTTATTACCACCTTCTCCATAAAAACACAATGGCTGCTGATTTTCTGGCTAGTTGAACAAATATCTATTTCAACTTACCTGGACAAGACTAAAGAAAAAAAGGGCAGATGTTGACATCGAGCGAGTGCTTGAACAAACGGAGGCGGCCCATCTTTTGTTAAGCAAACTACCTTTGGAGATATTCCTCGAATTACAAAATGTTTAGTTATTTGTTAAACTCCTATTAAGTTATGTCACTTCAGTGCTGATTTAACATAATGCATAAGCTACGGAAAAATTAACTCTATCTCCTTTGAATAGAGTCGTGTTTAAAAGCAAAGTAATGTATGTTTCCTTCTAATTGTCCCACGCAATGGAGCTGTCTGCAGTTGAATAAGTCGTCGATAAATTAAATTCGTTTCCGCCGTGTGATTTCTAAGGACGTCTCAATTTGTTTTCTGTTACGTACAAAGCACTGTGTCTCTTTCGTCTTTTTGCTAACCATGTGATTTAAATTAAATGACGCGTACCAATTTCCAAAATAAACCTTTAGGCGCACGCTTCATTGATTTCGCAAAAGTAATTCAAACAAAAAAAGCTGTAACTTAGCACAGCAATCGATACTTAATATTATAAATGCGAAAGTTTGGATGGATGGATTGATGTTTGTTACTCAATCACGCCAAAACGGCTGAACGGATCTGGATGAAATATGGCACAGAGATAGATTATAGTCTGGAATAGCACATAGGCTTTTTATCCCGGAAAATTAAAGAGTTCCCGAAGGAACCAAAAAACCTCAATCCATGCGGACGAAGTCGCGAGCATCATCTAGTATTATTATAGTCTATAACTTTTTAGAAACAATATGCCTATCTTACATACTTTCAATACGTCCTATGCATAATTTATTTCAGCAGACAAAATTAACAATGTTATTATATGAAATGTTAAAGAGAGAACTAAAAATACTATCTATTATCTATACATAAATTATCTGTCTTCTTAATTTAATTTGGAAAAGCTATTTGTATGACATGGAGTACCTATGAACTTTAGCCGAACGAGAGAAAGCCAATAAAAAGTTAAGTCAATATATCAAATCAAATTGTAAAGATTTTCTATTACTTCCGTTGTATTCAATAAATACACTTATCATGTCAGTGAAAATCTTTTTATTTACATTCACATCGGATACAAAAGAGCATGATATTCAGTGGACGTTACCTACTCGAGATAGGCAAAAGGTCAATAACGATAAAAGTACATAGGCTTAAGTACTTAAGCTATGAGTGTCAAAGTAAACATTTATATTATACACCTACCGATCGACTTTAATAATAGACTTTTCTACAATGATTTGCCAGTTATATTTATCAATGCTATCACTTCCGTAACGTAACATAGGAATAGGTAGGTAATAATAAAGTGGTAAGTAGTTTGAAATATTGCTGTGAGATCTTACCACGGGAACTTCATTTACGATTTCAAGAATACTACAAATAGTTACCTAGGTACATTAAATCAAGGTTTTTTTTTTCAAAAGATGAAAGAGGAACTATTTATGTATAACATGGAATGTCAAAACACTTTTTTAAGTACCTTATATAATTAATGTATCGTTAAAGAATGAAAACGCTTACGTATTAAAATAAGTTTGTATTGTATCTAAAGAAATAATAAAAAAGTTTGACGAATCATTAATTTCACTGTAGGTACACATTTTACTTCAGTTCATTGCGACAAATAGTGCGTAAAACAGAATTAAATTAAAACTTTTCATTCACGTTCATGTTAGCCTTATTTGTAATAGCTAATCTAACTTTAAAACATGGCGGATAACCAATATGCGAGAGCATTGCCTGTCGAATTTCACGTGCAATTTGCTTTGAAAAGCTTTTGAGCCGTGGCTAATGTTTTCGCTAAGCGATTCGTTCAACTCGCAAGACAAGGGCGGATGTTCTTAGCAAATTTCTGCCTCTTACCGACTTGAGTTTTATCGTCAAACTTATTGATATAGCTGAATCTTTACAGAACGCTTGATGAAGGTTAATTGGCTTTTAAATTAATAAAAAGTGGTATTTATTTTCATTTCATGTACAAAAAAGTCGTAAACATCACTGTTTAATAATAAAAGACGTAATCGACTATGGTTTTGACGTGAAATCAAATCGGTTGCCAAGGAAAGCGGTGCCCTAAGAGAGAGGAAATTAGACTAGTGACTAGTCTATCACCACATGAGACCCACCACATAGTTATACTGAGGGATAGGGATCGCGAACAATTTTTGAAGTGAAATCTTCTTTAGCCGCGTTGAATAGGTACTTTTTGGTAGGGGGTAAAAATGTGGATTCGCGGCGTCACCAACACCTCGCCGACATGCTCGCGAATAGCGACATGCTCGCGAACAGCGACACACGAGTATATATCTGTGACAGCGACATGCTCGCGTTGTTACGATGACAAGGTCTTATACACAATATTCGAAATACAACGTTAAAGCCTTAGTGTTAGGGTTTATATTTTTTTTTTATAATATTTAAAATACTTTATATTTAAGACCTTTTGTCATCGTAACAACTCGAGGTGTCGATCTCAGTGGTATCGGTCACGGTGTCGGTCACGATTTTCCACGTTCTTACCCCCTACCGAAAAGTGCTCAACGCGCCTAAAGTTTTCTCTTCAACAATTAATAGAAATTGTCCAGTTAACAGTTTTTCTTTTATTTATGTTGTCTCTATCCTAATTTAGAGTAAAGTAATTTCTTCACATAATAGGCTCGTGTTTCCGGAATAAGGGATAAAGGTACGAATAGCATAAAAATACTATTCGGGAAAATGCTCAAGCCCCACTTCCTCAAGTATTGTGTTACGATTCAATCAGTAAGTCTTTGTTCGATTGATGTATAACTACGGCGAGATTCGGGAAAACAAAACAAATTACATGTGTCATATAGACTGGTTTGTTTGAGTCCATTTTACTCGTATTTACTGAGGCTATCGATTACAACCTTTATTTCGATGTATGGATGCTTTTCTTCGAATAGTGGATTCCATTTGGTTTATTTGTTCAACGACTTAGCTTTTATGTTGAGCTTTAAAAATTTCTGTCCTAAAAATTAATCAATAGAAATAACCATAAACGGCATCACTTTATTTTAGCGTTTGAAAACTGCCGTGAGTAATATTCATTACAAATATAATACTTTTTAAAGGTCCATGTAACTGTAAATTCACGTATTCTATCGGAATATGCCCGACTTGTGTCGTCTGTCCGGGATCTTTATTCATAAACCAATACACCTGCCGGCCATATACTAGCCCCTCTTTTCAAACGATATTGATGAAATTTAGTATAGAGTAGACACAGACATTTATCACGGAAAATTACGGAGTTCCTGCGGTTACAAAAAACTGTATCCACGGCCTATCCCGCGTGCATCATCTAATAATTTATATTTAGAATTATTTTATTAAATTTATAAAAAGGAAAAAGAAAAATGCACATCAATTTCAAACAATTGAGCGCGCTACTACATTATTTTCATACAACACCATCAATGTATTCACTATTCACCATTTACTTAGCTTTACGACGCAAACCTTTATTATCAGACCCTCCTTGGCAGTATAAATATTTAAAAAACTCGAGTCATTGTGACTTGGGTACTATTTTTCGACGGATTATGCAGCTGCAGCAATCGTAACTGTCACATGCAATGATTTACAACGTCTCTCGCTGCGTTTTCTTATGGCTCCATTACACATTGACCTAATGCATTAAGCGAGTACCAGCAAATGTTTAAAGGCTAAATTTGTGACTCATTTCTTCGTGGTTTTTCTAAATGAAACAAACCCTGCTCTTGAAATGATACATAAAATTGAATTACGAAAACAAATACATAATACTCTCAAAAGCTGTAGTTTAAATAGGAAAACTGAAATTTGCTCAGCAATTAGGAATCCTTGATTTTAGTATTCAGTAAATTAATTACAAATTGATACCTCATACTAGTTGTTAGAAAAAAGGCCTTGACACATGGACAGACAACAGATTTCATAGTAATCCATATCTATACTAATATTTGGATGGATGGAGAGATAGATTATAGTCTAGAACAGCACATAGGCTACTATTTATCCCGGAAAATTAAAGAAATCCCGCGAGAACCAAAAAACCTCAATCCACGCGGACGAAGTCGCGGGCACACCTAGTATTAAATAATTATAGAGGTTTAGTTTTTCCAATAAAGGTACGGCATCCTTAGATTCTAAATACATACACCCCAAACTAACATCGTTTACTGAGTGCATTGGCCGAGCACGTTGATCCAATGTGCACTAGATCCTTTTTAATACAAATCATATCCAGATTGGTATAATGTTGGATGATTCAGAAGACCACTAAAATGGGTTTTATGACTTAAAAATATACTGATTTGGAATTTAACTGCATATTAGAATAACTTTTACGTCTGATTGCCACTTGGATTTTTTATGGGGTCTTATTTGAATTACATTAAAGGGTATTATCCAGAATCCAGATTGTTATTATCACATTTACTAAACAAATAACATTTGTATTATATTTATTAAGTTTTATATTTTATGTAGGTATAGGGCTGCTTTCGTTATTTAGTATCTATACATATATTACAAATGCGAAAGTTTGGATGGATGGGTGGATGTTTTTTATACTCAAACACGCCAGCACGGCTGAACGGCTCAATCCAGACGGACAAAGTCGCGGGCATTAATTAGCTAGTTAATTTATATTTTCCTCATATGATAACATTGAAATAAATTGAAGAGATGATATAATTTTTTAAACAATTGCACACCCGAAGAGGCAATATACTAATGAAATAAATGACTTGAATTTTAATTTGAATACCAAATATTGACAAAATATGTTAAAAAATATGTTATTAGTAAGTACCTAACCCTTTTTCAATTTACTGTCTTGAGCATCATATAAATTCTTGGTCAAATGTAAAACCTGTTTCTGACAAATAGTGTAAGCACGAGTACATATTTTAGGCTAAGCTCTTTTAGGTACTTGCTTTATAAATGAGCGACGGTATGTATCTAATTAATTTGTACCTCTAAGTGTCGACTCAGTGACTAGCCTTCAATCAAATTGATGGTGATTCAATTTGAGCTTATCTGATACCTATTCGATGCTTAATTTGGTAACGGTAGCAAAGAGCAAAGATGATTTCAGATTAAAAGATTTGATACGAGCTAATGCCTTCATAAATTCATATTTTTCTCAACTTAATGGACTCTGGGGCCTCTGATGATGTCAATGTCACTGGTTTGGAAGCAGATTCTAAGAAGCAATAAACTCAGCATTTCTTTACTCTTTTTAAGAGTTATGTCACATAGCTATGAATTAAAATAAACATTATATTCTTCTTATAGCTTTAATTTAAAAAATAATACTAGGTAGGTACTATAGCTAGCTTCCGCCCAGCATGATTTACAGGTTTTTTTATACATTGCAGGTTACAATTATCTGTTGTAGTATAATTTTTTTTTATGTTAATTCAAATGTGTATTTTACTGTAGATATGTATTTATTCAATAATATTATTTAATAGAGAAAATATTGACGTATCTGTACTACTAATTAGTCTTTGCCAAAGCCATTAGTTCTCTAAATACAGTCCATTAAAAGCAGCGATTGATTGGGCGGGTCGCAGGAATCACTTTATATCGAGTATAAAAATCTGACGGCCAAAAATATTATTGAAGACATGATGAGGATTGACGGGCAAAAAATTACAAGTCACAAGTTGCGTAAACAACTACCTACTACGAGTTTATTTGAAAAATAGCTTTGTTTACGTACCATTTGCCAAGTAGACCTTATATGGCTAAGACTTATTATAATGTCATGTAAAGTGTAATGATCTAGATTCGAGGCTAAGCCTTCAGCTTATGCGGTTTTTGATAATCCTCTTAGTCAACCTGCTCCTTTTTTAACGTTTAGTTTTGAGAGATATCGCCAAAGCTAAGGCAGCCTTTGCAGGGCTATAATAGGGGCTAGGCGCTAGAATTTTTGTATTTCCTATAAATCAGAACATCTGATACAATATATTATATTGTTTTCAAGCACACTGTTTACAGTAACCCGATACGTCATACCTAATATTATTTTGGCTTTACATCGACGCAATAATTATACAAATAATTAAAGTTACATAAAGCAAATTAAATTATTCTACTCGAACTGATTTATAGATAAAAGAAATAAATACTCCATTCAAAAAAACAATGGATGAAACACGAACGAAAATTTTTAAAAAACGACTGCGAACAAATTAGAAACAGGATCGGTCTCGAATGAAGAGTGAAATGAAATCGAACATAAAATTGCTGACACCTCAATTAGAACTTATTAGGAGTGTCATCTGCAGCACGGGGAATGCAATTCGCAATGATTTGCACCCATTAAGCGTTCGAGTCTAGACTGAGAATTCCTATCGCATTGCGCAATCCACCTCAGTACAAATTACTCTCGGTTTTGTGTACGTAGGTATTGGTATTTGTAGATACTGTTTTGCATTTCAACAATCTATTTACAATAATTATTGTCATTAATGAAGCGAAAAATATTTTACTAAAATCCTATGAAATTTACTGTCTGTTTTAGATGGGAATGTTATATTTTTGGTATTTGTATCTGGTAGACTGTTCTGCATTTTAATTGACAACCTTCAATAATTATGACCTTGGTATTTATTTTTCTTATAACTTGGTATAATAATAAGAGAATATTATGTTCCATATTTAATTCGAACAATAATACAATCTTATGCTAAAAATTTTAATATTAAAGTAATTAACTTTTGTACTGGAAAATATCGGAAAAACTCAAGTTATTGAGCAAAAATAATCGTCCCTTTTTCATCTGCCCTAGAAACGGACTATAGATAGCTAATTTTAAAGTTCTTTGATTATAATCCTGGCCATATTTCCCTACTTAGGTATAAGGTGCTTGCCGTGAAAGTACTCGTACATATTTTGTGAGTCGTAAAATAGACAGACAGAAAGGCTACTGACTCTTCCGTATCTGATAAAATGTCTTCTTTTCAAGGTAATATTTTAACAAAAGTAATGAAACATCCCGCTAATTGCCTCCAGATTAACCTAAGCGTAGGATGGAGGTTTCATTGGGAGATCAGTTGATTGAGATACCATATTTTAACCAAATTTTAGGTATCTGTGCAAAAATTCTACTCAGTCCGCCCCTCAAATCGTGTAACGTTCACATCGATCAATCCATACGTAACATTTAAAGAGTTTTGTTGAAAAATTGCAGCGTTAACACGCCTAAAGACGAAAAACGTTTTTCATTTACAAGGGTTCTACTTGATGGATTGCTAAAACGTTCTTTTTGACGTTAATAGATTTCTTGTATGGGGTTGTGTATTGACGACGTTATTAAATACGTGAAATGCAGTTTTTCTAATGACCTATCGGCTGTCGGTGAAGTTGCAAGAGTGCATGACTTTGTGTATTAATACAAAACTAAACAATGTAAATTATTGATTGAGACTTCATTGCATAGCATCGTCGCTGAGCTATGCACCTGTTTTAATCCTTTTCAATTTAAAGAATTCAGTTTGAGAAATTATTAGCTATTTTTGCCTACTTAGGTACTATAGGTAACATGGCGCTGACAAATTAGAGTATGCAATCATCATATTTTTGAAATAACTAAAGTTTGGATTAAGGTGTATTGCAGTCAATCCACTGGATGGATAATGATTATGTTACGCTGTGGTTCTAGTGAGGACAGTATAGTATTACAGACTACAGTGCGAACTTTTTGTAGACTTCAAAATAATGCAGTCCATTTGTATTTAAGCAGACTAGCGATACTGATGCACAGAGGTACATACATGGTAACAAATAAAATTAAAAACTGTTTTTTTTCTGTTATTTTTTGTGGTATTCTTATCAGGAATCACCAGTACTGTCACCTGATTTAGTTTTCGGTGGCGGTCCAATTACACCTGTCTGTTCTAGAACAATACTTATCGAGCTTAGTAATTACATAAGGCACTGTGAGCTCACGAGATGAAAAACACAGGCGCGCGGGGGTGAAATCGAGCAAGCGCATGTCGCAAAAATGCATGAAATAATTTGTAAAAAAAAATAATATTTACTTTTTAATAAAAATGAGTCCGACAATGTGTTTTATGAATTTTATCTTATATTTCTAGAGCTAATTATTTGTTTCAATAAGGAGAAAAATTGCTTTAAAAGGTAAATTAACAACACTCTGCATTGAAATTTATTTTAAACATATAAATTTCAATGCAGAGATTTTTTTAAATTGTGTTTTGAGGCCGCTCAAAGGTCTTGAAAACAGCACATTATTTTTACAAGCATTCATTATGTCACCGTTTGATGGATACACTGCTTTTAAAAACCCCCTTTTACGCTACTTAACTTTTACTCGAGTATCGTTCTCAAAGGATATTACCCGAAGTTTATCAAAGTAAAGGTGCCGTCAAATTCTGCTAAGTGGTGTGCTAGAAAAACTGTAGGCACAATGAATATTAGATTTCTAATTAGGTTTAAGTAATAATGTGTTTTATTGCTATATCATCAAAGAACAATTTATCATTACAACAAAATTAAACTTGTATAAAGGTAACTTCTCACTACTCATGATCGTGCGTGACCAATATTTTTGTAATAGCTATTTTTTGCACAGTGAGATTTGACCTCGTGCTTGAAGGTGCGGTTCCTGCACTTTGCCACTAAAGCGCAAAACACATAGGAACGACATCACACAGCATCACCGGCCACGTTTTGTGTGATGTCATCCATAAAAATACAAGGAATTCAACCCGCCGCGTACCCGACCCGGCCCGCGCCCGACCCGCGCCCGCTTCCTGTGTGTTTTGCCCTTAAGAGTTGAAGCTCCAAAGCGATTGGCGGCCTATCAAGCTTCTTAACCCCATGAGAGTGCAACTTAAGAACTGCTCATGCTTATCGCCTAGATCGTACCGCCTACAGCTGTCAAACGCAAGAAATAAATATGTTATTACAAATGCTCACACTGGTCTCTATCAGATAACAACTAATCTCCTTTACAATTAAAAAGTTTTGGGTTCAACAACACTCTAAGAAATACTGCAGACGACCGAGAAAGACTGACTTTAGAGTACGAGAAGCGGTGTCCATTTTACTCAAACTCAAAACCCCAAATCGTGCGCAGCGTATATTCACTCTTATGTTCCATACATTTCTTCAAATATCATCGATTAAGCGATAGCTATTTGGTTATTTTACTTCCATTTCTAGAATCATTACTTAAGAGAGGGACTAGCGTTTAAATCGTTGATGTCATTTGTAAATTTTCGCTGAATTTTGTTAGCCTTTAATATCGTCTGTCTGCGATAGGCGTTTCTATGTCGGCATGATATTTCATATTAAACTAGATGTCTATAACGATCGACTGAAATTATTTGAATATTTTTCACATCGGTAAAACTTCATCTAAAAGCTGACATAGTATTTTGTTTTGTTGAAAATATGCAAACTTATTTTTTAAAATCCCATTTGCATTTTGTATTTTTCGTCAACAAGAATCTTTAGAGGAAAATTCATTGAATTTGGAAAATTCTAGGTGTAGTCTTAAAATGCTCAAAGTTTAAATTCTTGTAAACAGTGAAACCTTACGTCCTGTTTTCCTACGTCTTTAACTTACAACGTGTCTTTGAGCAGTCCTCTTCGAGCAGTTTCAATCCACCAACATATTGTATGCGTCCACTGCTGAGCATAGGCTTTTTCGTGAGTGACCTTCTATACTTTTTTTTCTCTACTACAAGTTAGCCCCTAACTCCGATCTCTCCTGGTGTGAGAGGTCCAATCTATGGGGGTAGAGTGATAACGTGTCAGGGATATGGCAGTTATATCAAACTCATACCTCTAATCGGTCTCAACACCGTACACGGCATCTTAATACAATCTTAATTAATGAATGAATGCTAAATCGCTTGGCGGCACGTGTTTGCGGGTAACTAGCCACGGCCGAAGCCGAAAATTCAGAGATTAATAATTCACAAATTCATCCTGCCGGGAATCGAATCGGGGTCTCGAACTTATAAAACCACAAGGCTCACCAGGCTCAAGTGCACCATGGAGGTCGTCATAACACTCTTTCATCCGCCTTCCTCATCGACCCTCTACTCGCCTCCTTGGAAGAGCTGAATTTAATATTCCGTATAAAAATAATACAACAATACCCTCAGAAATATAATGATCAAAAAATAAATACACATCATAATCAGGAGCTCTAATAAAACAATTTTCCCGAGCCTAGCTTTGCTTCGCTTTTGTCTCGAACGCGAAAATAAAGTAGACGGCCGTCGCGGGCTTCATTTTTTGCATTCACACAAATGAAACTGGTAGAAATTGTGGAAATTGTTTCCATTCGCCTCATAAACGAAACAATAGAACGCACAATTACGAAGAGAATTTGCATTCGCTAGCATTTTTCTACCATCTTCCGCGCTTCGGGCTTTCAGACTCGCTTCATTAAACGTCAAATTATCAACACACTCCATCCACCCAAATGCAAGCCGAAATAACCATTAACTTTTAACAGAGGATCGACTTAAAATCTATCCGGGAACTTCAGCTCCTATCCAAAGTCAATAGGCTATAATTTTCCGTGCAGAAGAGTGTTTCCGTGCCAAAAAGCGTCAAATCATAGCTAACGCGAACTGTAGAAGATTGACGTTAACTCCATTGGATTTTATACTCTCTGCAAAAGCCAATAGAGTTTTCATTAAGAAATTATATTTTTTTCATATTTGCAATTTCAGAATAATAGGTTTAAGAATTCACCCCTCGGACTGTAACTTAAGCTTCATCCTGTATTTTATTGTTTTGATTTGGAAATCGTAAAAAATAGGAAATTAAAAAGGGTGCATAGTAAATTATTGTGATATTTACTTGTTTCCGCTGAAAGTTCAGTTGCGTTTCGCCAGATTTTTCATGTCCACACGTACTTAAATACCTTTTCCAATAAATATGCAAATTTAGCCGGAAAACTATTTTAGCCGGTTTTCAATTAAATTGCGTTGCTATTCGTTAGTCCGTATTTATCTATTAGGTTTTATTTCAGTAAACTTTTAATTTAAAGGAACTGAAAAATGAAATCGACTAAGCTACGAGTATGTGTGCATTAGTAAGTAGTTGACGAAAACTAAAATGACGTGAAAAATGTCTTTAAAAGGAACAAATTGATCCAATAGGAGTTTTGCATCCCAGATTACCCAATTCTGCACACAGGATTTGAATAAAATACATCACAAAAATTCACACATCCGCAAAAGGCGTTAGGCAAAATACCATTTGGAATATCGAATCAAAACAGAACTCAGTTTGTATATTTATCTCGTCACGTTATTCCAAGCGAAAGAACACGTGAACACGAGACACAAAGGACGAAAACCGGCATCAAATAAGGGTAGCTTCAAACTTATCGGTAAAGATGGTCCAAGTCAAAAGATTTTTTTATTTAAATAAACTTTTACAAGTGTTTTCGATTCTATAAGCGATTTTACAGTCACCCTCACATAAATAAGCCCCGCGGACTGTCATAAATCTTACATTATTTGTGAAGTTAGTTCATGCCAGTCGTCGTCAACCAATAGACGATTATTGTCGGACAAGTCTCTTGTAGAGACTCTATCTCGTCGTGGTATTGCGTCGCCTGGACCTACGTCTGTTTACTTAGATAATCTCACAATTTAGCTTACGATTATTATCAGGCTCACATCACGGTACACTGACGTACCTACCTACCAAACGCATCATGGCTATTTTAATTACCACACTGCGGTGTAGTCGAGTAAAATGAATGCACACAAACGAGTAAAATGAAATAACACGGTATTCGATAGGTGAGAGTGATAACTCGAATTTTTAAATAATATGCATATTTTAGAGAAATCACAACTCTTTGTGAGCTACAAGCGCGTTGTGATTTAGCAACGCGTCGAGTCTATTACTTACTCGAGTCTATTACTTTAAAACCAAAGTCTGAGAAACCAATTTTAACCAAATCTCCAAATTTGAAATTACCTACTAAAATATTTTCAAGTTTGTAGCCAGCCTTAAATTGAAACCGTCACCATTCAACACAAAATGCGTTGCGTGTCGCGAACGATCGCCTGCGGCCTCTGCGGGCGCGGCTCTCTTTGCGGACCCCTCCAATTCCAACTTTTTTATCGCTTTGAGTTTTTCACGTAACACAATATTCGAGCAAAATTCGCTAGGTATACTGGAGACAACGAATCGGAAACTATAAAAAAACGTATCGTTTTCATACGTATCGACCATATTTTTTGTGAGTACGCAATCGTTGCTTTCTCAACCTATATACTTCCATTAGATGACACACGTAATGTTACGATTTAACTTCTAATGTACAGACACGGTTAACAATTAAATTTTAATGTGAAGTCACACTTACAATAGAGCCTCCCCCATAAATACGTCACGCGAAGTTCTCAAACCACGACATAATAATAATCCCTTCCCCGTGATAACAATAATGCCCGTCCCTTCGATCATAATAACAGTAAATAATATCAGAGAGATAGGCCTTATTTTTCTGAATTCTTGCTTCGTATCCCACAGAATACTAACTATAACTACTTATACCTACGTCTTTTAGCAGGGAAAACATCCGTCGTTGCTTAGTCGTCAGCCAACCAGTTTGGCCCTAAGGCCGGCCGAGGAAAAGTTGTATTGAAAGTGCACAAGTAGCTAACAATCTTCGGGGTGAAGACGAAATGGACCGTGCAGAGTGTAGGCGATTAACAAGAAATGCTACGCAGAAGAATCGCCGTCGTCGTCGAAAAAGGGAAAATTAAAGAAAATAAAGTTAACTGGTCTAGTTACCTAAAGGCAGTTTTATTAATGCCACAGTCTAAGGAGATACGTTCTTTCCTAGAGTCTAGACAGAACAACGCTGCGGGGTCACGAGACGTGACGGAGGAACCTGGCAGAATTTTCAATACATAATTCTGTCACTCCAATGTTAAATTTGTATACCTACCTCTCTCTCTACCATTATAGCTGAGAGTACCGTACTTCTAGGTGCTACAACTGCCGTCGGTGGTAGTCGGGCCTGTAATTTGTATGGGCGTCGACCCACTGTATGAATATTTACTTACACTTTAGTATTGTGTTCGTTAGTGATTGTCACTGTGTTTATAATGTTTATAGTTGATTTATTACTGCGCGTGGGCCGCGTTTCGAATCAATCGTGTGGGAGTTTGATGCTGATACAGGAATTGCGATAATTTAGCGACGTGTAATCTTAAAGTGTAGACGTGCATTATTTTATTCATGCTTGTTAATATAATTTATAATATTGAATGGGCTATTATTTTCCGGTCAATGATAGAGCGTAAGGAGCCTTAGATGGATTCAAGTTTCAGTGAGATTAATACCTACGCACTTAGAATATTCTGAAGATGCAAAACTAGTCTCTAGCATATTCGAGACAGGGCAAAATCATTTAAGGTTTAATTGATATGATGTGAATTTTTTTTTATTCTCCTACAAATTAGCCCTTGACTGCGATCTCACCTGATGGTAAGTGATGATGCAGTCTAAGACGGTAGCGGGCCAACCTGTTAGGGGTATGGCAGTTATATTAAACCCATACCCCTATTCGGTTTCTACACGGCATCGTAGCGAAACGCTAAATCGCTTGGCGGTACGTCTTTGCCTGTAACTAGCCACGGCCGAAGCCTCCCACCAGACCAGACCAGAAATTCGGAAATTATAATTTCCCAAATTGACCCTGCCGGGAATTGAACCTGAGACCTCCCACGTTAAGGCAACCGCGCTCAACACTGCGCCAGGAAGGTCGTCAGAAACCGTCGTCGTTGATGTACCTAACATAAGAATATTTCATAGCTTTCCATAAATTGTGCTTTCATAAAGACTTGCTCGCGCCCTTTCATTCGCAAGTGTCGCGGTAGCCTGTCGTATTTCCTACGCGTGTATTTTGTGGTGTTTGCGACGATCATCGACTCTTGCATAATGTGCTAGCTTTAGGATTTTCTTTAATTTTTACAGTAAGATGTGATGATATATAGTTTTAAACGGTTATTTTTTTATTTTACAAATAAAATCTACAATATATTATTTGGTTGCTTCGTGTCCGTAAGCGCTTGGTGGCTTGTCTGAGCACTGCACATTCCTCCATGCTTATTATCTAAATATGTAGGTGCTAAATTGCTGTAAATAAATAATCTTATCCATCAATCAATCAATCAATCAATCAATCATTTATTCAATTTAAGTACACTGTAGGTACACATATTGACGTCCATTACTTACAATATAAAACACTAGCTGATGCCCGCGAACTCGTCCGCGTGGATGAAGTTTTTTTAAATTCCCACGGGAGCTCCTCAATTTTCCGGGATAAAAAGTTGCCTATGTCACTCTCCAGGTCTTCAACTATACCCATGCAAAAAATCACGTCGATCCGTTGCTCTGTTGCGGCGTGATTGAAGGACAAACCAACAAACCGATAAACCAACAAACAAACACATTTTCGCATTTATAATATTATAAATAAATAGTATGATGATGGTGATAATTAATTACGGTATCTACGAGTCTACGAACTAAATCTATGGTGCTAAGTATAATTTAATAAATCTACAAAAAGTACTTACCTACTTAATATTTTTTTACATATAACATATAGGTAGTTTTAAAATAAAAGTAAACGAGACTAAATTCTGCGCATACAAATCAAACTTTTTTTGTAAACAGGCTGCTTCACTTTGAATAACACTAAGTTTACTTAATATTTCGTGTTTGATAGATAATTTTTGATTGAAACATGCTCAATGAGATCATGTTCTAGGCAAGAGCTTTCCAACTCTGAACCTAGACCTCATTATTGCCTTCCACCAGACATGATTATCATCATTAAATAAAAAAGGAAATCCTCAAACATCAGGTAATATTAAACGAGCCTACGTTATACTGTGTTTAAAATTCAAAATCATGTACACCCACGCAGAATATTAAAAGCCGTTTCACCACAAACGAAGTTACAGTTAAACCCGAACATAATTGAAAGTGAAAAACGAGAAAGCGGCACCTTTCATAAGAGCATTAAAAATAAACTCCGCACGGTACCGCGTCCTTTACAAATTAACAAGGGCCGGCTCACGGCTTTGCCGTATAAATCAGTACGCAAACGTTCTAATTACTCGAAAAAAAAAACACAACTCAAGAGTGAGATGGGTCACGCAGACAGAGTTCCGTAGGTCATGAAAACAAGGCTTCTTCACTATAAACCACAAAGGTTTAAACCAAAGGTACCGAAAACCGGCCAGTGAACTGCAATAATTGCAATCGCGCTAAATATTATTTAATGATTTATTAATTATATATATATTTTTATTACTATTAAACGATTTCATAATTTAACGCGATTGCACTTTATAGCTGGCTCATTTTCGGTAAATTTCCAACGAACTACTGAAAATATACGGCATACGCATTTGGACACTCGACACGTTATTTTCCTGAGATGTAACCCGAATCAAGATAGCTTGAACTATAGAAATTCCCCAAGGGTTTAGGTAGATACTAGATACCTACTCAAAATAAATTGTCATTACAAAAGCCATATTATTACTACCTTCTGCGACGAAATAGTCAAGGAGATCCAAAGAAAAGGAGATGAATTAGAACAAAGTTATTAGGAAAAAGTCTTCTTACGTGGAATGTACTTACAGAGAGTACTCCTGTCCCGAAATCTCCAAAGGTGTATTTAACATAATATTAAAATATACCACTTCAGATTGAACCTACTGGTTGTATCGTATAAAAATAGACAAACAATAAAATGATGAAACATGCAAATATCATAATAGAAAATGGTTTCAAGTTCCACTGAGGAACTCTAAAAATCATATTTGCAACCGAGACGTGGACGGAACACTCATTAAGCCCTATAGGGGGGGGAATGAAAGTCAACTCCATGATGTACTCTGCGTGTGCATTAATTACATTATGAGCATGTGGCTTGAATTATAGCGTTTGCTCTTTTTGATGCGGCCGGAAATTATAATTTAATGGCTTCAATAAAGGATTAGTAATGTAGAGACGTGGTAGAGACGTTGTCAGTCTACTGAATTTTATTTAAAAAAATTGTCTGGACAGCAGGTGACGTCTAATTTGCGATGGAAAGCTAAAAAGATTATATTAAATTGAGTCATATTTCACAAAAGTGCCAAGAAAATCATAGGATTTTTTTAGAACAAACATCCTTATTTATTAAAAAATGCGATCTTGTCCAACCTGCAGAAATCAACACTTTACGAGTTCCTGGTGGCTACTTACACTCTCTCACAGGTATTACGTAGAACATTGTGGAGGACTCTAAGATATGCAGGTATCCTCACAATGTTTTCCTTCACCATTACAAGTGATATTTACTTACTTATATAACTCACATAATTAATCACTAACTCTTTACAGTATCCCGGGGATGTAACCCCATTCCACCGGATAAGAAGGACAACATTTACACCACTAGGCTATCATGGCTGTTAGTGTTAACTAACTGATAGGCGATTGACTGATATGAGCTGTTGCAACCATAGACTTATAATATTTACTATAGCGCCACGCGTCTCTCTACACTACTACACTAAAAAGTTTCATAAAGATACTATCATGCTTTTAGAAATATTAACACTTTAGATGTAAATATGCCCCAACATGTCATCAATAACACTTTCATATGGCTAGCGATGATAGGTCGTTTGCACGCAACAGCCAACTTAACGCGACAACTTCGGCGATATGCAAATCATTTTTGACTAGAATTGAGTAGAATTTATATCACTAACATCTTTTACTGCCGTATGTCGTGATACATGACCATAAAGTCCTGTACCCCAAACGCTTATGGAATGCTACAAGTATAATATTATTACTCCTTACTGGCAATATTTCTTTACCTCAATAGACATATTTTATTCTGCACCTTCACCTTAGTATATTATTACATTTGAGGTTTGGTGGTACGGATCTCGATTATTCTCAGCAGTTACAAATCTTATGAATGTGATATGACTTGATTGTGTAATTAATTTGATTTCAATTCAAATTGCATATTTTCTTTCAAAAATACTTTTACAAGTTCTTTTGAATCGTTTAGAAAATCTACTACTGGCGGTTTGGAATTAAATTTCTAACGAGAAGAGCTAACATGAAACTCGGTGGATTCGCTTTTGAAAAAAAAAAATTACAATCATAATTAAAGTGTAGAAATATAAGTAGCCGAAGTCCCAAGCATTGCTGGTGCGAGACAAATCCACGCTCCTTTATCATTTACATAATCTTCTACAGTATAATAAGCTTTTTTTCGCGGGCATACTTTTAATGGATTTCTTAAACTTGTTTAAAGGCAAGTCTAAAATGGATTGTGGAATGTTTTTATTAAAAACCAAACCCTATACAAAGACATGGACTTGATATAAAATATGTAATTTCAAACAGTATTTTTGGACTCTTTAAATCACTATTTGTTCAAATAAGTAGTGATTTAAAGAGTCTAATATTCGATAATTTTCTTTTTCGAAAATAATTCAACTAAAAATTGTCATAGCATCCAAATGATAGGATATTTTATTTAAAATGTACTAGCTGACCCGGCGAACTTCGTACCGCCTTAGTATGCAAAATTAAATGTATATTTTTCAATAATTCTGAGAGATTTTCTTAATATTTTTTTCCGTAAGAACCTTCTCCTAATAATAACAAATACAACAAAAAAAGAATTAGTGAAATCGGTCCAGCCATTCACGCGTGATGCCGTGACCAAGGAAAACGGGTTTCATTTTTATATATATAGATAGATTACTAACAAACAAGAATTAAGTACACACTTGGACACTGGTACAATATACATTTTGAAATTAAAGGTACTTAATAGTTTTCTAAAATAGCCTTTATATTAGGAAATCTTTGGGATAACTATTTGTTCGCAGGTTTGGTGAGCTCACGGTACATATCACTCGTCTTAACTCTATGAAAAGATTGAACAAGGAACGCTGCGTAGTCCTCCAAAGATTTTCAGATATTTCATCCGAGCGAAGCCAGCCAAGGTCACCTAGTTCCCTTCATCCTCAATACCGCAATGGTGAGCGCTGTGTTCTTATCGCGGGAGGTCCCGGGTTTGATTCCCCGCAGGGTCAATTTAGGATTTTGTAATTTCTGAATTTTCTCTGGTCTGGTCTAATGGTAGGCTTCGGCCGTGGTTAGCGGCAAACAACCCTACCGACATAGAAGTACCGCCAATCAATTTAGCGTTCCGGTACGATGCCGTGTATTGATTTAATGTAACTGCCCTGACAGGTTAGCCCGCTACTATCTTCGACTGCATCACGACATCGGGTGAAAAGGGTCAAGGGCTAACTTGTAGTGGAATTTAAAAAAAATAGAGTTAGTTATTAGCATAGTATAATACAGCATTCATCGTGAAAAGTAACATTATGGTAGGTATGAAAGATGTATGATTGAACGGTCGCATGGATGATAAAGATCGCGCCACACCCGAGCAACACAAAGCCCTATTAGTATTAAGCCTGATCTTTTGGTGCGACCAACAGTGCGTGCTACAGTTGAAGTCTTTAAATAGTCATACTTCATACTGTCTAGGAGTCTAATTTTTTTTTAAATCTCTTGGAAGAGTTCTAAAATTCATTTTATTTATACACGAAATACTATATTTTAAAAACAAATGTTCAGTATTTGATTTTTGCACTATCCCACGCTAGACGCCACGCGTCTAGACAATCTTTTTTTCCCCAAAGGTTGTCTGTAAGAGATTGTTTTGGCCTTTAATATCTTTACCTTTTATAATCATTTTACCTCTTGTTTTTTTAAAGTGTGTGCGATAAAGATTTTTTCTATCCTATTCGATTTTTACTTAAACCACGTGTACGAAGTCGCGGGGTTTAAGTAAGTTAGTCAGTTATACCTAGAAGAGCGTGTAGGTAGGAGCTAGTTATCAAAATACTTAGGTTAAGGAACGACAATTTTGTCCTTTTTCAGACCAAAATAACCAGGCCCCATTTGGTAATAATTCGATAAATAGACTCTACCCAGGCGTTGTAGGCATTGACGCTAACCTGACTTTGTCAGTAACATATTGATGCTTAACGTCTTGATGTATGACCATCTATTCAGCGAAGAGCTTTTGTCAGATTACGATATCTGGTAGTTCCTAAGTACATGGAACAAGTAATATGTATAGATTTGCAAAAGCTCAAATTCACTGCGCAGTATAGTATCAAGAGATGTATAAGGTAGGTGTATCAGGATTCTAAAGTTGCAGCTGTTCTGTAGTACAAATATCCCACGTAGCCTGAATAAGGCATAGAGTTAATATATTATACCTATCTCTATGCTCTCGGGTAACCTAACCTTACGTTAACTTTAAAAATACTCTAAAACTTATGTCTAATAAACGCCCAGCTTTTCAACTTTTGATTATGCGCAAGGCATGAAACGTTGTGCTCTAACATCGGCCCATACTCTGAAACACACTTTATAGTATAATTTTGAAGAGATATTCTTATAATTATTCATGAATAGTGGATAAAAAGCTTTGTTTCGGTAGGAGCAAATGTCTCCAAACCTGTATTAAAAATACGCACAAGAAAACGTAAATTACTGGAGCACTTAGAAGTTACGATTTTTACAATAAGATCTTTACATTTATAAAAAGGAATATTGTGTCACGTTCATAATATCGTGTACAAAAGCTGTGAAGGAAAGCCTATTCATTTTAAACATCATTCAAGAAAAATAGTACATTATGATACAAGTGCGCGAAGTTGGTCATTACAGTCGAGGCGGTATTGCACAGCCCGAGCCGCAAGGCGAGGGCTGTAATAGAGCCAAGACTGTAATGAACAAAGCACACGCGTATCATACGACGTTTTTCAACACACTTGCGAGGAAAAAACAATTAGGTAGGTATAAAATACATTTTAGAATGTCATCCACGTTGCCTCCAATGGTTCCATCATCAAGATACGGTTAAGTCCAGAGGCACCGAACACCGCCATTCAGCCACAATATATTAAACTTTATTAGGTTTTTAAAAGGTACACTTTCCTCTATTAGGTTTTTTAAATGTGCATTTCTTTCACTGATATATTGTAAACAAGAAGGTTATATATTACACTCCTTGTTCAAGATTGTAAAATTAAAAAAAAAATTTAATTAAATATTTATTTACAAAATAACAAATCTTTTGGTAACAACCTCTTTACGGATATTAAAAAAAAAGTGGAATAAGAAAAACACTAGTGCGGATATGAAAAGTAAAACGAACTAGTGTGTAATAAATCGCATACCGGGCGTAAGACTAAAGAAAATATAGCAACTTTACGAGCAAGTGTGTTGAAAAATTACTTTTATCTTTATTCCTTTTTGGAAACGATAAACATTGATAGAAAAATACAAGAAGTACATTGAAAACATAAAGAATGGCAGTCATAGGGACTGCCGATAGAAGTGAACGAATATTTTTTTTTTAAATGTTTTTTTTTAATTATTAGTTTAATATTCGCTTTTTTTCAATTTGTTTTTAATTTTTAAAAAAATTAAAATTATTCAAATATAAACCTTAAAACTAAGGAATTAAAGTTTAATTACGAATGTAGTGTATTTATATTTAAGTCCTTTTGTCGTCGTAACAACGCGGTGTCGGTGACGCGAATCTACAATTTTACCCCCTACCAAAAAGTAACCGTGTAAAATCAATTTGAAGATCGCAAAAGTCATGGGCTCCACATAGCATCCGCTCTGTAACTTTTTTATTTATTAATATCAATGGCGTCGAATCATTTTAATCGACTCCATTCGGTGTTTTTATTCACAATACAATTTATCCTCTAGATAGGCACTTCATCGATAAATCCGAAGTATGGTATTGAGATAACGCTTGATATTCAAATTAAATACCTTTGACATTTTGAGATTACAAACATCGGTTATATTGAACTGAGAGTCGTCTTTGAAGGACACAAGAAAGAATAGCGTGGAATAGTACAATCGAACCGCAGAAAAAAAATGTTTGCGACAAATCTATAGATTTCGAATATTTTTAACATACGAGTAATAAGGTAGTCTATTCTTGATGATTTGATTAAAGTATTGTTGGCATTGGGATTTCCTAAAATATGAACATATCTCGCTATTTAGGTACCATACCTATTCCTAAGCTACGCTATGCAAAATGCATTTAATTAAATAAACTCTTGTTGTCTTTTTATGTTCATCTACACGTTTCTGGTTGACAAATGACAACACACTACGTATACTTATCGTACACACTGTACAATTAATTTAAAAACTGTACAATCAATGTAAAAAAACAATACTGTAATGTAAAAATTACAAAAATTATACTTAACGTATCAGAGTATTTGTGATCGTTGTAAAAAAATTGGATTTGGAATATTGCAAGTTTGTTCGGGTACAATATGAATATGAATTAATTGGTTATTATCCGTAGGTACAATATGTGCATTAACTCACTGTTCTACCCATCCATAAGTTTCTATCGGCACACGCAACTTATCACAGCAATGCACTTACGATCTCGATGTCTCCTCAGCGCTATCTTTATCCAATTTGTTACCCTTATCAAGAATTAAATGCGTTTTAGGCCTCACTCGTCACTTTTTATTTTTATTAATTACGACCACAGGCCGCCTTATAAGGTCCCCCTCGGACAGGTGATAGCGTATTATGATAACCCACTATATCGTATGTCCATTTGTAAATCACTGAACATCCACAAGTCCGTCGGTACATCAGAGATGATGAACTCTGATCTGATCTGATTACTTAATTGCATTTAATACTAATCACTGGTAAATAATATGCTTGCATTTAAAACTAGTTGACTTTACTACTGTGTGCGTTTTAATTCGAGAACAGTACTAATTTTCTTTCTTAAATACGAAAGTTTTGATGGATGGATGTATGGATGGATGTTTGTTACCGAACCACGCCCCAGCGGCTGAACGGATCTGGATGAAATGAGGCACAGAGAGATTATAGTCTGGAATAACACATGGGCTACTTTTTATCCCGGAAAATTAATGGTTCCCGCGGGAACCAAAAAAAAAAAACTCATTTCACGCGGACGGAGTCGCGGGCATCAGCTAGTTATATATAATGTGCTTTCAACCGAATCATGAATCCTATCAAGTCATATCAGAAAATCTACAGATAGTTTTTAGGCCTAATTTTGATTTTTTTGATAAAGTATTTTTCTGATACAAGCCAATCTTTCCACCAAAATATTTGCGCCAAAGGTGCTCGAACAGAAATACCTGATACGATAATGGATGGAAAAAAATGGTTTCCGCATCACTTAGCATTGCTTCCGTAATCGATATATTTTCACATAAAAATCAAATGTCACTCGACATTTGAGAATGACAGTGTGTCACTCGGGTGCCAAAGAAACCTTATAAGTAGGTATTTTTTCGTGGTGTTTTATTACACAGGAGGTAAATAATGTATTTCCGTGTGGGCTGTATCGCAGCTATCACGTACCTACATTATGTACATGTATATTCTACGCTGTACGCACTATTACCTATTCTGTGGCTGTAGGTAGGTACTCGAATCGACTGCTCGTATTTATTCTCGAGTACATACGTACCAACAGAAACTTAGTTTTATTAAGTTTTTGTTATGCAAAATACAAACATCTGACATATTATTATTATTATTATTTTTAACCGACTTCCAAAAAAGGAGGAGGTTCTCAATTCGGCGCGTATTTTTATTAATGTACCTAAGTACAACTTAAACCGCTGGGTAGGGATTAAGTAAGTACTGTATTATAAACGCGAAGATGTGGTGGTTTGTCCACAAATGACAGCAGTGGATCGGCATTTTTTGCATACTTTATGCCTATTACAGTTTGAAACTAACTTTATAGACAGGAAAATTAAAAGTTTTCAATGGAGTATCGAAAACCTGAACCCACACATACGAGTAATATAGCGTTCATATATCAGACGGATACTATTGTCTAGTATGATATGTAGCTACGGTATTCTAATCGTAATGTAAGAATCTTGTCCACATATCTATACATTTATTAATCTTTCTAATATTATTAAACTTAGAAGCTTTATCCTGAAGTGATGTTGACTCGACAATGCACGATTGTGATTACAATATTATTGGGCGGTGTACTTACCACAGAGATTTGTCTGTTTTGGTGGATAATTGCGAATTAAACCACTTGTTCCTTGATTAGTTGAAGATTCTTCGATGAAGGAACAAAAAAATTAGCAGTTGCCAACTGCTGATAGAAGTTTTTTTTTCCTATTATTGAGTACCAGTGAGGTACTCATTTAACTACGATCTTGTCAGTTAGACAAGATCGTAGTAATTGGCTAATGAGTAGTTTAATTTTAACCTAAACTTATAATTAACCGATAGAAGTGAAAACGAATTATTATAATTTTTTTACTTATTTTTTTAATAATTAAAATTTATAAACCTTAAAACTAAGGCATTAATTTCGAATGTAGAACAACGTTCGAGCAGGTCGCTGTTCGCAAGCATGTCGGTCACGGTCACGTGAATCCTTAACTTTACCCCCTACCAAAAAGTGTTAACCCGGCTAAAGAAGTTTTTACTTCAAAAGTGTCTAGCTTGTGCTACGCAGACTTCAATCCCTAAGATGGAATATCCGGGTTCAAAGGATGTTGAAAATAGTACAATTGGCACCAACTCGCTGGCATACTTGGCAGATACCAATGCTTGGCAAGCACAGAAAGACTATTTCGGAAGTCATTCTTGCGAGCATAAACAGCTTATAATGCATCAAAGGAGTATTATAAATGGTCTCATTTGGATACTTTAAAAATACTTATATACTTACTCTGTATATTATAGAGCATGCTAAATAAATAAAGCTTACAAACAATTTAAACTGTCTCATGAAAGTCTCTGGTGGGAGGCTTCGGCCGTGGCTAGTTACCACCCTACCGGCTAGTTACCACCCTACCGGCAACTTGTCGCCAAGCGATTTAGCGTTTCGGTACGATGCCGTGCAGAAACCGAATAGGGGTATGGGTTTAATATAACTGCCATGCCCCTAACAGGTTAGCCCGCTACTATCTTAGACTGCATCATCACTTATCATCAGGTGAGATCGCAGTCAAGGGCTAACTTGTAGTGGTTAAAAAATTAAAAAAGTATCAATTCTTTGTTTTGAGTGATAAAAAAAAGAATTTAGTATGTAGGGTTTGGCTATCGGCTTCTATCGTTATATTTTTTCAAAATTGGTATTTAATCCTCTCTCTTTGCGTCACAGAGAAACTTGGTATACGAGCTACCGGTTAAAAATGAAGAAATGCGTATTTTACAATTATTGAAAACTCTACTCCCGAAAGGGTGAAATAAGGGATGAAAGTTTGCATAAAAGTCCTTCATTTCTCAAGATATTCTCAAGTTATATCAACGAAACTTGATATTTTGGCTTTCGGTAAAAAATTAAAAAGTACATGTGTCACAGTTTTTCAAAATTCCACCCCCAAAGAGGTAAAATAGGGGTTGAAAGTTTGTATGAATGTCCGTCATTTAAAACTTAGCATTTGGGCTTTCGCCATCCGCAAGTTAAATACAAAAGTAGAGGTATTTTGATATGAAATAAAATTAAATGTTTTTTTCTGAGCTTTTAATAGTTTTATTACAATATTAATTTTTAAAAAACATTTATAATATTTCCGTGTTATTTTCCTTTTACACTTTCCCTTACACATAAGAAGATCATAACAATGACTTATGATAGTATGTTTTGTTGTTCAACATAAAAGGCTATGACGTTTTTTATGCTATAAAAACCTCTTTTACGAGTGTTGCCCGTTTCAAATAATAGTATTCTACGTTGTTTATTCAATGCAGTACTTTTATGATGACAATATGAAGACAGAGCATATAATGTAGGTACCGTGTTACCTTATTATTATTATTTGTCACCTTTTAATTATTGTCCTTTCTTTATAAAACTAAAACAAAACTAGGTCCTCAACTATACCCATGCCAAAAATCACGTCAATCCGTTGCTCCGTTGCGGCGTGATTGAAGGACACACCAACAAACCAACAAACCAACAAACAAACACACTTTCGCATTTACCTATAACTTATTTTGCGGGCACTTATATAAGTTGTCGGTTTATCCTAAAACGATTCGCAAATTCAATATTAAGTTGTAATAAATTTAAAAGACCTAGAAACATGTTTTCACTCTCAACAAACTTCATTAATAGTCGATTAAAATATATAAATTGTAAAGTTCAACAGACTGACCCTACTCATAAAGGGGTTAAAATATGTTTATATGTGGGCAAAAGGGACACATTATGTTAGTGTAAGAGCTGATGACTTCTAGACTTGAGCTATCAAAACAAAAGTTGTTTTAGAAAAAAATATAGTGTTTTCATAATCCGTCGTATATTTATATGTTTAGTATGCATCGGTATGTTTTCTTAGAGCTGTACTCGTTTTAACAACAGAAAACGCAAATATTCGTCTCAGAATAAAGCAGGCTGCAGCATCAAAATTGGAGAGACCCTAGGTTCATACAGGAAAATCTTTATTCTATAGAGAAAACATGGATGAATACGTAAACAATACGTATTACGCACACAATTAAGAACTTCCTTTTGGATGTTGATTAAAACTAAACAGGTGTTTTTTTAATCTTTATTGTTTGTTCACTCCGTAGAGCTTCGAAAAATTCTACTCAAAATCTCTTACATAAGGGTTTTCTTGTTCAGCTGTAGCTGCAGTGCCCTAGCTTCCTCTTATAAAAGCTGGGACAGTGTACTGTTGCCACAGTATGGGAAATTTGGTAAAAGGATTCTATATGAAGTTACCAGCTCTTTAACTAAGTGGGTCTAACAAAAAGCAGCAGTCGCATCCAATGTGTGAGATACCGAGCGTGGAGTGTGACAACGGTGTAAATACGGTTTATTTATTTGTAAAGTTGCTTCAAAGGGCAACACTAAATCAGATATTTCCAGTATCACTGAACTAACTCTGTGCTATAATAGAGCTCTTTATTACTTTTCTATTCCAGAAAAAGACCATTCGCAAAAAGAAACTTTCTTAAAACATCTCATAATTAACAAATTTGCTCGCAAGATCTGTAAATGCGTCCTTAGCAAGGATTGGGAGCTTAGGGAAGGACATAGATACTTTTTATGCCGGAAAATTAAGGATTCCCCGCGGGAATGAAAAAACTTAATTCACTCGGACGAAGTTGCAGGTATCATCTAGTATCATCTACTTAGTTATAAATAAATAACAAACTCTCGACGTCATAAAGGAAATGCACGAATGATTCTTCGAATGTAATTTACATATTCATACTCAACTGCGACGTTTATTTGAAGATTTCATTTCCCGATTTTTATTTATTTCATAATTATACAACAACGTCAATTTAATAGTACAAATCTCACGGTTGAATAGATTATGCTATTCAATAGCTGAAAAGGTACACAAGATAGACGTAACACAGCGGGAAGCTTATGTATATTATGTTCATCAATATCGATCGAATACCGAAATCATTGGAAGTAATGGTCAATTTTGGGAAGTTTTACAAGCCATTGGAAACAATGAAATGTATGCTAAATACCCATAAGTACACATAAAGAGGTCCACTTGAATTTTATTTCGGTTCACAATCGTTGTACTGTAATAAAATTATATGGATGTGATGCTATACTCCTATAGGTTTCACATTCATTAACGACGTTGTACGATATCAATTGGTGCCCTCGGAAAATGAATACGTGTTACGAATGTAATATGGTTTGAATAGGCCCCCCTGAACGATGCCATTACATTAACGCAAGATGAAAAAAATCTTACTTTCAATTTGGTAATAGCGGATGTATCGAAATAAGAAGAAGTTAAATAATTGTATTGGTAACAGTGATGTATAATTTTTTTTAAAAGTGTGTGTATGCAATTCACACACGATAGAAGTGAAACTTCAGAAAAGTAGCTTACGAGAGAATGATAAATATAACTTGTTTTCTATCTCATTCTCTACGCTAAATCAATAAATATGTTTGTCTCTTTTTGGTTTCATTTTTTCGTTTCGTTTCCTTTTGATTGAATTTTCAAACCACAGCGATTCTAAAGATGTTTCACTTCAAAACTTAAGTCTAGGTAGGCGACGTTGCGGGCATCAGCTATAGCAGAAGACAACTTATTTCAGACTCAATTATCTACCATAGCTTTCAAATCTGTGACACAAATTTATCTTGTTGACGATGGTCATATTCATGATGAACATGGCAATCAAGAATTAAAATATACGGTCTAAAATTTCACACTCAAATGTGATAAACGACCAACTGTACAAGCAAGTCCAAGAAGTAATTTGCCTTGTCATACGGTCCTTATCATTTGATTAGTGTCTAATATGACGAACCACACAATAGCGGCAAAACTTTCGACCATCAGTGAATGGTATCCCTGCAGTTGTCTGGAGTTTCAACATTCATAGCCATATCATACTTCATACTAGTATAATAAATGCGAAAGTGTGTATCTTATTGGTTTGTTGGTTTTCACTTCAAACTCGTCGCAACAGAGCAACGGATCGACGTGATTTTTGCTTGGGTATAGTTGAGGACTTGGAAATGTCATAGGCAAATTTTTTACAAAGGAGTGGGCATTAAAAAAAAATTATTCCACACTGATGAAATCGCAGGCATCATCTAGTAATAAATAAATAGAAATTTATTTCAAGTAACAAAGACTCATATAAACATTAAACTAGATTAGACTAATAACGTTCTAAAATTTACAAGCAATATTAGTTAACAATCAGGCCTGCTGGCTGTCATGCTTAGGACTCCGTTGGCACTGGCCCACCCACTGTATAATATGTGAATTGTGAATAGGACGACGTGTTTTTTAGACGTTTTGTAGTCATGCAAGATTTTTAGTCGCTGTGATTGTGGTTATGGCACGTCTGAAAGTACCCTAAGTCTTGACGCAGAAACAATTAGCTGGTAAGTTATCTGGGTCTTGATACGACTTGACGAACTCACTTTCACCATCAATTTACTTTAACTAGGAACACCCATTTGTATCAATTACGACCAGGGTTTAATTTGGGTAAATACCAATTTTATGGGCACTCCGTTGAGTTAATGCTAAAGGGTTTGAAATTTAATAGGTGGGTGGGAGACGACCGTCTTCACAATTGTGTGGAACGTTTCTTAATTGGGATTTATTATTTTACTGATATGTGTAACGACCGATGTGCTAATTTATAATCAGTGTTACAGTTTTAATTCAGATCAGGATCAACTCAACAGCAGCGTGAGCTCCATAATTGGATAGCTAAAAAGATATTCAAGCTATAAGGCCTAAGCTGATAAGAGCTGATAGGATAGCTCAACAGTTACAGGGGTGGACTCCGATCTAAAAGGTCATAGCTTCAAACCTTAGTCCACCGTAAAACACAAGCTGGGAAATGATGATTGAAATGGCGTTCTTAAAGCTTATATTGAAAACATTTATAAAGCTTTTTAGGAATGCTTCTTCCACCAATCTATTTTACGTACAAAGCTACAAAGCGAGCAGAATTACCTACCCATCTGTTTTTGGTGGTAACTGAAATTATGAACAACTGCAGTACCAGAAGAGGGTTGTATATACAAGCTTTATAGCCCCAATACACAAGCTTTAAAGCTCCGGACCCTTTTTGTTGAGAAATCCAATCAATTTCTTTTTATCAAGTGACAGGCGATCACATACAAAATCTGCATAAAGGAACTACATCCCTGACTATGCATTATCGATGTTCCATCAAGAAACCGAATAAATTGCCTTTTAAAATACGGGCACACCAATAATAATGACAATAAGTTCGAACGTATATCAATGGGGTTTCGCCCATCTCATCACCATAATAAGTGTTTACACAAAGGTATGGAATGCGTTGGTCGATACTTTGTGACGAGTAAATGGATCGCTCTTATGTTAATAAAAGTAGGGGCTATAATCCGATAAAATTTTATCCCTTCTCTTGTTGTACTCATATCGATGTACGGAGATTTAATAGTATTGTCGCTACGAACTATCGATGGATTCGTGTGATAGCGATCGATAAGGAAACCCCGATTTGAAAACTTGATTATAACCTTTAAGTTCAGGGTCATAAAGTTCAGATTTGTAATTTTAGTGTTGATGTAAAGTATGAAGAATCTTAATATGTAATTTTCAAGTGCTGGTGACTCATTTACTTTCTTCTTTTTTATTATCAATGGAATTATTTTTTTCTCCTATTTCGACTGAGCAAGATATATTCATTGGATATAATATCTTATCTCACTCTAATCGAATACAATCCTTAAAATCTAAAGTCTGGCAACAATAAGCGACATTGCGGCATGCATGGGGCACGCAATAAATATGGGAAAAAATAATTATGCAGTCGTGTAGTATTAAAATATTAACATTGTACGACAGATTTTCAATCATTGTACCATGCTATCCTGTGGCTTACCCCAATGTCACAATGTGTTGTTTTTGAGAACTTAAATGAACTTTAAATTACCTACTATAGATCTATTAATATCACACATAAACTTAATAATAATATGTACATCTATAGAAAAATTTAAAATAACTAACCAAACCGAATTACTTTATAACGAATTTCATTTTCACAATACTATAATACGTATAAAAATAGGAACATACTTAACTTGAATACTTGCGCCTAGTGCGAGATTTTGTTCTCCCTTCGACCGCAACAACGTTAATTATAATTTGCACGACTCACGGCTGAAACCTTCTAACCGACAAATCCAAAGACAACTATACTTTAGACATTTAAATCAAAACTAAATTAAAATAAATTCCAACTAAATTCCAACTGACGTATTTAGATAGTATAGATGATAAAACACTAAGCGGGAGTTCAAAATGTTAGTAGGTATGTACTTAATTATTCCCCACGACCCAGGCACAGGCCTCACGTGTCACGCTGTCGACTTCTTCATTACACGGATAGTTTTTATTCCTTTTATCGATGCTCTCCATATTATGAAAACATTACAAACTAGAAAGCTGAACAAAAGAATTATGACCACGTGGGCCCGCACCTACACATGACAGACGGACACCTACACACATCAAATTTTGACTAACAAGATAGGTGAACTGAGAAAACAAATTGTTTCTGTACCCATGCGTGTTCAATGTTTGTGTATAATATCCATAAATAATGCGCAAGAGCTTGTCTCGTCAATTGTATTGAACTTCAAATGAATGTTAGTAGGTACTAGGTACATACTACAAAAAAATCAAATGTGTGTCAGCTCCGACGCACGACTGGAGTTTACTCCTTACGAACGATTATAAAATATATAGATTAGTAAATGAGGGTAAATGAACGCATTTTTTATATTACTGAAAGCATGCTTGATACTTTTATTTATACTAATTATTATATTTATGTTCTTCAAAATACATTACATAGTCATGGAAACATAAACATAACGTTACGTAACGGAGAACGTTTGATTTTACTCCCCATAAATTTTCATACCCCGGGCGTATATTATGAAAATGGAGTAAACTCCAATAATACATTGACTTGTACTTGACTTAACAATATCATTTTATGTATCACATCGATATAGGATTATTTCAGGTACCTAATAATAATTCTACAGTTAACTTAACGTGATCGAATAGGTAGGTACGTATAAAACTCCCTGCTGTTCTCAATTCGCCGCGTATTTTTTTTTCATATAAGGACATAGTTCATCCAATTGAGTTGAAATATTAAGTCACATGTATTATTAATTATTATACCTACAATGGGGACATTATTTCTTTAAGACTATTCCTACCCAATAAAAATTGTTAAGTACTTACTCAAGTAGGTACCTATTAATATAATTAATCATCTAGATTTTTACTGTTAAAATATTAGGTAACGTTAAAAGATCTGAGAGGACTAGAGGGAATTTTAAGTTCTTTTATCTCATTTTGTTTTCTGCTAAAAGCAATGTTCCCTAATTATTATGGCCAAAAAATACAGACTTCCTTAGAATTCAGTAGCGATGTACAAAGTGAGCAGACTAATGTTGGCGAATAACCGTTATCATTGAGATAAGTGCTGCCGAGTGCCTTCCCAATTGCCTTAGATACCCTTCGGTTAATTGTTCTTAATATTATGTAAATAAACTTCCTAACAAATATATCTACTTTTTAGCGTGAATATAAACTACGATAGGACAAGACAAAAAGTCCATGGACGTTCAAATAAACAACTATAGGGCACTATATACAGTAGAATCTCGATTACCCGAACATCGATTACCCGAACATCGATTATCCGAATATCCGATTATCCGGACTCATTCTTCACGGCTTTAATTACCGACTTGGAAATGATTTGACGTACCATATGATTTGTCTAAATGATTTATGTAAAAACCTTTCTATAATAAAAAAGTTATTAAAATTTAATTATTGTTTGATTTGACTTTAAAATCGATTATCCGGATTTTCGATTATACGGAATACTCCTGGTTTTATTTGATTCGGGTAATCGGGATTCTACTGTAGATATATTAAATAAGTACAAGCACTGCAATCCTTACTCCCTAATAACAGAAATCCCAATTGAGAATTGTAAACCATTATTAATTATAAGATATAGGACATAAACGAATACATATTATGCTAGCAGATGCCCGCGACTTCCTCCGCGTGAAATAAGTTTTTAAATTGCCAAATAATGTGGCTTCCTATTGGTACCAGAATTTTCAAAATCGGTTCAGTAGATCCAGAGATTACTCCCTACAACATCACAAACCCACAAACTTAACTTTACCTCTTTATAATATTAGTATAGAATAAATAAATGTATAAATTAGAAATTCATAACAACTTTACTCTAAAATCAAACAAGCTGATGTTTTTCGGATATTATTTCCAAATTTTATAAATTTAGCGTCTGGAATATTAAATTCCAGAATATTAAAGTAAATTCAAGTGTCAATATTTTTGAGCGGAGAATAAAAATTAGATGCTCGTTCAAAAAAATCAAAAACAAAACATTTGTTTTAATGTTAACATCCATGTTCACAAAAACTTGCAATAGATACCATAAAATAATAAATTACAAGCTTTTTATTTCCTAAAAAACGGGTCGAGCCATATTAAATTTAAATTAGCCATTATCACGTTTCACATCGCCTAGCATCGTTACAGTTGTGAATAATTTATATATATGTCACCGTAAGATTGTAAAAACCGTTAAATTGTAATCTAACTAGCGATATTGTAAACAGTCGACAGATTGTGAACCGTTCAATGTTCTGGGTGTCAATTTTTGAAATATTCATTGTATTTACGTTTTCTTGTCTCTTTCTTGTAGGTCAGGTTAGGGTTCGACATAATTGATCAGGTAGTGCCTTAACTATGCCATAACTTAGGTTTTATCAGGTTAATAATATACCTAACAGATTACAATCTACCGAAAAATAATGCGTTAAATTGTAATCTGTCGACAGTTTACAATATCGCTAGTTAGATTACAATCTGACGGTTTTTACAATCTTACGGTGACATATACATGAATAAAAAAAGGTGTGGTTATGTGGCCCCACCTTAACTTAGAATGGGCTATACAAATACGCCCATGTGACTTTTGTTCATTTCTCAAAAGAAATGTATATGACTATATTTTATGCCAAAGCACGAACTGTCTTTAAATTTGAGACTGTCTATGTAAAAAGGGCGGGACGAGTGGCCTAGTTGTGACAACGCATATCAGTCGATTGCGATTATTAGGCAACGTTGACCCAAGTCGATAACTGGATGGGTGACCGAATTTGAAGGTTCTAAGTTGGCCTTTTCGTTTCCTTCGTGACTCGGAGAGCACGTAAAGCCGTCGGTCCCGGTTATTATCACTAACATCTGATAATAATCGTTACAAAAACCTAAGAGTTTAAATGCTCTTAATCGAGTTGTATGCGGAAGGATGTGGGGAACCCACCGCATTATTATCCCAAGAACTCCTACCATTATTTGAATAATGGAAAGGGGTCATGACCCTCAGTAATGAGGAATACTGAGGGTCGTTCCTTCCTATCCTATTCCTGTTTACATCTATAAAAATGAATAGATTTATGTAATAAAAAGACTAGCAGGTAGCTTGCTAATTATGCGAAGGCAAACTGCAAAACTGCGATAGGCAAACTTCACACACAGTCGCGAATATTATTGAGTAAAATTATCGAGTATTCATAGTAAGAGACTTCAAAATGAAGGTGTCCTGACAATGTTTTTCCAAGTGATGTTATTTATATGAATTTAAATAACACAAGTGCGAGGTGTGTGCCCCCAAACCAAGGGTCAAAAGTACCCTAAACGCTATCACTGGCACCGCTTTATCATAGGCTTAGGAACTTCTCAATATTGGGTAACAAAAAATCCTTGGTTTTTGAGAGAAAATTTGAGTCCCTTGGTAATAATAATTGGTATCGAAGGGTACTTGTTTAGCTTTTTTAAAACTTTAATTTATATTTGACTAAAATCGAGTTGTAGAATAAATTCACAACAAGTTGAAACGAGCGCAAGGTGCTTCTGTAATACCTCGCCACTTTAAGATTTTCCCGAGTAGGTGACACACGTAAGCTTAAGCTAGTTGCACAACAATGTAATCCTCCAATAATTTTTGAATTACTTTGTGTCTTTTTTTAGCATCGGTTATACCAGAAAATTTTCTGGGTATGACAGTAATTTTATTCAGAAACAATATTTAAAGAAACTAATTAATGAAAAAAAAACAAAGTAACATCAAGTTGGCGCGTCACAAAAAATCTTAATATGACGAATACGGGTGTGTATCTGTAAGGTGTCTGTAAATTTTTACAGCCTATTCGATTGGCGAATTTTGGTACTTTCATCTCCGAGACAGAAGGCTACTTATCTGGAAAGATCAAAAAGTTATCATAGGATTTTTAAAAATCCTGAAAAAATATGCACGTGGACAAAGTCGCGGCCATCAACTGGTAAGTAATAAACTATCTATTTTAATTGGTTTTACTTATAAGCAACAAAATACAGCTATAGTAACAAAGTAGTTTACTTAATTTACTTTTTGGTGATTTATAGTGCGAATGTGTGACTCGTACATTACATCACAAAAAAAAGTGTGATGTCGTCGGACACCAGCTATGAACGAAGTTCCTTATTAAATAAATTTTAATTTCAAGTTCTATTTTTACGAATATCTTTTTCTTTTTTTTAAATTAAAATATAAACCTTAACACTAAAACATTAAAGTTAAATTTCGAATGTACCTAGTATATTTATATTTAAGACCTTTTATCTTCGTAAAAAAGAATCTTACTCATTTTCGTTACGGACGATTTTTGCAGGCTAGGGTACCCCTCCGCATCGTCCCTTGTGGAACTTCGTTCCAAAAAAGAGCGTAAAAGGAATTTGTAGCAATCAAAAGAAGAACCCACTAAAACTACCTACTTACTAGGTAGGCAGGTAGTTTTAGTGGGTTCCTAATACACGAGACGTGTGTTCCCATCCTTATACGAAAGCCGCTAGCGTTTTCGCAAATCTTGCAAGTTGGAAGTTTATATCGCGGAGTTGGGAGGCGCTCCTAACTCCTTATTCAGTTACTTAGGCTTGCAGGTATTTGCGACAATCAATTTATATGCAGCTTACGAGGGAAAATAAAACTTTTGTGTCATGTATTTTTGCTATATCTGAGTGGTTTACTACGTCCACTATGTACTATGTTATTCAAATAAAGGAAATGATAGAAACATTGTTATATAAGAGTTGTCGCATTATTATCGCAAGATCCGTTTCTCCGTTGCGGCGTGATTGAAGCCAACAAAACATACACACTTTCGCTTGTATTATATTAAATAATCATGTGATTCCTCAAAATGGCACTCAACCGTCTTAATTTTCGAACTACAGACCGTAAAATATTTTATTCAGATGAAAAGGTCGCTTTTGATACTTGATAAATCCTTAGTGACCGAAAACTTTAGGTCCTCTAATCAACCAAAAAAGCCGCCACAAAAGAAGGAAAAAAATGGGTTATGAATGCTCAATGCAGTGTTAGTAAATAAAATTTCCGACAGCAAACGAAGTAGAAAATAAACCGAAAGACGCAAAAATGTCTTCAAATTATGTCAAAAAAGCGGCAAAAGTTGCAAGTGCCTCGTCAGCAAATTATGGGCTAACTTCTGTATTGCCGTGGGGACGCGGCTCTGGTAACTTTTGGCATTTCGCCCCAACTTCTGATACAAACTTGTGATTTTCATTAAATTTTGTCTTGATGTTGGATCTTTTGGGGTTTTGGGGTTTGGATATGAAGAATATGCACCGAAACTCAAAAGTACTAAATATGTCTCAAACTGTAATTATTTTCAACATATCAAATGATTTCGATAATTTATTCGTCTTGATAGTACTTTATGTTTTCTGAAGTAATTAAGGCCCTGCGTAGCGTAAAACGGGGTTTTTCAAAGCAGTGTATCCATTAACCGGTGACATAATGTATGCTTGTAAAAATAATGTGCTGTTTTCAAGACCTTTGAGCAGCCATGACGCATCTCAAAACACAATTTAAAAAAATCTCTGCATTGAAATTTATTTTAAACATACCTCTTAATTTACCTTTTAAAGCAATTTTTCTCCGTATGGAAACCAATAATTAGCTCTAGAAATATAAGATAAAATTCACATTTCTAATTCAAACACATTGTTGGCTTAATTTGTATTGAAAAGTAAATAATATTATTTTTTGCATGCATTTTTTGCGTCATGCGCTTGCTCGATTTCACCCCCGCGCGCCTGTGGTTTTCATCTCGTGAGCTCACAGCGCCTGAAACAATAGATTATATGAACAATAGTGATAAATGAAATGTTATAAGTAGTATTATAAGTACCTAGTACTTGTAATAATATATTTTTTCATGAATGAAAGCAATGTGATCAATTGAAAATTAACGAAACGTGTACGTAATACACGC
Source organism: Erebia aethiops (assembly GCA_923060345.2). NCBI lineage: Eukaryota > Metazoa > Arthropoda > Insecta > Lepidoptera > Nymphalidae > Erebia > Erebia aethiops. The sequence goes on from OV281087.1 coordinate 17,597,163, forward strand.
TTGGCCTCAATTACACCATATGACAACACCCAACCTGTACCCAACCAACGAAGTGAAGACGTAACCTAATTGTTAAAATTTCCCAAGTTCCAGGAAGATGCATTTTCACTCTCTCTTTACTGAATCAGGAATGGTGAATGGCATGTATTAGTTTAAAAAAAAAACTTGTTTTCGCTATTCTTTAATCCCTACAGGTGCATGAAACACACGCATTCTGAGCAAAATCTACCTAAAAGCACGGTCAGTAAACAAGACAAAATCAACACGTACTTTACTGGTTTTATTTATGCAAGCAAATATTGAAAAAGTGGCTGATGTAGTTATAATTTTGATATAGAGGAACCATTATATTATCATTATATGAGATTTTATTGTATGAGACCAAAGCATTCATAATAATAGTAATCAAGAAATAGTGAAAGTTAAGAACAACAGCGTACCTTATTTTCCCGATAGTATTTTTCCTAAAAAGATATCGTGTAAAATAAACATTCTTATAAGATTTGTTACACTAGATAACACAAACTAGGTTTACTCTATTATACGGAGCAAATCGAAGAAAACTTCTCTAACACAAATAATTGATTCGGCCCCGTCGTCAGGGAAGTCTCAGTTCTATTTAAGTTTCCTAAAAGGAAATGAAAGGAAATCAGAGCCCGCGCCTTCGAAGCCTTTATCGAAACTTATCGGAATATTCCCTAGAAAACGGTAGTAGTGAATTTTATTAAAGTAGATAGAGTCAACTTCTTTTACTGTTTCGATATACTGCCAATTCATCAAATTACTTACATAAATTCGTTTTCCGGTTCTATCTGATGGTATAGGTGAAGTTATTATTGTATAAGTTATTTTAGTGTCGAAGAAGAGTCTATCAATGGTAATATTGTTTTTAGTTTTCATGCTTTTCCTGATCATCTGATTCGAAATCAGAAGCCAACCAGTACGATAATTCGTAGAAATTAGTAGATAATATTTTATGTTACGTCGTATCGGGTCAGATTAGATCGAGTATTGTAAATAAGCGTCCGAAAATAATGTTTGTCCGAAAAATTTAATAAAAAATTGGGAGTCATAGGGACTGCCGATAGAAGTGAAAACGAATATTATTGTTATATTTTTTTTTATTTATTCTAATTATAAAACGCGAGGTGTCGGTTACACAGCACTTATTAATAATATAAACCTTAAAACTAAGGCATTGAAAATTAATTACGAATGTACTATTTATACTTAAGACCTTTTGTCTTAGGAAGAATGGTGGATATAATATAATACGCGTAATTCACATTTTTACCCCCTACCAAAATGTGCTCAAAGCGCCTAAAGAAGTTTTCACTTCAATAAATTCACAAAGTGAAAATACCAATGATAATAATAAAACTAATTTTAATTACGAGTGGTATAAACACAAATATCACGCACGATATTATGACAAAACAAAATATCCCAGTGCAGAAAATATAACATTGATAATACTTATAACTAGGCAGGGTGTGAGCTCATTATCCTGTCATATACACACATGTAATGTCCCCTCCTAGAAAAAATGTACCTACCTACAAGTATATTCTGAAACAATAATGCGCACCTCATTCAGAACTTTGTCATAATAAGCCGTCAAATATTTTCATAGAGCTAGTGAATGATTCTCTAAAAATGTAATATGACAAGGTACTAATTCATACGAAAGAGAAATTGTAATTGAGGCACATAGATGAGGGTATTCGGTAACACAATGCACTAATAGCCGGCGGGATTTGTCACTTTCAATGAGGCTAAATGTTAATCAATTAGGAACTATTACCGGCAAATGACAACAAAATTGCTGAATTTAGTCCACTTTACTAGGACGTTTTCCATTCAGCTCTGTTCTACCTACTCTATAGTAATATGAGGGGGTTAAAATACGAACAAGGTGTAGAAATTATACTGAAACGATAACTATAAGATAAGTGATTTACTCGCATATGTATTCTTTTTAAGCCAATTTTTTTTGTTTAAAAGTTTTTCCAAATACTAAAATCTTATTATAAACCGCTAAAATCCCGCGGGAATCGAAAATCCACGCGTACGAATATGTCTTGGTCATCATTATTATACTAAAACCACAAAAAAAATATTATTTGATTGCTCATCGATTCATCATCATCATTATCATTGATTGATTCATCAGTGTCTAATTTATATCTAACCGCTTGTTCTGAAATTATTCGAGTGAAGAAAAATATCCTGAAGCGACTGAAAAGGACATAGGTACCTAATTGCATGTTGCCTCTAATTAATTAATCACCAGGAGGCAGCCCGACATAATTGATATTTAAAAAGGCCTCTCGGACCAGACATTAATTTGAGGGATGGATTCCTTGGAAAATACACAAAATATTCGAAATAATACTTTGTCATTAAATAATTTATGACCAAAATTATATTTCTTAAATATTTTGGTAAATTATGTGTTTTTAGATATTGTTTTTAGTTACTTTAGTATTAATTTATTACACCTATTAATTATTCATGTTGAAGAGTGAAGACAATGTATGATCTATGGATACTGTATGTATTCACTGTTTTTGGGGTATTATTTTTCTTATGATGACAGTGGGGCTCATTCTGTTTATCACAATTTCTAAACTAAACTAAAATGGCAGCTTTAGATCTAGTTCTGTCTCTTTCCGTAGGGAGTATTATGAAAGTTTTAACAATATTTGTATTGCTCTAATTTTAGTTTAGTTTAGAGATTGTGCACTACAGAATCAGTCCCATTACCTTTATTTTTAATATCTAAAACATAAACGTACATAATTAATATCTTCTCTTGGTTATTAAAAATGTATAATTAAGTCTATGATCAGTAAGTTTATTTTTGTACGTGGCACAGAACAGTTAAACCATATACATAGAACTATCATTGCACAGTGGTCTATTTATGGACTAACTAGCTGATGCCCGCGACTTCGTCCGTGTGGTTCAAGCTTTTTTGATTCCCGCAGGAACTCCTTAATTTTCCGGGATAAAAAGTAGCCTATGTCATTCTCCATGTCCTCAACTATACCCATGCCAAAAATCACGTCGGTCCGTTGCACTTTTGCGGCGTGATTGAAGGACAAACCAACAAACATACACACTTTTGCATTTATATTATTAGAAAATGATATTATGAAGTATGATTTATCAATAATTTATTTATGTTAGGATAGGTTATGTCACACTTTTATCAGTAAATAACTACATTATTGTGAACGTTTGTCACATATATATAAATATATAAGAATCTCAGGAAACGAATCAACTTTATTTAATATCCTAAAAGCTAAACTAATACCGCACAGTGTAAGTTAAACACCAAACCACTGACATCTCTTTGGTATGGATTTCATCAAATAGCTACGTCGGCGGCCGCTGTTTGCCCAGACAAGTCTTGATTTATTAATTAGCGCGTTCGGCAATTCGCCTTTTGTCTACCGTTTCAATGGGTTCAGTGATAATGGATTGTTTTATTGGATTTTAATTTTACCCTGTTTTGTGTGCAGTGTCTGTAAAAACCAATCGTTCTGTTCAGCAGACATACACTTTACACAAACCATAATTATAGGCAGTAGGTATATTATTTAAGTTCGCAAACCTCCCTGGCGCAGGTCCCGGGTTCGATTCCTGGCAGGGTCAATTTGGGAATTTATAATTTCTGGTCTGGTGTGGTGGGAGGCTTCGGCCGTGGCTAGTTACCACCCTACCGGCAAAGACGTACCGCCAAGCGATTTAGCGTTTCGGTACAATGCCGTGCAGAACTGCCATACCCCTAACAGGTTAGCCCGCTACCATCTTAGACTGCATCGTTACTTGCCATCAGGTGACATCGTAGTCAAGGGCTAACTTGTACTGGCGTTTAAAAAACTCCTAAAAGATTGATCAGAAAAACAGATTTCCCATTAAAGAACTATCAAACCACGGTTGAAATTTTTTGCGATAGAACTCAGCAAATTCGTTACAATAATTTAATTTCTAAAAAGCATAAAAAGCTCAGTCTATTATTAAAAATATAAAAGTATACCTACCTAGAGTAATTATCAAATTTTTGTCATAAGTGAATAATAATAAGTGAATAATCCACGAAATTGTTATTCGAAATTATTATTTTTTGAAATTGACTTCAGTAACTAAGCAACTACGTTTCAATGGCTAACTTTTCTAAGAAGACTAATAGATTAATTTATTCGACATTAATAAGCACAAGAAATAATATTAAATAATTAAAAAAAAAATTTGGGGTACCTGACACTTAATTTGCATAGGCCCTAACTGGGTGACATGTCATATTGTAAAATTGTTTATGTTAAATGCAAATAAATGAATACGAATCTACTTTCTTGAGTTTTCAAACTAGGTTTCCCATGATGACTAAGAGAAGATTGTCGAAAATTCTATCATAGTGAAGTCATTTAGTTCCAAAGCGGATACTAGCCTGGATTGCTCAATGGATTCAGTGCAACGTGTTGGACTGAATTCCATTATTCCGGAAGCAATCCAGCTGAGCTGGATGCTCAGATGAGATGTTTAAATTCCAAAACACGACTACGCACCAACAAGCGTAATCCACTTATCTGACAGAGCCAACATTCGAGTACATTCTGTAGGCATTATCAAACAGAAACCCAGTATAATTAGTGTACACACAGACTGCAATGCAAACAAGCCTAAACAGGCTATTTGAAGTCCGACCCCTAAATTTTAATGAACAAATGATTTGCTGACCCTCTTTATTTATTGATGCCGCTAATCAGACAAATGGCTAATCCATTAGGTCCACCGTCTACGGGCCCCAGTGTGATGTGGAAATAGATTCCAAATGGAAGTGTCACGAATCCGGATTGACAACGCAAAACGAATGACCTCGCCATATTGTAATTCCTATATCCCATAGGCACTAAAATTCTACATCAATGTTATATCCCAATAGGTTTTAAAAATTCCTCACTGGCACTGCCAATGTTATACTACTGCAGTTTGACGTTCAATACAGAACTTCTGAATAATTACCAACTCAAAATTTAAAAACGTATTTATAATTATACCTATTAGCTGATGCCCGCGACTTTGTTCACGTGGAATATGTTTTTTGATTCCCACGGGAACTCCTAAGTTTACTGGGATAAAAAGTAGCTTATGTCAGTCTCCAAGTCCTCGACTATAGACATGCAATCGCGTCGATCCATTGCGTGATTGAAAGAAAAACCAACACACTTTCGTATTTATAATATTATTAGTATGAATTTAATCCAAAACTCGTTGGTTCCCGCTTTCCTTCTTGGTGAAGGAAAGATAACAACTTCATAGCATGTGTGAGATAGGATAGGATTAAAGTTATTATTCAAGTTTTTTAAGCACTTTTAAATCGTCTAGTTGACCTAGTAGGTACTATGACACTATATTGTCAGGTTTTGCGGAGGTTTGAGTTTTCTCCGCAGATTTGAATGGGCCCTGTGTATCCTATATACTCTTACTAGCTTATAATATGGCTTAAGATAATAAATGCGAAAGTGTGTATGTCCGTCTGTCTGTCTGCTACGCTCACGGCCCACCTGTCCCATCGGCCCTTTCAAACCGATTTTCATGAAATTTGGTATAGGGATAGGTTGTGTATGTAGGAAAGACAGGCCTACTTTTTATCCCGGAAAATAAAAAAGTTACCGCAGGAATCAAAAATACTTAATCCACGCAGACCAAGCCGCGTGCATCATGTAGTTACGAATAGACCAAGATCTGCCCCTTTTAATTTAAATCAGATATACAAGAAATAAGTACTTCATATTTATCCACTTATCCAGATTAATCAGCAACATCAAAAGAGACGTACGTGAACATGTTACAAGATAACTTTACGAGAGCCTTTACTTTGACTCAATATTCATCATAATGCGGATATTCATAAAGTAAATGTGATTATTACGCTATAATATAAACTCAATTTGAACGCCGACACAACACAGCACACTAAAAATTCAATTAAGATTTAAGCCAATTTGCTCAACATACAGCTCAAATAAGGTTCTTAATTACGGAACATGAAAGTGTTTCAAGACGGAACCGAACTTCAAAGGCAAGCATGCGTTCGGGTAACAGTCGCTTCAGACGAGCCAACTTTTCACACTTTTTCACAGTCCATTTGGCGAAGATATATAGTTTATTATTTCAGAACGTGTGAACCGCTTGTAACTATTTACGAGTAAGTACCATTATGATGCTGCAACGATAGATAATAAAATAATAACTATGCTATGTACTTCTCCTGCCTAGATTCAAGATGAAGGGCGAGCCCTCAAGCCTTATTAATTGACCACCGTGCATTTTGTGCACGATAAGTACTTATAGTTTTTTTACTGATAATAACAACTTGTCAGATAATTTATTGCCTTATTTTATCCACTACGAGTTGTACTGATAGGTGACGATGCAGTCTAAGATGGTAGCGGGCTAACCTGTTAGATGCATGGCATGTAGTAAGGTAAGCCGGTAAGGTAGTCACTAGCCACAGTCGAAGTCTCCCACCAGAGCTATAGTACGAAACGCGTATATTTTAGTAAGAATTCCGTTTATTTCAAATAATAGAAATAAACATAGGTATTATATCCAGTAGGTACGGCTCACGTGTCTGTACTCTAACGCAACAAATGCGAACTGACAAAATGTTAACTCGGCATGAATTATGAGCTCCTCCGTTTCGCCCCGGGGAAATTAAAGTGTCTTGTTGCAACTTTAAGACGCCCAGGTACTGGTTGCTTTCTAGAAACTACACAATAAATAACTCACCTTTTTGCCTCTCCTAAATTGAAATGCATCTATTCTTCTGCTGCTGTCGATCAATCGAGAGTTTGAACTTTCCTGTTTGGAAAAGCACTTTCGGAACAGAAACTGGCAAATTACCGCATGTAAAATACGCTGCGGTGCGATTCGATGTGGATTCGATGTGATTCGTAATCATACTAATATTATAAATGCGAAAGTCAGTTTGTTTGTTGGTTTGTTGGTTTGTTGGTTTGTTGGTTTGTTGGTTTGTTGGTTTGTCCTTCAATCACGCTGCAACGGAGCAACGGATCGACGTGATTTTTGGCATGGGTATAGTTGAGGACCTGGAGAGTGACATAGGCTACTTTTTATCCCGGAAAATTGAGGAGTTCCCGAGGGAATCAAAAAACTTATTCCACGCGGACGAAGTCGCGGGCATCAGCTAGTTTATTTTAAACATAAATCGTAAATTATTAAAGTATACTAATATTATAAATGCGAAAGTCAGTTTGTTTGTTGGTTTGTTGGTTTGTTGGTTTGTTGGTTTGTCCTTCAATCACGCTGCAACGGAGCAACGGATCGACGTGATTTTTGGCATGGGTATAGTTGAGGACCTGGAGAGTGACATAGGCTACTTTTTATCCCGGAAAATTGAGGAGTTCCCGAGGGAATCAAAAAACTTATTCCACGCGGACGAAGTCGCGGGCATCAGCTAGTTTATTTTAAACATAAATCGTAAATTATTAAAGTGATAAATCTTATTACTAGCTGATGCCCGCGACTTCGTCCGCGTGAATTGAGGTTTGCCGGTTCCTCGGAAACTCTTTAATTTTCCGGGATAAAAAGTAGCTTATGTGTTATTCCAGACTATCTCTGTGCCAAATTTCATCCAGACCCGTTCAGCCGTTGGGGCGTGATTGAGTAACAAACATCCATCCATACATCCATCCAAACTTTGGCATTTAAAATATTAGTATAGATATCAAAACAAAACAAAATTATAGTTAATTAGTGTAGCATCAAATTCATAAAATAATCTACCTTGTAAAGCCAAGATGTGGATTAAAAAATTAAAATTTCACAAATCATAATAATCAAAAAGAACGAGATTGCAAACGAAGCAGATAACAGTGTTTGTAAAAATTCAACAATCCAATTACAATTATACGCCGAGAACGAGCGGAGTCAGCGTAAAGTATTTATACAATCCACATGAGCGGGGCTTCATCAAGTGAACAAATAGGGGAGGTCTAGAAACTGAGCCGGCATATCTGTACTACGACTCAGGGGAAATAATTGCCCGCTTGATTGCGGCCTTATGAAATTTTTCATTCTCTAGTGTACCTACTCTGAGGTTATGAACTAACTCGTAGGTTAAGCTTATTTTCCTTCTTTTAATACCGTTACTTTTTCATCATACTTCCATGTTCCAGTATATCCATTTTTGCGTGGAACTTAATTGGTTCCAGTTAAACGCAATCTTCATTAAACCGCCGAGAAAAATAAAAGTCCACATTACCAACAATGCAGATAAAAATGTTTGTAAAAATTTCGCTATCCAATCTCTATTAGACACCGAGATGCAGACTGAGCTAAATATTTATACAATACACATAAACGTGGCTTCATTAAGTCGACAAATAGAGGAAGTCTAGAAATTGAGCCAGTATATTTCTATACAGAGACTCTTGGGAAATAATTGCACGCCTGATTGCTGCCTTATGAAATTTTTCGTTCTTCAAAACGTTTCTTTCGTTTCGTTGGAATTTCGTGGAGCTAAACATCTTTGTAATATTGCTCTATTTGTTATATTTCTGAGAATGTTTTTCATTTGTGTTCCACGACTTATATACGTTATAAGTTATACCTACTTTTATATGTAAACTAATCCATTAATCTAGTTGTTAGCATAGTCGACAGCCAGTGACGAGTTTTTAATTAATCTGATATAAATCTAAATAATTAACAATATTTGTGAGATGATAAGAAAAAAAACCCGGCTGAGTTTGTTGTGGGCTCATCTTAGACTAGGGCCCATTTGGAACCCTCGTATAGCTTTAGTTTTAAGATACCGTGGTTAATTATCACCATCACGTGTTATACTTTGATAACTTGACGTTCTGAAGATATACTGCGTAGCTACCAATTTTAAATAAGTATATTTTGAGTTGAGGTCATTATTCCCGAATCAAGCCTAAAATTGTTAAAGGTAAGGTTTTATGTCAAGGAATTCTCAGTACTAGCTGTGGTACTAGTTGGCGGTGTTATCCAAGCTGGCCTCGGTCGGTTAGTCCTGCGCCTGACCTGCCCCGTTTGTATCGGATAGCCTCATCGGACTATAGGGGTAAGGCATATGAGAGACCACCAAAATGAGGAGATTTTACACCGAGGCCGAAATACGATCAGGAGTATTATTATTATACTTTTACTGTTTTTACTTGTCCTTATCTTCTTTTCACAGATAAACTGTTAAATCGATTTTAACCAAATTTAAGAAAAATATACAAGAAAGCATCCTGCAAACAGACTTACCCATATTACTTTTATTTCCGAAAGAAAAAAGTTACTTACGGAATTAAAAAAAAAATAACGGGCAAATGTATTATGTGAATGAAATTATTAAATTTTCAAATCAGAATGTGCGATCTTATTAAACTCGTGAAACATAAATAAGCTACTCGTATCTTGACTGCAAAATCTAGAGCAGAAAAAGAAACTAATTCATATTAAACTTGTCTTAACTGTCCACTGCAAAGCTTCGGGTGCAAAAACCAAGCGATAGCGATATTAGAGTAGCTATTACTAGTGACTGGTTTATTGCTCTAAGATATATTACGTACTTAGCTGATATCAGAATCTTCCATACATGCCACCGAACTATATACTTGAAATAAAAACAAACACTTTGATTTTCGGATATTATGTTAACAAAAAACGCTGCATTTTCCACCAAATTGACGTTGGCGAAATTATGGTAGAACACACCGCTGTACAAAGAAAGACAGAGAAGCAACAACATGTAAACTAAAAATAAAACTATCACTGTTTTTAACCAATCTTTTTTACGGCAGAACCGCATCGATGATTTAGTATTCCTGTACGGTGCCGTATCACAGATGCACCTCTTCCAGGTAAGTCCGCTGCTACGAGTATCTTAGACTACATTTTCTTAAAGCCACCAATACGATCGCAGTCAAGGAGCAACCAGCAATTTTTACCAATCATATTAACATCACCGATTTTTATTGATTTTATTGATTGTACCACATACCAGAAAAAATTCAGTAATCTGTATACACGTCGATTTTCATTACCAAGTGACCACTTTTTACCAGATCCCCAAAGCTTGGAACTTCAATTTATATTTAAATTACTCCCAGTTTCTGATTGGAAAAGTTCTGCCTATCTGTTATTGTAAAAAAGTCCTACAAAGCCAATATACAATACGAATGGCGGATTTACAATTGCAGTTGTTGGGAAGTTTTCTAGGAATTCGTGAAATAGTAGCCTTAATATTTTAAAATAAAGCATTGTAAATAAGCAAGTAAGCAAGCAAGCATCAATAAATAAGCCTAGTGCTGAAAACGCACTACAAACATCCGATGTTATATATTTGATAGTTGTACTATTGCTCTGGTAAAATTATACAGTCCTATTCAAACTTTATGATATCTCGGAAGTTAGCCGCGAGCACAGAGCGCGAGTGTAGGTTCGCGCAGGTACAGTCAACTTTTACCGTCACGCTAATACCTAATATTGTATTCTGCGCATCGAAACGCACGATGTTCCGAGTAGTCATTTTTATTCCACTACAAGTTAGCCCTTGACTGCGATCTCACCTGATCCCAAGTCTGACTGACTGATGATGCAGTCTAGGATGGTAGCGGGCTAACCTGTTAGGGATACGGCAGTTATATTACTGGAACGCTAAATTGCTTGACGGTACATCTTTACCGGTACGGTGGTAACAAGCCACGGCTGAAGCTTCCCACCAGACCAGACCAGAGAAAAAGTATAAATTCCTAAATTTACTCCGCCAGGAACCGCTATAAAACCAAATTATTCACTACTGCGCCAGGGAGGTCGGAGTTATTCCGTTTTACAGTGATGAAACCTAGTTTTCCATGTTTTCCAAATTTAATCCGATCTAGAGTAGTTTCGGAAAACCAATAACCAAATTAAGAAAGCTTTGCTGCAACTCAATGGAAACTTTTGAGCTTACCGCAGACGCCATGAAATAGATCCACCAACCTAGACTGAAAATATCAGTCACAGGACATATTTTAGGACACGGTCTGTCTACTTATTATGCTACTATTTACAACGCAGACCTCTCAAAAATTAGGATACTGGTTTTTTTGTGAAAGATAATTTTATTTTACTTAATATATATGCTACTGCTGTCTTTAAATGGTGCGAAGTGGTCATTTTGAACTTCAACACTCACAATTGGTTGTCCAGCCCGGCGTATTCACTCTTTTTCTCGATAAATTCGGTAAGAGTTGGTTATACTTCCTTTGTTTTTTCTAGAACCATATTCATTCCTTCGTTTTTTATAGGATGTGTGTGGTAAAATAGTAAATGTCCCGTAAAGTTCCATTTTCGCTGACTTGCATTGGACCAACTTTAATAATATCGGTTGTCTACGATAGCTCTAAGCTCTAATATAATTTCATTTCCTCTGCTGAGGAGTTTCAAAGTATTTTTTTTCCTTTTACGGGTCGGACCAAACTCGTATGAAGTTATTACTCAGGTATATTATATTTGGTTTGGAGGATTTTTGGACACGATTCTTTTGCTCTGGTAAACTTTTTGAACTAACGGCTTAGTGGTATTGGAAAATAGTTTTCCAAAACTTTCATTTTTACTAATACCTATTACCTACCTACGTAGCTAATAGGTATTAACAGTAAAGTCATAGTTTTTACTATCATACTATTTAATATTATAAATGCTAAACTGTGTTTGTTTTTGTTGGTTTGTGCTTTAATCGCATCAAAGCGCATGGATTTGACTCGCTCCAGCAATGCTCAGGACTGCTGTTACTTATGTATCTTTAGATTAATGCAATTGTAAATATACTTTATTTTTTCAAAAGAGCAACCACCGAGTTTCTTGCTGGTTCTTCTCGGTAGGAACGTCATTCCGAACCAGTGGTAGATTCATTCGACTATTCATAAGCACTTGTAAAAAGTCTATTTGAATAAAAAAACATTTGAATTTTGAATTTTGAATCACACCGCAGTGAGAAACGGATTAACGTAAATTACAAGTACCTAACCCTTAACAGGTTAGCCCGCTGCCGTTCTAGACTGCATCATCACTTACGATCAGGTGAGATCGCAGTCAAGGGCTAACTTGTAGTGGATAAAAAAAATTGGCATGGAAATAGTTGGTAATAATTTTTCATCCCGAAAAACTGAAGAGTTAACTCTTACTCTTAACTCACGAATAAAAAGTCGCGGGCGTGCTCTGGTTATTTATTAATCATAAAAAATCTGTAGAATAAAGTAATAACAACAAAACATTCATATTATTATAGCAACAACACAGAATCATGTTTCAATTTCATGCGCTCTCATCTCGCGTAAGCTCTTTGAAGACTTACTACCAGTTACTTGGGTTCCCGGTGCTTCTAAAATGCAAAGTTCGTAAATAATTTCGCGAATGTAACATTGATATACAAAAGCTAAGATAAACCTGAAGTTCGGTTCACATTATTCCAGTCCAGTAATCCAGTGAGCCAAACCAGCGCTTTATTGGACTGGAAGACATCGTCTACATTATTCGAGTCATTTAAAAGTCGTTTAAGTGTAAACATGACAGACAATGATTTCAAAACGAAAACAGTCAAGAAAATGTTTCTGCCTAGCACTAGAATGCCACTAGATTGCCCGTCACAAACACAAATCCAGTGTATTCCAGTGCTTTCCAGTACCTGTTTACATTGTTCCAGTTGTAATCCAGGGGTGGGTGTAGAAAGCTGTACTGGAGTCCTACTGGAATAACGTGAACCGGCCATAAGATAAGAATAGTAATTTGTTATACAAGAGTGAAAAGTAGTTTTTTAACTGCGTGCTCAATTTTGATGACCGAGCAATTCTAAAATTAGAATCCTCAGCGTCAGCGAGGGAATCAAAAGAGCACGAGGTGAAAAATCTTTTCACTCGAGTGCAACACGTAACTTTCATCCCACCTCAGCGAGGAAATGACTAAATGCAAAAAAAATCACAAGATAATATGACGTGAAAGAAAATGGTGCGCGCAAAGCAAATTAAAAAAGTACACCAAGAAGGTTACGAGTGTGAGTTTTTAACAAATTAAAAATGGTTGTATGGAAATTCGGCACCATAGAGGTAGAACTAAATTGGTTTTAATGATGTTTCAATTTACTTTATCCTCTAGAGGATAATAACGGCTTTTGCATTCAGATATCGAAGAGTAAAAATACTCTTTCCGAGATGGTGGGATGAAAAATATAATATAATCGAAAAGTAGAATTGAAATGTCACACTTATTTGTCGAGTTTTTTTTTGTTTCATAGTTCAAAATGTACAAAGTTATTAGTAGGTACTCATCGAATGTTTCAAAATGTTTTATACAGTGCAGTGCGCAGTATAGATCATAAAGACAAAAACACTTACCCTAATCTAAATAGCTATATATGCTATTTTTTTACTGACCCTGCCGTTAAATATCTAGAACTATACCTAACTGAATTACCTAACCTGGCTTCAAACCCTGCATCGGCAGTTGAACTAGATTAAACAATATGAATTGCAAAATATTGTGATATCATAACTAGCTAAGTTTAAGTTATTAATGAGTGAAAATTCTTTCGATCAGTCTGTTTATTTATTTGGAATGCAAGTTGGCTTTAAAACATAGGAGAGTTCTACCGGCACGCTTTATGGCCCACTGCTAGAATGTAATCTTAGAAGCCGGTAAGAAGCTGATGTGCAATCAACTTGACTTAACCATTGTTTTCTAAGCAACTGTGCATCTTTAGTTTTTAAAATCGTCGGAATGTAAAAAGATTCCGTGCGGGAGTGTAGGTACTTCAATAATGCAAGTTGGCAGTAAAACGTAGCAGAGTGCGACCGGCACGCTAAATGGCCCACTGCTAGAATTTAGTGTTAGAACGTGTCCCAGTACAACAATGTGCTAAAAGAACCGCATGGTTGCGGGTGTATGGAAGATATGAGTTTTCGAAGTTGATCAAAATATTATGCAATAGCTTGTAAATATACTTAGTATACTCGTAATGGTATTGGAACTCGTACTTCATAATACACATAGATCAAAGATGACCAAAAGTTATGTAGGAAATTTTATCGTTTAACTTTTAGAAAGAAAGAAAGAAAGAAAATGTTTTTTATTTGATCACAATCTTAGTACTAGTTAAGAAACAATCACATCAGGTATAGCAACAAAGTTGTGTGACCAAATACAGGTCTCCAGCTCAGCATCATGCTACAGCAGGCTGCAGCGCTGGTTTTCAGTGGAAACCTTAATTGGTGAAATCACGGACAAATCAAATCACTTTTAGTTTAACTTTGGTTTATTAACTACTAGCTATTACCCGCGGCGTCGCTCGCGTGGCTCAAGGGAACAATAACTAAGTTTTATGGGTTTATGGAAAATATTCAAAAAAATATTCACGATATCTACGAAAGAAAACACAATGCTATAGGTTACCCGTTACACAGATTCCTGATTATACAGACGATTTCGCATAGTTGCAGCAGCATGTAACCGATTAGTCCATCGGATACTACTGGAGCAATTACATTACGTCGCAAAGAATAAGGGAAGAGTATATTAAGTCAGTGGACAGTTATGGACACAGGGCAGAGCATTATTTTAACACACTACTGTAAACAATGTTGTAAGTTCTTCCATTTGGAGCCAATACGTGTAAATTTTGGGCATTAGATACACGCGAGCACGCTATATCAAGCTGACCATGAGAGAAGCATGGTTTTTCCAGGTGAAGACCTGCTATCTGCAGTGTTTGGCCTAGTACTTTATTAATTGTTATAGTGAAACTGAGCTTGACTGGGAACTGCAACCTTTTAAACTGAAAAGCGAAATCTGTTGGAATCATTGGGATCCGCGGGATTATAACATGTTCACCTTTTCTGAATCCAGTTAAAATAGTGGCACCGATTATATTCCACCCATGTTTTGTTACCCTAGGTCTCGTGCCGTTACATAATCGCGGTGCATCTAAATTCTGTAATAGCATGACTGGGACGCCCAATTTAAGTTGCAGTTTGTGTGAGGGCACACCTGACAACTCCAATGAGTTCAAGAACTCTGTGGGATATGAAGTAAGTACTCTGTTTTGTGCCCATGACTCTGTCTACTGACAAAAATTCCTTAATTTCTCCTTGCACCTCTTTCAAAATATTGGAATTAATTTTATTAACCGTGTAATTTTTTGGTGCCATATAGCACGCAGGCAGAGCCATTGGTCGTTGCATATATTGTTTTGTAAGTCAGGGTAAACATTATCTATGAGCTGTCTGTCACTCTTTACCAAATTACAAAAGTTGCTCGTTAGTGTTACACATCCTTCGATATACCATTCCAGCCTTCTGTCGCCAATTTTCAATAAAGTATCCGCAATACGTCCCAAATCTTGATCGATGTGGAGATGCACTTTCATATTCTTCGTCAGCCTAATTTTTTGTACGTGTGGCCATAAAGTGGACGACTTCAGACAGGCTTGTATCTCGTCAGCAGGCGTGCCTCTCTGGATTACCGGTAGAGTCTGACGAAAGTCACCGGCCAGTAACACAACCATTCCTCCCATAAGGTCCGTGTTCTTTCTCAAATCTTGGAGAGTTCGGTTGAGTTCCTCTACAGCTTTTTTGTGTGACATTGTGCTTTCATCCCACACTAACAGTTTGCACTGACGCAACATTCTATCGTGAGAACTATTAACTAATATTACAAAGTGGCGCTTCTTCCTGTGCGAGATTCAGTGGCAATTTCAATACGGAATGCGCAGTACGGCCCCCACTAAGTAGTGTGGCAGCTATGCCGGAGGAAGAAACAGCTACAGAAATGTTCGCATCTTTTCTAATTTACGCCAGCATTAAATTCAACAAAAATGTTTTACCGGTTCCTCCAGGAGCATCGAGGAAAAACAATGCACAATTTCCTGACTCTATCTGTCGTACAACTTGCTCAAAGACGTGATTTTGTTCCGGCAATAACTGAGGGACCAATTCGGTTACATGCTGCTGCAACTCTACGATATTATAATTTAACTCCCGAGCGATTTCATCGTTTAATTCACTTGTATTTAATCGTCGCGGGCTTATCATTCCAAATTCTTGTAGCTTCTTCCCCGATATTGCCATTACTTTGTCTTCAATTTTCGTCAAAACTCTACGATATTATAATTTAACTCCCGAGCGATTTCATCGTTTAATTCACTTGTATTTAATCGTTGTGGGCTTATCATTCCAAATTCTTGTAGCTTCTTCTCCGATATTGCCATTACTTTGTCTTCAATTTTCGTCAATGGTTCATTATAAATAAGATCATTCTGTCATCATATCTGTTTGCACTTCTTGCAGGCATCGTAAAATGTCTTCTGCCATAAAATCCTTGTACTTATCCCACAGTGTCTGGAGATTGAACAGGCTGCAAGACGAAATCATGGTTGCGTATAATT